>OX439474.1:59893060-61312876 GCA_949320105.2 Crepidodera aurea | reverse complement strand
AACTTATCATAAGAATTTATAGATTTTAGCTGTATTTTTTTGCATTGTAGGTAATAGAATTTTTTATCAGGTCAGAGGTGGGAATAGGTAAGTAAACATCAGTATCTAAATTTCTTGTAGGATATCTACGAGTTGGTCTTTCCGATAACTTTTGAATGTGCTTGCGAACTAAGCAGACGGATTCAAAGATAAATAGAGCAGAAAGGGTTAGAATTTTGAAATTTTTAAAGTAATTTTCACAGTGAGTCCTACTACTTAAACCAAATACATAACGAATTGCTCTTTTTTGTAATTTGAAAATAGATTCGAAGTGGTATAAGCTACAAGAACCCCAGAACGGTAAACCATAGCGAAGGTGAGATTCGAATAAGGAAAAGTAGGTCATTAATGCAGTAGTAGGGGTCAGCTCTTTAGAAACAGTTTTAATGGCAAAACATGCAGAAGATAATTTTTTTGCCAAGGTATCAATATGAGTGGACTATTTCAGGAATTTGGTTATATAAAGACCTAAAAACTTAATTGAGTTCACCGTTAGAATCGGATTATTGCTTAGAGTTATAGGCTGTAAAGTACCTCTGTAAGACATTGCTACGGTTTTACTGGTGTTGAAACAAAGCCCATTCGAGTCAGACCAAGACTTGATAGTAACTAGATCTTTTTTTATGCTAGACTGTACAATGTCTGTATATCAGAACTACTCCAGGTTACACTCGTGTCATCGGCAAATAAAGTAATTATTCCACTTACTTTTAAGTCTGTGATATCGTTGATGAATAATAAAAATAAAATTGGACCTAACACTGAACCTTGAGGTACGCCACTGCTAATTGGCAGATTTGAAGAATCAGCACCATTAGCACGTACCTGCTGATTTCTATTTTCTAAGTAAGTTTTAAACCATTGCAAAGGAGAACCCAGTACGCCATAAATTTGTAGTTTCTTATTTAAGATTTCATGATTAACACAATCAAAGGCCTTTGCAAAGTCACAAAATACTGAAGTTGTGAAAAGTTTATCATTAAGTGATGTATATATTTCATTAAAAACGGAAAACATTGCGTCACTAGTGCATTTTTTAGGAAGGAAACCATATTGATGAGGTGGTATGATGTTTTGTTTGAAAAGAAAGGGCAGTAGGCGATTTTTTATTAGCCTTTCTATTATCTTCGATAAAGTAGGTAATAGAGCAATAGGTCTATAGTTACAAGTTTCGGTTTTGTCGCCGCCCTTATGAAGTGGGATTATTATAGCTGTTTTTAGACAGCTCGGAAAGATACCAGATTCGAAGGATTCATTAATCAGCGAAGTTAAAATGTTAATTACTACATCAGGTATATTTGAAAATATTTTAGTGGACAAGCCATCATTTCCACAGGAAGATTTATTTTGAATGCTGTTTATGGTTTGCACTAGTTCGTGCTTATCTACTGGCCCTAGGAAGAATCTATTAGTGACCCTTTTAGTAGGTAGGAGGAAGGAGAGAGCATCCTGGCCCGGAGCTATGTTAGAGCTGATATTCTTACTTACATTAACAAAATAATTGTTTAGTTCATCAGGACTAGGATTAACAGTGTTTGAAGAACGGGTTTTATTTCTTAAGTCATTTATAATAGACCAGGTTTCTTTGGAAGAGTTTTTAGCTCTTGAGATGCGATTTTTATAATAGTTTTTCTTAGTAGATTTGATAATTTTCCGATACAGTATTCTGTAGTTGTTGATATAATTTAATATTAGGGGGTTATCTGAGAATTTTTTAATATACATAAGTGACCTCATATTTTTTGAAGAAATTCTTATTCTTTTAGTTGTCCAAGGTTTATGACGTTTAGTTTTAATGGGGCGAAGGGGAAGTGCTGTATTGAAACACTTAATTATTTTATTTAGAAAGTCCAAGAATTTAGAGTTAATATCTTCAGAAAGACCATTCCAATTGGTAGCTAGACACAAGTTATAAAATTTTTCAAAATTACGCTGAGAGAAAATTCTACCCAACTGACTGACTTTTTTTGGGGCTGCGCGTGGTACCGCAAAATTGGCAAAAACTGCTTCATGGTCCGAAAGACCTGAGCTAATTACTTGGTGTTCAACATCAGCGGGTTTAAAATCGGAGACTACGTAATCTATAATTGTTGATGATGTTTTGGTGATTCTAGTTGGCGAATCTACGTGCATAGTGAGTCTGAATGATTCAAAAATATTTGTCAAGGACTTTTGAGTAGCACATACATTAGCAAAGTCAATATTTAAATCGCCGCATAAAATTTTCCTACTTTTTATAGGCAATGCGTCAAATAAATTAAGAAGATTCTCGAGAAAAAGGTGGACATTTGATTTGGGAGTTCTATAAATACAAATAATAAACAAATCAATGTTTTTGTTATACACTACGGAGAATTCAAAGACATTTTCAGCTTGTAAAAAATCGTATTTAGAGACAGCAGAGAAGTCATCATTTAAGGATAAAATTAGAGTTCCACCATGGTCTGTAGTATTTCTGTCATACCTGCTAATTACAGTATATTTTTCAATAAAAATTGGTTCATCTACTTGTAACCAGTGCTCTGCAAGTCAACAAACCAACTTAATTTAACGTTTAACATTTTAGCTACGCCGAGTATTTAGAACTTTAAAGTATCGAGGAGGACTACTATAAGTAAAAAAGATAAACTTCTTTTCCACAAAATCAGACTATCCCAGCGAAAACCGCACAAAATGGGTCTAAGCAAGAATGTTGTAAAGTGACATTTGCCACTCTATGCTGTGTGTTTGGTCGGTTGTTTTGGTCGAGGGTTTTCCGATAGAAAAGGGTAGGTTTGAGAATTAATGTTTCCATCGGATTAGCACTGGAATGTTGGTTGAAAAACGTTTCACTAAAGGCGTTTCTTAACAGGAACGTAAAAAAGTGGAAATGCCAACATAAATGAAACTATTTATATACAAGTTTATACGTGCTACAAATAAATAAGTTGCATTAATTTTACTAGTTTAATGCTATGGAGAGTTGTGAATGGTTTAACTGATTATTCAAGATCTGACATAATCAAATGTCATTACATTTTTGTGATTTTTCTATATGGGAAATAAGTACTTTACCCTTAGATCATATATGCTTCGCTAGATACGGCATCCTATAGTGTTTGTTTGGCTCTAGAGGGGTAAAGACGAGAGGGGGTGAAGGGGAAATAGCGTACCATGATACAGTAGCGTACCATTCGGAATATTTTGATACAGTGTAATATATTGTCATATTTATACAACACATATTTCATTTTCTAAGGATTGAGTGACTGTAGGTTACAGTAAAATGGGAATTAATGTGAATCGAAAATAAATAAAATAGCATGCATACGAAAATTGTTTGGAATGGGAATAATCTGAGAGGTTGAATACCATCATCTTGCGCTTCTGTAAATATTTTTTTATAGCAAATTAAAAATCCCATTGACTATAAACTCGTTAATATAGAAAAAACAAAATGAAAAGTTGGTAGGTATATTAATACAAAAGATACCTACTTCAAAAATGAACCTAAAAGAAAAATTTACTGATGAACATGGTTTATTTTAATAAAACATAAATTGACATACAATAGATAGATATTTAAACAATTCATTTACAATTCAAATAAAGTATACATAATTTACGTTTAGTTCTTATTTTCACTTCCTGTCCTATCCAACAACACGCCTATGGAATACATACCGATGACAGCACCTTTCTCAAATTTGATGTTGTACACTTAACAAGGCTTTGGCATTTTGTTGAGACTGTTCTCTAAACTAATTGTACCTAGCAAAAACTTTCAAAAAACTATAAAAATACACAAGATTAGCACAATAATTCCCAAAAAACAGAATATCTGACATCTGTCAAAACTTTACGATATGAGAGGGTATCGTCGAAATTTGAAATCGACCAATCAGAGGGATGGTACTCTAACTCCCCCCTGTACACCACAACAAATAACCTGAATTGGTATCATGTTTTAAGACCGAAGCGACAGTGCGGACAAAAATCGAACTATAAAAAGTCAGTAGTCGTCTTTATTTACATAAGAGAACGTGCTTTGATTTTATCATTTATTACGATATTATTGACTTATTTTGAAGTTTCAAGTATGAGTCGGTATTGTTCAGTGCCTTTTTGTAATTCCTGGGAGAGAAAAAATACTGAACTTGCGATCCATTTGTTTCCTAGACCCGGGCAACGAAAGGTTAGAATTGAAGACAAAATGGGCACACAGTCTCATGATGACCATCAGAAAGCTTGGATTTTAAGGTTAAAAATTGGAAAACCAGTTACCAAATTCATGAGAGTGTCTTTATCAACATCCGTTTATTGGAAACATTCTCATCTGAAAAAAAATTCAACATTAATTTTAAGAACATTCACACCTTTATTGAAGTAATCACTTTCTGTGAAATGGAGAGAACACTCTCTCGTGAATTTGGTAACTGGTTTTCCAATTTTTAACCTCAAAATCCAAGCTTTCTGATGGTCAACTAGAGACTGTGTGCCCATTTTGTCTTCAATTCTAACCTTTCGTTGCCCGGGTCTAGGAAACAAATGGAACGCAAGTTCAGTATTTTTTTTCTCCCAGGAATTACAAAAAGGCACTGAACAATACCGACTCATGCTTGAAACTTCAAAATAAATTAATAATATCGTAATAAATGATAAAATCAAAGCACGTTCTCTTATGCAAATAAAGACGACTACTGACTTTTTATAGTTCCGATTCAGTCCATCAGGTGTCGTATCGCTTGCCTTGCATTGCCAATACCGTATCAGCGTATCTAGCGTAGCATATATGATCTAAGACTTTACCTTTAATCTGACGCTCAGACAATACCTAAACTCAAACACTGTTCACATAAAGGGGGAGTCAATGCTCTCACTTTTTCTAACCACTGGCGTTGTTCTCTTGATATTTTAATAGTATCCCCACTTCTGAACTTCTGTCCATTAATCTAAAGGTAAGTCCACACCAATAAATGTGTTGTGCGCGTTGAATTTGATGTGCTTCGAAAATATTTTCGACGCAAAATTACGACACACGGTCAATAAATATTTTTGTTGTGCGCGTTGTGTGTCCTTGCTCCGTCTGTGCGTGGGCTGTTGGTTGGTTTGTTATCAAGTATCGATATAAAATTTCATATCGATTCCAATTAGTGCTATGACAACAATGATTTAGAGATAACATCATTTTTCAGGGTTTATCAATATTATTATAACAAAACGGAACACTGAAAACCAAACAAAATTATTTCCTCAAAATATCTTCTGAATCTTTGGTCCAATCAGATTTAACAAAAGTTCAAAATCTTGGGCAGACATTTTTAAAAAAATTTTAAAGTGTCCGGTACTTTCATCTAGGGATAATACATTTTAATAATCGAGTACCTTCACTTCCATTTCTGCGTTTTTTTTGTTGTTCCATAATTAAAGTGCTCAGTATTATAAAAGCAGCACACTTTTTCTTTAATATCAAATGTTGCGACATACTCATAAATTACTTAACTAAGTAAAAACTATTAAAATACTAAAATAAATAATATACGTAGAAATTTATTCCATTATCGATTTATTTGTGTGCGTTGTGTACGTAAACACGTCCACATATAAATCCTGTGCGGCGAAAATTCCTTTGACGTTCGCAAGAAAACCGACAGCGGATGGATAGCGTCCGTTCCGTTTACCGACATAACCTTAAACTAGAAGGCTAATATCCATATTCCCACCACACAAGAAACTCATCCAATTGAACATTCCGAAAACGTCTCTGCGCAATGCGCAATGAACACCAATACGTCTAACATCTGGGTTTCGGTTCTCGAGTTTTGCCGATTCGAGGAGATGAGACATATTGTTTTTTGTTGATAGGCGTCCACTGTTCTGTTTGGTGTTTGACCGATATTTGATAGAGAAATAGTGAATTTATTGTAAAAATGAAGTGTTTTGTACTTTGGTGTAAGAACCGTTCAACAAACCATCCCAAAGGTATTATGTTTCATAGATAAGTCAATATAAGAAACACAATAAAATTGTTATATACCATGCATCTATTCAACAACTTTGATTCACACACATTTATTATACCAAAAAGTAATTATTTTACGCGAACGAATGTATATTTGCTTCACAATGATATTTTAGAATACCTGAGGACCAACGCAATGAATGGTTGAAAGCAATCGGAAGACCTTTAGAACCGCTTCCGCACTCGTCAACAAGAATATGTTCAGAGCATTTTGCTTCAGAAAGTTATTTCAATGATATAAATTGAGGATACTATATGTCTTACTCGAACGATACAGCTATTTATACCTATACTATACTATTTTATAAAAAACATCCTGTTCTCACAAATAATAATATTTCTAATCAGTAAATGAAAACTCCAACCTAAATCCTAAATTGTTTTCATCATTCCACTTATTTTCGTTCTAGACCCAATCATTTTCCCTAAGGTACGCCAATATCGGAACATAGACTTTAAGGTTATGTCGGTGAACATGACAAACACAATGCGCATGCATTATGGACACCAGTCATCCTCGTAATTGATCAATTTTTATCTTATGGCATTAGCCGTCTAGTTTAAGGTTATGTCGGTGGTTCCGTTCTGTTCGCCGAAAATATTTGTGTGTGACCTTGTGCGTCAGTTCGTCCCACCGACATAACCTTAAACTAGACGGCTAATGCCTTTGGGATGGTTTGTTGAACGGTTCTTACACCAAAGTACAAAACAGTTCATTTTTACAATAAATTCACTATTTCTCTATCGAATATCGGTTAAACACCAAACAGAACAGTGGACGCCTATGAACAGAAAACAATGTCTCGTCTCCTCGAATCGGCAAAGCTCGAGAACCGAAACCCAGATATTAGACGTACTGGTGTCCATTGCGCATTGCGCAGAGACGTTTTCGGAATGTTCAATTGGATGAGTTTCTTGTGTAGTGGGAATATGGATATTAGCCGTCTAGTTTAAGGTTATGTCGGTGGTTCGTCCACACGCACAACAAATATACATACGCACGCAAAATTTTATTGGTGTGGACGTACCTTACATTAATCAGACTAGCCCAAATTGGTTTCTATTTGCCTACAGAATGTTGAAATTGTAGACGCTGAAATTAATTAGTTATTTATTTTTTAAATTTCAATATTTTTACATTTTAGATAGATATTGTATATAAGTTTTCGGAAAGAAATAATTTGAACCCACCTGTATTTATATAACCAAATAATAAATATGTATGGGACAGGACACCGTGGCTTAGTTCGTTAGGGCATCGGCCTTTATACTTGGTCACTGTTCGGGTCGTAGGTTCGATCCCTGCGAAACTCAAGTGGAATTAAAAGTCAGATCGTGGAACTGATAGGGGTTGGTGACACATTTACACACTTGGTAGTCGGTAGATATCACCTGATGACAAAGACATAGTCCTGGGTTTAAGGTGATTGAGGACCGTGGTTCGGAGCCTACGATAAGCTGTAGGTCCCGTCCAAATTAGTCCACTATAGGTGCAGAAAAGAGACGTTAAAATAATAAGCAAGCAAGCAAGAGATGTATGGGTATCTGCCAAATTGAACTAGAATAATAAAAAAGTTTTTATTAAATAATCTAGTTTTATTCGTCAATATTTTAAGATTGGCTGTCTTGGTCATTGGTCCTTTTCAAATGAATACAAAATTTATATGTATAGTTCTTCCAAACTCAGTTGAATATTTATACCTGAAAAAACCCACAAAAACAAAATGGATTCCACGCTCCATAATCGGAGATATTCTCTTATACTTGAAATATAACTTTGTGTATTTGTAGTTAAATATTTTACACGGTACGCTACTGTTCTGTATGTCGTAAATAACTCCAGACCACTCTATAGCAATGAAACGATGATTTGTGGCAACAGGCGGTAACTGGAATTACTGATTGGTTTCCATGAAAGCGTACGGTTCTAACTTAATCTGGTCTACTGTTTAGTTTATATGAGGAATAATATTTATTTAAATTTTCGTTTTCATCCTTTATTCGTGATTATACCATGTACATACTGTTTTGAACTAACCCTCACCCTAAGTCTCTTTTCGTTTGGAAGGATGTTTATAATCCATCATTCTGAAATTTTTTTTACATTTTATTCTAGATTACGAAATACGACAGTAATCATGTCCTGTTAAACACTTTTTTTAAACTTCAACGTACTTTTATGTACATAATTATTTTTTTTTTTGCTTTTTCTGGAGTAGTTGTTACATTTTTGACGTAAGTTAACATATTTGCTTTATATTGTTATATACTAAATTGTGAATTCTAGGTTTTAGCTCTGAAGATGACCGGTTGTCAGGTCGAAAGCGCTTAGCTAAATAATCAATCACTAATTATCCGGAGAAATTAGTGCTATCTCCTCTGTAATTCTGTCTTTCAGTCCTTGAATAGACTGTGGTCTATTTACGTACACTTTGCTTTTTAAGTAACCCCACAAAAAAATCTAGAAATGTCACATCCGGAGAGCTTTCTGGCCACTCGATAGGTCCTGTTGTTCCAATTTGTTGTTCCGATTTGAAAATGTAATATCGAGAAACTCACAAACACGCCTCTTAGATAATGCTGAATCCAAATTTATCTATTCACGAGATGAGCATTTATATTATCAGGAAAGAGTCTGGCTAATTCTGTAATTAACTCTAATTCTAAAAATGCCCAGTATTCTTCACCTGTCATGGTTCTATTTCAAAAATAAGGTCTAATAATGGTATTATTAATAATTCCTACCCAGACTGCGTATGTGCCTCCACCATCCAATGAGGATTTTCATCTGACCAGTACCCCTACAATTTTGTTTATCGACTGATTTTTATCGCTGGTAAGCCTATTTTCAAAAAACTATCACGACATACCTACAGTAAAACCTACTTGATTTAACGAAATGAAACCGATATTCATATCATGTTTATTAGTACAAAAACTTTAACAAATATCAAGTGGCCCATTATATTTTCTGTTTATGTTAATATCATCGGTTGCAATAAAAATGTTCCTAATTTCTTAAAATTAATGATCAATATTGGCCATTAACAGTTTGTATGTTGCATCGGCAATAAGAAACTGTAACCGAAAATTGTAAAATATACAGGTTGTCCCAGTTAAAAATAAACATATTGTTCGTATATCTCAGAAACTGTAGATTTGGCAACGTCGAAAATATAAAATTTAAAATCGCCGCTCCATCTAATATACATAACGAAAATTTTGTTATTGTATCTTACGGGATCTCAAAGATTTCTTCATGTTTCCATACTTTAAGCGCGCACTGTATATAATATAAAATATTTTTTTGTAGTAAATAATTTAGCAAAGTGTTTCTAGCAAACTAGTCCATGTCAGGAGTCGGATTTTGAGGTGATTTTCTCTTTTTTTCCGGACAGTGCCAATTTAGTTTTCGAGGTCACTGAAACCGAATCTGAGGATAAAAAAAGTTTTTACCCTCGGCGTCCCCTTCAAAATGGCCAAAAACCACCCCCTGGAGTGGTTAAACGCGCTTTACAAGGTTTCCCTGTAGAAAAACACACTTTTTCCCCACTTTAGAGAATGCTGAGCACAATGGTGGTGTTGGATATCGCTTCCGACCTCCATCAACCCCTTCACCGGCCAATACTCCCCCTGAAAGAGGTCACTTTTTATAAGTGACACCCTTTTTTTCAGGACAGGGCCAATTTAGTCACTGTCCCCCGTTTTCGAGGTCGCTGAAACCGAATCTGAGGTTAAAAAAAGTTTTTACCCTCGGCAAAGGCTTGGTCGGCAAGCCATCATAAATGTAATTAAAGAAATGCTGCAACTCGGTTGATAAACGAATGTGGTCCGGAAGTTTCTGATGTGCAGCATATGCCGCTTTTAGTTTACGCCTGGTTGTTTGTTAAAAGATCATTACATAATTGTCTATGAAACAACAGTACCCAAGTACCGCCAGGTTGCAGCAGAGGCAGAACATTCTCATCCATCGTTTGGATTACAACACAAGCATTATAATGTGTTTTAGTAATCGGATAAACTCGCTGAAAAACGATTTTAAAATAAAACGAACAAAGCTTTCATATGTTAAACCTACTAGGTACTTCACACAAAATTACAAGATTTAGTAATTTTTGGAGACACAGTATATAAATTCATTTAAATTAGATCCTATAACACATTTTGTACACAATTTAAAATAACTTTGATCCTTCTAATACCTAAGTTAACGGCTAAATATGACTGGAGCTTAAGGCCAAAAAATACTCATTTACATACAAAATTTGTTATTGGCCTCGGGTAATCTGTACGTCCCCTCTCTCATAACGGATTCCACCCCAATACGATCCTGGCCAAAGCTACGTTACACCCCCTACTGTAATTCACTGCCGTTACCCTAGCAACAGACGCATCTTTTATCAGACACTTTCGCATTTCGCCTCATGGTTTGCAGTCAAAGAAAACATCGAACCAATGTTGATGTCGATTTTATTAGGCCAGATTTCCAGCATTTTCGACATATGTTAAATTTCAACAGCTAAAATTTTATTAAAAATATCCAGAGCACATCAATTTTGTAAACGCCATTTAAAAATTGAGTTATGCTTTAAGCCAGCTCTTAGATTATTTGTCTAGGAGCCAAAATTTTTATTTAATATTTTTACTTTTGTGTCAACGGCATCAACTACTATGGTTATTAGCTTCGTGTTCTAAGTAGGCTTTGTTACTGTTTCACAGCGCCAGTTTAGGTACAGCACTGTTAATTAGAACCCAACAGAAAATGGTCGAGTGAGGAATCACACCAGCGCGAAAGCTGGAGAAGTCGACCACTACCTCACGCAGCTCTTCACGGGACGTGGTGCCTTTAGAGCTTACCAATACCGCTTCCAGCTGGACGACGACGCGACACTTCGTGCCTCGCCTGCAGCCTGCGCAGGAGGACGTGGAGCACGTGCTCTTTGTCTGCCCACGCTTCGAGGAGGAATGGGAGAACCTGCAGCGACACTTCCGTCAGCAGCTGTCTTCGGAGAGCATAGTCGGTGAGATAATGGCCAGCGAGACCACCTAGAACACGGAGGGCCCCGCGAAATAATGCTTGACGGCGGTTCCGCGGGGTGGCACGAAGTAATCGAAAATGTTTTTAGTGGGAAAGAATCCGACACAAGATACCGATCAATTTAGTGGAGTCGATCTGGCGGAAAAAAACCCGATAAACGAACACTTGGTTTTTTTCCTCCGATAGATAGTCATGATCCAAGCATTGTGTCCAAATTTCAAACCGCTAGTTTAATTTGGGGGGGAGAGGGTGGGCAAACACTGATTCATTTTTGACTCGAGGTAACTTTTTTAATTTTTGACCAATCCGGGTCATCAAAATGGCAAACTCTTTCATGAGGACACTGCAACAGGATGTATTTAGGAGATGGTGGTTTTCGCGAAAACAGACAAATGGCGACCGAATTTTGGATTTTGCAAATTTTAATTTTTGATTTTCGCAACGAAAGAGTAAAATGAGGAAAAATTTTTATTCGCCATCGGTTGCGGATTTTTTTTCTCTTTGATTTAAGCTCTATAAGAACTCGATCCGATAATCAGGAAGGGTGGGAGGGGGGTAAACGCGCTTTCTCGTGCCGCAATTTGGCATTTTTAAAAAAGTTAGTTTTATTTTCCACAAAGTACATTTCCCTTGTTTATCCACTCGCTTCTTTTTAATGTCCGGATCCGATTCTTTCGTAAAGAATTTTCTAACACTCTTTTTCTGTTCTAATTTTGATTTTCTTTCTGACTTCGCGGAAACCACTAATATATCAGACATTATATTCATTCTACATTTCGGGGTCGGGTACATATTCGGGGGCGCTGCTTCTGTACGGCTTGGATTCCTCCTCGCTCATTTCGAAATTGTCACTCATTAAACATTTAAACAAGTTACTACGTGCAGGAACACCCTGAAGGTGTTGTGTGGGCGTTACAAATGATCGTTCCTTGTTCATTTTTTTAATGCAACATTGCGCCAAGAGGTATGCAACCAAATATGCAGGATTCAAACAGTTTGATATTGTCAAACTGTTTGAAATCAAATTAAGTAGTTACCAATCAAACATCAAGTCAAGTCAAATAGTTAATTTTGGAAAGTTTAATTTCTAAGTCAAGTCAAGTAGTTGTTCAAATTTCCACATTTATATCATGAACTTGGGAATTCCTAGGCCAATAATAATAAAAGAGGATAAAATGGCGGTCAGAAATGACAGATGATTCCTACTTAGATTCTTACGAAGATTACAAATTCCTACGTAGATTCCTACTTACCGACATCATCAGGTTCCGACACCCGGGTGGCGCTATGTAGATTACAAATTCCTACGTATATGATAGTTACCGACACTAATTAACAGGGGGAACTATGCATCTGTCACTTGTCATGTCACCTGTCCTGTCACTTGTCCTGTCACCTGTCACTTGTCATATGACGTCAAAAACTCTAACAAGTAGCCCATTCCCTACTCATCAAACTGTTTGACTTGATGCATCTCTGCATGGGAATGATTCAAAAACAAGAAAATTGGGTTCCATATGAACTGAGACCGAGAGACGTTAAAACTGATTCAAAGATAATAAAGAAAAGGTTTCTACGATAACCTCAAGAAGAAAAAATACGCTAAGCTTGGTAATCGTTGCCATCGACCTCAACATCAACACCAAAGCCGAACAAACATGGTTCAAAGATCATGCTCTTTATCTGGTGGGACCAAAAGGGTGTTGTTTACTATGAGCTGCTGAAACCTGGCGATTCCATTACGGGTGATCGGTATTGGTTACAATTGATTCGTTTAAGCCGTGGATTGGGAGAATATTGGCTCGAAACTAGGATATCCTCAAAATATGAGTCATTTTATTGAGATGAAATTGAAAAATTGCCTGAGAGATGGCAGAAAGGAGTAGATAGCGTTAGAAAATACTTAAATTGATGTGTTAATCTATTTTGTTTTGAAATAAATACGTTTTTAACACGAAAAATCGAAACGCAACAAAAATGGTTACCGCTACCCATACATAATAAAAATATATATAAACAACGGTCATTAAAGGCACCATTTGTAAGAACATAGTATAACAAATAACCCAATTTGTAACTGTTAAAATCTAAATCTCAATTAGAGTTACGGGCTATGGTAACAAGTGGAGAAAGTATAAAATCGTATTTAGAATTCTCTACAAATTTCTATTCTTGACAATTCTAACCTAAACAAATTATGTACGACCCACATTCTCAACTCTTTAGATTGGCCTATGCGATACAATGTAAAAAGAAAGAGATTAGAGGATGATTAATTATATTGAAACGATAGTGAACATGTCGAGAAATGTCAGTAGGCTGGCAAAAGAATTCGCCAAGTGGGAATAGGCGAAAGGGCTTGGTGTTTGGGGACAAGGATAGGGAGTTAGAAAATTTTGTTCTAATACAGTTTGGAGCGTTAGGGGTCATAAAAACACTTTTAATGTCATTTAGAGTATAAGCTTATTGGGACCAAATCAAGCAATTCCAGTTTGCTGTGATAATATAACACTCAAACGACACTTGACGAATGCTTTGTTTCCACGTTCTCTATTGTTTATATTAATCTGAAACGCTAAAGCTTTGTACATTTTGAAGACAATATTTAAAGGTGCTACTTAGATATTAATTTTCACAAATTTACATTAATTTAGCTGATTTAAAGTTTAGAAGATTTTTTATTATAAAATTTTATTGAAACTGTGTAAGGTATAAATAAATAAATAAATAAGTATTAGCTTTAAAAGTGTCTGTTTTTGAAAGAGATTTGAGTCAAGAACATTCCCCGAATTTTACACAAGACAACTCAAAGTTATAATTACTTTATCGCTGTTTGGAAAAAAATTCTTTTACCTTTTTAGATCCTATTGTAAAAAAATGCATAATCAAAGGAGTGGAATCGCATGTGCAAAATCTAAAGAAAAGTTTCATCAGTTTCTCGAGACAAAAAAGAAATAATTACAATCGACTTTTACAAATTTTATAGTAAACGAATTTATTTATCTTCCTCTTAACTTAACTTATAACATATTAAAAAAAACTTCCGTACATTATATTTTAAATAAATAAATAAATAGTCTTTGAGATTAAAATCGGGAGAATGCGGGGGCCTTTCAATACTTCAATACTACCAGTCACAAACTTTGAAAATTGATACTTACTTTCAAAAGTAGAAGAGAGCTTTGACAACTTGCATTGGCGACTTAAAAGTGTGTGGATTTTGATTTATTATCGAAATCCACACATGCTAGGTGCTAGTTTTTGAAGGAACAATTAACGAAGCCGAAAGGCGAAAAAGAGGTCCAGGGTGATACATTTTCAGTTGTTTCTAATGCCTTTCTGACTACGTGAAATCACATGTGCCAGATTGTTGACCTGCAGTGGCATAACTAGAGCTGAGTCATGGGGGGTTACCCCCACCAGTCAACCAAGATATTACTCCCTTCAAATTTTGAAGTTCAAAAAAAGATTTCTCATAATATAGGTATAATATACAGTGTCATCCCCAAAGTACGCCCCATATGGGAAACTTTTTTATTAAGGGTTTTTCGACGAAAAGTTATTCTTGATAAAAGTTTGTGCATCCCCTAAAACTAAACATGCACCAACAAAATATAGTAAAACACTCGTAATCTACGAGGAGCCTTCAAAAATTTGATTTTGAGACAAAAGTAAAGTACCATTATTTTGAAAAATCTCTAGTAATGCTATTTAGAAAAGTTGTTCAGCATTAACAAATACATATAAATTTGAAGTCAAGGCCATCTAAGTGAAGTTTTATTTTTTTACCAAATTTTTTTTTAAATGGTGACTACGAAAAGAAAAATTTGCTAAAACGATAAATAGACAACATCCTGTATACGACGGTTTATTTAAAAACGCTGTAATATTACAAATCACATAACTATTGTGGTAACCACGGTAAATTTTTTTGAAGAGTAAAATAATTTTCAAAGTTTTTGGTGCAGTTATTTTTATTTTTTGTGAACACCGAAAATTGCTCAAAATTATACAGTAGTATAACATGAACTTAATATTCAATAATATCAAGTCGCAAAACATCCAAATAAAATAAGTATTTCGGTACAAAGTCATAGATTTTCTGGAGATTTTCTAGTCGTAGTCCCCATTTTAAAAAAATGGGTAAAAAAATAAAACTTCACTTAGATAGTCATGACTTCAAATCTAGATGTATTTTTTAATGCTGAACAATTTTTCTCAATAAAATTTCCCGAGATTTTTTAAAATAATGGCCTCAAAATCAAATTTTTGAAGGCTCCTCGTAGATTACGAGTGTTCTACTATATTTTGTTGGTGCATGTTTAGTTTTAGGGGATGCACAAACTTTTATCAAGAATAACTTTCGGGATGACACTGCATATTATACCTATAATCATGTAGTTTCACATTAAATAAATAGATTATAATTTTTTATAAATGGTATTTTGAAAGTTATAAATGTTATTTTGGTTATACCAGATGTTATTTTTGGAAGGGCAATTAAGAAATAGCTTTTAAATATAAGTAACTCTATAAAACAAGAAAAAAAATATTCTTAAATACAAAATATATAGGTAAAAAATTGCGAAAGTTCCCCACTCTACAAAAGTTTATACACAAGCACTCAGGAAAATCTAAATTCAAGTCGGCGAGATGTTTTTGCTAACTCGTCCAACACTTCACTAGCAGTGATATTTAGCTCCCTGCGGATGTTAAGTATAGCATATTAAAATTTGAAAAAATGATGAAAAAAGAATTCATTAGCCTAGTAAACACCTCACTTCACTTTTTTGTTAATTTGCATCCCCAATAACCCCTCCCTCGTTACGCCTATGAGAGAGACAGAAAAGATCAGGTAAATGCACATGAATGGATTTCAGTTGCGTCTCGAAGGTCTCCATTAAGAATATTGCTATTATTATTTATACATTCCGATTTTAAAGAAGATATTCCAACTTTAAGAAAATTTTCATTTTTAACATTTTTTGATACACCCCCGTACATCATTTTGTTAATATTATTCGATGGTGTGGTTAGTATGTCTGAAAAAGTTGACAACAAATGAAAAATTCCTTTATTATTGATTTAAAAAAAATATTCTTCATGAGAAGTTTTGCATCACATTATAATCAACTAAATTTGCAAAATATTTAGTGGGATAGAAGGAAAATCAAAAAATATTAATCCGGGCTAACTTTTTGCTTATAAACGGAAGTATAGTATGGGTTTGTAAGATCCCTGTGAACATTCTTAAATTTTTCAATGAATTCAAAATTAGCAGTTACGGGGGTGTATCAAAAAATGTTAAAAAGGAAAATTTTCTTAAAGTTGGAATATCTTGTTCAAAATCGGTATGTTGACGTGAAATGCCATTAGAAACAAATTTTTTTAATAACTTTTTTTCATATTTCAAAAATAAAGGTACTTTACTCTTGAGCAAAATTCATATTTTTTGACAAACCTCGTATACGACTAAACAAAATTGATATCTGATGGTTGCATAATTAGGTTTTAGACCATGCACCACTTTTTATAAAGAATAACTTTTTTTCATAAAACTAAGAATAAAAAAGTTTCCCATATGATGTCGACTTAATTGGACACACTGTATATAAAAGTTTAATATTTTGGGTTTGTTGATATAAATGGTTCAGAATCTATAAAAAAAAATCAAAAAATTAAAATTTGGTTTACGCAGAATGAATTTTGTATAAGAAACGATTATCAAAATTACCGAAAAAAATGTTTGGTAGAGAAAAAGTGAGTTTTTTAGGATATAAATGGACCTAGAATCTACAAAAAAAATTCAAATAAATTAAAATTTTGTTTACGCAGAATGAATTTTGTCTAAAAAACGATTGGCAATGCCAAAATTACCGAAAAAAAATGTTTGGGCCATTTTTGAGGGAAAATGTGAGTTTTACAGAATATAAATGGACCTAGAATCTTAAGAAAAAAATACAAAATTAAAATTTGTTTTACGCAGATATGAGAAATATACTCTCGTTGCCGGACTTTTTTTGAGGGGGGGCCCTCATGGAGCCGTCGTTGTAGGAGCCAAACTTTATCCAGTTGATCTTAGTGTACTTTCAATACCTTCACTTCAATTTAGAAAACTGGTCGAAAATAATTTAACTCGAAAATATTCCCAAGTATGACAGGTACTCGATAGGAAACACGACTGGAAATCACATATCTCCTATCGGAAAAATTGATGTCAGTAATTTAAAATACAAATCACTAATAAGGTCAAATGATTCATCGTTTATTCATCTGAAAAGGCTACTCAACTTGATGTTATTGCTACAGGAGAATGTCGAACGAGCCCAAAAAAGATGTGTTTAACTGGAGAGTGACCCTTGACCCTTATAAGAAATAAACTTTCTCTTGCTTATACAGCATCCATTTATATAGCAAAATCATATCCTACTCTTCATCGCACGATTGCAGATCGCTTTAAAGCAATATATGGTAGCAGACCACGCTTGTGTCCACTTTTTACGAAAGATTAAAAAGGTCTCTCTCTCTCTCCAAAAATAAAAATTATTATTATTACACATTAAGGGCAGAGGAGCAGAAATATACCCCCATCGATCATCCCACTTTCTGCATATAACAAAGCTGATACCTTCCCCACCACACTTTCTGATTACAAAGAATCCTACCATATATTTACAGATGCGTCTATTTTTTCTATTCTTAAATTTGGTTTTCCTTGTATTTTTAGGTCTTCTTGCTGTTCCCTGGTCATTTTTAGTGTTTCTGCACCCATACATTATCACTGATTATAGTTTTTATTTTCTGTATTTTTACTAATTATTTTAATTCATTTCGGAAGCTCATTGTGGTTTGTATTTTAATTTCTCTCTCTTTCCATTGGATTAAAACCACTTAGTTGTTAAAAAAATTTGGATACCTATTTTACAAAAAGAGTTAATTGCAAAAAGGATACCCTCTATATCGGGATAGTATCATAAGTTTTTATCTGGTTTTTTCTTATGATAATATTAATAAGAAAACTTCATTTATGACGAAGTATAAATTCTCTTATAATATGCAAATGCGCTATCCTTTCAAAAATTCGTTCCCAGAAACGTCACAAAAATATGATTGAAACAGATTTTGACATCTTCAATCTCAAAATCTTATTCTATGTATACTATGTTGATGTCATATTTTTGCAAGATTATCAAGTGTTCTGTTTCTAGTAAATTTATTTATTTTATGTCATTTTGATAACGGCTTTCGATCTGGAAAGCCGAAACGTCAATAAAAAAACTTTTTTAACAACTAAGTGGTTTTAATCCAATGGAAAGAGATACTAATTATTTTACTCTCTATTAGTTTTTTTTTATAAGCATGATATGATCTGTTCACCTTTATTATTCTTTCTTTTATTTCGGTTACTCGGTCTTCTTCCTAGAACTTCATCCTATCTATTTCTTCATATGTATAATCTTCAATTTTAATAATAATTCTTTCTACGTTCCTATTCGTACAGAACGGGTTTAGGATCTCAAAACTGTGTTCTCTTTGTGTAAACTTTTTATAAAGGTATATGGGGACAATTCCTGTTGTTTCGTACAGTAGATTATAGTCCTCAAGGACATGGTTTTTGCAGTTTGCAGTATCTTGATGGTGGGATTCTTCGCAGTAAGGTATACTGGATGACGATATGCCAGGATAGGGTCCAATTTTAATATTTTTATTTTTTTGGATTGGTCAATCTTTTTCCAGTTGCCGAATTTCTTTGCTTTTATTAGGTCTTTTATACTTTCTTTAACTTTATAGCTGTTTTATAACTTGATGCAGTCTTTTTTCCATTAATTTTGTAAGTTGGTACGCTGGCGCTGGTGCCAATATTATTTTAACATATTCTTTGTAATTAGGCCAGTCAGCATTAGTTAATTAATTAAATACTTCAAGATGGTCGTATGTCTTGTGCGGTACAAATGCGTGACTTTTTCTCTCCACTAGAGTCATATTGCTGCATTTGCTATACTGTGATTCCACTTGGCACATTAGCAAGAAACTTAAACTTGGGAAACTCTCGAAATCTTTCTCTATGCAATCATTGGAAGAGTAGATATGGTTAATAGCAAAAAAACCACCAATTTACATGGATTAGAAGTCGCATGATAAACAAACGAGAGTTCGGTTTGTTTTGATAGCTCTACGATTTTAATTGATTTCAATTCGCCGGTATTCATTCGTCGAAACGAGGAAAATCTCTCTGTGGAGTATTTACATGGAAATGGAAACCCGCTTGGGTTTCTAATCCTTCTGATAAATGTTAACAACGGTTAAGTTACTGCAGCCGTAGTCGCCAGCAAGTCATTAAATCTGGGATTTGGACGTTACGCCCTTTATGTTTTACATTCATATACGCGGAGATGAGTTCAGTGTATGCAGAAATACCATTCAAAGGATAAAAAATATTGGATTTTAGTTTTATCGCGAATATAACAAAAAATATTCCTGTTTTATAGCAGAAAACATTAATACAACGCATTCAGATATTTTTTTACTTTTGTTTATTAACATGTCGTAGGTATACATATAATATAAATTCTATGAGGTATTTGGACGGCTTCATTGTTTGGCGCCGGCTCAAGATCTATACTATATAGAACATAGGTTATTGTTATTTTGTGACGAATATTGGTTACCCTAATAACACGGGATCTTGCTGGTATGTCCCGCTAAGATCCTCAGAATGTCCCAATGTTTCAGACTTAAGTACGACATGCCAGAGATGTTTCTTTTAGGACATCCCTGCAATGTTTTTATTAAGATGTTCTAGAAACATCATTTTTTATATTTTTTCAACAATTTTTTTTCATATTTGGTCATTGATATTTAATCTGGTTAAACAGTTGTAAAATTTGATACATTGATAGTTAAAAAATTTAAATGCAAATAAAAATTATTGTATTTTTCAGATACCTACCTATTTAAAATAATTACTGAATGCCTACAATAAGATTTCCTAGGTAGTTTACGTCATTATTTAATAAACAACTATTCGTTGATGTAAAAATGAGTTGCCCAGTGTAATTATTTAAAAACGAAAACTATTGAAATTCCCACTATTTAGCAGTTAACGATGATTGGGTGACTCTGCGGCTGCGCGCGGCATATAGTTCTAGTTCTTAGTTCGGCCATTTTAAGGTGTATTTGTGTTTAAACCGAGAAAACAAAGGTTTTAAATAAGCTGAAAATATTAACCCAAAACTAAGTGAAGAAGCCTAATGTTAACATGTTAGACAGTCTCTGTATAATTGTATATAGTCTGTACAAAAACCACACGGAGGGTTAGGCTTGCATATCAAGTGACTTTAATTGTTAATAGTTATATTTTTGTAATTGAAGGTACATTTTTTTGCCCAGCTTGGTGGAAATACTACTTATGAATTGATTAGACCTGCATTGCACCAGTAATAGAGGACTCGTTAGCAGAGCAGTTTTCCTTTATGTGAAAAATACCTTTGGGACGACCCTTTTATCAAAAGCAGTAATTGGTAATTATAAAACTTTTTATTACTTCCCGATTATTTTGTTTTTCTGAGACAGACGATTCAAAAAAAAAATATAGTAATTTAAAATTATTCTAATTTAATTCTAAAATTACAGTGATTTGCATTATGAAAAATAAAAAAGTCCTAATTGTTTATAACGTAAATCACTGTAACTTTTTTGAGACAAATTCTTAACACACTTCATGTTTAAAGTCGCCCTTTCAATATGTTATCCTCTGACACTAATATAAATTTAACTAGAGGTTAAATAGTGTGTTAAATTGAACTTACGATTTCATGAAAAAAAAACACGGTTTTTTACATCACTAATTTATGTATAATTATTTTAGAAGCTGCACAGAAATCAGGTCATGCTTCCAACAACAAGGAAACCGAGCTAAGAATTGGTGATTGGCTAAAAAGAGCAAAAGAACGCAATCTTAGAATGCAAATGAAAAAAAAATAAACTCGATGGTAATTGGTTTTTTGAATAAATTTTTTTTTAAATCATTTTTGTTTAATTTTTTAGTATTTACACTCCTAGGAGTGTAAATATGTGTGGTAAAGGGGAAAATATTATTTGTTCTCATATCCCAAGTATGTTTCATTTAAATCCCAAGGATGTTTGATTTAAGTGCCCTGGATGTTGTAGTACATCCCGGGTCATCCTACAAACATCTCGACGGGATGTTTGTACGACATCGCAAATGCCGACACGGCTGTTATCAGAAACATCCCAAGAACATCTCGAGATAAATAGGGATGTCTCAGAAATGTTTCTATTGTCCCATATGTATGTTTCTAAGATGTCTTACAGATGTTGCTGTGTTATTAGGGTATAGCTCTTACCTCGTGGGGCTCACCGGTAGCATATCCGCATCGCAACGAGACGAGTCGGGTTCGATTCCCGGTAAAAACAAGAGGTTCATAATATCGACAATCCACCATGCCTCGGAGAGCATGTAAAACCGTCGGTCCTTATATAGCTGTAGTCATTAAACCATGTAAAAAGCGTTAGTCACGTCCTGAAAATTTCTACACCAGTCGGACTGAACCACCCGCCACACGAACTTTTTTTAGCTCTTACCTTAAATCCTTCCTTTTCGATATCTTTAACCACCAAGGGAAAGTATTGTGAACGCGCTAAAAAAAAATTGAGATAACGACGGATATATCCATTTTGAGGTCCATTGAGACGATTAAAAGGATTTCCAGATGGAAGTCTGTCCGTCTGTCTGTGTGGCTGTCTGTCTGTGTGGCTGTCTGTCTGTGTGGCTGTCTGTCTGTGTGGCTGTCTGTCTGTGTGGCTGTCTGTATTCTTCCACGATAGCGTCCGCACGCTTAATCCAATTGAGCTGAAATTTGGTATATTAGTTTCGGGTGATCGGGGATTGAACCCATTAGTTTTTGGTTGAAATCGGCGCAGGAGCCCTATGTACATCGCGAAAAAAAATATAAGTTTTTATTTGATATTTAGGTGCCTCACTGGCTTGTAAATACATTCTGAAATATTAATTCCTTAATTTTGAACCTAACCTAAAAAAAATTTTTTTTAAACTAAAAAATCGCAACCCGTAGCGTCCAAACGCTGTAGAGTCCATCCGAGACAAAAAAAATTGTGTCTGTCTGTCCGGATCTCTGTAGGTCTGGATGTTCTGTATCTGTAAAGTAGAGCGGGTGAGTTAGTCCCACAGCACTTGGGCCACATTTGACCCATTGTACATCCTCCCGTTGTCTTCCTAGGTCATCGTCCATCCTGTCCTTTCCAGGAAAGTGGACAAGTCACTAGGAGACAAGACTCACCGAACACGCATTCTCTTATTGACGATAACTCCGGGCAATCGCATAGGACATGATTGACCGTTTCGTCTTCCTGTTCACACATCCTGCATATAGGTGTGTCCACTAGCCCCATTGTATGGAGGTGTTTCCTTAGTTGACAATGGCCAGTCAGAAATCCTACTGCTAGACGTAAGTTTTCCCTTGTCATCGCCAAGTATTTCTTCGACGTCAGCTTCCCAGGTTGACCCTGGCAAAACTGTATCCGTTGATTTCATCCCATCTCTTTAGAGATTGAGCATGGGTGTAACGTTTAGCTAGTTCCGCAATTGCCGAAGTCGTCAGGTCTGGATGTTAGTGAGCACGATAACTCGAGCAAATTACGTCCGATTTAAAAACTTCTTTCGCCAGTCGCCAGTAGCTATGGCCCATGGGAAGAACTGATTAGATTTTGGGTTCTGTACTGCTCGGCTGTCCGTTCCCCGTCATATAAACGATCCCGTAAAAATCGTTTTTTTTTGCGACTTTAGCGCTTAAAACGTGGTAAGCGGTGGAAATCGTAATAAGAAAAGTTATTACCAATAACAAGACTAAAAAATTTAGGTCCCAAGAAGCTGTAACTTTGTGACTGCTTTTTTTGCTTTCTTTATTTGTTTGATCCAGTTTGCCGTCTTCTGAGACACTAGAGGGTAATTATTAAGAGATTACGGAGAAGTGAAATATATCTAGTAAAGATTACAAGCATCTTTAGGGCGATAAGTTAGTGGTGAAAGTGGGAATTCAAATATTTGTAGTACTAAGACCAACGTAGGAATTTTGTGAGAATTGACATAGGTGACTAAGCAAGTAGTTTTTACAGCTGATCTTGCCATCATAGTACTGGCAGATGATGAAGAGGAGAAGAGGATCTTGTCTACAACGAATAACTCCGTGAATTGTCCATGAAAAACACCAAGACTCCCTCAGTATAAAAAGAGTTTGCTTAATTTTGAAGGATACAATGTAAAATCAGCAATATTTATTAGATATTTTGATTATATCTAATTGTTCTGGAGCAAAATGGCGAATATAAGGGTTATTTAAAAAATGATAAAAAAACGACTGAAATTATGGTTAAGAACGGTGGTCCAATAAATCAAAGAAGGCAGGTACATACTTTCCACTACAGAAAAAAATTGCAGAGCCTCCAGAGAGTAGAAGCTGGTTGCAGACAAACTTTATTTACTTGCATACAACGGCATACAATGAAAGTCAGATTTGGATACCCTAGAATTATAAAATTGTAAAGGGAGTGAAAAAATATCGAAGTGGCGAATGGACTACGATGCCAATTCCAATTATTAAGTGGATTTTCATTTGTCAAAACAGTCACATTTTGTGGTTTCAGCCAATAAGAGCTCAGGATCCTAACCAATCATTGAGTTTTATACTGAAAATTTCACACCAACATTTTTTAACCAATAAGAAGCTTTCGTTTCAGCTCGTTACTGTAGCAACCAAAAAACTTAGCGGTAGTATTTTCCTACCCTGGGCTGTACCACAGCGATAGGATTTCTGTCAAGTGTCAAATTATAAAAATACGAAAATGTCATGTTATAATTTTTTATATTACTTTGGTGTGAAATTTTCTTACCGAATCTCCCACGATCTTGAATTACTATCTGGAAATATCTCCTCAAGTATGAATTTTTTTAAAAAGTATCCCTCGTCTTCGACTCGGGATACTTTTAAAAAATTCATGCTTTCGGCAATATTTCCGATAGTAATTCAAGCTCTAGGGAGATTACAAGTGATTATTTTTTTCATATGTCAAAACAGTCAGATTTTGTGGTTTCAGCCAATAACAGCTCAGGATCCTAACCAATCATTGTGTTTTATACTGATAAAACCGCTTCTTCGTTTCTGTTTTTTGATTAAACTGTGTTTACCTTTTTTGAAATGTCAAATGTAAATATTTAACAATTTTTATTTAGCATTATCAATATAAAATGTATTGCAAATCTATGTTAATACCCAAATTTCAAAATATATTTGTAAACTAACCTGTTTTTATTCGTTTATTGTAACACACAACACAGCTCCATCCATAAATTCGTTTAAAACTGACATAATGTCAAAACGTCTAAACGTTACACTTAATAAATAATCTTAAATGCCTACTACTAGATAGGCAACTTATATTACGTTTGTAAAATTTGGCGTTTAAATGTAAAAGAAAATATCGAACTTTTGAGTGTAAAGTGTCTTTCTCTGTTTTTAACACAAAATGATTCAAAAAATAATCTTTCAAAATACCACTCGTCCTGTCAAATTTTCGGTTTCCATACTCAAACGCCTTTATTTCAGGCAAAACCACTCAAACAAACTGATTTGAGATAAAATCACTCGTCCTGCGGACTCGTGATTTTATCAATCAGTTTGTTTTCGTGGTTTTTCCAAATAAAGCCGTTTTCGTGAAAACCAAAAATTTAATCAATAAAATTTGGAGGACTCGTGGTATTACCTTTGATAAAACCGTCTCTTCGTTTTTGTTTTTTGATAAAACTTTGTTTACCTTTTTTTAAATGACAAATATAAATATTTAACAACTTTTATTTAGCATTATCAATTATTATTATACTAAAATGTATTGCAAATCTATGTTAATATCTAAATTTCAAAATGTCTTTGTAAACTAACCTGTTTATTCGTTTATTTCAAATCGCTTTAACATACACATAACTCACTTTAACACTCAACATCGGTTTTTGAGTACCTAAATACTACAAATTACATAGAAATCCATAAATATCTTTAAAACGGACAAATGTCAAAGCCCATATCCGAATTAAGTCAAAACGCAATCACGCATGCCTTGGTGGCCCTGTATTTAAAACTATTACAGCTCAATATTTTTTGATTTTTCAATTTAAATTGATAAAGACAATATTGAACATTTGTGTGTAAAGTATATTTTGCATAAATTACTATATTATCTGTTTTTAATACAAAATGATTCAAAAAATAATATTTCCAAATACCACTCGTCCTGTCAAATTTTTTAGATTAAATTTTTGGTATCCATACTCAAGCGCCTTTATTTCAGGCAAAGCCGATACAATATTATTTTCATGCTGGTAATCTCAAACAAAGGATCCAGTTATTAAGAGCTATTACAGCTGCGTCTCTCTTAGAATATGCTTTTTTTTCTTTTATTCGTCTATTGTAGAAATATTAGAGCACTTACTTTGTGTCAACTTATTCACAGTGAACGATTCTTTTTAAACGTTAAAAGCCATAGAGTAACAATTGCCGGATGTTTTTAGATCTTGATAAACATGGGGGTTGTTCACTAAGTTATCGTTTTAATTTGAATCTTAATAAGTCCTTAATGATTCAGAGGAGTAGATTTCTTTTCATATATATATAAAAAATTAATAAATGTAAATATATGACATTTAAATGATTTATATAAATAAATTTCTGAATTATTACACACTTTAAAGTGTATTTTTAACTTTATTCAAAAAAAAAAAATAATTTCTGATTTATATAAACACTATTTTGAAAATAAAAATGGCGTCGAATGAATGTTGTAAAAAAATCATCATTTTAAAACATAAGTTTTATTAAACAGAGACAATGTTCATCATTTTAATTATTTTTACATCAAAAGTAAAAGTATAATGATGATAAATTTACAAGGATTTTTTTTGTTCTGCATCTATTAATATATATCTTCAGTTTTATAAAAATTAGTGAGAATTTTAGAAATTATAACCGCTGGTCAAGTTTTCTATGAGAAAAAAAAAAGTTAATAACTGATGGCTTCCTGAAAAAGCTTAAGGTCTCCTATTTAAAATGCTTTCTTTTTTTGCGTACATTTTAGGCAAAAAAAATTTAGGGTTTTCCCGAACGCCTCCCTTGAATAGGTATTTTTATTCAGCGGCTTGGCGCGCTAGGCCATAGATAAGACATGATTTTTACAATATTGACCAATAATTACAAAAGTTTTGAAACTTCACTTGAATGAAGATTAAGTTCAAATGATATTGAGTCTGTAAACCAGTAAGGAATTTTAATTTATTAGATTCGACATCCTAAGACCGGTTTCTGCCTTTCGACTTCATCAGTTTGGAATTTTATATATTGGATTCGAAAAGCCTAACTGATGAAGCCCAAAGACAGAAACCGGTCTTAGGATGTCGAATCTAATAAATTAAAATTCCTTACTGGTTTACTAAATTTGTACTAATCTCTTTAAGGGATAAAAAGAAGAGAGTGACATCTTGATTAGATTCTGCAAAATTAATTGTCAATACTCTCTTCTAACCATAGATGGTAGCACATCTAAAAATATTGAGTCTGATTTTGCAACCTTTTTTTCTGAACGGAAGATATTGAAAATCAGGATTTAATGAATTTTCGCATTAATAGCGCGAATTTTTTTTTTTGAAAAATGCATTTTACATCCTCTGATAAATTTGCAAACATTCAAACAAAACTGAAAGATTTGTTTTATCGAAATCAAATTGTTGAAAAATTCCAAAAGTTCTGCAAATCTGAAAAAATAACTAAAATAATGTTCTTGAGAAGTGGTGTAATTTGCAACCTCTTGCGACAAAAGGAAAATATACTTTTTCGTGAAATTGTTTTTTTTTTCTATTAAAATAAATTTTTAAAAAAGTTTTGAATAATAATTGCAAATGAAGATGTCCTAAAGGAGGTAAAATTAAAAAAACATATCTTCGTATTTGTACTTTACCAAAAAAGCGACTTGGCAACATGGCAGCTAGTAAGACAGACATGTGTGAAAATGCAATCAACCAGTACAGCTTATAAGAAAAATACTCTATGGATAATCAAGTATTTTACCTACGGCCACTATAGGCAACAGGTAAAAACACACGACCCACAGCCTCATGACGCACGGTAAACACAAAACCGTGCGATTTGTTTACCGTAAACAAAAGACACGGTTTTGGTAAGAAAAACGAACAGTTTATACGTAAAAGTAAGCGGAACATTTAATAATTCGCAAGTAGGTAGTGATCGCGTAATCGCCCGTCATTTATCTAGTAACCCCTTAACAGGGCGCTCGGGTTAATTCGAGCGCTCTAAAGAAACGCTCGAGATAATTCGAGCTCCCCAAATAAACGCTAGAGGTAATTCGAGCGCTCTAAATAAGAAACTCAAGACAACTAAACATTAATATCTTAAGGAATAATTTTTAGATATAGAAGGTTATAGCTCTTAAATAAATAACAAAAAAAAAGAATGTACAGTTTCCTTTGCGAATGTAGAAATTTGCTGTAAGTTTTGATTAGTTTACGTTAAAATAATAAATAAATATATCAATTAAAAAATCCTCTACAACTTCTTTTAGAAATACTGGTGTAAAACTAAATGCTGGTAGGCCAAATAATTAAAAAAAAACATAAGGAAAAAAAACTTTTCCAAAATTTCCATTTCTTGCAATAAAATATCTCTAGAGCCAAAAGAGATAGAAAAATCGTGTAGTAAATTTTATGGTCTTTAATTTTGTATTGGATAACTTTTTTGCTACGATGTATATTTTTCGAGATATAAGCGAAAAGTGGCCCCTCTGCACCCGCGCACCTACTACGCTCGGTGACTTTTAGTATATTTATCTCATAACTACTCCAAATACAGCCCTGAAGTCCGTTTTTGCACGTTCGGTCACGCACTCTACAACCGATTCTTTGACTGGACTATAACTGCAATTTGCAGAACTATATTTGTAAAAAAATTAAGGTTCCGTTTTTCGTATGGGGTTGCAGTTACATATCCACTGAGACCGATATTCTATTTATTTGCAACCAAGATAAAAAAACTTTTGTAATTATTTCAATGCTTGTGTGTATTGAAAATGGTAGAGCGTCCGTAGCTTTTGAAATGGTGCAAACTTAATGCATGTTGTAAAACATTATTACTAGCGATATTCCTAGTTTGCAGAACTTTTGAAATTTTCAGTGTAAAAATAAAAAAATAAAACGTTTTTTGCAATTTACTCAATGTTCCATTCATCGCAGACTTCTGCAAAATTTTATAGTTTGTTTTCATTAATGCACTATCATACCATCGAAGTTTCAAAACTTTTGGAATTAATGTTAATTGAATGTCTGGCCAACGCGTGGATTTTTTGAATTCGCTTTCTTATTTATAATATGTTTTTATAGTAATACAATTTTTCTTAAATAACCTGAATAATATGAATTTTAGTAAAATAAAAAGTTTTATGAATTATTTTTTTGTCGAGATACAGTTTAGAGCAGCAAAGATTTTGTTATCGTTTGTTACACCCTTTAAAGTATCTAAGAGCCTAGTTTCAGCGATATCACAATTTATGAGTCTGACAACTGGGCTATAAAACGTCTGGTAAATGGTGTTTCTGCGCTAAAATTGTGTTAATTCGGTTGAAAATTAGAGTATGTAAAAACATGTTCCACAAAATCAGCGGTTTCCATATTAATCATATTTACTAACGTTCCATTTTCGTTTCTGAATTACTGTACCATCCTCTCGGCAAAAATTACAATAAGAAAAATAATAAAAACTTCGTTGCGTTTATTTCATCGCCACTTGCATCTGTGACAGTAACAACAGCAGCATCTACAGAAAACAAACCCCTATCGCGCTTCTCGACGCACGCAACTCGCGGATGCGACAGAGGTGCTCATCAAGTAAACCACGATCAGTTTGTTGAAGCATCGCGACGTCTACATAACGCCGTTTTGACCTCTCGCCGATTTTACCGACAACGAAATAAACATCGCTTTACGGTTTTACGCTTGACGCGACGCCGGTTGTGTTTTGTTTTTGTAAGTGTTATCTTACTAAGGATTATTTTTGGTAGATTTTTTTTGTAAGTAATTTTTTATACTATTTTTGTATACAACCAGAAATTTTGCAAACTAATACAGGAAAATAGAAATAAACGAAAAGGAAATGTTTTTTTTAAATTGTTCATTTTCTCAAACTTAATTTTTCTGGGGCCTCCTCAGAGACATGTGTTGTGAAAAAATTCTCTGCAACATTTGCACCGATAAATTTGAAACTTAAAATTTTTTTCTTACATTTCGAGTAAAACAAAAACCACAAGGGGTCAGGTCTGGGCTATAAGATGGATGCTCAGTTTTGGGGTTCTGATAATTGTACTTGTCTCGGCTGTATTATTTAAGAATGCATTATGAGGTTGATTTTCAGCCTCTACTTGCAATACATCAAACCAGCAGAACAAAGAATTATATGTGGCGTACCTTAAGGCACTGTATTGGGCCCAATATTTTTTAACGTTTATTTGAACAATATTTTCCTTCTTCAACAAGAAGGGAAGATAATCAGTTTTGCGGACGATTCTGTGATCTTTTACATAAATAAAGATTGGCATTTATTAAAAATTCAGGTGGAAAATGACTTAAGCCGCCTTAAGAAATGGTTTGATCATAGAGTCTTGTCAATAAATGTTGACAAAACAGAGTATTTACCCTTCAGTAGTCTCGCACCATCACTCCCTAGATTTAATAAAAACCTGCAGGAAAAGTTAAATACCTAGGTATAATTTTGGATCCGCATATGAGATGGAATGCACATATATTTTATTTGAGAAACAAAATTTCTTTTATATAGATTCAAACAAGTCCTTAGACTTCAACAAAAAAGAATTCTTTATCACAGTTTGGTTGAACCCCATTTAAACTACGCAATCATTGGATGGGGAGGAGTATCACAATTTTTTTTTTTGAAAATTATGTTAAATGTGCACTTAAGATACCTCTCTGCTTCACTTTTTACAGAGACAAAAATATATGATATTAAACAATTATCAATCAAACAGTATCTTAATAAATTAGAATTAGAAACATTAACACACACATATAACACCAGAAATAAAAAACAATTTTTATATTTTGCAACTATAATATTTCACATTATGATACGCATTTGAGAACTCTAATGTTTCATTAGAGTACGCAACTTTTTGTGTTATACGGTTGGTAATATGAATCAACAAATGACATGAATTGACCATTTGTCTATTAGGCTGTCCAGAACACGTGACCCTGGCCCTTTAAAAATGGCCGCCTGAAGGCATACATAACCATATTTTACATGTAAAAGCATTGGCAGAAGGTAGTATTTTGGGTGCTTTACTGTGTTAGAAGAAAAAGAAAAATCAGTATTTAATTCAATCGTAGCATATCTGGATGATCATATGATTATTACAAATAAACAACATGGATTCCGGCGCGGCTTTTCCTGCGAAACTGCTACATTAGATTTCATTCAAACAATCCATGACAATATTGATAAAAATTTATATACCTACGGCGTATTTTTTGATTTATCGCGGGCTTTCGACACTTTAGACCCAAAAATTTTATGTGAAAAACTTAACGCCTCGTGGATAAAATCGGATATATCTAATCGTCCATTCTTTTTTTCACTTGAAAACACCTTTTCCGATGTTTTCTATAACGACCTAGGAACTCCTCAAGGTGGGGTACTGGGTCCATTACTCTTCCTCCTATATGTAAATGACATGCCTGAATATCTCAAAGACCACAAGAATTTGTTTATATATGCAGACGATACTACAGTAATACTTTCCGCGGCCACTTTAGACGAAGTTAGAGAAAAAGTAAAAAAGTTATAATTTCATTTAAAGAATGGTGGGACCTTAATAGATTGGCTTTAAATCCAGGAAAAACAGTTTGTGTTCACTTTTCCTAAGGTGACAGAAAATTTATGCATTCACCTTTTAACAAAATGTGATCTCGATGAAACTTGGCACTTAAGTACTAGAAAACAATAAAAAATATTTGCTGCTCTAAAGTGTATGATAACTTCATAATTTCGAAAATAAAATCGAAAATTTGGTTTTTCCATTATATCTCGAAAAAAATATATAAAATTTCAAAAAACTAATAGCACCATGTGAAAGAGCGGAAAATTCTACTAAAAAATAATATTATAAGTTATTTAAAAAAGAATAACAATATCTGATTTTATTCCTATCAGGACCTTTAATTGCTTTATATGTACCGTCTATGGTTTTAATATATTTGCAGTCTTTTTTATTACGATTCCGATTTATGTATTCAATCAGAATCTGATCTCCCTATGAATTCTTAGAGATTTCATCAACATTTGTGGGAGTTTCTGCAATGATCTTAGGAGTTCCTTGATTATGTACAATAGTATATTGTGTCACAAGGGCAGAAAATGAGCTTTAGCAGCCCGAGGCTATTAGCTGCATGAGCGAGCGAAGCGAAGCGAGGGCAGCTAAAGCGTTTTCTGCATGTGTGACACACAACTGTTTTTCGCCTACCAAAAAAAAAAACAAAAAATAGGAAAATATAACAAACATCTTTAATTTTATAAATACAGACAGAATTTAATGAGCAACTTAAGTAATAAAAATGTACCAATTTATTTATTATATATTATTTTCAGTTGTTAAATAATTTATAGGACTTTTCGTACCATTGCGCGTTGTCTTGTTAAGTAACAAATTTAGAGAAACATTACTTCCTACCTTCTTCTTGCAAGTCTGGTGGAGTATTCGTAAATTCTTCATCACTGCCTGAATTAGGTACTATTCATTTTCACTAATTCACATAATCACAATTATTCAGAATCAGAACGTATTTTTATTTTAAAGTTTAATTCTCTTGATTCTACACTGACGTTTAATGAAAATATATGTGAAATGTCAAAGTCAAAGGTACGTTGATAGTGAAAATCGTGTTCTTTTTGAGTTTTGCGGCCCAAGGGCCGGAAATATTACTTTCGGTCTGATTTTTAGGGTTGATATGATTCATTTTCAGACATGGTAGGCGAAAAAATATTTTTACAGATGTTATCTCCTCATTTATAGATTCCTTGTCTCAGCCTTATGAATATTTGTGATTACTTCATTCACACATGGCTGCGCCAATGAAAAGTCATGAATTTAGTCACATGATATGCAATATGATCGACTATTTAGGTAAATAAAGAAATATGAGCGGCTATTTTAGTCGATTATATAAGTGTGCTATTAAGTGTCAAAACTTGACGTAACATTCACTTAAAATTGAAAATGTCTCGTTTTGGTTCATCTTCCACTACGGAAATCAGTGAACATATAAGCAAATCTATCCCAGAAAATATCAAAAAGAGAGAATATGAAGAAAGAAAACGGGGAAAATTACAAAGAACTAGTTGTGAAGACAATGTGGAACTCCGTTGCCAAAAAAATGCAAGAGGTGTATTTTATGAAGTGGAAAATTATTTTTGACCCATTTAATGATATTATCTTCAAGTCTAGTAGGGAAGCTCGTAATGCGAAACGAAGGAATTTGCAGATGTGCGCCAATAAAAGGAAATCGAGCTCTGCGTCATTAAAATCGGAAGAATACTACGCAATGGTTTTATTATGGGACGAAGGCACTCCGGCGGAACTCCAGCGAAAATTTTACTATATCGCTTCAGTAGAACTTGCCTGAGAAGCAGTCAATTGCAGAGTTCATTATTTTAAAGAGGAAGTGGATAATTCTGGGATTAAAACAGGAAGATAACAGTTACATTTTTTTAAATAACTGATTTTCAAAAATCCTACTTTTTAGGAAGAGTAGAATATAATCCTCTCTTCAATAAAACGGCCCAGGGCGAAGAAAAAAAATGGCCGATATTAAATGGCTGGTCCCCAACTTGAAGAACCCTACCTTTTGTCCAGTCCAGTCCGTCTTATTAAAATTCTAATGGTTAAACGTTCATCTAGAATAGCAACTGATAGATTATTCTTAACAGTAAACCCATCATGGAACAAAGAACAATAAAGTGGATGGTACAAACACTCCAGTGGGAAAAAACGAACTTTCGAAATGGACTAAAGAAGCAGCAGAGAAGGCAGGATTAAATGCAAAAGAAATAAAAATAACAAACCACTCTATGTGGTCGACAGTAGTCAGTAACCTGGCTAAAGGAGGAGTGGGTGAACAACAATTAATTAAAATTACTGGCCACAGTTCAGCCAACTCAATTAAGCCTTATCTGCAAATGGATAATGAGCATTATTCCAACATCATAAACACCCTCAGAAGTGACGCCTCAGAACCTCCAGCTAAAAAACAGAAAACAGAAGCCACTCCTCGACCTTCTCACTCTACAGCTGGACCCATCAACAACATTAATGATTTACCTACACCCAACGTTATCAATGAGTTAACAAAGATTTCAAACAATACTCCTACTGTGTACTAAAATTGCCATTTTTATTTTAAATAAATTACCTGTTTTTCAGTTTTCAAATTAATACCTACATATTTATTATGTATGCATATATAATAGGTAGTATGTTTTGTAAGAAATGCGAATACCATTCGGGCATCTAATTTTTCCTGTGAAAAAACACAATGCAAAGTAATATTTTTTTAACAAAATGCATTCGTGCAAATGCAAAAATCCTGGTCTTCGACTCGGATTTTATCAGTGAAACAACAGAAAAACCTTGAATACTACTCGTTATTCTTTTTTGTTTAATAATTTGTGTTCAATCACAAATTCTTTACAATTTTTGTTTTTGGGAATTTTTGTCCTACTCTATTCCTTTTCAGGGCCTGAAATAAAATTTTGATTAATGGATCGTTATTCTAAAACGACCGTTGAATTTATACCTGGATCGACTGAGTGCGAAGTCTTTCAAGCGTGTTTACCGCGCGGTAAGATCGTTTGAAGATTTGGCGCGGTATCAGTCGATCAAACTATAAAGTAAACTGAAAGGTATTGGAAATTTGTCTCTATTTAAATGGTTTTTCTATTTTTATGCTTTCAAATGCTTCCAACAAGTTCTTGTTGGATAATTTTTAAGCAATTTTACATTTTCTATGCGAATTGTGATTATATTTCTCGGGATTAAATGGGAACGTTTGTTTCCTAGCCCTAATCACTTATGTTATTGGCTACTGACTAGCCAGGATAGCAAAGTGGACTGTATGTGTTTGGTTTTCTTGCTTTCCTCGTGTAGGATTTGGAGATTTGAATAAAATTCATTTGTTGACTATCACTCAATCTATTAAGAGCAAACCTTGAATAGTATATTCATTCCAACAGAGTAACAGAGTGTACTTTCTCCACGGCCACAGAAAGTAGGAATTGAATATAGTAAAACGAAACCTCAATCTCTCAACATTGTGTACTATTTTTATATTCAAGCTTGGATTTTTGCGGTACCAAATTTTGAGTTAAGTTATCGGCATATTTTTTATTTCTGGAGGAGTATTTTCAAATTCTACATCTGAATCGTTTGATTTTCTACTCCTTTTTAATAAATTAAAAGCTTTTACAATCCAATATTAAGACCACGTCAACTAATACTGACAGTTAATTTGACATTCATGGCACACCTTATTTTTTTAAACATTTACGGAATGAACATTCTGTCTCTAGAGTAAGAATGAAATACGTATAAAATACATAAGAGACAATTGTTTCAGAATTTTCCTTCAATCTCGAGAGCGAGAATGTTTCTTTTCTGTTATTATAAGTGGTTTCAGAATAACTACATTTAGTAGTGGCCGTGGAGAAAAATTTTAAAATCATTCTAAGCCTTTAGTTTTAGTCTGATTTTTGTGAAATTTTCAGGAAATACTAGTAATTACAAAACTTAGGGTGGAGATCCCTTCAAAAAGTATTTATTTTGTTAATTTTAAGTAGAAAATCACAAAAAGAAGGGTCCGCGCCATTTTGTATTAAATCTATGAACATTTGCTCCCATTTGTTTTAATAAATATCCCCCCCCAAGTAGTTTTCAAATAATATACTTTCCCACTCTTATCTTAAATATCTTTGCATAGTGCTGTCTCATCGTTTCAGAAAGCTGTAGAGAAACATTCCATCGCCAAATGTTCCCATATAAATACAATTTTATATTAGAAAATCCTCATAAAATAGAAGTGAAATTTGCTTTTCACACCAACTCATAACAATTTACAACAACTTATAACAATTTTGAATACGTTACACTATATAATGCAGTTTGCTCAGAAAAGAAAAGAATTTGAAATCAGCACATGTTGTGCGTTTGAGCTAGCTAATGAATTTTTTGTAATGGTCGAACATCGCGTTTCGTTTTACGTGTTCTCGCTTTTAGACAGGGTGGGAACCACGTGATAAAGCTGAATTTTTGATTAATCCCGAGTTAGCGGTTTATTAAAATTGCTACCTACCATCGGTCGTTCAAACCATTCGGGAGAACTTTAGTGGTGTCGTGTGCATTAAGTTTGTTTAGAATAGCCAGGAGCGCGCGTAAAATTTATTGGTGCCGCTTGCAAATCAAGTTTGTTTAGACTAGCCATGGCCACGTCTAAAATATAGCTAGAGTTCCACTCAAGGAGAGTTGTAAAAAACCCACCTATAAATAATAACTTAAGTACTTTATAACACATTAAATGTGAAAAAAAGTGTTTCCAACCATTATTAGAGGCATGCGGCAGAGACAGAAGCAGAATTTAACCTCTCTAAATTCTACGACATTGGCGGAATCTTCCTTATTTTTAAATTCTACAATGTAGTGGCGTCTGTGAGTCGGAACCATAAAAAATGGACCAAAATTTACTCGGATCGAGAGTACCCCCCCCCCCCCTCCCTGTTTTCGAGGATGCCGAACACGATGGCGGTATCAGAATTTCTCTTTTCGCTAGCCAAACCCCTAAAACGGCCAAAAACTACCTCCTACAGGGGTTAAATGGGCAGCACATTATTTCCCTGTAAAAAAACGTCTCTCCCACAGTTTTCGAGTATGCCGAGCATGGTGGAGGTGTTTCGGGGATAAGTTTTGACCTGCGGAGGGGTAGGTGAGGGTCGGAAGTAATCTTCAACACCACCACCGTGCTCAGCATCCTCGAAAAGTGGGAAAAGAGGTTATTTTAAAGGGAATGATGTCCTACCCGTTTAACACCATTAGAGGGTAGTTTTTGGCAGTTTTAAGGGTTCGGCTGGCGAAATTCTGATACCGCCATCGTGTTCAGCATCCTCGAAAACTGGGGCACAGTCGTTTTGTCGCTGTTAAGAAGAAGAACAAAAAACACCTCTGTCGGGGGTGAATTTTGGCCGGTGGAGGGGTTGGTGAGGTTCGGAAGTAATCTTTAACACCACCACCGTACTCGGCATCCTCGAAATCGGGGGAAAAGACTTTTTTTTACAGGGAAATTATGCGCTGCCCTTTTAACCGCTTTAGGGGGTAGTTTGTGGCCGTTTTAGGGGGTTCAGCAGTCGAAAATAGAAATTCTGATACCGCCATCGTGTTCAGAAACCTCGAAAACGGTGGGGGGGGGAAGGTTGATTGATTGATTGATTGATTACGACGATGTGCCCGACTGAGGTTTTTAAAAGCCTCAATACTGCAGCCTTAAGACTTATTGTATTATGTCAGTTACATGTTACAGTTATGTTCAGGTGAAGAGGTTTGTTACCTTTATCAGGCTGAGTAGCCTTTTCACCAGATTTTCTTTTGGAAAGTCCTCCTGTGGGTTTACCGGCCCCAGTAGGTTATACCTCCAGTGCGTGAGTGCCTGGCACTCTAGTATGATATGAGAGGCTGTTTCATCCTCCTCATTACATAGTCTACATATGGGTTCATCTTGAAAGATGCCCATTTTATGTAGGTGTTCCCTAAGGTGACAATGTCCGGTTATTAGTCCCGTGACACATGCCTCTCAGTATTTTTGATGGCGCTTTAACCATTCGTTTACTGTTTTGTTGGTCCGGCACGAGATCCCAGCGTGACCGGTGTTCTTTTAACATCCACCTAGTCAGCGAGAGTCGTACCGAGGATTTAGGAATGCCAAACGCCGGTTCAGGACCAGTAAAGACGGTCGCTAAGGCTTTCCTTGCCAGGGCGTCTGCTTCCTCGTTGTCTTTTATCCCTTTATGCCCTGGGACCCATCTAAGTGTTACTTTATTTTGGTTGGCCAGAACGAGCAGGGTTTGTAGGCAGTTCCAGACCAATTTTGATCTGATTTTGTTACATGATAAGGCCTGTAGGACAGCTTGACTGTCAGAGTAAATGAGGATTCTTTTCCCTCTGTGCCCCCTATAGCATGTAATTCTGCTTGAAATACTGATGCGTAATTCCCCAATGGTCCGTTTATGTTGCATCTGGGTGTTTCACCATATATTCCAGCTCCAGTTTTTGACCCATCAGTATACCAAACCAATGTTCCTTCCCGAAAGTTGTTTGTTTCTACACCTTCCCAGCTCAGCTGAACGCTGAAGGGCTTTGTGAAGTTGTTTTTTGGTGCCATTTCATCACTTCTCATCTCCATCAACGAGTTTGTGATGATTTTTGTGATTCTACTGTGTCCTTGTCCATAAGGATCCCAGTAGCCATTGCATTCCAATCTGAATGCCCCCATTCTCGCCTCCGCTCTGATATAAATATAAAGTGGCGGAAGGTTTAGTATGGTTTCCATTACTGCTGTTGGAGTGCTCCTCATGGTACCTGTAATGCAAATGCAGGCTAAACGCTGGAGTTTAGCAAGCTCCAGTATCGCCTTCCTTTGTATTACTTTAGGCCACCACACTAAGGAGCCATAGGTTAACATGGGTCTTACCACTGCTGTGTACAACCAGTGTACCATACGTGGTTTTAAGCCCCATTTAGTGCCTATGGCCCTTTTGGCAGCCATTATTGCCATTTTGCCCTTATTAATGGATGCTTATTCCAGGTTAGTTTAGCGTCAAGGATTATACCTAGATACTTCACCTCCTGGGTTAATTGTAGTTGAGTGTTGAAGAGCTTGGGTTGTCTGAGACTATCCAACTTCTTCTTTTTCGTGAAGGCAATTAGTGCTGTTTTGTTGGGATTAACTTTAAGGTTTTCCTTTAGACACCACCTCTCCACGATATTCAGCGCCTGTTGCATAAGGTCTGAAACAATATTTTTAAAATTCCCCACTACAAGTATGAGTACATCGTCTGCATACCCCTGGGTATAATATCCTGCATTGCTGAGCTGTACCAGGAGACTCCTCCCTGTGGGCATCCCTTGGAAATTGACACCTCCATGTTCTCTCCCAACAACGTTGCTTCAGCTGATCGATTGCATAGCATGGTTTGTATCCACCTGCATGTGGTGTCATCTACGCCACGCTTTGCTACAGCTGCACCCATGGTTCTAAAAGAGGTGTGGTCGAATGCACCCTCTATATCCAGAAATGCTCCTGAAGCTATTTCTTTATTTCTGTGTGCAGCCTCTATCTTTGAAACGAGTCCATGGAGTGCTGTTTTACAGGATTTTCCGGTTTGATAAGCATGCTGGTTTTTGTGAAGTGGCCTTTCTTTTAGAAAGTTTTCCCTGACATGTACCTCAACCAGTTTTTCCATTAACTTTATCATAAAAGATGATAAAGTAATAGGTCTGAATGATTTAGCCTGAGAATAGTCCTTCCCAGGTTTTGGAATGAAGACAACTCTAGCTTTCTTCCAGCTAGCTGGAATGTAACCAGTAGCTAGACTTAAAAGTTTACATATCACTGGTGCCAGCATTTTCTTTCCCTGTTGCAAAAAGACAGGGAATATTCCGTCCGGACCAGGTGATTTATATGGTTCAAATAGGTCTATTGCCCAGCTAATTTTGCTTTGGGTTACGACTCTCTTTGCCAGTTTCCAATCCCTTTTTGTTGCCTTATGATTGGGGTTTGTCATGTTCGGGATCGCCTGATTTCCTTTTATCACTTTGGAGTCTGGCAGATGTGTCTGTAGTAGTACCTCCAGAATTTCCCTACCAGATTCTGTGTATTTCCCATCCGGTTTTAGTAGATTCCCAATGGGATTAATAGGAACCTTGGCAAGGATTCTGTGTATACGCGCCACTTCCGAGGTTGTTTCCACCTCTTCGCAGAACTTGGTCAGTATGGTGGTATATTTCTCCCACTCACCTGTTCTTTTCGCTTTATTAAAAAGAAAGCGCGTTTCTTTCCTGAGTTTAGCAAGATCTTTGTTCCACCAACTAGTGTTTTTGCTTAGTGTTTTGTCTTACCTCGGTGCAGTTTTCCTGGTATGAGTTTATAATAGCATCTTGGAGCTGTCCAGATGCTAGCCCTACATCAGTACTGGTTTTTATGTTTCTCTTGATATTATTAAGATTAGGTATTAAGTCCCCTTTAAATTTCTCCCAGTTTGTCCTTCTCGGGTCACGATACATCCCTGGTGTATTCTCTACTTCCGAGATCTCCATTCGGATGTATCTGTGGTCCGAGAGTGATGGCTCTGGGAGCTTATTTTAGAGGACGCCAAAGTAATGTCAATTCTTTCGCTACGAGTTTTAGTGATAAACGTTGGCTCGTAACCGCGGTTCATTATATCCAAATTTTGTGTAATAATGTATTGTGAGCTAGCGTCTATCCCCATTAGTACCTGTAGATTTGTGGCCCTACAGTGTTTGACAAGTTGCTCCATTTCCATCGAAGGAGGTGGACTTGGAGAGTCATATGGCAGATATACTGTGGCTACAACTATTTCCTTCCAGTGTCCTGCCAGATGTGTTTTCAGCCTTATTGCCGCTTGGTCCCTAGAACAGAAATTAAGCATTTTTAAAGCATGTAGGCCATTCCTAACTCTGATGCAGGTTCTTACGTTTCCTGCTGTTAGGTCGTAGATTAACTTACCCTTAACTTCCCCCAGTCTTGATACCCGTCCCCTGTTGATCCAGGGCTCCTGTATCAGGACTATGTCGATATTGTTTTGGGTAAGGTATTTGCAGAGGGGGGGAAGGTACTCTCAATCCGGGTAAATTTTGGTCCATGTCCTTCCGACTCACAGACGCCACTAATGACGATTACGCTAGCCACAGATTAGAAACATACAGATATGAAGCTCCGCCCATTGCCTTAGATGTTTCAATTGCCGACTCTAAGACCTTTAAATTGGTGTGCACCCATGTTACCAGTTCTATTGCCATTAGTGTCAGAAATGAGAAATATATTTATACAATATTGTGTTTTTGCTGACATAGTGTTCTGAGAGATAATATTTTTGGCATAAATAAACATTAGAAACAAAATGATTGAATATGCTATTGTAATATACAGTGTGTTCCAAGATTGAGGTTAAACCTTATCTAAATGTAGAAAATGTAACGTGAATATTTTTAAAGATAGATTGTTAATCAGAAATTGTTTAGAGCTTCATTTCTGATAATCTCCAATGGCGTCTAATATAAGTCTTCACTCTGTAGAGCTTATCAACCACGGAGCCACAGATCACTGACTGCCTTCAGGGTTTTAAATTGGTGTGCAACTCTATCTCTGTTTGTTTTCGTTTGCCTTGTCTATCCTTCCTATCTGTAGTTTTCTAATCTGTGCTCTAGTGGCGTATAATTTAGAGAGGTTAAACATTTTCGCAGTGCGCATCTGGTGATGGTTAGAAAATCTCAGAAGCGTTTTAAGCTAAATCTTCATATTTTAAGTCAAGGACTCTAATGTTATCCCATTATTAATGAAATACCATAACACATTTTATGGACTGCAATAACGTCTTTGTATTTGTAGATTGTTAAAAAAGTTTCATCCAAAATTGTAAATTGTTACTCCTGTCATAAACTAAATAATATCAGTGTACTCGGACACTATACATAGTCTATTCTCTATATATTAGAGTAGTTGAATAAGTTGTTACATGACGTAGTTAATTTATCACTAAATTAACCACAGACGGGTCGTAATTAGTCGCAATGCGCCTAATTGTCATGTATTCTGATCTACTGTCTTGTACAGAATAATTTATTGAAGGGTCAGGAAGATAAGTAAAGAGTTTTAATTTTTTAATTCTTAATACTAAAAGTAAATGTACAATTTTTCATACAAACCTTGTCCACAATAAAAAACGAATTAGCCAAATATTATAAATATAATAAGAAACTTTACAGAAATAAATGTATTTTTGAAATAAATAATTTAGATATAACTTTAGAGGTAACTTTTTATAAGCATATTTAATATATCATAAAAATATACGCCCTTCAATTCACCCCCTTACGAGTGAACCCCAGAAAGCAGAGCTTGTACGTGGGAGGGACGGCTATTATTATTATTATTATTATTGTTATTATTATTATTATTATTATTATTTGCCGTGGCGCTCTGGGGCGACTTACTGATAATTGATGGCGCATTTGATTTACAGAAAAACCTCACAACACCATCATCGACAACGATGGACTCCTCCAGAATTGAAATCTTTGCAGCGTAAACTAACTTTAAAATAATTAATGTTAAATACGCTACAAATCATGCCCAGAAGTAGGCAATGAAATTTTATTTAAAAATCTTATTTTCTATAGTCTAAAGCAGAAACGAGTACAGTAATTTAATTTGCAGAACGTAGTAGAGGTTTAAGAGATAGAAATTTTAATTTAACCTCACCTTCAATGCTTATTTGTAATTAAAATGAAAATTTTAATACATCTGATCGGCCTAATCAAAGTTTTTGTTTTGATTTAGTCATGTTTCCATGGTTTTTACTGTAATAAACCTTCTCTTTTGACAAATATGTCAGAATTTGTTTATTCATCTTAGGATGTGAGATAAATAAACAAAATATATAATGTCTTTCTTTTTAAATAATTTTTAATAAATTAGTGATTCCAGAATTTGAGTTTATTTGTTAAATATTGATGTATCTTCAGCGAGATACCCTTTTGCAACTGTTTCCAAGGTCGGCCGATGCAATTTTTTTTTGCTATATTGCCGCCTTTTTAAACATTGTTTGAAGATGATATAAAGTGGACTGTATAACTTTCGTTTTTCCAGAAAAACTCCAAATAAAACACACTTAAACTTTTAACGATTGAAGAAAAATGTAACAAATAAAAAACACTACTTAGGTAATACTACCAACACTAACTAGTAAAAATAAATGACTATAAAATGATTCATGTTACTATTAGTCACTCAGATTGAACTTGTATTTTTATAACATTTTGTGAAAAGAAAGATTTTTACGTTAAGTAACGGAGATGCAGACAGTTGAACACACTCCTGTAATTTGTTGCACTGTTGAATTTAAAATATATTTTTTGCCGCCTCAGAGGGCACTTGATTTTGTCAGAGAAGTATTGACGAGGTTTCGTTACCCCTGAGTGAAGCGCTCATGATGGGATCTCGATGCACACTGAATAATAGTATATTCTGTAACAAGGTTGGAATGAGAATTCGACACGAGTGTCGGATTTTCATTGCAACAGAGTAACAGACTGTACTTTCTCCACGGCCGCAGAAAGTAGAAATTAAATATAGTAAAATGAAACCTCAATCTCTCAACAGTGTGAAGTATTTTTATATTCAAGTTTTGATTTTTGCGGTAGCAAATTTTGAGTTATATTATCGCCATATTTTTTCATTTCTGGAGGAGTATTTTCAAATTCTACATCTGATTTTCTTCTCATTTTTAATAAATTAAAAGTTTTTACCAACCAATATTAAGACCACATCAACTAACACTGACAGTTAATTTGACAAATACGTATAAAATACATAAGAGATAAGTGTTACTAGATCCTCTTACTATGTTTTTTAAAGTCCCGAGTCGGGTATAAATCGCTGATATTTAGTTTGAATCAGTGATGTCATAACATTCAGTAAAGAAGTGGATCTTTAGTGGTTATCACTCGAGAGACGCCATTATCGAATGTCGAAACCTTGAAGTACAGGTGTTTTAAAAAATGAGTTATTTTCCATAAAATTTTTGTAAAACCAACTTTCTCTCAAAATTACAGAATAATTCTCGTACAAACTCTTAAACTCGACTTGTTTAAAAGTACTTTCCAGAATATTAACTTGAAGTGACGTCTTCTTTTCACAAAGAAACTGTTTCCACTTGGCTATATTTTATCTTAAAATGAACGAGTGTCCTGAAAAGGGATCATGAGTGCACTGAAAACGGATGACGTCTGTAAAGAAAATTTATTACTTTTTACCAGTAACCTGATTTAAGACACTAATTCAGTTTTTTAATTTTACGTTCGACGTCAGAAATATGCAAATAATAAGTGTATATGGAAAAAACACACATCCTTCTCCTTAGTTTCCAGTTCATCTTTTTAATTTCTTTCTTTAATTGCCTTTAAGTTTGTATAGCGACTTACCAGACTTTAACGAGGTTTCTCCTTAGATGATGCTGTTATCATATTCAAATTCACTCCTTTTGTGCAACTTTGAATGTTTATCTGTAGTTCTAGAGGTGGCTGGATTTTGTTTAAATAAAGCAGAAATTTCTCTACATTTTAATCTTTCCAAATATGGGGTTTTTTCTAACTTTTAACTATACATTTCAACCATCAATATCCTTGTTGATCACTTCGCAATTATGATTACCCCAAATCGAACGGAGGAAGATGTAGTATTTAAAGAAAATTTTAATCCAACTTCATACGAAAAACCTCGATTCAATAAAAGAAATAGAAGAAATAGGAACAAATTTATATAAAAAACATCTGACTTCTATTTATTAACAGGTTGAAATCTTAAAACAACTGCAAAAGAAAGGTAGTTATTGCTAGTTTTATTAACAAATTGTTCGGTATCTGAATTCAATCTGCATGTGTGTGTGTGTGTTCCTTGCGTTTATCAATTTTAAAAGTCTGGCTTCAGATTTTGATAGATCATCAAAAAAGAGAGCTTAGGTTTGATGTGCCCCTCCGTACCTCTTCGAGAACACCTTCAAAATGGGGTCCAAAATATGAAAATTGTGAAGTTTAAATTGACATTGAATTTAAAGTAGACACATACTGAATGACGATTTGGTAAAAACGAGTAGTTATCCAGGAAATTTAGACAAAAATTACGTACAACTTCGGAAAAAGTAAGGAAAAGCTGAATTTTTGCATAATGCTTCGTTTTGGGATTCTAAACAACATCTCAAAAGTCCCCGCCTATACACTTGCCGCTAAAAAAGTTATGCGGGGTCAGAGGTCAAGAAAAACGGGTTTTTGCAAATATCTCGCTAACGGCAAGCTTTATCGAAAAAATTCAAATTACAATTTTATAACCTAGAAAATTTCCTACAAAAAACATATAACTTTTTTCGTCAGACTAACGGTTTTTGAGAAAATTCGATTCAAAAAGTTGTAACTTTTATTTTTCTCATAATACGTGCACTCCTTTCCGCACCAGCTTTTTTTAAAAAAAATCATGCTTGAGGAGATATTTCCAGATAGTAATTCAAGATCGTGGGAGATTCGGTAAGAAAATTTCACACCAAAGTAATATAAAAAATTATAACATGACATTTTCGTAAGACACTTGACAGAAATGTTATCGCTGTGGTACAGCCCAGGGTAGGAAAATACTATCGCCAAGTTTTTTGGTTGCTACAGAAACGAGGTGAAACGAAAGCTTCTTATTGGTTAAAAAATGTTGGTGTGAAATTTTCATTAAAATTTGTTCGGTCTATGGCAATGCTAGAAGAGCATTCTCAACGGGCCATGATATGAGCCTTAAAATAAATATTTTTTAAAACTGATGGAAACTGACCTTTTTTAAATTCATAACCTAAAATATTAACGTACATAACCTTATATTTTGCAGCTATAATATTTCACATTATGATACGCATTTGAGAACTCTAATATTTCATTAGAGTACGCAACTTTTTGTGTTATACGGTTGGTAATATGAATCAACAAATGACATGAATTGACATTTGTCTATTGAAATTAAATCTCAAATCTGTCAAATTTTAAAAATTCTACAACAGTGCTACCAACTCATTTTTTTTAAAGCAAACTTCTCTATAATATGCAAAGTATAAATTTATTAAAAAATTAATAAAATGGCAAAATATAAAAAATATTATAAGCAACTTATTTCATATGGCTGTTATGACACTCGTCCTTTAAAAACTCATCGCTGCGCGATTCGTTTTTTAAACTTGGAGTCGTGTCATAACAGAATGCCATATGAAATGCGTTGCTTAATGCACTAATTTTATATTTTGTATCTATAATATTTTACATTATGATACGCATTTGAGTACTCTAATGTTTCATTGGAGTACGCAACTTTTTGTGTTATACGGTTGGTAATATGAATCACTAAATGACATGAATTGACATTTGTCTATTGAAATTAAATTTCAAATCTGTCAAATTTTAAAAATTCTACAACAGTGTTACCAACTCATTTTTTTTTAAAGCAAACTTCTCTATTCGCTTCTCGTCCTAACTGATACGCCCTCTGGTGAAAACTGCGAAAACTGAGCTAAGGAGTAGTTTTGACATTAGTGGATAGGAAAAGATTGTGGATCACAACATTAAAAATTGGCAAGAAAGTTTCAAATACCATGAGAGTGTGTTTTGCTGAAAGTCATTTTATTCAAAAAGGTATGGTAAAAATATTTAATTATTATTTACCACTTTGCTTTGATTTATTATTTACAGTTTTTACAGTTAGAGTAAAACGGAGAACATTAAAGCCTCATGCTATAACTTTACAAGAACATAAGAGGTTCTCCACTTTTACAGTGTTAGAAATAGATAATTTCCCAGTAATTTCATGTGGATTAGATTCCAATGCACTCGTTTGTAAACACAAACCATATATTTCTATCCACTCATAAGTTTCTATGGTCTTTTCCGCTAAAATAAGATGTCCTGCATTCAGGACATTTTCACCTTCAACTACAGATTTAGAATTAGCCGATCCGCCCAAATAGTTCATGTACTCTAAAATGCTTAACTTCATTTCTAAAAAATAATGGAAACAATAATTTGAGACTAAAATGTATTTGAGTAAAACTCCTGACTACTACTACTATACAACTGGAAATATCACACCTTTAAAGATATAAAATAAATGTTTATGTATAGTTTATAAAATAAAATGAATGTCACACTAAACACTAGACAAAAACAATACACAATTTACACCTAGAAATAATTCAAAAAAAACAAAACTGATACCAAATAAACAACTTAAATACACATGAAATATCCCATAAGAAAGCACGAAGTAAACAAACTACTACTCCTTAGCACAGTTCCAATTTCACCACATGAGCGCTGCAATCTTAATCCGAGTTACCTATAATATGCGAAGTATAAATTTATTAAAAAATTAATAAAATGGCAAAATATAAAAAGTATTATAAGCAACTTATTTCATATAACTGTTGTGATACTCGTCCTTTAAAAAACTCATCGCTTTGCGATTCGTTTTTTAAACTTGGGCTCGTGTCATAACAGAATGCCATATGAAATGCGTTGCTTAATGTACTATTATTGGGCTATGTCATTTAACCTTTAGCTTTAGCATTAAAGTGTAACATTAGTACAAAGGATTACACTTTCCTAGCTTCTTTTTGATAGGTAAAGTTAGAGAATACATAAATTAAGAATTTTACAATTAATTTTAAGCAATTTTAGTAATATATTTAGTCTAGAGTCATTAATATTAATAAGCAGTACACATATTTCAAATGGAATAGATAAATTTGCATTGTCTCTAATACTCCTTTGAAGAGCGTTTTCGAATCTGAAAGAATAATAGAATGAGAGAATGAGAGATATTTTTATCTAAAAAACTATGATTAGTAGTACTAACTTTTGACATTAAAGCTTGAATTGAACTTGATTTCTTACATCAAAAGACAATTCGTAAACTTGGATATTGTAGTTGATCCACTTTTTTATTAAAAGCAAACATGGGATGATCACTTGACATCAATAATCAAAACGGTTTGAGAAAAGGGTTTGATGTACATTTTTTAGAAGTTTTTGGTCACTACCCCGCCATATGTCGCGAAGGACACACATTACATTTTCCCAATTTTGGTTTGAAGAAGATTGACATGGGCAAAGTAATTAATTTTGCCAATCCATTGAGTGTTTAGGGACTTATAAATTATATTAGGGCGACTATACGTTCAATAACAACAAATAAATCTAGTAACGGAGAAAATCTTTTGTAACTTTGAAGAAATTAAAATCTCTTAAAAGTGTGTAAAAATTTATTTAAAATTTACTAAGCGCTTTCAACCATACGTTCATCTTCAGAGCAGCATACCCGCCCCCTAAAAGGGGGTTTTTACAAGTTTCTATATAACAATAAACTAGCCTATAAAAACTTGCGTCAATTTTTTTTAGACACAAAGGAGTTCCAAACTATTGTAACACATGGTTATATATGAAATTGATAAAATTGATAAAACTTTAAAAAATTTAAAAAAAACATTTTTGATATCGAGAAAACATTTTATAAATTTTAAGTAAATGACAAATGACAAGAAACAGCTGACATGGTAGTGACTACAGTAACTAACAATAAAAAATAGCTCTTTTGGCAAAGATTCCCAACAACTCTAAAACCAAAAGAATTGATATGAAAAGTTAAATCTGAAAAGTTCCATCCTAACATTCCCACAACAGTTTAAATAAAGTGTTAAAATTGCAATTTAAATTGACTTGAGTATTGACACAGTTAACCGGATTCCTCTGCAATTCTCTTAATATTTCTAAATCTTCGTATAAATTGAATTTAATGAAGTTGAATGAAGTAATTAATATTGTGCAAAATTTTACTATTGACAGAAGGAGAAAAATTGTGTCTACTAAACTTTACATGGTTACCAAAAGCTGATTTATCAGGTCTAGAAAGGTGTTCCTTAATTCAAACATCCAAAGATCTGATTGTTCTGCCAACATAAGAAACGGAACAATCACCACATTGCAACTTATAGATACCACTTTTGGACAACAAACTCAGATTATCTTTTGTCCTAGAAAATAAAGACCTAATTGATTTTTGGGTTTTGTAAGCTATAGTCAAATTTGGAATGCTGTCTTCAAGAATCTAAGGAAGTGAAACCAATGAAGGGCAGAGATCTATAAACTTTAGCATTAATTTCTAAAGGAGAAGCAGAATAGGCTGATTCTGTATGTTTTCTTAAATTGATTTTTCTAACAAACTTATCGACTATGTTCCCTGGGTAACCATTAGTCACAGCTAATTGTTTAAGAACTTCTGAATCAAAATCTGTCTTAGAAAGGGGAATATTAAGTAACCGGTGAGTGTAACAATAAAGAGAGGCCATTTTTTGATTATACGGATGATTAGAAGAGAAAGGAATTAAATGATCAGTCTGAGTAGGTTTTCTAAAGATAGAAAAGGATATGGAATTATTAAATATTTGGTATGGATATGGAATTGTTCAATCTAGTTAATGTTAAGTCTAAGAAATTCAGAGAACCTTCAACTTCAGTTTCCAAAGTAAAAGAAATGGATGGGTGAATATTATTAATTAAGTATATTTTCCACATCAATAGAAGAACCACCAATGAATCCCAAAACGTCGTCAACATATCTATACCATTTAACTATTTTAGAATAAGGAATATTTAAAGGAGTGTTATTAGAGTTAAAAATATAGGTTTTTTCTAAATGATCAAGAAAAATGTCAGCTAGAAGAGGAGAAAAGGGATTACCCATGGCCAAGCCCTTAGGTTGTTTATAGAATTTATCATTAAAAGAGAAAAAGTCTTGTGAAAGACAGATTTTGAGTAGAGTTATCAGATTAGTAATGACATCATTACCAATACTTTTGTTAAATAAATAAATAAATCAAGGTTTATTAATAGAGAATTTGAGATTGTGCCAATCTAACCACAAAGTCTATTAAATATTATCTTTTATCGGTACCCTATTTGGCTTATTAACTTACATGCGCGTATTTTAAAGTTACCATGGCAACATCAACAACACCAGAAAGGTGAAGTCTAAATGTCAACTATATAATTAATGATCTGGCAAGAGTACCTTGTAAAGTCAAATCAAATATTAATAACAACTGTTTCAAAAGCTTTATTCAAATATTTACTATTTAAGTACTTAATCAATGTTAGAACTCATTTTTAAGCAATATACAACCAGTAATAACAACAATTAATCTTATGTGACAGATTGCAAATTAATTTTTGTTTTTCTCATTTTCATGACAACGAAAGATACCTATACTGATATTAGGTACTGATGTCACATTACGAATAATACGTTTTTATGATTTCAGTGTACCAATAAAAAAGTAGCGTAAAGTATTCGTTCATAACAGGTTTTTAAAATTTAAAACACTCACTATTTATCGAGCACTCCGGCTACGCCATCTTAATGTCCACTCATACTTTAATATACTATTTATTATCTTGGAAGCTATATATTCAACAACAAAACTTTGAAATCCTACAAAAACTGTACAAATAGTACCGTAACCAAATTGGCCTGTTATCGCCACAAGCTTTATTTAAGCATAAGTCGATAGATTTTCCCATGGCGAAAAGTTCTAAAATTACACGGTGGTCTTGTAAATAATTTTCCCCCTACCCCTATAGAAAGTACACACTTTCCTCCCTCACATCAGGGAGGAAACTTCATACTTGTTGTAAATGATGAAACTTGTGAAACTAAACATGAATGCTACTTTAACGTTAGGTTTTTAAATAAAAATTTTAACTTAAGGATTCTTAGATATGTTTTTTGGGTTAAGAATAAGAAAATCATAGTATGCTGTGGTTCACTGACAGTAAACACGGCGATTTTAAATTCAGGATTCTTAGATACGTTTTTTGACTTAAGAATAAAACTATCATAGTATGCTGTGGCTCACTGACAGTAGGTAAACACTACGATTGACTTTTGTGCGTTACGTTTTTTGAATATAATTGAATTTTTGAAAAATGGAGAGCAATTCAAGTGACTTTGAATTTTCAAATACCCCTCCTAATTTTAAGGAACAAGCCAACATAGCGTCATTAACATTACTACCACAAAAATCTAAAGACAGGTATGAAAAACAATATACCCAATACAAACAATGGGCTGAAGACAATAAGATAAATAGTTATTCAGAAAATGTTTTACTGGCTATTTTTCACTCCAAGGAAAATCATTAAAAGCTTCAACACTTTGGTCCAAATATTCAATGCTACTCACAATGATACAAATAAAGGACAATAACGATATTAAATATCCAAAGTTGATAGCATATTTGAAACGTCAAAATGCCGGATACAAACCTAAACTTTTACAAGAGAAGAAATAATTACATTCTTAATGGAAGCCCTCGATGATGTTTTATAAATTTGTTTAATAAACAATAATACTTGTGTGCTTAATTATATCGTATATTATTGATAAATTCGTTATTTGTGCTGTAACTAAATTTTCGCGTCGGGCAGTAACCTACATCCTGCTGGAGGAAAAGTTGCCCTTTCCTCCCTAGTAATACAAATAGCTATTTCCGTTTGTAAAAAAAGTGGCATCCTCGAAAACGTACTTTGAGTGTGTTAAAAATTATTTGTGTTTTTTGTAATTTTTTCCAACTCACAGAATGCACTAAAAGCATCAATACACATGACGGAAAACCCGTTTGCTCGCACGGGGGTGGTTATAAATGTCCGTTTAAATTTTTCATAATAAAAACTAATACCTCAAGTAGAGAACGGACGTGTGGATATAACAAAAATAGGCCACTTTTTTTACATATTTAAAGATCAATTCCGACTTTTCGGATGACTTTAAAAATGCGTCACCCTGAACTTTTTAGTCTAGAATCATATAAACTAACCGATAATCAACAGAACCGACATATGGCGATGACACCATTTTCAACCTGTTAGTAATTTTCCAATTTTCATCAATTACAGCTTCGCGGGTGACTCAAAATGTCCGTTATCAATTTTTTCTCAACACATTTATTTCCCTCTATTAAAAAATCAAAAAAACGGTCGTGTGGCGATAACAAAAATAGACCACTTTTTTTACAATCCCGACCTTTCAGACGACTAAAAAAAATCCGTCACCCTGAACTTTTTTTCTCAATTCTCCGATAACTGATGAAAAATACTTGAAAATTCTGAGTTACGGTATGCCGTACTAAAAGGGTGTAGTCTGGTGAAAAACGGTATTTTCATATTTTTATAAATAATAAATAAACATTCACAAAAAAAATAACAATTTCTGTACTCCTGCAGGTATTCAACATTACTGATGTTAACATGAGACCTTTCATAAATTATTAAATGTTGTTTTTTTCAACATGCATGACAAATTGATCAATTCTGATTGACACTGCGGTATAGTTGAATGTGATTTTTTCCTCGAACACGCTTTTTCCCCTATGAAGTATATGCTATTATATATTATTGAGTTAGGGCATACAGTGTGGTTGACGCTGATTTGTAGTGAAACGAAAATTTTTAACGTTTTTTTTTTCGGAGAGTCGTTTTATTAGATTTGGCAGATGGAAAATAAATGTGCAGAAAAGTGAGAAAAATTTTAATATGTTTTGGATCGGCATGTTGGAATTTTCTATTTAGGGAAGGGCCCTACTGCCTCTCTTGGAATATATAAAAGTGCAGTTTTAAAGGAATAAAATGGCTACGTTCCTAAATTAAATTTTTAAGACGCCAATATCATTGGTTTTTCAATTCTTATTTACAGTCACGTTTTTGCAAGCCTTTTATTAATTTGTATATTGTTGTAATATTATTATTTTTTATTAGAATTTGTTAAAATTTGGAGTAGAAATATTAGATCAAATTTACCAAAATGTCATATGAAAATTCACAAGCTGTAAATAATAGGCCCTAAAATTACGACTAAAATTATTTCAAATTCATTATTAATTAACAAAGAAAAACTAATAAGAAAATTCGTTATGTCTAGTAGGTTATGAAAACAGAGTCCTACCTATCAAATTTCCATTTTAAAGTCAGTTTGACTAATTGCTATTCACTGAGTTTGTTGTTTTTCAACGGTATCTACTGCTGAACACATATCAGTTTTAGGGAAATACAGAGATAGGGAAATTATATATACTGTCATATTTTTTATATATATATATATATATATATATATATATATATATATATATATATATATATATATATATATATATATATATATATATATATATATAAAATATATGACACCTCTTATGTCATAGAGAGAAAGCAGTTGAATTCTGTTAAATAAATAAGAGATCTAGGAGTTGTGTTCGACTCTCCGCTAACTTTTGTTGAACATATTCAGACCATGGTAGCAAAAGCTTCAAAAACATTGGGATTTGTAATACGAAATTGTCAGTTCGCTGTCACAACAGTAAAAAAGGTGTATGTGTCTTTAGTTGTATCCATTATGGAATATGCTTCAATTGTGTGGTCACCCGATCATGTAGTTCACTACATGAGAATCGAAAGAATCCAGAATAAGTTTTTACGATACTGTGCCTTCAAGTTAGACATTCCCATTCTTGATCATGATTATTCCCATATTTTGGATGTAATGAAGATGTACTCTTTGCAAAAAAGAAGAACCTGCAGTATATATATATATATATATATATTCGTATGAACACATTGCTTAAAATAAATTTACAGATAAATAAAAGAAATTGTTTCTTGTTACAATCGAAGTGCAGTCTCTCGAAGCCAGTCTTCTGCTTGTGGAGTTAAAACATGGATATCCTCTAATGACCCGTCGAACTGGGTGCGAGGGCATTCTATGACCAGGTGGTGTATGGTTTGTTCGGCTGCTCCGCATTTGTCACACTGGGCGTTGTCTGTGATACCCCATTGGTTTAATGTTTTATTGCACACTCCGTGTCCCGTTCGGATTCTATTAAGGTTGCACCATTGTCTGCGGGGTAGGTTGAATCCATTTAGTTTGGTTGTTGGATCCTGGATGAGGTAGGAGTTTCTGATCTCTTTGTTCTCCCACTCAGCGGTCCAGTGCTGCTCGCTTGTAAAGTTATTCAGTTGACTTGCTGTTCTTACTGGTGGTTGTCTGGATTTTAATCTCTGTGGTCTGCATCCAGTTATTTCTTCAATGTCGGCATTTATTGGCAATGTTGGATTGTCTTGACTTTTTGCAACTTGAGCTTTTAGTGCCGCCATTCTTCTTGTGTTTGGTGGGGCGATATTGCACAGAACTGGGAGCCACTCATTTGGTGTCGATTTAATGGTACCCGATATTTGCCGCATCGTGTGGTTCAGCTGTGTATCTATGATTGAGGTATGGTGACTATTTAGCCATACTGGCGCGCAGTATTCTGCAGTGGAATAAACCAAAGATAGCGCACTGGTTCTAAGAACTTCGGCTGTTGCACCCCAAGATGAGTTGGCCAGTTTTTGTATAATATTGTTTCTGGTTCTGACTTTAGCCGATAATTTCTGTAGGTGCGGTTTAAAAGTCAAAGTTCGGTCGAGTGTAACTCCTAGATATTTTGGTGTTGGGTTGTGTTTTAGAACTACTCCTTCCGACTCAATATGTAGCTGTTGGTTTGCTTCTTTATTATTTACATGGAAGGCCTGCAGTGATACATGCTTTGTCTTCAAATTAATAAATGGTCTTATAATCTGCCCAGAGTTATTACAACTTATCTCCATCAATGTTCCAGCTAGACCATTGAGAAATAATAATCATTATTATATTCCGTTCCACTACACAAATTATGGAAAACACGGACCTTTCGATCGAACTTTAAAGATAATCAATGATAATAACTTCGAATAGAAACTTCGTCCACAAATTTAAATTGTCTGACTAAATATATGTAAAATATGTAGGTGATGTCTGATCAAATGTATGTGAGTTTATTTGGGGCCTCTAATGTGTATCTATTTATATATTTACTTGTATAGTTTCATATTGTTAAGAGGAGTATAGATCCAGCCGTAACTAAACGTCATATAAAAAAAGTTTAAGTAAAAAAGTTTCCTTGCTCTATTGACAACATTTTTCTCGCTTATACTTGTTGTCTATCTCTAAAGATAAAAAAGTTTCCTCGAGTCACCATTTTACGCTGCAAATTGGCGATATTTTGTGTATTCAAGCGAAAAAAAATGACATAGCTTTTATGTGACTATATTTTTATTGTTATGAAAGTACTGAAAAATGTCATATCCAAAATTCATAACACATCAATTAACAAAGTTATGCATTAGTTTGCAAAAATATTATTTTAATGAAAATTTGCAGTATTTTCAAAAATGTCATGTTGACACATTTCGCAATTTCGGATCAAAGGGCGAACAAAAAATTCGAATCCGGCAGGTAATTTTCGCGACTTATATAGAGCATCTCTAAAACGGAGGCGTCAGATTTCCAACCTTACCGTTCCTCGAACGATACTGATAACAATTGAAACAAAATTTTCGCAGTGAGTGTACCTTCTATATCGTAACTAATACGGTGGTTTGTCTGTCTCTTTTTGAACTTTGCTGTCTTCACCAACCAAGATATTTGTTAAAGGGTATATAATTCTCTTAATGTGAAGTACCAACAGTGTTATATATTTTGTACCTTTTAGTTATAGTTAATTTTAGTTTAACATAATTTAGTGATTCATTACATTGTAATGGGGGCTCCCATATGTACAAAATAACTAAATATCAGAAATGTCTTCGCGATTATGAAACCCAAGATTTCCAAAATTCATCGCCCGAAATGCAATCCAGTATTTCCAAAAATAGTAGTTCTGGTTTCCAACAAACAGCAATCGAGCGACCAATGCGAGAATAATGTTCGCTATTTTGGTGAGATTATTACGATATTAATTATTTTATAAGCTTTGCTATGTTAGCTAGAAATGAACTACAAATTTTTCAGATAGCAATAACGAAAAGAAATGAGTTGATTGCAGCCATGAAGAATGAGTATAACTCACTTCTTTGGAATGGTTTATGGAAGTTGGTTGATTGACCAAAAAATGATAATGTAGTTAAATGTAAATATTTTTTCAAAGAAAATATAGATAATTTGCAAAAATACAAGGCTCGTTTAGTTTTACGTAAAGGTATGGCGTAAATTTTATAAGTTCGCTCGGCCATAAAACTATTCGTTCAATAAAGCCCTTGTTTATGTACTTGTAATATAAATACCTATTATTATACTGTATTTTATCACATTTATTTTTATACATTATTTTTTAGTTTTTAAAGATATTTTATAAAAAGTATTTATATATTTTTCAAAGCTATGTTATAATTTATAACAGTGTATCTAATAGTATATTGTTCAATGAGTTTGGGAGGGTTATTTTATTACACGCGGATGAAGTTTGTAGCACGAGCGAGCTTGCAAGCGAGTGCTGTAATCATCCGAGTGTAATAAAATAACCACACAACGAGTTGAATATAATGCTTTATCTACTAATGTCGAGAAATAATAGATAATTTATACCTAAAAAACATTTATTAAATCAAATAAAGAACAAAATATTTTTAAATGCTAAAGGAACTATTATACGAATATAAATACTTATTCATATTTTCAGATGTTTTAAAATGATGTTAACCATTTTGAAGTTATTGCTGAAAATTTTTGATCAGTACTCTAACTTTCGTCGAAATGACTTTACATTTGTCTAAAACTTGCCTATGGTACTTTATTTATGGGACATAGAAACATAGATGAAGAGGTTGAAAATGGTGTTTTGGGTTGGGCGGTAAGCAACAAAATCCAATATAATTTTCTTGACACATGACACAACTTTATTCACAATTATTCATCGTAATCCAATTAAAATCAAATATATTACAGACATAATTTCTACTTTTTATTACTAGTTTTAGTGCCAACTGGTATACTTATCACAAAATTTAATTATTATATTTAAACAAAAGCTTTTAAATCGTTTCAATGTAAATTGAGATAGATATGTTCATGGTAAAATATGAAACAATATGTCTATGGCTGTGAAATTTTAACACAAGAATTAAAATTTGGTTAATAATCACGTACTGGTTTTAATTAATAATTTAAATAATGTAAATATATGCCAAAACAACTAATAGCGCCGCCGAGATGAGAATTGACAAATAATTGGTTTTTAATTTATAGCGATTTTTGTTATTAAAATGCATTTGAAAATGTATTTCTGAGTTGTCATAAAATGATCCAAGTAATGTTAAAAACTACAATAATTGAAATTTATTGTCAAAAATTCATTTCTGGGGTTCATAGTGGTTTGATATTTCAAATGTTCTTCTTTATAGATATTAAAACCACTTTTTTAAAGTAAAAATGTTGTTGAAATTATAGGAACGAAGATAAATACCAAAAAAGTATGCAATCATCCGATTCAAGTAACGGGTATGTTTCGATCCGTGCATGATATATGCTACATATATCCAATAAAGGCTTGCATATATACGTGATAAGTACTTGGTATATTTATAATAAAGGACTTTGCTTTAAAAGACATACCCAATTCGGCAAAATGGAATTAATTCATAAATCACAGATGAGAATCGGAAAAATACACGTTGATTAAAGACTACTTTGACGGATTAAAACACAAAGAGATGCAATTAGTAACTAAATTGAATATGCTGCTGATTCATACTACCCCCACCATAATTATTCACGCGGTATTCATTGAGCATGAAGGCTGGTTAAAGTTGATTCTTCCTACTTTAATTGAGAACTCCATTGGAAAATAGTTTTTACCTACTAATGTCAAATAAATAAAAAACAAATCGGAATTTCAGTTTCATTATTCAATAGTGTTTGTAAAATTGATTTGATTGGTTAAAAAGTGTTGAATAATGAAAATTCAACACTTTTAATAACCATTAATCATAAGCCAACTAAATTTAACCAATCAAGATCAAGCATACATTTAAATTTAATCTGCGGCACGAGCTTTAAACGTCAATGTCAAATAAATGGCTTTTAAATTAAGGCGAATAAAAGTTACTAAAAACTTTATCAAGTTTGTTGAAATGAATATTTCACTAATAGAATTTTACATCAAATCGATAAAATTACTAATTACTATTACTAATACTACAATAACATACTAGTTCTAGTATAGTAGAACCCACCGCTTTATGAGAAAGAAAAAACAGCAAAGGATACCGCCAATAGAAGAAATACTAATTGATCTGGACATTTTTGAGTACTTTAATGTCGAAAACACCGTACACTATCCATATACATAAAAATAAAATGATATTTTGGCTATAAGGACCACTTGCAATCAACTTAGCTGGAGATCGTTAGGGGTAATTTGCGTAAAATTTCTATATTGATTAACTTTCTTTAATATGAATTTACATTTTAATTTCTATAAAGTAAGTAATAGTTTAACAAGAAGCATTAGTGCTGGTGGCAACAAAAATCTGAGTTGAAGACGAGGACTTTTGAACCTGCACGAATGCATTTTGTTAAAAAAATATTACTTTGCAATGTGTTTTTTCGATTTTTTTCACAGGAAAAATTAGACGCCCTAATGGTATTTGACAAGACTATTTCATGATTATTTTGCATACATATAACTTACAAAACATGCTACCTATTATATATGCGTACATAATAAATATGTAGTGATTAATTTGAAAACTGAAAAACAGGTAATTTATTTAATCACAAAATACTACAAACTTAATTATTTATGGTTCCATTTAAAATATAAATTGCAATTTTGGTACACAGTAGGAGTATTGTTTGAAATCTTTGTTAACTCATTGATAACGTTGGGTGTAGGTAAATCATTAATGTTGTTGATGGGTCCAGCTGTAGAGTGAGAAGCTCGAGGAGTGGCTGCAGGATCTTCTGTTTTCTGTTTTTTAGCTGGAAGTTCTGAGGCGTAACTTCTAAGGGTGTTTATGATGTTGGAATAATGCTCATTATCCATTTGCAGATAAGGCTTAATTGAGTTGGTTGAACTGTGGCCAGTAATTTTAATTAATTGTTGTTCACCGACCCCTCCTTTAGCCGTCGACCACATAGAGTGGTTTGTTATTTTTATTTCTTTCGTATTTAATCCTGCCTTCTCTGCTGCTTCTTTAGTCCATTTCGAAAGTTTGTTTTTTCCCACTGGAGTGTTTTTGTACCATCCACTTAATTGTTCTTTGTTCAATGGTGGGTTTACTGTTAAGAATAATCTATCAGTTGTTATTCTAGATGAACGTTTACCCATTAGAATTTTAAAAAGAAGGACTGGACAAAAGGTAGGGTTCTTTGTGTTGGGGACGAGCCATTTTTTTTCTCTACCCTGGTCCGTTTTATTGAAAAGAGGATTATATTCTACTCTTCCTAACAAGTAGGATTTTTGGAAATCAGTTATTTTAAAATAGTATATTGTGTCACAAGGACAGAGAATGAGCTTTAGCAGCCCTTAGCTATTAGCTGCCCTCGCTTCGCTTCGCTCGCTCATGCAGCTAATAGCCTCGGGCTGCTAAAGCGTTTTCTGTATGTGTGGCACACAACTGTTTTTCGCTTACAAAAAAAAACAAAAAATAGGAAAATATAACAAAAATCTTTAATTTTATAAACACAGACAGAATTTAATGAGCAACTTAAGTAATAAAAATGTACCAATTTATTTATTATATATTATTTCCAGTTGTTAAACAATTCATAGGACTTTTCGTACCATTGCGCGTTGTCTTGTTAAGTAACAAATTTAGAGAAACATTACTACCTTCTTCTTGCAAGTCTGGTGGGGTATTCGTAAATTCTTCATCACTGCTTGAATTACTATTCAGAACGTATTTTTATTTTAAAGTTTAATTCTCTTGATTCTACACGGACGTTTAATGAAAAGGTATGTAAAATGCCAAAGTAAAAGGTGCGTTGATAGTGAAAATCGTGTTCTTTTTGATTTTTGCGGCCCAAGGCCCGGAAATATTACTTTCGGTCTGATTTTTAGGGTTGATATGATTCATTTTCAGACATGGTAGGCGAAAAAATATGTAACTATGTTATCTACCTGTTTTAATCCCAGAATTATCCACTTCCTCTTTAAAATAATGAACGCTGCAATTGACTGCTTCTCCACCTCTCCAGACAAGTTGATGTCATTGATGGCATTGAAGCAGAGCTCGGTTTCCTTTTATTGGCGCACATCTGCAAATTCCTTCATTTCGCAATAAGAGCTTCCCTACTAGACTTGAAGATAATATCTTTAAATGGATCAAAAATTATTTTCCAAATCATAAAATACATCTCTTGAATTTTTTTGCAACGGTGTTCCACATTGTCTTCACAACTACTTCGTTGTAATTTTCACCGTTTTCTTTCTTCATATTCCACGCCCAATCTTTCAGGATTAGGTTTAGTTGCTCTACACTTGTAGTTTCCAAAAGCTCGTATTTCTTTGCTTTGCAGAATTCCGTAAGCTGTTTCCATATTGACGTATGGGTTTTAACGGTATTGTACGGTACACTTTTCTCAATCGCCAGATCAATATTAGACACATAGAATCACATCCAAAGCGACTCATTTTGCACTAAGCTGACTAGCACTGTTTAAAAACAATATTACAAAATTTATTGACAATAAAATAAGAAAAATTGTTTAGCGTCGTTTTCTGGTGTCCTAGAAGACCATAATTACTTGGTATCAAAGGTATTGTAATTTTTGGTGACAACAGCTGTCAAGTTTTGCCGCGGGTAAACTCAAAAAAACTACTGACAGAGCTGTCATACAGTTTTTTTCATCTACAAACCATTTGTAGTTCAAAATTGCGCGTTTGTGATTGGTGGAAATTAAGACGAGGGAAATAGTCAGTAGTAATCACAAGAGCTTCGAGGAGGATAGTATAAAATATTATTTTCGTATGCTACGATTATATAACGAATTATAGAATTATTTTTGGTGACGTTTGCTCATTATAAACGTCAAAAGTATTGTTACTATGACAAACTTTTCAAGATGGAAGGATGCGAAATACAAAAACGATTATACTACGTCGTCAAAGATTCGCTTATCAATACATGGTAATTAATTAGAAAGTACAACTGCTATTGGCTAAATTGATAATGAGTTGTATAATCATAGTAACTAGAAGAAACGTTGACGTTTACCAGATTATCTAACTGATACCGATGTTGGGGCAAAAGTCCCTCAAGCTATTGGAGAATTGTTAAGGATATGCTTGGTATTAATAAAGTCCCTGTTCAAAAATAGCGAATAAACTTATTACCAACAAATCGCCCTGTTGCTTATTAACTAAATGAGTAAAACACTAACATTTTGATATTTTCTTAATCTTCTTAGTGTAGCTAACTATTTTATAGTTTACATTATCAAACGGAGTCATGCCCATTTACATTATAAAATTTTCTAACCATAGATATTAGATACCGGTAAGTAAGTAAACAGATTCTTTTGATCTTAGAACAATTTTTGAGATGTCCCAAAATTTTAGTTCTACAATCAGTACTTATATAGTTTCGGAAAGAAAAAATTTCAAAAAATAATATGGCTATTTATTATTTTAAATCTTGCTTTCAAAAATGTAAAAATAATACACATTTTTGTAGATTTATAACCGATTAATAGTATAAATTTGTTTAACGTTTTGATATTGATGGGGATCGGTTAAGCAAAAATAAACAAGTAGGTAAATTAATACATTAATAATTCAAAACAAAACATTTTTTCTTAAAACATTTTTTGTATTTCATTTTCAACTATTTACAAGACCTGAAGATAGTTATTTAATTGAAACTAATCTTTGTCGTTATTATTAATATAAATTGTGTGGGATAGAATTTGAGTTTTTCTATTTTTGAAAAAATAATTTGTAGGGCAAACTGAAAGTATTTGGAAATTATCAGAGACATATTTGACATCAAAGAACTCCAAAGTACATTGATGCATCATTAAAATTCGAAATCGTTTTTTATTGCAGAACGCTGGACCTTTATCGATTACAATATTATACAATCTGCCTCGTCGGTTCCATAGGGGCTTCATTTAGCTAAGATTGTTAAATATGTAGGGGTAGGATAGGGTCGAAATGTTCCCCTTTATGTCTTCGTTGGTAAATGAGGCGAACGTGACACGTTTGTAAGCTACGGAATACAGGGTGACCTTGTTTAGATTTTTTGACTGTCGATAAGATTGCGAATTTTTTGGATGAATTTTTGATGTCATTGAAAACCAAATTTTCGGATAACTGTTTTATTTGTTTGCCGTTTTTGAAATCTGCAATTACACGACAATTTTTGCTAACAAAACTCTTATTGTTTATTGTAGTTTAATTTTTAATATTTGGTGACATTATTAGACTTTTTAACACATAATTTTTTCTTTGGTGGTGGAATGAAAAAGATTGTATATTACAAGGGGGGTCGAGTGGCTCGGTTGGCCTTACCACACTGCGACCTATAAGATCTTTTGTGTATACCTTACATATATGTTTTAATACAAAAGATCTAGAATTATAGAATATTTAATATATTCTATTTGGTAAATGATCCAGGATAAGGGCACTTGAAAGCATACAAAGAGGAAACATTCAAGTAAAGATTAGTCGAGAATTATGACAGGGTTCACGGCTCGTCATGCACTAGTAAAAGTATGCTCTAACAAAATAAACTCGTATTATAGAAACATCACCTGCAGACTATGCAATTTGCAGAAATTTTGCGGGAAAAAACTGGGGAAGTAACCCAAAGATCCTGCAGTGGATGTACAAGTCAATATTGAGACCGGCCATTACTTATGGAACAGTAGTCTGGGGCAGCAGAACTAAGCTGGCCAGTACAAAGGCAAATCTAGCCTGGGTATGCATAACAGGTGCAATGAGAACGTGCCCAACGGCCGCCATGGAGGTAATCCTAAGCCTTACACCCCTCCATATAGTAGTGGAGAGTATAGCGATAATAACAACCTACAGAATGACCATAGAAGGATCAACCAAACGTAAGTTTCGACTCCTTCCTGGAAATCACCAAACTTGGGACATGTCCCAAGATGAGATGACAAAGAAGTTTAGATTTGTGAAAGAATTCAACACAAAGCTAAGTAACAAAAGCGAATGGGACAAAGATACCATCCCAAAACTCAAGAGAAGTGCCATTAAATTGTACACAGATGGTACTAGAACAACAGAAGGAACAGGAATAGGAGTATATGGGCCTGGAACCAAATATTCCGAAAGTTTAGGCAAATCTCCGAGCATTTTCCAAGCTCAAATATACGCCATCGGAAAATGTGTCGAGTGCAACATAGAAAGAAATTTTCGCAGTACAAAAGAGCATCGTCATATCAGACAGCCAAGCAGCCATTAATGCCTTGTACTCCCACTTAATCAACTCCAAGATGGTTTGGGAGTGTATAGAGAATCTAAACGAACTAGGCAATAAAAAAAGGGGCTGAAACAGCATTTTTGGGACCTGAAATAAGTAAATAACAAAAGATTCGAATACTGGATAGGACTACAGGAATGAGGCAGGCCAAGACACTATTGGGAAACTATAGCCAGAAGAGATCTAACGACTGCATCAGTAAAAGTAAAAATAAGCTCAGAATACTAACGGGTATCCTAACAGGGCTGAGAGGCCACCTAAAGAAACTCGGATTAGTAGACAAAGAAGAATGCAGATTCTGCGAGGAAGAGGAGGAGACCTCTATCCACATTCTCTCAGAATACATTACCCTGCAAAAGCCAAGGGTACGATACCTCGGAGAATGTCAAATAGAAGAGGAAGATCTATCTAACCTGAAGCCTACCGACATCCTGAAGTTTTTGAAAGCAATAGGACTGGAGGAACTGCTCTAATCGTTGCAGTAGGGGGCACAATAGATCTTATAGGTCGCAGTGTATCGACACCCCCATCACAGATAGATAGATAGATGCAATTTGGAATGAGATAAGCATATACTGTACTACTGCCAGGCGCTAAACTACACAAATCAGACCTAATTTGAGCTTGTACTATGGAAATCTCACCTATATCCAATAACAGGCACACAGTACTTAATGTGTTACTGCGATGTTTTGCACTGCAAGAAGAAGACATAATTTGAGTTTGTACTAGGGAAACATCACCTAAAGACCATGAAATATGTACTCACAAACACAGAGTACTTACTGTGCCAGTGCGATGTGCGGAACTGCAAAAATCAGACATAATTTGATCTTGTACTATGGAGACCTTGCCTGAAGACTATGCAATTTGGAATTAGAGACACAGAACGTATACTATGCTACTGTGAGGCGCTAGACCGCAATTAGACGTTGAACACACAGCACAGCTCTATCCATAAATTCGTTTAAAACTAACAAATAATGTCAAAGTCTAAACGTTACCCTTAATAAATAATCTTAAATGCCTATTCCTAGATAGGCAACTTATACGTTTGTAGGTATACAATCAATTATATCAATATTTGACGTTTAAATGTAAAAGAATATATCGAACTTTTGAGTGTAAAGTGTCTTTCTCTGTTTTTAACACAAAATGATTCAAAAAATAACATTTCCAAATACCACTTGTCCTGTCAAATTTTATAGATTAAATTTTCGGTTTCCATACTCAAACGCCTTTATTTCAGGCAAAACCACTCAAGCAAACTGATTTTATCAATCAGTTTGTTTTCGTGGTTTTTCCAAATAAAGCCGTTTTCGTGAAAACCAAAAATTTAATCGATAAAATTTGGAGGACTCGTGGTATTATCTTTGATTATTTTTATTTTTACAGTACAAATAAAGTTATATTAATTTGTTGACAACGACTTTCGAAGTAAAGCCGAAACGTTAAATTTAAACCTTTTTTGATTCAAATAAGTGGTTTTATTTTCAACTAGAAGGGTAATTAAAGTACCAAAAGTCACTATGAACTACAGAAACAAATAAAGTTGTTTATTATTAATACGCCCTTGGCGTTCTTAAAAAGTACGATAGAAACTTCCAATAAAATACATAATACGTTATTCCAAGCTGCAACCAAAAGCCTCAATACTTCAAATTATAGTTGTCACCCTGTATTAATAATAATAACATATCATCAATCAGTATCGTTTTGGACACTCGTCAAGTGGTTGTGTGGCCATTGTATTCGGTTTTCAATGGGGGTTTGTATAACATTTTAACAATTGATGAAAATTTTAGTTTGAAATGGACAAATAATACGATACTCGTGTCTAATTTAATCGAGTAAGGGTGTTACAAGCAAGGGTGTTGCAAGGGTGATTATTTCATATACCTGGTTTCGAGTGGGTTTCGTAGAAAATAATTGTGACTAGTACGTCGCACTAATTGATCATTAAGAATTTTGTACTTGATTCTTTTACCTTCACGAACATACAATACATGTCGCTTAATAGTAGATTTTGTAAAAAAGGCGCTTCACAAATGTTATTTATTTCTCCATTTATTAAGTTATATCTCAGAACTGGTAAACAATAATTTATAATTTACAAATAGCTAAACATTTACTTAGTTATTACTAAAGCAAGCAATCGCTCAGAAAATAATTTCAGAACGTACTTATGAAAAGCCTTAAAAAATAAAAAAGATCGGTTGCTGTGCGATGCAGAACTTGATTATGACATGCTGTCGTGATGAGTGTTGATGAGCTACTGAAGCATCAGTAACGCTACTTTTTATTTCAAGCTTTGTTTTCCCTCGCTTCACTTTCGAGAGGACGAAAACCGACACTAAATGTCGTTTGCAAAAATTATATTTTTATTGGTTTAGACTTGGAGCTCTAAAATTGCCTGATCTAATTATTAACTTTACGTCACGTTGTTTGCAATTTGATTTATTAGGTTCGAAGGACAAAAGGTAAATTCTGGTTTTGGGATGTCAAACTTTCGAGAGGATGAAAATCGCTGTAGTGTCCGTGCAAAAACTATATTTTTATTGGTTTAGACTTCGCGCTCTAAATTGATTGATTGATTAAGACGATGTACCTGACTGAGGTTTATAAATGCCTCAAGACTTATTGTACTATGTCAGTTACATCGTTATGTTCACGTGAAGAGGTTTGTTACCTTTATCAGACTGAGTAGCCTTTTTACTAGATTTTTTTTTGGAGAGTCCTCCTGTTCGTGAGTGCCTGGTACTCTAGTATGATATGAGAGGCTGTTTCATCCTCCTCATCGCGTAGTCTACATATGGGTTCATCTTGAAAGATGACCATTTTATGTAGGTGTTCTCTAAGGTGACAATGTCCGGTTATTAGTCCCGTGACATGCCTTATTTGATTTCTGCTTAGATTCAGAATATCACCTGTCAGTTTTTTTTGATGGCGCTTTAACCATTCGTTTACTGTTTTGTTGGCCCGGCACGAAATCCCAGCGTGACCGGTGTTCTTTTAACATCCACCTAGTCAACGAGAGTCGTACCGAGGATTTAGAAATACCAAACGCCGGTTCAGGACCAGTAAAAACGGTCGCTGATGCTTTCCTTGCCAGAGCGTCTGCTTCCTCGTTGCCTTTTATCCCTTTATGCCCTGGGACCCATCTAAGTGTTACCTTATTTTGGTTGGCCAGAACGAGCAGGGTTTGTAGGCAGTTCCAGACCAATTTTGATCTGATTTTGTTACATGCTAAGGCCTATAGGGCAGCTTGAGTGTCAGAGTAAATGAGGATTGTTTTCCCTCTATACCCCCTGTCAATATTCTCCCTCAAACAAAGCACTATAGCATGTACTTCTTCTTGAAATACTGATGCGTAATTCCCCAATGGTGCGCTCTAAAATTACTAGATATAATTATTAACTTTACGCTTATTTGGAATTTGATTTATTGGGTTCGAAGGCCAAAAGATAAGTTCTGGTTTTGGGATGTCAAATCGAATAGAAGTCCCAGATTTCTTTTCTTACTTTTATATCTCACGTAGAATCGAAATATTCTGTTACATTCACCATAAATTATTATTAAATATATTCAATGTATTCTTCTAAAAAATAAATCTTAAACAAGGTGTTTTATTTAAAAAAAAATAAAATATGCGAGTTTTTTGCGTGACGATTTTATTTTAATTTTAACAGCACCCTGTATAATAAAATAAACGACAGAACGTTATGTCATCTATTCTTTCTAAAAAATTTAAGTTTTTATCGAAGTTTAGAAGAAATTTACTTTTTTCTTAATAGTGAAAAAGTGTAGTTTGAACAAAAAAATTATATAACTCAAAAACAGTTTAAGATGGATATAGGGAAGTATAAATAGAAGTTGTTCAAAATAACGTAATTATTCCTAAAGTTGCAAAATATACACGGTATCCTATTCAAAAAATACCAACTTCCGGCATAACCGGAAGTAACAAAAGAATGCCAATATATTCATTAAATAGTTCACCCTTTAAAATCCCTACATTCCAATTTTCAGTTTTTAAATACCTTTACTTCTCGACATCTTTCTAACCGACGCCGACGGTTTATTTGCCGCACCCTGTATAGGATGTCCCGTTTAAAAATTGAAATTTAGGTTCGTTTGAAGATTGACCTATGCGTTCCTATTGGCTGGGGCACCCTGTATGCCTATTTATAACAATACAATTTTTATGTTTAATTGTGTTGTAAATTCAGTGCAGGTTCAAATTCAAAAAGTTTATTTGCATAAGTAGATTCATAAATAAATAACAGGTACATAAACATAGATACAAGTGTACAAAAATAAACGAAGTAAAAAAGTAAAACATTTAATATTTTTATATAATTAGTAGATATATGATTTTGGTTTTTAACAATACCTGGAAACACTATTTGCGCTACTATCGAATAATGGTCTGTTATACTTGTTTCCAAAGTTAATGGTAATATTATATTTAGATAATTTTGTGACTCATTGGTATTTGTTAATATGTCTATATTCATGTCGCCTATAATTATATAGACCAGTGCAGATGCCTTTGAAAATGGTAAAAAGTGAAACAAAATAATAGTAGGATGAAACCCAATGGAAAAGGAAGATAATATGATAAAAATGATAGGAAAAAAGTTAAATGGCAAAGTTGTAGGTAATAAAAAGATCTACAACTTTTGTATTTACACTTTTTTTACATAACATCAAAATTTATGTGAAAAATTCAAATAACCAAGTTTTTGGTTTTTTATTTTTATCTTTTACAAAAAAAAATTTTTTTTTCACGAAATTTGGCGATAACTTTTATGTCCCAAACACACTGTAATTTTTTTGTTTTAAAATATTTTTTTTTTAACCTTATTTTGACTTAATATCGAAAATTCTCACGTCAAATTATCAGCTTTTTTTGAAAAACTCGGTAGGCTTTTTGTTCGTTGAAATCTCTACTTTTTGATGGTGTAAAGAAAATATACATTACTATTAGTCCAGTAAATGAAGGGGCCAACCTTAAGATTATTAGTTTCCATTTTCATTTTCTGGTTGAAAGTGGCTTTTGGTACCTCATTAAAGATGAGACAAAGTTTGCGTGAAAAGCTCGTGCGACGGCCGCGAATATCTCCCAAAATATGGCAGTTAGAGATTTTCGGTTCAGATAAAAATTGAAGATCAGTTAATTTTCTACAAAAATGATCCTTATGATTTTTTTCGAAAATTTGCCAGTTTCCGAGAGAAACGGGGCCAAGCGCACCCGGAATAATAAGCTTCTGTGTTGTATGCCGCAGAGCATATTTTCTCATGATTCAAAGTTCATGTGAAAGAGGAAATCTGCCGCTATCATACCCTGTGAATTTAGTCACGGTTTGACTCCTTTGGCCATATCGGAACACGGGTCAAACTTTCTGCTCCCGGGCAATTTTGACCTCGCCAGGAATTTGTTCCTATTTTTTTTGTATTGCACTAATTTGCTCCAAATTTTCTTGATTATGGGTCCTCAGAAGGTCCTTTGTCATCTGTGAAATGTGTAAACTCTAATTTTTTTGCATTTTGATTAAATCTTTGTTTGTTGAATCCCAATTTTTTGCTGTTTTTGGAGCGCGGGTAAATTTTGTAAACAACCACCAATTAAAAATTCATACATGATCGGATTGGTCGCTATGACACATCATTTGAAAGCTAAGAACGTCTACTTTTCGGCTGTGCAATTAATTTTTTTCACGAAGTTGTCAATTTTTCAAGAAAATTGGAAAACGCGTGCTCAAGGAAAAAACGCACTTTTTTTTTGGTGGCTTTTTTCTCCCTACTCTTTATTTCTAACATTTTAACACCTTCACTAGTGTGAAGGGGGAATTCTCAACTTTCCATCAATGTATATAAAGTCATATCATTTGATCCGTGGGAAAAAAAACCCGAGTATTAATGTACACGCTATAATTTCTTACTGTCGTTGCTTGTGTGCGCTCTATGCAGCGCTCTTGTCATCTGCTACAGTCAATGCGGCCACGTTTGGAGATATAAGTGTGTTTGTTTTCTTTCATTATTTTGATAAATATTATTGTCAATTATAGAAAGAAAAGTGACAAAAGTCAAGAATATTGAACAAATATTGAGGTTTTTCGTCAAAATTAACTTTCAGGACGGGCAAACTGTCATTGCGTCGATGTACAGTGACACACACACAAACCCTGACAAAAATTAGATACGAGACCTTCAAGCGATTCGCCAGAAACAAAAACAGAAACCCAACTGCGCTCAACCTAGCAACCTTGCCCCTCACATCTGAAGCTGCAAGGCAACACCTTTATCGGGTATATCTGCAAGTCCAGCAGTGGCTCGGAAACGAACTGTCACCAGAAAAATGGGGATGGAAACGTGTAGGGGATATACTCATACCGGTCCAAAGCATTAAAGACCCAGCGTTTCCGGAACTCTTAAAGATGATATTTTGCCAATGTAAGAAAGAATGTAAGGGAACATGTTCATGCAAGAAAGCAGGGCTACCTTGCTCACCTATTTGTGGTTCATGTGAGTCATGCCAGTGTTCGAATTATAAAGACAGCCAAGATACGTTATCCGAAGAGGTAGAGCTAGAGGAAACTCTAGATCCAGAAGAAGTTTTTGGCGAGGGTGACGTTGATGACCAAGAATTAGATGGGGACTGGTGACGAACAGATTTATGTCATAATTGCAATGTATTTTTATATACTTTTTTCATCCATTCACGGACAACTAACCCGTGAATCTCTTGTACTTTCGTTAAAAATTTTCTATATAATATTGTAGTCTATAATATATTATTCTTGTATCGTTATATTGGGTTCTCACGTTGATAAATAAATAAATAAAATAAAAATATATTTTTCTATAATAAATGAAACTTGAAGAAAGTTTATAAATCTTTGTTCCAAAAACCTCGATTAGGATGGTTGCAAAAAAATTTGCAAAAATTTGTTGTTGAGTATTATGGGTAAATATTCTTCACTCTTGAGAGATTTTGAGTTTTCCTTACCAAAAACCTAATGAGCTTCAATATTTTGCCACATGTACAAAGCTGATTGTCGCTAGTTTCAGGCCAATTGGTGGGGTCCATTCTGCTGTAATTAACTTATGGCCTGTTTTCCTAATAAGTATAGCTTGAGGTCTCATCTGCGAGGAAAACAAGACCCTCGGAAACATAAATATCCTTCAAAAGTATATGGTTTACGGGGTTTCTCATTTATGGCACCGAGGATTTTGGCAATGGATAGATCTACAATTGGTTTCCACAGTCCAAAACATTGAAAATAATGGATTTCAAACACCTCAAATCTCAAATTTTGTAAAAAACTTGCATATTTCAACCCGATTTTTTTGAAGAAAATATTGATGTTGCGAAAAAAATCATGAGGACCATTTTTGTAGACATTTTTGTAAACATGAAATGTAACATGATATCTTACGTTTTTCGAGTAATTAAAGTATACATTTTAATAAATAGCTCAAAATCGTACATGATTTAAAAAAAAAATTTGGATTCGAGTTTTTTCGTTACTTATTTGCATTTTTCAAGAACATTTACCATATAATCCAGTAAATGAAGGAGGAAAAAAAGGCCAACCTTTAGATTATTAGTTTCCATTTTTATTTTCTGGTTGAAAGTGGCTTTTGGTACCTCATTAAAGATGAGACAAAGTTTGCGTGAAAAGCTCGTGCGACGGTTGTGAAAATGGCCCCAAAAGACCAGGAAAATCGGATCAGATAAAAATTGAAGATCAGTTAATTTTCTACAAAAATGGTCCTCATGATTTTTTTCGCAACATCAATATTTCCTTCAAAAAAATCGGGTTGAAATATGCAAGTTTTTTACAAAATTTGAGATTTTTTGAGAACATTTACCATAGTAATGTATATTTTTTTTAAACCATCAAAAAGTAGAGATTTCAACGAGGTTTTTAAAAAAGCAGATATTTTGACGTGAGAATTTTCGATTGAAAATTAGACTGCTTTTTCGATATTAAGTCAAAATAAGGTTAAAAAAATAAATATTTTAAAACAAAAAAATTACAGTGTGTTTGGGACATAAAAAGGTAAGTTTTCACCAAATTTCGTGAAAAAAATTTTTTTTTGTAAAAGATAAAAGTAAAAAACCAAAAACTTGGTTATTTGAATTTTTCACATAAATTTTGAGGTTATGTGAGAAAAGTGTAAATACAAATCTTTTTATTACCTACAACTTTGGCATTTCACTTTTTTCCATAGGACTTGTAGTTTTGCCGGAAATCGAGATAAACAGTTTTCTACCCTTAAAAACTCCCCCCTCCCACTTCCCAACCACAGATCGCCCGTAAATTATTTTTCCTATCATTTTTGGCATATTCTCTTCCTTTTCCAATGGGTTTCATCCTACTATTATTTTATTTCACTTTTTACCATTTTCAAGGCATCTGCACTGGTCTATATAATTATAGGCGACATGAATATAGACATATTAACCTGACCAATGAGTCACAAAATTATCTAGATACAATGAGTGAATTTAGATATATCTCTAAAGGCAAACTCTAGAACTTGTATAGACCATATCTACCAAAAATAAAAAAATGAATTATGATACAATATTACCATTAACTTTGGAAACAAGTATACCAGACCATTATTCGATAGTAGCGCAAATAGTGTTTCCAGGTATTGTTAAAAACCAAAATCACATATCTACTAATTATATAAAAATATTAAATGATTTACTTTTTTACTTCATGGTCTATTCCAAAAAAGAGAATTTAAATGATAAAGTCAATAATATGGTTAATCTTGGGTGATCGTTGATCTTGTTCTTGTTCTAGGTTTCAAGATTTTTGCTATAATTTACTTCTCCTTTTCCCGTTTTGCTTCTCCTCAACCTTTAGTGGAGCTTGTAAGTTTAGATTATTTATAGTTTTTGTTGCTTGGTCTCTATTTATTTCGTTGGCTTTAGTATTCCTTGACTAGTCTTCAATATTTACGAAGTTTTCTGTCTGACGACTAGGTGTAGTTGGCTCGTTATTATTTTTCCTATTTCCCTCAGAATCAATTTTTTCTAGCTCATGTACGGTATAGGTTCTATTTCCAACAATCAAAGTATTTTTCTTTATATAACACTTTTGTTTAATATCTTTTCCTCTAATTATTTTAAGATGCCGATTTAATATTTTTTGTTCTTCTTGTTCTGTAGGTTAGTCAATGACGTTACGTATTAATGAAAATAGTACAAATCAGTGGCGGTTCTAGAAATTAAGGGCGGGGGGGGGGCACATACAAATTTTTTTAATGATCTGATTCTATGCTTAATATTGCTGCCAAATCGTTCAACATTTGTTTACCTATTGTGGATCTAAGATAGGTTTTTATATGTTTTAATCTACTAAAAGTGCGTTCAGCAGTTGCACTATTAGTGCCTATTAGTGAAGTGAAATTAGAATTTTATATGGATTTTTTAAATTTTTTCGATTTTATACATAAAGAGAAGCTTGTAAAAAATTTTTTAATAAATTTGGGCTGGAGCTTCGCGAGATATGTGCCAAAAACGGCATTTTTGGTATTTTTCGAGTGGATGGCTTCACTATTTTTTAAATATCTCCGGCTCTAAGAGTCAAACCTCAAAAAACGAATTCGCGCACATTATTTTTTTTTACTAAATTGGCAATAAATAACCAAAAAATCCTCGAATTTTCTTAAAAATTGGAAAAAATATGTATTTTTATGTCGGGAAGACATGGTAAAAATAAAAAAAAAAGTGTATTTGTCCAGCCAAAATCAGCATTTTTAAAAAAAAAATTGAATTGACCGCAATTTTTGAAAAAACAATAGTAGAGAAAAAAATTTTATCTTAAAAAGAAGGATTTTGTGTGTACTTTTGTCTAAGAAAATCCAACATTTTATTTCTTTATTTAAAGTGCACAACTTAGGGAATAATTAAAAAAAATCGATTTTCATTTTTTATATTGATTTATATTGATTCGTTCCCTCACAAAAATCTTACTTTAGAACCTGAAATATTTGTTTTATTTTTTTAAACATTTTTTGGGCTGAAATACAGTTTTTCTAAGAGAATCAAGCATAAATATCGTGATAAAAACATTGGAAAAAAATGAAAATCGAATTTTAATTTTTTTATTATTCCATAAATTGGTCACTTTAAATAAATAAATAAAATGTTGGATTTTCTTAGACAAAAGTACACACAAAATCCTTATTTTTAAGATAACATTCTTTTCTCTACTATTGTTTTTCCAAAAATGGCGGCCAATTCAATTTTTTTTCGAAAAATGCCGATTTTGGCTGGACAAATAAATTTTATTAAAAATTTTTACCATGTCTTCGCGACATAAAAATATATATTTTCTCCAATTTTTAAGAAAACTCGAGGATTCTTTGGTTATTTATTGCCAATTCAGTAAAAAAAAATGTGCGCGAATTTGACTTGGCTCTTACATCCATTTTCAGAATATTTTCGTTTAATTTCACGCAACTATATGGTGATAAATATTCGGTACAATTTGGCTAGATTCGGAAATGCATTTTTAAGATCATTTGAAATGATATATGGTAATATTTCTTCAGTTGTTACACTAATTTCATTATCTTTAAGTTCTCTAAATAATAAACTAAAAGACTGGTATTCGGCAATTACATCACTAGTTATAAAATCGAAGGGGCGCCAAAAACGACATTTTGTAAAGGGCGGGGGAGGGGGCATACTGCCCCCCCGTGGCGCCGCCGCTGGTACAAATATGTACCTAGTTTATGAGTATAAATAGCATGTTATTAATATACCCCTGTATCAAACTATACCAATAATATTACTCTCAGTAATAAAGTTACACATTCAATCCCGAATATAATGAGTTCCCACTCAAATTTTGTTATGTATTGTATCCATTTCCAACTATTGAAAATCATATTACAGGAAAAATTGATAGTAATTAAACAAACAAATGGCTTTGTTTTCCTTCTATCGTCGACGGTGTTAAATACCAAAGCTTTATTACAGTTCTATGAAGGGTGGTTAATGATCAAACTAAAAATAGCTTTAATAATAATCTCCTAAAAGTTAGGTTAAAAAAGTAGTACATTTATATCGGAATACTTTCCAAATTTCAGTGGCGTGCTATAATGCCAAACCAAAAATGATTGAGAGTTTTATTGGCACTTGGCATATTGAAGGCAGTGGCGTGCTTATTAATTTTTGAAAGGGTTAAGAATTAACCAAAATAAATAGTTAATTATTTTTACAATAAACTAAAAACTTTTTTCTTTGGATTTTATATTTTTTGTATCTTTATAAATACCTTTCGTCTAATCTTTCATCTCTACCGCTGTGGTCAGCAAAGTTGATAATGACTGGTTCAATATTTTGGTCTTGGAGCTTGCCATTCTTAAACCGGTTTCGGCATTATTGTGCCTCGTCAGTAAGACGCAGGCTAGCTCGACATCCTATCGCTAAAGGATGTCTGAAAATGAATTCGACTCGCCTCGTTCTTAATAAAAGTGTTTGCGTTAGAGCAAGTGCATCACGAACGAGGAGAGCCCAACGCCATCTTCACTTTCATAACAAAATAAAAGCTTGCAAAACTATAGAAAACTACACGAAGGTGGAATTTTTTGAACCAAAAGAATTCCAAAAAAGGACCATGGGCGTAACAAAACTACCTAAGGATCTGAAATAAAATCACACATGTTCCCAAGAACAAGGAGATTAAAAATGTCCCAAAAAAAATTCCATCTTCGTGTAGTTTTCTATAGTTTTTAAGCTTTGATTTTGTTATGAAAGTGAAAATGGCGTTGGGCTCTCCTTGTTCGTGATACACTTGCTCTAACGCAAATACTTTTATCAAGAACGAGACGAGTCGAATTCATTTTCAGACATCCTTTAGAGACAGGATGTCGAGCTAGCCTGCTTCTTACTGACGAGGCACAATAATGCCAAAACCGGTCTAAGAATGGCAAGCTCCTTTAATAACAAAATCGAAGTTTTTGGTTTAAAGCCTCGACTTGGTCGGGCACCAAACCACGTCTGGACTTTCGTAATTCAATACCTGGTGGGGCATATAACCCAAGGAGAAAGTTGAAGTCCAACGTTCGTGCAGTGTAGGACATTTTTAATGTCCTTGTTTTTGGGAACATGTGTGATTTTATTTCACATCCTTAGGCAGTTTTGTTACGCCCATGTTCCTTTTTTGGAATTTTTATGGTTCAAAAAATTCCACCTTCGTGTAATATTTATTTATCAATATGATTTGTTGTGTTAATAGTTACGAACATTAGTGTTAACGTAGATGTAGATACAATTATTTTAGCGAAACTAAATATCTCATATAATTAATTCAATTTCACATTTTAAGGTACAATCAAATTACCTTCCAACATTTAATAGAAAATGGCCGAAAAAAATATGTCTTCGATGAATAGGAAAAAACTTTTCTCTTTAATCCCACCCTATTTCAAACTGCTTGATATAGAAGTTTAAAACTTAGTTAAGACATGTAGAACAACAGTAGACACGTTTTCTTGAGAAACAAATTTTAATAAATGAAACTGCTCACTGTAAATATATTTTTAATTGTTTAAGATTCCCAATTTGCTTTAAATCCGAAGTACTAACTCTTTGGATCCGTTTCTGATTCATATCACGTTTTATTTTTAGAAGCGCCTCTCTTTAAAAATGTATTCAAAATTTTCTAATAAATGCTTTGGAATTGTGACAGCAATAAATTCAATGCGACGGTATTCACTACTTCTACTACATCTGGTGGAATACACGTAAAGTTCGTCGTGTTTCTTGACCATTTTTACAAATTTATGTGAATTTAAATAAAAAATCGTTACTAAGTTTGAAAAATGAATAAATTATTTTTTCTTCACGCGAAATGATATGTTCATTAACAAAAAATTATAAATTTCACGATCTCACGAGTTAAGTGTTAGTGCCTTATTACAAAAGGTCGCCAGGCCACGTCGCCAGCGACTGACTCGTTATCGTCCATACATTGTTACGGAGCTTATTACACTAGGACACCAGCGACGTGGCCAGTGACGTAGCCAGCGACGTGGCCTGACGACCTAAAGCACGCGTCAGATTAGGCTGGTTACCAGCCGCGAATTAAAGAAGCAGCTTGGTGTGATCACAGAACTCGCAGCGGACACCGCTAGCCGGTGAGTATTTGTCAACAGCTGGCAAAGTTGGACATGTTCAACTTTTGGTAGCAGGCAGCCGCTACTGCCAGCCGCTGATAACCAGCCTAGTCTGACCCGTGCTTAATGTAATAAGGCACTTATTATACTAGGACGCCAGCGATCTGTCTCTACGGACCAGCGATGCCAGATGTACCATAATGATCGAATTGTAACATAATTTTACGTTGTCAGATAGGTTAAACAAATAGTTATTCAAATTCGAATGATTAAAGTTACTGAAAAAATAATTCTGTCTATGAATTCTGATATTTATAAATCAAATCAGACGGAAGAACATGCCAATGTACTTTTTTTGAAGTTGTGAGTAATCCACAAAAATTTTGTGAGTAAACCGGTAAAGACTAGTTGGCAACCCTGTAGTTGATGACTACCTGGCCACGCTGCTGGCCACTCAGCATAACACCGACAACGTGGCCAGCGACGTGGCCTGGCGACCTCGTGTAATAAGGCACTTAGTAAGCACATCACTTCAGAAGGGCTGCACCTATTTGGAAATTTCTTTTTTTGCTGTATTTGTAATTATCAGGACAAGGTTTGTATGAAATAAATTGTTTGAAAAATTGTACGGTATTTTAAAAAATACCAGCAAATACTGTTTATATAAATCAGAAATTAATTATTGCGTAATTGCTTTACAACACGCATTACGTACTACATTTTACCTAATCAACAGGCTACTTAATTTCTTCAAATAGGATACCCTGCATTTTATTGCATCTTTAGATTTGTGAACAATTTTATTTCGAATAATTTTACAAATTTCTCTTCAAATCTAATAGATTCCCGCCTCACTATTAATTGACATATTGAAAATGTAGGTATTCTTCTTTAAAGAGTATGTATCTTATAATTTATTAACTAGAACTTATTTGTGTTTCAAAAAGTTTGATTTTGACAGTTGCTATGACCACGCTGATGACGGGCGATTACGCGATCACTACCACCGACATAACCTCAAACTAGACGGCTAATATCCATATTCCCACCACACAAGAAACTCATCCAATTGAACATTCCGAAAACGTCTCTGCGCAATGCGCAAAGTACACCAGTACGTTTGACATCTGGCTTTCGGTTATCGAGCTTTGCCGATTCGAGGAGACATATTGTTTTTTGTTCATAGGCGTCCACTATTCTGTTTGGTGTTTGACCGATACTCGATAGTGAAATAGTGAATTTATTGTAAAAATTAAGTGTTTTGTACTTTGGTGTAAGAACCGTTCAACAAACCAAATGATACCATGATCCAAATTGATATTGTTTCAAAATCAATAAAATAATTTTATGACTTGAGTATTTTCTTTTTTATTTTGTAAAAAATATGCAAACTTCCTTAATCCTGAAATATTTTTGAAATATATATTCTGTTTACTTGTATTTCAATTATTCCTTTCAAACAAGGACAAGCTTTTGCATGATTTCTATGTAGGAGCCGTAACGAAAATTGAAATTCCAATCGACTTTTTCACAAAAAGAACTCAAAAATACAGTTATTTAGATGCAATTTTTACTTACGCTTAAAGGGTCATGTTTATTGGTGATATCAAAGGAGACGCGCCTTTTAAAGCTTATAAATTGAGGATACTATATGTCTTACTCGAACTATACAGCTATTTATACCTATACTATACTATTTTGCAATAAAAAACATTCTATTCTCACAAATAAAAAACTATTTCCAATCAGTAAATGAAAACTCCAATCTAACTAAATTGTTTTCATCATTCCACTTATTTTCGTTCTAGACCCAATCATTTTCCCTAAGGTACGCCAATGTCGGAACATAGACTTTAAGGTTATGTCGGTGAATATGACAAACACAATGCGCCTGCCTTATGGCCACCAGTCATCCTCGTAATTGATCAATTTCTATCATATGGCATTAGCCGTCTAGTTTAAGGTTGTGTCGGTGATCACTACTTACTTGCGAATTATTATATAAATGTTTCGTTTACTTTTACATATAAACGGTATAAACTGTGCGTTTTGTTTACCAAAACCGTGCGCTTTGTTTACCTCGCGTAACGAGCTATATACTGAGGCGGTGTGTCGTGTGTTTTTGCCTGTTTTTTATAGTGGCCGTGTAGGTAAATAAATAAACATTATTTTGAAAATAAAAATGACGTCGAACGAACGCTGTAAAAAATGATTATTTTACATAAGTTTTATTAAACAGAGACAATGGTTATTTTAATTACTTTTACATCATAATGATGATAAATGTACAAGGATTTTTCTATGCATCTATTATTATATATTGTTATGATTTAAGAAATTATAATGTCTTTAGTTTTATAAAAATTAGTGAGAGTTTTAGAAAAACAAAAATTTATAGCTTCCTGAGGACTTTTTTTGTTTTTTTTTTACATTTTAGGCAAATATACTTTAGTTTTTTTCCGAACTCCTCGCTTGAATATTTGTATTTAACGGCTTGACGCGTGTAATTTTCGAATTCGCTTTCATATTTTTAATCATTTTTTATAGCAATAGGGTAAATTGGGGAGAGATGACTCGCCTTTTCATTTTTGGGTATAACTTCAAAGGAATTAATTATAAAGCTTTCCAGAATTTTACCATTTATTGTCAGAACGATAATATATTTATTATCAAGACAAAAAATAACTAAAGAATAAAATTTTAAACAATACCTTAACTAAATGAAAACGTCACCGTAGGTCATCTCACCCGTACTATAAGAGTCAGATGACTCTTACACTTCGGGTAAGATGACTCTTGATTAATACATATAAAAATCACATTTGGCACTACTTTCTTGTTTTAGAGAGCAATTTTCCACATTTGTGACATAAGTTTATATATTTAGAACAACTTTCATGAAACCACGCAGTACAGTGTAGGCATTGAATCCAATCATCTTGTTTTTTTGTGGAGGTATAAGATTCTCCACATCCCGCACATTCAGTATTACTATTTTCATCAATTTCGTCGCTTGAATGATCAGATAAAGCAATGCTAGTATCAGAATCGTCAGAAGATGAGGAAAGTTTCAGCAATTTACTTGATCGGAATGATCTTTTCTTCGTGTTTTCTAAAATAACTTTGTTACCAAGTTTTTGATTGTTTTCCTTGTTTGCGGATTGTTCTGCCTTTGCTCTTTTTTTAAATTCCTTCACTGCTTTCTCCTCTTCTTTCTTTCGCCTTTTATCAATATGTTAGCCCGTCTCTTTACCTGGTCAACGCCACTTGTTGAACGTACAGGTCTAATTTGTTCAAGTAAAGTTCAAGGTGTGATGTTTTTTTCAGCAGCAGACGTTGAAGGAAGCGGTGACACAACATTTTTAGGGCATGCCCTTTCTTCCTGTGTCATCAGTATTTGTCGACTATGATCACAAGTAGATTCATTTAAAAATGCATATTCTGGTATTGCATTAGGATTATACGGATGTAACCCACAAGCTTTGAAACCCCCTTTTCCATTTTCAACAGATGTCGCTTTTGACCATGCATCATCAAGTAACTTGCCAAAGGATAGTCGATTAATTTTCTTGGTTGGGTTTGCTTTCACAAAAGTATTATAGACTGAATTGTAATTACATTTTAATGACTTAAAAAATGATATGTCCAGTGGTTGTAGGAACTGAGTTGTATGACTTGGGAAACAAAGCATCTCAACGGAGTTGCAGTGACAAGAATGACCATCCAAAAAGAGTGCTATGGGCCCTTGAGGTTTTCTTGGAACAAAATGGGTTTTTAGCCAATCAAAAAATATATCAGTGTTAACGTTAACGATTCATGTAAACTTTGGATCCTGGAGGCATACCATTTTCAAACTCTTGTTTTTATTTTTTCCTTTAAAAATCAAACATGGTGGAAGAAATGCACCTTCTGCGTTGCAGCAACACAACAGCGTTACCGTTTCACCTTTTTCTGAAGATGTTATCGCCGCTACATTTTTGGAACCTTTTTTGGCAATAACATATCCAGGTTTGTTATTGAGCTGCAAACCCGTCTCATCCATATTGTATATCTGTGCCGGAGAATTAATAATGTTTTTATCGAGTAGAGTTTTTCAACTAAGGAACAATAATATCTTACTTCCTGTTTGTTCATTCCTTGGCATCTAGCCAAAGACACCCCTTTCGAATACTTAAATCTGGATTTCTTTTAAGAAAAGATTGGAGCCAGTCGTACCCAGCTAGACCCTTTTCTTTATTGAATGAGTTTTATATTTTCATTCTGGTTTGTTGGTGCAAAACCAGCTTTTTGTAATTTAAAAATATGATTTTTTATTTTTCCTTTGTTTCCATCCCCAAGCAAAGAAGAAGGACCTAAACTGTGTTTATTAAAATCTCTTCGTCGAATTCTTCTTCGTAAAGTTGGTTGTGGGATACCGAAGTGCCTGGCAGCTTCATTAACGCCCATTTCATTATTTAAAACAGCATTTCCTGCAGCGTGTAGCTGATTCTCAGTCCACTGACCTCTACTGCATTTTAACTGTCTGGTGTACTTTGTAGGCATGTCTAAAAATAAATAAGTTTGATTAGAAATATTAATCCATCTCACCCCATTTTTTTGAGTCATCTGGCCCAAAATTCAGGGATAGATGACTCCCTTAATTTCACCACCATCGGAAGATTAAATATCAGCGGCAACGCTGTACAATTTACATATACACCAAAGGTAAAGAGGTTAGGATCTAAAACTTCATGAAAAATGTTTGAATTTAGCTGAATGTTTAAGAACTTTTTTTTTCATATAAATTTTCACATGTATTACAAAATATTTTTTTAATTTACTCACCTATTTACTGGTAAAACACTTTAAAAACGGACAATAAATAACAACGTGACCGGTCACTAATGATTCTCTGCAGCGCATTAGCTGCTGTTGCCTAATTTCACAAATTATTGAAGTGGGTCGTCTTTACCGCCAAATACCAAATTTTCGATTTGGTTTTCGAAATTGTGAACTTTGGCCTAAATGTAGCTCTGACAACTGGGCTACATGTAATTTAGTTATTTATACTCGTTCTTCAAACCAACACAACATGTAAAACAGTATCATCCATGCGCTGTTCCAATGATCGTCCAAACTATCTTTGGGTAAAAGGTTTGTGAAATGGTAAAAAAAGTAAATATCGACGTAATTTTCTGGTGCTTTTGGTTAAAAAAACTGATGCGGCCATGTTTTATATGTAAAAAACGTACACTTGGTAATACAATAAAAATTTTTGGACCAATGTTTTAGTGTTTCCAATCAAATGTTTTAATATACATAAAACGCAAATTCATACATTTTACAACTAATTATTTAAATGTTTTCACTCAATATCGGGTTAAACGTATGTTTTCGATCATGTATTTGGTTTCATGTTTAAAAGAATCATATGCTCATTGGGCTTTTATTTGTTTGACTTGTTTTTCACGATTGGTACGAAATCGTAATTTTGTTCCTGACTAAACAAATAAACAAAAAACCCCAAAAGCATGTAATTTGATTCTGAATGGCAAAGTTTAATGAAATTCCTTGTTGACAGGTCGGAATGTAATTTGGTGAATTAGTTAGTGTGCCAGTGGGACCTGAGACGAGGACATTCTGATAGTGGATGTGCCAAAGAGTAGCAACAGTGAAACACAGACATGGTATTTTTGACGTCATGAGAACTTCGCCGAGTGGATTAACACGATGGATGCGGCCTGCCTTGATGGTTTTACTTATTTTTTCTTTTATGGGTAAGTTTTTAATTCACGTTGTTTACTAGAAAATATATCGAATTGAAACCACAAAAAATACACCGGATGACCGGGGCTACTAGACTATTAAAATCGAAAATATTATCCATATCACAAACGTGGATTATTTCATATGAATAAAATAAAACTGTAAATCAATCCCACATAACGATTTATTTTAAATTAACAGGGGACTAGTAGAGTGGAATAATTTAGATTTTTATTTGATAAATCATTTTTAATAGTGGAGTAGATCTGGCGGAAAAACGGCTCGAAAACAGACTGATGAAAATGAGTAATTTTTTTCCCAATCGATGCATGAAATGTTTAACCGCGGCGGAGGAAATTCTTTATCTAAAGTACACGAAAACGGTTTTTCCGACATATCTCAGCCGGGTTTGATCGCACAAAAAAATATACTTACCAAAATTGATTAATTAAGTATTTCTCGATAGGGAGTGGAGTTGGGGCCTCAATTTTTTGTGAATGAAAGGGTAATAACGAGTACTTTGATGGACCGAAGGATGGGGATAGTGGTACAAGTTGGGTGGGGGGGGGGAGAGATATGGGAGGGAAACAAATATTATTGAAACGCTAGTAACTTCCGTACTAATTGAGCTAGCGCAACCAGGCAGGGCTCAAATTGTTCTCTTTTTCATTCGCTAAAAGATAGTACTAGCAAAATGAAAACTGGGGCAAAGAGTTTGCCAGCCCGTAGCTCCCTTCCTAATTATCGAATCGTGCTTCTGCGGGGCTCAAATCAAAGATAAAAAAAATGCTGTCAAGTGGTGAAAATTTTTTTTCTTGATCCCCATCCTTCATGCCTAAAAACGCTAGCAAAAATTGTCCATTTTTTATTTCGTCTGCATAAATAAGATATCGTGCGTATTTGAATGCGGCGATTTAAATATTGACTTTGCTAATGTATGTGCTACTCAAAAGTCTCTGACAAATATTTTTGAATCATTCAGTCTCATTATGTACGTAGATTCGCCAACTAGAATCACCAAACCATCACGTATAGATTACGTAGTCTCCGATTTTAACACCAAGTAATTAGCTCAGGTCTTTCGGAACATGAAGCAGTTTTTGCCAAATTTGTGATACTACACACAGCTCCAAAAAAAGTCAGTCAGTTGGGTAGAATTTTCTCTCAGCGTAATTTTGAAAAAATTTATAACTTGTGTCTAGCTAAAAATTGGAATGGTCTTTCTTAGGATATTGATTCTAAATTCTTGGACTTCCTAAATAAAATAATTAAGTGTTTCAACACAGCATTTCCCCTTCGCCTCATTAAAACTAAACGTCATAAACCTTGGCCAACTAAAGGAATAAGAATCTCTTCAAAAAATATTAAAAAATTCTCAGATAACCCTCTAATATTAAATTATATCAACAACTCTAGAATACTGTATCGGAAAATTATCTATCTACTAAGAAAAATTATTATAAAAATCGCATCTCAAGAGCTAAAAACTCTTCCAAAGAAACCTGGTTTATTATAAATGACTTAAGAAATAAAACCTGTTCTTCAAACACTATTAATCCTAGTCCTGATGAAAAAACATTTATTTTATTAATGTAAGCAAGAATATAAGCTCTAACATAGCTCCGGGTCAGGATGCTCTCTCCCTCCTCCTACCTACTAAAAGGATCACTAATAGTTTCTTCCTAGTACCACTAGATAAGCACGAACTAGTGCAAATCTTCCTGTGGAAATGATGGCTGGTCCACTGAAATATTTTCAAATATACCTAATGTAGTAATTAACATGTTAACTTCGCTGATTAATGAATCCTTCGAAACTGGTATCTTTCCGAACTCTCTAAAAACAGCTATAATAATCCCGCTTCATAAGGGTGGCGACAAAACCGAAACCTGTAACTATAGACCTATTGCTTTATTACCTACCTTATCGAAGATAATAGAAAGGCTACTGCCCTTTCTTTCGAAACAAAACATCCTAACACCTCATCAGTATGGTTTCCTACCTAAAAGATGCACTAGTGACATAATGTTTTCCGTTCTAAATGAAATATATATATATATATATATATATCACTTAATGAGAAACTTTTCACCGCTTCAGTATTTTGTGACTTCGCAAAGGCCTTTGATTGTGGTAATCATGAAATCTTAATTAAGAAACTACAAATTTATGGCGTACGGATAGTTCCGCGTAAATTACATCTATTGGATTTCCCTCTTCGATAGACTTAGTTAGAAATGGCAAGTTAGCTGTGGATCGGCCTCTATAAAATCCATGTTGATTAGGGATAATGTGGTATTTATAACAGTTAAAGATTTCATCTGTCAGTATAGCTTCAAAAACTTTCAGAATAGCGGAGAGTAACGAAATTCCACGGTAATTCTAAACGTTGATTTTATCGCCTGTTTTAAATATTGGGATTAGGTGAGCATTTTTCCATTAATGTGGGAAATATCCTCTATCAAATGATCTTTGAAATGTAAAATGCAGAGGGATTGCCAAAGAAGGACAATTTTTGAGTAATACCGTTGGAATTTCATCTGGTCCGGCGCCTTTTGAGGAATCCAGTTCCAGAAGCTACATCCTCAAGGAAGAGTTCGCCGTTTGCTGACACGGATTGGTCGAAAATTAAAAAAGTTACCGCTTGTCAAAGATTGATCAGCATATGCCCTCCCCCTCCCTCACCCCACTAATCAACCTAGCGACTTGAAATTCGGACATAGTACTTGGGTCATGACCATCTATCGGAGGAAAAAATTAAGTCCCTAAGTTACTTTCGTTCCCGCGAAAAACGCGAACACGTTTCTCGGTACGTTCTCGATTTCCCATATCCTAACATTAGCCCAGTTGTCAGAGAAGGATATTGGCCAAAAGTTCGCACAAAATGTGATATCGATGAAACTTGGCACTTAATTACTTGAAAGGGTGTAGAAAATGTATGCTTCACAATTTCGAAAATAAAATCGAAAATTTGGTTTTTCCATTATATCTCGAAAAGATTTTTTTTCGAAAAACTACTAGCACCACGTGAAAGAGCGAAAAATTTTACTAAAAATTATATTATAAGTTATTTTAAAAAAACTATTACTAAAAAAAATTATTAAAAATAAGAAAGCACTAAAGTATCTTTGCCTAAAATGTACGCAAAGAAAAAAAAGAAAGCTTTTTAAAGAGGAAGCCATTACTTTTTAATTTTTTTTTGTTTTCTCATAGAAAATTTGACCGGAAGTTATAATTTCTAAAATGCTCACTGAATTTTATAAAACTGAAGATATCTATTAATAGGGCGCAACAAAAAAATATGCTTGTACACTTATCATCATCACTATACTTTTACTTTTTATTTAAATATAATTAAAATGATGAAAATTATCTCTGGTTAATAAAATTATCATATTTTTTACAACATTTATTCCACGAAATTTTTATTTTCAAAATAGTGTTTATATAAATCAGAAATTATTTTTTTTTATTGAAGTTAAAAATAATTTAGAAATTGATTTTGAAAATAAAAATTGCGTCGAATGAATGTTGTAAAAAAATGATAATTTTAAAACATAAGTTTTATTAAACAGAGATAATGTTCATCATTTTAATTATATTTAAATCAAAAGTAAAAGTATAATGATGATAAACGTACAAGGATTTTTTTTTGTTATGCCTCTATTAATAGATATCTTCAGTTTTATAATAAAAATCAGTGAGAATTTTAGAAATTATAACTTCCGGTCAAATTTTCTATGAGAAGACAAAAAAAAATTAAAAACTAATGGCTTCCTGAGAATGCTTAGAGTATCCTCTTTAAAATGGTTTATTTTTTTCTTTGCGTACATTTTAGGCAAAGATACTTTAGTTTTTTCCGAACGCCTCGCTTGAATAATCGTATTCAACAGCTCGGCGCGAGTGGAGTTTTCGAATTTGTTTTCTTATTTTTAATAATTTTTTATAGTAATACATTTTTTTTAAATAACTTATAATATAATTTTTAGTAAAATTTCCGACTCTTTCACGTGGTGTTATTAGTTTTTCGAAATTTTTCTTTTTTTTCGAGATAAAATGGAAAACCAAACTTTAGATTTTATTTTCGAAATTGTAAAGTTAGCATACACTTTAGAGCAGCAAAGATTTTTTTATCATTTTCTACATCCGTTCAAATACTTAAGTGCCAAGATTCATCGATATTACATTTTGTGCGAGGTCAAACTCTCTGACAACTGGGCTACGTGTTAATTTCTCGTCCTCCACACCTCCCATATAGTCATCACATGAAAGAGGGAACTCGAATATATGAAATCACAAAATTTTTTTTCGAAAAGGGTAATTTCGTTTATCGGGTTTTTTCCACCAGATCGACTCCACTAATAGCTTACATACCTGTTTTAAACTTCGGTTCCGTGTTTCAAAAAATTTTATCGAATTTTTCACCACTTGTATAGTTTTATTCTGTATTTAGGAACTTGTGTCAATTGATAGAGAAATGAATAAGGTACGGATATGAGGATAAGAGAAAGAAGAATGAGGATAATATTTTATGATATAATAACCAACCACATGACAATATTTTATTTTGTAATAGTCAAAGCATTATTTCTGGACAACAGTACATCATGTGCAGTGTCTTATAAAACTAATTACTATTTATGTTTTTGTATATAAACACACTAGGGTAATTAAACCCAAAGTAAGAATTTTGTAGAATTTATGATAGCTCATAATTGCTATTAAAATTGTAACTAGCCGGTTGGCAGGTATACATAAAATTAAAACCTGACTCATATACCAACTAACTCAGGGCTTAACTCCAACTTTCGAGTTAATAGGAGGGAGTTAATTAGCAATAAATTAGTTGAACGGGGAATTTACTCCTTCCTTTCGAACCAACTTCCAAGGAAGAGCACTAAAACAGTTTTAGGAAATGCTGCTTTTTTAAAAGTAAAAAGTATTCAGTTAGTATAAAAACTAATTGTTGGTTTTCTTTCCAAACGGATGTTATACAGAGTAGTAATAAATTTACAAAACTATATTAGATTTACTTTTTCTATCGTAATTTAGGACTGAAGATAACAAACCGGGACATCAACGATTATAAATTATAATTTACCCGTCAGAATCCAAATAAAGAAAAAGAACTTTCAGTACAAAATAATTTAAATTTGGTGATAAAGAATTTTTTTTCATTTCATTTCATCGTTATACTGGATGTCCCATATATTTTGATACTGCACTCAAAGAAATTTACCAGTAAATACAATAGGAATTCGGCGAATTGTACAGGAAATTCTCCCTGTATACAAGCGACTGTAGGAATATTTGTTAATGTTACGTGACGATTTCGATCTTTCAATTCCTCTAGAAACAACCGGAAAATGCTGTACTATTTACGGAATCCTTACATTGATTTAACTGGAATATTCCAGTTATTTTAACGAACTATCTTACTTTTACCGGAACTGTAATTTCGATTTAACGGGAATTTCCTGTTTAATAAACAAATTAGATAGTTGTATTCGAAGCTTCGAACTTCAGTTTTTCAGGAATTTCTAGTAATTAATCGAAACTGTATTATGGATTTAACAGGAATTTTCCGTTGAATTAAAGATCTTTCCTTCATACATTACAGTACTAGTTAGTTGTATTCAAAGCTTATAACCTGAGCTTTTTCAGGAATTTCCTGTAGTTACCTAGTATTTAACTGGAATTTCTTGCATTTCCTATTTAATTTCCATGAAATTTTACTGGAAGTTTCCGGTTAGCTCTACCGTGGAGCATTGTTGTAATTTAGGGTACTTCCTGTCAGTATTCAAGTGCAATATAGGTATAAAGGGTATAGAAAATATAAAATTCAGAATGTTCAAGTTTAAATATCTTGAGTACGTGAAAATGTATCATTTGATGCCGTTAAATCGAAAAATGAGTGAGTTATTTGATTTTTAAGGATGGTCATTCATCAGGTAAAGATTTTTTATCCATGTTGATCCTTTTTCTTAAGTTTTAATTAAAAAAAAAAGAAGAATTTTGTAGCAGATGACAAGATAAAATGGAAAATGAATATCTGGTTTTAACATTCTAAAATTAACATTCTAAAATTAACATTCTAAAATTATTTAAATTAATAAAAATCTTTAAGAGGTTCCAAATGTTGTCCTTTATGGTCTATACATTTTTTTAACCAGGACAAGAAATGGTCGTATAAAAAAGTTTGAAATCACCAGATCTGATAAAAGTGGGGACGCTACTCAATAGTCAAGATCACAAATGAATAAATCCAGTTTAAATCTGCAAATAATTAAAATATAACCACTAAACGACATGTTTGCATAATTTTATTACAAATTATTCTGTAATATTTTGAAAAACACCATTTGAAATGCATAACATTTCAGGGAACATTCAAATATGCGAATTGGAGGCTCGATGCTGACGTTACATATTAATTGCTCATTTCATTGTTGCCGTTTTAAATATTTCATGGGATAAGCAAATAAATATCATTTCGAGTTTCCGAATTCATTCAATTCATTTCAAATAACATTAATTTGTGAATAACTGAGATTTAATATCTGCGTATAAAGTTAAGAAATTCAAATGTTTGGCAACCCTGTAACGATTCTGACCTTCAGACTGCTTCCTGCTTCGGATTATTTTATATACTCGGCAATTTTAACATTGTTTACGTTCGTTCTTCGTTGTTCTTCATTGTTCTTTCAGTGATTGGCTATAGAAGCCAAACCGAAGGAGCAACTACTTCTAATGAGCGCATAAGCGATAGTATACTCAAGCGAAAAGTGTGCAGGAAGGTGTTGAAGTAGAGTAAGTAGTCCCAAATTAGTTAAAGCAGATGCCAATGCCAGAGGTGGAAGATTGGAGTAATGCAGAAAAGCAGATTAAAGAAAAATAGCAGAAGTATAACTTAGAAAGCAGGAAACAGGAAAAGCTGGATGCTTTTTTTGCCTAAAAAGAAATTAGTAAATTTAATATTTTTACTTAGAATTTGGGCTTAAACCCTTGGCAGTCTATGGACTTACCGGAGGTGTAGTGTGGCCAATAAGTGGAAAAGACTGGATCCAGATTCACAATGAAGTGTATTCTACGTAAATAGAAGTTAATGATCCTAATGTCTTATATTAACTTTTTTATCTTAAAAATCCGAAACAAAATTCGAAATTCTAAGAAACCATGTGTTTCAGAACAATGCCAAGAACAAAAGAGGTACATTTTTATTAAAATCCAGTGGTTAAATTGGCAATACTGATTTGACTGAAGACTAGAAGAAGAGGTTTCCCCTTAACCTACTGAACTTTGACATACCTGTTTAATCTAAATAAACAATGTTTATTATTATTAATATTTAATAAATTATTTTGGTTGTGTTAAATTATTTTATTTGTATTAAAGTTCTGTTTCTAATTTTAAAAGAGAATGGTACGAAATATTTCATTAAATTATTTTTTTTTAATTATTAATTAGATGGATAAACAAAAGATTTAAATGGATTAAAATTTAGGTTATAATTACTTTAGTATAATAATTAATTTAATAAATTTAATTAAGAACTATCTGATCTAAAAATAATACGAGATTATAAAGATATAAAAATAGAAAATAAATAGTCTTAAACTAAACGTTGCATAAATTCTTTAACCTAATCTGGAAATCTATTCAAGTATAGAAGCAAGGTATATTAATTAAATTAAGATAAAATTAAATAATAATTAAAGTTATTTTTAAAAACGAACCGTAACAACTTCAAATCCATAGTGCGTCTCCTACACTTTCACTCACATTTCGACAAGAAACCTGATTGAAATCCCTTCTGAAAGTGCATTTTCTAGGACACAATTTATTCCGTCAGACAGTTGGCACTCCAACAATGGATAAGGGATACGTGAAGGCGGAAGGACGGGAATATTATTTGTTTGGATTGGATTTCAGACCTGTCAAGTAAAATCTCCAGGTCCATTAGGAAATTGAATATATTGGAGAAAGTGATTGAGAGCCTAGTGGGTGACCGCTGTTTGTTAGAATACGATAAAGAATGATTCTTATCTGTTCGTATGAATGTTAGATAAATAAATATTAAAAAATATCGAGAGTTGAAATATAGATCGTGTGTCACGACGAGCCTAAACTATCCGTATATCGGTATATCAGAAACTACTCACACCACAATTATGAAAATTTGTAGGCATAGAAAATGATGTATTTATACAAAATATTTTATAGCGGAAGTGGACTATGCTTCTATCTTATGGAAAATCAAAGACCACTCAAATGCGGATATTTTGATACGAACAGAATCGTCTTGAAAAATAGAACATTTCATATAATTGCGCCAAAGTGATAATTCAATTAATAAACCCAAAAAATCAGTTCATTTATCAGAAATTTTTCATTCGATTTACAAAAACTAGCCATTTAATTCTAGACACCTGCTGCGCTAAAACACTAAAACAGAGTCGGACTTGAGACGTATTAATCAGGATTCTGTATAAAAGTCATTAAACAACAAACCTGACAGCTGATAAGAGAACTAATAAGTTTTAACTATATTCATACATATTCAAGAAAGCTATTATCTATATTGATGGTACTTACTTAAAAATACCAAAATCATCTAATTTTCAATCATTACGTCAGTCTTATTGCATGCACAAAGGTTATCATCTTTTAAAACCCATATTAGTAGTTGCTTCAGATGGATATATTTTAGATGTCCACGGACCTTATTTTTCAGATTCTTGGAATAGCGGTGCTTCAATATTGCAGCATAACTTCGCTAATCAAGAAAGACAAAATGCGGACCAATTAAATACTTGGTTACAACCAGGCGATATTATAATTCTTGATAGGGGTTATCGTGATGCAGTACATTTTCTTGATAATCTAGGTTTAGAATGTTATATTCGACCCACAATAGGCCGTGGTGATAGGCAGCTTTCAACGGACGATGCTAACAGAGCACGGCTTATAACAAAAACGAGGTGGATTGTTGAAAGCCGCAATGGTCATTTAAAAACAATGTACCGAATTTAGCTTCATTTCGTATTGGATGTGCAATAATTAATCGGTACTTTCCTGCTATACATATGCAGGGCGCAACTGCACAATTAGCTCAACCATTGAACGAATTAGCAACATATGGGAATGTAGTAAAAGCTCTAGTGGAAGTTGAACGTTTCCACCTTCAGCGGATGAATAATGCTGCCTGGATTAATGAGAATGAACTGCAAATACCCGAATTTCCAATTATATCACTGCAAGAAGTAAGATATTTAACTGTAGGTATATATCAGGTAGATCTCGCACGTAGTTATATCCAAGATCATTTACAAAGACCGAGTTCTCTTTTCAGGCTCTTCTGCAAGAACCAGGTTTCTTGAGAGCTCGAGTCTATTCCAGATTTAGACAAGCTACTAAACCAATTCTGGATAGCATTTCGTCCACGATTAGGTTATGACGAAGAGAACGGACTTAACGAAGAGAATCGACATATTGATGGCTTACAAAACTGAAGCACGAAGACTTGGATGTTGTGCACATGTAGCTAGCGTGATTTGATATTTAGGATATGCTAGACATCAACCTAATGTCAGATATCCATCAACCAGATTACTGAATACTGTACTTGACGATCGAACTGTACCTAATAATGATGCAAATTAGATTTGAGTTAACAGTGCCATCAAAATACTTATAACACAAAAACCGGCTTCGGCTACCAAAAAAATTTAATAAAGTAAAAAAACGGCTTCGCGGATAGAAGGTAATGAGGTCCTCAGGCGTTGCCTGTGGGGGGATGGTGGAGCGCGTAAAAGGGGATACATTAAGAGCCATACGTTATCTTTAAGTATCTCCCTTTACGTCGGGTTCATTACCTACACATATTTCACAAGCATTTTTGTATTAACAGTTAACAGATATTTAACATCTATAATAGATCTTCACTTATTTATTTCGACTCTCTCTTACTCATACAATTTTCCGTAAGCTATTTTAAAAATAAAATCCTTAATTGTGACTTAATTATACAACTCACAACATTGGCGCAATGTTATGAAATGTTCTATTTTTCAAGATGAATCTGTTGGTATCAAAATATCCGCATTTGAGTGGTCTTTTATTTTCCATAAGATAGAAGCATAGTCCTTTGCATTGTTTAATAGTTTGTTTAAATATGTTATCAGTTTGTGTTATTGACCGAATACCTAATAGTAGCTTTTTTTTTCTTAAATTAACACATGCAAGTCCACTTTAATTATTATTTTCTACATAATTAAAATGACAAATACTTAGGACACAAGCCCGTATTGAAAAAAAAGAGAACATAAAATTCGTAAATTGCATGCTGGGTCTTCAATTAAATATTCTAAGTCGCTGAACACTCGTTTATTTTAAATAGCAACCCCCGTTTTATTCAATTTGAATAAAATTAAATATAAAAAAATAAGATTTGCTGTCCTATTTCCATTTTCAGAAGTTAGCGAGATATGTGACGTATTCAAATATTTATTTTTTAAATATTTCAATGGGGAATCAAACTGTCAATTCGTTCTATGAAGAGGGCGCCAAGTGTTTGTCATTAAACGGTAAATTACTTCTATGGGATAATTTGTGATTTTTCGTTTTTATAGAGAGAAAGGGGTCGTTGTGCTTCTTTTGTATTACTAAACTGCTTTGGGTGCAAAGAAATGGGAGTTTATAAGTTTCCTAAAGGTCCTCTTATTTATTTATTTATTTATTTATTTACTACACTATTCTACAGAGAATCCAGCGGTCTAAGGATGATGACTACTTAAATAACAAAATCAAAGGGTTGGTTGTGCTATCATATAGCTTCCTACACATGTTTGGATTGTTGTAATTTAATGCCTGTGTGGGCATTAGCCCAGGAGTAGTTGTTTACAAACCAGACGGGTTGCAACCAATTTTAATATAATTTATGTTATATTTCGAGTGGGTTTGACGGTGAGAAAAATTATTTGTCATATGATTTCCTTATAGTTCAAGAAAATGGTAGATTTTAAATATCCGTAGGGATAATAAAAAAAATTTCATAGTTATGCTTTTATTATATATTAAAATGAACTATCAATCGTAAATGTATAAAAAGCAAATGTATTTAATCTTCATTGTTCAATTCCAAACGGGCCATTTTTGTCACTTTGTAGAAGTGGGAACAATCAGGATTGACAGTTAATTCTCATTTATGACAAAAACAGATCAATGCAAACTAAAAATACTTGAAATTATTTGGATTCGTTAAATACCTAAAATAGTTGAAGTAAGAGTAAAACATTTTTATTTTTTAATGTTGATTTTATTAAAATAAAAAAATGGGATTTGGTATTCAACAAAAAAAAGGAGTAATTCATGTTCCAAGAATTGCACTTTGGAATGGTTTATTGAAGACCCACTATTAATCAGTGGCTGATCTAGACTTCATTTTTGGGCGGGGGCCATCCATAATCATGGCCCCCTTGCCCCCCCCTGGATCCGCCACTGCTATTAATTATATTTCATTTATTAGATACGGGATTATGTATCTATGTTTTGTTTTGTGTTTAAAAATTAAGGATTAAAAGTGGACCTGCAACAATTTAAAATACAATAAAATTTAATATAACGCTTTAATTTCATTTTGTTTCATATTAATGTAATGTATAAATGTATGTATCGGTTGTGCTTTATTTTAATTGAATATCAAATGAAATATTCTGGCGCTATTTAATTGATATAAAGTAGATGTGGAATCGCCTGGAATACGTATAAACCAACAAAAAAAAGTTAAACGAGCAGAAAAAGATTAAATAATCTAACTTTGGGTATTTGAGTTTACTATTTATATACGCCTTGAGTGTTGATATTAAAAATAAAAGTCCCAGAAAACGTAAAATAATAAAAAAAAATAAAATACGAAAACTAGTTGACGAAAAATCTATTAGCCTAGTCAAGAAACATGAACTGTGGCAAAAAAATAAAACAAAATAAAAAAAAATGAAAAAAAAAGATTAAAAAACAAGAAAAAAATTGACGAAACAAGAAATGATACCAAAATGTAAATATATCATTCTAATGCTAGTAAATCATTCTATTTTTTAAGTGGTCTTGGTTAAAACTAAATATTTTTTATGAATTATCATGGGTATTTAAAAACAAAGCATTTACACAATTTCAATTTATAACTTAACCAAAACTATATTCTGTAGAGTAGGGAGGGTGAGTTAGTCCCACAGCACTTAGGCCACATTTGACCCATTGTACATCCTCCCGAGGAGTTGCCCTCCGAGGTCATCGTCCATCCTGTCCTTTCCAGGAAAGTGGACAAGTCAGTAGGAGACATCTTCTTTATATCGGCAGGTGTAAGCCAAGACTCACCAAACACGCACCCTCTCATTGACGATAACTCCGGGCAATCGCATAGGACATGATTGACCGTTTCGTCTTCCTGTTCACACATCCTGCATAGAGGTGTGTCCACTAGCCCCATTGTATGGAGGTGTTTCCTTAGTTGACAGTGGCCAGTCAGAAATCCTACTACTAGACGTAGGTTTTTCCTGGTCATCGCCAAGTATTTCTTCGACGCCAGCTTCCAAGGGTCGCCCAGGGTGACTCTGGCAAAATTGCATCCCTTGATTTCATCCCATTTCTTTAGAGATTGAGCATGGGTGTAACGTTTGGCTAGTTCCGCAATTGCCGAAGTCGTCGAGCCGTAGGTGTCGCTGGGTCCTAAAAGTCTTAGTCCAGCCGCTTCCCTGGCTAAGGAATCGGCAATGCGGTTACCTTTACTCCTGTCGTGCCCTTTAACCCACCTCAGGATAATATTGTTATCTACCGAGGCGTTAGCTAAAGCTTGATGGCACTCTAATACTAGCCCCGATGTAACACGCTGTCTATTCAAGGCTAGTAGAGCTTGTCTGCGGTCAGTGAAGATTATTATGTTTTTGCCAGAAATTCCTTTTCTGGTTAGTTCTTTTGTGGCAATTGAGATACCAGCCAGTTCTGTTTGAACGCTGGTATTATTTCCCATTCCCCATTTAATTCTTAGGCTTAGTGATCTGGAGTAGACACCACATCCTGAGCCTTCTTTGGTTTTGGAGCTGTATTTTGAAGGGTTTGTTAAACACAAACTTGGGTTCAATTGCATCGCTGACCGCCTGCAGCAGAGGTAGTGCAGTAAGCGCTTCTCGCCATAGGCTTAGTCTCAATTGACCCACTCCTACTTCGGGGTTTACACCAGCCGTGCGCAATCGTAACATGGCCATCAACGCAACCTCTTTGACGTCCAGGTCCAGAGGGGTCAGACCAGTAATTAATTCCATTGCCGCGGTTGGTGTTGTTCTCATGGCTCCTGTTATGTTTAAACAAGCCAGTCGCTGTATTTGATATACTTTGTGGATGGCCGTTACTTGTAGAACCTTCGGTCTTCATGCAATGGCTCCGTATGTTATTGTCACGTCGTGACGTTCAGTTCGTTTTTTGGGGTTTCGTAGCTCAGATTTATATCTGACGCCACGACGAGCTCTAGCTCACCACGCTGTATTCAGGGTAGCTCGGACTTCTTCAAGGTTTGAATAAAGTCCGCCCGACCCAAAATACAACTTGGAGAGGTTTGTCAAGAAAAACGCTTTATTTTAATTACCGATTAGAACCAGAAATAAAATCACTGATTTAAAAATTATATACATTTATTTACACAAAATTATTTACAAGTGAAACAAAACAAATGAAAAATGATTTATTTAAGAAAACTAAAAACTTTTTATGCCAAAATATAAGAAATTGGAAAACTTAAAATTTGTCTCTTTGTCCAACCAAACAAAAACCAATACAAGCAAAAATGAATTATTACAAAAGTAAGGACTCTATAGTTCCCAAAATAAAAAATGAAAATATATAATTAAAGTTAATTCTTACCACATTTATCTGCTGGGGCACTTCACAAATTCTTTTTATTTTATTTTATTTTTAAAGGCGCGGAGCTTTTGGCACTTGAATATTGGGAGAGTCCTGAATTCAGAATCTGAATGAATCAATTTGTTCGTACATTTACCTTTACAACTCATTTGCTGAGATCTGCATAATATTTTAGGTTGATTCAACGTGATGATTTTTGTACCTTTAGCAAATTGCTAGTTCAGCTGAATTAACCATATTTAATATTATGCCGAATGAACGGAAGTATATGAAATAAAAGTATGAAATAAAAACTGAAAATTGTTTATAATTAATTAGAATATGATATGTTTTATTAAAAAATTCTCATGATAGAAATAAAGGTAAATGTACTTGCAATTATATTGTAGACGATTTTTATATGAAATTTTAAATAATTATATATTGAGTTTTGAAAATTGTTATTAAATGGAATTTGGAAAATTATTAGTTAGAATCTGTGACATTATCATGGGTCTTATGATTGCAGTGTAGATCCAGGTAACCACTCGGGGTGAAAGACCCCATGTACGTCCCACTGTTCTCCGACATTGCTCATAAGCCACATATGCTCTTTTTGCTCTGCTTTGTAGGTGAGAGTTCCATGTTAGCTTCCTGTCGAGGGTAATACCAAGGTATTTCACCTCTTCAGTGAAGTTTAATTTGCTTTTGAAGATTTTAGGGGGTTTTAAGCGCGATATTCTTCTTTTCCTGGTGAAGAGGACCATCTCAGTCTTGTTGGGATTGATTGACAGTGAGTGTTCCTTACACCATGTTTCTATTAATTTGAACCCATCCTGCGCTCTATGGCATAGTATGTTCTCAAATTTGCCGGTCTGCAAGACAACTATATCATCTCCGTATGCAATTGTGTAGAAGCCATTATTGTTGAGGTGATTAATCAGGGTATCCAGGTCTATGTTCCAAAGGAGGGGTGATAAGACTCCTCCTTGTGGACATCCCCTCATGACCAGCCCTCTCACTATGATGTCTTCTACACTGATACTTATTGCCCTACTAGAAGGCATCTTGAGTATCCATTCGCTCACTACCAGGTGTACATTCCTGGAGTTGAGTTACTGGGTAATTGTTGGAAAGTTGTTTTATCAAACGCTCCCTCAATATCTATGAATATACCCAGGGTGGATTCTTTATTGTCCAATAATCTTTCAATTCTGCCAACCACTAGGTGAAGGGCAGAATTTGTGGATCTTCCCGGAGTATATGCATGCTGGTTTGGATGAAGTGGGTTGTGAACTAGCACCTCATCTCTTATATAGATTTGAGACTGCACCTTTCATTCTACTAGTAAAATTTTAGCAAACATAATAATTGCGACTTTTCATGGAATTCGTGCACAGCTGTGTTCATCATTAGGAATTGTATTTAGTAACTATCACTAGGGCCTTCTTAGTTTTCAATATAATATTTTTAAGGTACCAAAGTAAACTCCTTTTAGACTTCTAAACCTTAAAGTTTAGAAAAGTTTTGTGGAACGCGTCTGTCTGTCCATCTGTCAGTCTGTACGCCTGTACACATTTATAACTCAGCTTGCAGAATCGATAGAGACTAACGGACAACGGATATGAACTCAGGATACTTGGAATGTGTGCCAGCTTAAATTTCAGCTTTCTACGACGATTTTTCAAATTTAATAAATATTTTTTTGTTTAGTTTAGAAGTCTATTGTTCCCGCTCTCTAGCGGATGCCGTTACTACTTGTTTAAGTTTTTACCTAATAAATAATTGGATCTGGATTCCGCGATTTGATTTAGGCTAGTTTCCTCATATCCCCAGGATTTTTCTTCTTTGATTCCCAATTTCTTTTATCTCTTTATTTCTTTGTCCTTCTTATGATATAATTGTTCAAGACACAGAGACGCAAAGTAATTAATCCCTTACTTATATATTTACGGGTATTAGTTTCTCTTTAAGCATCGCAATCATCTGTAGAAAGTAAATCCAAAGCTTTAGTATAGCAGAAATGAGTTTATCTAGTGCTATTTTAAATTTTACTAAATCGAATATGTTACAAGTATCCTAGAGTGCTCTGGCTCCACTATTCCCATACGTATCCTTCTTTTCTGCATAATATTTTTTATGGATGATTTACTTAAGATATTTCAAGTTTTTGATCATGCAGTGCAATGTACTCGTTTTCGATTATCATATATCAGAGCAATATTCGTGCGCTTTTGTGGGTTTAATATCCATTTTATAAACATGATAAAACTTGCATTACTCACAAGTAAACACCGAAAATAAAGAACAATTCTAATACATATTTTTATGTTTAGTTTTATATTTGCGAACATGGAATATTCCTGTATTTTAATAAAAATCTAATATGCATATTTTTGCATATGTGATGTAAAACGGGGAACCATTAAATTTCTTCAGATAGTATTTACATAACAATTCCTTCTTTGCAAGGTTGTAAACGGTTGTTGTAGAATAATCCGTTGAAATTTGTTTGTATATTGCTTTTGCTTACTTTTCCTATTTTGATATGTTTAAGTAAACTTTAGAACGCGATTTGCACTGAAATGGAAATACATATTTGTGAAATAACATAAAAATCCTTGGTTCGTGTTGTTTATACAGGGTGTTTCATAGTTAAACCGACATACGTTAACTGTAAATAAAGGGTACTTAGGTGATTTCAAATAACCTTGGCTAATGGGTCTAACGCCTTTAATAACCGAGATACGGGGTGTTTCATCCATTTCGGCCAATATTTTGATAAGCCGTAACTTTAGAACCATCCTGTAGATTTCTCTCATACTTGGTACAGGTATAGTGTGTTAATAGCCCAATCCTATAGTGTAAGCACTACAATTAAAATCCAGATCCGGATTAAGAAGAATTTGCAAAATTTGAAAATCCCCAAAACAACACCCTGTATATAAAATTTTTAAAATTGGGATGAATATTTGTGTTTAAAATTATTTCAGTTTAGATATTTTAGTTTAGATTTTGCTGCTTAATTTAGAAAAGTGGCACCACCGCAATGCGGAAGTAGTCAGTTGTCAATGACGTTATGTTATGTTGAGAATAGATAGAGTAGGTTATGTATTTAGATGTCCGTTGTACGATAACAATTATTCATTAAACAAGTCTATGTGTACAGTCCATTTTATTAAAACCATCATTATTACACGTAAACATATGGACCTTCTACCGGATACAAGGAAAGTAGCATAAAACAAATCAACAAATAACGAGGAAAAGGCGGTGAAGCCAAGAGTACCCGCCAGAAACCACAGAACCGATAACAAGCAGCGGACCAGTCAAGTCAAGAAGAAAAGGAAACAAGTGCTATCCAACATTAAGAGTGGTCGACTATATAGGATCATCCAATTCTGTCACCGACTTGTAGATCGGCAAATTTAAGGTTAGATCGTTCCAATTAGCATTCCTATTCTATTATTTATCCTATTTTGTTTACCCATATCCAGAAAAGGCAATTAGTGGTTATTTTAATAGCTTTCTATTTCTTTATTAGTTTTACTAACAAAAATATGACACTAAAACAATTAGTACGGGCTAGAGACTCAATCAAATTACGTTTAGAAAACTTAAAACAATTTTCAAGCTCTTTACAAAGAGACAAACCATCCATTTCTAATGTTGAATTCAGAATTGAAAACTATAAAGATTTGATTAAAGAATTTGACGAAAGTCAAAAGGAAGTAGAACAAAAATGCGCAGACACTGATTTACAAGATCATTATTCAATTAGACAAGAGTTCGAAAATGACTATTTTAATGTTATGGGTGTTTTAAAACACTATTTACAATCTATTAGACCTGTTCCTAACAATACAAGTAATATGAATACTAATAATTTACTGCACAATGATAATTCTCAAACAAGTTTTTTGCCAAAAATTCGATTGCCCGTTTTTAAAGGCGATTATCAAAGTTGGTTAACTTTTAAAACCAATTATTTATGTATTGTTCACAATAACACGGCTATTAATAATGCAAATAAATACAATTTTTTACGTACCTCGTTAGATGGTTACGCCAAGCAAATAATAGAAGGAATTGATTTTGTGGAGGATCAATACGAAACAGCATGGGAAACCTTATGTAAACGCTTTGACAAAAAACGCATATTGGCAAATAATCATGTCAAGTCAATCTTTCAAACAGAATCTATTAAAAGGGAGTCTGCTCAAGCATACAGAAAATTAATTGATGAAACTTCAACACATTTAGCTGCACTAAAAAACTTAAAACTAACTGACTCAGAAAGTAGTGATATATATTTAATTTATTTAATTACTTCCAAGCTTGATTATAATCTCCAAAAGAAGTGGGAGGAATTTGAACCCTCTTTAGAAATACCCACACTTTCAGAATTTTTTGAGTTTTTAAATAAAAAGGCAGATGCATTAGAAAATTGGCAGCAAAATCAATCACAACCAAGTGTATCACGTGACCCTGCTTATTCAATTAATAATCAAAAAAGATTTAATAATTATAAAAACCCTATAAAATGTAATCTTGCAGTCAATGTATTAAAGTGTAATTTCTGTCAAGGGGAACATACCATTTATACATGCACCAAGTTTTTACAACTTTCCCCTGCGGAGAGATTAGAAAAGGCTAATGTTCAAAAACTATGTATTAATTGTCTACGAAAGAATCATAGTAGTGATCAGTGTCGTCTTGGACACTGTAAAAAATGCCCACAAAAACATAGTACATTATTACACAGTGACATTCCTGTCATTAACAATATACAACCCAATACGGAACAAAATTTATTTGTTAGAAATCCTAGTGTCACACAAGTGTTACTATCCACTGTTACATTTCAAGTTAAAGACGGTCAGCACAATTTTTGCACCGCTAGAGCAATTCTAGACAGTGGAGCACAGTCAAATCTTGTAACACAAGAGTTTTGTCAAAGGTTAAATATTCCATTAACTAATACTTATATTCCTATTATTGGAATAAATCAAACGGAATCCATTGTTAACAAAAAATGTTCAATTACAATATTTTCAAACAGTTCTGATTTTTCAAGCACAATGAGCTGTTTAGTAGTTCCCAATATATGTAATAAGACACCTTCTCACTTTATACAATATTCTTCTTGGAATATTCCAGAAAATATCAATTTATCAGATCCTCAATTTTACGAACCTACTAAGATTGATATATTAATCGGTGCAGGAGAATTTTGGAATTTACTAACTCAAGGTCAAATAAGATTAGGGAAAAACTTACCAATTATTCAAAACACTAAATTGGGATGGGTAGTATCTGGATTAGCTCCTATCGGTAAAGCAAAGTGTCAGCCTTCCATTTTCAATTTTACTATTAATACTCATGTAGAGGATGAACAATTGAGAAAGTTTTGGGAGTTAGAAGAAATCCCACAAACAAATTTTCAATCCCAAGATGATTTAGAATGCGAGCAACTATTCTTACAAAATACATCTAGAGCTCCCAATGGACAGTTTATTGTAAAGTTACCTTTTAAATATTCTCCAGAACTTCTTGGAGAATCACTCGATACAGCAGCCAAGCGATTTTATTCATTAGAGAAAAAACTAAGTCTAAACCCTCAACTTAAACTTTTGTATCACCAATTTATCAATGAATACCGTGAATTAAATCATTTACATGAAATAGATAACAATCCTCTCAACAATTATTACTTGCCGCACCATAGCGTTTTTAAACAAACAAATATTACCACACAGCTGAGGGTGGTTTTTGACGGCAGTTGCAAAACTAGTACAGGGTGGTCTCTTAATGATCTGCAATATATAGGCCCTAAAATCCAAAATAATATTTTTGATATATTAATCAGATTTAGACAGTACATTTATGCTGTGTCAGCAGACGTTAGCAAAATGTATCGACAAATTTTAATGCACACAGAGCATCAGCCATTTCACCGAATTTTATGGCGTGATGACCCTAGCAAAGATTTATCTATTCTCCAGCTCAGTACTGTCACCTATGGCACAGCTGCAGCTCCCTATCTTGCAATTCGTTGTCTCAATCAATTAGCTAAAGATCATTTAGATCAGTTTCCCTTAGCATCTCACACAATTATCAATGACTTTTATGTTGATGATCTTTTAACTGGATCCAATGATCTTGAATCTTTAGAAAAAATGTGTCAAGAAATTTCATCTATTTTAAAATCAGGGCATTTTCAACTTAGAAAATGGCTTTCAAATTCACAAGAGTTCCTTAGCAACATCCCTGATGAAGGCATTGCCAATTTTACACTCCATTTAGGAGAAAATGAATCATCAAAAACATTAGGCATTCAATGGGCTAGTCAACCTGACATACTTTCTTACGTTATTTCTCCAGTAGACATGCCTAATATAACGAAAAGATCAATACTCTCTTATATTTCAAGGGTCTATGATCCATTGGGATTACTCAGTGGAACCATCATCACATTTAAAATACTCATCCAACGACTATGGGCTAGAAATATATCATGGGATGAACCCATTCCCCATGACTTAGAACAAATCTGGACGGAATTTTCTTCTCAATTACAAATTCTCAATAATCTGAAAATTCCTCGAAATGTTATCCCAGTTGAGTTCAAATTAGTTGAACTACATTGCTTTTCAGATGCATCACAAAATGCATACGCAACCTGTGTATATGCACGCAGCTTCAATTTTATTAATAGAGAATTTCAATCTCATCTACTGTGTTCTAAATCCAAGGTTGCACCCATTAAACCAACCACTATTCCACGATTAGAGCTCTGCGCTGCTCTACTTGGAACTCAGTTATCTGAACAGGTTCAGAGTGCTTTTTCTTCCAGTGCAGTTCCAATTATTTATTGGAGCGATTCTCAAATTGTATTAGCCTGGCTCAATTTAGAACCAGTAAAACTTCAACAATTTGTAGCAAACAGAATATTTAAAATTCAAGAAGCTACGGATATAAAAAATTGGCATTATGTTCGCAGTCAAGACAATCCAGCAGATTTAGCCTCTCGAGGTATTCAGCCATCAGTCCTTGTCACTTCACAATTATGGTGGAAGGGACCTGATTTTTTGCGCCAAGATTCAGATTTCTGGCCAGTAATTTTACCTCCCTTGAACCCTGAATTACCTGAAATCAAGAACAATTCGCAAGTATTGTTATGTAACAATAAAACATTAATAATTGCACCCTTATTTACTAAATACTCAAATTTAAATAAGTTAATCAGGGTTACTGCTTATTTATTTCGATTTGTTACAAATATTAAACTAAAACTCCAAGGTAAATTAATCAATACTCAACCTCTTAATGCTCATGAACTCAATACTTCTCAATTGAAACTCGTTAAACTTGCACAGTCTGAAACTTTTGCATCAGAAATAAAATTACTTAAAGCCAACAAACCATTACCAAAACACAACAGACTACTACCATTACAACCGTTTTTAGACAAAGACAGTATACTGAGAGTAGGAGGTAGACTACGTTTTACCTCACTTAATTATAATATAAAACATCCTATCTTATTAGATTCCAAACACACGATATCGAAACTTATTTTTATTCAAAAGCACAATTCTCTTCTACACGCTGGCAACCAATGCCTACTGGCAGCAGTTCGCCAAATTTATTGGGTTATTGGAGCAAGAAATTTAGCAAAGCAAGTAATAAGAGAGTGCTTACCTTGTTTTAAAGCAAAGCCCAATTTTTTTGTGGCACCTATGTCAAATCTTCCCAATGCTAGAATATCGCCATCATTTCCGTTTCAACACACAGGGATTGATTATGCGGGCCCATTTTTTATTGCTGACAGAAAAGGAAGAGGCAGACAAGTAACCAAGGCCTATGTTTGTGTTTTCGTTTGTTTCGCCACAAAATCAATTCATTTGGAAGTAGTTAGTAATTTAACAAGTGAATATTTTCTTGCATGCTTACGACGATTTACCTCTCGAAGAGGTGTGCCATCTCATATATATTCAGATAATGGCACAACGTTTATAGGAGCCTATAATGAACTTAAAGAACTAGGTCAATTTTTATACAATAATCAAAAAACCGTTAACGATTTTGCAGCTTCAAATGGTTTTATATGGCATTTTATACCCCCATATAGCCCAAATTTTGGAGGATTGTGGGAATCCTCAGTTAAAAGTATGAAATTCCATTTCAAAAGGATTCTAAAGGATGCTATTATTACTTATGAAGAGTTTAATACACTCTTAATTCAGATTGAAGGTATACTTAATTCTAGACCACTATTTGCACTTTCTAGTGATCCTTCAGACCTTTCTCCATTGTGTCCTTCCCAATTTTTGATTGGACGATCTATTGCCGCCCTTCCCGATCTAGACGTTCAGGATACACCTCCAAACAGACTCTCTAGATTACAATTTATCCAACAATTGCAACAACAGTTTTGGAATCGCTTTTCCAAAGAGTATGTTACTCAGTTGCATAAGCAGTACAAATGGAAGGAAAATCCAACTCCTATTGCAGTTGGCAACTTAGTCCTTATCAAGAATGCTCATCTGCCCTCATTCCGATGGCATCTTGGAAGAGTGCTCAGGTTGTTCCCTGGCAAAGACAATGTTTCCAGAGTAGCAGAAGTGACAACATCCCAAGGAGTGCTAAAACGATCAGTGCGCGACTTGTGTCCACTCACACTTCCTGAACCATAATTTGTTTATTATTATTATTTTTTATTATTAACTCATCTTTTAATACGAGTTTTGCTTATAATAAGAGTTTGCTTATAATAAGAGTTTTGCTTATTATAAGAGTTTTGTTCATTTTGAAGGTGCCCTTCAAGGCGGGGGCTATGTTTAAAATTATTTCAGTTTAGATATTTTAGTTTAGATTTTGCTGCTTAATTTAGAAAAGTGGCACCACCGCAATGCGGAAGTAGTCAGTTGTCAATGACGTTATGTTATGTTGAGAATAGATAGAGTAGGTTATGTATTTAGATGTCCGTTGTACGATAACAATTATTCATTAAACAAGTCTATGTGTACAGTCCATTTTATTAAAACCATCATTATTACACGTAAACAATTTGAAAAGAACGGAAAAAAATGAGTTAAAGTGAAATTTTTTTTAAGTGCACATCCCATTCTACTACTGGAGTTTTAACGACAAATTGGATCAGACGTTCGAAACGAATGGAAAATACTGAGATATTCTGACATATTTTTATAAATGCACATCTCGTTCTAAATATTACTAAACTTTTAAAGTTAAAATCAATTAATGCAATACTTATTTTCATTTTCATAAGCCATAACTTTGGAAACACCCTTTAGATTTCTTTCATATTTGGTACAAGTACATTGTATAAATAGCCCAATCGTACAATAAAAAACTAAAGTTAAAATCCAGATCCGGATTAAGAAAAATTTGTAAAAATCTCTATCTCTGTAATCTCTAAAATAGCATCCTGTATATCAGATTTTTTTAAATGAAATCGGATACCTATTTAAAAAAAGAAAAAAAAAGACAAAAGATGAGTTATACTAAAATATTTTTATAAGTGCACAAGAGCGTTCTAAAAAAAATATACAGATTTAATTTTTCGGATTAATTCCGGATACAAAACTTATTAAACTATCAAGTAAGCTTAGGCAATAACACATCTTTTTACTTTTTTTTTCTTTTTTTCAAATAGGTAGTATCCATTACATTTTAAAGAATCTGATATACAGGGTGCTATTTTAGAAATTATTTCCCTTGCCTGTCAAATATCAATTTTTAACCAATCACGTGCTTGGAAACTGATTTGACGCAGTCAATCAAAACAAAATAAAGCGACTATTCACCTTTGTGGTAAATATTCGGCTATTTGATCATCGTCCTCAATATTCACCTGAAGGACGGTATCCAACAATAAAGAAGCAGCCCGTAAATTTCAAATTTTTCAAATAAAACCTATACTAATGGTATTATAAAATTGCTTATAGTTAATAAATTATCGATCTTTAGTAGCAAATACACAAATCCAACTGATTTCGCACTTTTTCTGAAACTATAAATATATTCATTCATTCCGTTCTATGTAATACCGTCCATTTTACGATAAACATACGCTACTGTCAATCTGAATTTTGACAGTTTGCCATTAAAGTTTATTACAGAATTAAATTTGACACATTTTGTTAAAAAGTATTAACAATGAGTAGATTCTGGAATAAAAATCTTCAAGAAATTGATAATATAATTAAATTAAACGTAGACAGTAAAGAGCAAAACTAGTATAATTTATACGTACGTACAGAATTTTTTTTGACTCTGGAAATAATCTTATTAAATATAACGCGACCTTGACAAATTAGCTACTATTTTTATTGCTACTAAATTTCTCGTATATTTTACAATTTGCCTCGACAGTTTTGGCATTAATAATCAAAGAATAACTCCCTCGAGCTAAAGCTCTCGGGAGTTATTCAGATTATTAATGCCAAAATTAAGTCCTAAAATAAACTCGAAATTTAGATACAATAAAAATAGTCGGCTATTTGTCAAGGTCTTGGGATATTACTGTCGATTATCAACTTTTACAAATTTTTCTTAATCCGGATCTGAATTTGAATTTTAACTTTAGTTCTTGTATTTTACGATTGGGCTATTTAAACAATCTACCTGTACCAAATATGAAAGAATTCTACAGGGTGTTTTCAAAGTTATGGCTTATGAAAATGACAATATGTATTGCATTAATTGAATTTACTTTAAAAGCTTAGTAATATGTCGAACGAGATGTGCTTTTTAAAAATATGTCAGAATATCTCAGTTTTTTCCATTCGTTTCGAATGTCTGATCCAATTTAAAAAATATCTGATGTACAGCGTGTTCCGTTGGGGATTTTCAAATTTTACAAATTTTTCTTAATCCGTATCTGGATTTTAACTGTAGTATAGTCCTTACATAATACGATTGGGCTACTAAAAAATGATATCTGTACCAAATATGAAAGAAATCTACCAGGTATTTCGAAAGTTATTACTTGTGAAAATGAAAAAAATGCATTTGATGTAATTTGACGTTAAAATTCCAGTAGTAGAATGGGATGTACACTTAAACAAAAGTTTCACTTTAACTCATTTTTTTCCGTTATTTTCAAATATCCATCCCAATTTTAAAAAATCTGATATAGAGGGTGTTGTTTTGGGGATTTTCAAATTTTGCAAATTCTTCTTAATCCGGATCTGGATTTTAATTGTAGTTCTTACACTATAGGATTGGGCCATTAACACACTATAACTATACCAAGTATGAGAGAAATATACAGGGTGGTTATCAAAATATTGGCCGAAATGGATGAAACACCCTGTATCTCGGTTATTAAAGACGTTAGGCCCATTAACCAAGGTTATTTGGAATCACTTAAGTTCCCTCTATTTACAGTTAACGTATGTCGGTTTAACTATGAAACACCCTGTATAAACCAACGAAAAAATACGTAAGATTATACTACATTTTATTTTTTTTAAATACCAATTTCGGAGAGTAGACACTTTTAACATTGAAATAAGGAAAAGAGTTTGGAACTCAATCTATTTGATTGTTTCTTTATTTTATTACCTTTGAAAGGAATACGAAGATGGGAGTGGCTGTTCGAACAGAATCGGCCAAAAACTTTTTCAAAGCCAAGTATAAATTGAGATACGCGAGTGTTTTCAAATATAGGGGGACCACGTGCCGGGAAGAGAAGAGTAATGAGTGAGGTGGGCCAATGCGTAATGCTATACCGGTGTGGCGTGAATAAGCAAATGACCTGCCTCCAAAGAAGGTTGCTATTGAGAGTGGAAGTTTGGAGCGTGGAGTGGCATTCTACGAGCTGTTGACTCCCGCCTATATAAGCCTACAAGACTGTGTCTGTATAGGCGAGTCAGATAATTGTAGGGATCCTACCGATTGACTAGTTGGCATTCGAAAGAACAGAATATTATAATGTCAAGGAAAGAATAGCGATATAAAGAAGGAGAAGAGTAAGAGAAAGAACCAAGAAAAAGTAGCAAAACACCGATAAAGTAATGGAAGGAATGTAGCTGTGCATGGACAAAGCAGCTAATACAGGATAGGTCCTTGGGTAGGTTTCAAAGAAGGTAAAACAAACTATTGTGCCACCAAAGTACCTGACAGCATACCCTGTTTGACTGTCCAAGATGACAGTCTAAAAGACAAGCTTGATGGATATAATGCTCAGCTCTGAACGAAACTGGAGAACTTTCCAAAGGTGAATGCCTAAAGTAACCAAGGGCTACACGGGTGAGGTTTCAGTAGGTAACCCAAGAAAAAAACCACGAGAAACACAATTAAATTTTAACACGCCCAAAGTACGTTTTTGAGGAGGCTGAACACGCTGACATTTCTTAGAGTTGACCCCATCCTTCAAATGGCCAAAAATCACCCCCGTGAGTTACTGTTTTTCCGTCTGGGCCCGTCTGATTCAAGATCTCCGATAGCTGAAGCCTATTGGCTTATTGCGTTTGTTGCCCATACATTATTGAACCCACTCCAGTATTTTTGTACCCTGTACTAGTTTGTAGAGTTCTTTTACTGGGTGTCTGTTAAAACTTTTTGAGTCTAATGTTGGTTGTCCAAAAAGTGTTTGTCTCTTGCTATCCAATACCTCGCAATCGCATAGTACATGTTTCTCTGTCTCTGGTTCCTTATTGTAGCCTGCACCATTCTACAGTCCAATTTTGTTTAAGAACTCTTTTACTGGTGCATGACCAGTCATGAGTCCTGTTATCACTCTCAGCTTACTTCTGCTCAGTAAGGGTAGTTTAGCTATTCGTATAGAACACGGTCTTCCTATGACTGATTTTCCGTTGTCCTGACACATTTTGCCAGTGTTGAAGGTAACTTTCCCTGATACAGGTTTTTATAGCCCTTCGGACTGCACACTTCGGTACACCGGGGGTCTGTTCTCTATCGGGTATTTCTCCTGCTCCCCTTTTTGCAAGTTGATCAGCTATTTCATTTCCATCGATACATTGATGTTCAGGTACCCAGGCCACCTCTACTCTGTTCACGTCACCTTCTGGCTTGAAATTGCCTTCAGTGCCGCCTGACTGTCTGACATGATTAGGATAATATGTTGGTTTTTGAGACCTCTCCTATTACTTTCTCTGACGCATTGCAGAATTGCGTATATATCCGCTTGAAGTACCGTAGCATTTCTATCTAAGGCATATAGCTATGGCTAACTTTTGGATTTTTGGAGTATATCCCTGCTCCTACTCCCTCTTTGGTTTTGGATTGGACCTTGAAGGTTGTAGTGTTTTTTGTCAGTCCATTCAGTCCTGTCTATAACTGACACTCTGAATGGGCTGTTGAAGTTGTATTGTTTTGTCCTATGGTCAGTATACATATTGAATATGTCGTTTGACACAGTTCTGACAATACCCTTGCGCCACTAGGTGCAGAGGAGACAGATCTAGCAGTGTTTCCATGGCCGTTGTGGGCGTGGTTTTCATCGTAAGTCTTTGCACCTTGCTCTTAGTCTTGATTTGTCAGCTCCTTGTAGTATCTTTGGCCACCACACTGTAGCTCCAAATGTTATTGAGGGTTTGACCACCATGTTAAAGTCGTCTGGCCGACATAAGGGAGGTCACCGCTTTATTCGCTACTTTTTCTATTAGCTGGTTCCAGGTGAGTTTCGAGTCAGAATCACCCCGATATACTTCACCTCCCCCTTTAGCTGTATTTCGTTCCCCTGCAGTCTTAAAGAACCTAATCCCTCTAATTTTTGTCTGCGTTTGAACGCCACCATCGTAGTCTTTTGAGGGCTTATGCCTAACCCCTCCCTACTTGTACATTCGTCCACTAGGTTATGAGCCTGCGTTATACGATCTCTAACCGTTGTGTTAAATTTACCCTGCACGATGATGCCGTGAGGTATTAGTTTTTATTGTGAAAAAGTTGGAAAAAATTGAAATTTATAACCACTTTCATGCGAGCAAACAGGTTTTCCGTTGCGCGTATTGATGCTTTTAGTGCATTCTGTGAGTTGAAAATAACCACGAGAAACACAAATAATTTTTAACACACCCAAAGTACGTTTTCGAGGATGCTGAACACAATGGCGGGGGTTAAAATTCTGTTTGAGTTTTCCCTACCCCCCAAACGGCCAAAAACCACCCCTAAAAGGGCGAATCGCGTCTTTCACCGGCAAGACTAATGTAATCCTCAGTTTTTGCGACTCTATATTTAATTTCGTGTAGCTGTGGGCGGTAGAAAATGTCCATTCGATATTTTTTATTAATATTTATGATATTCTTTATAATTTAAAAAATATTCAATCTTGTGGCTGTAACTTTTTTAGGCCCTGTTTTTCTGAAACTTTAATATCTATTGTTGCAATTACGGGCGGTATAAAATGTCCGTTTTTCGTGGATCCATGCATGTTTCACGTATTTAATAATAATAAATCAAGAACGGAAGTGTGGCGATAACAAAAATAGACCACTTTTTTACAAACGGAAAATCGTTTACACGACCACCGTGTAACTGTAGAACTTTTTGCCATGGGAAAATTTTATTGTACCTATTTGTGTAAATCTATCGACTTATGCTTGAATAAAGCTTGTGGCGATAACAGGCCATTTTGGTTACGGTATGCCGTACTATAGTCAAAGATAAACGAGGAGGCTTATACCATATTTGTTACAGCGAATTAAAGAACTTTTCGGACTCAAAGCTCTAGTTAAAAACAGTCGCAGTGTAACTGTACACTGCCTTCTAAAGGTACGTATCGACCAGAAAATCGTTTTTAGCAAACGCTTGCATGTTTGCAAATTTTTGTGAATGCTTGCAAATATTTGTAATATTGTAAGTCCACAAGCCAAATATTCTCAATCATCTGTACGTTTGCAATCATTTATTCGTGTTGCTAGTGCTAGTGCCTCGTCCTTTATAATTATGTTTGTTTTAATGGACAAAAAATAGTGAAAAGAAAAAGAGGAATCATAGGTTTTGGATATCCTATTTTTGAAAATAAGACCATCAATACAAATGCTAACAGACTTGCAAACAAATAATACTTCTTCTTCACTAAGAATACAGAACGCGGGCACACAAACAACATTAATGATTACTGACGTTTGCGAATGCGCGTCAGTTTCATCTCTACCAAACAAGTTTTGAGATTGCAAATATTTGCCAACAATCGCAAACAATTTGTGCGCTTGGTGGATACATACCTTAAGATATCATAGCTTGATTTAAAATTGTTACAGGGTTACTGAATGGATTTTGCCTTTTAGGATATCACCTCTATAAGATGGGCAAGGTTAAAATTATAGTTTCCGCTAGTTTATGTGAAAAACCCAACACATCCTATTTAAATGTTGGACACAATAATTATTTTTGTATTAAGTGCGGAAAATGAGTGTTTTTTAATGGCACATGAGAGTGTTAATTCTCTCGAATATGCCACGAATACACGAATTTTATACACGAAATACAAACAACATTTTTTGTACAACTGTGAATGTGAATTTACATCGTCTGAAATATATTAAAAATAAATACTTCCAATATATCTTGACGTGGTTTTTTATCCCGATAAGTTATCGCACAATTTCACAGCATCCAGTAGTCTTTCTGTGTCGTTACTATAGAAACGGTTTGTTGGCACGCCGCGTGTTTGGCTGTTTGACTGTGTTTGCTCGTAGTTGCTTCAATTTCAAGTTATTTTCAAGAAGATGGATGTTGATTATGATAGTGGTAGTAATAGCTCATCAGATATATCTGAGAAAGCAAATGCAATAGTATCTAATATGTTACCGGCCAAATCCAAGTTAGTATATGAGAAAACAATTTCGTGAATGGTGCGACAAGAAGCACTGTAACTCTTCTGGCCAATACAGGGGGCAACATTACATCCATAAAACGTCACGATGGCTGGAAATCTACCTCCGTAGCAGAAGCATATAAAGAAGATGGTTTGAATAACAAAATTGAGATTTCTAAAAAATATTGAATTGTCCATCTTCATCCAAACAAATTACAATATCTGATAAAATTTTGGAATCAACTCTTCAAGAAATATCTAACGTTTCTGATCAGCAGCAGCATGGAAGATCTTCAGGAATTTATGTTGGAAGTAATTGTTCAAACTTTACTATCAATTATTATTCCAATAATTGAAATTGTTTTATGATGAATAATCAATTAATAATTGACTCGGTTAAAAATAAATCCTTCATAAAGTAATATTTCATGTTTATTTTGTGAATCATTTTGGCAGTGAAAAAAAGTATTTTTTTCACTGTGAAAAAAAGTAAATATTTACACATCAATAGAGATGCAGAAATGTCAAGTTTTTTTGACAGTTGTACAAAAACTATATTTGCGCATTTATAAAATCGTTTTAGGTATAAAAAAAGCAAGGCTACAAGTAGCTGAATGCCTTGTAATCATCAAGATAAAAATGCTGCACTGGATGTAGGTTTATACTTTTTTAAATTCATTAGTTTACAGAATTTGTCGATGAGACCTATGTAGGTCAAAAAATACAAGATAAAATATTGCGGTGTTTCCATAACTAAATTAGTGAAAAAAAAATGGTTTCATAAACTTACTTAAAAATACCTCTCTGCCATTCTCAATATCGGTAAAACGGCTTGGGCTTTCGAAATGACCAAAGAAAAGCGAGCACTAAACGATCGTAGATTCTGTTTGCTGCAGTTATATATTGACGAACGGAGAGTATTTCTGCAGAGTCTGCCGCATGTTTTTTGAATTTATAAACGACATAGAAATCAACTGTATCATAAAAATACGTTTATAGAAGAGCTGCAAAATTATCTAAAATTCAGCAGCAACTTTCTAAGATTGTTTACAAACTTGAATGTTTCAGTTCTATCAATGATTAAATTCCTTAAACTCATATAATTACATGAAACTATTAATGAATGTAATTTGTAAAGAAAAAATATTTTTAAAACAAAAGTTAAATGACTATAATTAAATATATCTTTATTAAATGATCGTAAAATTGCCAAAGTTATTAAAAATTACAGTAGAGTTTTGAAATTTATAAAATAATCATTTATTAAACAGATATATCCGGAAAATATTGAAGTAACCAAATATAAAGTAGGAAAGAGTCTAGACAAAACTCAGGTTGTATAAGGCTTGCTAGAACTATATTTCTGGACCAATGACAATAATAGTAGTTTACGTAACAAGTCCCGAAAGTGGTCTTTTTCTGGACGAGTGGACAAATTGCAGGGTGAGCCGCAGGCGAGTCCTGCAAGCCTGTGAGTCCAGTAAAAGCACTTTTGGGACGTATTACGTACAGTATTTTTTTTAAAACGTGCAGTGTTGTACTGTAAACATCATATTATTCAGTTTACATTTCTATAACAAGAACTCTTTATTAACTAATTTTAGCAATTGCTTGGGTGGCCGCCTTAATAATTTCATCTGGTATAATTTCATCTTCCATTAATTCACAATCAAATGCATCATTTTGAATATCCATTTTATAATAAATGTCACGTTTTCAACTAAACGTCAAAATATGTCAAGTTATTTTATAGTTTTAAATAATACAAAACTCGGTTACTATAGAAACCTATTGACCGCTATTGTTTAATTGTTTTAAGCCTTTTTAATGAAACGCCCATGGAGGCAAGTATTCATGGAAACATAAAAAAAATAAGTTTTGAAGTTTTAAATTTTTAAAAATGTAATGTCAATGTAACGAAAATAAATCCTTAAAAAAAAGTCAAGAAGTATTAATCGTCATCGTTAAAGGTCCTTCGAGTATTAAAGAATATTTCACGTAATCATTTTGGTCCTTCGAGCCGGATATGAAAGAAGATTAAAGAAAAGGTTTGAAAGTCGTTGGAACCGGCAAGCTGAAGCTGGGTGAGTTCACCGGGTTCCTAGTGATCGTGATATTATCGTTTAAAGCAGCAGTTCTCGTACAAAGTAGTAATTCCTCGTAGTCAAAGAAAATATTTTTCGTATTTCACGTATTTATGTCATATTCTCGTTATTAAAATTTTATTTTCTCGTTATAAAGTCAAAAGAATCAATCGTTGATCAGACTATCGCACGTATTATTGTATTATAATATTTTCACGTAAGATTTGGGTTATATTACACGTTATAAGTAAGTCACGTATCACGTATTAAGTTTAAGCTCAGTTTACACGAAAAATGACTAAAGAAGACGAGCTTAAAATCGCTGAATGCAAACACGAAAGGGGAATTTTTAAGGGAAAATGAACACGTTTTGAAGGTTTCTTGGCAGATAAAAAGAATCATAATGCGTTCTACGTATTAGAAAAGAGATTACAAGCAATAGAAAAAGCGTACCAAGATTACGAAGGTGTACAATCGCAATTAGAATTTTTAGATAGTAACGAAAAAGATTCAAACGAGCGTGATGATATTGAATCTAGATATTTTGAGTGTACAGGTATCGTATCTGATTTGTTACAAGCAAAAATTGCACCAACAGTTTCCTCTGTTGTTACAAATCCACAACCAATTCAATTAGTTTCCTCTACAGTTAAATTGCCAGACATTGAATTGCCAAAATTTTATGGTACTATAGAAACTTGGCAAAGTTTTTATGATGTTTTTAAGTTTTTAGTTCACAAAAGGTCTGATTTAACTAACACGCAGAAGTTTATTTATCTTAAAGGTTGTTGTAAAAGTGCAGCTTTTCGAACAATAGAAGATATTGACACGACTGAAGGTAATTATGAGTTAGCTCTTAATTCGTTAAAGAAAAAATTTGAAAATACGAGACATATCGTGATTCATCTTAGACTAACTATATTATTATTTTTTTCATTAAAGATAGGCCGGAAAGTAAATAAAAATGAGTCCGGTAAAAGCTTTTACCGGACTATCACAATAATTTTCTGGCTAGGTCCGACAAAATGAGATTTTCTGACCTAAAAATAAACCGGAAAGTAGTAATTTCTGGCCGGTTTTAAAAAAGCTATTTAAACAATTTTGACGATTAGTTGAAAACGTGACATTTATTATAAAATGGATATTCAAAATGATGCATTTGATTGTGAATTAATGGAAGATGAAATTATACCAGATGAAATTGTTAAGGCGGCCACCCAAGCAATTGTTAAAATTAGTTAATAAAGAGTTCTTGTTATAAAAATGTAAACTGAATGTTTATAGTATAACACTGCACGTTTTAAAAAAAATATTGTACGTAATACGTCCCAAAAGTGCTTTTACTGGACTCGCAGGCTTGCAGGACTCGCCCTGCAATTTGCCCACTCGTCCAGTAAAAGACTACTTTCGGGACTTGTTACGTAAATTACTATTTTATCAAAAAGTCAAAACATCAAGTACCCTATCTGCGTAGTAGAACCGTATCGTATTAAAAAATAAAAATACAACACGTAAATAAAAAAAAAATGGTAACAATAGTTGGGTATAACCGGGTACTACCGGCTTCTGCTCCATCAAGGCAAAAATAGCGCTTTACTTAATGTTAAAGAAAGTAAAGAGTACAATCAACTCTCTGAATTAAACGATTGGTTCTCGTATGGTAAATGTACAAATTCTTCTTTGCATTAAACTGCAATATCACATAAACAGTCACTGGACAGAAGTCAGGGTACCTTTTTTTAATGAGGAGATATCGCTTGACACCGCTACCTACGGTAGTATCGGGCGCTACTCCGACTAAAACTAAAACCTCTTGTCAATTCCGGAAAACGCTTTACAGCTTAACATCAGAATTAAAATTAAGATTCTTAGATCTTTCTTAATTATGTACTCACATAGAGACTTACCTCGGGCCAATAATCCACCCTGGGTATACTCATAGAGGGAGCGTTTGATAAAACAACCTTCCCAACAATTACCCAGCAACTCAACTCCAGGAATGTACCCCTGGTAGTAAGCGAATGGATACTCAAGATGCTCTCTAGTAGAGTAATAAGTGTCAGTGTAGGAGACGTCATAGTGAGAGGGCTGGTCATGAGGGGATGTCCACAAGGAGGGGTCTTATCACCCCGCCTTTGGAACATAGTCCTGGATACCCTGATTAATCACCTCAACAATAATGGATTCTACACAATTGCATAAGCAGATAACATAGTTGTCTTGCAGACCGGCAAATTTGAAAACATACTAGGCGATAGAGCGCAGGATGGGCTTAAATTAATAGAAACATGGTGTAAGGAACACTCACTGTCTATCACTCCCAACAAGACTGACTGAAATGGTCCTTTTTACCAGGAAAAGAAGAATATCGGGCTTAAAACTCCCTGAAATCTTCAAAAGCAACTTCACCGAAGACGTGAAATACCTTGGTATTACCCTCGACAGGAAGCTAACATGGAAGCAGAGCAAAAACAGCATATGTGGCTTATGAACAATGTCGGAGGAGAGTGGGACGTGCATGAGGTCACCTGGATTTACACTACGATAATAAGACCCATGTTAATATATGGAGCCATTGCATGGAGACCGAAGGTTGTACAAGCAACGGCCATCCGCAAATTATATCAAATTTAGCGAATGGCTTGTTTAAACATAACAGGAGCCATGAGAACAATACCAACCGCGGCAATGGAATTAATTACTGGTCTGACCCCTCTGGCCTGCACATCAAAGAGATTGCGTTGATGGCCATGTTACGATTGCGCACGGCTGGTGTAAACCCCGAACTAGGGGTGGGTCAATTGAGACTAAGCCTATGGCGAGCAGCATTTACTGCACTACCTCTGCTGCAGGCGGTCAGCGATGCAATTGAACCCAAGTTTGTGTTTAACTAACCTTACAAAATACAAATAAACCAGAACACGGAGTCAGATGCTGAAAATGCAATTCGCATATACACAGACGGCTCCAAAACCAAAGAAAGCTCAGGATGTGGTGTCTGCTCCAGATCACTAAGCCTAAGAATTAAGTGGGGAATGGGAAAAAATACCAGCGTGGTTCAAACAGAACTGGCTGGTCTCTCAATTGCCACAGAATAACTAACCAGAAAAGGAATTTCTGGCAAAACATAATAATATGCACTGACAGCAGAAAAGCTCTAGTAGTCTTAAATAGACAGCGTGTTACATCGATGCTAGTATTATAGAGTGCCATCAAGCTTTAGCGAACGCTTCGGTAGATAACTATATTATCCTGAGGTGGGTTAAAAGGCACGACCGGAGTAAAGGTAACCGCATTGCCGATTCCTTAGCCAGGGAAGCGACTGGACTAAGAATTTTAGGACCCAGCGACACTTACGGAATGACGACTTCGGCAATTGCGGAACTAGCCAAACGTCACACCCATGCTCAATCTCTAAAGGGATAAGATGGAATCAACGGATGCAGTTTTGCCAGGGTCAACCTGGGCGACCCGTCGAAGAAATACTTGGCGACGACCAGGAAAAACCTACGTCTAGCAGTAGGATGTGTGAACAGGAAGACGAAACGGTCAATCATGTCCTATGCGATTGCTCGGAGTTATCGTCAATGAGGGAGTGCGTGTTCGGTGAGTCTTGGCCTACACCTGCCGATATAAAGGAGATGTCTCCTAGTGACTTGTCCACTTTCCTGGAAAGGACAGGATGGATGATGGCCTAGGAGGACAACTCCTCGGGAGGATGTCCAATGGGTCAAATGTGGCCTAAGTGCTGTGGGACTAACTCACCCTCCCTACTCTACAGATACAGATACAGAACATCAGAATTTTAGTACCGCTTGGGTCTCATCTGCACTCTTCCTCTAGTTCCTCTGTCGCCTTATATTATCCACGTTTACCCTCTGCCCGTATCGTCCTCCATCGTGCCTCTCTCGTTCGCCCGTCTTTCGCAGACATAAGCGGTGTGCTCGGGGGTATCACTTTCTGGGCAATATCTGCAGGTCTGTACCTCCGATTCCCCTAATCTCTTTAGATAAGTTGCAAAGCTGTCGCGTCAGGTAAAGAATTGTGTGGAGTGGTAATCCGTCTTACGGTGCGTGCAGTCATACCATCTACCCAGGTCAGGTATTAATCGCTTTGTCAATTGTGCCGTCACCGCGTGCGCCATCCACTTCTCCTGCTATTCCGTTATGCATCCTTCCTCCATGGTCAAGTGCCTCTCTTTTATTATTAGGTCCATCGGAAGTTGCATGAGGAGTACCAACAGTCCATTCGTTGGGGCCGTGCGGTACGCGTTGTCGCACCATAGGAGACACTTCATCTATATGCGCAGTACCGTGTCTCTATACTTCTGACTTTTGCTCCACTCTCCTCCACAGGAAATTTTAAATTTGGGCGTAATTATTGGGTTGCAATATTTTTCAGTTAAATCTTTTAATGAAAAATGTATTAAATAAATGACAACTGGAAACGTGTGGGTAGAAATAAAAAGATAAAAGCCTGTAATACGTAAGTAAAAAGATAGAAATGATTTTTATGTTGTTTTTAAGAGTTAGTCAGTGCGGTACGGAAATTTATATTACGAGTAGATAAATAATTTTATTGAGAAACCGAAAAGTATTCTAAGGAGTAGGAATAGGGGTTACATGCCCTAATACTAGTATATCAACATCCCTGGGAAACACACGCACAATATTTCAAGTTGAACTATTAGCAGTAAATTTCTGTGCCTCAAAAAATATCTTAACTCAGCCAGAATATTTATTGCTTTAAAGGCTCTGAAGTTTAACTTATGAGTATAAAACAGCCTGGAACTGCAAACAATCCCTTAAGCAACTGGCTAGTCACAACAAAGTAAAAAAGTAAAGTTCGTGTGAGGGGTGGTTTCTGCATGGTTTAATGACTACAGTTATATAGCCAGGACCGACGGTGGCACGGTGGGTTGCCGATATTATGAACCACTCGATTTGCCTGGGAATCGAACCAGGGTCGTCTCATTGCTAAACGGATACGCTAACGCTGAGACATGGCACCCACAAAGTAACTTTGTTATGGGTGTCAGAGCATAAAAGAATTGTCAGAAATGAGATTGCTGATGGTTTCGCAAAAGAAGGAGCTTGTACTGCTTTTATCGGACCAGAACCATTTTGTGGTATTCCAAGAAGTCGCATCGTGGAAGGAAAAGCTTATTACGACCTTCCGCTCTCTATGCTAAATTGCTCTTGGAGCTTCAGAAATGTAATCTCTGGTCACTCAGATATCATCTCTGTAAGATAAGGAAAGTGGACAGTGGAACATGCAGATTCTGTGATACATTATCTGCAAATGCAGAACCTGGAACCTGATCAGGTTACAGAACTAGCTCCAAAACGGATAATAGGCTTTCTCAGAAGGCTAGCTCTTTTGGACGAAAACATAGATATAGGGTATATACGAAGGATCTCATAGGTCGCACTGTGGTAAGGCCAACCAGGTCAATCGACCCCCCCTTGTAATCTACAACCTACAATCTATGTAAGTAAAAATGGTTTTTATGTTGTTCTTTAAGAGGTACGGAAATGGTTTATATTAGGAGCAGATAAATAATTTTATTATAGAATTGAAAAGTAAACTATGTTCAATATTAACAAACATTTTTTTCTTATCCTATAACTACTTAAAAACAACTTTAAATCATGTAAAACAAAGTCCATTGAGTACAGTTTGTTTTTGAACGGTGTTATTGGGTTGACAAGGGGGTGTTGTCGTGAAAGGTTGTCAAATTATCAGTAGTAATACCCCTAGGGCCTTGATAATACCGAGATAATTTTGTCATAGAGAATGCTGAAAGCGTGTTGCTTGATAATGGCCCGAGGCCGAAGGCCGAGGGCTATTATCCTTAAGCAACACGCTTGAAGGATTCTCTATGACAAAATTTTGAGGATTTATCAAGGCCCGAGGGGTATTCGATAAGATAATTTTTTACTTTGTAGATTTAAACATTTTTAAACTAGTTGTCAGTTTGACGTTTAATTAATTTTTAATCAAAAACTTGACTTGCTGAAAACACCAAACTGAAAACACCACATGTAGGGTGTTATCGCTGTAATCCATAGCTGATTGGATGAAATTTGACACATGACTCTAAATTAAGTAATTTGATTGGTTACAATAGTTAGTAAAAAATTATCTTTGGAATTTTGATTTTTTTACGTATCAGTCTGCTGAGGTATCCGAAATGGAGGTAAGTAGTAGTTTTTTCTTAGAATTTTCCTTTGGGTGTTTAGAATGACATGTTGGAGCTAATTTGAAATGGTAGAAATTATGATGGATTTGTAGTTCCATATAGGTCGCATAAATATTTTGTAAGTATGATTCGTCCACACAACCCTCCGACGAGTGAGGCTCGTCTTCTCACGCTATCAAGTGTTCTTTGAAGACTAGAGTTAAATGAATATCATCGGTAGTCAATTTGGGGGTGTATTTAGATTTGTGTATATAACGATAATGGAATTGGGATTGAGTGATACCCAGACAGTATATTGGTTAATTAGATGTACTTGTGGGCATTATACTATTATTACCACTACCGAAGATGAAAGAAATATCATAACTGCTTAGTCAAAAGGAAATTTCTCTCGATTCTGGAAGCTTTACGTTATTTTTCTTTCAAGTTTTATTTAAATGTGTAATCTTGAAATTTATGTTTACTTTAATTTTCTGAACTGACTTTGTTCTTCGAGGCAACTCTTAAAAAGAGTCCACCCAGTATAAACTACGAAATCAAGTTTTCGTTACTGGCTAACAAACTTGCAGACTCTTGTCGTAAATAGTTAAACTGGTTAATGCTGACTACCTCCTTCTTCTTCTTTTTGAGCAACTAAACTTCTTGTTCCCAACATAATTAGATATTAAGGAAATTTGTGAAAGAGGAAGAGCCCTTGACAACATTGTAAGTTGTAAGTTTGGCATTCATCTCAAAGTGAGAACCCGTTTAGAACGACTTTAGGTAAGCCAAACTCAACTCACTGAGTTGTCTGGAAAGACTAATTGGATTGTACGTTTGTGATGGTCGATTGTTGATAAAGATTGTATCGATGGAAACGTTGATTTTAGATGAGTAGTTTTGATAGGAAGTTAGTTTTGATTATTTATTAAAGTAAGTTACAGTAAAATCATTAATATGTTTATAATATTATGTTTTTTTTTGAGTGAACGTGTTTGGCCTTAAAATCGGCAAGACCTGATTCTGATTGTTTTTTACGGAAACTCTTTTTTATTTTTCCGATTACCCGAAATTTTAAATTTGTACTTGTTTTTACGCCGCGCAGGATAAGCCTTAAATCTAAAACAATGTTTTCATCCTTACAAAAACAAAACTATAGAAATTTACTTTAAAATGACGAAATTCAATGCCAGTTTGTAAAAGAAACGAAATCCTTAGTCGTCAACATTAAACCAAAGTTTATTTAAGATGCCACTCTAAGACAATATACTACACTGAACACTGTTTCTCGTTTATCGAACAAAAATGCCGTCTATTCATCTTGATACTGTTAAAGGTTTACTACTGTGACAGGAAAATACTTGATAAAACAAAAAAGGAATAGAGCAGTCCGAGAAAAGGATTGTTTTTACGGATTTCGACTGATGGAATGCAGCTCAAGGATTTATTGAAGTTTTTTGGATTCTCTTTGAACATGTTTTAATGTAGATGGAAATAAAGTATTTATCTGACTTTATTTGATTTGCTTTCGTTTTGTAATCGATGAAATGTCTTGTATAGCGGATGTCCAAATCAAAACTTTTTTGTTTTAAAGATACAAAATGAAATTTTTGGTTGTTGTCAAGCGTATATCTGAAATTAGTTAGGAAACTAACCAAAAAAAATATATATTCTTTCAAAATCAGCTGAAAAACAACGGGTGTCATTTAAAATTTTAGATCTGGAGTAGCAGGATCGGCGGGTGACTTAGTCGTATGGAGTTATGAATCCGTAACAATGTATGGATGGGAAGTATGATAATTAACAAAAAAAGTAAAAACAAATTACAATACATTAATAATTAAATAAAACTTTCTATAAAATACAAAAAAATTGCCAAGATCATTTAGTGTTTATACAAATATTCTAAATAGACACTCTAAAGAATAACTTTTTAAAGAAGTATAATGTAAACTTTACCGAAATATTAAACATAATAATAATAACAATAATAATGTGTTTATTTACAATATAATAAATACATCAAAGGATGGCCTTTGAGTTAGTGTAAGTAAAAGTGACAAAAAAAGCAGAGCACAGTGAGCAGTAGTGAATTCACGTTAAGTAAGGTGTAAAAAAAATTATAAGAACCTAAGGTATACTAGTGAGTAGACTTTAGTTATCCAATCTTCACGTATTAATTTAAGTTGGACAAGAATTACTCATTGATCGTTATGTGATCAGATTGTAATATTAACAAATGTCCCCTAAGGGGTATTTTAATAAAAAAAAATCATAGGAATAGTACACAAATAAACACAGTACTCACAGAAGCAGTTAGAAACTGCTTGTACCTGAGTGCCGTAGAGTTAATAGAAATAAATCAAATTTAGGAGCATATACCTATACATACATAAAGGATTTAATTTTTAGAACAGAAATATCATTAATTATTAATTGCGTTTGAAAAAAATGATCTATCCGTCTCTTCGATCCACATTTTTATTTTTCTCCTATACATGCTGTTGTAAACCAGTGGAGATTACGTTTGGGCAGCCATTTACAAGGTCGGTCGTTGAAATTTGTGTTACTATGCTACCTCTTTAAATGCTGTATGTAATATGATATCGGAACCATTTTACTACTTGTTTAAAATCAGTTTCTGCGATTTGTTTTAGAGCTTCCCATGAATTAACTAAGCACTACTCCTTCTAAATCTAAGGATATATAAAGTAAACAATAATGGTAATTTAAGTTAGGGTTAGCCGTATGTGAGTGGAATGTAATGAAGAAGAGGGGGATGAAAAGTCCTTTATATCTCACAAAGTTATTTATTGGCGACCGGTTTCGACAATATTATGTCATCATCAGGCACACCTAAATGGGAAAGTTATGGGGTTAAAAAATTTAATTGTCAAAACAGCAATTAAGTTTGAAAAAATAAAATAAAATAGTAGTTAATGAAGTTAGGCTCACCATAACTTGTCCATGAAGGATTAGCGACAGGATTTTCACAAAAAAACATGGTACAGGTCACTGTGTTAATATTTAAAAAAAAAATTTAAATTTGTGATGTAATTAGGACGATACTTATTAAAAATATTTTGAATAAAAGCAAATTGAATTTAAATTATGTTCCAGCAGTCAAAGTAAATAAATAGACTGTTACGGTTCGTTATTAAAAATAAGTCTAGTTATGATTTTATTGAATAGATTCAGATTAATCAATTTAAATCTTTTTAAATCAATCTAATTAATAATTTAAAAATAATTAATTAATAAAATATTTCTTACCATTTCAAAAATAAAATAATTTAACACCAAATAATAAAATAATTTATTAAATAAAAATAAAAACATCGTTTATTTACATTAGACAGGTATGTCAAAGTTCACTAGGTTAGAAACCTCTTCTTCTAGTCTTCAATTTAATCAGATTTGCCAATTTAACCTCTCAATTTTAATAAAAATCACCATATTACTAGGCTTAATTTTTGTATTAGACCTTTGACTTTTTTTTGTTCTTGGCATTGTTCGGAAGCACATGGTTCCTCGAATTTCGAATTTTATTTCGGATTTTAAGCCAAAAATAAAAAGGTATATAAGACATTGGGATCCTTAACTTCTTTTTACGAATACACTTCATTGTGGATCTGGATCCAGTCTTTTCCACTTCTTGGCCACACTACATCTTCGGTAAGTCCATCGATTGCCAAGGGTTTAAACCAAATAAAAATATTAAGTTTACTAATTTCTTTTTAGGCCGAAAGCATACAACCAAAAATCAACAATACAAAAAAAAAGCATCCAGCTTTTCATGCTTCTGCTTTCTACTTTCTTCTATTTTTCTTAACCTGCTTTTCGGCATTATTTCAATCTTGTACCATTGGCACCTGCTTGATTAATTTGGGGACAGCTTACTCTACTTCACACCCTTCTGCACACCTATTTCTTGCGTGTGCCATCGCTTAAGCGTACTGTGGATGAACTAAAGTAAGAGATTTCCATTATTATTTTTTTTACCTAGCCATCACAGTGAACCAGCACTAAGATTCAAGATACCACCGTCTCGTTTACCTATATTTTGTTTAATGTAGCCATTATTTACTATGTGAACTGAATGGTACCACTCAGAGTTTTTAATATTATTAATATTGCTTTTAAAACATTAAAATTTACTAAGGTTAACATAATTTCTTTTCTTTCCTTCTTAACATATTTTGAACCCCCCCTACTCTACGGGACATTTTCTTAATAATCATTTCTCTGGCTTATAATAAAAATACCTGCGCCCCATAAGTGTTTTATGGGGGCTAACAAGACATTAAACAATTAAACACGAAAACAAACATTTCAGGTACAACAGCTAGGAACAAAATTATGATAACATAATTTTCTTTTTATTGCCTAGTTAGATCTATCACAATATCGGGTATTAATTCATTTTTCCATTCAATGTTTTCTAAATAATTGTGTATAATGTTTGATTAAAATATTAATTTAAAAATTAAAAATTTTTAGTAATTTCCGCCATCTACCAGTATATCAACAAACCTTATTTGTTTGAATATATATTTATTACTCCTATTTTCTCCAGTTTTGTTCAAAAATTTTAAACTATTTACTTTCTTTTTTTTATTAAGTAAAAAATATCTTCTGATAAAAATTTAATTTAAATTCAATTTGCTTTTTTTCAAAATATTTTTAAGTATCTTCCTAATTACATCACAAATTTAAAAAAAAAATTTTTTTTAAATATTAACACAGTGACCTGTACCATGTTTTTTTGTGAAAATCCTGTCGCTAATCCTTCATGCATAAGTTATGGTGAATCTAACTTCATTAACTACGATTTTATTTTATTTTTTCAAACTTAATTGCTGTTTTGACAATAAACTTTTTTAACCCCATAACTTTCCCATTTAGGAGTGCCTGATGATGACATAATACCCGGTCGCCAATAAATAACTTTGTGAGATATAAAGGACTTTTCATCCCCCTCTTCTTCAATAATGGTAATACTGTCCCTTGATAAACACCAAAAGTAACTGTTCTCAATTCACTTAAAGTTCCATTTATTGAAACCTGTTGCTGTCGATTTGATGAGTAACTTTTTAAGTATTTCCTCTTACTCCCTACAGCTGAAGTTTGTGAAGCAATATTTCGTGAGAAACAGTATCAAAGGCTTTAGAGAGGTCTACAAAGATGCATAAAGCTGGCATTTTTTTATCTATTTCTATCCTCGGTTGACTTGCCCTCTCTAAAGCCATACTGTTTCTTTGAAATTATGTTATATTTGTCTAACAATTTAGTAAGACGAAATTGTAGAATTTTTTCGATTATTTTAGACGATGTTAAAATATGGGAAATAAAGAGAAAAATTCAAATCGCCATTTTCTTCTTTAAGCATTGTAAAAATTCCATGTAGGTATATGATAAATTTTATATAGGAGAAACATCTAGACCTTTGCATATTAGACTTAATGAACACCGTCGTATATTAAAAACAAACAATTTGAAAATTCAAAAATATGTTAACCTACTTGGGATTTTGACAATCAAGTACAATGGAATTCTTCAACTAAATTATTAAAAGAACCTAACATCCAAAGTTAAAGAAGCGACACTGATATGCTAAAATAGAAATAAATGTTTTTTAACAGTTAATTCGATATTTAAAAAATTTGGATTCAGAGAGAAAGTATTCGCGAACGTTTATATAGTTTAACTATCGATTTTTTATTATTTTCTGTTAAACAAACTAAAAAAAAACTCACAATTTCGTCACTCACTAAAGTAAACTAAACACCATAATGAACAACTCCATCTAAAATTCTGAAACACGCTAGAAGTGGCTGGCAATATAATGCTTTGCATGACTAACAAATTGTTACAAAGTGCTTGTTTGCAGTTTCCCATGTTTTGCACATGCAATAGTAATGGTGTTTGTTGGAAACATCTAATACGTGTTACTTACCAAAAGTTTATACATCAAATTCCTTAGAATTTAAAGTATAACACAATTCGAAACAATTATTACGAAAGGAAATAAACTAATTCTTTCACAGTAGTTCATTAACTAAATCAGAGATCAACCAGTGCTTATTTTGTTCTTATTTTGGCACACACGTACTAACCCTGCGCGTAAAATTAAAAGTTAAAAAAACATTTTCTAATAAACTACTACTCAAACATACTTCATGTTTTCGTAAAATTGTTTAGTATTCAAATAAAATTTCAGTCACAACTGCTTAAACCATTGTGAATGATTTATTAATTGCACTAGCCTTTACTGAAAAGGATGAACTTTTATTTACCTTTTATTGTTCCTTTTGTTCGGTTTTGTTACTGTGGCAGGTTTAGTTTTAAGTTTTGCGGTGTCATTGTTATTTTAATTATGGGTCGTAGAAGTTCCCTTAAAAGGCAGGCAGGTAAGTGCTTCAGAACATTTGAACGTAAATATGATTTAAAAGGTAACAAATGCGAACCAATTATCAATAAAAATTATTACTTTCAATGGCCGGAATAAGTGCAATCATTCAAGCTAATTTAAATTAAAGATGCTAGATGAAAAATAACTAAATTTGTTCTTTAAGGGGAAGCGATATACCTGCGGGGCAACGGGTTCTGTATCTCTAAATCTAGACATTTGGCCCATTGTGCGTCCTTCTGAGGTTGAGCCTTCCTTCTAGCTCGTCAGTCAGCCTACTTGTTTAAAGTAGGTGATGACGTCGCCTGAAGGTAGCTCCCTCATGTTGGCATGTGTTAGTCACCGCTCGCCGAAAAGAAAATGTCTCATTTGTGAGAGTGTCGGGTATTCGCAAAGAATGTGTTCGACAGTCTCGTCTTCCTGTTCACATCCTCTACACAGTGGAGTGTCAGATAACCCCATCCTTTAGAGGTGTTTTCGTAGATGACAGTGGCCAGTCAGGACACCTGTGGCTGTGCGCAGGTTCTGTCTGTTCATAGTCATGTATTTTTTGGCTGTTTCGCTGTTCGGATACTGTAATAGTTCATTGGCTAGCTTGCAGCCTGTTTCGTCGTCCCATCTACCCTTAAACTTGTCAAGGGAGTGCTTCTTTAGTAGGTCAGCCACAGCTGATGCCGATAAGCTTATGAAAGTGCCAGGTCCCAAAAGTTTATGGGAGGCTGCTTTCTTAGCTAATGCGTCAGCTGCACGGATGCCTTTTGATTTTCCATGACCTTTGATCCAAGCTAAAGTGATCACGTTGTTGTTGCAAGCTTCGATCAGGGCCTGGTGACATTCTAGTACTAGACCTGATGTAATGCGTGGTCTATCTAGAGCAAGTAGAGCCTGTCTGCTGTCCGTGAGGATGTAAATATTATTACCAGTAATGTTTCTTCTGGTTGTCTCTTTTGCGGAGATGGAGATAGAAGTGAGCTCTGTTTGAGCTACACTGGCATTAGAACCCATTGTCCATTTTATATTGAGATTCAGGGATCTGGAATAAATTCTACAGCCTGACCCCTCATTTGTTTTAGACCCATCGGTGTAGATGCACAAGGCACCGGCACCTGCTGCCAATGTAGCCTCTTGTACGTTTTTTATTATTACCTTGTAGGGCCTGTGAAAGGCATATCTTGGTGCAATCGAATCTGTGTGGGCTCCCACGACCTCGTGCCACAAGTTACACCTCGACTGACCAGATCCTACGTCAGGTTGTATACCAGTAGAGCGTAGCCGTGTCATGGTCATCACCACAGCCTCCTTAATAAATATATCAAGCGGGCTGAGACCAAGGAACGCCTCCATTGCCCTAGTTGGTGTGGTTCTCATGCCCCCTTTTATGTTGAGGCATGCTATTCTTTTGGATTTGATCCAATTTGCGTACGACTGTCCGCTGGCTAGTTTTGACTCCCCAGGCAATCGCACCGTACGTTAGCATAGGTCTTATGATTACAGTGTAGATCCAGGCCGTAACCTTAGGGGAAACGGGTTGGTCGGAGGTATAGAATTCGGTATTGATGGGTGGAGCCAAATACTACGCAAAGATTATTTGTCTTTCGTAAATGTTTTCCAGAACGATTTCGAACACTTACGAGTGGGACTCTAAATTTGGTGAATCCGGCGCGCATTCATCTCGGATTGCAATTGATGCAAACTCTTTTTTTTTCAAATATCATTTTCGAGCTTGGTTTTCACTATTTTTCAATGATTTTTACACCAGTGTAAAGCTGTTATTTTTGTATTTTGACGATGCTAATTTCACCTCGAGTTATAATTTAACAATGCAATATAATTTGTTACAAAGCGTACACGCGTAATAATTTAATTCATGTCTATAGTTCATAGTGGCTTATTATTTTAAATGTTCTTCTTTATGAACAAAATAGATTATGATAGCTAAATTAACGAAATTATCGAGCTATTCAAAGTAAATAAAGATACATCTTACTACTAGTATTGAAAACAAAATTTACAAAACTTTATACAAAAATAAAAAAATTCTTAGTGACAATGTAATGAAGTTATTTTTTAGCATTCAATTTCAGATCAAATTAAAAATTTATTTCGGCTTTCAAATATTATATTTTGAATCTGTAGATATTAGTTTTCGTAAGCAATATATGTGTCAACGTTATTTCCTGGTTTATAATCACAGACTTTACCTCTTTTCAGACCTTTTAAAATATATATATATATATATATATATATATATATATATATATATATATATATATATATATATATATATATATATATATATATATAATAAACTAATAAAGTAGTCTGAAATCAACAAGACCTCTGGAGATTCCGTATCTCCATCTGAAGCTACCTGTGCCCCTAAGACACCGTTTATAAGGGTTGTGGAGTAAACCACATTAAATAATCTGGCGCCCGAGCAATCTGCGTTACAAGGCGTCACTCGTAAGGCATATTTTTTTCTTTGTGGCAAGAAAAAGCCTTACAACAAAGAACGAAGATCTCTTACTTCTCCTTATGGTAAACCTCCACATTTTTACCCAAATAAGTTTATAGTTCGACTTTACCGAGATATTAAAAATAAAGAAGAAAATTTAAATCGCCCAATACTTCATTCACATATAGTAAAAATCCCTTATATTCCAAAATTATCGGAAAAAATTAGTAGGATTGGCAATACGTTTAATTTAAGAACAGTTTTTCAACCAAATAATACATGAAAATCTTTAATAGTAAATACAAAAGATTTTAATGAAATACAAAATATAAAAAAATGTGTTTACAAAATTCCATGCGAATGTAATAAATTTTATAGTATAGGGGAAACATCTAGACCTTTACATGTAAGACTTAATGAACACCAATCATACATGAGGATAATTAGAAGAATCGATCAATATTTCATTAATAATAATTTGGAGCTGGATTAAAATAGGTAAAACGAGACGCTATTCTGAGAGCGGCGCCACTGTACGGATGCAAAATGTTGCCATGCAAAGGTTTCGTAGCCTCTAACTTTTTAGGTTTATTTTTTATTAACAGTGGACGAAAAAATTTGTACTTGTTGGTAAAGATTTAATCTGTTTCCACGTTCTCACTTTTTTGAAATTTACTTTAGTTCTTTTCTAATAACAAAAAACATGGAAATTTGCGATTTTTTTTAGAAAAAACTAAATCAAAAATGAAAAAGTTAGAAAGTAGGAACATAGATTAGACCTTTACCAATATGCTCTAATTTCTTCATTCTCTCAAAATGAAAAATGAACCTAAAAAGGTAGTGACTATGAAACCCTTAACCGCTTTATAGTATAGTACAGCTTCCCCTCAAGAGGAAATGTAATGTGGAGAAAAATCACAATTATTATTTTCAGAAAAGGTGTTTTTAAAGTAAAGGAGAATTTACTTTTTAATTGAAAAGCCAGAGATTAAATATAAGCTGGAAATGTTTTTATGACTTGTCATTTTCTCCAAATTTTTGTAATTTAAATCTATGTTGAGCAATACCAAAGGACTGGAACGAAAATTCAAGTATGCGGGAACGACTTGCCTGAATGGATATTTTTGGAAAATCAAAGGTAAAGAAAAAACCTGCTTAATTAACACATGGCGGTCCTTTTCAGTCCTCTGGAGAAAAGGAAATACTTAATTGGAAAGAAGATCGGTCATGGTTCATACAGATGTCTGGTCTTTGGGTATAAATCGATGATGATGTTCTATGATGTCTTTCATGCGAAACAAGTGCAGTAGCACTTATCGCTTATCATTGTATTTATTGAATAAATTGAATAAATCTGAAGCTTCCATATTAAGGTGTATTGTAAAAAAAGCTGATATCTGCCGGAGGAGGCGTTTTTATTAATGCTAATAATGTAAAAAGCATAGTTGAAAGAAATTATTGTTCACGGAGTAACAATGATTTAAAGCACCGTTAATAGTATATTGTGCAACGAGTGCACGAACGAAGTGAGTGTGCTCATTAGCTGGAGTGGGCAATGGACAATGCCGCACGAGTTGCAGATAGTATTTTTTTTAACGAATGCGGGGATAAAATGAGAAATGAAGTAGGTGCCGACGACAAAAAAATTAAAAATTAATCAAATAAAAAGTAAAATATTTAGAATCAAAATAACTTTTTATTTTTAAGTATAGCAAGGAAACTAAAAAAGGCAATTAATTTTTTTTTCAACTATGATTATCGAAACATTTGAACAATTGGTGAAATTGAAATTTATATTTTTGGAGATTCTAGAGGAAATCGTATTCAAGTTAACATTTTCTTTGTCTTCGACACTGACTCTTATGGGTACTTCAGCCGTTGTCTTGATATTTGGGTTGATTTGGTGTATATTTTCACGTGAAGTACTCGTAGATGGTCTGTCCAAAATAGCGGTCACAATTTGCTGGCCGATTCGTTTTTTATTGCCGATAGATTCTTCAACGTAACCTTCAGCGACAGTGTTAAATTTCAGGTGGTACGGATTCATCCTCAGAACTCTCATCAGTCTCCGGTATCATCATAGAGTTGAAACTCATTATTCAAAATTTTAATTATTTAATCAATCAATTTATCTGTCACTTAAACGTCACTTAAATGTCAATTTCAGAAAAGTAAATTTTGCGCAAAAATTACTTGTCGCACGGAACTAATTAAATAGCCAAACAGCCATTTTACACCCGGAAAGGCGGGCGCAAAGATAGTACTTTTCCCGCATGAGTAAAAAAAATTATAGTGGCGTCTGTGAGTCGGAAAAAACCATGAAAAATGGACCAAAATTTACCTGGATAGAGAGTTCCTCCCCCCCCCCCCCGTTTTCGAGGATGCTGATCACAATGGTGGTATCAGAATTTCTCTTTTAGCCATCTGAACCCCCAAAAATGACCAAAAAGGGGTTAAACGGACAGCGCATCATTTTCCTGTAAAAAAACGTTATTCCCCCCGTTTTCGAGGATGCTGAGCACGGTCTTAAAGATTACTTCCAAACCTCACCAACCCCTCAACCGGCCAAAATTTACCCCCGACAGAGGTGTTTTTTCTTCTTCTTTTTAAGTACGACAAAACGACTGTGCCCCCGTTTTCGAGGATGCTGAACACTATGGCGGTATCAGAATTTCTCTTTTCGCCAGCAGAACCTCTAAAAAGGATCTCTTTCCTCCCGTTGAAGATTACTTCCGACACTCACCTACCCCTCCACAGGCCAAAACTCACCCCCGAAAGGGTTTAATTTTTTTCAAATATTAGCATCCTCGAAAACAGAGAGACACCCGTTTTGCCGCTGACATTAAAAAAAAATCGACCCCGGGGAAGAGTTTTGACCCGTGTAGGGGTTTGTAGGGGTCTGAACAGATATTGAACACCACCATCGTATTCAGCATCCTTAAGAACAGACGTTTTGCCGCTGATATAAAAAATGAAAAAACACTCCTGCCGGGAATGAGTTTTGGCATGTCGAGGGGTTCAATATTACCACCGTGCTCAGTATCCTCTAAAACGGGGGGAAAGACGTTTTTTACAGGAAACTGATGAGCTGCCCGTTTAACCCCTTTAGGGGGTAGTTTTTGGCAGTTTTATTTTTTATGATCCGCCATCGTGTTCAGCATCCTCGAAAACGGTGGGGAGGTACTCTCGATCCGGGTAAATTTTGGTCCATGTCCTTTCAACTCACTTTATGTAATTATCTGTTACTAATTGTCAGGTATATAATACGTACTAAGGAATTATTTGACAATACTGAGCCACTGAGCAAATCACAGCCAAATCACATTTTAAAATTTTTGTCTGCTTTTTTGTTGGTTACTGTGGTAACAATGATGGATTCCCAGTTTGAGCCTCAAGGGATTGTAAATAAGCTAATAGTTTTTAAAATTCAGGCAACGGAGGCTGCAGCGAAAGGAAAGACAAAATTCGAATCCGGTAGAGACTACGTGAAAAGTTGGAATGAATCCAGTATCAAAACGGCGAATGTCAAGTCAATGCATGACATTGTTTCTACGTTTGTATACCTACAAGATTTTATTTATTCTGAACTACCCGGTACATGGGATGCGTTATGATTAATAACTTTGAAAAGGGTTTTTTTTTCAAAATACCAGATAACATTTCGTCGAAATGAAAGTCTGTTTTTATAGGATTTTTATAGAGATGAGTTTAGATTAAACGAGATATGTCTCTTTTATCTTTATTTTTTTTATACGACCGTAAATTCGTAGGAGGGACTCCATATTCTCCGTTCCTTATTCGTATCGGAGCTTTTTATTTTCATAAATTCTAAAAAGTGTAAAACATTGAACTATATATTACAGTTAGTGAGGTATTTTCTTAAAAATATGTTTTGTAAGTTTTATTTTTATTTGTCTGCAAACGGCGGATCTTACTTGCTCTAAAAGTTTAACTTAGTACTCTTATTTAAATAAAATAGAAATCTTTATTCACAGGTATTTTCAAAAGAAAAACACAGTTTCGTCAGGGTACAATAAAATACAGAAAAATTAATTTACAATTAAAAACAAAAATAATAGTACAGGGTGTCCCAACTAAAATTTGCACCCAAATATTTCGAGTTTCGTTCAAATTTTGAAAAAATGCCGAAACAGGTCAATTTTAATCTAGAGGTGCTCAATATTTATCGTAGTTTCAAACACATTATTTTGAAGCTGTTCATTATCTAAAGCATCCTGGGTTGCATTAGATAATGAAAGAATTTTCAAAATGATATGTTACTTAACACCCCTTGCCATTTAAAATTTTTCAAGGGGTTGTTCTGGGCGCTAGAGGGATGAAAAAAGAAGTTTGGAAAAGAAGGTTAAAATTGACCTGTTTCGGCATTTTCCAAAAATTTGAACAAAACTCGAAATATTTGGGTGCAAATTTTAGTTGGGACACCCTGCATATTACGTAACAAGTGTTGTAAAAAGCATATTACGCACGAATGGAAAAATTGCGCATAAAGCCGTCTCGCGGCTATTGCGTAATTCAATGAATAGACATTTTTTTATAACTAGCGTGGAACAGTAGAGATATTTTTATGACAATAAAAAAACAATGAAAAAAAAGTTTGATATTTTTTCTAGCAATCTAGTCAATATTTTTAAAATTCCTTTGTTTCGTGTGTTTATCAAGTACTTTTAAACACATAAAAAAAATAAATTATGCTTGTGCATGCAGTTTACAAAAAATAGGTTATAAAAAAACATAATTTTTCAGGAGAGCTTTTTAATTTCATCAGATAAGAATATTTAGTCCTGGAGGCTGCCACTTCGGAGTATTTTTTTTGCATTTCTACTGCTCATAATGAAATTATTTATTTACCAATTTGTTTGCTAAAACTGTTAGTTTTAAGGTAGTTAATAAAAATATATTTTTTATATTTTGCATCTATAATATTTCACATTATGATACGCATTTGAGAACTATAATGTTTCATTAGAGTACGCAACTTTTTGTGTTATACGGTTGGTGATATGAATCAACAAATGACATGAATTGACATTTGTCTATTGAAATTAAATCTCAAATCTGTCAAATTTTAAAAATTCTACAACAGTGCTACCAACTCATTTTTTTTAAAGCAAACTTCTCTATAATATGCAAAGTATAAATTTATTAAAAAATAAATGGCAAAATATAAAAAGTATTATAAGCAACTTATTTCATATGGCTGTTGTGACACTCGTCCTTTAAAAAACTTGGACTCGTGTCATAACAGAATGCTATATGAAATGCGTTGCTTAATGTACTATTTAAATTTCTGATGTGTATGTGTGTCCGGAGGATCTCAAAATCCACTCGTCAGAATTCAATGAAACTTTCAGGGTAGACTAATTCCTATCTAAATCGGCAAAAAATGCAGGTCTCATGTCTGTAACAACTCGATTTTCCGAGATATTTATAAGAAAAGTTAAGCTTTTAGTTTATTTCCTAGCAACGGCAGACAACACAGAGATAATATAACCTGTTTCTATAGTATAGTTCATTCAAGAAAGACAAAACGTCAATTAAAGTGGTTTTATTTCCATTAGAAGAGAAACTGATAAATATTAGTTTAATTGTCAGTTTTTGGCATTGTCAAAAGTAGTTAATTATCAGTCATCGATCATCGATGGAAATCACATCATATTTTTGTGCTAGTGGTGTTCCAAAGCAACGTTCAGTAACGTAGTCGCGATGCATAATGTTGGTCTAACAGTGGCCGGCGAAAACGTTGGTGGAGTGATGATGGAAAATCGTCATAAGAAAATAACCTATTTTTGTAAATACCAACGTTATGGTTTGACTTTATTTAATTTCGCCATAATTTTAATTTAATTTAATTTTAACCATAATTTTGACAACTACTGACACGCATATCTCTGGGTAAACATTAAGAATATAGGGCCGGCTGAAATTTTCACTGATGCTATAAAACATGATAAAATTAATATATCAATAGAAATTTTGGCGCGGAAAAATATTTTTCAGATTTAAAAAAATATACAGGGTGTCCCGTTGGTAAACGGAAATATTTTGAAGGTAGGTAGAGGTCACAAAGGCGATTCTAAATAACCCATATATAATGGGTCTCTTGGCTTCCATAACCGAGTTACAGGGTGTTTTATCAATTATGCATAATTATTCATTTGGCTAGAACTTTTGAATTACTTAGTATATATTTTCCATTTTTGGGATACATCTCACGAATAATGTACTGAAATATTGAGAGACATGAAAATCCAGATTCGGCTTTAGGAAAAATTGAAACATATTAAAAATATCAAAACAACACCCTGTATGTCACAATTTTAATATTTCCATATTAGATTTGAATAGATGGGAAAAAACTGAATTGAAACAAGTTGTTGTTGTTATCCCGCCACCGAATCGAATGGGAAAAATTTAATATTGAAAGTAAAATTTTCATTTAATTTAGAAAAAACATATTATGAAACTCATTTTTTCTCTAACAATTTCAAAAATTCTTGTTTATTCGGCTTAAAATAATTTTACACTGTACTGGTGTACCTGCAGGCCCGTCTTAGGGGAAAATATTCAAATAGGTATTTATTTTTTAAACGCCCAGTATAAAGTAAAGTGGAACAATAAACACTCATAGTAACTAACAAGCATTTATTAATAATTAACGAAATCGCTCAAAATGTCCACCATTTTGTTTTATGCACTTTCTTGCACGTTTAATGATGTCCCTTACTGATTTTCTTATAATAAATGGATTGTTTCCCAGTTCCAGGCTTCCTCAATTCTTTGAAGCAGTTCTTCTCTATTGTTTATTTTTTTAGAATACACCTTGGATTTCAGGTATCCCTATACAGCATAATCCACTGTTCTAAAATAAAATTATACGAGGTGATCGAAAAGTAATCAATGTAATATTTTGTTTAAAGTACGGATCTGTAATATTACTTAAAATTGTGTTAAAACGGACAAATAATAAAAATATTAAATGTTTAAAATAAATCCATTTTAAATATTAAATAAAAAAAAATAATTTTCTCTAAAATTTTACGTTCAGTTTAAAAAAAAGTGCATAAAACAAAATAGTGGACATTTTGAGCAATTTCGTTAATTATTAATAAATGTTTGTTAGTTACATAGTTACTATGAGCGTTTATTGTTCCGCTTTACTTTATACTGGGCGTTTAAAAAATAAATACCTAATTGAATATTTTCTCCTAAGTACGGGCCTGCAGGTACACCAGTACAGTTTAAAATTATTTTAAGCCGAATAAACAAGAAATAGGTAAATGAGGCCAAGTGAATTTTTGGAAATTGTTAAAGAAAAAATGAGTTTCATAATATGTTTTTCCTAAATTAAATTTTCCCATTAGATTCGGCGGCGGGATAACAACAACAACTTGTTTCAATTCAGTTTTTTCCCCTCTATTCAAATCTAAAATGGAAATATTAAAATTGTAATATACAGGGTGTTGTTTTGATATTTTTAATATGTTTTAATTTTTCCTAAAGCCGATCCTGGATTTTCAGATCTCTCAATATTTCAGTACATTATTCGTGAGAAGTGTAAGCTGTATGCCAAAAATCGAAAAGATATACTAAGTGATTCAAAAGTTCTGGCCAAATGAATAATTATGCATAATTGATAAAACACCCTGTAACTCGGTTATGGAAGCCAAGAGACCCATTATATATGGGTTATTTAGAATCGCCTTTGTGACCTCTACCTTCCTTTAAAGTATTTCCGTTTACCAACGGGACACCCTGTATATATATATTGGGATACTCACTCCCAAGACAAACAAATTCAGTGCATGGAAACGATTATTTAACATATTTTTCCAATACAAACGCATAGGTACATAACTTTTCTACAAGTGCCCAAGTAGTAATTTATAACCAGAATAAGCCTGAAAAGTATTACAAAAGGAAAAAATGTTCATTTGACGGACATAAATAATTTGCTTGTCAAATGACAGCCATCTCATAAATTCAAAGTTGAAAATACAACGTTGCCAATTCAATTTCAGAAATCATGAATTTAGGTAAATATTTAATGGAACGTAGAGTAACACTGTTAAAATGGACACTTGTCAAAATGTGCTAAAAATATGTGTAATAGTTTTAGTTTCAATCATCTTTTTCCGAGTTAAATATTCATATGTCTATGCTAGACTTTAATATTGAAACTCGGTTTGTTAAATTTAATAAATTTTCGGGCAAATATCGTTTTGGCGAAGAACATCGTGACTTCGAGCTCGAGTTATTTTGTACATCATCTGATCACACCTGACCTGATCTTATCTGACATCATTATTTTGTACATCGTTAATCTGATCACACCTAACCTCATCTTATCTGATCTCATTATTTTGTACATTGTTAATCTGATCACACTTAACCTTATCTTATCTGACCTCATTATTTTATCTGACCTCATTATTTTGTACATCGGTAATCTGATCACACTTGACCTTATCTTATCTGATCTCATTATTTTGTACATCGTTAATCTGATCACACCTAACCTTATCTTATCTGACCTCATTATTTTGTACATCGCTAATCTGATCACACTTAACCTTATCTTATCTGACCTCATTATTTTATACATTGTTAATCTGATCACACCTAACCTTATCTTATCTGACCTCATTATTTTGTACATCGCTAATCTGATCACACTTGACCTTATCTTATCTGACCTCATTATTTTGTACATCGCTAATCTGATCACACTTGACCTTATCTTATCTGACCTCATTATTTTGTACATCGTTAATCTGATCACACCTAACCTTATCTTATCTGACCTCATTATTTTGTACATCGCTAATCTGATCACACTTGACCTTATCTTATCTGACCTCATTATTTTATACATTGTTAATCTGATCACACCTAACCTTATCTTATCTGACCTTATTATTTTGTACATCGTTAATCTGATCACACCTGACCTGACCTGATCTGGTACATTCTTGCTTATTCTCGATTTCAAGCGGATGTAAGTTGGTTTTTGAAGCTCCTCCCCAGACTGCTACTGCATAGCGAAGATGGCTTGTTTTAATGATTCGAAACTTATATAAAATGGGTCTTAGTTTATTAATAGTATATGAAATGTGTAAATCCCATCTTAGATGTGGATCTATAATAATACCTAGGTATTTAGTTTTTGTGTTGTTCTTAAGTTGTAGAACCTGTACTACTTCTGCAAATTAAATTACTGCACTCCTTTCTTCTATAGACCATAATGAAGAAGAGAACTAAATTTCTCATAATTTCAGTTGTCCACAATCTAATAGTCGAATTGGAGCAGCGATATCATTCTTTCCATGTACGGTTTAATACTTAGCCAATTGTTTTGTATTTGTCACTGTCAATCCCCGTGTCAGTGCGGTTTTTGTTTGGGTCTGTGTTACTGGATATTAATGTTCAGAATGATACAATACTTCCATAAATTGTTTGTGATGTACTCCCTTTTGATGCCGTCCTTCAAGATGATAAGGAATGATAATGCCACCGCGTTGCTCGTTTGTATTTTATTCTTTTATATTTTTCATAGTGAAACGAATTAATTCTTAACGGGGCTTAAGTATACGTTTTTGGGGCGGACAGCCCACATGGTTAATTTTATTCACCCGTTTACTGCTTAATAATTTAGTTTTCTGTACTGAATCCACCTTCGACCATTAATCCACTCTGAACAGTATCATTGACCATGTTAAATATACCTACTATTTTGAATTTTAAATCTGATTTAAATTCTCTAACAAAGTAGACATTTTAAATGAAATATTTATTACCCCATTAACAAGAATGTTAGTAAATTCGAGAATGTTTTCAACGCAATACTTATGGGCGAAATCTATAACCTTTGCAAACGTTGAAATCTGCGTGGCAATATATAAAGGAATAAATCACTTTTGACATATTAATTTACGATTTTCCACCGATTCAAAATTCAATACAAAACTTCCATCGAAACCAAATTGAAAATAAACGAAGTGATAATTTAATGCAGAGATTTCGAATGGTTTTACAATAGTCGGTTGTGATTTCAATTTTAGAGGTGATTTTTTTTTTTAAATTTATTATTCTGTAGTTTAGTAAGTATTGTTTGTTGGTTACAGTTTAACAAAAAAATAAAAAATTCAATCATTTTTAATTAACTGTAGATTTTAAAATAATTTACTTTTTATGATTATTTTTTTTTCATGTTTTATCAAAGGTAATACCACGAGCCCTCCAAATTTTATCTATAAAATTTAAGAGGACGAGTGGTATTTGGAAAAACAGAGAATATAGTCATTTATGCAAAAGACACTTTACACATAAATGTTCAATATTTTCTTTATCAATTTCACACAAATATATTCGCCTCCATTTTTTACATTTAAATGTCAAATATTGAAGTGTTATAGACACAGATCAGCAATATACAGATATAAAGCTCCTTCCATTTCCTTTTATGTTTCGATTGCCGGTTTCTGTGACCTTGGACCTTTAAATTGGAGTGCACCCATATTGCCAGTTCTGAAAGGAACATCCTGGGTACAGTGTTGCTTTTCAGGTAACGTATAAGATTCATCAATTGCCATTAGAGTCAGAAATGAGATGACGTCTACTATGATTGCTGCAGGAACACGATCAATGTGTAAGAGAACACGGCTTTGTGTTCAAAAGGGCGGTGGGCATTTTGAACAATATTTCTAAATGAAATGAAATTTTTATCCTAATTTGTTAATCTATTTTTTTTTAATTTATGCTATTTGATATTTAATTTGTTCCCATAATAAACAATTTTGATAAATACTTAGTAATGTATTTTATTGAATCAATACTCGACCAAACGTCACAGAATGATCAAGTGTGATATAATCGTTGAATGTAGTATTAAAAACGATTTAATAATATTAAATAAAAATGACAGGTCCGTATTTAAAAAAATTAATTTGATGGTGGCCCCAAAGAGACAAAACGTCGTATTTAAAATTTAACTATGGCAGTTTATAACTATGTTCGAATACAACAAAAAGTTCTAATAGAGTTATCCAAAATTTTGTATAATAACGGAGCTATTGCAAAAAAACGATTTTCGATAAATTCGGATTTTATCGTGTATCTTCGGAATCAATAGGAATATTTTAGATTTCATTAAATCATTTTATTTGTTTTTACATTTCGCACATTTTTCCCCATTTAACCGTCTTTCTAATGTCTATCGTTTACGAGATAGCAATACTGTCCTTATCAAAAAGTAGCCACCCTGTATTTATAAAATATTGTTTTTGCTGTCATAGTGTTCTGGAAGATAATACTTTTGGCATAAATAAAGATTATAAACTTAAAATCAAAGTAAATTGTTAATAGAATGATTTTATGAACTGGCAAATGCGCTAGTATGCAAGTTATAACAGAAGAAAGAAGAAGAGGAATATTGTGTTTTTGCACAATCTGACACATAGACTGCTGACAGCCTTCAAAGTAGGTTTTAAATTGGCGTGCTACTCTATCTCCGTCTAATTTCGTTTGCCTTGTCTGACCTTCCTATCTGTAAATCTCTAATCTGTGTTATAGATTTAAATACAGGGCCCACTTGATGTAATTGAATTGATTGTATACTAACGTAATACAAGTTGCCTATCTAGAAGTATTATTTAAGATTTTAGTATATTGATAATACTGAATAAAATTTGTTAGATGTTTATATTTGACAATTCAAAAAAGGTAAACGTTTTTTATCAAAAAAAAAAAAAAGAACAGACGGTTTTATCAATAGTAAAAACAATCCAATAAATTTCTCTTTGTATTGAAACATTTTGACAATGAATGATTGGTTAAGATCGTGAGCTTTTATTGGCTGAAACCACAAAATCTGACTATTTTGACAGGAGAACAAAAAAAATCATATAATAATTATGATAACTGAGCCATAGAGTTCTAAACAATATATTTCTTTGTACCATTTAAACTACGTATTTATCCATCCTTCTATCATAGATAGAGATGTAGATGTAGCTTGGTTCTTTTTGTAATCCCCTTGCTTAGAATTGATTTCGCCGGATTTAATTTTATGTTTTGAAATTTAAAACTTCAATAACCTTACCTATTTATTTCCATTAATAACCTGTAGCTAATTTTAAGTTTGATTGAATTTTTAATGACATCCGAATGTACCATTTGTTGAAACGACCTGGGATACTGTATTATATATTAGCTTTCCGTGTCTAGAGGCCATAATTTCAATTTGAAACTCTAAAGAACTATTTCAATTTCACCTTTATAGCACTTCGAACACTCACTAAAAGAACTTTTCTTTGTAACGGTGTAGCTTCAGAAACTCGGCTGTAATTAAGAGGCATCGATTTCTGTCTACATTGCTATGTCTTGTAGGACAATCTTGTGCGAGTTTTTCTTTTCTCTCGTTCTCTCAGTAAGGTGTTACTTCTTTGAAGTTTTTTAAAGGTCTCTTAAAAAAGTGACGAAAAATAGTAAAGTAAGATGTTTAAAGTTTGTCTATTTAACTTACAACAAATAAAAACAGATGTATTGGCACAAAACAACGTTTCAGTGATTCGTATTTCATAAATGTAAAAAGGTCGGTAAAAAAACACTATGTATCGAAATTTTCAGCGTCACCAGCGAAATTTCACAATCTGCTGATACTTACTCTTGAAAATATCACGATGCAAAAAACAACATTTACTGCTGTATTTATAAAAATATCTTTTGATAAAGAAAATAAAACTTCTACAAGTCAATACCACAAATCAAATATAATATAAATTATATTAAGATTGTACCACTTCTTAACCGAAAACAAATACTCCTGGTGCTAATGCCCCCACAGGAATTGAATTGCAACGGTCCAGGCGCGTGTCGGAAGCTATAAAATAGCACAATTCAACCCTTTGATTTTGTTATTCAGAAGTAGGAAGTAGACAGCTCGACACGGCAACTAGGCCATGTCTGAAGATCACATCGGACTTATTATAGTAGCTCAGAATACTAACGGGTATCCTAACAGGGTACTGTCGGTTGAGAGGGCACTTAATGAAACTTGGATTAGTAGAGGAAGAAAAAGGCAGATTTTGCGAGGAAGAGAAAGAAAACCTCTATCCACAGTCTCTCTGAATGCGTAACTCTACCAAATCCAAGGGTACGATACCTCGAAGAATATCAAATAGAAGAGGGAGATCTACCTAACCTGAAGCCTACCTACATCCTGAACTTTTTGAAAGCAATAGGACTGGAGGAACTGCTCTAATCGTTGAGACATCCTTAACGAATGGGCAGCAGAAGGCGGCATAATAAATCTTAATTGGAATAAATTCTCACCTCTCACTAAATAATAAAATTCTAAACTACAAAACAATCATCAAACCAAAGATACGGCATAGAACTGTGGGGTTGCAGTAGTAAATCCAACATTGTGATAATGGAAAGATGCCAATCAAAAATTACAAGAACTAAATGCACCATGTACGTAAGCTACCAAAGAAACTCCTCTGCGGTTTGACCAAGGGTGGTATATTGTGTCAAGGCTATGCAGATAACACAGTCATAATCGCGAGAGGCAAATTCGAGAATACCCTCTGTAATATAGTTCAAAGAGGGCTTGACTACACTAAAGAATGGTGTCAATCGATGGGACTTAACGTCAATCCCATCAAGACTACCTTAGTTGCATTTACAAGGAAAAGAAATATTAACCTCAAAACCATCGAATTGGACGGGAAAGTTATTGAATGGAAGCCAGAAGTCAAATATCTGGGACTAATACTAGTTAACAGACTCATCTGGAATAAATACGAAAAAGACGTAATCAACAAAGCCACGAAAGCTCTAATGGTGTGCAGAAATTTTGCGCGAAAAAACTGGGGAAGTAACCCAAAGACCTTGCAGTGGATATACACGTCAATAGTGAGACAAAGGCAAATCTAGCGAAAATCCAAAGACGACTAGCCTGCGTATGCATAACAGGTGCAATGAGAACGTGCCCAACGGCCGCCATGGAGGTAATCCTAAGCCTTGCACCGCTCCATATATTAGTGGAGAGTATAGCGATAAGGACAACCTACAGAATGACCAGAGAAGGATCAACCAAACGCAAGTTTAGAGTCCTTCCTGGAAATCACCAAACCTGGGACATGTCCCAAGATGAGATGACAAAGAAGTTTAGCTTTGTGACAGAATTCAACACAACGCTAAGTAACAAAGACACCATAAATTGTATACAGATGGTTCTAGAACAACAGAACGAACAGGAATAGGAGTATATGAGTCTGGAGTAGAAAAATGAAATAGCAGACGTACTCGCAAAAAAGGGACTGAAACACCATTTCTGGGACCTGAACCCTTCTGCGGAATAAGCACCAGTACAATACTTGATGAACTTGGGAAAGAAGTAAATAACAAAAAAACACACATCCACATTCTCTCAGAATGCATAACCCTGCAAAATCCAAGGTTACGATTCCTCGGAGAATATAAAATAGAAAAGGGAGATCTACCTAACCTGAAGCATATCGACATCCTGATCTTTTTGAAAGCAATAGGACTGGAGGAACTGCTCTAATCGTTGAGACATCCTTAACGAATGGGCAGCAGAAGGGGGCACAATAGATCTAATAGGTCGCAGTGTAACGACACCCCCATCAACAGATAGAGATTATAGTAGAATCATTTGTGTTAAAGCAAGCGATTCAGAGCGAGGAAAGACCAACGCCATCTTCACCTAAATAAAAAATTAAAGTTGCAGAATGTCGTGATAAAATTGCTCTAATGGCAACGTTGAATTTATCTATGAAAATTATGCAACAAGAAGTTAAAAAATTTATAAGTAACACAATTAATGAATTAATCTAAAGAAAGCACTCGGTTTCGACTTAATGCAACTCTTACTTTCTTCAGACCGATTAAATCCAAAATGTTGATACACATTAAATATACCCTCCTATGGGTTCCGGGACACACTGGAGTGGAGGGTAATGAAATAGCAGACGTACTCGCAAAAAAAGGGGCTGAAACACCATTTCTGGGACCTGAACCCTTCTGCGGAATAAGCACCAGTACAATACTTGATGAACTTGGAACAGAAGTAAATAACAAAAGATCCCAATACTGGATAGGACTACAAGGAATGAGGCAGGCCAAGACACTACTGGGAAACTATAACCAGAAGAGATCTGACGACTGCGTCAGTAAAAGTAAAAATAAGCTCAGAATACTAACGGGTATCCTAACAGGGCACTGCCGGCTGAGAGGCCACCTAAAGAAACTCGGATTAGTAGACAAAGAAGAATGCAGATTCTGCGAGGAAGAGGAGAAAACCAACATTCTCTTAGAATGCATTACCCTGCAAAATTCAAGGGTACGATACCTCGGAGAATATCAAATAGAAGAGGAAGATCTACCTAACCTGAAGCCTACCGACATCCTGAACTTTTTGAAAGCAGTAGGACTGGAGGAACTGCTCTAATCGTTAAGACATCCTCAACGATTGGGCAGCAGTAGGGGGCACAATAGACCTTATAGGTCGCAGTGTATCGACACCCCATCACAGATAGATAGATAGATACACATTAAATAATCCCTCTGATTACCAATTTGAATGTAAAAGTTATAGAACAAATTCACAGAGTAGTTAAACCTCATCCAACATCTGGTGCCGCCTTTTTAGATATTATACTGACGTTTAATAATATCTGCAAACGGGAATGTGTTGTCAACTTAAAATTAATATATTATGCTATTATTACATGAGCTTAAGGCATGGCCAAATCCAGCAGATTTTCAAAAGGGGGCTGTCTTCCACCCGGATGTGGTTGAGGGTCGGGAGGCTATGGAATTTATTAAAAAACGTGACCTAAAGGGGGGGCTGTAGTCCCCACAGCCAATGCCTTAAGGTAAGTTACGACATGAGCTGCAGGCGAGTGTCGTAAATCTTAAGCGAGTGGATTAATAGACATTTCATGAAAGCTGCATACGCTATTTTTTCTACGATAAAATATAAATAAGTACTTTTGATACAACAAGAATAATTTTGACATTAGCTTTCACAGAACTGTCAATAATATATTTATCAAAAACCTACTTGATTACAACGTAGATATTTCTATTGCTGCAAAGTTCCTTGTATAATAGAACGCAGGGCTTGACAGAAAGCTAATGTCAAAATTATTCTTGTTGTGTCAAATGTATCAAATAAATTAATAGTTTTCAGTTAAAGTACTTTATATTTTGTCATAGAAAAAATAGCGTATGCAACTTTCATGTAATGGCTATTAATACACTCGTTTAAGATTTACGACACTCGCCTGCGGCTCATGTTGTTACTTAAGATCGTGTATTAATAGCTATCATTACATGATCGTTGCGTAATATACTATAGTGTACAGGAGTAGAAAATAAGTAGTAGTTTATGATGTAAGGACGAGAAGTGTTACTGTTTCGGGCGATTATGGAGTTTTCCGGCTGAGACAATAGTTCTTGTTATTGTGTACCGTACCGAATTTGACGTTTTTTGACATATTCAAATATCCAAATAAACGATTTTTTAAAATTCTGCATCATTAATAAGTACTTTTTCATGCTGGCCTAGGTACCTGGACATCAGGGTATCGATGGGAATGAAAAAGCTGATCAACTTGCAAAAAGGGGAGCAGGAGAAATACCCGATACAGAACAGACCCCCGGAGTACCGAAGTGTGCAGTTCGAGGGGCTATAAAAACCTCGATCAGCGAAAGACATTTTCAACACTGGCAAAATGTGTCAGGACAAAAGCACGGAAAATCCTTCATAGGAAGACCGTGCTCTAAAAGAACAGCTGAACTACTCTTACTGAGTAGAAGTAAGCTGAGAGTGATAACAGGACTCATGACTGGTCATGCACCAGTAAAAGAGTATTTAAACAAAATTGGACTGTACAATGGAGACCTTAGGTGCAGGCTATGCAATAAGGAACCAGAGACAGTGAAACATGTACTATGCGATTGCGAGGTATTGGATCGCAAGAGACAAACACTTTTTGGGCAACCAACATTAGACCCAAAAAGTTTTAACAGACACCCAGTAAAAGAACTGTACAAACTAGTACAGGGTACACAAATACTGGACTGGGTGGAGTAATAGATGGGCAATAAACGCAATAAGCCAATAGGCTTCAGCGATATCGGAGATCTTGAATCAGACGGGCCCAGACGGAAAAAAAGTACTTTTTCGTTGAAAATCAGAATATAATTCGTGTCCGGTCAATTGTTCGAAAGCAACTGTTCGAATGCCAATTGTTCGAAGCCAGTTCGAAAATAAATTGTTCGAAAAAATCAATTTGTTCGAAAGCAAATTGTTCGAACAGCATATTGAGCGAACGAACGCCAATTTTTCGAAAACTGATTGTTCGAAAAGTCATTTTTACTAGGAAAGTAACATATAACAAAAATTAACAGCAACAACAAGATGCAACTAATGTCTCATCATGACGCTGCTTATATGAAGTATATCTTCAATTTCTAGAAGTATCCAGTTCCGTCTTACATAACGAAGTCGAGTACGAAGTATGGCAAACAGGCCCGGAATGTCCAGGATGATTTGCGGGCTCAATTGTTTTATAGTTAAACAAACTAACAAGTTTTTCGCGAAAAGTATGTTGCTAATTTTAAATTTATAGCAAAAATTTATCGATATTTCCGAATGAGAGGAGGTCCCCAACAAAATTCTTATTAAAGCTGGGCCCCATTTTAGAAAAGTTTGGGACACATGTTAGCTTTATTTTTTTATTTTTTGTGACTTCCTAAGTCACTTTGAAGCTCAAATCTGCAACTTTATCACGGTCAAAGCAATTCTGTGTACCTACGTTTAATGAGTTCATAATGATTGTTATTAACTATATAATAATAGTTATTTATGTGCCAAGAAGGAAAAACTGTCTATTATTGTCCAGTCTGCAAATTGATAGCCGAGGCTAGCAAGCAGGCGAGACAATAGACAGTTTTTCGCCGAGGCGCATATTACTTTTTTTCGTCGACCTCTACAAAAACGTACTAATTTCCGAAAGAAAAATCGACCATTTTTGAAAACAAATACTTTTCGCTGTGGTCACTAGGATACGGCATGGTGCTTGCTGTGGTTACTAGGATACGGCACGGTGCGAGTCATTTGCGGACGAAAAGTATTTGCCTTCAAAAATAGTTGACTTTTCATTCGGAAATTAGTACGTAAAATGTCATTTTTTGTAGAGGTCGACGAAAATAGTTATTTATGTTCCAAGGATGAAAAACTGTTTATTATAGTAGAGTTTGCAAATTGATAGCCAAGGCGCAGCCGAGGCTAGCAAGCAGGCGAAACAATAGACAGTTTTTCGCCGAGGCGCATATTACTTTTTTTCGTCGACCTCGAAAAAAAAATCGACCATTTTTGAAGGCAAGCATTTTTCGTCCGCAAACACTTTTCGCCCGCAAACACTTTTCGTCCGTGGTGGTTACTAGGATACGAAAAGTACTTGCCTTCAAAAATAGTTGACTTTTCATTCGGAATGTCATTTTTTGTAGAGGTCGACGCAAATAGTATATTAAGTTTGGAGAACGGTAAGGGCTTTTTACCGATGGAAGACAATAGTTTGGAGGAGGAGCGAAGCGACGAGTCCAATTATTGTGTGACATCGGTAACCCTTACCGTTCGACATGCTTATAACGTTTTTTGCACGATTGGAGCAATAATAAACTATTAAATTATCCATTTTTTTTTTATATTCAAAATTTCGATTCATCATATCAAGATACATGTTATGGTTGCTAGGTAGTTCCGCATAATAAGTCACTGCTGTCACTTAAAATATTGTTACATCAATTTTGGTTTTTTTGTGTTGCTTTTTCGATATTACTTTAAATTTTAAAATATGAGCGACAATAGTGACTCTGATGAAATAGAACAGGCATGGGAAGAAGGGCGTGCCGCAATTATTCCCGAGAAGTCAAAGTTGCGGTATGAGAATACCTACAAAATTTTTAAAAAGTGGTGTCAAGATAAGAAAGTAGATATTCAAGAAAAAAGTGTATTGGCATATTTCGTTCAAAGAAATACACAATTAAAAGCCCCTGGTAGCTTATGGGCAGAATACTCTATGATGAAATTCACAATTTTTTTATATGATGGTATTGATATTTCCAAGTTTTCTACTTTGATCGCGTATCTCAAAAGGAAAAACGTTGGCTATAGTCCTAAGAAGGCTAGCATTTTTACATGCGATAATTTTTCAAAATTTCTGATGGAAGCACCAGACGAGGAATTTCTAATTCACAAGGTAACATAAACTAGTTTACACAAGAAATACTCTAATAATGATAATGTTTGCACATTTGTAGGTCGCAATGATTTTGGGGATTTCTGGTGCATGTAGAAGGGAAGAATTATATAATATTACCATGAATGACCGAAGAAAATGATTGTTTAATCATTGTAAAATTACCCAATACAAAAACAAATATTCAGCGTAGTTTTACAGTCGTTAACAAACTCGACGACAAAATTCTGGAGGAGTTTCTATTAGCAGTGAAAACACAGCACAAACAAGTGGGATATCTTTAAGCAATTTAAGAAAATGTACAATATCATTTAATTTTAATAAATAATTTGTTAGTTTCCTATAATTATTGTTAAAAAATATTGTTACGTCAATAAATTTAGTTTTTGAGTGTTTCTTATTGATTATTATTATAATTTTTTAAAATATGAGCGACGAAAGTGAATTTGAAGAAATTTAACGGGTATGGGAGACATGGTAAACAGTCAAAAATAACCAATCGTGCAAAAAATTAGTATAAATACGAATAACATTGCCCCCACCTGATTTTTGATGCAATTGTATGTTTAGAAATTTAGCAATATTAAAATTAATATCTGGTGTCCTTTCTGAAAATGCATTTTTTAAATTGTCAAAAACTTAAATAACAGCGTAATAAAGATTTTTATATCAGTTTCACTGGTTGAGTGTTATTTTGTAATAGTTAATTATTTTTAAAAAAATAAAAAAATCAAAACCTGAAATCGTCTTGCCCAAGCTGGAATTAAAATTACCAATTCTAAAGGCTCAATTTATCATGTAAATTCCGAGATCAACAAACGTTTCTAATACTCTTTTTTGCACATACACATATTGTACTTATAAATTCAATGATTAAATTCAGCGTTTACATAAATCTAAATATTAATACATTCCAAATATACATTTTGGATTGACTTCAATACCAAATTCTCCCCCAACGTTTCTCAAAATTGCATTTTTATTACGTTCTTTGTAGATTTTTAACCTTCTAACCCTCAGAAAATCATAGTCAGTAGTGGTTCATGTACTTTTTATAAGAGGGAACAACAACAATCTATAAAATATATTTTTATGAACTGGGAAATATTCGCATATTTATTGATTAAATAATTAAGTTTATTATTGAGTGACAAACATAATTAATGCAAAATATATGAATTGGAAAAAATCTGGAAAGTGTACAACGACATAATAGTTTCAACAGCAGGAAATAAAGATTACCAAACAATATTTAAATAAAAAAGAGATGAAGTAACCAGGAGGTAAAGAAGGTGAAAAAAGATAGCTATAAAAAATTCGAAAATAAAGTACCTAGAGATAAAACATAAATAAAATTTCAGTTAAGAATAAGGGAAGCAAAGCAGAACAAAAATGGAATGTAGAAAATAAAACCAGTGAATTAACAACAAAACCTGTAAAAATTCTAGAGGTACGGAGCAACTAATTTATAACAGGAAGAAATAATAGAAAATAAAAATGATTAAGCCAATAAACGCATGAGGTAGGGACAAGATGGCGCCAGAAATGATAAGATATAGAGAAAGGAAGATGGAAAATTTGATAGGATTATTGTTTAATAAGCCGTGGAAGGAAAACGTGATACCCAAGAACTGGCACAAAAGCCAAGGGGGGAATATAAGAAACAGACCTAAGCAAAAATCAGTCATAAAACAATAGAGCTGAAATGATTTGGTTACGTACAATGAATATCACCTAAAAGGTTAACGAAACAGATAGTAGAGGTAAATAGGATGAAAAAAATATAGGCAGAGAAAGTAAGAATATGACAGAAGGAATAAAGGGAACAGACAAAAAGAAAGAAAAACAGTAAATCAACCGGAGCAGAACTCTACTAACATAAATTAATGGAAAAAATAGATTATGCGTTTATGTCGACGCCACTAGGCTAAGACTAAAAGAAGAAGATTTTCACTTTATTGTAAGTTATATAGAACATTATTTAGGAGAAATCAGATCACATCCTAGCGCAGAATAGACAGGAGAGCTTGATGATCGAAATTCAGTAACAGTTCAAAATATGTTTAGTTAAAAAGAATTAAAGGTAAAGGATTGTATAGATTCCCTCCACGCCGATACGTTTCTTGATATTGGATTTTACTAATTCAAAGACCTATTTTTATTTTATATACTTAATGCTAATTATGTATTTTGTTATTATTACTTAATTATATTTAATTTTTAGCTTGCCTTTATGTGTTTCTTTCTTTATATAGATCTAAAAAGTGCTTGAATCCCTGCCCACAACTCTCTTCTGATTGGCCGACACATTGACGACCAACAACAGAGTGTAATACCTAGCCGCCATTTTTTATCCAGCATGAAGGAAACGCCTTAAAATATAAGTGTTAGTCATTTTTATTTAATTTTAATCTCAGATATGAAAAACAGAGAAAATTGAAACCACATCTATCTAGTCTGGCTGTTAGTCCTGCTGAGTTTCTCAATTTAATTAATTTCATTACATTACTTCTATTAATTCTTACATTTATTCATTCCAGACTTGATGGTGGCTCTTTAGCCGAATCTGTTCAAAAATATATTGTGTGAAATTGATTAGGAGTTTTTCTTTTTATATTTGTAATATGTATATTATTTTTTACTGATTAAATATTAAGTTTGCAAGCAAATCAGTGAGTTGACTGATTCATAGTTTGTTGTTCAAATATTTTTTTGGCTCTCACACAATTTGATCGAAGAAATAAGTATTTAGACCTCCTATTTAAACTAGCTACAGCTACAGTTACATTTGCCTCGATCCAATACATTTACTTCTATCTACAATCGTAATCTTTTTTGGAAGTTCATATTTACGGCGTTGCTGCTTTTCCAGCTAAGAATATTTTTTGGGTAATTTTTAATAGACTGATATAGTTCTAAATTAATGGCAGTGGCACATACAGAATTTCTTCACAAGCATCTAAAATGATTAATTATAAACTCACACTATAATTTTGTTGCATTTTGGTTATGGTAATGTATTGGTAAACCACCTAAAGAAAAGCTAGAAGAGCTAGATTCTCCTCTGGATATTCTATACAGGGTGTATCATAAGGAATGGTCAATATTTTAATAGGTTCCGGACCTCCAAATATTAATATTTTACTAGATAACTCTGGGACAAATGTTATTTACTACTAAGATACAGGGTGTTGAAGATAAAATTTATTTTTCGTTTTTTTGGAATAATTTCTTTATTATTTAATATATTGACTTGAAATTTGGTATGGTTATATTTTCAAGTTAGTAAATCATAAGCGTCTTATCAATTTTGAGATTAGATAAAGACGGCGCCACCTACACTCAACTGGATGAAGAAAAGTATCTTTTTTTATTCCTGGCTTTTTTGAATTTTTTTGTGTGTTTATAATACACCCTGTAAATTTGGACAAAAAAGGTATACTTGTTTTAATAGCATAAATTCAGCTCAGTATCTATTTAATTTCCTTTAACATATTTTAACATAGTAGGCTTTGAAACTAAAATGAAAACGTACAGCTGTCAAATAATTAATTGGTACTACCATCTACCAATTAATTATTTGACAGCTATACAATTTCATTTTAGGAAATTAAATAGATACTGTGGCTAGAATATTTTAAATGCAAATATCTGGAAATAAGCTGAATTTATGCTATTACCTTTTTTGTTCAAATTTACGGGGTGTATCATAAAGACAAAAAAAACAAAAAAGGCCAGGAATAATTAAAAAATTGATACTTCTCTTCATCCAGTAGAGGGAAGGTGGCGCCCTCTTTATCTAATCTCAAAATTGACAAAACGCTTATGATTTACTAACTTAAAAATATAACCATACCAAATTTTAAGTCAATATATTAAATAATAAAGAAATTATTGCAAAAAAAAACGAAAAATAAATTTTATCTTCAACACCCTGTATCTCAAATAACATTTGACCTAGTAAAATATTAATATTTGGAGGTCCTGTACCTATGATTAAAATATTGACCAATCCTTATGATACACCCTGTATATCGTCAACATAATGCAATCCACAAGCGGTTATGCAACTATGTAGTAAAAATAGAAGGTTTCCAGTAAGTTTAATTTACTGGGTATTGTCGTCACTGGTAAAGTTAAAATTTTAAATTTGGATATCTTGTACAATATTTTGAGACGTAGTTATTATTTAGTAGGACCGATGAATATGTATACATTTAAAAAATGTAAAAAATAGACAAACCGGCGTGGTTTTGTTTTAACCCATTGATACATGCTTGTCAATTTAGTTTTTTACACCCGAGTTGAAAAATGACACTCCTTCTTCGACGAGTCGACAATGATATAAGTCCCATGCTATATTTAACATGAGTAACGACTCCTTTCATCCTTTCGCATCCCGATGGCTTTTCCGCAACAAAATCCAGGATTTTCAAGGACATATTTACCGAAAACGGAGGATAAGACGCCAGGAAAAGAATAATTTTTACGCTGAACAGCCGCAAATTTGAATGCCACATAAATCTTGCATTAGATCAACGAACGCGCTTTACACAAGATGGAAAACTCTAAACGGATAGATGATGTGAGAATATTAAAATATAGAAAATACCCAACACAGACTCACGCACATCATTTTTATCATCCATTACTTACTAGCAGAATTAGCGATATTGGGACTGTAAAATAAATTTTAATGATATTACTAAAAACATAAAATTTCAAGTTTCGTATTTTCGTAGTAATCAAATACTATTAAACGAGCAAGGTTTGTATGTGTGTGTGTGTGTGTATGTGTGTCCAGAGGATCTCGAAATCCACTCGTCAGAATTCAATGAAACTTTCAGGGTAGACTAATTCCTATCTAAATCGGCGAAAAATGTAGGTCTCATATCTGTGAAAATTCGATCTTCCGAGATATTTACAAGAAAAGTCAAGCTTTTAGTTTTATTTCCTAGCAACGGCACATAATAATAACTTGTTTCTATAGTAATATATACTATAAAGGATAGATGAGTACAGTCAAAGTGGGGATATAACGTCACATTCCATAGGCGTACTTTGCAAAATAAGTTTCTATAATATAAATAAGGTCACAGCATATAAAATATATATACGCACTTCGTAGATTAAATTTTGAAGTTATATTATTTACAAAAAATAAAAATAAACTTTATGCATCCGACACTTTAACATTGAACGAATTAAATTACGGAGGATTATATGTTGGGATTAAATTAAATCTCTTGGCATTAAAAGTAACGCTTCAGTACTTACCTAAACTCAAAGATTAAAAAAAAAGTTAGTTCAAGAACTATCTTTAAAAGTCACTGTCTTCACTAAAACTACTGGCATCACTATAATTGTCTTTTCTGATGTTTATTATTATCGGTTCTATTAAATTATCCATTGATATATCCACTTTCCTAAATGAATTTTCCACATTTTTAAACATGATCAATGCATTTTCCCCAATGTTCTCTATTTACATCTGAAACTGCCTTCAAAAACAAATTTCGCACATCAGGAAATTTAAATGTTTTATTGTTTTGAGAAACATAACCTTTTAATAATTGAGACCAGATCAGTTCAATGGAATTTAACTCTGCGTGGTTCGAAGGAAATCTGAGAATTTTAATTCCATTTTCTCTGGCCATCTCATCCATAATATATTTTTTGAATTTGTTTTTATGTTGCCTTGCTATTACTAATAATTCTGCCTTCAAGGATTTAGGAGGACTGATAATATTTTTAGAATGAAGCCATTTTGAAATATATATTAATACAAAATTCTGAATCAATTAAAATACATACGATACGGCTATGAATAAATAAAGTCTGACTTATCTGTCAAAAGAACAAATTTATTACAGTAAAAACCATGGAAACAAGAATCTAGACAAAAACTATATTAGGCCGATCAGATGTATTAAAATTTAAATTTTAACTACAAATAAGCATTGAAGGATGAGGTAAAAATAAAATTTCTACCTCTTGAACCTGTACTACGTTCTGCAAATTAAATACTGCACTCCTTTCTTCTGTATAGTATAGTAGTAAAAAGGTTTGACTTTATTTAATTTCTGGCGTTTTAATCAGAAAGAATTCAATTTTAAATTTGTCGCTTTATATAAAAAAGGTTCATTTGACGGACATAAATAATTTGCTTGTCAAATGACAGCCATCTTATTAATTCAAAGTTGAAAATACAACGTTGCCAATTCAATTTCAGAAATCATGGGTTTAGGTAAATATTTATAGGAACGTTGAGTAACACTGTTAAAATGGACACCTGTCTTCCCTTCCCCGATAGTGTGAGACTACCCCTTACGGCTACTATTTTATTATGCGGACAGTTTTAATATTTAAGTTTTCATGATCAGAGAGAGAGAGAGAGTGAAAGAATTTTTGAAAAAATATGATATCAATATCTGCCACACCTCGAGAGTCTGGTCACAGGTTTTTGTGGAGGTTTTTACCCAAGTATGAATATCAGACCTATAATTTTCCTTCACTGCAGATCAAAAAATAATAAAATCAATTGAACATAGAGTTTTTCTTATATAGTGATAAATAGAGTGAGCTGAGCGATCTTCTGTTGACGGGACGTGTGCCCTACACGCTGCTGTTGCCCGTCCCGGAAACGGGGCCTGTCCACCGTGACAATTCGCGAAGATCAAGCGTCAGTAGAAGTTGCCCTAAAAGTTTGAAATCCCCAGAAACTAGGCAACTTTAATGCATTTAACTAACCTCTGTGACAAGCAGTTGATAAACGTCAACAACAGCTGCAGCCAATTGAAAATTAACACTGACAGCTTTTTTAATTTTCCCGCCTACTTTCAAGCCAATCGCCAATCAACTTTTTATTTATCTCCCTATCAGTAGTTCAAGTAGATGTCGCCCACTCCGTGATTTTCGCGAATTAATTAATAATTTGTCATGTTATAAATATACTTAAATTATATACTCATTGGGCTGCTTAAAAATGTAGATTTGAATATTAAGAGCGAAGCTCGGTGACCAGATATTTGCAATTATGAATGGAACAACATCATCATCTGTTTGATTCAGAGTCGTGGGGAGCGATATAATTGGAAGGAAGACGAACACGGTAAGCAGTCGCAGAAATATTTGAATTTTTGTTTTTTAAACATTTTAGAGAGATCCAACCTTAATATTCAGTTGTACTCACTTATGCAGCCACCTTCGACTCAAGTCAGGTAAAGATAGACCACATTCAAATTTGAGCTCTCGCTATGAAAATAGTTGGTCTGTAAGGGTTGCGCTATACACGTCGTTTTTGAAAACGACTTATGATATTGACTTGAAACTAAAAAACACTTGTCGAGAAGAGTTAAATCTAGGTCGACTTAAGATTAAAAGTTTGATTTTTGTGAAAAGTATTTATCTACAGCTATGATAACTTTGCGTTTTTTTGATTGATTTAAAAAAATTATTCCCAATAAAATAAAAGGTAATTAGGAAAAATCATTCTTAAATCGCCCTAGTTTCATCAATTTTCTATCATTTGCCAAAGTTTCAGAAAATTTAATTACGTTTTATAGAAAAAGTACAGTGCACATCAGCACCTCTGTTGGAACGGATTTCTTACAATTTAAAGCAGAAAATGTGCTGCCGCTGTGACGGAATGCAACACTGAATCCCCGCTTTACAATAAATAATATGAACTGGTAGAAAACGATATATTTTGGAAAAAACCAAAGTGTTTAATGAGAGTATATTATTTTAAATGATTAATTCACAACTTAGTGTTGCTCTCAAGTAAAGGTGCAGCAAGAGTTCTACAATCAAAATCGCTGACATGGGTCCGCTTCAGGGCCAAAGGGCACAAATATATAGGCCGGCCTAAGGGGTAAGAGGCCCAAAAAAGGCTTAGTCTATATCTCGGCTATTAGTGGGTCGATTTGAATGGGGAAAATGGCATAGTAATGTATAGATTGAGAGTCTGCTCTCGCTATGAAAATAGTTGGTCTGTAAGGGTTGTGCTATATATACACGTCGTTTTTGAAAACGATTTATGATATCGACTTGAAACTAAAAAATACTTGTTGAGTATAGTTTTAAATCTAGGGCGACTCAAGATTAAAATTTTTATTTTTGTGAAAAGTATTTATCTACAGCTATGATAACTTTGTGTTTTTTTGATTGATTTAAAAAAAATATATACCATGAAATAAAATATAATTAGGAAAAATCATTCTTAGATTGCCCTAGTTTGATCCCCGCTTCACATACAATGGCAATACAGGGACGGATTTTAATTTTACAAACTTTAAATTTGATGAATTTTTTTTCGTCGACCTCTACAAAAATGACATTTTACGTACTAATTTCCAAATGAAAAGTCAACTATTTTTGAAGGCAAGTACTTTTCGTCCTCAAATGACTCGCACCGTGCCGTATCCTAGCGGCCACAGCGGACGAAAAGTGTTGCGGACGAAAAATGCTTGCCTTCAAAAATGGTCGATTTTTCTTTTAGAACTTAGTACGTTTTTGTAGAGGTCGACGAAAAATAGTAATATGCGCCTAGGTGAAAAACTGTCTATTGTCTCGCCTGCTTGCTAGCCTCGGCTGCGCCTGGGCTATCAATTTGCAGACTCGACTATAATAGACAGTTTTTCGTCCTTGGCACATAAATAACTATTTTAATTCGTTTTACAATAAGTAATATGAACTGGTAGAAAACTATAAAGTGTTTAATGAGAGTATATATAGTAGTTAAACTGATTAATTCACAACTTACTTGCTCTCAAAATGCAACATTAGAAAATGTCGACATGTAAATGCCTAATTGAAATTGTATGAGTTTTATGAATAAAAATTTTATATTCATACTGCTTATTCTATATATCGTTATGGTATTAAAATGACACAAAATTAGGGAATTTGTAAAGGTATGGTTTGTTAGGACAGTCCGCTAGCGAGAAGTCGCCAAAATCATCTGTTGCCCTTAGGCCTCTTTTATGCACGCGTTTTTTGTCGCCTGTCGCCGGCGACAGAAAACGCGGCATTTTTATGAAACAAAAATGGAACAAGGTCAAGCGTTTCTTGTCGTGAGCCGCTTGCAAATTTGATCAGTTGAAAGTGGACATCCACACCACAATGGCAGAGTTAAAATGAGGACACTACTACAGGATATATTAAGGAGATAATGATTTTCGCGAAAATTGCCAAATGGCGACGAAATTTCGGATTTTGCAAATTTTATTTTTCGATTTTCGCAACGAAAGAGTAAAGAGGGCGAAATTTTTTATTCGCCATCGGATGCGGAATTTTTTTCTCCTTGATTTGAGCCCTACAAGAACTCGACGCAATAATCAGTAAGGGTGGGAGGGGGATGAAAGCGTTTTGCAGTGTAGAAGGGCAAGGGATAAGGTTAGTGACTCTGTGTTAGGCTCATTTTCAAGAACAATCAATTCTTTTTCAAGCTTTTTTTACCCCAAAGCTCTATCTATATTAAGGACAGCAGGCGTGCGTGATATATTTATAAAAGCGAGTGCGCTCGCTCAGCCGCCGTAAAATTAGATGCCTGATAATTACAAACACGAAACAAAGAATTAGCCAAATAGGTGCAGCCGTTTTAAAGTGAAGCGCTCACAAACATTCGTAACACAATTAGGTATACAAATTAGCTCAGCCCGAACTGTACCTACAACTGATATCGGGGAAGATCGAAAAGCCACGCCCACAATCTTAGATCATATATGCTACGCTAGATACGGTATTAGGGATGGGTGGAACAGCCGTAATTGAATAACAGGTACAACCTGTTCCAGTTCTAAGATATACCTGTTCCAAAAAATCTGTTCCAGTTCCAACGTATTGCAAGTTGTATACCCTTAACTCCTGATTTTTTCATAACCTAATATTTTTTTCTATTTTCGCCGATATTATGAAAGTAGCTATTTTTAAGAAATGTAAAAGGCCTCTTCTACGAGTAGGGATGTGACACTGGAACAGGACCTGTACCCGTTCCGTTTGGAACAGGGTACGCGCTGTCACAGTGACTGTTCCAACGTACCTGTTCCATGTCTCTAATAATACCTGTTCTAAGAAATATTTGTAAAAACCTGTTCCAAAAGGAACAGGTACTGTTCCATTTACACATCCCTATACGGTATTCAGGTTATTTGTTGTGGTGTACAGGAGGGAGTTAGAGTACCATCCCTCTGATTGGTCGATTTCAAATTTCGACGATACCCGCTCATATCGTAAAGTTTTGACAGATGTCAGATATTCTGTTTTTTGGGAATTATTGTGCCAATCTTGTTTATTTTTATAGTTTTTTGAAAGTTTTTGCTAGGTACAATTAGTTTAGAGAACAACAAAATGCCAAAGCCTTGGTAAGTGTACAACATCAAATTTGAGAAAGGTGCTGTCATCGGTATGTATTCCATAGGCGTGTTGTTGGATAGGACAGGAAGTGAAAATAAGAACTAAACGTAAATTATGTAAACTTTATTTGAATTGTTTAAATATCTATCTATTGTATGTCAATTTATGTTTTATTAAAATAAACCATGTTCATCAGTAAATTTTTCTTTTATTACTTAACCTAATCTATATGAAGGTTCATTTTTGACGTAGCTATCTTTTGTATTAATATACCTATCAACTTTTCATTTTGGTTTTTCTATATTAACGAGTTTATAATCAATGGGATTTTTAATTTGCTATAAAAAAATATTTACAGAAGCGCAAGACGATGGTATTCAACCTCTCAGATTATTCCCATTCCAAACAATTTTCGTATGCATGCTATTTTATTTTATTTTCGATTTACATTAATTCTCATTTTGCTGTAACCTACAGTCACTCAATCCTTAGAAAATGAAATATGTGTTGTATAAATATGACAATATATTACACTGTACCAAAATATTCCGAATGGTACGCCACTGTATCATGGTACGCTATTGCCCCTTCACCCCCTCTCGTCTTTACCCCTCTAGAGCCAAACAAACACTATAGGATGCCGTATCTAGCGAAGCATATATGATCTAAGCCCACAATCGTTGGAAACATTTGAGGGTTATGTTCAAATTGGAATAGACAGACGCTAGAGCGGACTCTTTATCACAGAATTCGTTGAGGTTTGTTTTAAAATATTTGCAAAACTAATTAAATATAAATAAAACACTATAATTTGTTCTCTGCTAAATCAACAACTGAAAATGAGCATACTCCGTACTCATTAGCGTGGGCTGAAAAAACCTTTTTTTATTTCGAAGTTGAATCGGTTGACATCTTTCGATCGCGCATACGCGCTAAATTTTGACAAAATATGAGAAAACTTCATTTTTGCGATTATTTTTTAAAATTTTTGAATTAGATGTTTTCGTAACGTAATAGATTGGAACGTCTTCAAATAGAGCCTAAAAATATTCTGTTTTAATTTGGTTTAGATCAGTTGATATCTTCCGGTCGCGCATAAGCCCCAAAATTTGCCAAAATATTGAAAATTTCAGACTTTTACGCATTTTTGGTATTTGATAAATAAGTAGTATTTAAATATAATATCCGTAGTATATACAAAACAATACTTGAAAAAGATCGTTAGGCCTGTGATAACAGTAACAATGGGCATGGTTACTTTTCTACTTAATCCATATTTAAAAAGCTTAATTATTTAAGTTACAGTATAGTTTTTAACAATAAACTTACTTTTATAAAAAATAAATGCAGAGTTCTGAATAAATAGTCCATGTTAGTTGAACCTGCCCATTAGTACTGATCTCTATTTTGTACTTTGAAGACTGATTTGCTGGTGAAGTTAGGCATAGATGATCTGGATAGCAGAGTGGTTCTTATAAATCCGTCTCGAGATTCAGCTCCACAAACTTTTCCTGAGGCTTCCATAACGAGTTTTACACAGAGTTCAACAGCCTGCGTGTGAACTGGAAATTGCTTGAAATTAATGTTCCAGTCAGGGATTGAGTCACTGTCGATGTGCGATTTGATTTTGTCGTCACTGATTTCTGCCAACAATGGGGGAGAAGATAATTCACAGTCCATCCGTTAATCATTTCTGAGTATTCTTCCGCATTGAAGTTGATTTTTCTTTCTTTTTGTTCTTATTGTTTTCCTTACTGCATCTATCTGCCTTGCCTTCAGAATTCTTCGAAGTCCGAACTCTCTTGTGTGTTTCCTGTCATCTTGAATCATGGCTAACAGTAAGTATTCTGGGTGGGCGAAAAAACCATTCCGATCGATCACAGGGTTGAACGCTATGTAAAACACGGAAGCCTTAGGACAAGTTTGTGGAGCTGAATCTCGAGACGGATTTATAAGAACCACTCTGCTGCCCAGATCATCCATGCCTAACTTCATCTGCAAATCAGTATTCAAAGTACCTTCGGCTACAAAATAGAAGTTCATAGGTTATTCAGAAATCTGTTTTTCTTTTTTATAAAAGTAAGTTTATTGTTAAAAACTATACTGTAACTTAAATATTTCATTCTTCATTATCATGATAAATGACATTTCTCACAATATACAAGAACTGTCTCAACAAAATGAAAAATTAGTGTGACATTAATGGAATAATTTTGAGTGTAGCAAAAACGAACTTTATCTTATTTGCACCAATAACATCAAAATCTGACCTCAGTCTACTAGTGAGACCTGGTGCAGATAATAATGAATCACTAAAGCAAAGTAATTCAGTAAAATTTCTGAGTTTATATGTGGATGAAAATCTTTCATGGGAGACCCACATTCAACAGTTAATCAAATCATTGTCATAAAAAAACTTCGCTATATTTCAACTGAAAAAAGTGACAAATATTGAAGCTATAATGTCGTATTACTATGGGTGTGTACATTCTCAACTTATGTATGGTATACTTTGCTGGGGTAATAGCTCTGGTACTGAAAGGGTATTCATTAGCCAAAAACATATCGTAAGAAGCATATTTGGTCTCAGACCAACAGATTCATGTCGTCATGTCTTCAGTACTCATGGAATTCCAACATTATATGATGTCTATTTTTAACTGCTGGTTGCTTTATTCATGGTAATTTGAATAATTTCATGACATGCGGTGATGTCAATCAGACAAACTCTACATTACCTTAGCTTCAAAATCACAAAAAAAAAAGAAAAAGACCAATCGTAATATCCCTCAAAATATATAATCATTTACCTGACTCGCTGAAAGATCTCAAGAATCCTATGTTCAAGAGACAGTGTAAAAAATTCCTCAAATAGAAAAGCTACTACTCCTTACAGGAATATTTTAATGATTCATTTTAATTTGGTATTCTCGTGTTATGCTATTCTATGTGTTATATTTTACTCATTTCATATTCAATGTTTTTATATTTACATATTTTTAAGCTTAGGTTAGCTTTAACTTCAATCATAACAATCATTTTTTTGACGATTACTATACTTGTACAAGTTTTATGAAATAAATATTTTTTTATCTATTTATTTATTTAAATATAGAGCAAGTCGAAAAGTACCATGCCCGTTGTTACTCTTATCATGTCATAGGCCTAACTATGTTTTTTCAGGTACTGTTTTTGTTTTTCTATAACATTGAAAAAACACTACGGATATTAAATGCTAATTATTTATCAAATACCAGAAATGAGTAAATATGTGAAATTTACAATATTTTGGCAAATTTTGGGGCTTTGCGACCGGAAGATATCAACTCATCTAAACCAAATTAAAACAAAATGTTTTTAGGCTCTATTTGCAGACGTTACAAACTGTTACATAACGAAAACATCTAATTCAAAAATTTAAAAAAATAATCGCAAAAATGAAGTTTTTTCATATTTTGTCAAACTCTAGGGCCTATGCGCGATCGGAAGATGTTAACCAAAAGTTATAATTTTTTTTCTTTTTTTTTTCTATATAATTCGCAAGTTTTCCGCGCTATTACAACTTCGAAATAAAAAAAAAAGGTTTGTTCAACCCACCGTAGTACTCATATGAACTTTGGTTAAAAATGGTTGAGAAAATATCGGGTTTGGAAATAAATTTTTAGACAAAATGGTTAAACAGCATTGAAAAAAGTATGGATGACTATTTAACCATGTATTTTTAAAATATTAAGGGGAAGAAAATTTCGTATTTAAAATGTATTTTATACACCCTGTATAAATTTTATGGGTTCAATAAACTACCGATTGAACTAAAAAGTTTTGCAAATATTAATATATATTTATATATTTTATTGCATTTATGAATTATACATTAAAAATAAGATAAACTTTCTTAAGGCCGCCGATGAGTCGGGCTAGGAAACCTAATGCGACAGAGGAGCCGCCAGTTATTTTCATGAATATTTATTCGAGACACAAACCCCGCATACGAAAATTGTTATCAAAATTAATTTCTACTACAAAAATTTACGTATCCCTAGCAACATCTTACGATTTTAAACATGCAATAGTAGGAGACGTACGGTATTGAAATTGCAGATACGATAAGTAAGAAAATTAAAATTACGTATGTCTGTTTAGCAGATGGACTGGCAAGCCGTCTGCCAAGCTTTTAACGGTTTATGATAGTTATAAAAATATAAAATCTTCCGTATTGTAAAAATAATAAGATAACGTTCTTTGAGGAATGAGAGATGTTTCGACCCCGCCTGGATAGAGGAGGCTATTATACAAAATGAAAATAACTAAATATTTTGTGTTGTTTTTAATAAATTCTTCGAATCTCTGAACGCAAACATGTGTATTGAAATTCCTTTTCCAACCGCCATTTTGAATTTACTCGTCCGCCATCTTGATTTAATTAATACCTGCTATCCCCGCGGAAGAAAATGTCTTACCAAAAATTATTTAACATATTTATCATTTAAATTAACTTTTACATAGCCTATTATTGTTATTTTTCAATATAAAATTATTTACGTTTTATTCTAGAATAATTAAAAAATATTTGCAAGTTTAGGTTTGTCAGTTTTTTGTTGAGAATTGGAAATAAAAAGTATTAATATAGTTGAGTATGTATTATTTTATTTTTTTAATAAAATACCATCCTTTATAATATTTTTCATTTAATTCCTATTTTTCAAATTAGTCATTTTTATGAGTACCCCTGTAAATAAAAAATCAGCACATGACATCCGATACAGCCGCTCAAAATCAAATTAAATTGATCGTATCACTTCTTTAAAGAAAATACCAACATTTATAGTATTTTTCATTTAATTCGTATTTTTCAAGATACCCCTTACCCGCCACTGTATCTCGGAAACTAGTCATAGGAACTCTTTGGGCCCATGAGACATTTTGATCAGAGGTCCGATATCTACAATATACTAAAATTTTATCAAATTCGTACATTGTTGGAAATCCCATTAAAAGTGTGTCTCCTCCTTTGAATAGAATCGATTTTTTTTTCTCTAACAAATATTTAATCATAAATTGTCTCCGGAATTACGAGCACCTGCCAATTTCAAAAAAATCATTCGGGCGTCTGGAAGTGGGTGAAATAGTATATTACGACGATGATAAATCAGTCAAAACGCTTCTTATATCATTTATATATTTATGATGCCAATAAACACAATCTCCAAATCATAAAAACAACAGGACTTCTTTTCATTTTACCTAAACTTGATCCTTGTACGTTATCAAAATTACCTTTCCCATTTCATTCACAACGGTACTCGCAATACTGAATGAATTCTATCGTGGCGGCCACTATTTGAAAACAGCTGAACTAAGAAATCAATAATAATGTTGGTAAAGTAGACATTATTTACCGCTTTATATTAAAATTTGTCAAATAATAGCATTTTTGTAATACAAACAGATCTCCTTAACTAAATTGTCTGGAGATTCGCTTTGAATGGGAGGATGAACTATTTTCTTGGGTATATATGTTGAAATGAGACAAAAACATAAATTCTCTTATTTTCCTCAATTATTGAAAAAAATAATTCAATTTTCAGAATAAAATGAAGCTCGATATATTTAATATATTTTTCAACCCTTTTTGAGATTACCCACCAGATTTGAGCTCTTTAAGTCATACCGTTCCTGAGTATACCTTGTATTACAAACACACAACACTGAACGGCGGCCTTAAGTATTCCCTACACCTAAGCTTTTTACTTTTCGAGATATTTTGGTATTTCTAAAAATGGAAGCACTTACAAGAAAACCAAGAACTTGGAAACCTATGTAATCCAATCCAATTTTAACTGAAAAAAATTAGACTAATAATTGAAAGCAATGATGTATTTAGAGTTAGATGTGCTACCATCTATAGTTAGAAGAGAGTATTCACAATAAATTTTGATTGAATCTAGTCAAGATGTCACTCTCTTCTTTTTATCCCTTTAAAAGACGAGTACAAAGTTAGTAAACCAGTAAGGAATTTTAATTTATTAGATTCGACATCCTAAGACCGGTTTCTGCTTTTCGGCTTAATCAGTTAGGCTTTTCGAATCCAATAAATAAAATTCCAAACTCGTACAAGTCAATAGCTATATCCGCTATAAATTAAAATTCCTTACTGGTTTACTAACTTTGTACTCATCTCTTAAAGGGATAAAAAGAAGAGAGTGACATCTTGACTAGATTCAGTCAAAATTTATTGTCAATACTCTCTTCTAACCATAGATGGTAGTACATCTAAAAATGTTATCTTATAGCGGATATAGCTGTTGACTTGTACGAGTTTGGAATTTTATTTATTGGATTCGAAAAGCCCAACTGATGAAGCCGATAGGCAGAAACCGGTCTTAGGGTGTCGAATCTAATAAATTAAAATTCCTTACTGGTTTACTAACTGTATTTAGAGTTCTTTAAAACTATACAAAGCTCCCAAAATGGGGCGATTCTCTAATGACATATTCAAACGACAATATCGTTGTTATTTTAACCGAAAAAATTATCTTTGAAACTATGTGTTTGGTTTTGACATTATTAAAAATGTTTCGAGATGCATCAAAAGCTGTATGGTTAACCGTCATACTAATCCATTATTATGAAAAGTGGATTCATCTATAAACAGCGAATTATAAAAAAAATCATCTTCGCTAACCATCTCCAAAAATCTATCCGTCTTTGAAAATCTGTTCCATACAGATCTTGATAAATCTAGAAACATTTTTAATAATGTCAAACCCAAACTCAAAACTTAAAAACAAGCATTTGTTCCACACAATAGATCATCAGAACTCGTGGAACATTAATGTATACGGTGGAATTATAGGCGACCAAGTTATTGGCCATATTTCTTTGATGGCCATTTAAATGGCAGGAAATTTTTGCAATTTTTAAGAAAAAGTTTCTGGGAAATTGTATCATTAGATATTAGACAAAACCTGATGTTGCAATAGTCTAAGCTTATCAAATACAGGGTGTTATATTTTGGCATTACAGTGGAAAAATAATGTAAAATTTAACAAAAAGAAAAATAACTCCAAAATTAATAGACTTAGTCATAGTAAACCTTTATATATGTGTCCAATTTTTTTCAATACTTTCCCAGTTTTCAGTAGAACGATTTCTGATATGTGAAAATTTTTGGATGATTATGGCTATTTTAACGGCAACGGAAAATTTCTCCCCGAATTCTAAGTGGGCAGTTGTAGTGTATCGAATTGTATATTAGGTAGGTACATAATTCGGATTCTAAAAATAAACCAATAAAATAAAAATACCGTGTTAAAATTTAAAAGTATCAGTGAAGTTGTGAAGTTTGGAACTTGGAAAAAAAGAAAACAAGTTTGGAACTTGGAAAAAAGAAAACAAGTTTGGAACTTGAAAAGAGTCTAGAACTCAAAACAAAAATAGGTGGTTTAAAAACCATGAAAAACAAGTTTGGAACTTGGGAAAAAGAAAACAAGTTTGGAACTTGGAAAAACAAAAGAAAACAAGTTTGGAACTTGAAGAGTTTAGAACTCGAAACAAAAATAGGTGGTTTAAAAACAAGTTTGGAACTTGGGAAAAAAAGAAAACAAGTTTAGAACTTGGAAAAAAAGGAAACAAGTTTGGAACTTGGAAAAACAAAAGAAAACAAGTTTGGAACTTGAAAAGAGTTTAGAACTCGGAACAAAAATAGGTGGTTTAAAAACCATGAAAAACAAGTTTGGAACTTGGGAAAAAAGAAAACAAGTTTGGAACTTGGAAAAACAAAAGAAAACAAGTTTGGAACTTGAAAAGAGTTTAGAACTCGGAACAAAAATAGGTGGTTTAAAAACCATGAAAAACAAGTTTGGAACTTGGGAAAAAGAAAACAAGTTTGGAACTTGGAAAAACAAAAGAAAACAAGTTTGGAACTTGAAGAGTTTAGATCTCGAAACAAAAATAGGTGGTTTAAAAACCATGAAAAACAAGTTTGGAACTTGGGAAAAAAGAAAACAAGTTTAGAACTTGGAAAAAAAGGAAACAAGTTTGGAACTTGGAAAAAAGAAAACAAGTTTGGAACTTGAAAAGAGTCTAGAACTCAAAACAAAAATAGGTGGTTTAAAAACCATGAAAAACAAGTTTGGAACTTGGGAAAAAGAAAACAAGTTTGGAACTTGGAAAAACAAAAGAAAACAAGTTTGGAACTAGAAGAGTTTAGAACTCGAAACAAAAATAGGTGGTTTAAAAACCATGAAAAACAAGTTTGGAACTTGGGAAAAAGAAAACAAGTTTGGAACTTGGAAAAACAAAAGAAAACAAGTTTGGAACTTGAAGAGTTTAGAACTCGAAACAAAAATAGGTGGTTTAAAAACCATGAAAAACAAGTTTGGAACTTGGGAAAAAAGAAAACAAGTTTGGAACTTGGAAAAACAAAAGAAAACAAGTTTGGAACTTGAAAAGAGTTTAGAACTCGGAACAAAAATAGGTGGTTTAAAAACCATGAAAAACAAGTTTGGAACTTGGGAAAAAGAAAACAAGTTTGGAACTTGGAAAAACAAAAGAAAACAAGTTTGGAACTTGAAGAGTTTAGAACTCGAAACAAAAATAGGTGGTTTAAAAACCATGAAAAACAAGTTTGGAACTTGGGAAAAAAGAAAACAAGTTTAGAACTTGGAAAAAAAGGAAACAAGTTTGGAACTTGGAAAAAAAAGAAAACAAGTTTGGAACTTGGAAAAAAGAAAACAAGTTTGGAACTTGAAAAGAGTCTAGAACTCAAAACAAAAATAGGTGGTTTAAAAACCATGAAAAACAAGTTTGGAACTTGGGAAAAAGAAAACAAGTTTGGAACTTGGAAAAACAAAAGAAAACAAGTTTGGAACTAGAAGAGTTTAGAACTCGAAACAAAAATAGGTGGTTTAAAAACCATGAAAAACAAGTTTGGAACTTGGGAGAAAAAGAAAACAAGTTTAGAACTTGGAAAAAAAGGAAACAAGTTTGGAACTTGGAAAAACAAAAGAAAACAAGTTTGGAACTTGAAGAGTTTAGAACTCGAAACAAAAATAGGTGGTTTAAAAACCATGAAAAACAAGTTTGGAACTTGGGAAAAAAAGAAAACAAGTTTAGAACTTGGAAAAAAAGGAAACAAGTTTGGAACTTGGAAAAACAAAAGAAAACAAGTTTGGAACTTGAAAAGAGTTTAGAACTCGGAACAAAAATAGGTGGTTTAAAAACCATGAAAAACAAGTTTGGAACTTGGGAAAAAAAGAAAACAAGTGTAGAACTTGGAAAAAAGGAAACAAGTTTGTAACTTGGAAAAACAAAAGAAAACAAGTTTGGAACTTGAAAAGAGTTTAGAACTCGGAACAAAAATAGGTGGTTTAAAAACCATGAAAAACAAGTTTGGAACTTGGGAAAAAAGAAAACAAGTTTGGAACTTGGAAAAAAAAAAAGAAAACAAGTTTGGAACTTGGAAAAACAAAAGAAAACAAGTTTGGAATTTGAAAAGAGTTTAGAACTCGGAACAAAAATAGGTGGTTTAAAAACCATGAAAAACTGGTTTGGAACTTGGGAAAAAAGAAAACAAGTTTGTAACTTGAAAAAAAAAAAGAAAACAAGTTTGGAACTTGGAAAAACAAAAGAAAACAAGTTTGGAACTTAAAAAGAGTTTAGAACTCGAAACAAAAATAGGTGGTTTAAAAACCATGAAAAACAAGTTTGGAACTTGGGAAAAAGAAAACAAGTTTGGAACTTGGAAAAACAAAAGAAAACAAGTTTGGAACTAGAAGAGTTTAGAACTCGAAACAAAAATAGGTGGTTTAAAAACCATGAAAAACAAGTTTGGAACTTGGGAAAAAGAAAACAAGTTTGGAACTTGGAAAAACAAAAGAAAACAAGTTTGGAACTTGAAGAGTTTAGAACTCGAAACAAAAATAGGTGGTTTAAAAACCATGAAAAACAAGTTTGGAACTTGGGAAAAAAGAAAACAAGTTTGGAACTTGGAAAAACAAAAGAAAACAAGTTTGGAACTTGAAAAGAGTTTAGAACTCGGAACAAAAATAGGTGGTTTAAAAACCATGAAAAACAAGTTTGGAACTTGGGAAAAAGAAAACAAGTTTGGAACTTGGAAAAACAAAAGAAAACAAGTTTGGAACTTGAAGAGTTTAGAACTCGAAACAAAAATAGGTGGTTTAAAAACCATGAAAAACAAGTTTGGAACTTGGGAAAAAAGAAAACAAGTTTAGAACTTGGAAAAAAAGGAAACAAGTTTGGAACTTGGAAAAAAAAGAAAACAAGTTTGGAACTTGGAAAAAAGAAAACAAGTTTGGAACTTGAAAAGAGTCTAGAACTCAAAACAAAAATAGGTGGTTTAAAAACCATGAAAAACAAGTTTGGAACTTGGGAAAAAGAAAACAAGTTTGGAACTTGGAAAAACAAAAGAAAACAAGTTTGGAACTAGAAGAGTTTAGAACTCGAAACAAAAATAGGTGGTTTAAAAACCATGAAAAACAAGTTTGGAACTTGGGAGAAAAAGAAAACAAGTTTAGAACTTGGAAAAAAAGGAAACAAGTTTGGAACTTGGAAAAACAAAAGAAAACAAGTTTGGAACTTGAAGAGTTTAGAACTCGAAACAAAAATAGGTGGTTTAAAAACCATGAAAAACAAGTTTGGAACTTGGGAAAAAAAGAAAACAAGTTTAGAACTTGGAAAAAAAGGAAACAAGTTTGGAACTTGGAAAAACAAAAGAAAACAAGTTTGGAACTTGAAAAGAGTTTAGAACTCGGAACAAAAATAGGTGGTTTAAAAACCATGAAAAACAAGTTTGGAACTTGGGAAAAAAAGAAAACAAGTTTAGAACTTGGAAAAAAGGAAACAAGTTTGGAACTTGGAAAAACAAAAGAAAACAAGTTTGGAACTTGAAAAGAGTTTAGAACTCGGAACAAAAATAGGTGGTTTAAAAACCATGAAAAACAAGTTTGGAACTTGGGAAAAAAGAAAACAAGTTTGGAACTTGGAAAAAAAAAAGAAAACAAGTTTGGAACTTGGAAAAACAAAAGAAAACAAGTTTGGAATTTGAAAAGAGTTTAGAACTCGGAACAAAAATAGGTGGTTTAAAAACCATGAAAAACTGGTTTGGAACTTGGGAAAAAAGAAAACAAGTTTGTAACTTGAAAAAAAAAAAGAAAACAAGTTTGGAACTTGGAAAAACAAAAGAAAACAAGTTTGGAACTTAAAAAGAGTTTAGAACTCGAAACAAAAATAGGTGGTTTAAAAACCATGAAAAACAAGTTTGGGACTTGGGAAAAAAGAAAACAAGTTTGGAACTTGGAAAAAAAAGAAAACAAGTTTGGAACTTGGAAAAACAAAAGAAAACAAGTTTGGAACTTGAAAAGAGTTTAGAACTCAAAATATAAATAATAGTTTAGAACTAATGAAACACAAGTTTGGAACTTGGAAAAAGAGTTAGAACTCAAAACAAAAATAGGTGGTTTAGGAATCATGAAAAATAAATAAAATATGGTACACGTTTTACAGATATGGCTAATGTACCAAACATAGAGCAGTTTGACTGTGGTGGAGACCCAAGTTCTGTGGGTCTAAGGTGGTCTAAATGAAGACGAGCTTTTAATCTGGAGGCTTTGAATATACAAGAAAGTAGCAAAAAAAGAGCACATTTGCTTCACGCAGGAGGACAACAACTCCAAGAGCTTTACTATAATGTACCAGGTGCACATGTAATTCCAGAAGGGGGGATCGATATAGATGTCTACGCAGTAGCAATGACGAAGTTAGATGAATACTTTGAACCAAAACAAAGTAAGCTTTACGAACGACATTTATTTAGGCAAATTAAGCAAGAAAATCATTAGCGATTTGAAAAATTTTTAGTAAGATTAAGAATCCAAGCAAATAAATGTAAATTTATAGAGGCAGAGACATATAATTGATCAAATTGTTGAAAAATGTTCGTCTTTAGAATTAAGGAAAAAATTGTTAGCGTTAGGTGATAAAATCACATTAGATATAATTTTAGGGGAAGCTAATGCTCTTGAATCAGTAACTAGAGAAATAGAAAGTTTTAATAGTAATAATAAAGACCAACTAATCGGGGAACAACATGTAAATAAAATTCAAACTAAAGCTATAAGAAAATATACGCGTTGTGGTAGCAATGAGCATCACAGCCAAGACAAAAATTGCCCAGCACTAGGTCAAAAATGTTTAAAATGTAATAAAATAGGACATTACAGTTTTAATCTTCTTATTCTAATTTTAATAAAAAATTTAAACCTACTAGACAGTCCTCATCAGAGGAAGAAACTGATTATGTCTTTCATATTGATGACGATGAAATTATGGCATATACTCTACGAGGGGTAGAGATCAAAATGCTAATTGATTCAGGATCCAGGAGTAATCTCATTACTGAAGAAACCTGGTATTTTCTAAAAGAGCGTAAGATTAATGTCTGGAATCAAATAAAAAAACATTCTAAAACATTCATGGCTTACGCAAGTAACACTCCTCTTAAAGTAATTGGTTCATTTGAATGCAATATCTGTATTGGCAATAATACGGAAAGGACAACGATTTATGTAATTAAAAATGGCACCAAGGACTTGTTAGGGAAATCTACCGCTAAAGCATTAGGAGTATTAAAAATCGGGCTAGGAATAAATAATATAACTGAATTCCCTAAATTTAAAGATATTAAAGTCGATATCCCAATAGATGATTCCATTAAACCTGTATGTCAGCCATATAGGCGAATTCCCATACTTTTTTAGAGTCAAAGGTGGAGTCAAAGTTACAGGAGTTGTTAGATTTAGGGATTATTGAACCAGTTGACGGGGTTTCAAAGTGGGTATCGCCAATGGTACCTATTTTGAAAGAAAATGGTGACGTCCGGCTTTCCATCGATATGAGGCGTGCCAATATGGCTATAATGCGAGAAAACAACCCTTTACCTGCGATAGATTCCATATTACCAACCTTTAGAAAAACTACAATATTTTCTAGGCTAGACATTAAAGACGCATTCCATCAAATAGAACTAGCCCCAAGTTGTAGACATATAACGACATTTATTACAAGTAAAGGCTTATTCAGATACACCAGACTCATGTTTGGCATTACCTGTGCTCCTGAAATTTTTCAAAAAATAATGGAGCGCATTTTAGCTGGCTGTCAAGGTAGTGTAAACTTTATAGGCGATATCACAGTGCAAAACGATCAGACTGGGGAAGAAATAAGACGAAATATCGTGCATTTGAAAAAAGTTGAGGGGGAATGGAAGGTTATAGATAAAGAAAATAATTAATTTTTTTTGTAATTAATTTAAGAATTGAGAATTTAATAATAAGTTTATTAGATTAAGCAATTTGGGGAATTAAACTTTGCACATTGTACCTTTGTATTTATTAATTATATTGTTATTATTATTTATAATTACTAATTATTATCATTTACTTCTATGTATGTTTTACAAAAATTATATGTACAGCTACTTATCTATTCATCGGTAAAGAAAAATTAATTTTACAAAAAGGGAGAGATGTAGTGTATTTGTAAATTGTGAACTTTGCACTTTGTACTTTTGTATTTATCAATTATATTGTTATTACAATACATATTCTTGTTTATTTATAATTACTAATTATTATCATGTACTTCTATGTATCTTTTACAAATGTTATATGTACAGCTACTTATCTTAGTAACAAAAAATTAATTTTACAAAAAGGAAGAGATGTAGTGTATCGAATTGTAAATTGTGAATCACCACTTTACCGATGTTCGGGTGATATATGTATGAGGGCATTCGTGTAGAGATACCTGAGTATTAAAGGTGCGTTTAGTGACGCAAAGTGTTTTATTTAAATCCTACAGCAGTCTTGTAGGGTTTTCCAAGGCGAGCATTTCCCCATAAAAAACTCTGGCAAAATCTCAATCTCGTGTTCCGTAGGGTCATGTTATATCGAAAAATCTAGTTTTTTTTGGAGTCAAATTCCGCGAAAATGAAGACCCGAAGCAAAAATCGAGAAAGAGTGATCGATAGGGAATTTTATGACGAACATTTAAAAAAAAATCACCTCAAACGGCCCAACCCTAAGGGCGTACATCAATTTGGGTGGCACAGTGGCCTGTTTCTATGTATATTTTCCCAATATTCCTCTTTATCTTTTTAATTCTCGATTTATATTATTTCATAAAAAAATCTGAACCTCGTGACTGACCTCATATATTTAAATTCCAATTTCCGTAAAAAATTAATTCCCGCATGGATCTAACCATGTTATATATTTATATTTTAGTAATCCCGAATTGACATCTATAAATGCATGAGTTTGGAAATATTCAATAAAAACAGAAAAGCTTGTTGGACATTGGCTGGTCACGTTCAGATTTGTTAGTTCTATGGTTGAAATTGGAGAATACAGAATATTGTTCAAATAAAACTGTGATTAACAATTCAATTTATTATCAAATTATGAGACGTGAATGTGTATGGCTGCATGAATGTCTAACGCGTTTAATAAATACAAATATGGTAGTTGTATACAGAGTTCTATATAAAATCGAGACCCGAGTAATTAAATTTTGATTTAAACATGTAGATTTGGACATATATGATTATAAAACTTCAAAAATTCTCTTTTATCACTATAAAAATCGGTGTTGGATGAGTTTTAATTCTTGAAGTTTAATTTTATAATATTAAAATAGGGTTTGAAATTGTTATTTAAGTATGTGTCAAGACCATAAAGCAGGCGTTAATATTCCTCGGCGTGAAGATAATGGACATAAACTCAAGAATTGGTTTAGGATAAACAATTTGAAACTAAATGAAAATAAAAAAATAATCTTCAGTTCTAACACAAAACAAAGAACTGGTAACAATGTAAAGCCACTTGGAATTATTTTCCACGATAAACTAAATTAATTCTGTACACATTCTACGTGTAAAAGCTCTCTAGCACCATATTTGTAGTACTTTAAAAACTGTTTGGGGTAACTCATACCGTGCAAACAAAATATACAAACCCCAGAAATGGATTATAAGAATTATAGTGGGTGCCAACTCCAGACAATACTGCAAGCCACTCTTCATGAAACTAAAAATCATGATATTACCATCATCACTTTATATCTATGAAACCTCGCTTGAACCAAGGAGCAATTCAAACCGAACTCACAGTTTCACGATAACAAAAGATTCTGTAATTTTTACAGACCGGACAGATTCAATATGCTATTTGTAAAAAAATACTTTAGACGTTAAAGTATATAACCACTTATTATACTGATGGGTTTAAAACAAACGAAGAAATAGGAATAGGGGTTACAGGCCCTAGTACTAGGATGTCAATAGCCCTGGGAAACACTCCAACAATATTCCAAGCGGAACTACTACCAATAGATTTCTGTGCTCAAGAGTGCCTCAAAAAAGGCCTCAACTCAGCCAGAATATCTATTAGTCTAAAACAATCCCTTAAGCAACTGGTTAGTCATAACAAAGTAACATTGTTATGGGTGCCAGAGCATAAAGGAATTGTCGGAAATGAGATTGCTGACGGTCTCGCAAAAGAAGGAGCATGTACTCCTTTTATCGGACCAGAACCATTCTGTCGTATCCCAAAAAGCCGCGTTGTGGAGGAAGTCCGAAAATGGGAAAAGGAACTTAGTGCAGCCTACTGGAAAAACATTCCAGGCCAAAGACAAGCAAAAAGGTTAAACGACCTTCTGCTCGATACGCTAAAATGCTCTTGGAGCTTCAGAAATCTGTTCTCAGAGTAATCACAGGAATTCTCACTGGACACTGCTCGCTCAGATACCATATATGTAAGATGGGAAAAAAAAGAGGGAGAAGGACCCACCTCATACCCCTGTCCTCCGGCGGACAGACACGGCAAAAAAAGGAATTAGAATCTGGTAAAACTAATATGGTTAGAAGTGGTAGGGAAAATTTTTAATTCAAGAATATAGCAACATCAATTTCAATTAACAGTTTGACTGTTTTCATTGCTTTAGGTTACAGTCTTCTTACCCTTGTACATAATATCAGATTGAGTTTTCCCTACTCTGACGCCTGCGTGGTGAGTCCGAGTTGATTAAATGCTTCCTAGCACGCGAAAGAATCGCGAGGTACCTACCTTGTGACATTAACCCTTTAACAGATTGTTTAACAAGCGACATTGTATAATATGTGACTCTGGTTTTCTTTCCAGCTAATAAATTTAAATTCCCAAGATTGTCTACAAGTTTTAATAGTTTAACTTGGAGTGAAGATTCTTAAATTATAAAAAAAAGAAGGAAAAATTTTAATTTTGGAAGCAAAAGTGCTTCCAAAAATACCATAAGAAATCTTAACCTAAGTAGCTTATAACTTGTAGTTACTGCAATTAATCTAAAATCTAAAATCTAAAACTAAATCTAAAATTAAAGAAACAATTTTATACTAGTTCTTACTACGTGAAACATTTTATTCAACTGGGACTCTGGCATCCTCTTCATTTAAATCCAAAATAAGTTCATCAGGTTCGAAGATCTTTAACTGATTGAGATTATGGTACATCGCAACGAGATGAATATATGGAATAGCTCCTAGTTGAATACCCGTATCTTGTCTCTGCTGGTTATATGTGACACAGGAGTAGATTCTGTGTGCCGGTGTGTCAGGAACTCCGCATTCCGGACAGTTTTGGGAGTTCGTTTTACCAATTCTATGCAGATGGACAAAGGAATCTCCTTGGCTAGAAAGGAGATGAGTAGTCTTCCTCGTAAAAATCTCGTCCAGTAGTACTTGTATCCCATTCGCCTTGCCATTGTTGGATGACGAGGCTATTGAGGTGTCTCTCCAAGACCGATTGGAATCTATAGTCCGCAGTTGTAATATCATGCCCTATACCCTTCCAGTCTTCGCTAAAGTAGAGCTAGTTAAAATGTGTTGCAGGTGGGTATGTAGTGGTGGTAGTTTTGCCAACACACATAGCGTCTCAATCGGAGTAAGATGGGCAAGGGGGACATTGCAACATGCAGATTCTGCAATGATGCAGATGAGACGGCGGAACATATTATCTGCAACTGCAGGATAAATGTCCGCCAACGCCTTAAATACCTGGTAAGGTCTTCCCAGAGCCTGATCAGGTTACTGACCTAGCTCCAAAATGGATAATAGGCTTTCTAAAAAGCCTAGATCTTTTGGACTATAACATAGATGTAGGGTATTACACAAAAGATCTTATAGGTCGCAGTGACCACTTACCTGAAAACTTTAAACAACTCTTTTGAGTGCTTCTGCTTTTAGTGTCCTAGCCGAGTTTCGAATGCTCAATGATTCAGATTATTCAGATTTTTGATATGGACCTCTATCCGTATATCAATATGCTGCTCAAGAGTCTAACTACTTTACTTGTGAGTGCAGCAACTTGTGAGCGAAGTGTTTCAAATCTACGGAGCCGGGGCAGCGGCTCAAAACATGGCTGAGAGCAAGAATGGATGAGGAAAGCTTACTGGTCTAGATTTGCTGCATATTAACCGCGAGATTCAGCTTGACGCGGAGAAAATTATTATACGATTTGCGAAAAGTTCTGAAAGACGAGTTGACTTTATCATCTGAATCAATCACTAGTTGTAATATGATTGAATATAAGATCAGAAAGACATAATATACAGGGTGGGCCACGCTCAACGGGACGGAGCTTACTGGGAAAACGAAAAATGTTATGAAAAAGTTATTTGGCAGGAGTACGTAGGTTAGTGACGACTACATTTCTAAATGAGTTAGACATATACAGGGTGTTCCAAAAAAGCGTGATATATCAAAGTTATGTTTTTTTTAATGGAACACCCTGTATTTTATTTTATTTTTGAAGTATATTGAACAAAATAATGTCACTTTATTAAGGGCTCCCTATACCCATTCTTGATAGTTTTCGATTTAAATGACTTTTTTTGCGAAATTAATATGGTTTAAATACATTCATTACACTTCATCCCATAAAAATTAACTAACGCATTTTTGTTTATTAATTGCCAATTAGGAAGGCCATCGATACGAATTATTGTAATTTAAAGTTTATTTACAGGGTGTTGTTAATTGAGAGTTTCATGACAATACAATATTTTATACGATTACTGCGTTATTCTAAATGGGACACCCTGTATTTTGTTATTGTAATAAAAGGGTAAAACAATTCCCTTTCAAATTACTACAAGGTTCCCTATACCAATATCCACCAATTTCAGACTTATTTGCATTATTTTACCTGCATCAATAAAAATCGGTAATTTTATAACACGTTTTTATTAAGTAAGCTATGAAATAGACAAAACACTAGTTTGCTGTCAAACTGTGACATAGTTTAATTTTTACCGTGTTATTAGCTGTCGTTCAGATACAAAATGAAAGAATATACAGTTGAAGATAGAGTTAATATGATTTTCATACTCGGAGAATGTTTTCAAAACTGTCTATTAGCATCACGAGTTTATGCCGAGAGATATCCCTTAAAAGATCATCCTCGCAAAGAGGTATTTGAAAGGCTGCTAGCAAGGTTTCGTGAAACCGGCAGTGTTTCTTACAAAAAACGAGATATTAGAAAGCTCGTAACTCGCAACGAAAATACAGAGTTGGAAGTTCTCCAATCACTTATTGAAAAACCAAACACTAGCACAAGAGTTATGGCCAGGGAATTGGAAATAAGTCGGACTAGTATCAGAAGAATTATTAAAAATCATTGTTACCATCCATACCACATTCAGATGCACCAACATTTGTATGGAACGGATTTTCACCGTAGATTGGAATTTTGTTTATGGTTTCTAGAAAAAGCGGGAGAAGACGAATTCTTTTTTGATCAAATATTATTCATAGACGAATCTACGTTCCATAATAGTGGACTAGTGAATAGACACAACTTTCACTATTACAGTACCCAAAATAAAAAAGAATTTAGAACGATAGATCGTCAAAACCGATGGTCTTTAAATGTTTATGGAGGATTAATAGGAGAATATGTTGTGGGACCGTATTTTTTTAATGGCATTTTAAATGGACGTAAGTTTTCCAGATTCCTTCAGAGAGATTTTTCTGTTCTGTTAAAAAATATCCCTTTGAATGTAAGAAGCAGAATGTGGGTACAGCTCGATGGTGCTCCAGCACATTTTTCTCTCATTGTAAGATCATATTTAAATCGAAAATTTCCGGAAAAGTGGATTGGTAGAGGTAGTCCTAACAATTGGCCCCTTAGATCTCCCTGTTTAACCAACATGGACTTCTTTTTATGGGGGTACATTAAAAATTTAGTGTATCAGACTCCACCCACGACTGCCCAAGATATGAAAATTCGTATCCGTGAAGCGTTTGCAACCGTAACGCCAGAAATGTTAAGAAGTGTAAAAAAAAAATTTTGAGAAGAGAGTCCGATTATGTATCGAACAAAATGGGCACCATTTTGAACATTTGTTGTAAAGTTATTTGTTTTGTCTATTTCATAGCTTACTTAATAAAAACGTGTTATAAAATTACCGATTTTTATTGATGCAGGTAAAATAATGCAAATAAGTCTGAAATTGGTGGATATTGGTATAGGGAACCTTATAGTAATTTGAAAGGGAATTGTTTTACCCTTTTATTACAATAACAAAATACAGGGTGTCCCATTTAGAATAACGCAGTAATCGTATAAAATATTGTATTGTCATGAAACTCTCAATTAACAACACCCTGTAAATAAACTTTACATTACAATAATTCGTATCGATGGCCTTCCTAATTGGCAATTAATAAACAAAAATGCGTTAGTTAATTTTTATGGGACGAAGTGTAATGAATGTATTTAAACCATATTAATTTCGCAAAAAAAGTCATTTAAATCGAAAACTATCAAGAATGGGTATAGAGAGCCCTTAATAAAGTGACATTATTTTGTTCAATATACTTCAAAAATAAAATAAAATACAGGGTGTTCCATTAAAAAAAACAACTTTGATATATCACGCTTTTTTGGAACACCCTGTATATGTCTAACTAATTTAGAAATGTAGTCGTCACTAACCTACGTACTCCTGCCAAATAACTTTTTCATAACATTTTTCGTTTTCCCAGTAAGCTCCGTCCCGTTGAGCGTGGCCCACCCTGTATAGTATATATACATATGATACATAATTAGATACAACATTTGAAATCAGTAAATAAATAGTGTTTTTCGATGTTCTGTTATACCACCCTCTACCCATGAAAATAACTTCGTATCCTCCCAAAATGGAAGTCTGGATCAGCCAATTTTATCTCTATGTTCGCAAAATGTGTATATATAGCTAGACTTTATTGTTTTATTTAACAATGCGTACTCCATGGAGTTAAAAGTTCATATTTGTGGAACAAATACACCACGAAAATATTTGGAATGTTTAGTGCTACAATTACGGAACAAAAAATCATTTCAAACAACAATGTTACCAAGTATGTTTATTGATTATTGTCATTATGAACGAATTTATAATGTAAATACAACACGTAATGGCTATTATTTATTCAGTTACATGCAACAAAGGAATTCGTTTGTTTAGTGAAATAAAATAAATGGAGCTTGTTTAAGAAAATAATTACGTGGTTTTATAAAGATTTAATCTTATACAACGTTTTCTGGAACAACTGCCAAATTTAGGCGACTAACTAGAGCATTCAGCATCAGCGCCACGTCAAATAATAATAATAATAGTCGTCCCTCCCCGCACAAGCTCTGCTTCTGGGGTTTACTCGTAAGGGGGTGAATTGAAATGCGTACGCTATAATTATTATTATCGGTCGTGTTTAAAATCAACAAACCACTTCTCCACAATTTGTCGAGCAGAGTTCCGAGTAACACCTGTCAAGCAATTACTACGCTTGAATGGTATTTTTCCCAATAAAAATTAATATTTTATCAACACACGAAATTCAGATTTTTCAGCTATTTTAAAAATTACAAAAGTAGCGTCACTAAAACCAGTTGTCATTGTGAGATTGTCATGAAATTTTGACACGTATCGTTTAAAGATTAGTACTTTCTAAAATTCCCATTAATTTATCAGTAGTGTCACGATCTATATGTTATCCTACAAACTTTTGGAGTGTAGATACCAAGAAAATGTGAATATGAAAAAACCTGCAGGTAAATTAACTGAAATTTTCTTTTAATACTAAAAATAACTCATATCAAAGTGGTGGAATAATTTTAAAACTCAATACCATTTTTTACTTTTAAAAATCTAAAAGAATTGTAACCACGCTATCGTGTTCGGCATCCTCTCGAAAACGGGGGGCGTACTTTGGGGGCGTCAAATATTATTTGTATGTTCGTATGAGTCACAGAATGCAGCTGAATGGACAGCAAAGATGCGACTCTATATGTAATTTGGTGTATCTCCGTGTGGTAGAAAATGTCACTTCGATTTTTTTAATTAATATTTATGATATTCTTTATAATTTGAAAAAGGTTAAACACTTTTTTCCTGCAAACTTTAATATCTATTGTTGCAATTATGGACGGTGTAAAATTTCCGTAATCGCCCTTCATCAGCGTAATCATAGCAACTGTCAAAATCAAAATAATATAAAAGTTTTTGAAAGACAAATAAGTTCTAATTAATGACTATAAGATACGTACTGACTGTCTAAAAAAGAATACCCACATTTTCAATATGTCAAGTGATAGTGAGGCGGGAATCTATTGGATTTAAAGAGAATTTTGTAAAATTGTTCGAAATAAAATTGTTCAAAAAAGCTAAAAATGCAATAAAATACAGGGAATGCCATTTGAATAAATTAAGTACCCTGTCATAAGTCCAGACTTTTTGGCACACTGTATATGGCCGTAGGTAATAGTATATTACGTAACAAGTGTTGTAAAAAGCATATTACGCACGAATGGAAAAATTACGCACGAATGGAAAAATTGCGCACGAAGCCGCATAGTAAAAACAAATCGCACGGTTTTGTGTTTACCGTGCGTAATGAGCTATATACTGAGGCTGTGACTGTAGAACTTTTTGCCATGGGAAAATCTTATTGTATTTGTGTAAATCTACCGACTTATGCTTTAATAAAGCTTGTGGCGAGGCCATTTTGGTTAAGGTATGCTGTACTATTAGTCGTATTTTACTTTGGAATTAAACGAGTTTTTTTTTGGAATATATATTTATAACTAATCTCTTTATAAGCGATGAGCTGTGATAAACGAAAAATTTACGTTTTTATTTTGTATTTAAAACAATGATTAAATAAATTAATCATCTTCATAACATTGAAAATTTAGGCCCTCGCTTGTTAACAATTCACATGCCTGTCCACTCGTTTGGTTTAATTAGTCCCTTTGTGTGCGATCCCTTTTTTCTTTTGACTTTTCAAAGTAATACCTACTCTACAATTAAATTTAATTGGCTGACAAAATTTTTAACAAAAAAACATTATTTTAATGGTAGATTGTATTTTTTAATTGTAACGTTGTTTAAGAATTTCCTTTTTTATATATATATAAAATTAAATTCCCTTTTACCTCAAACAACTATACACAAAACAATATTTTTACATGTAACGAACTATCCAGTTTACTTAACCTAGTAATAAAAATATCACCTAGTAAGTACGTAATTTTGCCCTCAATCAACCATTGAGATCTGTATCTCTGTATCTGTAAAACTAGAAGGGTGGGTCACCCCACAGCACGTAGGCCACATTTGGCCCATTGTGAGGTTTTGTTGCTTCTCTTCCAATGAGATTTTAAGACATCATTCTTGCCATATAAATTATTCATATGTCTTTCTGGAGAGGTCTACACATTTTACGGTCCACAGGTTATACCAGAATATACTAGCTGGTTACTCATAGACTCAAATCGTAGATGATATTTACATTAAAAAAGTTTTACTCGATATTAGTGTTAGTAAAATTAAAATGAAATTAGCCGCATGACTTTGTTGTGTTTTGACAATTCTTAAAATATGGTTCTTGTACAAAATTGTTTATATAATAACTTTTTTATGTTTTTTGGTAACATAAAAATTGAAAGATTATTTTTTGAACCAACAGATATCGCTTTAAATTCTTATAAATTATTTAAAACAGTTGAAGAGAACTATACAATACATACCGAATACATATAAAGAACTTATCAATACACATTTTCCTTTGAAAAAAATTTCAAGTTCAAAATCTCCACCAGTAGTATGGTTTAATGATGAACTAAGAAAATATAGAGATATTTTGTCGAATTTGAAATTTATTTCTGATGCTACACGAACTCGAGATGATACCAACAATTATAAAATATTTAAAAAAACTCCAAATTATTACATTTCAAGCGATTGGCTCATGATAATTACATACACAAATCTGAAAATAAATCAAAAGCTTGTTGGGACATAATCAATTCTAAAAGAAAAAGAAGAAGTGGAATTGATCACAGACCAACTGAGAATTTATCCTGCAGTGATTTTAATAATTTCTTTTCAGATATTGCTGTAAATATAGTAAAATCACTTCCAAATGTGTCAAGCGAACACCTACTTAGTTTTTCAAAGTTTCCTGCACCATCCATTTTTCTTGTCACCGGTTACTTAAGAGGAGGTTGGTGAAGTTATAGTCTCAATGAAAAACTCAGCTTGTCCGGATATTCACAACATTAATAATAAAATTAGTAAAAATACATACGATAATCATACTAAGTCCTCTAACAATCTTTATAAATGCCATATTTTACACGGGTGAATTTCCGGATGATTTTAAGTTTGCTAAAGTTATACCTCTGTTTAAAAAAGGTGATAAATCTGTAGTTGATAACTATCGACCTATTTCTATATTATCTATTTTTTCAAAAATCATTGAAAAATTACTAAAAACCAGATTAGTTAAATACTTTGAAAAAAATCACTTCTTCAGCTACTGTCAACATGGTTATCGTACAGAGAGATCAACTGCTAGTGCAATGTTGAGTGTTGTGGAAAACATTGTCGAGGGTCTGGAGAGGGGAGACTACGTGGGAATTGCACTGTGTGACCTATCGAAGGCATTCGACTGTGTTTCTCATGACCTTCTTCTAGAAAAGTTGGTATATTATGGAGTGAGAGGAAATGTGCTTAAACTAATTAAGTCTTTTTTAAGTAAGCGTTATCAGGCAGTTTTTTTTAAAGATACTGTCAGGGTATAATCCTATTAGTATTGTTGTTCCCCATTAATGATCTCTGTAGTTATGTGCAACCAGCTGACTGTGTATTATTTGCAGACGACACCACTTTAATACATAGTAGTAAAATTTTTGAAAATCTTATTCGATATGCATCTTATATTGAAAATAGAGCAGAGGAATGGTTCTCTAAGAATAAACTTAAATTGAATAAACAGAAAACGCAAAAGATGGTAGTCTCAACGAATATGTCTTTTCTAGATCATGAACATGTTACAACTGCTTGGTTTTCACTTAGATAACAGGCTGAATTGGACAAACCATATAGAATTTCTTAGGAGTAAACTATCATCCTCTTTATTTTTGTTAAGACAACTAAAATTTACTGTTAGTTACAATGTATTAAAAACAGCCTATTATGCTTTATTTCACGCTCATATTATGCACGAAATTATATTATGGGGTAATGCTAGCGAAATGTCTTTACTCTTCAGAAGAAGGCTATTAGAATATTATCAAACGCTGGATTTAGGGACTCATGTCGTCGTTTATTTGTTTCACATAAAATTATGACTCTTACGTCTGTTTATATATATATATATATATATATATATATATATATGACTTTAATTGAGACTCACAAATCACATCCTAGATTACCGAAATATTGAGATGTACATTCGTACAACACACGATCAGCTGGGCTAATTAGAAGACCAACATTTAGATTGACAAAGTCAAGAGTGAATTCCATTGATTATGACTTGTATAATTTACTTCCAAATGATATTAAACAAATGAACTTGTATAGCTTTAAGAAAGTTCTTAAGTCATTTTTTCAAAAAAATTATTTTTATTCGATAGGTGAATTTTTAGATTATATTAGGAGGGGTCTACCAATCGAGAGTTGATGCAAGGAGCCTAAATACCCATTACTTTCCCTTTTGCTTTATTGTATTTTATTATTATTCTTATATGTATTGTGTACATTGTCTTTTGTGTACTTTATGACTTGCTATAAATACTTTTTGTATATTGATAGTCAATAAATACTACTACTACTACTACTACTTATTCATTTTCATTTCTTGTACTATGGTGCATTATCTGTTTAGCGAGCAGATTATAGATGCTATCAACCAGTAGTTCATTATATTTAAACATCTGTTCAAAATCAATTTTCCAAGTTTTGTTACCGATAATAAGTAATTATAAAAATCTGGTCTAGTGAACATACGTTTTTCTTACAATACGTTCAATGTTTTGTCTTTGTCAAGTATTTTAATTATCAACCTTTCAGTAAAATAATTGAATTGTATTCAAAGTAAAATGATTACAACATTTGTGTGTTGTAAATAAGATGCAATATAAATTACCAATCAAAAAATGGTTTTGAATGTAAGAAAAAAATTATAATTAAGAAATACATATTTTTTAAATTGTTGGTAATGGATAATAATACATCGTACATCATAATGTTCCTATTGGGGCTATTTATAATTTAGTTCTCCTTCACAAAGGTACGGAAAAGAAAAAGCGCCATGACAAACTTTTAACAGTCGTTTTTTGCAATACAATTTAGAAAAAAAGGTAAGCATTCCATTATGTGACAGCCGCATAAAAATAGTTAAGTAAATCATAAAATTGTTCAATTGGAAGTCACAAAAAGTGTCATAAAAACATCGTGCCTAATAATATTTTTCCCCAAATTTTTGTAATTTAAATCTATGTTGAGCAAAAGACTGGAACGAAACTTCAAGTAGGTGTATATGCGGGAACGACTTGCCTGAATGGATATTTTTGGTAAATCAAAGGTAAAGAAAAAACCTCGAGATTCTGAAGTAAATGCTCTGGAAAAAAGGAAATACTTATTTGGAAAGAAGATCGGTCAAAGTTCATACAGATGTCTGGTCTTTGGGTATAATTCTATTTATAATGTTGATGATGTTTTATAATGCCTTTCATGCGAAACAAGTGCAGTAGCCACTTATCGCTTATAATTCACTGTATTTATTGAATAAATAAATAAAAAATAATAATAATAATAATAATAATAATAATTAAGGTCTTTTTGGTTAATTAAGGTCTTTTTGGTAATATATTGGGTGAATAAATTAGTAAGTTCCGTGACTGTCGATTTTGGGGTTTTCAGAGAGGTTAGATATCTGCCAATAACACTCAGATTAGACAAAGAATTAGAGGTATTATTCGAAGAAGATCAGAAAAGTTGTATAAAAGTTGTATAAAAAATTCGGAAACGCTCAAATGGTATGTTTTACCGTACACACCGGCTGGTTTTTTCCAAAAATCTAAAATTGGCTCCAAACTTGGATCGCCTCAAAAGATGAGTCATTTTTTTCGAAAATTGCCTGACAGATGGGGGAAAGTAATAACCAGCAAAAGAAAATATTTTTTCCTACGACCACCTATGAAAATGGCAATTTCCGAATTGTTTTGACACTTCGAAAGTGACAAATATCATACGAGTCCCGTTAAAGTTGAAAAGAAGAAGCAATGACACAGTCGTGTGATATTTTTTAATATCGCACAGCATCTGTCAAAGTACTGTCAATCGTTATGAGTAGTTATTAGTAGTAAAAATTGAAAGTGATGATTTTTTGAAGAAATTTACTCCACCTGAAATATCGTCGGCGACTAAAATTACCTGCTTAAAGCTGCTGCCCCAAAAATCAAAAGAAAGGTAGGTACACCTATTCATACAACTAATTCATGGAGTGAAGAAATATAAAAGGCATTAAAGCTTCTTTTTCTGAAGATATTATTTAAATTAAGTTAGTAAATATATTAGAATTTTCTTAAAAGCACAATAAAAGATTATTTTTAAAATTTTATTTTAAATCCAAAAATTAACATACTCAATGATTAATATTTTATAAAAAAAATAAAATTAGAATATTAAAAGTGTTGGGGTCGTAGGAAAAATAGTGTACATAACTCGTTGGATTTCATTTCATGCACTCGTTACGTATCCACACTTTGTTACGTAATATATTATATTTGATCTGTTAATTCATTTTGTTTTGAAATAAATATATTTTTAAACACAAGAAAGCGGACCGAATTATCTTGTACTCCTAATACATTTTATAAACGTCATATTTATTTGTTTTTAGTTAGTTCCTGGTATCTCTTAAATAAGTAATTAATATTAAAAGTATAATTAAAAATGTTTTTATTATATCTATTGATTTTAACGGGTCAATAGACACACCCTTTAGAGTCTCCTTTTACTATAAACAAATATTTCTTGAAGCTCGACATCCGGTTTATTATTGATTTATTTCTTGAAGCAGTATTATAAATTACAATTTAATTGCCGTTTCCATTGTCGCTTTATCCTGCAAGCTCCTTTATGATTGAGAAACTCCACTTTAGAGACTAAACATTATTAAATTATCGCGGTGTTTGCTCTAGAAGCACCTATAAGACTCATTTTAAAGTATCCATTATATCTAATAAAATTAATATACAATAAAGTTTCCTTTAAGGTACAAGGATAGTATAACCTATAATTCATTTCTGTAGTTCATAGTGGTTTCTTTTTAATTAAATTTCTCTTCTAATGGAAATAAAACCACTTATTTTAAAGAAAAAGGGGGGCTTAATTGACGTTTCGATTTTCTTGACCGAAAGTTGTTTTCTAAAAAATTTACTATAGTAAGTCTGATTACTACTGAATAATAAAACGCGTTTTCCGGGGGGTCCTCCTTTGCCCCCCCCCCAGATCCACCACTACTCCGCATAGTGGACTAGTGGACGTCGTAGGTGCCAACCACATTTTAATTGTAAATAATAATATTTTTGAATTTAATTGACTATGAACGTTTCTTTACTATTATCAACATTAATTTTCCAGATAAAAATTAAATCATATAACTTTTGTACTGGAAGAAAGTAATTTTGTTTTATTACAATATTTAAACATCAACTTTTCCCTGATAGAAGAACAGAAGATTTTAAAACTTTAATGGACTGAAAATTTAGATTACAAGAAATATGAACGAACAAAAACTGTTTTAACAAATTAAAATAAATTAAATGAAATCCTTAGTGAAAATTTGCATACCAATACAACAGAGATTAGATTTCAAACTTTAACATTAGCGATCTAATAAAAGAGTTGAATTTGGTCAGTGGATATATAACAAATTGCAGGGGAATCCATCTTTCTTTCTATGTTTCACAAAACTTGTACCATAAACAAACATAATTTAGACTATTATTTAACTCCTCAAATTTTCACCCACAGGCAAACAGATCGTCAATAAATGGGTGTTCACTAGAAAACGTTAAATTATTTTAGCTGTTTTTAAAGATAAAAACTTGAAATTTGGGTGGATGTTTATGGTATGGGAAAAAAGTTATAAGATTAAAGTCTTATAATTTACACATTTATGTTTTTTGTTTGTGTAATATTGTTTGTAAACTTTTAACTTAATGAGTAATATCAAAAATTTATTCATTTCGGAAGCTCATCGTGGTTTGCTAGTTCAATTTCAAAATAATAGTATATTATGCAACGATCCTGTAATGATTGTTATTAATACACGATCATTAACCGGGATACGAAACGAGCCGAAGGCGAGTTTCGTATGGTTCGTATGGTATCGTTAATAACCATTACATGAGAGTTGCATACGCTATTTTATCTACGCCCGATAAATAATGAAGAACTATAAATATTATATTTGTATTGAACACAATAACAGTAATTACTCGTATTTCTATAAAAAAATCCACAAAATTGTAATTTGTATTTGTCCAGTCCATAAACTGTTGATATATAACTTAATCAACTTTTTTCAGTCGATTCTTTAAGCTTTAGCGCACTCGGAGTCGAAGATCTATCGCCTACTACGATTTTTTGAAAATGACAAATTACAAATAGCAATAACTCGACTTTTTCAAATACATCACCCTATATTTTATTACATCATTCCATGGCATTTTTTAAGAGCTTTTTGCTGATATAGGGTTTGTGGGGTTTATTTTGTAAAACTAGAGATTTATTGCAAAATAAAAATCTGTATCGTAATGAAAAATCTGTATCATAATGGATCTCATTATGAAACGGATTATGGGCATATAAGTGTATTATTATAGTACGGGTGTAGATAAAGAGAAATTAAAAATTTATTCGTTGACGATAACGATATTTATTGAAAAACATCCAAACATACATATAAGAGCCATTGTTCGAAATCGAACATTGCCTAGCATAGCAACAGTATAACACGTGTCGTGAATCAAGGCCATCGCGCAGATACAAATTAACGCGGAAGTTAGTCACCGACGAACAAGGATATAAAACTTCAATGCGAAAGCCGCCCTTGTCGGCAAGCGCCTTTTACATATACCGCGACATACTGGCGCGACTACAGGCTGCCAGAGAGATAAAAAAAACGCACATCTGTGAAGCTGCAAACGGGTAGCGGTAATTGGCCGAAGGGATTTCGCTCAACGGCAGGCGTTTCAAATAAATCAAAAATCAAATCAGTACAACATCAACTCCGCGTGGATCAGGTCGTAAGCTTGGGACTGTCCACGAGTAATAAATTTAAGTCAGTAGAACTTCTAACTCCGCTTGAACAGGTCGTAATCGTGACAGTCATACGTAATAAATTCAGCAATTTACATTATACAAATTGAATGGTATCAAATGCATACCCTTATTCAAACTCACCAATTTTCTTGAGCAATTGAAAACCCAGTTTTAAATCATTGTTAAATTATACATTTGTTAAAAAGTGTTTTTTAAGAAAGTTATCGTTAATATAAAAATTGAAGTAACCAGTGTATGCTTTCATTACAAATCACGATATAGTCCACAATCTACTCAGCCAGACTCATCTACAGGGTGTAGTCTAATAAGTTTGGGTCTCCAAATTTGGTAACATTTGGAATCGCCCAAAACAGCCATAATACAAAAATGTTTGCATTTTTTGAGCACCTAAAATTAGATATAAACTTACAAAATTCCCAATTCATACTATTGGGATTAAATTAAATGTTTAAAACGTTCGATACTTACATTTAAACAGTAACATGTTTCGAAAACTTGCATTATTAGATTTCAAGTCTATTCCATAAATCAATAATGGGTCAATGGATTGTAGCTTTGTCTTTTAGATAACTAAAATGTTTCCACAAAAATCTATGGCTAAAAGTCTGGGGAAACATCTAAATATTGCATTACTTATAATGCGGTCCAGTCTAATTTTCCTGAAAGAAAACGTTGCGTGTGGTCCTCTCGGAAGCTTTAATATAAATCAAATAAATTTGACGGATTGCAGCGCTGTCAGTCTCAACTCGCGACTCGCAACTCGCAACTCGTGAAACTTTTCTCAAAACTAACCTTCAAAATTGAAATCTTCTGAAATACTTTGATACTAATTTTTTGTTTTAAGGTTTCAAAGTTAGTACTTTTTTTAACTTCATTTCTTTAAACTTTTTTATTTTATTAAATATAACTATTCGAGAAAACCTCGAATACTTTGATTTTAATTAATTTATAAATACAACCTTAAAGTTATCGAGAAAAATGTTAGCATTTTTTTTCGTTTTTAATTTTTATCTCCAGCAAAAATAATTTTTTTTATGAAACTTGGTAAAAACGTTCTTTTTGTGTTTTAAATAAGATGTAATATTTATTTTTCGATTTTATACGAATTTAAATTAATAAAAGAGCCTAATTTTCATTCGAAATTTTTCATTTTTTTAACTTTAAAGTTTCTGATTTTTCACGATTTTATAATTTCCAGGTTTCATGTACAACCCTTCAATAAGGGTCTGTAGAGGTGAAAGAGAGCAAGAACGGCTATTTTTGCAACGATATTGAACGTTCGTTTTTCTGTTCCTTTACAGAGCCGTTAGGAAGGGTTGTACATAAAAACTGATTGGAAAAACGCAAAATCCACTCAATTCTACCATTGTATAAGTGTTTTTGCAAAAAAATATTTGGAAACCGCTGATATTAATCTATATTCCTGGCTTAGGTAGACCATGTGAGTTTTCATGGGAAGTACCTGGGAGGGTTTATACCATTTTGTTCTTCATTATTTATTTCTGTCATAAAAAAATATTCAAGAATTACCCTAGTATAATTAATATCGGTCCTCATATGAAAGGAAAAAAGCCTGAATTACAAAAATGAATTTTAAATATAAATCCTAAATTTATATTTGCGCCATGTTTTGCTCATACATTAAATTTAGAGGATAATGACGCTGGCAGAATAAACAAAGAAATTGTGTCTTTTTTGGCATTGTTCAATTGTAGGGCATCGAAAAATATACCGTTATTGAGTGACACTCGATGGAAAAGTAGAGTAAACGATATGAAACTTTCAACCTTTTAAATTACAAAAACATTTAGTAAAAATTTAAAGAAGGAAAGAAAGAAAGAAAGAAAGAAAGAAAGAAAGAAAGAAAGAAAGAAAGAAAGAAAGAAAGAAAGAAAGAAAGAAAGCAAGAAAGAAAGAAAGAAAGAAAGAAAGAAAGAAAGAAAGAAAGAAGAACGAAAGAAAGAAAGAAATAAAGAAGAAAAATAATGATAAAAATGATTTGTCTAAATTTCAATTGAGACGTGAAATATCCAGTTCTAAGGAATGCAATGTAAATTTGGATTAGGACAACTAATGCTTTTTCTGGTAGTTGTTTTGTAACTATTAACTAGCAAACCACGATGAGCTTCCGAAATGAATTACTATCAACCCTGTGATAATGTTATATCCTGGGCTTCTTTTGGATTTAAATTTTTGTGGATCATTTTTTGAGCTTCCTTTGTGTTCTCAGATGGAAATGGCTGGAAGATATTGGCTGGGTGTTCAGTAAATAACTCGGCTTTTTCTTTATCTGGCTTGTTTTCTATTTAGTGGTATTATATTTTGTGATTTTTTTATTTTTTACTGTACTCTTTAACAAGTGATTTGATTCTTTGTTGGTGAGAGGTGTACTTTGATAACAATTTTTATTTTAGTACTACCAAAAATTCTCTACTAGAAATGATCATACAAAAAGTTTTTTTTTAAATTCGTTAAAAAATGGCAGCAATAGAGTTTTGACGAAGAATTCATCGCAAAACAAAAATTCAAAAAGATATTTGAGAAAAACACAACCTAAAAAAACCCCATTTTTAGGTACTTAAAATTTATAAAATTGTTACGAATTTGTAGAGTTCTTTACGAACAAAATGCGCTCCTGAAGATTCTTCTACGTCTAGTCCTCGAGCAAGAGGACTTTTTTTTTCGAAAAATCGTACATTTTTAGGTTGCCAAGGACTATATTTACTGTAAATATCAAGTCATTATATGAAAAATTGAAAAGTTATAGCAAAACCAAAAAAATGACGATTTTTGACGGTTTTATCGATATATCTCGAAAAGTAATTCGACAATCGATAGTTACAAGGTGATCAATCGAAAGATCTTTTTATTATCTACAACTTCCTCATTTACTATTTTTCGATTCAACGAGAAGTCTCTTTTCTATTTACAAAAAACCGTTTTTTTTTTCAAATTTACGAATTTTTTTGGGTTAGGTTCGCCAACTGAAATCCGTGACTTTTTTGACACCATCTTTCTTAGGATTTTTTTCCTACATCGGGTAGCAATTTAGGTAAATTAAAATACCACCATTCTATTGTACTAGTTTTGCGAAACGGAACAAGAAAAAGAAAATTATCGATCCAAATTTATATTTAAAACAAGCAGATAAGGACTCTCTCCAAGAAGATATCGATGGAAATAAACTTTGTAATGAAATGTTGTCTTTTAAAGCTATTGTCACGACACTTCGGGCACGCTAACCCGAAAGTTTATTAAATTATATAATATCCAATCATCTTCCCTCTTGCTTTAATAATTTAACGGTGGCTCTTAGAATCTTTCTTACATTTCCTGTAACTTTAGTAAACTGACGGTAATTAAAAATTTTCTAAGGTCTACTATGTCCCAAGAAAGATTAACCAAATACTCTTCTTTATGGTTATTAATACCACTTATTTGTGGCATCCAGAGGCACATCGCCCAGTAGAATCATTCATATAGTTAATAGTAATAGTTTAAGGTCATGTTATTGTACGTGTAAATAGGAAGGTTGATGTCTTATCACGTACGATTATTTGTTTAATCATTTATTGTATATAAGAACAGTTAAGGTCAATCTTCCTGGTATTCATTATATCATATTAACTCACTTCTTACCTAATATTGTAGCATGTATGATACTTACGTGTCACTGTAAATAGACGTCCGTTAGTTAAGGGATGAGTTTCATTCCCTACCTCATCCCCTAAACCAGGACATCACATGGCGATCCTGCCAGTCCTTTAGGACATCAAAAAAGTTTATAATTTTAACGTTTCGACTTGTAAATCTAAAGATTAACCAGTCATAGATATCTATCACAATCAATAGACGATTTTGCGTTAATAAAAATTTATTAAATTAATTTAAAACGTTCCTACAAATAAAATAATTAAATCTTTAAAATCCTAATACCAATAAATGTTCGTCTACGCTACTGTGAATCATTGGTAACTTAATACGAATTCGATAAAAAGACATTTTCTGTGATGCATGAGAATGAATTGTGCAGACTCTAAAGTATTCTCTTGATCTTGTTTCTTTAAAGTCGTTCGCTAAATTGAAAATGCTTTACCGGCAAAAGAACAAATTGAATTTGATGAAACCTAATGCCTAAGTAATTTAAAAGGACGTAATATGGGCTAATGGCGAGTAATCAGAGACTGAATTCTTCAAGTAAAGTGATTTCAATTAGATTATTTTTAATAAAAGTCCTATTTTATTTACAAAATTAAAAGGAATATTCATTTATACGAGGGTAACATCGAAAAATTCTGGAAACTCCAAAAGCGGAGGAGAATTAACGTCACTTTAATTTCAATTGGATTACTTAAATTTAAAGTTTTATCAAACGCTGGGAACTTTTATATACATATAGATTACAGATTACAGACTTAATGATCGACAATATGTGTATTAATTAGAAACTCAACCGAAATACCACTAAAGGATATAAATAGGGGATTCCCAAAAACTTTGAAAGACAGAAACGCCGGCAGCAACATCATTTGTAAGGAGTACCCAACAATGCATCTACGAAATCTAAATTTAATGCTCTAGCCTGAAGGAGTATCACTCGTTTTAAGTGGATAAATGACTTATTCTTGAATACCGTACACCTAACCGGTGTAAAGTACGTTGTGTAGACAGGGCAATTAAAAAACAAAAGGAGCATTTAATTTGTATGTATGTACCTGACAATTCTGAATTAAAATTACAATTTAAAATATTTTTTTTGTTAAACTGTTTTTATACAGGGTGTTCCGATATTCGACCGACAACGCTTTACAGGTGATAGCTGTTGACAAATGATGAAAAATGAGTTATATTAAGTACATAAGCCCCGAAGATTGTTAGTTTACGAAATACAGGGTGTTAAAGTTGAGAAATTAAAATTATTTTTTTGCGATATGCTTGGCGTACTTCATCTAGTGGCGCACAATAATGGGTAGTGGTAACTTAGGCCCCCCTATTTTTTACGACACTGTATAAAACGATTATTTTCATTTTATTTAAATCTTTGGTTATTTATGTTATAAAAAGGTATTAACTTTTATTGCGCTAAAATCAACAATTTTGGAGATATTTGACTTTGAAGAGAAGTCTACAATTCGTCTTTTCCAGATTTTTCAAATGTTGGAGTCTTGGACTCTTGCCTGAATGACATTTATCCTTTAGCTCGTGCTTTACACTTCCTATTTACCGGAATTATAAAGTATAAATATTTATATATTTTTTATTTTAGAGCAATTGCTAAAATAATTTTTATTTTCAGGTAAGCACAGATAACATTTTTTTGAAGTTAATTTAATGGTGAGTATGTTTGCTTAATATTTTTAAATATAATTTTTAATTTTGTGTTTGCAAAAGAAATACAGAAGGAAGAAAATCATTTGTGTGGTGCTACTTTTTTAATAGAGATTTTAGACTTCTAAACCTAAAGTTTAGAAAAGTCTTTAGAAAAGACAGAAGCGTTCCGCTTCTGTGTGTCCGTCCGTCCGTCTGTACGCATTTATAACTCAGCTTCCAGAACCGATAGAGACTAACGGACAACGGATATGATCTCAGGATACCTTGAATGTGTGCACGCCTAAATTTCATCTTTCTACGACGATTTTTCAAATTTAATACTTGTGTTACCTTAACAAACACATATTCTCGCTATTTTGTCGGAGACGAAAGAGGCATGAAAATGGGATTATTATGACTTTGACGTCTGTCAACGTCATTTATTTCTAATTCATTTTGAGTTAAATATTTTGAAGCATTTGCACATAATATACGGTAGCTAAATCACCGAAAACAACATGAGTTGAGACAAATTTCGAAGATCCCTTTAGACGTTGGACGTTGCGAAGAAAGTTAAAGATCTATTGAATAAACTATTTTGGTAGCCTACCAAAGATCGAGTAATGATGAAACGTTTAAGTAAATACCATTTTTTACGGATGTATCTTTTAAGATTTTTTTTCAAATTTAATAAATAATTTTTGTTTAGTTTAGAAGTCTATTGTTCCCGCTCACTAGCGGGTGCCGTTACTACTTGTTTTTTTCCTTTAGCAACTACTTTTTTAATCCAGGTATACAATTCCATATTTATTTTAAATGTCAGATTCTCAGGATCCGCCTCTTCTGAGCCGCCTATCCACTAATCTGTATTATATTTTAGGTTATGACAGGGTTAAGACGAAATTCTAACGTTTTGTAAAAAAATACAAGCGAAGTTTAAAAAATTAAATTGCAAACTCTGATTTTAGCTTGATAGTTAATACCAGTTCGAAATTAGTTTCGGAGTGAAGCATGGAATATCGAATATTAATTATTTGCTTAGGACGAACTTTGAAAACTGTAAAGACTCGAGTGACTCGCTTAGTCCAACAAACTTTTAATGATATAGAAAGATTACAAACTTTTCAAATTATTCTCTTTGTGAAATATTTCTAGGTTAGATAACATATATTGAATAAGAGGAAACACAACACACAACAATAAATTACAAACTTACTTTGTAAAAAGTATTAGATCATGGCTATACTAGGATCGTCCAATACTTGTAACGATTTTTGTTTTAAAATTTCAATATTTATTTCAAGATTTCAAGATTATATTTAAAAAATTAGGATTAATTGCATTCCATCCCAACATTGGTTAAGATGCAATAAGGTGTGTGGTAAAATGCTTTTGAATCATTATTGTTAACACATACAATAAACAAGTAATATTAAATAAAAAGCAAACATTTTTTGTAACAAACTGTACCCAATTACATCGAGTCCCTTTTAAACCATACTAGTAGAAATCACATGTACCACAATAATTGTCTTTTTCTTTTTCTTTTTCTTTTTCTTTTTCTTTTTCTTTTTCTTTTTCTTTTTCTTTTTCTTTTTCTTTTTCTTTTTCTTTTTCTTTTTCTTTTTCTTTTTCTTTTTCTTTTTCTTTTTCTTTTTCTTTTTCTTTTTCTTTTTCTTTTTCTTTTTCTTTTTCTTTTTCTTTTTCTTTTTCTTTTTCTTTTTCTTTTTCTTTTTCTTTTTCTTTTTCTTTTTCTTTTTCTTTTTCTTTTTCTTTTTCTTTTTCTTTTTCTTTTTCTTTTTCTTTTTCTTTTTATTTTTATTTTTATTTTTATTTTTATTTTTATTTTTATTTTTATTTTTATTTTTATTTTTATTTTTATTTTTATTTTTATTTTTATTTTTATTTTTATTTTTATTTTGATTTTTATTTTTATTTTTATTTTTATTTTTATTTTTATTTTTATTTTTATTTTTATTTTTATTTTTATTTTTATTTTTATTTTTATTTTTATTTTTATTTTTATTTTTATTTTTATTTTTATTTTTATTTTTATTTTTATTTTTATTTTTATTTTTATTTTTATTTTTATTTTTATTTTTATTTTTATTTTTATTTTTATTTTTATTTTTATTTTTATTTTTATTTTTATTTTTATTTTTATTTTTATTTTTATTTTTATTTTTATTTTTATTTTTATTTTTATTTTTATTTTTATTTTTATTTTTATTTTTATTTTTATTTTTATTTTTATTTTTATTTTTATTTTTATTTTTATTTTTATTTTTATTTTTATTTTTATTTTTATTTTTATTTTTATTTTTATTTTTATTTTTATTTTTATTTTTATTTTTATTTTTATTTTTATTTTTATTTTTATTTTTATTTTTATTTTTATTTTTATTTTTATTTTTATTTTTATTTTTATTTTTATTTTTATTTTTATTTTTATTTTTATTTTTATTTTTATTTTTATTTTTATTTTTATTTTTATTTTTATTTTTATTTTTATTTTTATTTTTATTTTTATTTTTATTTTTATTTTTATTTTTATTTTTATTTTTATTTTTATTTTTATTTTTATTTTTTTTTTGCTAAATAACATAAGGTGAGGCAAACGTAGATGGTCGTTCCAACTTTGAGCTATTGTTGTATGTACCTGGAATTAATTGGTGGTCTGGTATATGGTGGCGTTGAGGTTAATTGTGGCTTGTATCTGGAATTCCTCATTTAATGGATATATTTTATAGACCTTGAATCCAGAAGAGCCATTACCTGCAGAATCGGCTTAAACTCACGCTTCATTTAACAGAGCCAAACTGATATCTTGTAACTCTTCGGCCAAGATGATTGAATATCCATAATGAAATTGAAGTTTTCCAGAAAGAACAGTCAAGCAATCGCAAATAATGCGTAGGATGGAAGGTATAATAATATAATGTAATTCTCTTTTGCAAAATGGTATCTTAGCCAAAAGAAGCAAATTATATAAAATCGAAAAACAAAAAAGCGGCTAGAACTAGCATTTTTTGGTCTCAAAGACATGTATTTTTTACACAAATTGATCGGGTTGATTGGAAATCCTTCTTCAAGTATGGTGAAACTTCTCGATTTCTTGGTTTTGAATGTTTTCTATTTTCAAATTGACCAATTGATCGCATCTACAAGCACCGCTAATCCCCATTATCAAAGCCACTTTCATCAACAGGTACTCGTTGTCGGGAGTTTCATTCAAAAACTTTCAGGTTGTTCTAATGTCTTGGACTTCTTTGGTTTGTACCCTGTGATTTGCTTTTCAAAAAGCTCGTTAGTTTGCCATATTTTGAAATGTCGATTTTTTTATAAAGGTGAATAGCATCGAGTATTTGGTCCATAGCGACGACGGGGCTAATTTTTTTTTGCAGATGTAAAAAATAAGCCAATAGAACATTTTCATCGATACCTTTTATCTTCCGTGAATTCATCCAAGACCCAAACATTTTGAACTGTATCGCTGCTTCTTCCACTTCCGTAAGGTTATCCCCAGGAACATAAATTTCATTGGTTTCCTCCATTTTCTATACTTTTTTTATTCAAAAAAGCTTCCCCTTTCTCAAAATTTATTTAAACATTTGCTAACTCATGCTCTTGGCAACCAAATAAACAACCTACTTTGACCAAAATGTAAAAAAGTCACTGTCAAGTCATTCTGACATTTATAGGGTACTGAGATGCAACTAGCTTTGATTTGATCACAAAGCTTATTAATTATTATCTCATAAAAAAACGATTTCTTCAACTTGTTGGATAAAACATTGTATGCCACTCGCGTGTTATGTTTCCTAAGTCACTCGAGAATTTATACCACTCGGCCTGTATAAATTTTCTCGCGTGATTTATTTTCAACATAACACACTAGTACCTTAAATAACTATTAATATCATTAGCTGACTTCAGATAAACTGTAAATAATACACCCATAATAGTATATCATTATTATTACTATTATTAAACTATAAAAGAGAACATTTCTAAAGATTGTCTCAAACTTTGGACCTGTCTGACTCTGGCATCCAGATTTTCATGACTCTACCCATTTAAAATGCTTCTGGAGAAAGATCTTTCAGCGCCCTTAAAACAGTTAAATCATTTTTAAGGTCATCTTTAAACCAAGAACCTTATAGTAGGGGAGGCCGAGGTGCTAAATTTGCAGTTACTAAAGCGTCATGGGGACCTATTGGATTGTGAAGATTAGGTTCTAAAACGAAAAAAATTTAAGTTAAGTTTTCCATTTTAGTGGGGGGAAAAGCGTGTAAAAATTTTCAAAAATGTAAAAAAAAACAGTCACATGGAAATACTCGAGCGCGTGAGACATTCATAGTGTATACGCGTTTTGTCTTTCTGATAACCGATAGGTATTAGTCTGACGATTAACTAGTGGGGGGGTGGCCGTAAAAAGAGGTAAAAAAACAAAAAAAAAGAAAGTTATTCGAGCGTGTCAGAAATTCATAGGGAATGATAAGTGAACTCAAAATAGTGTCCGCTTGAAATGACTGACGATTTGAACGTGACCAAAAGTCATGACTGATTTTTGAAAATGTAAAAAAAAAGTGTGACCTTGAAATACTCGAGCGCGTCAGAGTTTTATACTGAGGGTTTAACTTGATGTCTTAGACGTCCTAAATGATACTCTGACAATTATATGGAGGGATATTGGTAATCTGCCAATTTTAAAATAAAAAAAAAATCGTTTTTTCTGTTTATTACTGGATGTAATAAAAACAAGATGTATATATATAGAAAATTCAATCATTTATTGATATAAAAATAGATACAAAAAATTATTAAAAAAAAAGTATTTTCATCCTCACTGGATTCGTCTTCGAAGTTGTCTTCCACTTCAACTTCGCCTGTAAAAAGCTGGGTTGTAATCACATCCCATTAGCGCATGCAGAGCTGGTAGTGCTGGTGAAACAAGTAGGCCCAATTTAGCAGAAAGAGCGGAAATGGCGATATAACGGCGTGCATTACCTACTCCGAGATCAATCCCGATTTTTACCGACGATTTAATATGTTCCATGTTGGCTAACATAATTACAACGATATCTGTATCAGAAGGTCTGATGGTAACAATGGAGTCTTCTTTCATTTTACAAGCAAAAAATACAACTTTTGTATCCGCTTCTTCATGATCGGGACATGACAGTTCATGATCAATAATTCGCGATACTTCATTATTGAAATTCTCAGTTTGCCTCCTTACCACGTTAAATCTCATTGAACTGATCTGGTTTCTCGAAACAATACAACATTTAAATTATCTGATGTGCCAGATTTGTTTTTTAAGACAGTTTCAGATGTAAATGGAGAACATTGGAGTAAATGTTCGTGTTCAAAAGGTGGAAAATTCGTTTTGGAAAGTGGATATAGCAATGGAAAACTTAATAGACCTTATAATAATAAACCTCAGAAAAGACAATGCTAACCCTCCTTGTTACTTATTAATTACATTTAATTCGTTCAATGTCGTAGTGCAACAATTTTGTCAGAAGCATAAGGTTTATTTTTATAAATAATATAACTTTTGTTTTTCATTCAAAATTTAATCTACGAAGTACTTATATACCATTTTATATGAAGTTACCTTATTTATATTATAGAAACTTATTTTGCAAAGTACGACTATGGAATGTGACTTCTTTAGACTATAGCGTGGGAACTTTGCGAGGGACTGAAAGATAGAGAAAGAGTAAGAAGAAACGAGAGGCGCGGAGTGGGGAATACAAAGTTCTCAGCATCTGTAACCTTCATCCTTTATCGACAGTTTTAGCTACATCGCCCCATGAAAACCGTCAGATTATATGTTTTTCGTAATGCTGATAGAATTTCCTTCAAAATAAAAAAAAATTCAATCGCGCTCGAGTATTTCGAGGTGACGTTTTTTTTTTACAACTTTGTAACTCGCTCATTTCCTTATATCACGCTCAAATTGACAGATTATTGAAATATACACTTTTCTGGATGTACTTAACTTACCTTTTCTTAGTCTGACGCGCTCGAGTTTTTCTGAGGATCGATTTTTTTGGTAGGGGTACATTACAGGGTGCAAGATTCCTCCCCATATGTATTTCTGACGCGCTCGAGTAACGCGGAAAATCCCCGCTTGGCCTCTCCTACTATTAGCAATTTGGTACATAGAGAAAGAAGCATTGAGTGAAATAAGCTATGCTAGAGTGATAGATAACTTTGTAAAGAATAACGCTAGAAAAAAGTTCATTTAGTTTTTGAAAACTATTGTAGGATTTTGTGTATTTTATACAGGAACTGATTACAGAAATTTCACTTTATTTATAGTGCAATACTTAACAACGTTGTTTCTTTTGCTTCTGGATGTCCAGTTTCTTTGGTATTATTCTATACCCCCAAACAGAAATTATTTTTGGGGAGGACTGAGGATATGTAGGGTAAGGGTGGGGCCCAACCTTTTATGCATTGGGAATGACTGCCAGGTTTACTGGTTGAAAGTGTTTTTAGTTTGTAGGTATAGTTTGTACTTTGTGATGAGAATTCATGTCTCTTTGAGCTGTAATTATTAAAAAAAAATATCATTAATATTTTCAATAAGCACAATTTAATCTATTTCCAAAATGTAATTAACATAACCAAATCTTATTTAAATGCTATTACGAAATTTAATTAGGCTGTTAAAAATAAAACTTGCTGTTTTGGAACCCATATTTTAAGCTCCTAAATGCATAAAAAGTAGACTAAAACGGAGTTTTAGGCCACTGAAATATACAAAATTTTCCCCATACCCATCCCCCCAAGGTCAATTCCTGGCTACGCCACAGGAAAGGGCCCCCAATTGTCTTAGTGAATAGGGCCGCCTGAACTGTAAATCCGCCTCTGAATCTAATCTAAAATAACATTTTATTACAGTACCTAACAAGCTCTATCATAGTATTAAACATATTTTAATCCCTAACTTATCTATCTTTAATAAACCTAGCCCGCTTAACAGACACATGAAATAAACTTAGCTTAGCTCTAACTTTTCTGCGAGACTTCCCTGTCCAGTTAACTAAAATATATAACGAAAAATCTATCAGGCCTCTGACAAGCCATAGAAAATTCCCAATGTATCGGAAGCAATTCTATTGTATACTCTTATCGCAATGTCGGTAGCGAAATGATCTTTTAATGGTATTTTCATCCGCGTGTCTGTCATTTTTCATTTCGGTTTTCCCAAAGAAAAAAGAAAAATAGTGCTAAAAGTCTATCACGTCATGTGCCAGAGGATAAGTGAAAGGGATTTATAATCTTGGTATAAAGGCGATGTCTTTATATTTACTTAATGAGTTTGTTTGCTAAATAAATGTCATTTTATTAAGTGAATAATAAATAATAATTCGTTTTTTGTAACTATTTCCCTCGTTTTAATTTCCACCAATCACAAACGCGCAATTTTGAATTAGAAATGGTTTCTAGATGAAAAAACTGTATGACAGCTCCTGTCATTAGTTTTTTCGAGTTTACTCGCGGCAAAACTTGACAGCTGTTGTCACCAGAAATTACAATACCTTTGATAATAAGTAATTATAGTCTCCTAGGACACCAGAAATGACGCTAAGCAATTTTTCTGATTTTATTTTAAATAAATTTTGTAATATTATTTTTAAACAGTGCTAGTCAGCTTAAGTAGTGAAAATGAGTCGCTTTGAAAGTGATTCTAAGGCTAATAATGATCTGGCGATTGAGAAAAGTGTACCCTACAATACCGTTAAAACCCATACGTTAATATGGAAATAGTTTACGGAATTCTGCAAGGCAAAGAAATAAGAGCTTTTGGAAACTACAAGTTTAGAGCAACTAAACTTAATCCTGACAGATTGGGCGTGGAATATCAAGAAAGAAAACGGTGAAAATTACAAAGAACAAGTTGCGAAGACAATATGGAACACCATTGCAAAAAAAATGCAAGAGATGTATTTTATGAAGTGGGAAATAATTTTTGATCCATTTGAAGATAGTATCTTCAAGTCTAGTAGGAAAGGTCGTAATGCGAAACGAAGGAATTTGAAGATGTGCGCCGATAAAAGGAAATCGAGCTCTGCTTCATTAAAATGGGAAGAATACTACGCAATGGTTTTATTATGGGACGAAGACTCTGCGGCAGGACTCCAGCAAAAATTTTAGCATATCGCTTCAGTAGAACCTGCCTGGAGAGGTGGAGAAGCAGTTAATTGCAGAGTTCATTATTTTAAAGAGGAAGTGGATAATGGGATTAAAAGAAGGCAGGATTAAATACAACAATTAATTAAAATCACTGGCCACAGTTCAGCAAATGGATAATGAGCATTATTCCAACATCATAAACACCCTTAGAAGTGACGCCTCAGAACCTCCAGCTAAAAAACAGAAAACAGAAGATCCTGCAGCCACTCCTCGAGCTTCTCACTCTGCAGCTGGTCCCATCAACAACATTGATGAATTACCTACACCAAACGTTATCAATGAGTTAACAAATATTTCAAACAATACTCCTACTGTGTACCAAAATTGCCATTTATATTTTAATCGTACCATAAATAATTAAGTACCTACATATTTATTATGTATGCATATATAATAGGTAGTATGTTTTGTAAGCTATGTGTATGCAGAATAATCTGTTACTCATGAAATAGTCTTGTCAAATACCATTCGGGAATCTAATTTTCCTCTGAAAAAAATCGAAAAAACACAATGCAAAGTAATATTTTTTTAACAAAATGCATGCGTGCACTCATGCTTCTTGTTAAAATATTAGTTAGCAACGTGTCTATCCAAGTAATAAGTCAGAAAAAAAGGAGTACACCGTCAAAGGTACCGCTGAGACCGAAGCGCTCGGCTTTCCTTTGACTGTATTTCTCCTTGAGGTCACCGGCGCTGCTTCGTAACACTCAAATAGGGCGACATAGGCGTGCGGGGTAAATTAAATTCAGTTGAGTATTTCATTAATAGACTATTATTAAAGTTATATATGTAAACAATATTTCCGTTTCTGTTTTATCAACTCGAGAAATATTCTCTGGCTCCCGAGCTATATATTAAAGTAGAACACTCGAGCATCAACTTTAAAGAAATTTTTAGATGGCTGGACTATAGGGATTACTTACACTATACTATAAAATGGAACTTTCCGGACGAATATGGAAAAAACGGGAGATATTTTTTAATTATGTCATGCTAAAACTTGATATTTTAAGTTGTATCTCATTTAGTTAACTTTACTACTTTTCATATATCAATAATTACGGAAATAACGTTTACATATATAACTTTAATAATAGTCCATTAATGAAATACTCATCTGAATTTAATTTTCCCCGCACGCCTATGTCGCCCTATGTGAGTGTTACCTTAAAGGGAAATACAGTCAAAGGAAAGCCGAGCGCTTCGGTCTCAGCGGTACCTTTGACGGTATGTTCCTTTTTTTCTGACTTATTACTGGGACAGACTATACTTACGAATATTTCCTTGAATTCTAGTAGGTATTCTTAGTAGGTACTATGTTTTCTATGTCTCTATAAGTAATAGGACAAAATATCACTATGTGGAATTATCAAATGAAATTGTGCATTTATTTATACAATCTGTAAGAGAAAATATTAAAAAGCACAATGATTTAAAAAAAAATCTAAACTGAATATGACTAAAAAAGTCAAATATAGTGTGTTTGTTTCTTGTATTGGTGCACCAACCGAATTTATTGCTAAATATTTTACTGAGAATTTGATTAAGGAGTTTATTTCATTTATACAAATATTTCATATTGTTTGTTATTATAATTTTTTCAAATATTATGAAAGATTTTACTTTATAAATTTGAAAAGTTTCCTATTATTCTGTTTTTAGCACATTGTATAATTTTGTTATATCAAGGAAGATTAAAACACTTAAAGTTTGTTGGATTATATAATTTCCATTACCAGGATAAACACAGAAGGTTAGATTAATATTCTACAACACCCAGATCCTTTTGTTTGGTGGGGTGAAGTAAACACAAGGTATCTGAATTTATTTATATACAGTGTGTCCCAGACTTAATTGACAACGCTATATCTCCAAAACGGTTTCAGATATTTCAGTCGGACAAAAACAAGATTGTTTTTTTTTAATTCTTTATTATCACATTTAAATCAACCCCCAATTGTACCAACTCCGAGATAGCACCCCCAACCCAAAAGTTTTAAATAGCACCCTGTGTATATTTTCCTTTATTTAGATGAAACCATGAAAACACGAATTTTATACACGAAATACAAACAACATTTTTTGTACAACTGTGAATGTAAATACTTCCAATACATCTTGACGTGGTTATTTATCCCGATAAGTTATCGCACAATTTCACAGCCTCCAGTAGTCTTTCTGTGTCGTTACTATAGAAACGGTTTGTTGGTACGCCGCGTGTTTGACGTTTGACTGTGTTTACTCGTGGTTGCTTCAATTTCAAGTTATTTTCAAGAAGATGGGTGTTGATTATGATAGTGGTAGTGATGCAAATGTATCTAATACAGGGTGTCCCAACTAAAATTTGCACCCAAATATATCGAGTTTTGTTCAAATTTTGAAAAAATGCCAACACAGGTCAATTTTAATTTAGAGGGGGCTCAATTTTTATCGTAGTTTCAAACTTGTTTTTTCATCCCTCTAGGGCCCAGAACCACCCCTTGAAAAATCTTAAATGGCAAGGGGTGTTAAGTGACACATTATTTTGAAGCTGCTTTCATTATCTAATGCAACGCCGTCATTTTTTTTATTTGGAATGACTATTTTGAAAAAACTGCTTAGATTATTGTGAAAGAAAACAATTTAATTTTAACGAATGTACTGCTGAATTCAAGGTTTTTTAATTTAAATACCTTTGTATGAATTTTTTCCGATTTTTCCCAAAAAGTTCCTCAATTTGACCCTCAAATAACATTGTCTCTAACCTGATGAGGTCAAGCGGACCTCGGATTCGGATTCAGCGACCCGAAAACCTTTGTTTGCATTTTTTCAGATTTTTCTAGAAGTATTCCTCAATTTGACGTTCAAATGACCTTGACCTGATGGGGTCAAGCGGATCTCGGATTCGGATTCAGCGACCCCAAAAACCCCTAGTTACAGTAGTCAAGTTCTTGGCACCGACAATTTTTTTTTGTGGTAGGTACTGTGTATTTTAAGCAGTTTTCTCAAAAAAGATTCATTCAAAATAAAAAAAGAACGGGGTTGTATTAGATAATGAAAGCAGCTTCAAAATGATGCGTCACTTAATACCACTTGCTATTTAAGTTTTTTCAAGTGGTGGTTCTGGGCGCTAGAGAAAATTGAGCCCCCTCAAGGTTAAAATTGACCTATTTCGGCATTTTTTCAAAATTTGAACAAAACTCGAAATATTTGAGTGCAAATTTTAGTTGGGACACCCTGTATGTTACAGGCCAAATCCAAGTTAGTATATGAGAAAACAAATGACTAAAAAAAGGTTTCTGAAAATGTGCTGGAAATCTACGTGGAATTAATTACAATATTTTAACATTGTAATAAACGTCTGTTTCCATTAACAATTTTTATTGAAAATAATCATTTATTTATTTATTTATACTGTTACCTGTTTAATCAATCATAAACGCTATCGAATTATTTTTTTAATAAATTTTGTCTTCTAAATTAACCTCTAGCTCCAATGATTGGCACGTGTGTTTGTGTTTTTCGATCATCCATCAAAATAGTGGAAGAAACCCCAATAAAAGTATTAAAAATCTATTAGGTATATGACATAAAAAATATACAAGACAGTATGTACGCACAGATGGTCGCCAAGCGACTGACATAATATTGATTCAATATATTTGAATAATAATAATAATAGTAATAGTTTATTTATTTTCGTGATATTACCTATATATACATTTAAACAACTAAATAATACGAATATAACTTAATAGGTAATCACAAAAAAAAGACTGAAAACAACTATGATTTACAAGTAAATCAGCTGATCTAAGTTTCAGCCTTAAAAGTATTCGACGTACTAATATAATCAATACTAAGACTTAAACAATATAAAAAAAAGAAACTACAAAGGTACATTGACGCAAAAAAACAACTTTCAATTTGAAATTTGACTATTTAGCAGATATTTTTTGAAACATATTTTAAAATTTAGATTTGACATTAGTTTGAAGGAGGAGGGTATGGAATTATATGTTTCATATATATCAAAACTAAAAGATCGACAGTAAAGGGCAGTACGATGAGGTGGGGGAGATATTAGTCCTTTATATCGTAAATTTAAATTGTGCACATCCGTTCTAAATTTGATTTTATTATAAAGGTAAGGTGGCTTTTTGCTAGTAACTACTTTGTGATATAAACAAGCAGCATGTAGCAATCTCCTATTGTCCATATTCAACCAAATTGTTTCTGCTAATTTATATGGTATGGCTTCATTCTTACGAATTCCATATATGAACCTGAGGTAAGATTTTTGCACCCTTTGTAAACGCGCGATGTCAATTTTGTCTAAACACGGACCATAAACAATATCCCCATAGTTCAAATGGCTTAATACTAAAGCATCCGTCAATTTTATTTTTAATTGATTAGTAGATGTCTATTTGGATAAAGCATTTTTAAATTCATATAGCTTCTCTGAATATATTTTGTTACATGATTCTTAAATCGTAAATCTACATCCATTTCTACTCCTAAATTTCTGACAACAGAGAAAACATTTTTATTTTCATTTTTTACATATATATTAAGTTGATTTTTAATAATGTCCCGATTGCTGCCAAAAACAAGACTGGTATATTTATTACTTGTATATATACAGAAAAGGAGAGGACCTAACACAGAACCCTGTGGCACGCCACATTTTATTACTTCGCTGCTTGAAACACCATTACTAGTTTCAATAAATTGTGTTCTATTAAGTAGATAGCTTTTTATTAAAGGACCCCGCAATAATCTTACGGAAATTGGGTCTCGGTGGATTTTTCTAAGCTTTTGATATGATGTAGTGCATGTTATTCTTAACAAAAGTTAACATTGCGCCAACCCCCCTAAAATGAACAGTTTTGCTGCTACAGGGCGTTGAAATCACCCCTGGCTCAAAATAAAATGTTTATTTTTAAAGGCGGGAACAATGCTTTTAAATGTTTTATTTTGGATTATGTTGCATAATATTAAGCTGTTTTATAAAATAAATTCCAAACTCACCCCCTTCCATCTCAACCCCTATTTTTAAATACAAATAAATATATTTCTATAGTACTTTTAAATGCGATGTAAAATGTTTCTAACAGCTTAAATGAAAAAAATTGCATTTTTATATGATCATCCCCCAACCCCTATTCACCAAAAAATCGGTGGATTTTGCTGAATTTTAAATATGATGTAGTCCACGATATTTTGAAACAAATATGAGGTGACAAACCATAAAAGTGAACAGTTTTGTGTCAAAGTAACCGCTTGCTCAAAATACGATCTTCTTTCTACCCCCAGAAACAAAAGACAAACAAATTATTTTTCAAATAAAATATTTCCTCTATCTCCGTTCTTGTACTCACAAATTGTCAGTATTAATCACATAAAATATACTAGTGTAAGATGTATCTAACATTTGGTTCATGACGTGCAAAACCCAAGAACCAAAGCACACCTGCCACATGGGCACAGGAGCCCAACGTTTTTGCCCCCGCTTTGCAAGTGCAATAATACTCCAATATTCGCTCATTCTCCTCTTCATCCTGCATATTATCGTTAAAAGCAATCCAAAGTTGGTTTTTGGAAAGCCTGGTGTACCGTGAATAAATGCGCATTCTAATAAATCCAGATTCATTAAAATGCTCATTGGATCGTTTCAGCCCTATCTCTTTGAAACTTGTCCTGAATGTAGGATGGAGCCAACTCAACTTGATACACACCTAAAATAATTTTTGTCATTTCAATAATATATCAAAAACTAAAATCCAGATCGTGACTATTATTTAAAACGTGGGAAAATCTCACCTATAGTCAAGCGTTTTATATATTCTAAAGTAAGGCGAGGAAATTGCGGCAAATGATTTTGATTTAAATGAACCCACGCGCATTTCTTCTTCTAAGCCCCTCAAATTCTACCCTTGCTTGTACCACATTAACTTCTTGTGCCTGGATGATCATCTGCTCAGCCAATTCTTCATTGGCACCTTGAATCGCAATGGGCTCGTGATACCTTTTTTTTACACCAAATAATTGCAACCTAAGTTATATGGAAGACCCACGTAATGTAACTCTATCTTGCGGCACACCAAATGACCCTAACGTTATTTGTATTTAACTATTCTCTTTTTTTCTGACGACAAACTTGCCGACAAAAGAAACGACGCTCCTCAAACTGTAGCTCAGTGTCTCTACAAAAAGTCAAAAAAGTCGCTGTTAATAATTCGTCGCGAATAATATTTTAAGGTCGATTGATATACCGGAATTTATTTTATAAAACAGCTTAATATTATGCAACATAATCCAAAATAAAACATTTAAAAGTATTGTTCCCGCCTTTAAAAATAAACATTTTATTTTGAACCCGGGGGGGATTTCAACGCCCCGTAGTGGCAAAACTGTTCATTTCAGGGGGTTCACGCAATGGCAACTTTTGTTGAGAATGACATGCACTATATCATATTAAAAATTCAGCAAAATCCACCGATTTTTTGGTGACCACCCCCGAAATAGGGGTTGGGGGATGATAATATAAAAATGCACATATTTTCATTTAAGCTGTTAGACACATTTTACATCGCATTTAAAAGTACTATAGAAATATATTTATTTGTATTTAAAAATAGGGGTTGGGATGGAAGGGGGTGAGTTTGGAATTTATTTTATAAAACAGCTTAATATTATGCAACATAATCCGAAATAAAACATTTAAAAGCATTGTTCCCGCCTTTAAAAATAAACATTTTATTTTGAGCCAGGGGTCATTTCAACGCACTATAGCAGCAAAACTGTTCATTTTAGTGGGTTGGCGCAATGTTAACTTTTGTTAAGAATAACATGCACTACATCGTATCAAAAATTTAGAAAAATCCACCGAGACCCAATTTCCGTAAGATTATTGCGGGGTCCTTTCTTGCATTACTGGAAAACCCTATAAAGTGTAATATTAAATATAGAAGTTGATGAGATATATTATCAAACGCTTTTGAGTAGCAATAATGCTGTTGCTTTACTTTGGTCTGCAGCTCCAATAATATCATCAGTGATTTTAAGCAGAGATGTTACACAATTACACTGAGAGAACAGTTTATTAACATTAAATAAATTTTATTTATTGGTATCTTAACGGATCCCAAACAAATATCTATTTCAATATTAAATGATATTGCTTTCGAACTAAAGGCACATTTGTTAAATATTAACAAATATCACTTCTAGTACAATACACCGCTGTTTTCAATAAGTTGCATATGTTTATTATTAAATAATATTACTTCCATTTTAAAAACTGTTCTTGAATGTTAAAGTATTTATATTGAATATCAATATATATTTTATACACCATCAAAAGGCATTTGTTTGTATTTATCCTAATGTCTTATCTTTAAAAATATGTATCGTATTAATGTCAAATAATTATGTTTCAACTTAAAACATCGTTTTTGTATGATAAGTTTTTATATATTGTACATTACATTATTCATTGTTATTGATGACTTATATATGTTAATTTTGAATATATTGTTTTTTTACCTTAAGATGTTGTTCTTTTTACCTTAAGATGGATTTTTTTACATAAAGAAAAAGAGAGATTTTATCAATTATCATTAAGTCGAAATAGTTTCAGTGGGGCGGAAAGTTATATGAAAACAATTGTATCTCTCACGAAAAAAAGTAATACTACTTTTAAAGAATTCTAACTTTAAAAAGAGTATACTTTTTTTTGTGAGAGACATAATTGCTTTCATATATAACTTTTCACCCCACTCAAACTATGTCGACTAAAATGAAAATTGATAAAATCAAGAGACATCAACATCAGGTAAAAACAATATATTCAAAATTAACAAATTATAAGTCATCAATAGCAATGAATAATGTAAAGTACAATATATAAAAACTTATCATACAAAAACCATGTTTTAAGTTGAAACATAATTATTTGACATTAACAAACTTGATGTACATATATACACATTTTGACAAAAAAATTGGCATTTACCCCTTTTTCTTTATGTGAAAAAAATTTCGTAACAGCTGTGGTTCCTATTCAAATCGTTTTGTTAAAGAATTCCAAGTATTATTCTGATTTGGAGGTTCTCCTGTTGTCAAAAGAGTATGTTCAAAAATCAAACGTCAAATGATTAGGAAAAACTTTAATAAATATAACATCAGATACAAAAAGGAACATAGGATTCTTAAACTATTTATCACAAAGAAAAATCATATATTCTCAGATTCGGTTTGATATCGTAGATGAAAAACGTGGTATGTTTTGAACCAAAGTCTATATACCTTTCTAAACAGAAGCAACATTGTAAAGTTGTCCATTGATGTATACATAAACTTTTTTTATCACTGTTCCACTTCCCTCTACCACAATGAAAGGCTGCACACTTATCTAGATCTGCCAGCTTCTCAGTCTTTGATTTAATTTTAGATTCTATATCACCTGGTAGCTAAAACAAAAAATAAAATAGTGAATAGTCATAACCACTAAGAGTAAATGCAATTTTAAAATGATACACACATTTCCCCATAAATAATAAAAATACTTTTATTTTTTTTGGAATTCTAGAAAAAATCCACAGATAGAAATGTAGACTTTTTATTTTTTGTGCTTCAAAACTCATACTCACAATTTGTAATGAAATTTGAAACTCGAATTTTCGGAAGATTGCAGTACCATTTTTGTGAAAAGAGAAACATTCGCAATTGAAAAGGGCTAAAAATATTTTTTCTGGAAAAAATAAAATCACATAAAATCGGTTCTATCGTGAAAATGTACCAGAACTTTTAATATCAAAATACTCTGTTGATTACCTTTTTGTTTTATATTAAATTAGCAATTACATTCAAAGAGGATTATAAACAAATTGCTTGACAGTTTTTTTATGTTTCTACCTCAAATAATATAAAAAAAAAATTACATTAAGCAGGTCAACAATAATAAAATCAACAAAACAATAATATAACCTCCAAATATCGAAAAATTACATTCATTCGTCGGTTGTTCTCACTGATCTGTTTTTCTCCTATTTGCGATACAAAAACTATTCATTTAAGTATTCGGACGTGTACGGATCATTAATTAAATGGCAATGGAGAATTAAAAGTATCCGGTAATTTTAACCTAACCTCAGATATGTCCTGTATCGACTTGTGATATTAGTAAATAAAATATAATAATTTTGGAATTAACATGGATAACTTAACAGTTAATAAATATTATTTTACAATATACATTCATATTCATATTCATATTAACAAATATTCGAAAATATTGCATATCATGTGACTAAATTCATGACTTTTCATTGGCGCAGCCATGTGTGAATGAAATAATCACTGATATCGAACCGACATTCATGAGCTTCCATTTTTAACGCCTAAATCTGGGAACTTGCATTTATATATATATATATATATATATATATATATATATATATATATATATATATATATATATATATATATATATGTAACCCTACGTTCCGGCACCAAAAACGACCTTATATAGACGTTGTGGCACCATATAAAACGTTGTGGCACCAATTTTTGGTTTTAAGTCATTTTTGGTATCTTGAGCACCCCATGATGCCCCACAGCAATTTTCAGGAAGGTGCCACTTGGACCATTTATATGTAAAAACCCGATTTTAGTTAATCCGTATACTCCCCAGGGGTCACCCCGACTCGTCTATAGCATACGCTACGTACAAGCACCAGGACGCGACCGAAGCGTTGTGGCACCATGAACGAAAGTACGTTCAAGCACCTTTTAGTCGTGTTTTGTGAATGCGATCTAAAAATAAACAACTTGATATTTGCGGTGCAAGCTTAAGAGGTAAATCTTGCTTTTGGATTGCGATTCATGCTTTAACAGCTAGAATTATAATTTTTCATAAATTATTTTATTAAAAATAATATAAATAATAACATTTGGGAATTATCAAGAATCACTAAAAAATTTTCTCCACAGCCACTACTGAATGTAGTTATTCTGAAACCACTTATAATAACAGAAAAGAAACATATATGAAAGTCTTAAATGATAATGTTTTTAAATTAAGAAAATGTATAAAAGAATTAAAAAGTAATAAGGATTATGTATTATTTTACACAAAAATTTTTAATAATCAAAAACCTTTTTTTTTATTTAAATGAAACAATTACTTATAATAATATCGATGCTATATCTTTAAAATTTTATTTTTTTTTTTACAAAAAAAAGCTTTAATTTTTTTATTAACTTCCTAGAAATATACAATCTGTCTTTTACAAAACAATAAGTACTTAAGCTTTAAATAAATAAAATATCAATTGCTGAAGGACCTCGGTCGATGGCCATTTGACTTTGTCAATAAAGTACTATTATTATTATTAATTATAAAATATCTTTAAAAAATTTCTGAAAGTTTATAAAGAATTATGTATTTTAAGAGCAGAAAAATGTATGGAGATGAGAGGTTACGTAAAATAAATCAAATAGTGCAATTTTGTTTCACAAAGGCTCATTTTAAATTATATACAATTATGCATTTTGTGTAAAATAATAAATAATGTTGATAAACTTAGTCATTTTATTAATTTCTTAGTTAATTAATTTGTGTTTTTACAAAATTTCGATAGAACGCCAATTCATTTCTGAAGAGTAATTTTTACATTTACACTTACATTTTACACTTTACATTTTTACATTTACACTTCACATTTTTACATTTACACTTCACATTTTTACATTTAAATAATTAAAATTAGATTTTAATTTTAAATTATAATAGCGGTATCCATAAATAATCAATTATTTTAATAACAACCAAACCGATTATTTTTTTTATATTTATTAAAAAATATAATAGACCTTTTGCCATTTTTAATAAGAGTTTTAAATCCTTATTATTAATATTTAACTATGATGAAAAATATTATTCAAGGTAAGTTTTTATATATTCAAAACTTCACAAATCAAAAATATTATAATATTAAAAAAACAAATAATAATTCTAAATGTCAACTAGTTGGTTAATTAATAACAGTTTTAGTTTTTTGTTCGCCACTCCATTGATTATAATTATTTACTTATTTAGATCCATTGAATCTTTTGAATTTTTTGTACTAACTTAGTAAGAAAAAAATTAAATTTATGTAAATATCCGCAATTTATAAATTTATGTATAAAAATTAGGTAATAATTTTAAAAAATTAGAAGCACTTTAAAGTAAAATTAAGTTTTTAAAAAATTGAAAAATTAATAAAAAACAATTTTTGTCTAACGCCTCAACTTCCGAGGCGAATACTTCTTTTCAAAATAAAATTGAAATAATATATGGTGCCAAAAGGATATATATTTCAAGTTATTATATTATATAAACTTTGCGGCACCACGCAGGAAGGAACGTTCAGGCACCATTTAGAAGCGTTTTGTGAATTCCGCGTAAAAACTAAAAAATTTTTACAAAAACTTGGTAGGTATTTTAACGGATTGCGGTGCAAGCTCTTTAATTAAAAATTATATAGATAATAACATTTGGGCATTAAAAACCCCTCTTTTATCAAGAACCACTAAAAAAAAATCTTAATTTTACGAGAAAGTTATTCGTTATAAAAAAATCATGTTTGTCAAAAAAAATAAGATTCGTATATCACAATTTTAAGTTACATGTCGAAAATTAAGAAAATGTGTAAGAATATTAAAAATTAACTAAGATTATTTAGTATTTTATTCAAAATGTTTATATAAGTAAGTTGTTGTCCAAACTACAAATTTTTACATCAAAAACCCTCAAATGGAACCTTTACTTATATCAATATCTACGGAATCTCTAAAATTTTATTTTTTTGCAAAGAAAGCAATAACAAAATGAAATAATATAAAAATTGTTCACTTATACTTAGAATATATTAAATAGTGCAATTTTGTTTAAGCAGCAATGTGGCTCATTTTAAAATATTAACAATTGTGCAATTTGTGTCAATTAATAAATAATTTCGATAATTTTTCTCATTTAATTAATTTCTTAGTACATTTGTGTTTTCATAAATGAACTAAAATTTGGATTTGCCAATCTTATTTGTCAATAAGACTAATTTTTATGTTTTAAAAATTGAAATTTAATTTTTAATTTGATAATTTATATTTATATTTTATTTTAAATGATGCGTACAATTTTTTCAATTCCTAAACATTTTGTGAATAATAATAAGTAATGGTAGTTTTCTATTGATACATTTATACTTTTTAACACACCGTACAGGTATTCTAAGATTTGGATATTCTGATCTTATTTTATGGACTTTAGTAAGATTTTTCTAAAGAATAAACTAAAATAATATTTTTTCCACTTTTTGATTCCATTTGTGGATATACTGTATATTCTAACCTAGAGAATTTTTTAGAATACGCGATTTTGGCGAAAATTACAAGACTTCAAATTAAAATTACTGAATAGAAATTATTAATTAAAGACAGATTCAACAGTTTACGAACGTTTAATAGTATTTTTTATTAATTAAAAGTCTCATTATAAAATTGGAATAAATATTCAAATATGCATTGCCAGAGAAGGATATTGACCAACAGCTAGCACAAAATGTGATCTCGATGAAACTTGGCATTTAAGTACTTAAATGGGTGTAGAAAACGATAAAAAAATCTTTGCTGCTCTGAAGTGTATGTTAACTTCACAATTTCGAAAATTTGGTTTTTTCATTATATCTGGAAAAAAATCTTTGTGTAAATTGTAAGCAAAAAAACATAAAAAGAAGCATTTTAGGAATCCATTAATTTTTAAATTTTTTTTTGTTTTCTCATAGAAAATTTGATATATAATTTCTAAAATTCTCACTGCTTTTTTAAAAGTGAAAATATCTATTAATAGAGGCGTAACAAAAAAAATCCTTGTAGATTTATCATTATTATACTTTTACTTTTGATTTAAATATAATTAAAATGATGAACATTATCTGGGTTTAGTAAAACTTGTTTTAAAATTTTCATTTTTTTTACAATATTCATTCGACCCAATTTTTATTTTCAAAATAGTGTTTATATGAATCAGAAATTATTTTTTTTAATAAAGTTAAAAATAATTTAGAAATTGATTTATATAAAATAAAATTTTTTATAGTAATACAAATTCTTTTTAAAAATAACTTATAATATAATTTTTAGTAAAATTTTCCGCTCTTTCACGTGGTGCTATTATTTTTTCGAATTTTTTTTAGAGATATAATGGAAAAACCAAATTTACGATTTTATTTTCGAAATTGTAAAGTTAGCATACACTTTAGAGCAGCAAAGATTTTTTTATCGTTTTCTGCACCGTTTCAAGTACTTAAATGCCAAGTTTCATCGATATCACTTTTTGACGGGGTCAAACTCTCTGACAACTGGGCTATTGGTTATTTGCTCGAATAAAAATGTACTGTTTGTATGCTATATGTAGGATTAAAAGTTTTTTAACTTTTTTACTTTAGGTTTTTTTTTATAGAAAATTAATTAATTTGTTAAAAAATATTTTTTCAGATTTTTCATTATTCTTGTCTAACGCCCCAACCTCCTTAAGCGTTCGAGGCGAATATGTCTGTCCAAGATAAAATTGAAAAGTGTATTCTGAAATAATATATATGGTGCTAGACAGCATATACAGTCAAAACATATATACGGTGCCGGTAGAACCCCTTATCTCTCTACAATTCCGGGTTTGTATACGTCGATTTAGTTTTTGGTGCCAGTGCGTAAGATTACCGGTATATATATATATATATATATATATATATATATATATATATATATATATATATATATATATATATATATATATATATATCTATATAACAAAAGAAACCAATTACAGATCCCGAAAACACTCTCATAAAATTCTCAACAGAGGATGCCTCAAATAAAAATAATTACCATCGACAAGATCCACGTCACACAGCCATTTTGTACGTTAATACGCTTAAATCAAAAATAAGAAAACAATGAAAATTTCATTTGCACATGCACTGCGGCCTCATTGCTAAATATTAAATAAGTTTCTACTACATTGGGCATAAAATACAAAGGAATATATCATTTACCTTGGAATTTTTCCACATAACATCCAATGATTGTTAGAAGTTCGCACCAAATTTTTATCACGAATCTCATCTACTAACTGTTTTAAATAATGATTCTCCACTTCTAAAGCGTCTTTCCCTTCAATATCGAATTGCATTATGGGCCGGATTACCTCACTTTCGTCCGTGTTGACGTGTTTATCGGATAAAGATTGATTTTTAAAGCAAACCCTTCGTTGCGAACAACTATGGTGGAAGATCGCGGCACATTGAGATTATTGAGAACATTTAACACTTTTTAAGACTTTTTTACCACAATAAAAACACACATTTTAAGCACTTGAGTTTCCCGTCTCTGACTCGGGCGCCATCTTGTCAATTGAATGTATAACGGTTCACAACTGCACCAAATATTTGTTTCTGAGAAACAAATATATCTTATTCATCAAACAACTACATGTTTGCAAATGTTTTTTAACCAGAAATAAATGTACATTTAACAATAATATTCTTGATATTTTGACAGTAAGAAATTAGTTTGTGACAAAATGTAAGAAGTTTTAGATAAATACATATATTTATATTAAAGAAATGGGCTCGTAACAAATACTTTGTTATTCGTGAACTACACATTTTCAAATGGTATTGTTGTATTTAATAAGGTTGATTGACTGTAAGAAAATGGAGTTAATATTTAACAAACCATACCCAAACAAACCTATTCGTTAAGCATAAAGTAACCTTTCCCTCAGTGTATACCCACTTCTGAATCCAGATTGATGAATGGTGTGAGACAATATTTTTCCTTCATTATATTGATTCAATATATTGAACGAAATTATATCGACCCTCTAAGAACCCCTTTAAGGGTTTTTAGCGATTTTCTCGATAATTTTGAGGTTGGGAAAGTCTCGAACACTCATATTTAATAATATCGCGATTATTCCCGAATGATCCGCAGAAATTGTGCGATGCGACGACGCAACGCATCAGTGTGTTTTCTCTGTTAGAGAACAAATGCAGGATTCGAACAGGTTTGACCTTAGATCATATATGCTTCGCTAGATACGGCATCCTATAGTGTTTGTTTGGCTCTAGAGGGGTAAAGACGAGAGGGGGTGAAGGGGCAATAGCGTACCATGATACAGTGGCGTACCATTCGGAATATTTTGGTGCAGTGTAATATATTGTCATATTTATACAACACATATTTCATTTTATAAGGATTGAGTGACTGTAGGTTATAGTAAAATGGGAATTAATGATCTAAGCGTTTGACGAACAGGTTTGATATTGTCAAACTGTTTGAAATCAAATCAAGTACTTACCGAGTCAAGTTAAACAGTTAATTTTGGAGAAATTTGATTTTAATTAAAAAAGTCAAGTAAAGTGTTTGCTTAAATCATCAAACTGTTTGACTTGGTGCATCTCTGTTAGAAATTAAGATATACTCAAGGAAACATTTTAGCTAGTAGGTAGGTTTAAGAATTTTAAATTAAAATTCTAGGTTAGTCATTAATAAATAAATAAATAAAATAAATATTTTATTAATCCTTATTGACATAGAAAATGTATAGGACAGGTCAGTTACACTTAAAGTTACTATAGATAGTATAATAAAAAACACATAACAGATACAATTGAAAAAATATAAAATGGAGGTATATATTGCCTAGGTCCTAGATTTATTTATGTAAAAGCAACAAAAACATTGTTAAAAGAAATAAATAAAAACGAATATATTAAATACAAAAATTTAACAATTCAGTGAGTTGTCGGTCAAAAACTCAGTTACGCTATAATAACCTTTACTTCCTAATAGACTCCTAATACGCTTTTTGAATATATTGAAAGTTAGTGACTTGTAACTCTCTGGCAAGTTATTAAATAGCTTAATTCCCTGATACGTAGGGCTCGCTTCAAATTTGGTAGTTTTGTGTGATGGTACATATAAATTTTTGGCATGCCTGGTAAGATGATTGTGATAATCAGAGTTAGTTTTTAGTGTCCCAATGTTTTCTTTAGTAAATATCAAGCATTTGTACATATAAATACATGGAAATGTCAATATATCATTTTGTATAAAATAATTTTTGCAGGAGTCGCGAGGGGACAGGTTAAAAATAGCACGTAAGATTCTTTTTTGTGTTATAAAAATTCTATCACTACTGGAAGAATTGCCCCAGAGGATCACGTTATAAGACAAGTGACTGTAAGCAAGGCTGTAATAGACAGTCAAAAGAGATGACAACGGCATTGATGATTTTATATGTGAAATTGCAAATTTTGTTTTATTAAGTTTTTTCCACAACTCGTTAATATGGTTAGTCCATCGAAGATATTGATCAACATAAACCCCAAGGAATTTTGTGCAGTTGGAGGAAACTACTTCTATACCATTGAAATCAAATTGTAGCTGGCGCGGGTTATTATGGAGAGCAAAATATATACACTCTGTCTTGGAGTTGTTAATTATTAAATTGTTTTGGACACACCAACGATTAAAGTACTCGATTATTTGCCGCGTCAGATTCATCAAGCCCTCATAGGTGGGAGCTGAGACAGCTATAGATGTGTCATCAGCAAATATGGTTACCAATTTTGAAATATCACCTTTAATATGCCTCGGCATATCGTTGATGAACAATAGAAATAAAAGCGGTCCAAGCACAGAGCCCTGCAGTACCCCCAATTCAATACATGCCTTTCTAAAAGGTTGTTTTTAATTTTTACGAAGATTTGCCTATTTTCCAAATAGTCAGTTAACCAATCCAAGATAATGCCCATAAAACCTAGGTTATATAATTTATCATTAATAAAATTTGGATTAATTGAGTCGAATGCCATCGACAGGTCGAAAAAAATACCAGCAACTTGATTGCCTTTATCAAGGTTAGTATAAATAAATTCAATTAAACTAAAAGCGGCAGTTTGCGTCGATTTTCCAGTGTGAAATCCATGTTGACTTTCGCTCAGTATTTTAAATTTTGACAAAAAACTATAGATTTTGTTGTATACAACTTTTTCTATAACTTTAGAAAAAACACTTAAGATGGCTATCGGTCTGTAGTTAGCAATATTTGTAGGATCATTTTTTTTGTAAATAGGGATAACCGTTGCAGTTTTTAATGAGGAGGGAAATTTACCTGTAGTTATTGATAGGTTAATTAAATACGCTATCTGATCTGCGATCGGAAGGATAACAGATTTTAAAATTTTCGTTGATACGTTATCAAAACCGGTACTTTTTGTGTTCTTTAGACCAACAACCACCGATATAACTTCATCTGAGGTTAAAGAAGAAGGTTTTGTTGCCCGCTAGTCTCAATAACTTAACGAAAAATAACCTTATATACATTATAACAAAACATATGGATGAGTCTCAAATAAATCTGTTGGAAAAATAAAATGAGATAACATTCCTCAATTTGCAATTTGGTATCGGCATATTATTACGAAGATATAAAAAATGTCCCGGAAGTGTTTGAATATTTTAAATCATCCATATTTTTATGGGTTTCTATATCGAGTTTTTTCGTGCTACATGGAGCTTGAATTTCTCAAGAGAATCTGTTCAACCCCTATCAGAGTCGTAACCCCAAGGAAATAGCAGTAGATTTATGCATTTCCACTATAAGAATGGAAACGGCCGGAAACAGATATATTCCCCTTTTCGCTTTCCTTTGACGTCGTAACTTAAAAAATGCGTTTTTTAAAGCTAGATATTCCACAACTTTTCTGAAAGTTTGGATTTATTTATTAAATTCTAGCTTTACTGATAATAAAAATTTCCTGACTCTTGAGAGAAACTGTTTATTACTTTTGTTTCAAATTCTGGCTGCACTTCTGAAATTTAATTATTTATTTTACTGCATTGGTTACAACATCGAATATTTTATGTATATACAGGGTGATGATTCATAACTATTGGGACATAGGCTAAGGGCAGGTTATATTGGACCAAAATATGGCGATAGGACCAAATATTAATAAAATATTGATGTGAAATAAGATACAGGGCGTTAAAGTTACTTTTTTTTCGTTTTTTTGCAAAATACTTTTAGTGATATTTTGGATGATACTTATGTCACTAGATATAAGAAGGAAAATGTGGGTTATGCAGGATGGAGCTACACAACATTTTCCATAAGTGGCATATTTCCTCAACGATGGATTGGCAGATGAAGTGATTTTGAATGAACACCAAGAAGTGCGGACTATAACCCTTTTGATTTTTATGTTAGGGAAAATATGAAGTCCTTAGCTTATGCTCATGAACTTAATTCACGAGACGAACTTTGGAGGAAAATACAAAATGCAGCTAATTTAAATTTGCTCTTTTTAGGTTAAATTGCATTTAATTCTGCTTTACCGTTGAAATAGAAGCCTTACGTTACAAGTTTTTTTATTGTCTGTTATTTGAAATCCTCTTCTGAGGCTCTGAACTGTTCAATTGCATTTTTGTCGAAAACAGGTGAAATTATCGTCTCCTGAGCCGGAATTACAATTGATTATTTTCGACGCTCTTGTAATATTACTATTGATTATACAACTTATCATAAATTTAGCCAATAGCAATTTTTATTTAGTTACCATGTATTGATAAGCGAATATACCCTTGACGACGTGGTATAATCGTTTTTGTATTTCGCATCCTTCCATATTGAAAAGTTTGTCATATTAACAATACGTTTGACGTTTATAATGAGCAAAAATCACCAAAAATAATTATATAATCCGTTATATAAAGGTACTTTTAGGCGGTCAGTTCAGTTCTCCGTTCAGTTTCAGTTTCAGTTCCGTTGTCAGTTCAGTTTGAAAACTCTGCCGTTGTTAGACGATCAGTTTAGTTGTCAGTTGATAACCTAATTATCGTCGAGTTGTGCTTAGCACTAAAAAGACCACGAGAAAAGAGAAGTAAAAGGAGTAAAACTGATACCTGAACGGACAGGTTTGTTTAGACATCCTTTAACTGACAACTGATACGATAACTGATGGAATTCCCATCGAGCCACGACTCCGTTTCAGTTTCAGTTTTTCGTATTTACACATACAACCGATGGTATTGTTAGTATACATTGTGGCCGTATTGGAAACACAAAAGTAAATGTGAACGATGCCGTATGCCTCGGAGAAAAGCTACGACAAAAATTTGAGGAATCACTGCCAAAAGGATTTTATGTTCCTTTGCAAAAGAAAGTTGTCGCCAGAGCTGGGGAGGATTCGAATCACATATAATTCGAATCCTGGATCCTTTTACAGACCATCTACGCCGGCGCGACAAGCCGACTCAAGTAGTGATGGGATAATCGGATGAATTTTCATAGTCGGATTCTCTGTATTCGAATGAAACTAATAATCGAATGAGCATTTGAGTGATATCACTTGAATGATTATTTGCCACGGTTACCCAATTATGTTAAAGTCAGTACAATTTTTAAAGGAAATATTTTTTTTATTTCAACTAACCCATTAGTGAGTTGAAGTGATTAATTCTGTACAAAGGAGAAAACCCGCGTAATCTCCTGTTTTCTTGTTTATAGCGAAACAAAAATTTTCACGCAAACTAATTTTTCATCCTTTCGGGGGTGATTTTGGCCGTTTGAGGGGTGGGGGTCAACTCTAGAAGAATTGATACGTTAGTTTTGCCGGTAATGATTAGGAATCATACAATCTTACATAATACATGATTACATGGTATTACACTGAAATGATCCGTGATTGGTGATCCGAAAAATGGATTGGAATCACTTGATTCGAATCCTTTTTTTTAGTAAAAAGGATTCCTATCACTTCTCGTGATTCGGATCCTTTTTTTGAGGATTCGTCCCAGCTCTGGTTATCGCAAACGAGTGTAACACAGAGGTTATCTACGCACGTGCCCTACAACTGATGACACCTAATGTTGTTTGGTTAAGAATTGTCACTAGTCTCGTCACAATTAATGTCAAGAGTCAAGAGTGCAGGTCTCGTCGAGGGGAAAATTTGTAAATGCATTGATTATAGATGCTAGTGCTCCTTTGTGGCATGTTCATTGGCCAAAGGTTGGTACAATACAAACTTACATTGATAATGTAATTGCAGTGATCATGAAGCATGTTACAGAACAGGACACATTCCTTGTATTTGATAGGTACTTCGAGTACAGTCGAAAGAGTGCAACGCGATCAAAAAGAGAAGTTAACAGTACTGCAACTAAGAGCAGGCACACCGCTCCCAAGTTTTAACAGTATATTGACCCATTCTTGCAGAAAATACAACTAACAACCATGATTTGGAAGCAACTTTTACAACGTAGTGAGTTTCATCCACATAAGTTGGTCATTACTGGTACTGATACAATCCCAAATGAATCACAAACTCCTGGCGTTTTAATTCCTCGCCCAGATTTGGAAAGTCTCCATGAAGAAGCAGACGTTATAATTTTTTTATGTTTGATACAAAGTGTGGTTATCTAAGAAAATTCCTCCTAAAATTAAGAACCTCCCTCCAACGACAGAGGCATTTGAACTCCATATAAAACGATGCCATTTTCAAGCTTACACTTGCAACGCAGCAGCATCTTTATTCTCTCCACCTTTCATTATGGATATTGCTGAAAAGTTTAAGATGAGAAGCCATGTTCAATAGCAAGGTACAGTTGTGCACATGTAGATCTGTCTTGTAAAGAAAGAAGAAAGGCAGTCAATTGTGTGACAATTTGAAGACTCATGAAGCTTAATTTGATAACAGTGATAGTGAAATGTCTAGTTCTGATTCTGAATATCCTGTAATCTGTATGTATCCTGTAATATATTCTGTAATTTTTAATTAAAGTTAAAGTAAAATACACACTTCCTATTTATTACTTATTTTGTCCGTTTCAAAACATATTTTATGTTGAATCACTATCTTATAGTGTTACATAAGTACAGTATACCGTTATATCGCATAGTATTCATATAATAAACATTTATTAAACGAGAAATATTTAAGCTCTCTTTCATTCGCAATAAAATAAGTGAGTTCTGTTTTTTGGGCTCCGTGAACTTTGACCTTCATTATTTAAAGTTGTCCAACGGTAGCAGCCCACGTATAAGGTACTTTAAAGGTACTTTTAGACGGTGAGTTCAGTTCTCCGTTCAGTTTCAGTTCCGTTGTCAGTTCAGTTTGAAAACTCTGCCGTTGTTAGACGGTCAGTTTAGTTGTCAGTTGATAACCTAATTGCGGTCGCGTTGTGCTTAGCACTAAAAAACCACGAAAAAAGAGAAGTAAACGGAGTAAAACTGATACCTGAACGGACAGGTTTGTTTAGACATCCGTTTAACTGACAACTGATACGACAACTGATGGAATTCCCATCGAGCCACGTCTCCGTTTCAGTCTCCCTATCAGATACAGTTTTTCGTATTTACACATACAATTAACTGAGAGTTCGACTGAAACTGAAACTGAACGGGTAACTGAACTGACCGTCTAAAAGTACCTAATTGCGGTCGCGTTGTGCTTAGCACTAAAAAAACCACGAAAAAAGAGAAGTAAATGGAGTAAAACTGATACCTGAACGGACAGGTTTGTTTAGACATCCGTTTAACTGACAACTGATACGATAACTAAAAGTACCTTTAGACGGTTAGTTCAATTCTCCGTTCAGTCTCAGTTTCAGTCGAACTGTCATTTATTTGTATGTGTAAATACGAAAAACTGTAACTAATACGGAGACTGAAACGGAGACGTGGCTCTGTCCGTTCAGGTATCACTTTTGCTAAGCACAACGCGACCGCAATTAGGTTATCAACTGACAACTAAAACTGATCGTCTAACAACAACAAAGTTTCGAAACTGAACTGACAACAGAACTGAAACTGAAACTGAACGGAGAACTGAACTGACCGTTTAAAAGTACCTTTTTTATGGTTCAGTATATCAAATAGTACTAGTATCTATCATAAAATAGTAGTTGTACCTTAATTCGAGGACCTAGCCTATTTTCTCATTTGGCGATCGGACTTACGCGTATCTAACTGACTAAGCCGCAAGGCAGAAACAGGTTGTTGAGGGTTCTGGAATAAACCCTATGTTGTGCCAGTTTCCCAGGACGGCCAACAATGTGTTACCGCCTTTTTAAACTGCATCGTAGTTCTAATGGACTGTATTTTTTAGATTGAGTATGTGTGTACTGTAGTAGGTTTGTCTTCTCAACTCCATTCAACAAAAACAATGAACACTTTTATTTAACCATTTATTAAACTGTTAAATAAATAAATGAATAAAACAACAATGTAACAAAGGATTACATTAAACTAGTAATCAATGAACAAGTATTATAATTAATATGTGTTTAACAAGCACTAACACATATTAATGAAAACGAATTAAAAAGAAATGATCGCATCATTCAGAAAATATTATTTTTGCGTGTGTTCTGCGTGAGTGATGAAAAGACACTTGAGGGTCCTAGCCTGATTCGCAGCTAGAGACACACTGTTTAAATTCTCGAAGCACTGAGTTTTGATTTTGAAAATATAAAGTGAACAATAAAGTGTACCGCCTGATTGCAGCTAAGTACCACTGTGATAAACAAAATACTTTTACGTTGAGCTGGTGTCAACGGAGGGTCTAACCTGATTCGCAGTTAGAGACGCACTGAGTTTAAATTTGAATATAAAATGAACAATAAAGTGGACCGCCTGATACGCAGCAAAGTACCACTGTGAAGATGAAATATTTTTACGTTGAGCTGGTGTCAACGGAGGGTCTAACCTGATTCGCAGTTAAGAACGCACTGAGATAAGATCGGCGAAGCGGTTTCAAATTTATCCCTTCCGGCCGGCTAATTGTTCTAGAAGGTTTTTAAGCTTTTTATGCTGTCTCTCTCTCCCGCTTGAGATGACAAGGATTAACTCAAATCACGTCATCATGAGTTTAGGGCGGACGTGACTATGATAGCGTAGTCTTAAGAAAATTCGTTATAGATTCTACGCAATAAATATTGGCGTACGTGACAATCGTAACGTAATGGGAAAAAAACTAAAAAAAACTGTTTGTCGATGTCTCGCGTTTGAGAGTTGTTTTTCAAATGCATCCCGGTGGTGCGGCGTTGCCGGTTGAACGAATATGAGTTTACATGTTTAATTATCTGAAAATTAAACACAGGTCTTGAATTGAATTGAATAGAGATTTACGAGTTTGATTTGATTCTAAAAATTTGATTTGAGTTTGATTTGAAACCAAATCAAAATCAAATGATTAAAATTTCAATATATTATTATTATTTTAAAATAACTTTCTGTATGGAAAATTATCTTTCTTTGTCGGTATGTTAAAGGAAAGTTCTGTATTCTCCTACTAATTAAAGCTTCGAAAACATATTGGCCTGAGTAATTAGAGTCATTTCGAGCCGTCTCAACTTCACCTAAAAAGTTTCCAAACACCGTCAGACAATGAAATCGAGAACATTGTGGGACCTTTAGGAAAAGTTTCGAGACAAAGCTGCAACATTAAAAGTCTGAAAAGCTCATAACAGTATCCGTGTTCTTGTCCTCTTCATTATCGCCCATTTTGTTTAATTTATTCGAAGAGGAAACGAGAGGTGTCACAATTAGAGTGAGGAGGAGATATCGCATGAAACAAAGCAGATACCGCCGACTGAAAACTTTTATGATGTTGAATTTATGGAAATAAAGGTAACAGGATATTTAAATTGGTGAGAAAATGTGGTAATAAAATGTGTGCGGCTATTTTATTTGTGTTTCTATTGGAGACAACTCTATATAATCTGTGTATTAGCGAAATTCCGAAATGATTTGTGTGATGCGTCCTATTACTAATATTTAATGTTAACTTTAAGTAAGTTTGAGAACATATAAAAAGAATAACAAACCCAATACAAAATAGAACAATTTATTTGATAAAAGGGTAGAATCGGACAAACTTAAGAATAGACCGGTAATTGTCACCGCCTACTTGTGCGCGTTGGTACGTTACCTAGCAACGAGGCAGTACCGAGTGATAACAGGAGTGTCGCAAGAGAGGGCAAAACAGTGTTCAGAGTATATTCTAGTAGAGTATGACTCTTTCTACCTACGCTAGTGATAAGCTCCGCCTTTGCGCATCGGCAGCCATATTACCGGTTTATTCTTAAATTTGTCCGATTCTAATTGGTCTCTATGATAACGGCTTCATAAAAATAAAACAGTATTACCCGGAAAAACTATTCTCAGGTAGGCCAAAAAACACAAAATTTTAGTATCATTTACTCTACCTTTTTTTGTTTTTTTTTGGTAGACCTGGGTCTGATTTTTGTAGTTTTTCTACTAGTTACTAGCCTTACTGTTATAGCCAATCAGTGGTTATGGAATTCGGACTTGTATGTGGATTCTTATCTTGGCGTTTCTCTTGTCTTTCATGGTTAAAAAATTAGACCTGATATCGTTGACGAGTTGGTTTCTTTCGTCTCTCGTGCTTACCATGATAATCTGCCTGATATTCTGCACAAATGATGTGAAATAAAATCACAGCTCCCAAGAAATACAAACACAACAACTACTTTGATTTTGTTACTAAAGGAGCCTGTCATTCTTAGACCGGTTTCAGCATTATTGTACCTCATCAGTAAGAAGTAGACAAGCTCAACATCGTATCTCTAAACGATGGCTGAAGACTGCAATGGACCCACCAAACAACTGGTTAAGTCGAAGTAAGTAGAGGAGAGCCCAATGCCATCTTCACTTTAATAACAAAATCAAAGTTTGCAATTATATAGAAAACTGTATCGCACGAAGAAATGAAATATTTTGAACCAAAATATTTTACCTTGGGAGTAATAAAACTGCACAAATGATGTGAAATAAAACAACAGCTCCCAAGAAATACGCCATTCTGTCAATATCTGTTTCGCCCGGTCGTTCGTAATATTTAATACCCTCTTGGATTCTAGATCTCTAAACAGCCATAAGTTGTCAACGTAACAAGGAGCGTCGACAGCCTGCCTCTAACAGACATTGCGCTGGGTCTTTATTTTCTTCCTGGTGGATTCGCAACTAACGCGTGGGAGATTATTGGCAGAATAACTACACTTAACCGTGTGAAATAATAAAAAAGCGAAAGATATTGATAATTGAACTGAACGGTATACTGAACTTTATATTTAATTTGTTATTAGTGTCGTGGACATCTAAGACAGTTTAAAGATGCACATTTGCAAGAATTATTAAGTTTTTTTTCGGGCGCTGTCCTGTCGCCAGCTACACCTCAGTCTCTTGGGATTTTGTGCCTTCCGGGTTAGTTTCACAGCACCCACTCCGTAACTCTTGCTCTCTGTACCATTCTGTACAGGTTATTCACCGGTAGGCTATTGTATTCTTCGGGAGTTAGCCTGGGCTGTCCGTAAATTGCCTGTCTTTTGCGATCCAGTGTCTCGTATTCTGACAGTATATGTTTGGCTGTTTCTGTCCCTTTACCACATAGTCTGCAGGAAAGTCCTCCATTGTACACGTGTCATCTCATTGGACTGTGACCAGTGAGAAAGCCTGTTATTGTTCTAAGTTGATTCCTGTTCATCTTGAATAGTTCTTCAGCTTTGTGTTCTTTAATAAATGTTTTCCCATGGTGCATGAGAGGGGCATCATTCCACCTTTCTCTTTGTTTTCGTTTGACCCAGTCCCGGATGCATCCTTGAATGTTGGAAAATCAAACGTTAAACCAATTGGCAAATGTCTACCATTTACAAACGTCAATACGCATTTGGAAATATCCAAAAGGAATGAAGGTGGATTCCATAATGTATTAAAGGAAAGAAATATCAAAAGGCGAAAAACGACTTGCGAAATTTTGCTCGATCGAGTTTTAACAGGTGATCAAAAGTAAATCTACTTTGACAATCCAAAGCGCAGAAATTAAAGGATAGACCCAGGCCAGACTTCAACATCAGCTAATGCGCAATATATATGGAAAGAAATCTGACCATGTATTTGGTGGGATAGTAGAGGAGCTGTGTATTACGAACTGATGTAACCTGGTGAAACGATTTCTGGCGTATTCACCGGAATTAACAACCCCTTAAGGCTACCACTTATGTCGATCGATGCAGCACGGACTTTCAGAACAACACCTACATACCTATATGCTTACGAAGAAGTGAAAATTTGGCTTAAAGACTATAGTTGGCCGAAAAGCTCCTCATGTGCGGAATCTATTCTTTAACAGAAATATGAGAAAAAGTCATAGCTAACCATGACAGTCACTTTATTTATTAAGCTAATTCATTTTTCGATGAAAATAAACAATAAAATATTGCAAAAAATCGACATTATTATTTGAATCACCTATTACGATGCTAAAATTCCATTTTCCAAATAAAATCGAATCATTTATTTTAAAGTTAAAAGTAAATATATCAAAACCATCTTGTCTTTACCTCTCTAGAACTCAGTATAGACAAAAGAACATTTTTTAGCTTGAACTAATGATACGAAGCTCTATCTAGTAACAAAAAATCTCGCCAATTTTATCTACGGAGTTACCTTATATGCCAAAAATCCTGTTTCACGCTTTCTGGCGGAATCACGCAAATTTGAAATGAATATCCTATTAATATTAGGAAATTCGTTGGTAAAAGTGCTGTGAAATTAGTTTTAAGTTTAGAAAATCATCGTATTAGATTTCCTAGAATGCTGTCCTTTGCATAATATTGTCAACGGTTTTAGCAATACATTGTTGAAAACTCAATTTTATTTTTTTATTCAATTTTTAAAAAGTTGAAACCGATAGGTTTTTTTATACACCGAACTCAAGTCTTAAAATAGCTATTTCTTAGAAATAAATGAATTTTAAGTATAGACTAACAATTTCTTTTTATTCTAATCAATATCTGATTAATATGCAATGATTCACAAGCTATAATTATCACGTTTGGTCATAAAACGCGACAGAAGCATAAATAAATTAATGATTTTCTGTTATCTGGCTCTAAAACTACAAAATTCTTCAAACATTTGATAATGACCATTTTTATATTCTTTATGGGCTATTTTTTTCTGAATGATTAATCTCCGTAGTTCTGAGACTGGGAAATACGATGTTAGAAATTTCTTAATTGGGACATATACCTAAGTCAGAGCTATTGTTGTATATAAACGTCATTTTCAAAAGTGCCCCAATTGATGCTTGCAAAAAAAGGTTTTCATATATAGTCACCGATCTTGAAATCATAATAGTATTCAGTATAGGGTGAAACAGGCTCTAATTTATTTCGTAGATCAAAAGTGGCAGCAGTATGGTGTACAGAATTATGAAATATTAAATCAATTGCCCAATATAATTATGGGAGAAAAACAAAATATTAAATCCAAGACATTTATGTGAATTTAAACAAATAATAAATAAATTGTTTTTTCATCACGCTAATAAAAGTATTTACGTCAGAAATTAATTAATTTTTTAAATAAAGTTAAAAATACATTTTACGTGCGATTGACCAATAAAACGCTGTTTATAGAACAGTTTTGCGTCAATAAAGTAGCACTTTATTTTACTGTAAAATAAAGTGCACTTTATTTTACTAGTAAAATAAAGTAATTGCCAACGTCACTGACAAGTTGCAAGACAACTCATTTGACATGTTTAAAAAATAAACATCGCAACTGCTGTCAGCCAAAATCGTATCAAATTTTAATTTTTTCAATTTTTTATTATTTTTTAATTGCAATCGAACATAAAATCATGTATATAACGCGTACATAAACAGGCTTTATGGACTCATCATTTTATAGCCTCTCTCGCAAGCTCGCTCGGCTATAAAATTATTCGTTCAATAAAGCCCTTGTTTATGTACTTATAATATAAATAGCTATTATAAGTGTAATCATTCAGAAATTGATTTATGTTGTGATCCATTCGAAAATGCTCATAGATTAAGAGTAGATGGAGGACACCGAGGTGCTTCTGAATAACTTATATTTTATGGGTCTATCGTTCTTTATAACCAAGATACAGGGTGATTTATTCATTTTCCCCATTTTTTCAATTTATCATAACTTATGAACCACCCTATACATTTTTATAATATTTGGTTCGTATGTTGCGTGTCCACAGTGGCGCGGATTAACATAATAAAAAAAGTCTTATTACAGGTCCGCCCTTAAAAAAATTAAAGTAGGTTTCGAGTCGAAACAACACCCTGTATGTCAATATTTTAAAATTTTATTTACAAATTTGGAAAGAACAGAAAAAAATAAGTAAGACTAAATGAATTTGGTGTTTCCCCATACAATTTTTTACTTATTAACATTAGTCAAATCTAGATGTTTCGATAATGAGGTGGCACAAAATTTAAAAAAAAATAAATTTTCTGCCCCAAATAATACTTTTCCAGCTTTAATCCATAAAATCGTCAACTATTTCTTTTTATTCTAATTTCTGGATCCCAACCTTATTCAAAAACGAGAGGACAGGTCCGTATTTGGGACAAATTATTATTATCAATGACTAACTTTCAAACACCCTGTATGCGTAAAAAAATATCAAAAAATTATAAAAATGAGGAAAAATGCCCATTCCGAAAAAAGCATAACTTTATTTTAAACAAAAATAATGTAGCAACAAATTGTTTTAAGTTAAACGAAAAGAATTAAACACAAAAAAATGTTAACAACGTAACTTATAACAGTTGTTCATAGTGGCCTCCATTTTGCTCAATACATTTCCGTGCTCTTGAAGTAAGATTTGTAATTGACTTTCTTATCATAGCTTGGTCATTTCTCAGTTCCTCGCATGCTTCTTCAATTCTCCGTAGAAGGTCCTCTCTAGTGTTTACTTCAGTTGAGTAAACTTTTGATTTTAAATGACCCCGAACATGGTAATCGATTGGATTAAAATCGGGCCCCCGTGCAGGCCAGTTGTGAGGTTCTTCTCTGCCTATCCATTAATTTGAGAAGTTGTCATTCAAAAACTCTCTCACTATTACCCTGAAATGAGGTGAAGCACCATCATGTTGAAAGTACATGCCTCCAACATCAACTCCTGCATCATCTAGCAATATGGGTAAAATATTTTGCAGGGACTCCAAATACGCTTCACCCGTTAGTAGACGAGGTAGGATATGGGGTCCAATTAATCGGTTGTTAATAACTAAAAACCAATCGAGCAATTTCGTCTCCTCGTTGTAGCCTCTGAACTTGCTGTAAATGGTATGGATGTAGATTATTTTTTTTAATCTTCTCCAAACAGTAGATTGAGGAACATTAGTGGCATGACTGATTCTTCTCGTCCTAATTTTTGGATCATTTTATGCAAGGTTAAGAATATCTTGCTCCAACCCGATATGTCGGCTTTTTTGATTTTCTGTTTCGTTCTACCTTTAAAATGTAGATTTGATGCAACGTTATTTTTGTTCAAATGCCAACTTCCCAAATCACTGGATAGGCAGAGGAGGATCTCTCAACTGGCATGCAAGGCGGCCCGATTTTAATCCAATCTATTACCATGTTGGGGATTATTTAAAATCAAAAGTTTATTTAACTGAAGTAAACACTAGAGAGGTCCTTCTACGGAGAATTGAGGACGCATGCGAAGAACTGAGAAATGACCATTTCGTTTAACTTAAAACAATTTGTTGCAACATTATTTTTGTTTAAAATAAAGTTGTTTTTTCGGAATGGGTATTTTTCCTCATTTTTATAATTTTTGATAATTTTTTTACGCATTTTTACGCAGAGTGTTTGAAAGTTAGTCATTGATAATAATAATTTATCCCAAATAAGGACCTGTCCTCTCGGTTTTGAATAAGGTTGGCTTCCAGAAATTAGGAGAAAAAGAAATAGTTGACGATTTTATGGATTAAAGCTGGAAAAGTACCATTTGGGGCAGAATTTCTTTTTTAATTTTGTGCCACCTCATTATCGAAATATCTAGATTTGACTCATGTTAATAAGTAAAAAAATTGTATGGGGAAACAACAAATTCATTTATTCTTACTTATTTTTTTCTGCTCTTTCCAAATTTGTAAATAAAATTTTAAAATATTGGCATACAGGGTGTTGTTTCGAAACTTACTTAATAATTTTCCTGTAATAAGACTTTTTTACGAACCAAATATTATAAAAATGTATAGGGTGGTTCATAAGTTATGATTAATTGGAAAAAATGGGGAAAATGAATAAATCACCCTGTATCTTGGTTATAAAGAACTGTAGACCCATGGATCACCCTGGATAAACACTATTTTGAAAATAAAAATGGCGTCGAATAAATGCTGTAAAAAACTGATTACTTAAACAAGTTTTATTAAACAGAGAGATTGTTCATCAATTTAAAGATTTTTTATCGTTTTCTACACCCAGAAAAGTACCTAAGAGCCTAGTTTCAGCGATATCACATTTTACGAGAAGTTAGTCTCTGACAACAGGGCTATAACAAAAACTGAAACGTACACAATTAAGATTAAGGCTTGGTGTACAAAATTTAAAAGCAAACAATATTTTTTTGGTGTTCTTTTAGTCTTAATTTTCTCAATGTTTTTTTTATAATATAACGAAATTTTCCAAAGAGCTTTGATATAATCACTGATTGTTTACTTACCGTCTCTGAAAAGAATTACTGAATTTATTACGGTAACTTTGATCTTTCTCGTTTTAAAATTCTTTTCATCTTAGAATTCTTTTAGACTTTGAACGCCCTTTGAAATATATATCCGACAATGGTTTCATGCAATTACCTCGTTACGTCTAGCGTCTTTTTAAAGAACGCGAAAATGAAATAATTATTTATTTTTTTTTTAAATTAGTTATTGGACGATTGTATTGGATAAATTATAAATCGACTTTGGATTTCGTCTTCAATCTCAATATATTGAAAAGTGGATTCACTCGGGAGGTCTAATTTTTGGTGGAAAAGGTAGTTCTCAGCATCCTGAACAAAAAAGCTAATGGCCACAAAAAAATCTATCGTCAGAATTTTGCTCTACGGCGCATACAACCTGGGTTTTCAGGAGTCAGGTTTTTTTTATCAAAAAAGATCGTATTCAGTGACCGATTATGGAGACATGCATGCGTGGAGGTGTGTTGGAGTGAAAAAGTACTATACACCGCTCACCTGGTGTGCGGAAAGGGTACGTGTATACAGTTTGTTCCATGTATACATATAATCGTTTATAAACATTGCCCCTGGTATATCGAATACATCGAGATTCCTTGTATTTACTTATTCCGTCACTCTCTTTCTCTTGCGACCTCATGTGATATGCATTATAGACATCCAATAACAGAGTGAGCTTGTTTTTTCAAGAGTGCAAAAGTATCTTGTGATAACAGATTGGCCTAATCATTTCCTTGGGTTAAACGTAACACGCGCACATCTTCATCTTTAGTTTCAGTTTTTTTTAATTATGTTTGGACGGCAAGCCCCATACTTCGTTTGTGCTTGACCCGCCGGTCGTGCCATGGACAATATTTCTGGTCCAGAGAATGCTCAAAAACAACAAATTGCCATTTTCCGGCGTAATGAGGCTCGCCGTCCGGCGTTGATGATTGATGATAATACTCGCATTTGTACACCCTGTAATGTAAACATCAACCAAGAAATGCGTTTGTTGGAAGAGGACCCCCAATGTTTGAGACTCAATGTTTTGACCTCGACTTCATCTCATACGTGCTTCATCTGTAATTGGATGAATGATATCCATAGAATAACTCCTGACTGCAGAACAGATATTTAGAACCACTATAAAAAAGCTAATGCGCCTCATTCGGAACCTCATTAGGTGGTGTGGAAGACCGAAATCCTCATTTTTCAATCTCGTTTTGAACACAGAAAAGGGTGACCGCCTTTTTCCGTACCCTTTCCGCACGCCAGGTGAGCGTTATATATTGTAATGGTATTGAATATAAAGCCTTTTTTTTAACGTATAACTGAGACAGGAAGAAAATATTACTTATAAAAGTTAACCTTAAAATTCAATCTAATAAGAATTCAACATAATTAGTTTAAGTTAAACGAAACGATAGTAAATTAAACGAAAAAGAGTTTAGGATTTTTAAAATTAAAGAAATATAGCAAAAAAGTACAACAATAACGAAGTTTAATGATATTTAGAAAATCAATTATGACGAACAAAAAGTGTCTTTGTACATAGTTAATATAATTCGAAATGATATAAAAAGTATATCAAAAATTTTCTTTTAATCTATAGAATAAGATGTTATTAGTCAAAATTTGCAATAAAATCACTAATTTTTTTAATTTTGTAAAAATTTAGGTTAAAAAATGTCAAATTTTTATCTAGTGAGCTGTGACATTGTACTTTATAAAAAGCATTTCGTGTGTCAAAGTAGGGCTTTTTACCAAAATCTTTTGAAGAGTTCACATCGCTTCGTATCATAAAAACAAAAGAAAACCCCAAAGCAACGCTATTTAAAAGAGAAAATTGTTACCTGTCAGGGAAAAAGTGAGGTTAAGAAAAAATAAAAATAATTCAAGAAGAACTACAATCTTAAAAGGTGGCTTTATCCAAAATTATCCATCCTATCCTGTGTTCCTGTTTGGACATCTCCAGTCCCAGCTGTATTCCTGTATAAAAGTATCCAGATCCAACTATATTCGGCATAAAAATATCCATCCTGTTTCCTGATTTTGGTGTTATTTGGAAAAACGATTTTATAAAATCCCATATATTTTGAACAACTAAAATAAGAAGAAAAAGCTTAAATTGAATAAAAGGTACCATTTTAATTACTAAATATCGATATTTAAAAAGTTTAAACTATAAAAGGCCATAATAATAAAGTTAGATTGAAAACAATCTAAACTTATAAAAGTTTAATTATGTTAGGTTAGAAGTTTAAGAAAATTTCGTATCACACTTACAAATATTATTTTTATAAAAACTACACTTACCGTATTACACCAAACAATTGTTCCTGTACAGATAAAGTTTATCGTTAATTTTTTTTCCTTTAATAAATGTTTATAATTTTTCATTACGTTCGTTGTCATTGATTTTATAAAAATCTAACCTCTTAGAGAACCCTAGAACCTGAGATAGATATTGGCTATAATTTCCTATGTAATAAGACAGATGGCGCCCAACTACAATAACAATATTTACAAAACACGTTCTGTCTAAATTTACGGAAGAAGGTAAATTAAATAAAAAATTTAATAATAAATATAAAAAGAAATATCACGTACCATTATAATATATAGTACTTTTTCACTCCAACACACCTCTACGCATACATGTCTCCATAATCGGTCACTGAACGCGCTTTTTTTTGATAAAAATAACCTGACTCCTGAAAACCCAGGTGCCGACCTTGTATGCGCCGTAGCGCAAAATCCTGACGGTAGATTTTTTTGTGTCCATTAGATTTTTTGTTCAGGACGTTGAGAACTACCTTTTCCACCAAAAATTAAACCTCCCGAGTGAAACCACTTTTCCATATAAAAAGTGTGGGGTCCTTTAAATAAATTAAAAAAATGAAACGAAACAAATATTTTTCACATTTTGATAAATTTATAAATTAATATGCTCTGAAAAGTGGTGCCAGAATACAATACAATTAAAATATAGTAATTTGCACAGATTTAAACCGCTTTATAACTTAGAAATTAAAAAAAATACTATCTAATAAATTTAACATAAGATTAGATTCATTTTTTGATGAAAATGTTTTAATAAAATTAAATACCATATAGTTAGCAAGATAAAACTAAAACAGTAATATTGAATTATAGCAAGAATTTAAAAAAATTATAAGCAATCTAAATAATAGAGTGAACAAAAATGTTTTAGATGGAATATACTTGTAAAATTCAATAAAATTAGATCATTCTTTATCAGAAATTTATAATTATAATATAGAAAATACGTTATAATTAAATTTATTTGCAATTTAAAATTATATAATAAAACTTCAAATCCAGAATATAAGCTTAATATTACAAATAATGTAATAAAATTTATATCAAAAATGTTCTTTTTGTTAGATTTTAAAATGTAGTACTTGAAAATTCTTTATTTTTCAGAAAATTAAGGAATTTTTTTAAAAAAATCAGTGAACATTTCTCTTAGGAGGCTGTGACTTCAAAGAATCATAAAAGTGATTACCCAGATCATTCTGGGCTTTTTGTGTCGCTGTGTCAAATAAAAACAGTTGAATTTGTAAAAAAAACCAAATGTGACTTAAAATTATTATAAACTTTTAGCTGTGTTAACAAAAAAAGTGTATTTATCAAAACTGAAGAATTCTTCAGAAGAAAATACAAGTCCAGTAGTTCCTAAACAGTAATAATCCAATAGTTCCTAAAATATCCAGTTCCCAGAGTCCCAATTGTGGATGTTTCCCTAAAATACAAGATTGAAATAGAATATAATAACAAAAAGATACCTTAAGAACAAACCGAACCCCTTGAACAATTTTAAAATCATTCTAAGCCTTTAGTTTTAGTCCGATTTTCAGGAAATACTAATAATTACAAAACATAGGTTGGAGACCCCTTGATTTTTTTGTTAACCTTCGAAAAGTATTTATTTTGTTAATTTTAAATGAAAAATCACAAAAAGAAAGGTCCGCGCCATTCTGTATTAAATCTATGAAAATTTGCTCCCATTTGTTCTAATAAATATCAAGTAGTTTTTAAATAATATGCTTTCCCACCTTTTTGTTAAATATCTTTACATAGTGCTGCCTCATCGATTCAGAAATTTGAAGCTCTCAATATTGTCGAGAAACATTCCATCGCCAAGTGTTCACATTGGCGCGCATATAAATACAATTTTATATTAGAAAATCCTCATAAAATTTTTGATGTTTAGTGGTGTGAAAGAGTTTGTCTCAGTAATTTTAATATAATTAAAATTTCATACAACGTCAGATCAAATGTTTAATTAATGGAATGGAACATAATAAAATATGTGTGAAAAAGTTTGTCAAAGTATTTTTAATATAATTAAAATTTCATGAAAAGTCAGATAAAATGTTTAATTAATGGAATGGAACAGAATAAAATATGAAAACAGATTTACAAGACCGTACTAGGAACTAAATGTCACATTAGATTTACCTATACAACACCCATTTTATTTATTTATTTTTTAACTTTCCTAGGAATGATTGCGTATAGGCCAGTTGATAAAAACTTTCAAATAACATTAATACCAAAAGTTTTGAAACTTCGATAGTATATTAGTGCATTAATGAAAACAAACTATAAAATTTTGCAGAAGTCTGCGATGAACGGAACATTGTTTAAATTACAAAAAACGCTTTATTTTTTTATTTTTACACTGAAAATTGCAAAATTTCTGCAAACTAGGAATATCGCTAGTAATAATGTTTTACAACATGCATTAAGTTTGCAACCTTTCAACAGCTACGGAACCTTGTTTTTTCTCATTTGTATAAGTTTTTTATTGTAATTTGTTTAAAAAAATTACAAAAGTTATGCAAATTGGGTAAGTAAACGGAAAAAAAATGTAACATATACTGGTACATTTGCAACCATTTCTGAAAAACGGATCATTTATTTATCAAACCTTTTTTCTCGGTGCGACCATTTTCAATACACACAAGCCTCGAACTAATTACAAAAGTTTTTTATCATGGTTGCAAATAAAGAGAATATCGGTCTCAGTGGATATGTAACTTTGCAACCCCATACGAAAAACGGAACCTTAATTTTTTTACTAATATTAGTTCTGCCAATTCCAATTATAGTCCAGTCAATGAATGGGTTGTAGAGTGCGTGAGCGAACATGCAAAAACGGACTTCAGGGCTGTATTTGGAGTAGTTATGAGGTATAGTTGCTTTCAAAATAAGTTCAACAAATTGTTTTGATCGTTTTAACTTATAATTTTTATTTCTAAAGAAATGCTATTCATTCATTTTTTATTTGTCCAACTTATTTTGAAGGCAACTATAAATATACTAAAAGTCACCGAGCGTAGGAGGTGCGCTGAGAAGGTCATTTTTTTAGCTTTTCGCTTATATCTCGAAAAATATGCATCGTAGCAAAAAGTTATCCAATACAAAATTAAATATCATAAAATTTGCTACAAGATTGTTTAATATTCATTTTTTCCTATCTCTTCTGGTTCTAGAGATATTTGCTAGAAAGAAATGCATATTTTTGATAAAAGTTTTTTTAACTTATGTTTTTTTAATTATTTAGCGGCTAAACTTTTAGTTTTACAGCAAACTTTTTCTAAAATAAGGTGTAGAGGATTTAACGATCTTTTAATTGATATATTTATTTATTATATTAGTAAATTTTATGATTATGACTTTTTTGCTATGGTGCATATTTTTCGAGATATAAGCGAAAAGCCGAAAAAAGTGACCTTCTCCGAGCCCCCCTGCAGCCCTCGCACCTCCTACGCTCCGGGACCTTTAGTATATTTATTTCCTAACTACTCCAAATACATCCCTCAAGTCTGTTTTTGCACGTTCGCTCACGTACTCTACGCCCTCCTTTTAATCTTTCATTTACTGGACTATTATAACAACAACTAATATTTTGAGAGAGATTTGAAACCGTCTTTTTTCAACGGAACATTTTTTTATTTAATTGTTTTGTTTTTTGTTCACCATATGACCATAAATTGGAAACTATTTGCAAATAGTTTTAAGATTACTCATTGATTTGGGAATATAGCTGAATAAATTAGTGCAACACAAAAAAAGGCAACAATTTGATTTCGATAAAAGAAATCTTTCCGTATTGTTTGAATGGTTGCAAATTTAACAGAGGATGTAAAATGCTATTTTACAAAACTTCGAAAGTTTGCAGAACTTTTGAATTTTTTTTCGCGCTATTAATGCGAAAATGCATTAAATCGTGATTTTCAATATCTTTCGTTCCGAAAAAAAGGTTGCAAAATCAGACACAATCTCATTTGAACTTACTCTTCATTCAACTGAAGTTTTAAAACTTGTAATTATTGTTAAATTTTGTAAAAATTATGTCTATATCTATTGGCCTATTGTTGCTCGCTTAATAATTTGGTTTCAAATGATGTTTTCATTATACAGATCTGGTCAAATTTTACCGGAACATAGCATTTTCAATGTATTTTGAAGAAGAGCTCACGTAGAAGTCGACCAGCGGGATATATAAGTAATCTACGCGACGACGTATCATCTATTCAATTGAACCACTCTAAATTATTGTATCCCTACTCTTCGCTAGCAGATCGCCTGTCTGCGTTAGCTTAATAGCACTGACCGGCTGCAGTACGAAAATGTTAGGATAGGAGGTGTGTATGTGAGGCTTTCAGGAACAGATTTTGCGACGCCGAAGTTCCATTGTATGCGAGAAATTATTTGTTGCAATAAATGTAACAAATAATTTCTCTTCTGAAAATAAATGCTGTGGTTCCTTCTTGCCATAACGGCTTTGAAAATAAAATACATTCTACGATTTAAAAAACAACGGTAAAAATACATTAAAATGTAAAAAACAACGGTAAAAATACATTAAAATGTAAAAAAAAACTACGAATCTAATGTATTAAAGGTTCAAATAAACCTCCTTGTTGTGTCAAACAATAGCCAAATCTGTGATACAGCGATATTCTCATATCGCTGAGAAGATTTGGCGTAATGTTGGCACAAAGTTGGATAATTTTCCCCCTTAATTCATCAAGATTTGTAGCTCTCTGAAATTCATGCCGATAAGCGGATTCTTTCAGATATCCCCAAAGAAAGAAATCAGATGGAGATAAATCTGGTGATCTGGGAGGCCACTTGATCGTACCATGAGTAGATATCAATCGATCAGGAAACGTATTTAGGAGAAATTGTGTCACTAGTCGTTTATTGTGACTTCAACAACCGTCCTGTTGAAACCAAATGCCCCCAAAATTAATAGGAAGTAGCTGAAGTGTTGGAATAATTTGATTTTGCAGGAGCTGTAAATATTTGTTACCATTTAGGTTACCATCGATAAAGAAGGGACCTGTCATATAGTCTCCTAACATTCCTGTCCAAACATTGAGTTTTTGTGGGTATTGAGTACGCACAGGAATACTCAGATGCTGATTTTCCCGAGATCAATATCGTACCATGGATGGATTATGTTTCCAATGTAAAGAAAACGATGACTCGTCTGTAAATAAGATGTTTTTCAAAAACAAATCATTGCCATTTTGTTTATCCATCATGGTTTGGCAAAATTCCATCCGTCTAATGTGGTCACGGGGAGTTTTTTGTACTTTATAACAATGGTAACCATTCCTTTTCAAAATTTGCCTAACAGTTCTGTCATTCATATTAATTTGATCTGCAATTTGTCGGCTCGTGCAAGGTTCACTGTCTTCAACAGCGGCACATGCACTTATTTCCCTATTTTGACGCTCTTCATTAATTGGCACACGTGGTTCATCGAAATTTTCACACTTCAGGCAGTTCTGAACACATCCGCATTTCTCGAGCTTTTTAATAATTCGAGAAATGGTGGACTGTGTCGGAATTGACCTATTTTCAAATGCAACAATAAATAAATTTATTGTATCTCGAATCGAGTGGCCCCCAAAATACCACTTTAAAATTTGTATCTTTTCTTCCTTTGTGAACGTGATCATTTTATTTTCAATCGTTATCGGCTACTAATTCTACTGCGGCGTTGACTTTCAGTAGACTGAGTGGCTAGTATCACGTGCCAGTTGCTCAAGGCAGGAAGGGGAACAGTGGTTCAATTGGATAGTTGATACGTCGTCGCGTAGATAAATTATATATCCCGCTGGTCGACTTCTATGTGAGCTCTTGTTCAAAATACATTGAAAATGCTATGTTCCGCTAAAATTTGACCAGATCTGTATAACATCTTGGCAGGCGTTTACTATTCTTTCAATTAGTTTTTTCCTAGTATTTATTTGAGCTGAATAAACTTTGGATGTATTTAAAAAAGCCTGTACAATTAGCCTAAAATGAGGAGAAGCGCCATCGTGTTGGAAATCAATTCCGGCTTTATCCTCTAACAAATTTTTTTGAATTTTGAAGATCTAAGTAAACCTCTCCAGTTTATCTTTGAGGAAGAATATGGGGTTCAATTAACTTATTGTTAAAAACACCACATCACACATTTACCGAAAATTTTTATTGAGAATGAGCTTCCCTGGTAGCAAATGGATTACGTGTTTTGTTTAGTCTTTTAAGTCGTGTGTAATTTTTGAATTTTGTTTATAGTTTAATTAAATATTATTTGCCTAAAAATTATTTTTATTTATTTTACTCATGTGTTGTTAACGTATACTCAACTTTAAATAAATAACGCGTCACATTCACAATGCTTTTTATGTATTTTTATCCTTTACAAAAATTTGATTCAAGTTTCTTTTACTCTTCTACTCCAAACTATACATTTTTTTCATAAGGAAAGTTAAAAAAATATATAAGCAGGTCCTGGTTATTCAATATTAATAATACCTCAATTAATTTGTTAAGAGACAGAGTGTATTTGTACCAAATATTATAAAATTATACAGAGTGGTTAAAAGCACAGGAGGCACTGAATTTAAATAAATTTCAGCCTGAAAATTTAATAAATTTGTATTAAATTGAAATATATTTGGGTGGTCACTGCAAAAACGGACGCATGTAATTTGCGCCACGAACAAATATTTTCAGGTAGTTTTTCATTTTTAGGGATTAGAGACGTAATTAGAAAGGTAATTTGGACTACGGCACGGGTCTAATCGGATTTGCTTCATAAAGGAAGGGGTCTGCAAAATCGTAACCACTTCTTAATGAATATTTGGTATTCAGTTTTTAAAACCATCTGAGGCAATAGATTTCTTTAATGCAGAATTATTTTACTTAATGCCGCCAGATGAAAGGATTGTTTTTAGGAAGTACCTAAAAAACACTTATTTTTCTAATAATAGTTTATTTCCCCCAAAGGTTTGGTGTACTAATATAGATTTTTTGTACAGAACAACTAACAGTTGCAAATCATTTCACGCTAAATTTAATTATTGTTTTTACCGGAAATGGTAATCTCGGCCACGAATTCAGGTAGTCTGAAAAAAGGTGAGTAATTTGGACCACGAGCTAAGGGTCGAGGGTATTAACAGTTTAAATGTTTAATTGTTTAAGTGGGTACCTTTCTCAAAAGTTTGTAAAATTATTTATTGGTATAAAAAAAGTATGTAGGTAATTACATATAAAAAACTTACTGCTTACATTCTAAAAGGGGAGATATTTTGTTGCAACAGTTTTTACAAAAGTATGGATGGTCAATGTAAAAACAAGAATTAAATTTAGCTTGAAATGAAGTTTTTACTATCTACCTTGCAATTGTGGCAAATCCGATTAGACGCGTGGTCCAAATTACCTATGTCTCTAATCCCTAAAATTGAAAAACTACCTGGAAATATTTCTTTTTCTCATTACAGATAACTTTATTAGTTTATTAATTATTTTTCAGTCTTACCAAAATTAAATCCAACACTCTATTTGTTAACTAGTTTTGACGTCACATTTATAAAAAAACGCTTGTTGATAAAAATTTTTTTCCTTTGTTTAACCAGCTATCGTTTTAAAAATTTTAATGATTTAATTTGTTTGTAAATGTCCTTTTGACTGTTTTTAGTTAAAAAGTTTTAAATTTTATAACTACGTTTTAAATTAATATATAAATTAAATTTATAATATAAAAATTAGGACCTACAAAAATCATCCTTGCTCTCTACAAAAATAGAATTGTAATTTATTAATAAATTACAAAATAGAATTGTAATTTATTAATAAATTACAATTCTATTTTTGTGCTGATATGTTTTTGGTGTTTTCCTGTTGTAATTCCTACGTGGAAAAATTATGGTGAGTTTTTTGTTTTTTGTTTTTCTGTTTTAATTGAAATAAAATTAAAATAAATTCTTTAAATTATGCATCTAAACTGAACTGCCTTCTAACTCCATAATTTTTCCACGCAGGGCCTGATGATGGCGATATCTTGATCGCCGAAACCGGTCGCTCTTCAATAAATAACTTGTGAAATATAAAGGACTTTATTTTCTTCCACACCTTCAGTTCTTCCATACCTTCACTGGAAATATTTGTTCGTGGCGCAAATTACATGCGTCCGGAGCGGGAGGCAGATGGTATGGCAAATAGAGGTGAAATTTGCTTTTCACAAGAGATCCGGATTGCTCTTAAAAGTAAAATACCAAATTAATACACAAACGCTTAAGCAATATAAAAGAAAATATAAACACCAATTAATAGTAAGAAATTTAAGACGAATAAAAAATTAAATAAATAAGGTTAGGTTTTGTCATGTCAAAAAAGTAAGGTTAATATTTTTATAGATGAAGAGAAAAAGAAACAATTCCTAATTATAATTCATTTCGGAAGCTCATAGTGGTTTGCTAGTTCAATTTCTCTTTTTTTCTCTAGTAAATTTATTTATTTTGTTATGTCATTTTGAAAACGGCTTCCGATAAAGAAAGCCGAAACGTCAAATTAAAAACTTTTTTAAGAAAATAAGTGGTTTTAATCCAGAGAAAAAAAGAGAAATTCCTAATTATGTTTAATATAATATAAAGTTATACTTGCCCTTAGTACTTATTTGAAATTTTCTTAATGAACATTTTTATCGTTAAAATGTATGTTCTTATAACAAACATTGATTCAAAGCTATGTTACCCTCATGTCTTTGAAGGCCACTTTAGCGATCACATCCTAAAAGTAGACCTTAATTTTTCCCACTTAGAAAAGAATCCATCTAAAATTGTTAGCTACCGGGACATAACCAATGAAAATTTAAATAAATTCAAAAACGATTTGATTAAGACAAATTATAATGACATATATCTACAAAATAATTGTAAAAATGCCCTAAATCTCCTAACTCGAATCATAATCCAAAATCTGGACATCAGTTGTCCATTTAAAAAACATAGGCAAAAATGTAACAATAATAAGAGTAAATGGGTAACCCCAGAAATAAAAAAGACAAGCTCTGAACTAAAAAATCTCCATTGGTTGTGTCGCCAAGTAGGTGGCAAATCTGCTCAAGAAACATACAGGGTGGCCAAAAAAGAGTATAACATACTAGTAAAAAAAGCTAAAACAAGTTTTAATGAGAAACTTATTAACAAATCTAACAACATAAATAAAACAGTCTGGAGACTGGTAGAAAAAAGAAAGACAAGGATATATTAATCAAAATTGAAGATGAAGATATTACGTGCTCATCTACTTTATCAAATACATTTGCTAAGTATTTCCAATATCATGTACTACATCAAAATGTTTTAACAAAACTTTCTTTTTCTTACCAACAACACCTCTAGAGGTTGAAAATCTAGTTCTAAGTCTTAAAAATAAACCTAGTGTAGGTATAGATAACATTTCTTCGAAAATATTAAAAGCCGGGGTAGACTCGCTCTCAGCTCCTTTAAGTTACATTATAAATCTGTCTATAACTGAGGGTACATTTCCTAACTCGCGCAAACATGCCAAGGTTGTACCAATTTTTAAAAAGCAAAAGATCTACCCTTACCGCTGCATGTAACCTCTTCGAATGTATTTATACAAAACTAGACAGGGGAAGGCATGTGGCAGGTTTGTTTTTTGATCTGTCACGTGCTTTCGACTGTCTAGACATAAGATTTGTCAAGAGTAAACTTCACAATATAGGATTTAGAGGGATTTTCTTGGACTGGATAGATAGCTTCCTCAGCAACAGGAAAATCTTGGTCAAAATAAAGGATTCAATATCTGAATCATATAATATGAATATGGGAGTCCCTCAAGGGTCTGTCCTGGGACCGCTATTAAGGTCTAAAATATTAGTACTCTATGCTGATGATACCTCTTTAGCGGTATCAGCACAGTCACTTGAGGGTCTTCAGATATGTATTCAGGATATTGTTCACACTTTTATAAAATGGTGCAAAGACAATGGTTTAATGATTAATATTGAAAAAACACAACTCTTGTACTTTCATTATCTAAACATGCTAAATAACTCCTATTCTTTGTCATTGAATATTGATAAAATTCTAATTACATCAACGGCAACTACAAAGTTTTTGGGTCTACACATTGACAATAATGTTCGGTGGACAGATCATATTAATGCAGTAAATAAAACCAGTCTTTTTATGCGATATCTAAATTAAGAAACACTATGCCGACTAGTGCACTTTTAAATGTTTACTATAGTCTCGTTTACAGCCACCTATGCTATAATATAATCTTATGGGGAAACGCAACAGATAATAACAAAATATTTGTCACTCAGAAAAAAATCCTAAAGAAAATATTTTTTAAGGATCCAAGAGAAAGCTGCAAACCAGTTTTTATTACAAATAAAATCATGCCTTTTCATTGCATATATATTTATCACTGTCTTCTTTACATTAAGCAACATATAGAATCATTCGAGTTAAATTCTGTAAATCACTGTTATTTAACCAGAAATTCTAATGATATTAGAATTCCCTTACATAAAACTTCAAAAATTCAGCACAGTTTCAGGTACATGGGTATTAAACTCTACAACAACCTACCAATTAGTATTAAAAATATAAATACATTCTCTACTTTTAAAAAAGCTATAAAAGATTTGCTATTACACAAATGTTACTACTCAGTCGAGGAATTCTTAGAAGATCAGTGCATCGCATAGGTGCTCCTCAACATCCAACTTATTTTTTATTATTTTTTTTTATTCCTGAAATTATATTGTATCTGTAAGTGTATAACGTTTTGATTCAGTTTTGTAATATTTTAATATTGTAATTAGTGTAGTCCTGACCTGTCCCATACGTTGTTTGTACATGTCGCAAGGGATCAATAAAAATTATTATTATTATTATTATTATTATTATTATTATTATTATTATTATTATTATTATTATTATTATTATTATTATTATTATTATTATTATTATTATTATTATTATTATTATTATTATTATTATTATTATTATTATTATATTTCTGGTGATACAATAAACTAGTTTTTTTCAATTATTGTAGTTTTGCTACTTGAATTGCTTTTTGAGGATAATAGTAAGATCCTCATGGTCAATCTTCTTTTATTTGAACCTGGTTTCGTTAAAAAATAAAAAGATATGGCTTTTTTGAGGTTTGTGTACATTTGTGTACATTTAATATTATGTCCTTCTGGCTTTAATTTAAAATAATTATTAATGAATTATGAGGAATAAACTGAAAACCGTACTATTAATTTTTCATTAATTTGTCAACATTGAACCACAGTAAACAGTCAGTTCAGTGAAATTTTGTCAGTTTTAATTAATTTGGTGGAAACCTACTACATATTTGAGTGCTCATATAATTTGTATGAACAAATATAGGGAAGTCGTTTACAAAATTTGTTCAGATGCAAATGGCGCTGTAAATAAAATTAATTTAATTTATGACCGATATTTACTTTCAAAATGAGAATTATATCCGCCAATAAATCAACATGATGTTTTGGATATAAAAAGATATCAATCAGTGAATTTGTTGTGCGTTATTAATGTCTCCAAATATAATGTTTATTTTAGTGTATCGACCTCATGTTGAAATTTATTTAAACAAACACTATTTTTATTTATTAAGTACAGCAATTGTTCAGACTGTTCTGTTATGATTCTGTTAGTTCTGTTATAGTAAGACCAAAACCATGTTTCATAGCAGGCCGGCTAAAATAGATTAGATGACCCTAGAGCCGACTGGTGAGTAGTAACTTCCAGAAGTGTAGCATCTTCGCGGGGGGCGAAGAAGAAGAAGAAGATATGGATGACGACGATGAAGATGAAGACGAGTCAGAGTGATTTTCAATAAATAGTATTTTTATCACTTTATGCCGTTTCATATCGTACAATTTATTTGAGCGCATCAGCTATGGTTAATTTATAAAGAGTGGTGAATAAAAGTATCTTTATTTTTATGTTTATAAAGTGATCGTACCTCACGCGCGACCACATAGTCGTCCCACTCAGAAAATTTGGGATTCTTACTGAAAAAATCTTTCAGAATAAAAGTTCAAAAGAATGATACAACTATGAGCACATTGAGAAATCGCTGTTTTTCGCAAAAAACGTGTTTTTGTGGGAGTTTTAGCAAAGTTATTAAAAAACAAAAAATGGATTCGAAAGCTGAGACTTTTTCACATAGAAAACGTATTTTTTCGAGATTTTATTTTGACGCTAGAAATTCGTTAAAAATAAGCATCGCTGTATCGAAAAGTTGTCTGAAAAGTTATATGCTACATTCAATTTGTCTGATATCATTTTTTTCGACATCTGGGTAATGTATACGACCAAATTCAGACATATAGCTATGGGTCAGTAACGTCAGATTTGTTGACATTTTCGAAATGCTATAAAAATGTAAGGCGACAGGTTTTTTGTCTGATAATTGAATTTTCTGCGTCAACGGACCCTATTTTATCTATAACAGTGATGATTTTCAGACGGACTGCTATCTTGGTTGTCATCTCTCTCAGGCCTGTGCGCAGATTTTGCTCGAGGGGGATTTTCATTAAAAATAAATCGAAGGAAGTCTAGTTTGTCCATCCTAAAGAAAAGTTTTTTTCTAATATTTCAAGTAAAGATACAGAAATTTTCATCTTGAAAGGGATTCCAACCCCCAACCCCCCATGCGCACGAGCCTGATCTCTCTTACTATTAGTCTTTCTTAACTGGATAGAGAATTGCATCTAATTCCAGTGTCCTGCTGTTTGGTAACTTGTCTACAGTATTCTTGAATTTAGTAGAGGTTGAATTGCTCTTTTCTGGTACTCTTATATAGATGTTATCATTCATGATGTCGTGCATTAATCTCTTCCATTTGATAAAGTTTTGGCAGAAGGCATCTCCGGTTCTCTCCTTCTCCCAATTCGATAAGAACATTGAACCATTAAGCATATTAAACCATTAAATTCAATTTTGCATATGTATTCTGGTATTTCGTAACTTTTTCGTCTTATGAATAAATTAACCTGCGACTTCCTTTTATCGTTTTTATAAAAGCTAATCTTCCTAATTATTATTTTCCCGTTTCTAGCTCTATTCTGTCTTAGGTTTATTGATTGATTGATTATGAGGTTTATAAATGCCTCAATATTGCAGCCTTAAGACTTATCGTACTATATCAGTTTCATTGTTGAGGTGAAGAGGTTTGTAACCTTTATCAGGCTGAATAGGCTTTTCACCAGATTTCCTTTTGGAAAGTCCCCCTGTGGGTTTACTGGCCTCAGTAGGTTATACCTCCAGTGTGTGAGTGCTTGGCGTTCTAGTATGATTTGAGAGGCAACTTCATCATCCTTATTGCATAATCTACATATGGGTTCATCTTGAAAGATGCCCATTTTATGTAGGTGTTCGGTTATTAGTCCCGTGACATGCCTTATTTGATTTCTGCTTATTATTAATATTAATAGTATATTATGGGAGTGGTTGAAATAAAATTTCAACGTCGAGAGTGGTTTTTTTCAACGAACGATAACGAGTTGAAAAATTTAACTCGAGACGTTAAAATTTTATCAACCACGAGTTGCATATACAATTTTTTCTACGGATAAAAATTAAATCACTCATAAAAAATAAACCATTAAATTTTTTTTATTTCTGGTATACAGTAACTGTAATGGAACAATCATTTCCAATTGTATTTAGAAATTTATCTGAAGGATTCGTATAAGATCTTAAGCTTGTAGATGACTTGTCTACAAATGACGAATTTGTATTCATTTGACACCCTTTAGGAATAACTAAACTAGTTGATGATTTATCTGTAAATAATTTGGCCGCTATAACTTTTCTTGCAGATAAAGATTCATCTATGTAACTTTCGGCAATATCCGACCATTTCCATCCGCCGTGCCTTTTAAGCATAGTTATGTTGCTTCCTTCGTTAACTAACATAGTGGCAGATGTTACTCGCATTGAATGTCCTGTGAAGCCTTGGGCTTGCTTAATTTTAAATAAGTAGCGACTGTTTTCATTAACAATGATCGTAATTTGAAATATTTGAAAATGTCAACGTTGTTTTTGAGGGAGATAGCTGTCTTTAATGAATACTGGGCCCAAAGTGTTGAAGGTTTCATCTTTTTAGCTAATTCTGCAAAATATGCACCAAAGACTTCTTCCGAAAACGAATAAGTTCCTTTTTTTGAACTCTGTATCACTATTATCCATACTAGTGTCACTCATTTTTACAAATTAAAACTATAACCTCCAGAAAATTACTGACAGTGACATTTCTCTTACTAATATTTGAATGTCAAATTACGTAAAATCGTCGAAATCTGGGTAGTCTCAGAATTTCAACCTTTGCAATCAAATTGAAAATGATACATTTCAATGTCATCCGTAGAAAAAATATGATTTCTTCAATTGAAACCTTCAGACGGTGAACCTCATATTGTGTTACAGTGAACAAATAATATAAAATTACTCTATTTTGCATATTTTAATAAAATTATGTATGCACAATTTTTCCTGCAATAAGTCAGTTGTCAGTTGTAAAATAAATAAGCATTTAGATTCTTATTTCAGACCTGATGGTGGCAGTTTACTAGTGATCTAATAATCAAAATAAATTGGTTGGGATTGGTTTTAAGGTTTCTTTTTATACCCACAACATTCGATTAATTTATAACATGATTAAATTCGATTCGATTGAAAGTGATTTAAAATCACTAAGACAGATTTTATCAAAACAGCCATTCATGTTTTTAAAAGGAAATCCTTTACAAGCAAATGAATTACAAATGTTGGAACAGATTTTATAATCTCCCTATCCCTTTTTACCCTTAAAAAAACGGTCATTATTGCGAGTTTTTCATTTCCTCCACATACGGAGTTTATTTAAACGATTCTGCGGCTGTCCAACGAAATTGGCACAATAGTGCTGCAAAACACTTTGTTCTCCTTTTTATTTTCCCTTGCTTTTCGATTCACTGATTCGATGTTTGGCAAATGTCGCGACTGGGTTTTTTTTATTTTATTGGCTTTAGCAGTTTCACTCTTGTGATTTTTCGACATCCATGTGGGATACAAGTATCGTACCAAATGTTCCAATCGCAGTAACTAACGGCAAGCTGAGAGAAGTAAAACTTTTAGGGGCAGCGGAAATATTTGGAAATACTTAGGAAAGCAGATGGATAGTATAAATTAAATAAGTTTTAAATACATTTTTGGGCTTCCATCAACTTAAAATCACTAATAGCATAGTTGTCAGCGACTTTGACCTCTCGTAAAATGTGATATCGCTGAAACTAGGCTGTTAGATACTTTAGAGAGTGTAGAAAACGATAAAAAAATCTTTGATGCTTTGTTAAGTTCACAATTTCGAAAGCAAAATCGAAAATTTGGTTTTTTCATTTTATCTCGAAAAAAAAAAATCGAAAACTAGTAGCACCACATAAAGAGCAGAAAATGTTATGAAAAATTATATTATAAGTTATTAAAAAAAAAATTATTACCTACAAAAAATAAGAAAGCGAATTCGAAAACTCTAAGCGCGCCAAGCTAATGAATACAAATATTCAAGCGAGGTATTCGGGAAAAACTAAAGTATCTTTACTTAAAATGTACGCAAAGAAAAAAAGAAAGCATTGTAAAGAGGAGATTCTAAGCTTTCTCAGGAAGGCATTGTATTCGGGAAAAACTAAAGTATCTTTACTTAAAATGTACGCAAAGAAAAAAAGAAAGCATTGTAAAGAGGAGATTCTAAGCTTTCTCAGGAAGGCATTGTTTTTTCATAGAAAACTTGAACGGAATTTATAATTTCTAAAATTCTCACTGATTTTTATAAAACTGAAGACATATATTAATAGAAGCATAACAAAAAAATACTTGTGCATTTATCATCATTATACTTTTACTGGGTGTTTTATCAATTATGCATGGCATTTACTTATACTTAACAACGTATATCTTTTCCATTTTTGGCATACGGAATTACACTTCTCACGAATAATGTATTGAAACATTGAGTGATATGAAACTCCAGGTTCGGCATTAAAAATATCAAAACATCATAATTTTAATATTTCCATAGATTTGTATAGAGGGAAAAAAAACTGAATTGAAACAAATTGTTGTTGTTATCCCGCCACCGATTCAGTCGTATTTTGGCACTGAAACCGGCCCGGTAGGGCCTTGTCATAATGGTTTACGAAAGCAGCCGTTTGCAAGGACAGCCGATCTATGCTGCCTCTTTAAACGCACTCTGAATTTGATTTGTAAAATGGGCTGTATATATTCTTTGTTGTTGGTGTCCAATAGCCTCCAGTAAAACACATACAACGATTAAAACATGTGTATCAAAAAACAACAATAAAACTTACAACACTTTATAATTTAACTAGTCACTTAGAAATGTGTATTTAAAGTATTTGGTGCAAAGAAAATGAATTTATGTTAAATGGTTTTAGCCTGATACGCAGCTGAAAACGAACTGAATTTGTCGAGGTTTCTTTACCCCGGAGTAATGCGCTCACATTGAGGACTCAATGAATGCTGATTAAAAATTTGCCAACTTTGAGCTTCTTAGCCATTAGCGTATGAATTTTTTGTCGACTGTTAAGTCACGCCTATCATGGCGTACGTGAGAGTATTTATGTTCGTAACGCACATGCTCGCACGTAATAGCGCCAATGTGGCACTGGCAAACTGAACACTTGCTTGATTCGCATTTGCTCACTTAGTTTCGCTGAATCCTCTCTATACAGTTTGTTTATTTGTGATGGAGGCGAAAGATGTGAGTTCCGAATCAGATGCTAACAACGAATTTTTATATAGACTATCACTGATAAGAAGTGCAAGAAGAAGAAATACTCGGAAGAGTTCATACTTAAAGAACAGAAAATCTCACGGGGAATTTGCGTTGATTTCTGAATTTTCAGAATAATTTAAAGACTATTTTCGCTTATTTACGGATGAATTTAAGGTAGTGCATGAATTAATTGCAACTGACTTAAAAGACGAGGGTTCCGGTGGCCACGAAAGAATTAGAAATACAAAACAAACCTCCCACTCGTCTTCACTGCCACTCGAAAACTGGCTCGACCACAAATGTCGCATCGGTGGACCTGCGCGTAGACGCTCGTGTACGTTTCTGTGCCAACGCGTAAGAGCAAATGCGTTGTTGTTATAAATACCGTAGGTTTGAAACTATAACCACAGTATAGTACATACAGTAGTTTCACTTAGCGACGGAACCTTTGATGTTGGTGTCCAGCAGTTTCATTTTTTATAAACGCCTGATATTCACAGTAATGCCATTTCTCCCCGCCACGATCCCTATAAGATCCTTACTTTTTAAATGCGACAACTAGGGAAGGAGTGCCTGTCGTTCTTAAACTCGTCGTTTGCGCAGATCCAAGACTCGCAACATACGGAAGGGGTGTCTGCCGTTCTTGAACTCGTCGTTTGCGCAGAGACAGGAGTCGCAACTCCTGGCTCTGCGTATTGAAAATTACAACCAAAAATTGTCCGAAGTGAAACTACTGTATCTACTATCTACTATCTACTATACTCGCACGAGGCTCGTGCCGACCAATGCGAGTGCGAGCATGTCCACGTAACTGCTCCAATGTGGCTCTGGCAAAGTGAAACAGTTTCGAATGGGAAAATTTTGAAACTGAAAGTAACATTTCGGAGAAAAAAAAATTCTTTTTTTACCGTTTATTATTCAAAATTGATTTATTTTCGACATTTAAATGGCTCTATATTATTCCTATTTTTATTATTTGTCCTTTTTAACGCCATTTTAAGTAATATAGCAGATCCTTACTTTAAATAAAATATTAAATTGATTAATTTTAGATCGCCTTGTATAATTTTATTTTAGCACTTTATTAGTTTCAAGTTAAAAATAATACAAAATAAAGTACAAAACTTGATAACTTAACGTTGTGTAGCTTCCTCATATGCAACAATGGCCAAATCAGTAAGGGACATAATTAAACGTGGAAGAAAGTGCATACAACAAAATGGTGGACATTTTGAAAAATGTTTGTTAGTTACTACCAGCGTTTATTGTCTCGCTTTACTTTATAGTGGGCGTTTAAAAAATAAATACCTAATTTAATATTTTCCCCTAGGTCCCCTAGGCCTGTAGGTACACCAGTACAGAGTAAAATTATTTTAAGCCGAATAAACAAGAAATAGGTAAAGTGAATTTTTCAAATGATTAAAGAAAAAATGAGTTTCTTATGTTTTCTTCTAAATTAAATGAAAATTTTACTTTCAGTTTCAAAATTTTCCAATTGGAAGCGGTTGCGGGATAACATCAACTTGTTTCAATTCAGTTCTTCCCCTCTATTCAAATCTAAAATGGAAATATTAAAATTGTGATATACAGGGTGTTTTTTTGATATTTTATTGTTTCAATTTTTCCTAAAGCCGAACCTGCATTTTCATATCTCTCAATATCCTAAGTGATTCAAGAGTTCTGGCCAATGAATAATTATGCCTAATTAATTTCTCCGTTTACCAACGGGACACTCCGTATAGATCAGAAATTATTTTGTTTAAATAAAGTTAAAAATATGCTCTATAATGTAAATTTATTATTCATTAAACTGTTAATGCATTTTATGTTATGTTTATAAACAATACAAGTTTTAAAAACTGGAATTTTAGCAGTTTTACTAACGACATTTTCATTATGAAGAATATTTTTCCCCACTTTCCTTGTTATAAAAACTATTTGTTTATTTGTTTTTCAGAGTCAACAGCTATTTTATAAACTTTTTACAACCAAAACACTTTTTATTTCTTCTATAAAATACTACCTTTGCGATCCAGTTCATTAAACAATAAAAACTGTGCGAACTAACCTACAAATAACAAACATTCCTAACATTTATTATTTCCATTTGATTTCTCGCCAACAACCATGGAAAGATTTACTGACGTTGGTCATAAATTTTTCAAAAAGTGCTTTTTGATTCGACTCGGATGGTGACACTCTTACTAAAGCATGATAGTTACTGAGTGCGTACGATATCTTTGTGTTAGAAACGCAGTTACGTGCGATAAAAGAGGTTTTAGTATAATCTTAACATTAGAGAAAATTCTACTAATCAATGGTATGTAAAGGGTATTAATATTTTTTTGAATTAATCAATTTTTATTATCATATACTACTAGTTGTTCGTCCTGGCTTCGCACGGAAGTATAATGAAGAAAATGACACCGACTCTCCAGCACGCAACGTGCAACTGCCCATGCGAAAAACACGGCCATTCAAGATTTATTCCACACGCTTCCAATGATTGACCTTGTGATTATTCGTATACTGTTTGCCTCCAAACGCTGCCTACGCTCTTCTTTAGTTTCATTGACTTTGTGTTACGCGTACGCCGACCGATATTTTGACGCCTCGCTGTTAGCACACAACGAGAACACACTGAGTTCTATAAACTACTATTGTTGGTAATAGACGTGAAAATGAACATAGATAACAAAGCGATACTTATTTAATACTCCTTTCAAAGTAAGAATATCGGAATGAATGGAGGTCTTATATACAAATAGATTTAAAACCGTGAATGGTGCTATGGTAAGAGTATAATTCAAAAGCCCAAATGAAAGTAATAACTAAGATTTGGGAATCTACACCTCCGTCTAGTAGAGATACAAAAAACTTTGCAGTGAGGGCTATAATGAGGTAACAAGGAACGTTTAAACTGGTTGGAGAATACATCAAAACGCTGAGAATGCTAACTGACCAGAACAAATTGACAGTAGTCTAAAGGCAATTAAAAAGCTGACAAACTTGCAAGAATAGGGCCAGATAGCACAACTGGACCTCAAAAGTAGAGTTCTAGAAGAAATAAGATCCATAATGGACACATGCCCCAGAAATAAGGCACATTGAAGTGATGCATAGTATGCTGCTATCTCTGAGCAGTAATCAGCTATAAATCATAATACCGTGTATGAGCATATATAATGGGGATCTTAACCCGCAGGTTAAGCAGGAAGGAACCAGAAACAGTCAAACAGTGCGACTGCGAGAGCGTTGGACAGTAAAAAACATTACTTGGGCAACTACATGGCGTACCAAACATATTTAATAACCACTGGGTCAAGGACTTACGAGGTATAAAGGCACTAGAGCGGGTACTATGAAGAAAACAGTGACAAAGTACAGAAATTCATTCAATTTACCATAACATTTTCTACAGAAGGAACAAGGTATTTAGTATTGAGCTATGCGCTTTTTCACTTTTCAGGATCTGTTTGATTTAAAATAAATTTTGGAGAGAGAATGTCAGAATCCAATTTGACGAAGTAAATTTTGTATCGGTTTATTAGAAATGTCTTGATAAGTTATTAAGTTCGTTTCCGTTTTTCTCTGATGGTGGTTGGCAGACAGCAAATTAATTTTAATATTGGTTTTTAATGAGGGTCTCAGCCACGTTGTCATTTCTGTTGGAATCCAGTGAAAAGGATTCTGGACCATAAAACATTAATCGATCGAAAGCAGGTACGGCCTTATTGAATCAGAAGAAGTTTTATGACCCAAAAAATAATATAATAGAAGAAAAAACACTTTCTTACATGTATCGTTTTTAATTTACTAGTCATTAATTATATCTGTAAAATGACCATAAACATTTTTAAGATGAAATGTAAATCTCATATCGTTAAAAAGTTTTGAAAATCAGAAGAAACCTTAAAAACTAGATAACAAAATTCTGCTTTATTCTCTTTAAGTAAAATTATTCTTCAAAATTCATCTTTCAACTGCGCGTATAATTTTTAAAGTGATGTAAATTGTTGTTTGATGTGAGAAATAATTTTTTTTTTATATTATATATATAATATTTTGTCTACGCCCATGAACGGCTCTTTAATCATGGACAACTTTTACTTCACTCGTTTTCTTTTTCTGGTCGGACACTTCTAAAGGCGTATTTTTAACTTTAAAGTTTTTGGTTGATACTTTTTAATGTCTACATTTTCTATTCTGGTGTCATTCAGAATTTTTTTGGTGGTCGCTTTAATATAGTTTGACAAAAAATTAGCTTATCGCCAATATTACGTTTTCGTATAATTCTGCACACTTTAAAAAATAAAAATAAATTATGTTTGTTGTAGTATAAAATTGTATAAACAAAATGCCTTTGTAAAATATAACCTATCTGGTCTATTTGGTCATAGTATCCCAAGTCGTATTTTAAACTTTTTGACGGATTAAACGGTACCTTCACCATATTTTGAATTCTGTTTGTATTCAATACATTTTTGGTGGTCGCGTATAAAAACGCCAATATTATGTTTTTATATACTTGTCGGAAACTCTTAATTATTAAATTTAAAAACATGTCCGCCTGTAAAACTGAACGGCAAATAAATTCCACAAGGTGATGAAGTAAAATATCTGGGTATACATCTAGACAGAAAGTTAAACTGGAGAAAACAGATATTCTCAAAAATAAAGCAACTGGGCCACAAGTTTAGTAGCATGTACTGGCTCCTAGGTAAAAAATCTGAATTATCAATTCAAAATAATATATTGATCTACAAATCCATCCTAAAAATAGTTTGGACCTATGAACTAGAATTATGGGGAACAGCCGCAAACTCAAATATCGAAATTATACAGATATTTCAATCCAAAACCTTAAGAATGATACTAGGAGTCCCAAGGTTTATAACCAATGAAGCCATTCATCATGATGCAGGTCTATCGTATGTTAAAGAAAAGTACGCGAAAAAATGCAGAAAAAACTAAAAGTGTTACACAGATAGATTGTAATATAATTGGAAGCTAATTAAAAAAACTTTTCAATTCGTTCATTTTGACGTTTAGTTCACAAGTTATTATAGTGGGTTAAGGTAGTACTCTCGATACCACAATATTCAAATCTGTGCTCTCTATTATTTGACTACTGTAGTATTTATATTTGGCAACGCCGCATAAAAGCACAAGAGACAGAAATATGCTTTCAGTATCTGTCTTGCAGTGCTGTTAAATGCACTAGTATGCGTATGGGCTTGACATTAGGTTATAATTAACTCAAGCACTCCGAAAATTATACATTGGGGCGACACCACATTTAAAATAAGTACAAAGCATTAATGATAAAATGTGGAATACTTTTAAGTTAATATATTACTCGAATCATCAATTTTATAAAACTTATCATAATAAATAAGGATTTTCTTCAACTGGGGAAGGAACTATCGTTTCAGAAAACTATTTAGCTCTTCTCTTCTTGTTCAGCTCAGCGAAATCATGTTTTGGTAATTCACATTAGGGCTCTGGCTGGGACATCAGAAACGTAAAAACGCTACTAGAGATGTGACACTAGAGATGGGCGAAATATAACGGTATCATAGATATATATAATTTCGCGCGCGTCATAACCTCTTTCACGGCGTTGCCAGATGTAATTGACATAGTACATTTTTCCTAATTATTTGCTAATTACTCTTATCACAGGCACTGAAGCTCGATTTGTGAGTAACCAAAATGTTCGAAATTTTTATTTTTTCCGTTGAGACTACTTGCATCGAAATCTAAACGGTACTTTTTTTTTAAATAAATTAAAATCTGTGATTTCTCATCAATATCAATATCAAGAATCAATATGCGAAGTTTCATTAAATTCTGAACAGTAATTCTTACTTTTATAATTTTTCGTGTGTTCACAAAGCATTGATTTTTAATGCTATAGAAGCGTTAAAATAAATGTATCACTCTTGTAGGAAACTAAGTTGATGAATAAAGTCAAATTTTGCCTAAAAGTTGGAATATACCACATAGTTTTCTATAAAATTAATTGATAATAATGAATGATTCAGAATTGTAAAGGAATAAAAATTACATAAAAAAGTGCGAATAAAATTCGAGAAATCACCGTGGAATTAAAATAAGCGAGCAATTACTTCATTAAAGCACTTAAAATTACGGTCCACGATATACTTAAACAGGATCAATAAATAATCGGTTGCTAGTTGAATAATTTAGGTAAATCTCTAATGAAGGGCCTTAATAGGATTGCCACTTAAGCCTGAGCACGCAAACATGCTTTAATGAAAAGTTTTCCCTTACATTACATATTATGGCCATACTTATGGTGTAACGTAACATTTGTTTGCATGTACTTTTGGCCGAAATTGATATTTCGAATATAAAATTTATAAGCATTTTACGAGGGTGCATTAACAAATTCTTAGCCTTTTTTTATGTTTTAACTAATTAAGAAATTTTCTTTGATAACATTGTTATTTAAAGTTCTTGTCTAATATAACCGTTGTTACCACTTTTATTCATATATTTCATTTTATATTCGGCAATTTCTAAGCAAAATTTTTGCTTTCCAACCCTTAAAATACTTTATGGCCCCTTCACACTAGGACCAGGCAGTGGCCCAATTTTGCTAAGCCACTATTTAGACAGGGGTTGGTTTATGTTGGTCATATTGGGCCAGGATAACGGCTTCTGTTGGCTATCGGACACACATTAGAACAGGTCAACATGCGTGAACCAACTGCGCAGTGACGTGTCCACGCACTTGTCCACAATTGGTTGTTTATGTTTTGATTTTTTTATAAAATAGTCGGTTTATTTTATAGTTTTCTGTTTAAACTATTAGTTGATGAAGTTATTTGAGTATTTTTAAACTATAAATACTTAAATGTCTACTAAAACATGGATAAAAGACAAATATGGTTGAAGCAACTGAATCTTGGTCCAAGGTTTGCCGCTCCACACATGGGACCCAACGTTGGCTCATGTTCGTGGTATATGTTAAATTCTGTAAGAGCATCCACACATTGGAGCCACCAAACATGCGACTGCCGTAACATAACCTCACAATGTAATAGGAAATAGGAACATGTCTGACCAAGAAATTGCTTGGGTGCAATTGCTTCACAATCACACAACAACTATAGAAATAATTTCACGCTAAAAATGCTGAAATAACAGTATTGACAGTAGTCTACCCGCGCCAATGTGTGGTCGGCAACACGAATATTGGGGCTACTCCCTTTGATGTGTTGTCGAAAAACCGACAAGAGACGGCCAACTTCCAACGTTGGCGCGAATCATAAAAACATTGGCTCCAACGCTATTTTGTCGGTACATACATTGGACGAATGCTGTTGGCGCCAACGTTGGGTCCCATGTGTGGAGCCGGCGTTATACTGGGCCAATATTGTAGAGCCAATGTCAAGGCCAGCACCGCCACTACGCAAATATTGGTGATCAATGCATTGGCTTACCTTGGCCCAGAGTGTGGAGGGACCATTTAAAATATTTCTTTTTCCAATAGTCCGTGGTTCATAACTACTCTTAACTTCATAGCTGATGTTTGTAATAATAAATCTTCTGTATTCTCAATTTCTGTAAAACTGTTTCTAATCCAGTATTGTTGTACTAGTTTACAAGTTTTTTCAGTGTGACCCTCGTATTCATGGGTATAAATGCATTACCATTATATCTAGCAATTTAACCCTCTTTGGCAAAATTATATTTTCCAATCCAATTACGTTAACACAATTAACCACAGTCAACTATGAACAACCGAGCAATCTAAATTTACAGCTCAAATTACTTTCTCGCAACTTTTTGTCCGTCTGCTAAGTTTTGACTGAAAATCTCTCAGCAGTCACACTTCTGTAAATTTCTAATAAAAAGAGAAAAATATTTCCATTATGCGAATCGGAGCAGACATCTTATAGTCGTATCGTATGACAAAGTGATTAATTATTTTGTTACGCTAAATAAGTAACGAAGTCGATCAAATCTAAGAAGCCGTTTATCTTACAGAGAAAATAATGTATGACGAATGTAAATGACCTCGAGACCACAATTTTTATTCAGAGAATTGTTAAAAAATGTAGAATAAAACTAACCAACATGTATTGTTGTAACAACCACCTTTTTAATTATTAATGTACGGTTAGTACGGTAGTGTATAGTACGACCAGAAATATAGTAAGGTCATAAATCAATATTAACCGACAACCCTCATTATTACCTAATATCTAGTCACCGAGCTTCGCTCTTAATATTCAAATCTACATTTTTAAGCAGCCCAATGAGTATATAATTTAAGTATATTTATAACATGACAAATTATTAATTAATTCGCGAAAATCACGGAGTGGGCGACATCCACTTGAACTACTGAAAGGGAGATAAATAAAAAGTTGATTGGCGATTGGCTTGAAAGTAGGCGGGAAAATTAAAAAAGCTGTCAGTGTTAATTTTCAATTGGCTGCAGCTGTTGTTGACGTTTATCAACTGCTTGTCACAGAGGTTAGTTAAATGCATTAAAAGTTGCCTAGTTTCTGGGGATTTCACCCTTTTAGAGGGCAACATCTACTGACGCTTGATCTTCGCGAATAGTCACGGCGGACAGGCCCCGTTTCCGGGACGGACAACAGCAGCGTGTAGGGCACAGGTCCCGTCAACAGAAGATCGCTCAGCTCACTCTATTTATCACTATATAAGAAAAACTCTATGTTCAATTGATTTTATTATTTATTGATCTGCAGTGAAGGAAAATTATAGGTCTGATATTCATACTTGGGTAAAAACCTCCACAAAAACCTGTGACCAGACTCTCGACGTGTGGCAGATATTGATATCATATTTTTTCAAAAATTTTCAGTTACAAAAATAGTTCATTCGTACATTACATTACAATTTGTTCTTGGAAAATACAAAGTCACAATCAACCTTAAAATGTACTATGAAAATAGAGAATTTTAAATGTCTCTTTAAAGTTTCTTGTAAAATAAAAAATTGAAATCTATGTTAATAGTACACGTGTACAAGCATTCATTCTTTTTCTCTCTCTCTCTATGATAATGAAAACTTAAATATTAAAGCTGTCCGCATAATAAAATAGTAGCCGTAAGGGGTAGTCTCACACTATCGGGGAAGGGAAGAACCTTTACCCGATGTGCATAAAGCATTTCCACCCGCCAAAAAAAAAAAGATTAGCTTTAGGTTAGATTAGATCTTTGTAATAAATAAAGAAAAGCACGATACGTGTGACATTTTGACATTTAGTACATTCTGACAGGTGTCATATTTTGACATTTGTTCATTTTGACAGTTGTTATATTCTGACACGTATCACATTTTAACAGTTGTCACGTTTTTACAGGTGTCACATTTTGACAAGTGTCCATTTTAACAGTGTTACTCAACGTTCCTATAAATATTTACCTAAACCCATGATTTCTGAAATTGAATTGGCAACGTTGTATTTTCAACTTTGAATTTATGAGATGGCTGTCATTTGACAAGCAAATTATTTATGTCCGTCAAATGAGCCTTTCCTTTTTTATATAATGCGGCAAATTTAAAATTGAATTCTTTCAGATTAAAACGCCAGAAATTAAATAAAGTCGAACCTTTTTACTACTATACTATACAGAAGAAAGGAGTGCAGTATTTAATTTGCAGAACGTAGTACAGGTTCAAGAGGTACAAATTTTATTTTTACCTCATCCTTCAATGCTTATTTGTAGTTAAAATTTAATAATATAGTTTTTGTCTAGATTCTTGTTTCCATGGTTTTTACTGTAATAAATTTGTTCTTTTGGCAGATAAGTCAGACTTTATTTATTCATAGCCGTATCGTATGTATTTTATTTGATTCAGAATTTTGTATTAATATATATTTCAAAATGGCTTCATTCTAAAAATATTATCAGGCCTCCTAAATCCTTGAAGGCAGAATTATTAGTAATAGCAAGGCAACATAAAAACAAAATCAAAAAATATATTATAGATGAGATGGCCAGAGAAAAAGCAATTAAAATTCTCAGATTGCCTCCCAACCACGCAGAGTTAAATTCCATTGAACTGATCTGGTCTCAATTATTAAAAGGTTATGTTTCTCAAAACAATAAAACATTTACATTTCCTGATGTGCGAAATTTGTTTTTGAAGGCAGTTTCAGATTTAAATAGAGAACATTGGGGAAAATGCATTGGTCATGTTAAAAATGTGTAAAATTCATTTAGGAAAGTGGATATGTCAATGGATAATTTAATAGAACCGATAATAATAAACCTCAGAAAAGACAATTATAGTGATACCAGTAGTTTTAGTGAAGACAGTGACTTTTAAAAATAGTTCTTGAACTAACTTTTTTTTTAATCTTTGAGTTTAGGTAAGTACTGAAGCGTTACTTTTAATGCCAAGAGATTAAAAAAAGTTGATTTCCCAAAATATAATCCTCCTTGTTATTTATTGGTTAAATTTAATTCGTTCAATGTTAAAGTGTCAGATGCATAAAGTTTATTTTTATTTTTTGTAAATAATATAACTTCAAAATTTAATCTACGAAGTGCGTATATATATTTTATATGCTGTGACCTTATTTATATTATAGAAACTTATTTTGCAAAGTACGCCTATGGAATGTGACGTTATATCCCCACTTTTACTGTACTCATCTATCCTTTATAGTATATATTTCTATAGAAATAAGTTATTATTATGTGCCGTTGCTAGGAAATAAAACTAAAAGCTTAACTTTTCTTGTAAATATCTCGGAAGATCGAATTTTCACAGACATGAGACCTACATTTTTTGCCGATTTAGATAGGAATTAGTCTACACTGAAAGTTTCATTGAATTCTGACGAGTGGATTTCGAGATCCTCTGGACACACACACACACACACACACACACACACACACACACACACACACATACACACACACATACAAACCTTGCTCGTTTAATAGTATTTGATTGTTCGAGATGTAGCTAAGCAATACAATTTTGTGTCCGTTACAAGATTTCCAGATCCGGTGTAATTAAGGAGAAATTTAAAGAAAAAAATGGACCAAAGAGAAGGACTAACAAAATAAATATACAAAAGTATATATCTCAGTATCTTTTTAATGGTCACTATCAAAATCTTTTTTAGAATCGCCCATTTTCGTCTTGATCGTGTCAATGTAATCTTATTTTATTTATTTACACTTATTTCTTTCTGGTGTATCAAGCTACCAAGTTATCATTAGTTTTGAGTTGTTTGATTAGACTACTTGGAACTAAGCTCAAATGACTCTTCTACCTCGAGCTCAGCAGATTTATTGTGGTTATCCTCTTATTTTATTTAGAGTACCGTGTCATGCTTAGTCATTACTATTAGACTTCAAATCTAACTTTAACTTTTTCGTTTAATGAGTCGCCTTTGGCTTTACATCACGAAGTAATAGAAACCATATTCTTAATAGACCTTCACAGAAGCATTTCCTCTTCCTTGAAGCATAATCTAGAAGCCAATAATATTCACGTATAAATTGAGTCTACAACGGCGTGCAGAAGACTTTAATTATTCTCTTTGTCCTCTTATTGTGATTTAGTAGACACTTGTCACGATGATTTTTCTCACCTTTTTTGAGATTTATTTTTCGTCCATTTTCATTTCATTCACAAAAGATCCAACATCCGAGTTTATATAAGGGACTGGGTTAAACGAAAACAAAGAGAAAGGCGGAGTGAAGCCCCTCTCCATGCACCATGGGAAGACATTCATTAAAGAACCGTCCAAACACATAGCTCAAGGACTACTCAAGATGAGTAGGAATCAACTTAACGGGGCTGTACAACGGAGAACTTTCCTGTAGACAATGTGGTAAAGGGACAGAAACAGCCAAACATATACTGTTATACCGCAAAAGACAGGCAATATATGGACAGCCCAGGCTGACTCCCGAAGAATACAACAGCCAACCGGTGAAGAACCTGGACTGGTACAGGGGACAAGAGTTATGGAATGGGTGCTGTGAAACTAACCCGGAAGGCACAAAATGCCCAAGAGGCTGAAGTGTAGCTGGCTGGCGATAGTACGAGCATCCGAGAAAAAAAACTTCACAAAACAGTTCGGCCTTTAGAGGTACTTTTCGGGCTAATTGAGCGGCGTCCTCGTTGGCATTATGCCTTGTGGGTCCTGCTATCCATAGAGTCAGTCTATTATGGCTCTGTATGGGCCTACAAGTTTTGAGTTCACCTCCACCTGAGTGATTGTTTTGAAATCACCTCGGCTGACTGAGTATACGGAAATGGTCTTTGCGCAGTATTGGGGCAATTTCTGCCTAAAATATTTGCCCAAGCTTAGTGAGATTCGTGTTTTTATATCTACTCCTACTCTTTCATTTATTTCTAAAGGTTCTTCCATGCATTCCGGATATTTATACTTGTTAGTTTGCTTCTTTTATCGAATAATTCCTTTTTGATTGTTCTTATTCTTCGAATTGGTAATTCTCTCTTTTTTTTTCTTATTGGTGACTAAACTATCAATAAAGTAAATATTTATTCCTTTTTTCCTTACGTCAAGTACCCACTTAAGTATCCTCTTCTAAGAGAAATACACTTTAATTGTATTCTGCTCTGTTAATATTTGTAACTATTGCCACCATGTATATGGTTAAGTGGCTTTTAATCGAAGCAGCGTTGTTTACGGTAAGAGCACGAATAAATCTAAAACTATTTTCTGGATATTTATAATTCCGTATTATTTTATTAGAACTGAGCTCGGATCTGAGTATAATCGGCTTCCAGTATCCTATCTGCCTAACTAAATCCAATAAAAGGAACTAAAACGAGGATGACACAATCAGTAAATTGAACCATTTAGGGAAGTGCTCGTTAAGGCCGAACTTAATGAGTGTCAAGAAGCTAAAGTTGTTAAATGTTCTGGAGATAAGAGTCATATATACAGGATTTTCTTGTTTTTATGGAATGACGTGGAACGGAAAGAGTTATTAATTTTTTGTTTTTGGATGATACGGAACTTGAGAAAACTTTCAACGCAAAAAGGATTTAGTTGTGCGTGTAGAAAAATATTGCTATATATAAAGTTGTTGGTTAAATTTCATTATTTTTGTATTATAACTATATTTATAAAATATCTCTTACATTATTTTTTTACGCACTAGGAAGTAAATGGAAAACATCATAGCATGGTGTATTAACGTGTTTTTTTTCGAAACATTGTTTCATAATATGATAATAATGGAGTAGATCTGGCGAAAACAGACCGATGAAATCGAGAAATTTTTTTCCCAATCGATGAATTCAGATCCCTCCATTATTCCTGCATGAAATGTTCGACCAAGGCGGCGGTGGAGGAGGGGGAAATCCTCTATCTAAAGAACTTGAAAACGGTTTTTCCGACAAATCTGAGCCGGGTTTGATTCCACAAATTAAATATTCTTACCAAAATTGAAGAGCTTGACAAAACACGTAACCTAATTTCAAACAGAACCCGATAACTCAATTAGTTCGCGAAATATCGCGATTTGGAATTATTTCTCGAGAGGCAGTGGATATGGGGCCCCAATTTTTTATGAATAAAAGGGTAATAACGAGTACTTTTATGTGCCGAAGAGTGGGGGTGGTGGTACAAGTAGGGAAGGAGATATGGGGGGAAAACAGATATTATTGAAACGCTTGTAACTTCCGTACTAATTGAGCTGACGCAACCAGCCAGGACTCAAATTGTTCACTTTTCATCAGCTAAAAGATAGCACCACCGAAAATTTTTTATTTTCGCAAATGCGCGCTTGGCGCGCAAAATAAATAATGGATAATTTTTTGCTCGCGATTTTAGGCATGAAGAAGCGGGTTGGAGAATTTTTTTCATCTCTCGAAGGCATTTTTTTATCTTTCATTTAAGCCCCGCGGTAACTCGATGCGATAATTAGGAAGGGCGCTACGGGCCGGAAAAAACTTTGCTATATAGCGGGAGAATGGAAAGGAGTAGAGGGTTTTAACTGAGCTCAAAAGAAAGACGAGAAAATTGTCTAAACATTCATTCATTTTATTATTTTGCCATGTTAGTATCTTGCCTGCCCGCGCAATAGAAAAACGGAACGAAACCCACAGATAAGCAGCTGGGGGCGGAGCTTACGCCCGCGCGATTTACAAATGCACTCTTGTATCCATGTGTGTGAGTGTGTCCGGAGAGAGAGAGGAGAGAGAGAAGTAGATAGCGTAACCTCCGCCCCCCGGCTGCTTTTCTGTCGTCTTCGTCCGGTTTCGTTCCCTTGGCAAAATCATAAAATGAATAAATGATTAGAAAATTTTCCCGTCTTTCTTTTGATCTCGGTTAGAACATATATAGCAAAGAATTTTCCGTCGAGAGGTGAAAACATTTTTTTTCAGCCCTGGCTGGTTGCGTCAGCTCAAGTAGTACCGAAGTTACAAGCGTTTCAATAATATTTGTTTCCCCCCCATATCTCCCCCCTAGTTGTCCCACCTCCCCTACTCTCCGGCATATAAAAGTACTCGTTATTACCATTTTATTCACAAAAAATTAAGCCCCATCTCCACTGCCTCTCGAGAAATAATTAATTAATTTTTTTCATTTTTGCAATTTCAAATCGCGATATTTCGCGAACTAATTGTGTTATCGGGTTACGTGTTTTGTCAAGCTCTTCAATTTTGGTAAGAATATTTTTTCTGTGAAATCAAACCCGGCTGAGATTTGTTGGAAAAACCGTTTTCAAGTTCGTTAGATAGAGGATTTCCCCCCCCACCGCCGCCTGGGTCGAACATTTCATGTAGGAATGATTAATTTTTTTGAGAGCAATAGACCTCTTTGATGTCTGATTTGTAAATGTGAAAACAAATATGACATTAGGATTTATTGACGTGTCGTATGAAGTGTGAAGTAGCCTTGTTTGCAGACAGGTGGCGTTGCAGAGAGGTGATTGACATTACTGTCGTTTACAACCAAATGCCAAACGTCATTATAGTAAGTTTGAGAATGATTCGTAGTGCGTGTTTCTTGTTTATCAATAAAATGGATAGAACAAAATGGAAAAACCTGCGAAGCAATAAAAGTGAAGTTTGATGCTGTCTATGGGATCCCTTCCATCTAACACTCCTATGGGTTCCAGGACACACTGGAGTGGAGGGTAATGAAATATACACAAAAAAGGGGCTGCAACACCATTTCTGGGACCTGAACTCTTCTGCGGAATAAACACCAATACAATACTTGATGAACTTGAAAAAGAAGTAAATAACAAAAGATCCCAATACAGGATAGGACTAGAAGGAATGAAGCAGGCCAAGACACTACCGGGAAACTACAACCAAAAGAGATAAGACGCCTGCACCAGCCAAAGTAAAAACAAGCTCAAAATACTAACGGGAATCCTAACAGGGCACTGCCGGTTGAGAGGGCAAGAAACTCGAATTAGTAGGAGAAGAAGAATATCAAATAGAAGAGGGAGATCTACCTAACCTGAAGCCTACCCCATCAAACGGAGCAGAGAACAGAATGATATCATCTATGATAACCGTTAGATATTGGTTTAGTAAATTCAAACGTAGTCGTACATCTATTTTTGCTGTGGAATGACCAGGCCGCCTTGCAGGTGTAGTTTCCGAGAATTATTTCGTGGAAAATGTCCGCGATATGATTCTCGCGGATCGCCGACGCTCTAGGGGTGCCTAGATTGCTCGCGTTGGACAAGTGGTCGCAGCAATTTTTGCATCGAATCGTCACCGTTGATGAAACCTGTATGAATTATAATACGCCAGAGACCAAGCGACCATGAAAGCAACAGATTTTTTCGGTCGAAACTGCTCCGAAGAAAGCAAAGCTAGTACGATCGTCCGGAAACACGAACACGATTTTTTTGTGATTTCAAGAGAATAATCCTCATGGAATTTTTGCAGTATTATTCGACCGATTCGATGAGAAATTGAAGGAAGCACATTTATCCGGAATTGTCGCGGCCAAATTGCTTCATCTGCGCTACGAATTACTGCTGCATCCATTGTACTTGTTCACTAAAACTAAGAGATTATAGTCAAGACAAAAAGGTATTTTGAACAGTTCGATAAATCGTATTTTTAGGAAGGGTTAAATGTTAGAGGAACAGGAGAAACGTTGGGCAAAGTGTAATGAATTAAAAGGGGATTACGTTGAAAAAAAAAACTTGTTCAAAATGAATGTTTCTTTTTTTTAAATATTTCGCGCCTAGTCTCAAATCGCTTATTTTGAACTATAAATAAACATTTTGTGCAATTTGTGCCCGAGAACTGCATTGGGCGTGTACCGCTGCTACTATCCACTATCCACTACTCCAGAGACGGATTATATATTAGGTAAGCGCGTTTGAGACACGTTAACCTTTAAATTTTCCTTTAATTGTTGAATCAGCCCTTTTTTCGTAATATACCATTCAAACCACATTCATTCTATTACAAAAGTAATAATATTTGTTTTACAAATTATGTAAACCGACCGTAATCGTATTGAAAAAAGCAATTGTACCAACTTCGATAATCATCATTGTTAAGATCACTGTTTAATTTTCAGACAATTAAACAGATAAACTCATTCAACCGGCAACGCCGCACCAAAATACATTTGCGAACAGCGTTCAAACCAGGAAGCGGCATCGTCAAAAATAAGTTTTTTTTTACTCTATTTCACAATAAAATATCACGCCATAATCTAAGACGCAATTATAACCGTTTCGTCTAGACAATATAAAAAACCCACGCTAACGAACTTTCTAGAACAATTGTGCGAGCCGGGAAGGGATAAAAATTTGAAGCGACTGAGCTTCAAGATTTAAAACAGTGTCTATTCATCACTCATGCAGAACACACGCAAAAAATATTTTCTGACTGATGCGGTATTTTTAGTTTTTTACCTATGTGCTAGTTTTGTTAAGCACATAAGGTACTTAATACTTTGTTCATTGATTACCAGTTTAATGTAATCCTTTGTTACGTTGTTGTTTTATTCATTTATTTATTTAACAGTTTAATAAATAGTTAAATAAAAGTGTTCATTGTTTTTGTTGAATGGAGTTGAGAAGATAAACATACAGTACACCCATAACCAATATAAGATACTACAGTCCACTTTACGAATACCACGATGCAGTTTAAAAAGGCGATAACACATTGTTGGTCGTCCTGGGAAACTGGCACAACATAGGGTTTATTCCAGAACTCTCAACAATCACATTAAATACAATCTCGCCTAAAAGATGAGTAATAAATTAATAAATGAATTTACGAGAGCGTGGAATTTTTAAATGAGTTCACTTTTATTGAAATCATTTATCGAGACACCCATTATTAAACCTTCAGTTGATTTTATTTGTTTTATCATAACCCAAAATTCCAAATAATAGTAGACTATGTAGATAAATACCTTATTTAAAACAAAATGAGTGGTTTTGGTTGGGAAATGATGTCTTAACAGAAACAACCTTTTTCGTTATGATAGAAATAAATAAAAAATTCTTAGATAAACACCCATTTCTTGTTAATAAAACATCATCTTCTATTTTAATATTGAATGAGTTTTGTGTTGACCGCTGGCTAAATAATTCACCATGGAAATAAATGAACTTCAAATAAAAACATCGGTATTGAATACGTAACTACAATAAAGAAAAATGAACGTTATATGTAGACGCCCTAAACCCGTTAAAGTGGGAGTTGTTACTAAGTAAAAAATTATTTTAAGATAGAATCTAAAATGCCAGAGAAGCGAATAATGGATTAATTTGTTCTTTTCATAAAAATGACTCCTTTTAAATGTGATACAAAAGGTCATCTCAAATATAAATTGTATATAAATAAATAATAATTAAAGTAATATCATTAAAACTACAATTAACCACAATGTATGTCAATTGATATAAATAAAACTAAATAAACTGTAATAAAATTAATAGTAAAATGTATAGAATGCAGAAAGAATCAATAAACAATATATCTCGTCTCAATCTACATCATTAAACATAAATAAAACCAAATACCTATAAATCATGGTGTCTATTTAAAAAAAGTATAGGGGTACGTTTAGCAACCATTTCTATTCCAACAAATACTATTCCTGAGCAAAATATCCTTCCAAACATCAGCTAGCTGATCTTCAAAGCGTAAAATATGGACACAGGCCTATAAGAAATAAAAGGTACCCATTTATATACCTTATACTATTAGCCCAGTTGTCAGAGAGTTTGACCTCGCACAAAATGTAATCTCGATGAAACTTGGCACTTAAGTAGGTACTTGAAAGGGTGCAGAAAACAATAAAAAAATCTTTGCTGCTCTAAAGTGTATGCTAACTTCACAATTTCAAAAATAAAATCGAAAATTAGGTTTTTCCATTATATCTCGAAAAAATATATAAAAATTTCGAAAAACTAATAGTACCACGTGAAATAGCGGAAAATTTTACTAAAAAATAATATTATAAGTTATTTTAAAAAAGAATTTGTATTACTATAAAAAATTATTAAAAATAAGAAAGCAAATTCGAAAACTCTACGCGCACCGAGCCGTTGAATACAAATATTCAGGCGAGGCGTTCGGAAAAACTAAAGTATCTTTGTCTAAAATGTAGGTACGCAAAAAAAAAAGAAAGCGTTCTAAAGAGGAGACACTAAGCTTTCTCAGGAAGTCATTAGTTTTTGATTTTTTTTGGTTTTCTCATAGAAAATTTAACCGGAAGTTATAATTTCTAAAATTCTCACTGATTGTTATAAAATAAGATATTAATAGAGGCATAACAAAAAAAGATCCCCCCTTGTACATTTATCATCATTATACTTTTACTTTTGATTTATATCCTTCTCTGGCAACTGGGCTATATGCATACATAATATAATTTACAAATGAAGTAATGTTAAGAGGTTTTGAAATTGCACATACTAAATTGAGGTTACATAAATCAAAAGGAATAACTCAAATTAAATTTGGTGGAATTATACTCTTTGTAGGAATAAAATTCTTCGACGAACCAATTTTGAGTTAGTAAACTTATGGACTGTTTGTACTGCACTGGTTTTTTGTTTTTGCTTCTCTAACTATCAGTAGATGTGTAGGAATACCTTGATTTAAATATTACATTCACAACAAAAACGTAAAACGTAACAAACACTAATATTAAAACGCTCAGGTTTTTAAAGGCTGTGTGCCTTGGATAAAATGAACATTGAATTAGAAGTATTTAATTTCTAACGCTTAGGAAGCTGTTAGCCTGTGAGCCAAAATATGTGACTTTTTAAAATTAAGTAACTGGCAATTAAAAGCCTCGAGATAAAAACCACTAACGCTTAGTGTTACTGAAGAACAACTAAAACTTTAAAATTAAAATTGCTATAATAAGCTAATGATTATATCTTTTTCTTTTTTCTAGAGACTATATCACGCACTAGGAGCAATTTTGCGATTGTTTCTTCAGTGATGCCATTGTTTATTTATTCAGCTCTCAAGTTCTACTCAAATGAGCATTTTGTATTCAAGATTGTTAATTTTGATAAATAAACATTATTATTATTATTATTCCCTCTCAGAGATGTTTGGTAGTAACGGATCACCTGACCCAATCAGATCGCTTTGCGTAGGATGTCAATAAGAGCGCTTATTACTTGTTCGGCTTGGGTCCAGAGTTACGAGATAGAGTAAGTAATAATACTAATTATTTTGAGCTATTCAACAAGATTAATTTACAATAAATAAAATACAAGTACAAGTAACGTAACATTAAGTTCAACCAGTACATCTACAAAGGAACAACACAATTCCTGTACTGAGGCATATTTAGTCAAGGATTAATGTGGATTTAGACCAACGTAATCAAATGGTGAAGACAATAACATATTTTAGAATAGCAATAGATGACATTTTAGTAGATTTTAGAGAACAAAACTGAACTCGGCTGTGCTATTAAGACGCAAAAGAGTATATTTACGTGAATAGGAAGACACCAACTAATATTTAGCTCTGAAAAAATGAAAAAGCTGACCAACTTGCAAAAAGTAGATCAGGAGAAATACTTGGAACAGAATAGACCCGCGAAGTTCTTAAATGCGCAAAATATACAAAAGTAAGCTGAGAGTGATAACAAGACTGGTTACGTACCAGTAAAAGAGTTTCTAAACAAAATAGAACTGTACACTGGAGACCCCTAAGTGCAGGTTATGCAACAATGAACCACCAGATACAGTGAATCATGAACTGTGCGAATGCGAGGTATTGGATCGCAAGAAGCAGGTTTGCAGATTTTAGACAACCAACAGTAGACCCAGAAAGTTTTAACAAATATCCAGCAAACGAACTGTACAAACTAGTACAGGGTATCAAAATACTGGAATGGATATAGTAACAAAATGGGCCCTAAACGCATTCAACGTTATCGGAAATGTTAAGTCACAGAAGAACTATGGGTAAACCGAGAAAAAATTAACCAATGGCTAAAACTATAGACTCATACAAGTTTGAGGTGTTTCTAAGCACTTCTGAAACAAATTTTAAAATCATATTGTAGCTTTAGTTTTCAAAAACACTTGCCGAAGCTCTAGCCGCAGCAGATGCTTAACTTTACGATTGTTCCAAAAGACAAGAAAGACATAGACGTGACAATAAATTAGATTTAAAAAATGTTCACACTTGTCAAAACGTTTTAAAATAACTTTTCTGAAACATGTATCAGTAAAATGGAATTTTTCTTCCAGACTTCATTGCCGGTATAAATATATATACAAAACCATATCACCTCCACGGTCAAAATTTATGTAATAGCATCATCCAATTCTTGTTTGCAGTGGTCTTCTTTTACCTATTTTCTTTAGTAATAGCGCAGTTGTTTGTTGCCGCAACCATTTCGCTAATAATTTCATTAATGGAGAATTGATCATTGCGCTCGAAATCTTCGTTAAAGTGGTGGTTGAAATATATGAATCACAATTTAAAACAAAATTCTAAGACAGGATTAAATCAGGTAGGTATAGATTTTTTATAAGATTATTTAATTTTAAATAAAAATAAAGTCACAAACAATTAACTATTGTGTAATTGGTTTTTTAGTTTAAATTAATTTTGTTTGAATCTGTGAGTGAAGGGGCGCGGCGTAGTAAATTAAGACAAACTGTTTGTGGAAATTACGGGACTTTCTAATTACTTAAGAGAGTTTGACAGAGGAAATTGAACAAGGTCAAAAGTGGTCACCAAATCAATTTGATTTTCGAGATGGGAGATTTACGATCAGTGCAGTAAAACTACTCGTGATTAGAAGAAGTAAAACAGTAAGTGACTAGCGCTTGTGACACTAGATGACAAAAATGCGTTTCATATAGAGTTTTGTTACCTAATAGTCGCGGAATTATAGAGAACTTGAAAACAACATTGTAGATCGAAATATAAGACACGAAGTGGCTTTTGCGAATTAACTGGCTCTCTTAAGAAATTGATTATATGCTATGAATGGCTCTGAAATCTAAAATTAATAAAAAATTAACTAGAAAAAACTAATCGACGTTGACTGGAGAATAAAAAGACCTTTAAATATTATTATTTTATTCTTCTGTTGATTGACCTATTTTTAGGCTTCAGTTAGCAAATATCTCGCCAATATCTCTTTTATTACTTCGTACCTGGTGACCCACAAAATTATCAGTGGTTTCTTTTTAAGGTGTTGTTAGTGACTTTCAACTTGGATATCTCTCTAATTTTTCATATAAGATAGCTAAGATGTGATCTTTCTGTATATAATAATAATAATAATGTACGCTCTTCAATTCACCCCCTTACGAATGAACCCCAAAAGCAGTGAGAGAGAGAGAGAGAGAATATGCTTTATTGTCATAGAAAAATTACAAAAATTTTATAGACAAAGCGAAACTAATCATAATAAAAATAAATTACTAGACAAAACAAAACACAAACAAACAAACAAACAAAATATGAATAACAATTGTATTGGATATGCAATATCCGTCACTATAAATTATTGTTCGAATTAAAATTTTGAAATTAACTTAATTTAATTATTGCTCCTATATGCTGCAACCCAAAAGTCTAAGGCACGTTATAGAATTCTGCCACTGTGTAAAATGGTCTTTCTTGAAGAAAAGCCCTAGTCGATCTTCTGAACTTATATGAATTTATAGATTTTAACTGTATCGGGAGGTTATTATACTATTTTTTTGCATTGGAGGTAATAGAATAATAGTTGTGGAAAAACCTAGAAAAATCTCCCAACACTATCACCGACAACGATGGACTTCCCAGGATTGAAATCTAAACGTAGACTAACATTAAAGTAATTAATGTCAAATACGCTACAAATCAGGCCCAGAAATAGGCAATGCAAATGTATTTTTAAAATTCTCATTGTCTATACTCTGAATAAAAGAGGAGTGCGGTAAAAGTGGGGATATAACGTCACATTCCATAGGCGTACTTTGCAAAATAAAAATAAAAATAAAACAATAAATAAACCATAAATAACATATGTTGTTAATGGGATTAAACTTTTTTCAATCTCTTGGCATTAAAACACTTCAGTAAGTAAAATCAAAGATTAAAAAAATAAAAAGTTCAAGAACTATCACTAGTAATCTCACTAGAGCTTGAATTACTACATTTTTTAAAAAATTCATGCTTAAGGAGATATTTCCAGATAGTAATTCAAGATCGTGGGAGATTCGGTAAGAAAATTTCACACCAAAGTAATATAAAAAATTATAACATGACATTTTCATAAGATACCTAGGTATTTATGGCACAAATGAAACGTGTTCCTTGAATTTTAGTTACATGACATAATTAAAGACAAATTAATAGAACCTTCAGCAGCCCATTTAAATTTAAGTCAAAAAACGTCAAATTCGATACAGTACACAATAACAAGAAGAAGAACTTTTCGGCCTAGGACTTTGTTCATATTTTTTCGGATCGTGAACTGTGAACTGTCCGGAAAAGTAAAATATAGGTATTTGGCTTACCTTTTTCTTTTAGCTTTAAATTAATAGTTGTGTTCAATAATATTTGGTGTATTTATTTTCGAAATAACAGATGTACTTGCTGTGATATGTGTGTTTAAAAAAAAACAAGTGATCTTTGTAGGTTATGTTTAAATGTCAAAATAATTATAATTTTTGTTTGAAATTTGACATTTCTTACACTTGTGTTCTAATGCTTTTTAGTGTAGTCTATATTACACTGACGGAACCGATCAGCTATTCGCATCCCTCAAATTAATTAAAAAGGTTCTAATAACACTGGTTTAGTTTATCATAACTCAAGACTTTGTGTTTATAAATTCTACATGCTATTTTTCTTCGAAAAGTATATTTTATTTATTTTAGTACTTCTTACACTATACAAATGCAATGAAACGCGTTTTTGAACATAATGGTCCGAAAAAGTAACACTTCTCGTCCTTGCATCATAAATTATTATTTTGAATTTGTTTTTATGTTGATTTGCAATTACGAGCAATTCTGCCTTCAAGGATTTAGGAGGACTGATAATATTTTTAGAATGAAGCCATTTTGTAATATATATTGCTTACAAAATTCCGAATCAATTAAAACATACATACGATACGGCTATGAATAAATAAAGTCTGACTTATCTGTCAAAATAACAGGTTTATTACAGTAAAAACCATGGAAACATGATTAAATCAAACGAAATCTTTTGTTAGGCCGATCAAATGTATTAAAATTTTAACTACAAATAAGCATTGAAGAACGAGCTAAAAATAAAATTTCGACCTCTTAAACCTGTACTACTTCTACAAATTAAATTACTGCACTCCTTTCTTCTCTAAACTATAGACCGGGGCACGAACCAGGGAATGGACAGACCACGCCTTTATCCACTGAGCCACCATCGCCAGTATATTTTCCTATCAAAAGCAAAATCTTATTGTGGGAAACAATATTTTAAATACTGTAAAATATATAAATAAAATAAGCATTATTATTTATTTACAAAAAAATTGTTTTTATTAAAGAGATTAAAAAACATAATCAATACTACTAAATAATTGCTAAAGCTTTATTTTAAAATGGGTTGTAAATATAAATCAAAATACTGAATTAATAATTACTGACAAGAATTAAGTTTTGTTTATTTAAATCATACAAAAATAACCAGCAATGTTTTTATAACTTACAATTTATTTCCAAGTAATTTGTTTATTATCGATTCCTTTTATTTTCCATGAAAGCTATACAATTTATCGCTGACAACTTTCTTCATCAGAAATATTTATTATTAATAGTTAAGCTTGAACAAAATGTTTAATAATAACAAACTTAAAAGTCAATACTGGATATGTCAATCAAAAGCGAGTAACTTCGAAATGAGATTTTTAATAATTAAAAATATTGTTAGTAAAGAACATAATCCAAGTCAATTTTCTTAAGGATGGATTTGAAACAAAAAAAAGTATTTGCCATTTTTTCTTAGTATGTAACAAGGTAATACACAAAATCCAAACCACATAAATAGGTTCAAATATTTTAATGACGACTAGTTTCGGTCCCCCGGACCATCTTCAAGCCAGAGATAATAAATTAATATAAATAAAAAATGACCACATTTTTTAACTGTAAAATTAACACATTCAAATAAAATAAACGATTTAACAGACAAGAGGTGACATGTGAAATTGAAACCGAATAAGTGTAGACGAAGTTCTTACAAGTAGAAGAAAGTTGTTGGTAAAATTAATGGCAAGAGGCAAAACGATGAACAACAGCTGAACGTTGAATTCCACCAAACCTCAAAAATTTGACAGTCGAATGTTGACATTAAAAATCAAAAAAGTAGGTTAAGAAATAGCTATTTGTATTACTAGGGAGGAAAGTGCAACTTTTCCTCCAGCAGAATGTAGGTTACTACCCGACGCGAAGCAGAGGGCAGTAAACATCCAAGGGAGGAAAAGGCACTTTTCTCCCGTGTAATACATATGATTTTTCCTCATACCCACTTATTAAACCTTTTTTTTTTTAATTTAATTACAGCACAAATAACGAATTTATCAATAATATACGATATAATTAAGCACACAATTATTGTTTATTAAACAAATTTATAAAACATCATCGAGGGCTTCCATTAAGAATGTATTTATTTCTTCTCTTGTAAAAGTTTTAGCTTTATTTGGTTTGTATCCGGCATTTTGACGTTTCAAATATGCTATCAACTTTGGATATTTAATATCGATATTGTCCTTTATTTGCGTAGCATTGAATATTTGGACCAAAGTGAAAAATAGGCCAGTAAAACATTTTCTAAATAGTTATTTATCTAATTGTCTTCAGCCCATTGTTAATATTGGATATATTGTTTTTCATACCTGTCTTTAGATTTTTGTGGTAGTAATATTAATGACGCTATGTTGGCTTGTTCCTTAATATTAGGTGGCGTATTTGAAAATTCAAAGTCACTTGAATCGCTCTCCATTTTTCAAAAATTCAATTATATTCAATAAACGTAACGCACTAAAGTCAATCGTAGTGTTTACCTACTGTCATTGAGCCACAGCATACTATGATAGTTTTATTCTTAAGTCAAAAAATGTATCTAAGAATCTTGAATTTAAAATCGCCGTGTTTACTGTCAGTGAGCCACAGCATACTATGATTTTCTTATTCTTAACCCAAAAAACATATCTAATAATCCTTAAGTTGAAATTTTTATTTAAAAACCTAACGTTAAAGTAACATTCATGTTTAGTTTTTCCAGAATACAGGATAAACAAGATGTTCTAGAAATTACGGAAACAATTTGAATATAATAGATTCACAAGTTTCATCATTTACAACATACTCAAACTGAGGGTGAGGAAAAGTACTTTTCCTCCCTAGGGTGGGAAGTATGAGTTTCCTCCCTGATGTGAGGGAAGAAAGTATGTACTTTCTATAGAGGTAGGGGGAAATTTTTTTTCCAATATATAAATATATCCTTACACCGCATCTGGACCTAAAACAACTAAACCCACCTCTTCATCTACACTCTTTACTCCTAAACCGTTTTCACATTCATTACTACATATTGCTCTATGCTTCCTCTAATTACTTTATATGCATGTTCCCAGCTTTCTTTTGTTTAGAGTAGACTACTTATCATAGCGTGTGCGTTCTACCGGTAGTTCTTCTACGACATTTAAAGAGTGTACGGTCCGCATCATCGGTATCACTACAGTAACTGCAGTTGGTTGTTTGCGCTCTCCTTCGTTAAATGATATACTTTTTAAAGCAGCCGTGTCCTGAGAGGGCTTGTGTGATAAAGTAATCTACTTCCCCATGCAATCTGCCGTACCAAAGTTTTATATTTGGTGTTAGAGAATAAGTCTATCTGCCATACGTTTCAGTATCCCATTTAGTCTGCCATCCATTCATCAGGTTGGCTCTGCCTTCTTTCTTGTCTACTCCTACATATATTTCGTATCTCTCTTGGATCAGCAGTTCTATTGGAGATGACTCCTACCCCATTGTTGACACAGTTGTATACGCACTGCATGTCCTTATGTTCAACGTTCGCTTGACCCCTTTTAGTTTTTGAGTAAGCTTTTTTTTGTTGTCTGATTTTATACTAAACTGATGCCGTGTATAGTAACTGCGAGTGCGTTACACTCGAGAGTATCCTCATTTTAGGTGCTCGAGAGCCTCTAATATTTGGCATCAAGTTCGCCAGAGCTGATACAGTTTTCTCCCCTTTCTTTATCATGTGGCTAATTTGTTCTGCGAATGTGAGTTTAGTGTCTAGCCATAATCCCAGATAATTCAGCGCTCTGCTTGGATTAACACTTGTGTCTTTGACTTGAAACTGTATTGGTTTAATCTTACTTTTTGTGGTCAATAATACCGCTTCAGTCTTCTCCGGCGCAAGACTACTGGGAGTACTTGCCCCCACAGGTATTGAATTACAATGGTTCAGATACGTGTTGAAAAAATTGACATTTTAAATTTCAAAATCTATTTCTGTGTTCCATGTTATCATATCTTGAAATTGTCTAGTGATCTGTTTCTATAGTAAATTATTCTTATTATCAATTTTTGGAAAACGACTTTAGACTAAAAGTTGAAACGTCAAATTATTATTATTAAAATTCATAAAAACAAATTTTCGTCGTCAACATTTTGTATTGAATCCTTAGAAGAATCCAACAGCAATAATATGTAAATATTTTAATTTATATTACAGCAAACTGGAATAACACATTATGTCAAATTTCGCACATTTTCTTTTTACAAAGCCCCGTCAGGTATCTAGCTTTTAGTAATCTGTATTGCACAGGATCTTAACCTCCAAATTAGTTTACAATAAGCATGTTTCAAAATGTTTCCTTAAGAACGTGCGATATATCAAAAGTCAATCTCACGCGTTGGTTGGTAAATTATGTATAAAGTTGTTTCACCTTTAGCGCTTTAAATGAAACATAAAACGCTTCAGCAAGTACTTTGAAAGGCGTTTAACAAGAAAATGGATTTATAATAACGCCCTGCTAAAAAGCAAATAAAAATACCTTCGACATTTTTCATCAATCATGGCACGAAATATCGTCTGTATAGAAAGAGCTCACACTAGAAAATCACCGGTTTTTATTCTACGTTGCAATTTTTATATAAAAAAAACACTTTTTATACAGAGTTATTTCGTCGATAAACATTCACAGCTGACCACAATATTAAATTTGGTTGAGACAAGATGTAAAGTGCTGTTATCCATAAAGATATTAAATATGACTATATGAGAAGGTCGCCCATTTCTAATATGAATAACGTTAGGGCCAAAGTTTGTGAAAAGCAAAGGAGTGCCCATAAATTAAATGATTTGATCAAAAGCTTTGATTATATTAAGAAATACAATACAAGAATCGCCTTAAAAGTAAATGGTCTTTAGTGGTGTTAATGAGTTTGTTTTGGAATTTTTATAATGGCGGTGAACTGACACAAAGTACTGTCAAATTTAATTCTGATTTGACTATTTTCTAAACGCAAAATAACAAATACATCTGGTTTTTCCAAGTCCGAAGTTCAGAGATACATGAAGGTATTAAAATTTTTCATTTCGATCATAGTCGATGATAAAGATAGTAAAAATGAATTAAAACCACTGTCGCGCGCCACTGTTAAAATGTATACAAGTTTTATTCCATAAAAATGAATCCTTCATAGTGTCAAAATATAATCAAAAAATTGTAGACTCTGTCTATGAAATTTTGTTTATTTATTAAAACAAACATGACAAAGTTGTACCAGGAATCTCTGTATGGAACGGCAAAAATGTAGGAGTTGGATAAAAATGAATTTTTGATCAATTTTAGGTCTCTTCATTTATGAAACTTCAGTTAGAACTCGTAAAGCACTACTAGGAATAATTATTTTCGAAGTTAAAGAATCAAAAACAATCTGCAAATTCGTCGGTTGACAAAACATACAGACATTTTATTTTCTTGGTTCTTTGGCAATGGACTCAAGTCCTTCAGCCACAAATTGAAAGTAATTCATTTTATTTGTTAAATGAAATTAAGTTAAAGTTAAATAGTTATATTATTTTTTGTTATATAGTTAAACAATAGATCATAAACAAATTCATCTCTAGTCGCGAGCAACATAATTATACATGTAGGAAATTGCCAATATACAGCCATAGAGGCATCAACTAAATCAATGGTTGTTCTGCCTATAGGTATTATTTAGCAAAACAGTTTCAGGATCGATGATGGTGTTGTGAGGATTTTTTAAGTTATCCCACCCCAAGTAGCATTATAGTGGCAGAAACTGATATCGAAACTTCGATTGGGTGGTGATTACGTAATAATCACTAAATCTACCCCTACGCAGTAAGAATAACTTCATTTTATTTTTGCCTAGTTTTAGTCACATAAAGTTCACCGCTGGGAACCACTTAATAGTTTTATAATATTTTGGTGCCACTGAACGTGTTTGAAACGTTATAACCACTAAGCGAGACTACCTCAAAGTTACACAAACATTAAAGTGCAAAAACAATAGTTACGGCCACCAAACCATATCACTTAAATACCACTTAGAAGTGGCAGTGATCTTAAAGTGGGCGTGATAGTTTTAGTGTCGTTTTGGGAACCATTAATATACCTTTAAAGTGGCGGCACTTGGGCATACGATTGCAGTAATTCTTGTCACGTTTTTGCCACAGAAAAATCACTTTAAAGTTTTATTCTCTAAACGCAGATATTTGCAGCCATTTTTGAGATCGCCATGATGAGAAAAATAAACGCGCTATTTAAAAAAACTTTTTTTTACATAATTAATGATTTGAATAACAAAGACATAAAAAAACATAGTTTTAAACATTTAAGTATTTAATTTCCATGATGAAAAATTTATAGATTTGAACTTTTTTCTTAAATTATGAAGTATTCCAATGGCGCGTGCCCATATTTCGCAATACCTATATTTGACAGTAAACTTTAAATCGTTATAACTTTTTGCCTTTCAGTATTGTTAAACCAATATTCTTTTATTTCCATAATAATATAATAATTATACCTAAGTATTATTCAGTACGTACCTACTTAAGTTAACAGTTATGTCAGGTTAGAGAAAAAGCAAGGAAAATGGAAAAATAATATGAGAACGAGCTACAAATCAAAAAGAGATGCGCAGTGAACATATTTTCGTGTTTCTAATGTCGTGACCGCCACGTTCCGTCCACGAAAAATGCTACTTAGGACAACTGTAAAACAAATCCGCAAACAATCATCACTAAGTCGCTCCGGAGCGTCACGGAAAATAATAATAATAGCTGTCTCTTCCCCGCACAAACTCTACCTCTGGGGTTTATTCATAAGCAGGTGAATTGTATGGCGCATATTATTAATATTATTATTATGTTGACCCACTTCTAAATTTTTGACGCTCTATTTAGGCACATCCTGTATATGTAAAACGACGCATTGAACCTGTTATTAGTTAGTTAATGTACGTGATCTCCGCCTTAACGGCAAATTATCAAGTGGACTTTCTAAAACCCTTTGTGATATATTATTCCCATTAATTTTCCTTTTTAGACCCGGACAAACTGGATCAAAAATTAGTTTATGGTCGTATTGGATGACCTATACTATCTGGATCCTAACTCCTCCTCCATTATCTTAACATAGTGTAACTCGATTCCCTACAGGAATGATAAGATTCACTTTGACTTACTCCCAATATATTTAAGTTCTAGCTTCCAAATGTGAACATTAGATACTATGTGGTGTTGATTTATATTTAACCTTTAAAACTTTACTTAAACAATTTATACATTTATACATTTTCTTTATGATAATGAAATAATACTTATGACAGACTTCTTAGAAAATATTAATAATAGGCAAGTATATTTGTATCTTAATCAAGCAAAAATATTAAAAAAAAAATTTAATGAACCCATGAAGAAAATTAGAAAACCAATTGTGGCTATATCTCCAATCAGAAGATCCCAGAAGTCTTGGACATAGTCAAATTTATACATAGTTAATTAATTTTTAAAATATTTTTCGAATTCAAATCAAATAAGGCATGTCACGGGGCTAATAACCGGACATTGTCACCTACATATATACATCTGTCAAGATGGACCCAGACCCGTAGATTATGAAATGAGAAGAATGAAACACTGGAGGTATAACCTACTGGGAGGCTAAACCAACAGGAGGATTTTCCAAAAGAAAATCTGGTGAAAAGGCAAACAAACCTTTTCACCTGAATATAACGATGTAACTGACATAGTACAATAAGTCGTAAGGCCGCAATATTGAGGCACTATCTTGTTCAATAGATATTCTTAAAGCAACAACGATGTTCTGGTACGATTCGACTAATTCGAAATCGTGTATGGTCTGTAATAAATTTAGAGGAGTTAAATTTTTCAGATTTTGCATCAATCGACGTACCTGAAACTTTTAATGTCACAACTAAATTGATAACTAAATTTTTATCATATTTGCTGCCGCCTTTTGCAATTCACTAACGTTCATTAATTTTAAGGACGAGCCAAAAGAAAAGGGAAATCTTCAAATATTCTATTCATTTGTTTATAACGCCAGACTGTTTCAGCAGGTAAAACTGCTAAAACGTTGTACATTTGCTTTGTAAACAAATTTGTACTATTTTCTTTTTTAACTCGCCTAATTCGTTGTGTGCAAAATTCAGATTTTATATTCATTTCCAAAGTGCCCTTTTTTGTTTAAAACTGGGCCCTGGGCAACTGCCCCTGTTGCCGCTGCCTAGTTACGACGCTGGCTATGCATATTTCATTTTTATTAGATAAGGAATTTTCTACTTTAAATAAGATATGTTTATGTTTCCCGAAGATAAAGTATTGATATCTTACATACTATAACCATTTTATTATGTATTTTTTGCTCTAAAAAAACGATATTAATCTATTCAATCTATTATGGTATAAAATATCGACAGGACTGACACATATTTCACTATAAAGCTTGGGTTTTTATTTCCTGGGAGGTTTTAGTTTTAACAAAAACAGCTGCGACGATATTGATTAATTGAAAAACAATTTAGCTATCAAACTGATGGTGTGGGCCCTAATAGTTGATAGTAAAAAAATTGATTAAAAAAAAAGGAAAAAAATATTTAATACCAAAAAAATATCAATTATTTCGTTTTATTTCAGCTAATGGAAACGCTTTGAATAGTGATAATGAAAAATTGATTTTATACAATATAGAAATCGAATTTAGAGCAAAATTGAAGAATTGAAGAAAGTACAGAAAGTACTCAGAAAATAAATAAGTCTAAAAATAATAATATGGAATTAAAATGGAATTTATTACAAGTGATTCTTTTTTTTTTATGGGGGTATTGACTTGATCGTACTATAATGAGAATGGATTTTTTAGCATGTTGACTTGGGTAAATTGTAGTTTTAGGCTTATAATATCCCGGTCAGGAATAAAATAATCTATGTACCACGGGAATTAATGAGCCTTAATTACCTCAGGCAATTGCTGTCCCTCGGGCCAGAGGCCCTCGGGACGCAAACTTTGCCTTCGGGAATTAAGGCCCTTATAATTCGCTTGATACGTAAATTACTATTTTGTTAGATTATAAAATGTAGTACTTAAATCTATGCGGGATAAAATAAGAAATTTTTTTAGAAAATTCACTGAAATCTTAACTTCAAAGAATGTAAAAAGCAAGTTCACATAACATTCTAGGCTCTTTGGTAAAAAGTCTCAAATAAAAACAATTGAGAAATATAAGAAAAACAACGAAAGTGACTTAAAAAGGATTGTGAACTGTTACCTATGTTAAAAAAGTGTATTTATCAAAACTGAAGAGTTCGTCCTAAGAAAATATTATTCCAGTAGTTCCTGAATATTATTAATCCAATGGTTCCTGAATTATACGGTTCCCAGAATCCAACAGAATCCCAGTTATTTGATGTTTCCCTAGAAACGTGAAATCATATATAATAAAAAAAAACGTACCTAGTCGTTAAAATATCTAGATATTTATCAAATTAAAGCACAAAAAGCTTAAGCAATATTAAAAAATATGAAGGCCTATTAATATTAAGAGATTTAAGACGAATTAAAAATAAATAAACAAGGTTAGACGGTTAGACTGAACAAGCAAGTATTAACAAAATTTTACATTGACTGCTCTAATTCTAATCAACACAGTCACAGTCTACTCACTTTTACCAAAATTCATTCTTTGTGCGCGTACTTTAAATTTAATGTCATTTTAAACTTCAAAATTTTCATATTTTGGACCACATTTTGACGGTGTTCCCGAGGTGGTTCGGAAGGGCACATCAAACCCTAAGCTTACTTTTTGATGCTCAATCAAAATCTGAATTTTAAAATTCATAAACACAAAAAATCTACACACACACACAGATCGAATTCAGATACCAAACAATTTGTTCGGTGAATATGAACATTATTGTTGTGTTCTAATTTTAGCGTTATTCGTTCGGTATTATTGGATTTAAATGCATAAATTAAGCTATTTGGAACCTACCAGCTTGAAGTAAAAGTTCTTTGGATCTTTAGAGATGAAGCCCAAGATACAATTACAGATTGTTTAAAAGAAATAAAGAATTTGCGTTCTGCATAAGATTATAAAACAAATTTGACTATAAAGTAATTAAAATAATTAATTAAGTTTAGTAAAATAGATTTCAAAAAGTATAACTTTTCTTGCAAAAATTTAATTTTTTGTACAAAAATGTAATTTTTAATTACTAACGCCACCACAGCTCGTGCTATATTTTAAATAATACGACCGTTTTAGTTAATTTGCAGAATCGGCTTTCAAAAGTTACAAGCTGTTTTGAATAATACTAAAACATCGCCATATGTATAATGTTTATTTAGTGATTCATCGGTAAGTAGTGTCATTTTAGCGAATTCTCAAAATTTTATTTCTAAAGGAAAATACAGTTCGATCTTTTTAAAATTAAATAAAAGAAAATAGAATATTTAAAATGATCGAATTTATTTAAATTTTAAAAAAATTTAAAAATAAACAAGAGTAGATAATAATAATAAGGCACAAAATAAAGTCAGGGGATCTAGGTAGCCATGCATGAGGCCCAGTGGCGTAGCCAGGAATTTTTTTCGGAGGGGGCCTACTATTTCTCGTAGATAAGACTTACTATAAATACTTTTTTCAGCAGGGATGGGGTAAATATACAGGGTGACCCAGGGTTACACCGTCAAACGTTCAGGAAAAAATAAGATTTTTTATTTCCATAATCCTGGGTCCTAACTTGTTTTGATTTTAGAACAAAAGAGTTTTTTATGAATTGCTCAAAAAACAATTTGGCTGATTTTGATAAAACTTGGCACGCTTATTTGCGGCAATAATTTAAATATTATTAGAATTAAATTATCAATTCCAGTGACGTTCCACAAGGTAATTTAATTGATATTGGAACAAATCATTGTACGCCACTGTTTTCTTGTATGTTCGTTACTTTTCTTGGATTAAACAGTTGAACACACAAATTTTTTGTTTTTGAGAAAAAAATTAAAATCTTTTTTTTTTCCTGAAAACCCGATCCTGAACGTTTAACTCTGGGTCACCCTGTATATAATGTAGGCTATTTAAATACATTATTTTATTTAACAACAATTTGTTAATTATTAAGATAAGATTAAAAGACAACTAATTATTAATATAAGATTGAACTTTGAATGAGCATTATTCAAAGGCAATTCTGCGAGTTTGTTTGACATCAAAGCTTGGCCTGTTAATCAATTTGTAGATATATTATTCCGAAAATATGATTTCAGTCTTTTCATCGTTGAGAAACTTCGTTCAGTTCGTTCTACAGAGGCAGTGGTAACGGGTAAAACGGCTACAATTTGGAATAGCGTAAAAATGTTCGGAAACAAACAAGAATCTGCTACATTTAAAGTATCGACTGCACTTTGAGGAAGAGAGAAATCTACTTTTTGGCATTTCACTGTCCAAATATCCCATTCACTGCGTAGAATAACCGTGTATATTGTTTGTAAATCATCTGAATATAACTTAATCGCTGGCTCAAAAACGTAAAATAATTTTGATTTATATACTTACCACATTTTCTTATAAACTCTGATGAGGCCCCCCGCGTCCTATCCACCTATTTTCGTGAGTGGCATGAAGATGTTGACGAACAGCAACTAACAAATGTGGTTAAAATACTGTACTAAACACAAACCAATAATAACTACGGGAAACGAAAAGTCAAATTATGTTCCTAAACAATTCCAAACAGCGAAAATATCAAATTATCAGAGCCTCCTAAGATACACTTAAATTTTCAACATTAATACATGGTGAGAGGGTAGTAAACCAAATTGAAAGGTCAACTCCTTCCCTTTCCGAAAATGTATAATATATTGAAGTTTAGATTAAAAATAAGTGAGTTCTTTGATTTTTAAGGATAGGTAATGTAGACATCTACCATTACCAAAATTTGGTATAGTTTGTTTTGTTATTTTCTATAATTTTTTAGTTATCGGATTTCTTGTTCTTGTGTTTTTTTATTAATATTGTGCAATTTTTAAAATAATTTTATGGTGTAAATGTGTTTCTTATTATAAAACCTTTATTTATGATGAAGTAGAAATTCTCTCATAATTTGTAAATGCCCAGTCCTATTAAAATCGTTGCTAGAAATATCACAAAAAATATTCTGACAACCGATTTTACATCTTAACTTTCAAAATCTATTTCTTTGCTCCATGTTGTTATCACATCTTGTGAAATTGTCCAATGATCTATGGTAAATTATTAATATTATATTTTTTGTTATTGTCAATTTTTTGAAAACTTAAAGACGAAACGTCCAGTTAAAAACAATTTAATATAAAAAACTGATTATATCATCTATAAAGAAGAACCTTTCTTTGCAATCAGTAGAAATGTTTTTGCGAAAATTCCGTTTAATAACCATTTTGATATATAAAAGACTTGCAACCAAGCAGTAAAATAGTGTTGGCTTTGTCCACGGGTATTAGAATCGGGAGCCAACTTTTTATCACCCTAGAAAATAGCGTGCTCACATTTTTCAGTGTTAAACTCAATTTCTTGCAACAAATTCGATTTGTTTTTAAATAGAGGTCTGCCATGTTCATTTTCTGAAATTATGAAAAACCACGTTCGCTGAGAGAGAGTAACGTGCTCGTTGGTACAATATTTGGATTAGGAAGTTTAGTACAGAGTAAAGATCGTAATCGTGTTAATTTAATTTATGGGGTTTCAAAGTGGAAAAATTTCGATATTCAATTCAATTCACGTGTTTTAATAGCTTGTTGAAAGGGATTTTAATTCATGAATTTTATTTTAACAACATATATTTCTAAATTTTCAAAATTACCACGTAGTTAGTTAGTTAATTGTTTGATTACAATATTTGTAGCATGTCTGAGTAAAATTACAATGCGAAAATATATATAATTTAATTGTTACTTAGAACGTCTATTAAAAGTCCCACTTTCCTTACAAAACTTCAACAAAGAGCTTGATACTATCGAACAAATAGCTAGTTTCCGCAACTATGATTGCAATCTAATAGATAAAATGCTTAATAAAAAGCAAAATAAAATCAATCAGAATATTGTTTATATAACTAACCCCTATTGGCTGAGTTAGACAATCGTAAGTATTTGTCACTTACCTTTATAGGTAGTTTCTCCTATCGCATAACAAACTTGTTCCAAGATTCTTTTAGAGTTTCTTTCAAATCTTCTAATTCCATTAGTAAACTTTTTATCAGAAACAAAGATAAAGTTGACATCATGGACCAATCTGGAATTTATAAATTAACTTGCCCTTGTTCCTACATCGGAAGGACTTTCCGTAATTTTAATGTGCGTTTGAGGGAATATACAAGATGCCTTAATAACAACACCACGGCTTCTCCCATTTCGCTAACCACCTTTTAGACACTGGACATGATTTCGACTATTACTGGTTTCAGCGTCCTACATTCAGTGAGTAATAGATTTCTTCTTGATAACTTCGAAAACCTAGAAATTTCAAAAAACTTTAAACTTAATCCCACGTGTTCTCTCAATGCTCAAATCAACTTCACAAGTACCCCTACTTTTTCAGCACTCATTTAATATTTTCTCATTCGGTAAATTTAATTTTCTTTAAAATCTTTTATCAATCACATCTTACTTACCCTTTAAAATTTCCTATTTTTTATAACTGACTTTCTTCTTACGTTAAATAACTTCTGTCTTCTATTGTATCGTACTTTGAAAAGGAACAGCATTTCTTCTTTTCATGCTATTTATTAGTGAACCCCCACTTGTTTCATATTTCCAATTCTTTTCAGATTGAGTCGTGATTTTGTTTCTTTCTTTATCTTCTGTCTTTTTCTTTCCTAAAATTGTTTTTTCTTTTTATTGTCTAACCCTTGACCAAACACAAATTTTTTAGTATAAAAAAAAATTTTAGTATAAATTTTCCTATTCAGTGTTTCTAATTTAATTTATTAACATATACTTACTTATTCATAATTTGAAAAATCTAATATTTAAATAATTTTAATTTTTGTTTGTTAACGCCACCTACTTCATATTCTACAAACCATACATGGACCTATATAATTCTCATTACAGATAACTTTATTAATTTCAGTTTTTTTTTTTTATTTAAAAATTTGCATCAACCCATAGGGTTATTAACAAGAGGCAAAAATATTACATTTTTTTTCTAGATATTTACAATTCGAATAGCTTTCAGGTATTTTATAATGTTTCTAAACATACAATTAGGTCCTAGAGCTTTGCTGGATATTTTGTGGTATCTGGTAGTTGCTTCTCTCTTCGTTGTATTTTGGGCATTCCACCATAAAGTGAGAAACTGTAAGCCGCACATCACATGAATCACATTTGGGTTCTGGGTCTTTGGTTAAAAAATGTTCGTGGGTGATTTGTGTATGGCCAAGCCTTAATCGCGTGATGATGACTTGACTTTTCCTATCCGACGGTAACTTCGGCCACGGTTTCACTGACTTTTTAACATTTTTAAGTTTAGATGTCGTTGTTTGCCACTTTGATTGCCACGCACTATAAATTTTGGTTTTCACTAAGTTTTTAGTGTCATTTAATAACACCATTGCTGATTGTGTAGCGTCTATTGCGGTAATTGCCTCACGAGCGTATTTATCAGCCTCTTCGTTTCCTTGAAATCCAATGAAAATTATATTTTTGTCTGAGTTTTGAGCCTTAGAGAGTTCGTGTCTTATTTTTGCAGCAATTGGGTTTTCCGGAAATATATTTTTAATGGACTGCAAGGAGCTTAAGGAGTCACTTAGTATAACAAAGTTTCTATTATTAGATTTATTTATACATTTTAGTGCTTGAAAGATCGCAAACATTTCTCCGTGTAGATGCTGGACTCTGGTGATAGTCGATATTTTTGCGTGGCATCTGGTGTAACTATGGCCGCTCCTACTCCCTCTAACGTTTTAGATGCATCGGTGTAAATTTGTGTGTGATCTTCAAATCTGTCCAGGATGTCTCTCAGTTTTTCCTTAATTAAATCCTTATTAGTTGAGTTCTTATCAAACATTGTCAAAGTTGTGATAACTGATAGTTCTTTAATTTCCCATGGGGAAGGGGGTTCAAAGATTATAGGAGTGCATTGTGGTAGGGGTAGATTTAGGGTGGATAGGTCGTTTCGGATTCTGGAATATTAATTTCAGTCTTACCAAAATAAAACCAACACTTTTAATTTAAACTTTGTTTTTCACGTCATTTGTATAAAAAACACTTGTTGATAAAATTCTTCCATTGTTTTAACCAGCTATCGTTCAAAAATTGTTTCTTTTCGTTAGTTTTAAATGTTTTAATTTGTTTGTAAATGTCCTTTGACTGCTGGTTAATTTTTAGTAAAATTTTGAATTTTATAACTACGTTTTTGTAAAATAAAATATAAATTAAATTTTAAATAATAAAAAATTAGGATCTTATAAGATCTTCCTTGTTTTTACAAACATAGAATTGTATTTTAATCTACTGTGTTGACGTGTTCTTGGTGTTTTTCCTGCTGTTTTTCCTACGTGGAAAAGTTATGGTGAATTTTTTACTTAAAATTAAACTAAATTAAATTAAAATAAATTCCTTAAACGTTATAACTTAATTAAACTGTCACTGTGACCTTTTTAACTCCATAATTTTTCCACGTAGGGCCTGATGATGATGATGTTTTAATCGCCGAAACCGGTCGCTCAATAAAAATAACTTGTGAGAAATAAAGGACCTTGTTTTCTTCCTAACCTCAGTATCTACTATTCACATATGACTAACCCTACTTTAAATAATGTATTTAGAGTTGTTTAAAGTTATACAGGGCGTCCAAAATGGATCCATTCTCTAATGACATATTCAAACGACAATATCGTTCTTATTTTAAATATGTCACCCTGTATTTTATAATCCTATTATGTTGCAAATTCCATCACCTTTTCAAAATTGTAAAGGTCTATTACACCTAAATCTATTAATTTTGGAGTTATTTTTAATTTTATTAAATTTTACATTATTTTTCCACCGAAATGCCTAAATATAACACCCTGTATTTGATCAGCTTAGACTATGATCCGAAAAAATTATCGTTGAAACTATGTGTTTGGATTTTACATTATTAAAAATGTTTCGAGATGCATCAAAACCTGTATGGTTAACCGCCATACTAATCCATTATTATGAAAAGTGGATTCATCTGTAAACAGCACATTATAAAAAAAATCATCTTCACTAATCTTCTCCAATGCCCTCAAACAAAAATGTATCCGTCTTTGAAAATTTGTTCCATACAGATTTTGACGCATTTTTAATAATGTCAAAACCAAAAACATAGTTTCTAAGATCATTTTTTCGGATCGTAGTCAGAGCTAATCAAATACAGGGTGTTATACGGTGGAAAAATATTGTAAAATTTAACAAAAATAAAAATAACTCCAAAATTAATAGATTCAGGCATAGTAAACTTTATAATTTTTAAAAGGTAATGGAATTTGTCGTTTGAATATGTCATTAGAGAATTCGTAACTTTTTAAGAATTTTACTTGTATTGTCTAATTAGTAAAATATATTGTAAATTTATCATTATCAATCTTTTTTGTTTTAGGTAAGTCTTCGGATGGTTCATAACTACTTAAACTGGTAGATCTTTATTATTATTAAATATTCATTTTAACCTAGTTTTTTTTTCGTAGCAAAACACTCTGTGGGAATGTTTTCTATAATTACAATCTAATCATGAAGATCAATAAGCAATTTTGTTCCAACCTAACTTAACTAGAATTCTTAAATACTAAGGTCCTACTACCTTAGGGTCTGATAATTTTAGTAACACTACCGGTAACGTGTAACACAAATCCGCACAATACTCTGTTTGTAACTAGCACTGTCACTGAACTAGTTGAAAAGGTTTGGTCCTCTTATTCTTCTTACTAAATTGGTATTATCGAGAAGCTGGATGACCTCAACGTTTCCATGTTGGAGCAGCCGTTGTTCATGGCTGCTGGCAGATTTAGATATAGTCTTGTCAACAGTTTCTACATCCAGGTCCCTATGAAGATCACTGTTGCGACACCAGGGTGCATCGACGATGTTCCTTAATACTTTATTATGAAAACGTTGGATAACTTGAATGTTACTTTTACTGGCGCAGCCCCAAAGCTGACTACCATACGTCCAAACGGGGTTCAATATCTGCTTGTAGAGGAGCAGTTTGTTATGTGTGGAAAACTTGGAGTTTCTTCCTAATAACCAATACATCTTTTTATATTTTATACCAACCACTTCACGTTTCTTTTTAATGTGGACTTTCCAGCGAAGTCTAGCGTCGAGTGTCATTCCAAGATATTTTGCTATATTAGCATAGGAAATCTGAGCGTTATTTATTCTTATGGGAATGTGTTGGTTTTGTTTATTAGTAAAGTTAACATGAACAGATTTATTTTCATTTAACTTAATACGCCATTTTTTAGTCCAGGTGTTAATCTGGTCTACAGATGTTTGTAACTTTCGGTTGACGATAAGTTAATTAAAATTGCATCAAAAATTGGGGAAGGAAAAGTTACACATTAAGAAGTATATAGCAGACATTTTTTAGAACAAAAGCATTTCCCTAAAAATAAGTTGAAAAATATTGACTTTTATTACCTCAATGTTAAAATCGTGGACAATTCCTACCAAAAACATACCTCAAAACATTTTGTATGTTCCCTTTTTAAAATGAGTTTTAAAACAGAAATGTGTGTATATGTTTATTTGGCACTGGTTTTCACAACCAACTGGCCAGAAAACAGAAATGAATTTGATATAAAATCAAGTTATTCAGTAGGAAAAAATGACAATTTGCAAAAATACTAAAAAAATGTTAGTAATATATTTTCTGAAAACTTTTATACTTTAATTCCTATGGGTTGCGAATAAAAAGTCTTTGCGACGCCTCTGTGTCTTTAAAAAATGAATCAAAATGAAATTTTGTACTCCTTTGTATTACAAAATACTATTTTTCAAGAGCCTCCGTTAGTTTACATCGTTTTAATGATTACTCGTGGGACCTAGCTGAAAAATAGTAAATATGTTCCAAACAACTTTTGGGATAAGCCAATTTTACAGAACAGGGAGGTTATTGACTGACAATGTCGACTGATCCGGTTTGTCCATAAAATCAAGTGCCTCTCTCTCTCTCGGCATCTAGTCTTTTGTTTCACACCCTCGAGAAGGGTCAACTGCTTTATAAATCTTTTCGAGGACCTTCAATCAGAAACAGAGGCTCAGATTTGCGGAGACAGGTCCTTCGGAATTTTCAGATAAAGGATCAGTACAGGACCTGCTGGCCTGAATGGGCTATATCAGTCAAAAACTGAGAGGTGAGAGCTTTAATAAAGAAGGATATAAATCAAAAAGGGGAGATAGATTGGAGAAGTTTACCTATTACAAAAGGATATGCTAAGAATTTTCAACATAGAAATAAACTTGAAAAAACAGTGAATAAATATGCAAATAATGACAAAAAGTTTGGAAAATGAGCTTTGGTTAAATTTTTGTAATAACTTAACACGCCGGATATTTATTTAGGAAAATAACTCCCTTAATAGAGATGTGCAATATTTACGATATTTCGACAGGGAATATTAATGATATTTCGACAGAATTGTGTTTAACATTACACCAACCACTTCTTTTGGTAGTCTATTTACTGTTTTGGCCATGTTTGTCAATATACTATCCCAATCAGCTTTATCCAAGAAAACTAACATGTCTCCATTCAACTGTCAATACCTTTTTAGGCAATTTTAGGCGGTGATGTATTCACCTCTTTTTTTAACAATGTTATAATTGTTCGAATTACTGCTAGACCAGTGCAGATAATTTTTGAAACCAAATAAAATAATAGTAGGATGAAACTCATTGGAAAAGGAAGAGAATATGACAAAAATGATAGGAAAAATAAATTACAGGCGCTCTGGGCTCGGGAAGTGGAAGAGGGGGAGTTTTTAAGGGTATAAAACTGTTTATCTCGATTTCCGGCAAAACTACAAGTCCTATAGAGAAAAGTTGTAGGTAATAAAAAGATCTACAACTTTTGTATTTACACTTTTTTCACATAACCTCAAAATTTATGTGAAAAATTCAAATAACTAAGTTTTTGGTTTTTTATTTTTTTCTTTTACAAAAAAAAAATTTTTTTCACGAAATTTGGTGTAAACTTACCTTTTTAGGTCCCAAACACTCTGTAATTTTTTTGTTTTAAAATATTTATTTTTTTAACCTTATTTTGACTTAATATCGAAAAAGCAGTCTAATTTTCAATCGAAAATTCTCACGTCAAAATATCTGCTTTTTTAAAAAACTCGGTGGGCTTTTTCTTCGCTGAAATCTCTACTTTTTGATGGTGTAAAAAAATATACATTACTGTGGTAAATGTTCTCAAAAAATGCAAATAAGAAACGAAGAAAACTCCGGATTTTTTTTTAAATCATCATGTACAATTTTGAGCTATTTATTAAAATGTATACTTTAATTACTCGAAAAACGTAAGATTCCGTGTTACATTGATAAACGAAATAGTAATTAAAGCATAAATTTAAATAAATAGCTCAAAATTGTACATGATGATTAAAAAAAAAGAAATTCGGAGTTTTCTTCGTTTCTTATTTGCATTTTTTGAGAACATTTACCATAGTAATGTATATTTTTTTGCACTATCAAAAAGCCCACCTAGTTTTTTAAAAAAGCAGATATTTTGACGTGAGAATTTTCGATTGAAAATTAGACTGCTTTTTCGATATTAAGTAAAAATAAGGTTAAAAAAATAAAATTTTAAAACAAAAAAATTACAGAGTGTTTGGGACATAAAAAGGTAAGTTTACACCAAATTTCGTGAAAAAAATTTTTTTTTGTGAAAGATAAAAATAAAAAACCAAAAACTTGGTTATTTGAACTTTTCACATACATTTTGAGGTTATGTGAAAAAAGTGTAAATACCGGAGTTGTAGATCTTTTTATTACCTACAACTTTGCCATTTAACTTTTTTCTATAAGACTTGTAGTTTTGCTGGAAATCGAGATAAACAGTTTTCTACCCTTAAAAACTCCCCCTCTTCCACTTCCCGACCACAAAGCGCCTGTAAATTATTTTTCCTTTCATGTTTGTTATATTCTCTTCCTTTTCCAATGGGTTTCATCCTACTATTATTTTATTTCACTTTTTACCATTTTCAAAGCTATCTGCACTGGTCTAGAAAATAATTCCTATATCGGCTGCTTTCATTTAACTTTTATCGTTAGCTGGATAAGTTATAAGATAAACTAAAATTATCACGTACACTACAACCTACAAGGTAAGATCTGGTATACGGACGAATCTAACCCCAAGGAGCAGAGATATACTCAAAAAATCTAAGAGTTAACCACAGTTATGTCTTAGACTGAAATGCTACGGTATTTCAAAGAAGATAATATAATCAATTCTGCAATAAGCTAGAGAAAAATAATAGGAGAGAGGTCTTAAAAACCAACAGATTCTAATTATGTCAGACAGTCAAACGGCACTAAAGGTACTGTCAAGTCAGGAAGTGCCGTCTAAACTGGTACGGGAATGCATCGAAGAACTGAAAGTCCTAGGAGAACAAAACAGAATTGAACTGGCCTGGATGACTGGACATCAGGGTATCGATGGTAATGAGAAAGCTTAACAACTTGCAAAAAGGGGATCAGGAAAAATACCCGGAACAGAACAGACCCCCGGAGCATCGAAATGCACGTTTCGAGGGGCCATAAAAAGCTGGATCAGGGAAAGACACTTGCAACACTGGCAAAATGTGTGGGTAAAATCACGAAAAATGCTACATAGGAAGACCTTGTTTCAAAAGAACAGCTGGTACACTTACACTAGATACTTTAAGTGCAGGCTATGCAACAAGGAACCAGACACAGTGAAACACTTACTGTGCGAATGCGAGATATTGGATTGCAAGAGGCAGGTACTTTTTTGGTCAACCAACAGTAAACCCAGAAAGTTTTAACAAACATCCAGAAAGAATGAGTAAAAAAACATTGTCACATAAAAACAAAAACACATTAATACTGATTATTTTTTTCATCTGTCAAAACAGTCAGATTTTGTGGTTTCAGCCAATAACAGCTCAGGATCCTAACCAATCATTGTGTTTTATACTGATAAAACCGCTTCTTCGTATTTGTTTCTTGATTAAACTGTGTTTACCTTTTTGAAATGTTAAATATAAACATTTAACAAATTTTATTTAGCATTATCAATTATTATTCCACTAAAATGTATTGCAAATCTATGTTAATACCCAAATTTCAAAATGTATTTGTAAACTAACCTGTTTATTCACACATACAACATCAGTTTTTGAATACCCAAATACTTAAAAATCCATAAATCTCTTTAAAACTGACAAATGTCAAACTCTATATCCGAATTAAGCCAAACGCAATCCCGTATGCCTTGGTGGCCCTGTATTTAAAACTATAACAGCTCATCATGATGTTTCAATTTAAATTGAAGAAAATTTTCAACATTTGTGTGTAAAGTGTCTTTTGCATAAATGATTATGTTCTCTGTTTTTAATACAAAATGATTCAAAAAATAATCCTTCAAAATACCACATGTCCTCTCAAATTTTGAATCACTCACTCAAACTGATTTAAGATAAAATCACTCGTCCTGCGGACTCGTGATTTTGTCAATCAGTTTGTTTTCGTGGTTTTTCCAAATAAAACCAAAAATTTAATCGATAAAATTTGGAGGACTCGTGGTATTACCTTTGATTAAATTTGTAATGTACTTACTATTGATTAACATGTTTGTAAACATTTGATAATTTGTTAGGACTTACAACTGTAACCAAGAAAAGTATACAAATACTATTGTTATTTGGTATTACGGTTAATCAAAATATTTACAGGTGGTTTTAATTTTACTAAGAGCTCTGCCCAAGTAAATAATACCAATTTAAACACATTTTAGTTTACTATATTTTTATAAAGAAAATTGAAAAACAGCTCTACAGTTGTATCTTATATTAACCATATAATTGATCCTACATAAAAGGCACACACACTCTTTATTCCGTTTTTCATCCTAGAAGATTTATATTCTGTATTACTCTTTTTGCACCTACGATCCAGTTTGAATGTTAACTGTGCAGTTTTCAAAGTTAGAATAGAGCTAATCAATATTTCTGAACAGAAATGCCTATAACTTTCATATCTGTGATTAAATCCTTCTTCAGTTAATTCTGTATGTATTGTTATTTCGTTAATTTGTTTTTATTTTATATTGTACTTTACTTTATTGTACTATAATTGAAACTTATATTCCTGTTCTGTAGTTGGGTGTAACCTGTAGGACAGTGTAAGATGAAATAAATTTGGTACAAGAACTGAGAATTATTATAAATCATTAAATTTTTATCAAGAATACACACCAATTTTTTCTATCTTGTAAATAAAAAGGATAACACCAAAAATATTCACGTGAGAGAATAAACCAACTTTTCGTAGGTTTTTTCTGTTAACAAAGATTAAAAAAGTATATTCTTGAAACCAACTTGCAAATTAATATTGAACAAAAATATAATAAATTTTAAAGTGGATATTTGAGTTTGAAACTGGGAGATATCTATCAAAACAAGTACTGGTACAAAAGTGCACGGAACTTCTATATCGCAAAATATGCGATATACTCAGAATCAGTCTAGCCTTCCGGTATATACCAAAAGCATGGAAAAATATTAGAGTGACATTCATTCCGAAACCTGGAAAAATTGGACGGAAAATGGCAAAGGCTTGATAGGCTTGATATAAGGGATGATGTACTGGGACAAAGTCCACTACATCAAGAACAATATGCATGTAAATCAGGATACTCAACAGAAGCAGCTCTTCACAAACTCGTTGTGTGTGTGTGTGTCCGAGTTTTTTGACTATGGACTTCCATTAGCCATTAGCCTAAGACACAAACTCGTTGGATGAGAGGAAGTTATGTTAGGAGCATTTCTGGATATACAGGGGGATTTTGTACAATACTGACTTGGATTCTATCACCAAAGCTCTAAAGCGTAAAGGAATCGAGGAATCTTGTCTGACCTGGATATATCCTATGATAAGGAATCGGGTGATAAGTACAACCCTACTTGGAGAGACGGCATCGGCTAGTATAATACGACGATGCACACAGGGAGGAGTACTGCCTACCCTCCTGTGGAACCTGGTAATGTACGGGCTGATAGGGACTCTAAAAGAAAATGGATACACAACAATTGGATATGCAGATGATCTAGGCATCATCGTGCAAGGTAAATATAACACAACGGTAACAGATCGCATGACGCAGGGCTCTTAGAAGAAATTAGGGTTAAGAACATTCATGTTGCATTGATTATACAGCATGGTGGTCAAACACTCATAAATTGAACCTCATACTCTGGGGTCTAAAATAACTCGATTGAACATAACTTACCTTAATGCAAATGTGCATACAAAAAAAGTTAGAGCCTTTCGAAAGTACAAAATTAAAATCGGTTTTTTCCAATATTTCACGAACTGTTTAACATTTTGTAATGAAAATAGATACATGGCTTTCTTATCTTAAGAGCATCTTTTTCATGTAAAGCCATGAAATCTGTACAGCCCATAAAATTTTTAGAGGGGTTTGAACCCCTAAAACCCCCCAAACTTTTCTATGCTGTACAATTAAATTACTATCGTAACACCACTGGTTTAATACATCATTTATGAAATTTTTTTGCCTCTTAGCACTTTTTCCAAAAGTCAGTTTTTTGTGTGCACATTTGCATTGGTAAGTTATGTTCAATCGAGTTATTTTTGACCCCAGATTATGTGGTTCCATTTATGACCTACTTTTTTGTTACACCCTGTATATTGTTATGGTATTAAAATTTTGAAATGTTGGGGTAATTATGTAAAAAGAACTTTAAAATTGAAAGATAGTTATTATGACAGGTTTGTTGATGTTGATTTTAAGATTGTTTAGTTTATGAAAGATGTCAGATTTGAATTTTTAAAAATATTATAAAAGATAGAAAAATCGTATAATTACATTTTCTTTACAATATGAAGCAACACTAAGACCTTAGATCAGTTTCGGAAAGAAAAAAAAAACAATTTTTGCCAACGTTAAGTCGATTAAAAAAAATTCCAAAAAAACATAATTGTACAGCTAAATAAACGCCATAGAAATAAGATTTGAGATAAGAGAAGAGATAAGAAATGAAAGATATAGCGAGATGAACCTATAAAAAATGAAGACCGAGGAAGACAGACGAAAATAATTAAAGAAGGAGCCGAGAAAAAGGACATACAAGGAGAAAATATCAATAGATTAAGTGATGGAAAGTAAGTAAATAGACTTCAAACAGTCTTACACTGAAGGTGAAAAAAGGTATAGAACTAAGAAGAAGAAGAAGAAGAAGAATTTCTTCTATGTGATTCCATTAGGCAAGAAGGAGTTATGGCTCACAATTATACAGTAGCGTAAGTAACTCTTTTAATAAGGAAGAAAAATAAGCCGAAAGATACGAAAGACTTTTTGGCCTAAATAACCCAATAGACCAGAAATACCTGTGGAGAGTCAGAGATATCTGAATTGTAATTTTGACATCTTAAATATTAGGGTAGAATGGATATGACGCATCGTTTCCATTTTTGTTCTTCTTAAATGGGCAGGTGAAAGATGTATATATGACCAAGGTAATGAATAAATGAATGTTTGTGTTTTCTTGCTTACCTTTTCGTTTCTTGGTTTTTTACTGCCATTTAAATTTATAAAAATTTAATTCTTCTCGAAAATTAAATTACTCAATAATTTCCCTTTCCACAAAAATTCTTCAATTCACTATAACTACGGTTACGACTTGCACTTTAAAGTTCAAAACTAATTGAATTTTCGTAACAGGTCAACTTCAGACTAAACTGAACCTCACGTCCGGTTTAAGAGAAACCTCGTGTAATTGGAATTTGAATACCTCTTGCATTACGGTGCTACGGTTATTCCTAAATCGGCCTGTCCTAATTCCTTCTGCAAAATTAGATTCGGTGTCGAAATGATACTAATTTTAGGAAAAGGTGCAATAAAGGGAGATATATAAATATATGCGATTGCTACTAACAAACTTAGGAACGGTTTGTCTATTGGATAAATATTATACATGTTCTGCATATTCGGCACCTTTATGGTGCTTTTACTGAAAACGAAATGGGAAATTCGAAGGAGAATGAACGGAAACCCTTTAAATTCGGATAGGTCATTATACATCCTTAAATATCTAGTCTCTACGCACTATAAATGAAGGATTGCTTTAGTAGTAAACATTTTACTATTTTTTTATTTTTTTTATGCGTATAACTGATACAGATAATTATTACTCCGTGTTATATTTCTCTAAATAATAGAAGTGTATTTCATTTTGTATTCCTGAAACTATTCTTTTCATAATTTATCTCAATAAATTACTCACTAGAAAATCTGGAACAATTATTTCCTTCGCTGATGATACTGTCATCCTATACGCCGGAGAATCCTGGAATGACGTGAGGGAAATGGATGAAAATGATCTCAAGCATATCACAAAATGGTTTAACTCTAACCTACTAACTATTAACGTGAATAAAACTAAAATAATTCCTATAATCACATTGAGATGAAAATTCAAAACGTTAAGTTATCCTTGAATACAAACTATCTCAGAATTAATTTGGATTCATTTTTGAGATCGGATATTCATATAGAAAATCGGAAAAATAAAATCAGATCAATAACTTATAAAATTTTTCGATGTCGCCAAATACTACCTCTAGATAAAATGAAGGCTATACAGGGTGTCCAGAGATGAAACGGACAAAACTTATGGGGTTATAGGGACTACCAATATGATTGCAAAATGCCGTATACAAATGTCTAAAACCGCTTCGTTACTAACATACAGACCGATTTGTGAATTTAGACAAAAAATTAAATCCGCCATATTAAATACAGGGAATAGCCAATTAGGTTTAAATTTGGTACATGAATTAAACTAAAAGGCGTTAACAAGTAAATCTTTGAACGAAACCAATCAGGACCGGAATATTATTTTTCTTCCATGTTAATTTATTGTAAGAATAACTCACCCTGTATAATAATTTTCAAAAATCTGAGCTCAGATTCAAAATCTACAGAAAAAATCCTACAGGAACTTGGTAAAAAAATTTCTGGCACCATTTCAGTTATTCCGTAATAAATTATTATTTTCAATTTTTTCACTCAAGAAATTAATTGTCGGATAAAGTACCATCAAAAATGGGTTAATATATTAAATATTTACGAAACCAAGACCTAAATATTGGTTCGTAGTAAAATTTTATAAAATATTCTCAAACCCAAAAAACTGAAGAATAAATTCGTATCAGGACCGGAATGAGTCTTTTTTAATGTTAAGTTCTTGTAAGAATAACTGCCACAGTATAACAACTATCAATAATCTCATTGCAGATTCAAAATCTACTTAAAACATCGTATTTTATTTTAATTCGTTCATATAACTTAATTGGCCGGGTAAATAAGACCTTGTTTTCTCAATGTCATTCATTAAAAAAAATGCAAAAGGCAACGTTAAAGAGCTGCTAACCATAAAATATTTGAGAGATTGCCGATAAATATTTTATTTATATTTTTTTAACACTAGCAATAATAAACCAAAATACATCGCTAAACAATCTCTTTGAAATTATCACGTTTCCGTTGTCGGTTTTCCCTTTTTAGCCCGACGGCATCTTCAGAATTCTATAGCAGATGCAGCAGGAATATAAAGTTCAGTTTTCATCATTTGTCCTTTGCTGTTTCTCCCATTTGCATACATATTTTAAAATCCTCATAAGCTTTTTCCAAGAAAGACGAGGAGTTTTGTTATTTTCTACGTTTCGAATTTCGAGACGTAGGAAATCTTGCCGGCTTTGCATTAACAGATTTTTGTTTTAATGGTAAAAAACTTAAATTCTAAGACGTACTTTTGTTTGAAGTATTTTTCTGTTCTATTGCTAAACATTTGTTTCCTTTACTAACTGGATAAATATATATACAATAATAGTATATTACGTAATAAGTGTTGTAAATAGCATATTGCGCACCCATGGAAAAATTACGCACGAAGCCGCCTAACGGCGAGTGCGTAATTCCATTACGTACTATACTTTATCTACTCCTCAACAAAAATAACTATTTTTATTAAATATATTTACGTTTCTAATTAATTTCATAGTAATGACATTTTTCTCATTCTTTTATGACATTCCTAATCACATCTGGAGTTACAGCTTCACATGCTGCTTTAATGATTCTTTCAAGATGATCAATATCTTGAAATGGTCTCTTAAGGTACACCTTTTCTTTTAAGTAGCCCCACAAAAAGAAGTGTAGAGGGGTAATGTCTGGAGACCTTGGAGGCCAAAGAAACTCCCTATCACGTTACCGTTTAAAGTGTGGACGAGAAATTCCCGAATAATTCTAGTATAGTGACATTCCATCAAGTTGGTACCATATGTTTTCTCGTTCATTTAGTGGTAGTTCATCAAGAAATTTAGACAACTCATTATTTAAAAAATGTAGGAATCTTTCTCCATTCATGTTGTTTCGGAAAAATAGTGGTCCAACAATTCTGTCTTTGTAAATGCCGCACCATACATTCGACACCATCGACAGTTTTGAGAACTTACATCCTTTAAAGTATGGGTAAATTGGGGTTGTACGGTTTAAATTTATTTCGATAAATTGGATCTTTTCCAAAGTGAATCTTTTGGATTTTCCACTACGGATAGCATCACTTTACTTTCAGTATCTTTATTGCTAACCCATGCCCGATGTGTCTTTCTAAAATTATTTTCTACACTCCCAGAACTCTTAAATTTAATTATTGCATATTGTCACAAATTCTAACTAATAATTTTCCAAATTCTATTTAATAACAATTTTCAGGGGGGTGGGTGGCTCAGCGGTAGAGCACTGGACTCATAATCCAAGGGTTGTGGGTTCGAATCACACCACCAAAGGCAGAAATCATTTTCTGATTTTTAATTAATTAAAAATTTAGAAATTGATTTTCATATACCTGGTGTGATTCCTCACTCGACCATTCACTGTTGGGTTCTAATTAACAGTGCTGTTCCTAAAGTGGCGCTGGGAAACAGTAACAAAGCCTACACAGAACAAGAGGCTAATGGCCATAGTAGTCGATGCCACAGAAGTAACAAAAAAAAATAATAACAATTTTCAATATTCAATATATATTATTTAAAATTTCATATAAAAATCGTCTCCAATATAATTGTAAGTACATTTACTTTTATTTCTATCATGAGAATTTTTTAATAAAACATATCATATTCTAATTAATTATAAACAATTTTCAGTTTTTATTTCATACTTTTATTTCATATACTTCCGTTCATTCTGCATAATACTAAATATGGTTAATTCAGCTGAACTAGCAATTTGCTAAAGGTACAAAAATCGTCACGTTGAATCAACCTAAAATATTATGCAGATCTCAGCAAATGAGTTGTAAAGGTAACTGTATGAACAAATTGAGTCATGGAGATTCTGAATTCAGGACTCTCCTGATATTCAAGTGCCAAGAGCTCCGCGCCTTTAAAAAAAAATAAAATAAAATAAAAAGAATTTGTGAAGTGCCCCAGCAGATAAATGTGGTAAGAATTAACTTTAATTATATATTTTCATTTTTTATTTTGGGAACTATAGATTCCTTACTTATTACTTATTACTAATTCATTTTTGCTTGTATTGGTTTTTGTTTGGTTGGACAGACAAATTTTAAGTTTTCCAATTTCTTATATTTTGGCATAAAAAGTTATTGTTTTCTTAAATAAATCATTTTTCATTTGTTTTGTTTCACTTGTAAATAATTTTGTGTAAATAAATGTATATAATTTTTAAATCAGTGATTTTATTTCTGGTTCTAATCGGTAATTAAAATAAAGCGTTTTTCTTGACAAACCTCTCCAGGTTGTATTTTGTGTCGGGCGGACTTTATTCAAACCTTGAAGAAGTCCGAGCTACCCTGAATACATCGTGGCGAGCTAGAGCTCGTCGTGGCGTCAGATAAAAATCTGAACGTCACGACGTGACAATATTGGATAGTTGTGAAATGTGTCTATTATTAAAGATTTCTGCTGCTTCCCGACATGTTTTACAATTTTCTCCAACTAAGAGAATAATTTCAATTTTATCTGAAATACTTCATTCAACTGGCATTTCTCTGATTATTTCAAACAAACTCACGTTTATTTGACAGTTGTTGACTTTTATTAGATATTCCAAAGAACTCTATCAGTAACAGATAATAAGGCGTTTATAAGGTACATGATCTTACGAAGTTTTATACTGCGCATTAATTTAACAATTGCTGACTTATTTATTGTCTTTTTTATATGGGAATAACAATAATCTACAATTGTTCATAATTTTTTGCTACTTAATCACAATTTCAATGAACATATTGCCCCCACTAAAGTTTGTACGTATTTTTCTCTCCGTCCAAATCATTACTTTTTGTTTTCCCTATATTCCATACAATGTTTTAAAAATTTTGTACCTGATTATAGATCAACATGCAGAGATTTTAATCGAGAATAATTTTTTTGTGAAATGTAAGATAACCTTTTGGTCAATTTGTATAAAACTTTTTGGGACACACTGTATATATTCATTATTAAATACAATATGGTAACATTAAAAAAACAACTCGGTTTTACTATTTTTAATGACACGTGATAAATAAGAAGGTCCGTGGTTGCTTTTTTGCTGATGTTAATATGAATATTTTATCAATTCTTTCACATATATCGATTTTACTCAACTAAGTAAAGGAACATCGAGAGTTGAAAATATTTTTATTGCTAAGGTGAATCAATATTTTTTCAATTTTCCAGGGATTTTGATTTATCGTCAAAAAAACCATAAACTTCTATATAATGATTTGATATCTATGCATAAATAAAAAATAGGAAAGTATTACATGATTTGAATACAAAATTTTCAAAAACATTTCTTGTTGAATATTTTTTAATTTTTTTTATGGATATCGATCGTTTCTCAAAAAACAATAAACTTTATTACGTAACGATTTTATACACGCGTAATTTCTTTATGTATGCTCGACTGCCACATCGCTTAATGGAAAAGTTTATTGTTTAGTCATTAATTGACATACAGAAATAATAAAATATTCACAATAATTTCAGCCAAAAATATTATTTTGATTAAAATGTTTCATTTCTCCTAATTTTTTTTATTAAATCCAATTAAATTATTTTGTTTTATAAAAAAATGTTGTTTTTTGACTTTAAGATTATCACATTTATTCCAAAGTAACATAACAACCAGATTATAAATGAAAAATATATACAGAATGAAATAAAAATGTGGAAGCGCCTCATACAAAATTTTAGATGGAAGAACATGCCGATTCATGGTTTATTATTTGCACTATTACCAGATTAAATATTTTCCAAAAATATTGGTCCCTTTGGTTTTTTAAATGCAAGAACCCGTACATTGTAACAACCCGTAGAACGTATTATTGGAGTAACGAAAATCCAAGCTGAATGCATTGCATGAAAAAGGGTGAGTCACGAGGAACTGTACATACTTCTACCAAAAGCAGAGGCACCTTAGGGGATCACCGAATGACCATTAAAAAATGTTTTCTGTGTTTCTTTAATAATGTACAGAGCGATTTATGGATTTGGACCAAAATAATGTTTGGTCATATCTTTTCAATGCTTAAGTCGATTTGTCTCATTTTTTGATAAAAGTGTGTATTGGTGTCTAGCAACTAACTGACATATTCAGAACTAAAAAATTCCAGGGCCGGCTTCGCGAAAATTTGTTGAATTGCTATAATTGCAATTACCCTGTACATGATTTTTCTAAAATGTGATATGATTTCTCCAGAGAACATAAATAGACAGTTAAACCTGGATATTTGAAATTTTTGTTACACTTGCCTTACATTTTTAAGATTCATTTTAAAGTTAAATTGAAAATTGGCGATAATGAAATATCTTACTGTATAATAATGTTTATTAATTATAAAGAAATCTTTAAAATAAACAATAACGACACACACTGTATTCCAGTATAGTAAAACCAGAATTTGAATCAATTTGCAAGGCCGGATTTAAAAATATGGCATACCTGGTTCATGTCAAAAATTCACCCTGTATGTAACTTTTTCCAGCCGCAATGGACTGAAATTAGATTGAAAATGTTTGCATTAACCTAGTTTTGTCATTTGAACAATGCGGAACAAAGTAAAAACAATTTAATAAACATTACGATTTTAAAAGATGTTGAAAATGAAATCCATTTGCCTCAATACACTTTTCTTGGCGAATGTTTAAATGTGTAATAGTATATTCTGTAACAAGGTTGGAATGAGAATTCGACACGAGTGGAGGAACCACAAGTGTCGGATTTTCATTCCAACAGAGTAACAGACTGTACTTTCTCCACGGACACAGAAAGTATAAATTAAATATAGTAAAATGAAACCTCAATCTCTCAACATTGTGTAGGTAGTATTTTTATATTCAAGCTTGGATTTTTGCGGTAGCAAATTTTGAGTTATATTATCGGCAATTTTTTTATTTCTGGAGGAGTATTTTCAAATTCTACATCTGAATCGTTTGATTTTCTTCTCCTTTTTAATAAATTAAAAGTTTTTACAAACCAATATTAAGACCACGTCAACTAATACTGACAGTTAATTTGACATTCACGGCAAACCTTATTTTTGTAAACAATCACGGAATACAGATTCTAGCTCTAGAGATAGAATGTAATACATATAAAATACAGAAGAGACAAAAGTTTCAAAATTTTCTTTCAATCTCAAGAGCGAGAATGTTTCTTTTCTGTTATTATAAGTGGTTTCGGAATAACTACATTCAGTAGTGGCCGTGGAGAAAGGATCTTTCTTATTGCCAATGGGTTATTTCTGATATGTAATACATACTGCAGCAGGCTGTGACAATTTGACATGATCGTGGTTGAAATTGTTTGTGTAATTTGACATTAGATCTTATTTTCTTTAAGTGTTTTAATAATTAAATGGTCAATCACGTTCGGTATTCATAGAGTGTTTTAATTTTTTTGTTCAAAAATGCCAAATCGGATTTATGGAAACCGATTGATAGGACGAGGAGGTTCTATTTCATGGGCACCAAGATCCCCAGACTATAATCCAGTTGATTATCACTTTTGCGGGCATTTAAAACTGCTGGAAAATATAAATATGCGACAACAGCTCATTGATAGAATTATTCGCTGTTGCAATATTATCAGAAATAACCCATTAACAATAAGAAAGTCCATTACACATCTAAACATTCGCCAAGAAAAGTGTATTGAGGCAAATGGAATTCATTTTGAACATCTTTTAAAATCGTAATGTTTATTAAATTGTTTTTTACTTTGTTCCGCATTATTAAAACTGTTTTGTTTTTGGTTATTGTTACTTATTTTATTTCTTAATTTATGAATAAACATTTCTTGGGGTTGTTAATTTCGTTCCGATTAAAATAATTACTAAAACTAGGTTAATGCAGAAATTTTCAATTTAATTTCAGTCCATTGCGGGTGGAAAAAGTTACATACAGGGTGAATTTTTGACATGAACCTGGTATGCCAGATTTTTTAATCCGGCCCTCTAAATTGATTCAAATTCTGGTATTTACCATACCTACTGGAATACAGTGTGTGTCGTTATTGTTTATTTTAAAGATTTCTTTATAATTACTAAACATTATTATACAGTAAGATATTTCATTATCGACAATTTTCAATTTGACTTTAAAATGAATCTTTAATTAAAAATGTAAGGCAAGTGTAACAAAAATTTCAAATATCCAGGTTTAACTCTCTATTCATGTCCTCTGGAGAAATCATATCACATTTTAGAGAAATCGTGTACAGGGTGAATTATTGCAGTTGTATTGTTGTATTGTAGTTGCTAGACACAAATACACACTTTTACCAAAAAAATGAGATAAATCGACTTAAGGCTCCGCTCTGCATCATCCAAAAATTCTGAAAGGGCCGGCGGTGAGAGACGAAGTAGAACATTTAGTTCTAGCGGGCGTGGTTTAGACTGTTTGGACTTTGACCAAATCGATATTTAACACTAACGAATGGGAAATTTTAATTTTTGTATGATGTACATTTGAATCCAACAAAACGCATTCAAGCAAATATCAATTCTGAGTAATGTAAGATATGAGAACTTCCTAATTTTTAAATTATTAAAATTTTTAAAGAAATACATTATATTAAAAATAATTATTAATGATTTAAAGATAATTGATATATTTCGCAAAATATTCAAAATATATAAAACGAGAGTTTCTTAAATTAATAATTAAGTTGAGAAGTCAATTTCAATTTTTTTTTTTTAAGATTTATTTTAATTCCGATAAATATGCCGCTGGCTAGGTCAGGTTCAAGAATGTAGACACTTTTAAAATAGGGTAGGTAGTAACATATAAAACAAAGATAAAATCAGATTTCTTAGTATAGGGGAGGGAGGTATGAAATAAGTAAGCATTTGGACAAGGGGGTGACTGAATGGAGAGACTACTTCATTGGAGGGAAACTAAGTTGGCTATATTAAATGTGGTAATTGTGGTTATATTTAAGTTGAAACACTATCGTCAACCACTAAACCAAACCACAAATTTTAACATACTCTATGCGCGTTTCGCCAACTATGTTGGCATCATCAAGAGTTGATAGACAGTCTATCATCAACTACAACTACAATTACGAAAATAATTACATGCTATAAATTCGTAACGATTTTATAAATTTTAAGTATACCTAAAAATGGTGTTAAAAATTTTTTTTAGATTATGTATTTCTGAAAAAGATATTTTTTAATTTTTGTTTTGCGAAAATTGTGTCAAATAGAGTAAACACCACAGCCTTCTTCATACATGCAACAAAGATGACGCGCATTACTATATTATTATGATACTATAGGGAGTAATAGGGGATTTATGGGATTGGGAAATGAAAGGAATAATAATAATAATTTGTTTACCTTTTGTTTCGTTTTTTTTCACGTATTAAGCAGCTTTTATATGTTAATATTCTAATAAAATAAAAAATTCGTCAAGCGCAAGAGACTATTCCGAGCAAAAAATAATATACGACTTGATTCAAGCTATGGCGATAAATGTTAAAACCCTGATCTAACGCCTGATGAATTTTATAAAGAAAAATAAGAATTTTTAACAAAACTAAAAAATAACGCCGAAGAAATAAAATTGAAGAGCTTTCAAGTGAACAGAGCCATTCTGATTTGTGGCACATAGAACGAAGGAAGCGCCTTACTGCAATTTTTGCTAAATTCGGGGCCAGAAGTAACAGCGATACAAAAAATAAGCTTGTCGAACAACTGCTCTACCCGAAATTAATTAATTCGGATAGCATTGAACGGGGCAGGCAAAATGAAAAACGGGCAATTGCTTCTCTGGGAAAATGTATTTGAGAAGGTATTGCCTTGTAACCTGTTTCTAAGTGAAAGTACTCCATTCTTGGCAGCAACTCCAGATAGTCTTATTGGCGAGAAAGGCATAGTTGAGATAAAATGTATCTTCAGCGCCAAAAACGTAACTCCCGAAAAAGCTGTAGAAAATAGAAAAATTACATTTTGGAAGAAAAATGGACAAATTAATCAAAACCACAAATGGTTTTACCAAATACAAGGCCAGCTACTGGTCACTGGAAGAGCCTATTGCTGATTTGCAGTTTGGACACCTACTGGCATAAAAAAGGAAATCGTCTTGAAAAATGATTTATTTTCCCAGAGAATGAAATCACAACTTACAGAATGTTATATCAAATGTTATTTACCCGAGCTTGTGGATCCCCGAAAATCCAGAAATATGGAGATTCGTAACATTTCATTAAAATGTACCTAGATATATGTATGATGACTTTTTTAAAATTTTAATTACATATTATTTTTTCCTTCAATTTGTTTTATTTTATAATTACTCTTTTATTTTCATAACGAAATATTCTATACATTTGTTACTCTGATATTTTATTTTAACTAATCTTTATTATGAGAAAAATAAATAAATAATAATAAAATAAAAAAAAAATAAATAAAATTTTCATTTGTCTCTCTGATGGCGACATGGTCCCCATTTTTTAAATTTATAACGTTAAAGCTGAGGAACGGCTTTTTGTAGGACGGAAATATATCATATCCCTGAAATGACGTAGATTCAAGATTATTATTCCCTTCAATACTCGATAATAACTGACCATTGTGTCCTTTCATAATAAAAATTTTCTGAACTAATTTTCAAATACCACGAGCAAAACTTATCAAAATCAAGCAAAAAGTACAACGCTGACAAAAAACAGTTTCTTAGCCTTAACCTAAAAAAGTGGTTTTAATATCCACAAAGAAGACCATTTACTAATAATTTAATATTCCACCCCTTTTAAACATTTAAATACGTGAAAGTATTTTTTCTTTGCCGAATTTTGAGTGATCTCAATAATAATCCGTAGGGGCGCCACATCCTGGCCGGTAAAAATGGACTTGTAAAGGTTTTGAAATACAGGCTTTTCTCAGCAACGGTATATTTTTTTTTGAAATTTTCTTTACGAGCTTATAGGGAAAGGTTGTCTCGATGCTTATAACTATATTTAAATATGTCATAAGGCCTACTATAATTTTTTATACCCACTCGAATATTGTCAATGTTTAACCAAACAATTCATATTTTTCTGGACAATTTCTTAACTTCTCATATAGTTATAAGCATGTGTGGATCCTTTATCTATAAAATAGAAAAAATCAAGCAAAAAAGTACAACGCTGTCCAAAAAAACATTGTATTTCTAAACCCTTACAATGCCATTTTCGCGTATCCGCGGAGCAGAGCCTTAATCGTTGAAAAGATATGACCAAACATTATTTTGGTCCAAATCCATAAATCGCTCTGTACATTAGTAAAGAAAAACAGAAGACATTTTTTAATGGTCATTTGGTAATCCCCTAAGGTGCCTCTGCTTATGGTAGAAGTATGTACTCGTGACTCACCCTGTATAGTGGATACTCAATTAATTACGAAAGAGTACTCAGAAATCAAATTGTAGCTGCAATAAAAAACATATTTGGAACCAATTTTTACTAGATTTGGTTTCAGCAAAACGAAGTTTCAGCTCGTTTTGGTGTAAATGTTCGGCTTTATTTAGCTGACATATTTCCTCAGGATAGAGGAAGTATTGAATAGCCTCCGTGTTTTCTAGATCTTAAACCCAAAGACTGTTTTCATTGGGGACTAAAAATGAAAGTTTATAAAAATAATGTGCAGAAATGAGACAACGAATTATCGAGGAATCTCAATTAATTTCAAGAGAAATGATATTGACGCATCCTGTGATCAAATTACCAACGGCGCACATTTGAAACACTTGATTAAGTAAATAATATTTCAACACTGTTAATATTTTAATTGGTAATACTATAATCTTCACTAAAAGTTTTATTCATTGTCATTCATTTGAAAATCAATGTTGATCTGAGGTTTTCTTTTACTTCTTACTGATTCAATAAGTTATATTTTTTAAGAAAATAGTGAAGAGTGAAAACGGATTGCGGTTGCTGCATATAAGTCTGTTAAATGTTTTATTTGCTGGGCACAATAATATTTGTGGTCCGAACATGGCAAGGTGCCTTATTAAGGTTTCAATTAGCCATGTCTTCTGATTCCATTTTCTTAAACAACGTTGAAATCAAACACATTAAAAAAGCTGAATTTTTGTATGTTTTTCATTAACTTGCTATATGATACCAATGAACGCACAATGAATCTATAAGTTGCTATATAAATTAGCAATATTTAGTGAAACTTTTTAGATTTTATTTCCATTCAAAATCTAAATGAATGCCAAAATAAGAAAAGCATTAATTGAAGCATAAATGTATGCTTTCTATTGTAAATTGGCTCTTGTATTTGGTGATCAAAGACACATAATTTAATGCTATATAAATTAGCAATATTTCGTGAAAATTTTTGGATTTTTTTTTCATTTAAAATCTAAATGAATGCCAAAATAAGAAAAGCATTAGTTGAAGCATAAATATATGTTTTCTATTGTGAATTGGCTCTTGTATTTGGTGATCAAAGAGACAATTTAATGCTATAGTAAAATTTTATTTTTAAAAAGCATTAACTGAAAAATATATGCATGATTTTTATGGTCTATTAGCAAATATTGCTGATTGACCATTGTATTTAGCAGTCAAAGAGATTTAACAGCTTCAAATGAATGCTAAAATAAATCCTCAATAAATGCTCAAAATACAATATGATCTGGCGTTTTTTCAGCATTTAATGGTTCGGTCTAGCATTATTTGTTTGTAGTCGGATATGTTTTACTTGTTGTTTAAAGAGTTCGAAGGAGCAACCCGTTATCTTGGTGGCATGATTGCACAGTAGGAGGCGACGTTAGTTTTTTACCTTTCCACTATTTTTTCGACATTTTCCACATTTTTTCTTTTACCATAATTTTTGTTTCAGAAATTTTAACATTAACATAGAAAAAAAAACGATTACCATTTTTATTACAATTTTATCATTATCTAAAAATACACCAAACTCTAAAGAGTAACCGTTAATAATTAAATAAGGCATTAAAAAAATAGTTCACTGAGACAGAATTCGATTATCCAAACATTTAGGGCATTTGGAACCGAGCTCAAACCTTATTGTCAACCTCCACGCAAAATTTTGAATTACGGATTTTCACTTAAATCGTTAAAATGACAGAATCAAAATGGCGTTAAAGAGAAAAATCGAAAATCTGATTCAGATAGGTTCTAATAAAACACGTTTGTAAAATTTCACATTTCTAGATTAATTCGTTACACAGGATAAAACAAAAATTAGTCAATCAAATTATTAGTGGTCGCACAAAAATGTTCTTTCATTTACTTTGAATTTATCATTGATTTAAACACTTTGAAAAGTGTTCCTTCCTATTTTAATATTTACAGTCAATACTTCTAACTTCTTTTGTAGCTATAACGATATCATGTTTTCCTAAATGACTGTTTTCTTTTTCCTCATTTTAGAACAATAGTTAAGCGTAATTTATTTAACATCAAACTACTTGTAATTTTAGTAGAGTGGTTGCTATTATATCAATTGGAAGCTTTAAACTAGGTCATTTTGAATGGATAGATGTCTGTTTATTTAGGAATAAGAACATCCCTTGAAATTATTAAATTCACATGATATCGTGATACAGTATTGTATATTTTACATTCCCTTTGAAGATATGTTTTGAGGAAATGTATAATATAAATGAACTTTCTACTCGATATTTGTAAAATAATTGAATAGAAACATGCTAAAATTATCAAACGGTAAATAATTTGTACTTAATGATTTTAGTTATCAAAGCAGACGACTCAATATGTTCAACACATTTTGTTTTAAAGTTAATTTTATTGGTTGTATTTATGCAAACTTAAGTAGATATTTTATTAATCTGTTAAGATCACAAACATGACATAAGACTACTAAATTATAGTCGACCCCAACTTTGTGAATAAAGTAATATGACGAAATTAAAAAAAAAGTTAATCCCTCTGATGGCATGCCGCCTTCAGAGAACCTTGCATTATCCGAATTCAAATATACTACATAGATGTGCGCTTTGTTTTTTGACCCCACTATTTATATTATTATCGGTTAAAAAAAATACAGTGGTGTGGAAAGGTCCTGTGGTATAAATAGATCAGTTTTAATGGCACACTTTATGTATAATAAAATTTTCCACTAGGCCATTTTTCTGTGATTACGACCATTTCGAATTATATTTTAAATGTACCAAATGCAGTTAACCATAGCTGACAAAAGAGGTATGAAATAATTAATTACTTATTCAGTATCATTTATTTAATAAAAATGGTTTATGCTGCTATAAACTATAAATATTTTCCCTGTGTAAACAGCAGGGCCGGCCTAAGACGTGTGCGAGTGCGGTCGCACACGTGCGATTTGGGAAGGGGCGCCGAAATGAGGTCAATGCACCCATGAATAACTGCAAATTAAAAAAAAATGGTGCTGGACAGACCTGATGTCCGGGTTGGCACTTTCGTTTATTGGACTATTATTTTTAATGCAAATTAGCCACTTGAATATGTTCATAACTTCTGTTCTTCTGTTCAGAGCACAATGATTGTGCCAAATTCAATAATTATTAAGCTCTGACAAATTCGTTTTATAGCACAAATCACAAATCCCCCACCAGTCAACCAACATAATATTCCCTTCTTTTGAAGTTCAAAAAAAAATTTCTCATAATATAGGTATAATATACAGTGTCACCCCCAAAGTACGCACCATGTGGGAAACTTTTTTATTAAGGGTTTTTCGACGAAAAGTTATTCCTGATAAAAGTTTGTGCATCCCCTAAAACTAAACATGCACCAATAAAATATAGTAAAACACTCGTAATCTGCGAGGAACCTTCAAAAATTTGATTTTGAGACAAGAGTAAAATACCATTATTTTGAAAAATCTCGGGTAATGTTATTTAGAAAAGTTATTCAGCATTAACAAATACATCTAAATTTAAAGTGGCCATCTAAATGAAGTTTTATTATTTTACCAATTTTTTTAAAATGGGGACTACGAAAAGAAAAATTTGCTAAAACGATAAATAGACAACATCCTGTATATTACAAATTACATAACTATTGTGTTACCGACGGTCAATTTTTTTGAAGAGTAAAATAATTTTCAAAGTTTTTGGTGCAAAGTTATTTTTATTTTTTCTGAACACCGAAAATTGCTCAAAATTATACAGTCGTATAACATGAATTTAATATTCAATAATATCAAGTCACAAAACATCCAAATAAAATAAGTATTTCTGTACAAAGTCATAGGTTTTCTGGATATTTTCTAGTCGTAGTCCCCATTTTACAAAAATGGGTAAAAAAATAAAACTTCACTTAGATCGCCATGACTTCAAATCTAGATGTATTTTTTAATGCTGAACAATTTTTCTAAATAACATTTCCCGAGATTTTTGAAAATAACGGTACTTTATTCTTCAAAATCAAATTTTTGGGGCTCCTCGTATATTACGAGTGTTTTCCTATATTTTGTTGGTGCATGTTAAGTTTTAGGGGATGCACAAACTTTTATCAAGAATAACTTTTAGTCGAAAAACCCTTAATAAAAAAATTTCCCAAATGGTGCGTACTTTGGTGATGACACTACATATTATACTATAATCATGTAGTTTCAAACAAATAGATTATGATTCTTTATAAATGTTATTTTGAAAGTTATAAATGTTATTTTGGTTACAACAGATGTTACTTTTGGAAGGGCAATCAAGAAATAGCTTTTAAATACAAGTAACACTATTTATAAAAAGAATTCACTAGCCTAGTAAACACCGCACTTCACTTGACCACGGAAACGCACAAGATTTGAAAAAGGTTTGAACAGGGCAGCACAAGTGTAGCGAGAAGAACTGACTAACTGTATTCCGTTTTGGTTTGTCATTTTAGTGTACCTTTTAATCATTAAAATATCTGTGTTTGCACTGTCTCTTTTATCCTGTATTTTTGGCATTATCGACCCTTACTTCTGTAATCCCACAATAATAAGTTTGAAAAAGGAAAATCTTTCAAATTTTTATTTTTCTAAAATTGTTACTTAATTTCTTCTTAACAATGGGGGGTTACATCCCCAATAGCCCCCCCCTCGTTACGCCTATAGCACAAATAACATTTTTTTGTGGGTTTTCTACACCCATTTTCATTGTAAGGGGCGCGAAAACTCATTCTTGCACACATAACATTTTGCTCTTAGGCCGGCGCTGGTAAAAAGAATAATTAAATAAGAGTGCTTTACGAAGGAAGTACATGGATTTCCATTCAAATCGATAAACTTCTAGTTTGAATACATTTTTAAAACATTTTTAAATAAGTGATAAAGTTCACGTGTATCTCAAAGTGGGCTAAGGAATATATTCTAAAGATAAACTCAAAGTCAGTCAACCACAAATTTTATTCGGACAATTGGGATCTGACATGGGGGAGTGGCCTATCCAAGATGGCGTCAATTAGGGTGAAAATTTAAATTTGACCTGAGTGTTGCTCTCTTATTAACTAAATTTCAAACAAGATGAACGCATTTTATACGCTGGGCATTAAAAAATTAATGAAAGTGAAGTAGCTGTGTTAATTAATGGGAAAATTGCAGGAGATGGACAAGTGATGAGTGTTGTTTATTCCTTCAAGGCTGGTTCAGGGGACAAATGCAAGCACTACATTGCTACGTGATATGTTGTTGCACTATTACAGGTTATAGTGGCGTCTGTGAGTCGGAAGAACATGGACCAAAATTAATAATAATATAATTAATATTAGTCATAAAACGTTATTTACATTAGATTTTTGCAATTGGTCAATAATAAATTAAATCAAATGATTAATTATAGTTAGCTGTTCTTGATATATGTGTCAAAAGAACCATGTATGGGAGATATTTTATGCTCATTTATATTATATGATGTTAATTGAGGTATGTAATCTTCTGTTAACTTTCCTTTTAACCTTTTTTGTAACTTTGTTTGTTCGACAATTAGTTTAGTTTTAACATCGTTTGTAGGCCCTGATGAAGTTTATGCGTAATAAACAAAACGTTGGCTGATTATTAAACGTGTTTTTTAATGTCCTCCTGCGATAATCCCGGATAAAGTTACCAGTGAAAGGACGCAATTTTCTCAGCCGGCAAATTCCATAATCGTCCGAAAAAGTAACACTTCTCGTCCTTGCATCATAAACTACTATTCTGGGTCCTAAGTAGTTGAAAGTTCTAAATAAGTGGACTGTATAATTTTTTGTCAATACCAATTTATTAACTCCAATATCCTGGGGCAGTGTCAGAAAGCATACAATATTTTTTGTGGATATTACAAATATTCTGTACAAACTGAAACACCTGAGTGGCAACGGGTGAGAAGGATGTATAAAATTCAGTACTAGTGGACGGAGCCTAAATAGTACGCAAATATTATTTCTCGTTGGTAATTCCGTTCTTAGACCGATTTCAAACACTTACGAGGGGGAGTCTAAATTATGTACGATGGCGACGATTTCGCACTGCGAAAAACGTTCCAGTGTTTCAGAGACAAGTTTTTGTACAAATGCACTAAAAAAGAAAACAAGTGTTTAACCTAGGTTATTCTGTAACAGATTCAAAAGCTTGCCGCACAAGAATACTATTTTGTATTCGCGACCGAGTGCGTCGATATGGGGGGTTAGGAGGGTAATAACCGCCCCAAAAGATAAATGATAAATTATTACATTAATGTTGTATTTTTATTTATGACAGATGTTCATAGTTGTTTGATTTGTAATTTGTTTGTCCAAATCATTTTTGTTTCTAATTTGAATATATGTTACTTATGGTATTACACACATCCCCAACAAGTCATTCATAAGTTTAAAATATTCCGTGCCCAATGAGGAAGTGAGATAGATATATAAAAGTCCGGAACATGGCCAAGAATTTATGCTGCGTACCGTTACAGAGGGAAATGGGATGTGACACAATATATTCATTTTAATTTTACCACGTCGGTTACATAGGAAATTTAAAATACTAATGTAAATATATCTGTTTAATCAAATGAGTAATCGTAAAAAAATTGATAATCAGTTATTTCGCTAGTCCGCTCAGAACACCTAGGTATTGTTCGTCAATGCAGGATCAAGGGAAAATTGATCATTTCCTTGCAAATGTTGTTTTTATCAGGCTGTTCTATAATAAGTACATTCGGGATTGAGGTAGGAATAGGGAACTAACTAAAAATTAAACACTGATGAATTATTAGTTGTATCATCCTAAAATAAAAAAAATAATGTTGGTGTAGTAGGAATCTTCTATGTTTAGATAAATCCTGAAAAATATATACATTCATAATCCACGAAGCAGGTGAGTGAAACGACATACAAATCGAATCAAATAAGTAATTACTTAAAATTACAATTACAGAACACAAAAATACAAAATTAAAATTTCAGTAAAAGTTAGAGTTTAAGCAGTCGGTATTATGGAAATGTTTTTGATTGCTTAAAATATTCAACATATTCTCAAAAGATTGGTTTGACCTTTTACATTACATAAATTTAAGCCATAATGTTTAAACAATATTACTGGAAGTACCTTATATTTTAACTGAAAAATGTTTGTATTCTGGTAAAGCTTCGCCAAAGTATTTTTAAACCTTATAGCCTAAATTTATTAAAAAAACAAATAAATATAGCTATATTACCTCGATATTGGTTTTGCATCTGTTTTCAAATATTTCCTTCCACAACAACAAGTATATAAGCATTTGTAGGTATGAACTTCACTGCCTCAAATCCTAACAAAGAGTACCAAATATTTCTCCTTTCAACATTTGCAGGAATCCTAAAAGTCATGTCTTCGTATAACTGTTTAAATGAAAAATATTACTTAAATAATTAGGTAGTTTGACAGAAAAACAAAATGTGATTTAATTTTTAACAAAATATATGAAACCTACATAACTATAAGTCGTTGCAATAAGTTAAAACAATCCTTTAGGCTTTATCAAATAGTTTATTCAGTCGATAAAATACTAATTCTACGCCCCTTAGCTTTGTTCATAATAGTACATGTAACTTACCGATGAAATGATTTAAATAAACTATTTTGCTGCATTCAAACACTAATAAACCATATTTATCTTATAAATCAACTTAAATCAATAAATTCAATGTGAAAAAGAAAATTATAATAATATTACCTAAAAAAACACAATATAAACAATCAAATTTTGTGGAAAAAGGCACCCACTATGTTACTATGAAACATTCTATCCCCTGATTTCATTCATAACGTTTGATAGCGCTTATTTGCTGCTTCTAACATTGTTTCGTAGAAATGGTTTAAACTTAAATCGTGGTAAAGTATCTTTGTCAATACCTATCTATCAATATGATTCGTTGTGTTAATAGTTACGAAAATTAGTGTTCGTAGATGTACAATTATTTTATCGAATCAAAATATCTCATGTTTCAAGATAATTTTTACATAGATTTAGGATTTTGGTAATAATGGAAAAAATTATGATAACTTTGACAACATTGAAACTTATAATGTAAATTCAATAACACAGCGCTTAGACTGTTACGTGTTCTTGTCCACAGCCGAAATGTAAACAAACTCGATCTTATTGTTCTATATCTATGGTATTACAGCATGTGTTTTTCATTACCTTAACCAAAAAGCCTTTACCCCCTCAAGAAAAAAATGTATTAATACCATTATTCGCGGCAAGCATTATTAACTTTAAAATATATTTTCATTTCATTTTAAATTTAAAAAAACTATTAATTATTTATCAACTATTTTTTTAATTTATTTTTATTTTGTATAGCATTTTTTATACTTATACTGGTTTTATACTTTAATTGACTCTTTTCAGCACATGAGTTAATATCTTGTACTGCGACGCTACTTTTTCAAGATCTTAAGTTTAAAAAAAGCGGATTTGATTGAACCAAAAATATTGTTATGATTATTTATATCTATTGGTGCAACATCTGGGCTGTCGTAGGTAAAATTGCATGACTACAAGTTGTGTACATGCACTTTCGGAGGTAATTAATCTACCATCAAAAATAAAACATTTTTCTTGTATACTATCACTGATTTTTAAGCACAGGGCCGTAATAACATTATAAATGATATTAAATAGGAATTATTCTATAAAAAAAATAAAAGAGTGAAGATAAATTTTTAAGTTACTATTAAACGAGAACAAAATTGCACTTTTAGACCTTTATAGCCACGGTAGAAGACAAAACTTCTCTTTAGTGTTAATGAAAGTGAAGTAGCTGTGTTAATTAATGGGAAAATTGCAGGAGATGGACAAGTGATGAGTGTTGTTTATTCCTTCAAGGCTGGTTCAGGGGACAAATGCAAGCACTACATTGCTACGTGATATGTTGTTGCACTATTACAGGTTATAGTGGCGTCTGTGAGTCGGAAGAACATGGACCAAAATTAATAATAATATAATTAATATTAGTCATAAAACGTTATTTACATTAGATTTTTGCAATTGGTCAATAATAAATTAAATCAAATGATTAATTATAGTTAGCTGTTCTTGATATATGTGTCAAAAGAACCATGTATGGGAGATATTTTATGCTCATTTATATTATATGATGTTAATTGAGGTATGTAATCTTCTGTTAACTTTCCTTTTAACCTTTTTTGTAACTTTGTTTGTTCGACAATTAGTTTAGTTTTAACATCGTTTGTAGGCCCTGATGAAGTTTATGCGTAATAAACAAAACGTTGGCTGATTATTAAACGTGTTTTTTACTGTCCTCCTGCGATAATCCCGGATAAAGTTACCAGTGAAAGGACGCAATTTTCTCAGCCGGCAAATTCCATAATCGTCCGAAAAAGTAACACTTCTCGTCCTTGCATCATAAACTACTATTCTGGGTCCTAAGTAGTTGAAAGTTCTAAATAAGTGGACTGTATAATTTTTTGTCAATACCAATTTATTAACTCCAATATCCTGGGGCAGTGTCAGAAAGCATACAATATTTTTTGTGGATATTACAAATATTCTGTACAAACTGAAACACCTGAGTGGCAACGGGTGAGAAGGATGTATAAAATTCAGTACTAGTGGACGGAGCCTAAATAGTACGCAAATATTATTTCTCGTTGGTAATTCCGTTCTTAGACCGATTTCAAACACTTACGAGGGGGAGTCTAAATTATGTACGATGGCGACGATTTCGCACTGCGAAAAACGTTCCAGTGTTTCAGAGACAAGTTTTTGTACAAATGCACTAAAAAAGAAAACAAGTGTTTAACCTAGGTTATTCTGTAACAGATTCAAAAGCTTGCCGCACAAGAATACTATTTTGTATTCGCGACCGAGTGCGTCGATATGGGGGGTTAGGAGGGTAATAACCGCCCCAAAAGATAAATGATAAATTATTACATTAATGTTGTATTTTTATTTATGACAGATGTTCATAGTTGTTTGATTTGTAATTTGTTTGTCCAAATCATTTTTGTTTCTAATTTGAATATATGTTACTTATGGTATTACACACATCCCCAACAAGTCATTCATAAGTTTAAAATATTCCGTGCCCAATGAGGAAGTGAGATAGATATATAAAAGTCCGGAACATGGCCAAGAATTTATGCTGCGTACCGTTACAGAGGGAAATGGGATGTGACACAATATATTCATTTTAATTTTACCACGTCGGTTACATAGGAAATTTAAAATACTAATGTAAATATATCTGTTTAATCAAATGAGTAATCGTAAAAAAATTGATAATCAGTTATTTCGCTAGTCCGCTCAGAACACCTAGGTATTGTTCGTCAATGCAGGATCAAGGGAAAATTGATCATTTCCTTGCAAATGTTGTTTTTATCAGGCTGTTCTATAATAAGTACATTCGGGATTGAGGTAGGAATAGGGAACTAACTAAAAATTAAACACTGATGAATTATTAGTTGTATCATCCTAAAATAAAAAAAATAATGTTGGTGTAGTAGGAATCTTCTATGTTTAGATAAATCCTGAAAAATATATACATTCATAATCCACGAAGCAGGTGAGTGAAACGACATACAAATCGAATCAAATAAGTAATTACTTAAAATTACAATTACAGAACACAAAAATACAAAATTAAAATTTCAGTAAAAGTTAGAGTTTAAGCAGTCGGTATTATGGAAATGTTTTTGATTGCTTAAAATATTCAACATATTCTCAAAAGATTGGTTTGACCTTTTACATTACATAAATTTAAGCCATAATGTTTAAACAATATTACTGGAAGTACCTTATATTTTAACTGAAAAATGTTTGTATTCTGGTAAAGCTTCGCCAAAGTATTTTTAAACCTTATAGCCTAAATTTATTAAAAAAACAAATAAATATAGCTATATTACCTCGATATTGGTTTTGCATCTGTTTTCAAATATTTCCTTCCACAACAACAAGTATATAAGCATTTGTAGGTATGAACTTCACTGCCTCAAATCCTAACAAAGAGTACCAAATATTTCTCCTTTCAACATTTGCAGGAATCCTAAAAGTCATGTCTTCGTATAACTGTTTAAATGAAAAATATTACTTAAATAATTAGGTAGTTTGACAGAAAAACAAAATGTGATTTAATTTTTAACAAAATATATGAAACCTACATAACTATAAGTCGTTGCAATAAGTTAAAACAATCCTTTAGGCTTTATCAAATAGTTTATTCAGTCGATAAAATACTAATTCTACGCCCCTTAGCTTTGTTCATAATAGTACATGTAACTTACCGATGAAATGATTTAAATAAACTATTTTGCTGCATTCAAACACTAATAAACCATATTTATCTTATAAATCAACTTAAATCAATAAATTCAATGTGAAAAAGAAAATTATAATAATATTACCTAAAAAAACACAATATAAACAATCAAATTTTGTGGAAAAAGGCACCCACTATGTTACTATGAAACATTCTATCCCCTGATTTCATTCATAACGTTTGATAGCGCTTATTTGCTGCTTCTAACATTGTTTCGTAGAAATGGTTTAAACTTAAATCGTGGTAAAGTATCTTTGTCAATACCTATCTATCAATATGATTTGTTGTGTTAATAGTTACGAAAATTAGTGTTCGTAGATGTACAATTATTTTATCGAATCAAAATATCTCATGTTTCAAGATAATTTTTACATAGATTTAGGATTTTGGTAATAATGGAAAAAATTATGATAACTTTGACAACATTGAAACTTATAATGTAAATTCAATAACACAGCGCTTAGACTGTTACGTGTTCTTGTCCACAGCCGAAATGTAAACAAACTCGATCTTATTGTTCTATATCTATGGTATTACAGCATGTGTTTTTCATTACCTTAACCAAAAAGCCTTTACCCCCTCAAGAAAAAAATGTATTAATACCATTATTCGCGGCAAGCATTATTAACTTTAAAATATATTTTCATTTCATTTTAAATTTAAAAAAACTATTAATTATTTATCAACTATTTTTTTAATTTATTTTTATTTTGTATAGCATTTTTTATACTTATACTGGTTTTATACTTTAATTGACTCTTTTCAGCACATGAGTTAATATCTTGTACTGCGACGCTACTTTTTCAAGATCTTAAGTTTAAAAAAAGCGGATTTGATTGAACCAAAAATATTGTTATGATTATTTATATCTATTGGTGCAACATCTGGGCTGTCGTAGGTAAAATTGCATGACTACAAGTTGTGTACATGCACTTTCGGAGGTAATTAATCTACCATCAAAAATAAAACATTTTTCTTGTATACTATCACTGATTTTTAAGCACAGGGCCGTAATAACATTATAAATGATATTAAATAGGAATTATTCTATAAAAAAAATAAAAGAGTGAAGATAAATTTTTAAGTTTCTATTAAACGAGAACAAAATTGCACTTTTAGACCTTTATAGCCACGGTAGAAGACAAAACTTCTCTTTAGTGTTTAGTGAGAAAATAATCCCCATTGTAGTCGTAGCACTCACTGCCTCCACCAACCCTACAAACTGAGTAGTCACACACAACGTCGTTGAGTCAACATGCCATATTCACCAACTCGGGACGTATTATTATGATATGTGGTAACGCAGTGGTTTGATTTGTGTGAATATCAAGTGACAAATATTCGCAATTACACCTGTCTACGACTACCTTGTTTTACCGAAGTTGAAATTCACTCTGGAAACACACTTGATGCAGAATAGATTGAAATGTTAATTACTCTCTGCATTCCAAATAGCATTAATTGTCTTCGTTTTACGCAGAAAGAAGGTAAAATCTGGAATTGAATATTTCAAATACTGCTTAGAGCTTCCAATTAATATTGCTGCATCTAGTAAGTATATATCATTTTATAATGAGCGCTTTCAATTTATGTATAAATAATTGAGGCATAAGTATTAGTAAATTACCCACTTACTGCTTGGGTGAATTTAACATATAAAGTGATAGCAACACCATAATTTTAAAAATATATTTTTTGAATATAATCGGAAATAAAGATATTGCATGATTCAGATATTTAACAATAAATAAATGGAAGTTAAGACTGAAAATCAGAGAATACAAACATCTATAAATACTTACAGTATTTAGTAGCGTGTGTGAGTCGGCAAAAAACATGAAAAATTGACCAAAATTTACCAGAATCGAGAGTATCCATTTTCGAGGATGCTGAACACGATGGCGTTATAAGAATTTCTCCTTTCGCCAGCCGAACCCCTAAAACGGCCAAAAAATACGTCTTTCCCTTCGTTTTCGAGGATGTTGAGCAAGGTGGAGGTTACTTTCGACCTCACCAACCCCTCTACATGTCAAAACTCACCCCCAGGGGTGTTTTTTTATTTTTTGTATCAGCGGCAAAACGTCTGTCTCCCCGTTTTCGAGGATGCTGAACACAGGTCAAAATTCAGCTCCGAAAGGGACGAATTTTTTTTATATCAGCGGCAAAGGGCGTCCCTTTCAAGAGTGAGTTTTGACCTGTGGAAGGGTTGGTGGGGGGTCGGAAGTGTTATTGAACACCACCATCGTATTCAGCATCCTCGAAAACAGGGCAGACGTTTTTTTACAGCGAAATGATGTGTTGTCCGTTTAACCCCTTTAGGGGGTAGTTTTTTTGGTTCGGCTGGCGAAAAGAGAAATTCTGATAACGCCATCGTGTTCTGCATCGTCGAAAACGGGGAAGAAAGTACCATCGATCCGGCAAATTTTGGTCCATGTTCTTTCGACTCACAAACGCTACTAATTTTATAGGCTTTATCTCATTAGGTTAATGTCCACGGATATCACCTGTATAACTTAAATCAACTATATACTAAAGTAACTTACACTACGAATACACAACTGTTTTCTTCTTTTATTAGTTACTGACACAAGTAGATGTAGGATGGTAAAACAAATTTGACTACAAGCAAAAATGCTAGACAGAAACATTAAATGGAGACCTCCTTATGAATTCCGTCCGTTATTACATCCTTAAATTAAAAGATTATTACAATATAATAGTCTACAGTTTTTTAAGATAGCAAGATATTGACGTCATTTCTAGTTGTTTCTATTGTCAACGAAATAAACACTAAAACACTAAGATCAAATACGATTTAAACTTAACGTGTAGGGGAAATTAACTATTAAAGGTTGGCAACACTTCACGACGTTTCCGCTATGACAAAGCGAACATTCTTGATTCATCTACACCCTTAAATTAAATAGTTTGTACATTAGAAGTGGTCGTAAGTGCTATAAATTTTAATTCCCAAGTTCTCATGCTTTAATTATCACGCAAAACATCTGAATCACAAAATTTTTGACGACTTAACAAAGCGAATGTTCCCAATTTGTTTTGGTTGTTGTAAAGTTTTTGATTAATTTTGGTCAAAATTACACTCTTTTCTTCGTATTTCTTCAAGCGGACAGTAACAACACGAATTAAGGACTTAATCTATTCGATTAGATATTCCAACAACGGTTTCTGGCTTTCGGCTTCGTCAGGCAATCACATAAATAAAATTCCAGCTATTTGTTAGCCCAATAAGAGGACTATTTGACCAAAATCGGTCAAAAGCTTCCTGTACAACTTGAGAATTTTTGTTTTGATCTAGGATTCATTTATCAGTTTTTCTGATAAATGATAGCACGGTTGCGTAATCTATTTAGCTGTTCAATACTAGATTTTATAAATTAATACTTTTTTATACATAATTATTTTATTTCTAACTTATTTACTATCGGCCTTTATTCTCTGGGTCACTGTTCGAAGAGTAGGTTCGAATCCTGCCACATTCAAGTGGAATAAAAGTCAGATAAGACTTTGGGCAAGTGCAAAAAGGTATTTGTGTCATACGCAGTTTCATTCACGCCGGTATACAGGCCGGATGAGATCGGATATCTCGTGGAACTGATAGGGGTTGGTGGCACATTTACAAACTTGTTAGTCGGTAGATCACCTGCATGACAAAGGCATAGTCCTGGGTTTAAGGTGATTGAGGACCGTGGTTCGGAGCCCACGATAAGCTGTAGGTCCCGTCCAGATTAGCCTTAGTTGCAGAAAGGAGACATTAAAATTAACCAAACAACAACAACAACTTATTTACCTTCATATTTTTAAACAGCCATATTTCAGTATGCCGTGGAGTAACAATTGATTATTCAGTTTTTTATTTCTGACATAATATTAAGGCTTATATTTTTCAATATAATTACCTGATTTAAAAAAATATTGAATATTGACAATCACATGAGTCAAAAAAGGCCTTTATACATGAATTATATACAATATTTTTTCTACTACCGTAAATTGTCCACTAAAATCAGAAATACAAAAGTTACTTTACGCACTAGTGTGTAATAGTATATTAGGTAACAAGTATTGTGAAAAGCATATTACGCACGAATGGAAAAATTGCAATAATTCCATTATATGAGTTTTTAATTTTTCTTTAAAAAAACTAGGATCTAATAAAAAAATTAAAAGATACGGATGATAAATAACTAAGATATATATAAAAATGCTAAAATAGTGTTCCGCGAGAACAGCCTTAATTTTTAGATGTGCTGCCATCTATGATTAGAAGCCTTAATTTGTTGAAGTTCGAAATATCAACGTTGTTTTTAAATTTTAAGGTGCTTTTTAACATAGAATATATCGACCATAGTGTAGAAGGTTTGCGAGACTTTAATTCCTCAAAGAAATAGGCCAAAATGACGTTTTTCGAGTATTTTGTTACTTTATTCTTCCTACACCATTGTATTTTGAATTTTGAATCCATATCGGCTATAAGATACAAACAGATAAACTGCTATACAATTTGAAATTAAAATTATTAATTATACCTACAAACAGTAATAACAAAAACTTTTTACATTGGCAAAATAAATTCGGTTTTATAATACTAAATAAACTTTAGAAATTAATCTGTAACCTATACGCCAACCCAACATCTCCCGACGCGACATCTGGCGACCGAGACCGACAAAAATTGTGTGTTATATTTATATATAAGATAAAGAAAAGTGACAGTTCTAGTACACAGGGTCGCATTAAGGGTGTTATAAAAATAATGTAATCGATTTCATAAAAAAATATAATTTTTGATTTTTTAATAATACTTTAAATTCTATTCTCATTGTAATATGTATTATATTATTAGTTTTTCGAAAAAATTTTACTCTTTATAAAAAGTTCTGGATGGTGTAAAACCTATGATGAAATAATAGTACTATTTGGCATTAACATTGTAATAACCGGTAGTCACCAGTGTAATAACCCACCAAAATTTAAGGTTATTTTTTACCTATTTGCGTGTCTATCAAAATTTGAACGGAGCGGTCTAAAAAGGCTTACTGGTTTTTTACCAAGATCAAATTTGTCCAAAATGGGCGTGATTCGCCGTGGCTAAATATAGCACGGATTACTTAAATCTCAACGGGAAGTGTCAAAAATTCTCAGGGTTAATCTGATCTTAGCAAATAACTTGTGAAATGGGGCTGGGGATTTATTCAAATAAAATGCAAGAATAAACTTTAAGCAAATGTATTAAAACTAATAAAAAAACGATTAACAAGCAAAACTGACAAAAATTACAAAGAAAGATAATTAACTATTTCTAAAGCAAAATTATAACTTGACCATGCGTCGTAAGATTTAACAACAAGACAAAATACTGATAACTATAATGAACGACAAATAAGGAAACTAAATAAGCTCTAGTTATCAAAATTGAACCCAATTTTTCCCAAATGTAACTTAGACCACAAATCGGTCGGCTTTAAACTCCCTGACTAATATTTGTCTAACTATCAAAAGACAAATCAAATCTACTGTCTGTAAAAACTAAGGTCACTTAAATTCTGAATAATTGCAAAGACAAAAAAAATATAAATCTGCCTGTCACAAGACAAGACTTTCCCAAAATTACAGCCTACGGCTTTTACAAATTAAACAGGGTCGCTAACACAATGAGCACTGAAAAAATCTGAAGTCTTACCAACACAAATCGACACTATATGAAATTCAGTGGTTAGTAAAAAACAAAATAATAAATCTTACTCATTTATCGGCTAATTTCCGAGAACATTCTGAGGGTGGCTGGTTCGCAACCCCTGGAAACCTCTTTGCTAAGCTGCTACACTATTTTTCGCACCGAACAAACTACCGATTTTTCCTCGAAGGAAAACTCGTAACCCGTAACCCGTAACAGAACACAAAAAACACATCAAATAGATGATTGCCCGAAAAAAACGCGCCCTTAAGCCCGGCTTTAAGATATCCCCTACAAATTTTAAAACACGGTTTGGGAACCACTGATGGCTTCCTAAAGCCACGAGTGAGTTCCCACTAACTGATTCTTCCGTGAAAATTAAGACCCTTCTTCAAATGTGCTACATTTGATTTGTTTAATTTTGACATCCAATCAGAAAGCTGCTTTTTTAGTTTTAATCATGGCCGAAATGTCTCTTTCTCATTTGAATCGCGATTAACCATAAGTCTTTACTCAGCAATTAATTCTGAGAACATTGTACCTTCGCGATCGTTTGTTTTTGAAATATAAAACTTGTTTTCCGCTAGAATAAAAAAATAAAATGTGTTGCAATTGTTTTCATATTCGTTGCAAAGAGTTTGTGACTAAAATTCTGTTGCGAAATATTTGCTTGGAAATGAAAAATCGTACCTAGTTTTCTGACCATTTCATTGCAAGTTAAATGAATTTAGTTATACCGGGTGTCTCAAATAAAATCTAAAATCCATGCTCATTACAACATTTTGCAAATGGTATAAATTTTTCTATAACGCTAATAAAATCTCTTCTTTTTGTCTCTCTTCTACCAGTCTAGCTTTTTTTTCCACTCTGCATCTTTCCTCTGCTAATACTATGTTGCTTAGCATAACATTTTGCACCAAGTGATCAGAAGAAACATTCCTGACGTTCTTACACCCGTACGTCTCACTACCTCTATTTGCTTTACTTTTGATGGCCATAGATTTGTCACTTCTATTCCCTTCTGATACACCTGCAACTGCATTGTTGTTCTCTTCATTGACGTAGATACAGACCGCTGCTGCATGCTTGCAGAATCCTCTTTCTTCTTTGCAAGTGCAGTTGGTATCCAAAACGTTTCTGTCAGGATCAACCTAAAATTAATCAACTATATGATTTTTTTTAAATGATACATTCATGGTCGGCATATCTAGAAATGTTAATGTCTTATTATTTCATCATGGGTTTTACACCATGCAGAACTTTTTATAAAGAGTAACTTTTTTTCGTAAAATTAATTTAAAAAAAGTTTTTCATATAGTGTAACTCAAACAAACACTCTGTACATAATATAATAGAAAAATTAAAATTTTTTATGAAATCGATTACATACTTATTTTTATAACACCCTTAATGCGACCCTGTGTACATGCAAGATCAGTGACGCAAAACAGTTCCTTTAATCTCAGATGATCCATCAGTTTTTAACTCGTAGACGCCGGAAACATGATGGCTTTCGACGAGTTTCCTGCGTTTAGGGAGGCTTTTCTTTCGAAAAATTGTTAAATTTACTGGCTTTTGAACCCACATCTTAGCAAAACCGACATTGTGGACGCTTAATAAGAATAAATAAGCGAGTTTTTCAATTAAACTTAAACGATCGATTTAAATCGACACACAATTATTGTTTCACCTGGCCGGTAGAGCGGCGCTCGCGTCGCGCCAGCCGATGTTGGGCTGGCCCATTTACTTTGTGGTGTTCTGTCACGAATAAAATTTTAGATTGACAGCCACGGCCTACTCACTTTTACCAAAATCGCTATTCACGGTGTGTATACTTTAAATTCAATGACATTTAAAGAAAATTATGATCAAAATAAAAAATTGTTAATAATTTGTTGCCACTAAATACTAAAAATAAGCAAAAATAATTTACTTGTATTAGAAAAAGATATCATAAGCAGTAATCTGAAATAAAACGTCTTATTTTGTTGCAATATACAATTTTTAATATATTTTACTTTACGGACTAGTAAAAAAAAGTAAAATAGCATGCGTAAAGTACATATTTTACGCATGGTAGTAGAAAAAAAATGACGAATAGGTGATAGTTAAAAATCGGAAAATTCTATTTGTTCCATTTAGTAGTTAATACTAATAAATGGTAACAGGTAAATATTTACCACGTAACATTCGATTACACAACGTATTTAACAACACAATCTCATTTACGAAACAGCTTCTGGTTATTTCAATTATCACAAGGGAAAAGTATACAGCTAGTGAAAATATGTTTTCATTCAGGCAACCACTACCGGAAAATTTTGCTTTTCTGTTTAATAACACCAAAAGCGTTTTTGTTGGCTTTGTAGTCCATGGTTTTAATGAGCATTGCATACATGCCTGCGTGCCACCAATGTACACCGATGCCATTGCGAGGTTTAAAAAAATGTCCGTAATTGCATTCCGTAATAGATTAGATCAATTTACCCTTCTTTTCTACGTTTTTTAATTATCGTTGGAATTAAAGTGTTTTCCTTTTACTACATTTTGGAGTTTTTGATTGCGGCATCCGTTAGAAGTGATAATTTATTTTTAAAGAATAACATGAAAACTTACACTGCTAAAAACAATTTATATAAATTTTACTCTACGCCGAGAAACACCATCATCTATATACATCAACAATGCGGAAATACGCAGGACCAAAACGACAAAATACCTAGGACTAGACCTTGACCAATCCCCCTTTGCTGGAACAAACTCACAAATATAACTCAGAGAAAAATTGGTTAATTGGAAAAAATTCTCACCTCTCACTAAATAATAAAATTGTAATCTACAAAACAATCATCAAACCAATATTGCAGTTGCAGTAGTAAATCCAACATTGTGATAATAGAAAGATGTCAATCAAAAATTACAAAAGCAATAGTAAACGCACCCTGGTACGTAACCAACGAAAGTAACTCCTCTGCAGTTTGACCGAGATTGGTATATCGTGTCAAGGCTATGCAGATGACATAGTCATAATCGCGAGAGGCAAATTCGAGAATGCCCTCTGCGATGATATAGATTAAAGAGGGCTTGACTACATTAAAGAATGGTGTCAATCGATGGGACTTAGCGTCAACCCCATCAAGAGTACCTTAGTTGCCTTTACACGGAAAAGAAACATTAACCCCAAAACCATCGAATTGGATGGGAAAGTTATTGAATGGAAGCCAGAAATTAAATATCTGGGACTAATACTAGATAACAAACTAATCTGGAATAAGCACGAAAAAGAAGTAATCAACAAAGCCACGAAAGCTCTAATGGTGTGCAGAAATTTTGCGGGAAAAAACTGGGGATGTAACCCAAAAACCCTGCAGTGGATGTACACGTCAATAGCGAGAACGGCCATCACTTATGGAGCAGTAGTCTGGGGCAGCAGAACTAAGCTGGCCAGTACAAAGGCAAATCTAGCGAAAATCCAAAGACTAGCCTCCGTATCCATAACAGGTGCAATGAGAACGTGCCCAACGGCCACCATGGAGGTAATCCTAAGCCTTACACCCCTCCATATAGTAGTGGAGAGTATAGCGGAGAACTTACAGAATGACCAGGGAAGGACCCACCAAACGCAAGTTTCGACTCCTTTCTGAAAATCACGAAACCTGGGACATGCCTCAAGATGAGATGACAAAGAAGTTTAGCTTTATGAAAGAATTCAAGACAAAGATAAGTAACAAAAGCGAATGGGACAGAGACACCATCCCAAAACTTAAGAGAAATGCCATTGGTTGGTACACGGATGGTTCTAGAACAACAGAAGGAACAGGAGTAGGAGTATATTCCGAAAGTCTAGGCAAATCGAGCATTTCCAAGCTGAAATCTACGCCATCGGAAAGTGTGTCCAGTTCAACATAGAAATAAATTTAAGCAGACAAGAGATCATCACCATGTCAGGCAGACAAGCAGCCACTAACGCTTTGAACTCCTACGTAATCAACTCCAAGATGGTTTGGGAATGCCTAGAAAATCTAAACAAGGTCTAATCAAGAACAACACTGTTACCCTCCTATGTGTTCCGGGACACACTGGAGTGGAGGGTAATCAAATAGCAGACGTACTTGCAAAAAAGGAGCTGAAACACCATTTCTGGGACTTGAAGGCTTCTGCGGAATAAGCACCAGTACATTACTTGATGAACTTGGAAAATAAGTAAATAAGAAAAGATCCCAATACTGAATAGGACTACAACCAGAAGAGATCAGACGACTGCATCAGCAAAAGTAAAAACAAGCTCAGAATACTAACGGGTATCCTAACAAGGCTCTGCCGGTTGAGAGGTCGCCTAAAAAAACTTGGATAGTATAGGAAGAAGATTTTGCGAGGAAGAGGAGGAAACCTCTAACCACATTCTCTCAGAATGCATTACCCTGCAAAATCCAAGGGTACGATACCTCGGAGAATATCAAACAAAAGAGGGAAATCTACCTAACCTGAAGCCTATCGACATCCTGAACTTTTTGAAAGCAATAGGACTGGCGGAACTGTTCTAATCGTTGAGACATCATTAACGAAAGGGCAGCAGAAGGGGACACAATAGCTCTTATAGGTCGCAGTGTATCGACACCCCCATCAACAGATAGATAGAACCAACCAAAGAATCTACGAGGATGTAAACATCCCAACTGTGGAAGAAGTAATACAGCAAAAGATAACCCAATATATCCAAAACATACACTCCAATCCATTAGTTTCCATGATACCACCAAGTTATCAGAAAATGAAAGCGACGTTGTGACAGGGACACGTGATTCCCTTATTGGAGGAGACCACATCACGCAAGACGTACGGGCCCGCAAGAACCGTAATAGAGCCGTAGACGGATCCAGGGGGAGGGGTGTGGGGGCTGCACCCCCCTCCCCCTTTAGGTTACGTTTTTTAATATATTCCATATAGAATACCTATTATATTCTGATTGTTAATTTATTCAATAAAAAAAATTGTTTAGATTGTTTACTTTTGAGGGTCATGGACAGACAAATGACTATTTCAAATGAGTATATGTTTATTATAAATGTTTCTCTGTTGCTGTTTTTTAAAATTTACTGCTAAGATCGAAGTTGCTTTAGATATTATATACGGTTTTTAATCACAGCAACTTTCTTTATTCCTAAGACAATAAGGTACAAGAACTCGTCAACGAACTACTTCCTTGTTTGTTGTAGTTGCGTTTGAACGCAAAAGTTGCTTGTCCAAAAAGTGAAACAAGAGAATCGACAGTCAATACCGAGGTCCCGAATTAGTAACTGCTCAAAGACCAATACTCGTATTGCCCAAACCACAGCCCGATTCCTTAAGGTAGATACTGCAGTAGTGGGACAATCGATGAATTATATGGCCCTCAAAAAAATAATGAAGACAATGACTTCTTATTTTATTTTGCTTTATTAGGACCAGGACACACAGGGCCGATTTTAAAAGGACAGTCTGGTGTAGCTAAGGAGAGTGTCCTTTGCATGTTGCTCTCTATCTTGCCTGAGCGATCGACTCAACCTACGTTTGCGGAGGATGATTAATTAGTTTAAATCACTTATTATAGTTGTCCAAGAAAAAATTAGTGTTTAGCATCCTCATGGTAAACTAGGTAAATATTATTTAAAAGTGTGGCCAAAGCTCTTGTGATATTACTACTGATTATAGCATTAAAACAAAAGAGTTAAGACGGGATAACGTCGTTGGTTTCTTTTAATACTTTCATTTTATAAAATATCTCGAATTGATATTGAGATAACAGAAAAAATATCCAGTTAGGTAGAGCCATCGTCAATTTTGTTTGAAAATGGCAATTTTACAAGTTCATTAACCATATATCCGTTTTATGTCAAAGGCAATGGATTTGTTTTGATCATCATAACCTCGGGTTGAAATATTTTTTTTGAGTTCAAATGGAATAAAAACAGTCCCCGGGGTTGCTACATTTAATACTGGAGGACGAACGAGTCCGAAACTTTATTTTCAATCAGCATACTCATGAGTGCTGCTAACCCTCAGGCATTCAATTATTTATTAATTTCCCCTTTTCCGGATTTTCACCAGAGGATTAATAAGTTTTCCTAAATGTGAAACATCCATCAGAACCGCCTGAGTCATCAGAGAGAAAATTTAACAATTAGTAATATAAAGGCAGAATAAATTAAGAGGTAGAGATGTGTTAAAATCATGCCTTTTTATTTTATTTTTTCAATATTATTTTTGTGTTTGAATTTTTCTGTTAAGCAGAAGTACCGTTAAGTGTTAAGTGCTTTTAATTCTGGGGAAATTATAGGAGATGTACTAAAAATATATAGAAAATTGATATTGGATGCAAAGAGCAATTAGGCAAAAATTCATTTTACATTCAAAACAACATTTAGCTACGGTGAAAAATTTGGGTAAAAATGAGGATAATAAATAAAAATAAATCCTTTCACGCCTCCACCGAGGCAGACGCTACGTAATTATATCTCAAAACATATTCAATTAATTCATATTTACCGTGTTAGAGTTAGAGATCCGATAACAAAGTAAGATACAAGACGGCGAACTGTTTCTATAAATCTCGCACAATCTAGATACGTGGTAAACATCATGTATACTATTTTAAGAAGTAAAGACGTAACCAATAATATTTCAGCATACCACATTCCTTAAAAGAGCACGAAACAAGCCAAGCGTTATACCATTGTATAAGGATAATATAGTAGTATCACGCTCTAGTTAAAAGCGCTTGATGCAATCTCGCGCGGCATCTATTGACGATTTTATGAAGTACTTAATTTCTAATGCTGTACAGATACGCCCTTTACATCTTCTTTCACATGGCCTTTTAACGTGTACTTCCTACACCTATTAAAATTGTTCTCTGTAATATTGCACTTACGTATTTAATAATAAACATATGTTAAAATTTAATCAGGATTTTCTACAAAACTGTGTGATTAGTCATCTTTATTTACTAATAGGGATAAAATTTATGAGGCGATTTTTGTGTACCAGGTAGTTAAATTTTTCGGTTTCGGACTTTGACCTCCTCTAATAAAATTTTATTAGCCGATTATACCTCTGGATAAGGGTGTCGATTTAAACTGAGCTTGTGCTAGTGAGTTCTCGACAGTATACTACTGACCTTTATTTTACTCGCAATTTTATTCACAATTTTCCTTTACTTAAAATTACTTACAGTCTAGTAAAATACTCACAAATTGGCAACTCTGGTTTCTCGGGGGATTGTCAATTATTTTTGGCCTTCAATTCCATATGTCTTCCAATTCCCTTTATTTGTAACTAAATAACACATTAACAAAAGACAAGCAGAAATGAAAAAGAAGATTTCAAATTATAATTTCACTCAAGCAACGACATGACCTAAAGACATGACTTGTTTCCACAGGGAGTGCTGCTATCTACAATCTGTCTACATTGTCCTAATGATAAAAGTCCGTAAGGCGATACTACTATATTATCCTTATACAATGGTTATACAGTAACCTGATTCCCCAAGTAGCATTTTTGGACGGAACATGGCGGCCACGACATTAGAAATGTTAAAGTGTATTGCCAAAGTCTTTGCGACGTAATAGAAACGGTTCTATAACGTAGCGGTAACTAAAACGGGAAACACTTTCTTGGTGGCAGCTACGTGGTGGTGTGGTGGTTGGCACTAAACACGAAACTTTGTTAACTGCGCATGTCTTTTTGATTTGTAGCTCGTGCTCTGTCCTGCATATTATTTCTTCAATTTTCCTTGCTTTTTCTCTAACCTGACTGTTAACTTAAGTAGGTACGCACTGAATAATGATTAGGTATAATTATTATATTATTATGGAAATATAACAATATTAGTTTAACAATACTGAAAGGCAAATCTGTCAAATATAGGTGTTGTGGTTCGAAATATGGGCAGGCACCATTGGAGTACTTCATAATTTAAGAAAAAAGTTCAAATCTGTAAATTTTTCATCATGGAAATTAAATACTTAGATGCTTTAAACTGTGTTTTTATCAATCTTTGTTATTAAAATCAATTACGTATGGAAATGTAGTAAATTTAAAGCCGTAGGTACTGACGAAAAAAAGTTTTTTAAATAGCGCGTTTACTTTTCTCATCATGGCAATTTCAAAAATGGCTGCAAACGTCTACATTTAGAAAATAAAACTTTAACGTGGCGAGAATTATTGCAATCATATAATCAAATTTCGCCACTTTAAAGGTATATTAATGGTTCCCAAAACGACACTAAAACTATCACGCCCACTTTAAGATCACTGCCACTTCTAAGAGGTATTTAAGTGATATGGTTTGGTGGCCGTAACTATTATTTTCGACTTTAATGTTTCTGCAACTTTGAGGTAGTCTCGCTTAGTTGTTATAACTTTTCAAACACCTTCAGTGGCACCAAAATATTATAAAACTATTAAGTGGCTCCCAGCGGTGAACTTTACGTGACTATAACTAAGCAAAAATAAAATGAAGTTATTCTTACTGTGTAGGGGTAGATTTAGTGATTATTACGTAATAGCCACCCAATCGAAGTTGCGATATCAGTTTCTGTCACTATAACGCTACTTGGGTCGTTAGAACGAATTAATTTCTGGAACATTCCACCCCCTAAAATAGAAACAGAGAGAGACGAGAAACGTACTTAGATAGTAGCTCCTTCTCTGTTAGATATAATACTCCTACGACATAGCCGCAACGCTATGAAGTAATATCAATTTTAATTTGCTTAATGCACAATAACTTTACCTTAAAAAATGTTTACTAGTATATCACTTTAAATTAATCATAATTACTTGAGCGATTCGCCACCAACATCCTTATATTGTAAAAACAAAGTGTTAGTAAGTGTTAAAGAAATTTATTTTTACTGTTCATATAAAATTAAAAGGAAGTGTGCTTTTGATTAATTTCTACGTAAATGGGATTTAAGAAGATAGCTTTCAACTACAAAATAGAGTCCGCTTTGAAACTAGCAAACAACTCAAGGCTAGGCAAGTAATCAAAACCCTATTTTCAAGTACCTATATGAAGTTTTAAGAATATTAGTTTTTAATTTCCTGCTTCTTTATCGAAAGCTCTGAAGTACTTAGGTGGGGGTGCTATTAGTAAAAGACGTTCTTGAGTGGTTTCTTCACTTCAAAACGATGATTTTCACGTTAAAGGCCGGCATAGCGGTGAAAGAGAGGAGGTTTTCGAAGATACAGAATTGAAGGCATTATTCAGTGAAAATTCGTATCAAAATCAAGAAGAATTGTACGATCATTGGGAAATTACTTGTCGTAATTTCTAGATGGGAAAACCGAGAGATGTTGAACCGGGTTTGTTTGCTTGTAAACAGTTGCTTGAAAGGTAAAGACGGAATGGATTTATGGAAAAATGGGTTCATTACGATAATCCCAAGTGCAGAAAATTATAGGCATATCCTAGCCCTGTTTCCATGACAAAACAAACTGCAGTAAAAAAGTTGTACACTTAATACATAAGTTGAAAACTTCGACATGGGTTTAAAAAATTAGTCAGATTGAGAAAATGGCAACAGATTAAGATTCAAGGATTAAAAATTGAAAAATAAAGAAAATTTTTCATTTTTTCGTCCTAAATTCATAAAACTAGTCTAAAAAAATCCTAAGAATAAGGATAGTGGAACAACTATAAAGTAAAATAAAAAGTGTTGAAATTGGAAACATCCCAGAGCCTTAAAATGGAGTAATTAGAGGTCATGCATCGACTTCTAAAACCAACATTTTCCTAGGAAAACGAGATTTTAGATATTCGTTGAATCTCTCTTCCATATCTTTTTGACGCTGGTATACTGTTTAATTTCCCTCGCGTTTCCTTTTTGATCAAACGAATTTGAAAGGCGATTCTTTCCAAATCGAAAAAGAATAGTTTTCAGATCAAAAGCTTTCCGTTAGAAAAACCAATTACCGTATGCTGATAAGAATCTCTATAATACGATCGGTGGTCGATAGTGGTCGTTTCCTGTCCGGGGCACGTTCTTCCGGGGTGGAATAGGAAATAAATGGACGGAGATCCTACGTTTATTATGATTGTGGGTCACTCTTCAATATTATTATAAGATGAGAGAATGTCCAGTGTCGATAGAAATGATGGATAAGAAATTGATTCATAGTCGTCCGTATAACTACTTACCAAGGTGAAAAAATAACAAAGTTGGGAACAATTAAAAACTGTATCATCATGTTACATATCCCAAGATCTTTTTAATTGTCAGTTACTGAACATTTTTGTACTAAAATTGATAAATATCTTCAACACTTTCTATCATTGATATCATCACTGACAATTTGAAGTCATCGCATTGAAAAAAGTTGAAGGAATTGGGGGAATCGAATGCATGCTTAGAAGAAAAATATCTGGTCACCGAGCTTCGCTCTTAATATCTACATTTTTAAGCAGCCCAATGAGTATATAATTTAAGTATATTTATAACATGACAAATTATTAATTAATTCGCGAAAATCACTTAAACTACTGATAGGGAGATAAATAAAAAGTTGATTGGCTTGAAAGTAGGCGGGAAAATTAAAAAAGCTGTCAGTGTCAATTTTCAATTGGCTGCAGCTGTTGTTGACGTTTATCAACTGTTTGTCACAGAGGTTAGTTAAATACATTAAAAGTTGCCTAGTTTCTGGGGATTTCACCCTTTTAGGGCAACATCTACTGACGCTTGATCTTCGCGAATTGTCACGGTGGACAGGCCCCGTTTCCTGGACGGGCAACAGCAGCGTGTAGGGCACACGTCCCGTCAACAGAAGATCGCTCAGCTCACTCTATTTATCACTATATAAGAAAAACTCTATGTTCAATTGATTTTATTATTTATTAATCTGCAGTGAAGAAAAATTATAGGTCTGATATTCATACTTGGGTAAAAACCTCCACAAGCACCTGTGACCAGACTCGACGTGTGGCAGATATTGATATCATATTTTTTCAAAAATTTTCAGTTACAAAAATAGTTCATTCGTACATTACATTACAATTTGTTCTTGGGAAATACAAAGTCACAATCAACCTTAAAATGTACTATGAAAATAGATAATTTTAAATGTCTCTTTAAAGTTTCTTGTAAAATAAAAAATTGAAATCTATGTTAATAGTACACGTGTACAAGCATTCATTCTTTTTCTCTATCTCTCTCTATGATAATGAAACCTTAAATATTAAAACTGTCCGCATAATAAAATAGTAGCCGTAAGGGGTAGTCTCACACTATCGGGGAAGGGAAGAACCTTTACCCGATATGCATAAAGCATTTCCACCCGCCAAAAAAAAAAGATTAGCTTTAGGTTAGGTTAGATCTTTGTAATAAATAAAGAAAAGTACGATACGTGTGACATTTTGACATTTGTTACATTCTGACAGGTGTCATATTTTGACATTTGTTCATTTTGAGATTTGTTCATTTTGACAGTTGTTACATTCTGACACGTATCACATTTTACAGATGCCACGTTTTCACAGGTGTCACATTTTGACAAGTGTCCATTTTAACAGTGTTACTCAACGTTTCTATAAATATTTGCTGAAACCCATGATTTCTGAAATTGAATTGGCAACGTTGTATTTTCAACTTTGAATTTATGAGATGGCTGTCATTTGACTAGCAAATTATTTATGTCCGTCAAATGAACCTTTCCATTTTTATATAAGGCGGCAAAGGACCCCGCACTAATCTTATGGAAAACCGGTTTCGGTGTAAATCGCTGAAATTTGGATATGATTTAGCCCATGCCATTCTGAACAAAAGTTATCATTGCTCTAAGTCTCTGAATATTTGATTCAATCCGTGGCATTCGCGAGGTAGGCACTGTGGAACTTTTTGATCAAGAACGACTCATCTACATTATGTCAGAAAATAAAAAAAAATTCACGGATGATTTTAGAAATCATTTCAAAATTATTCCGAAACATCCCTTCTCCATATTTTTTGGACCATCGCCGCAACTTTATTTGGATTAAGATTAATGAGCACAGACGTTGACACATTTGTATATATATTAGCTACGTAGTTTCAAAACATCAGCTAAATATGTTGGTGGAAGCTGAATATACAAAGGGATACATTTTTCCGAAATTGAAAATATATTTTTGATCGCCCAGTATCTTCCAAATATTTAAAGTTGGATGGTTGGTTCGAATGCATAATATGATCGCCCTCTCATGTACTGTAAGTAACATCAATTGCATATGGATCTGCAGGAAAACGAATATTTTCTCGAAAAAAGTTAGACAAAAATTACCAAAAACAAAGTTTAACCCTCTGTATACCCGCCAGTTTTGATTCTAGAAACTTTTGTCATTTGAACTTTTTGATGCACGTATTGTGGACTATTCCATTATAAAAATTCATATCGATACGATGAAAATGAAATTCCGGATTTTTTGAAAAATCGTCAAAATATCAAACTTTGACTCCCTGTAGAATCCAAACGCTGGCATTCAGAGACTTGGAGCAATGGTAACTTTTGTTCAGAATGGCATGGGCTAAATCATATTCAAATTTCAGCGATTTACACCGAAACCGGTTTTCCATAAGATTAGTGCGGGGTCCTTTAAAATTGAATTCTTTCAGATTAAAACGCCAGAAATTAAATAAAGTCAAACCTTTTTACTACTATACTATACTGTATTTGAAAATCAAGAGAGAGTAAATTCCCAGAATAAAAAGTAATTCGGTATGCAAAACTATAGTACAGTACGTGCGGTAAAACTTCAATATTTGTAATGCATTCTAAATTGTTTTTGTTAATTTCAATACAAAATTTATTAAATTTCTTGGACTATCACATTATTTTATGATCTTTCATTGTTACTACAGTAGGCCTAAGAGGATTAACGTGCGTCATAGGCGTAACCAGAATAGAAAGGGATAATTGTTATTTAACGACCTCCGAATGGCAACAGCTTCTAATGACAGATATTTTGACTTAAATAGTTTCTAGAAATGCAGTTATTTGATTTTCGATAAACGTGACAAATAGTAGTGACTAAAAATGGAAGCAGTTTGTGAGTATACGCCAGTGAAAAAATTAAAACTAGACCATTTATCGCTCAATGAAAAGAGTGCTGTAGTGAATGTGTACCACTATTTTAAACATCAAAATCCCTCAAACACTATTGACAGTGTAGTTGAAACAACATCTAAGGCAATGGGATATGGAAAATCTACAATATATAGAGTTCTAAAGGAGGAAAAATCAGGTGGAGTCACCTCACCAAAGCCGAAACCAGGTAGACCAAAACTATTAAAAGTCAACGTGGACGAGTTTTTTAAAAATGCTATTCGTAAGCTTGTTCACTCATTTTTTATAAACAAGCAAATACCAACTTTAGATAAAGTTTTGCAAGCCATTACGAATGATGTTGATTTACCCACATTAAGCCGGGATAAACTATGGAAAGTGTTACATGAGTTAAACTTTAAATTTGAAAAAATGGGCAGACACTCAATGCTAATTGATTCTGAAGAAATTGTATGTTGGAGAAGACAGTACCTCAGAAGAATACAACAAGTTAAAGCTCAAAATAAAAACATTTATTATTTAGATGAAACATGGGTTAATGAAGGACATTGTGTAGGAAGAGTTTGGAAAGACAAAAATATAAAATCATCCCATCAAGCTTTTCTAGAAGGATATACTACTGGTTTTAAGGAACCTATAGGAAAAGGTAAAAGATTAATTATTTGTCATATAGGCAGTACAAACGGTTTTTTTGAGAATGGTTTACTCTTATTTGAATCAAAAAAAACCGTTGATTATCACGAAGAAATGAATGGAGACGTATTTGAGGAATATTTTGAACAGATGATTCAATTCATACCAAAAGGATCGGTTATTGTAATGGACAATGCAAGTTACCACTCCAGATTACTTGAACCTTTACCAACCACTAAATGGAAAAAGGGTGAAATTGCAAAATGGTTATCTTCTAAAAATTTAGCCTTTGACAATACAATGCTGAGGGCAGAATTGTTAACTATTGCTAAAAAACATAAGCAAAATTATAAAAAATATAATATTGAGGAGATAGCCAAAAAACGAGAAATTGAAATCCTTCGTTTACCACCCTACCATTGTGAGCTGAATCCGATAGAATTAATATGGGCTCAAGTTAAAGGTTATGTTGCCAGAAATAACACTACTTTTAAATTATCAGATGTTAAAAATCTCTTCAATAAGGCAATATCTGAAGTAACAAGTGAAAATTGGCAAAAACGTATTAGACACGTTACAGAAATAGAAAAAAAAAATGTGGGAGCTAGATAACATAATTGATATTACTATAGAGCCCATTGTAATTTCTCTAGAATCAGATGGTGAATCTTCTGACACAGAGTGCGAGGAACCATAACTTTAAAATTATTAATTTATGTACTTTAATTTTATTTTTAGATTTTTATTTTTTAAGATTTAATATTGTCGTATTTTTTGCATGTTGCTCGTCAAATTTTATCCTTGCGGTTGGTTTTTTTTTCTCATATACCTACTTAATTGTTTTTTTAGCTCCTCATATTAATTTATAAATAATTGTAATTATCTGTACATATTATGTATATATTTTGTAAATAAACATATGCCTAAAACAAAATGCCTAAAATAATATTGACTTTTTCTTCATTTTACCCAAATGAAATTACTACTTACGAATTATGTTTATCTATCTAAAATTGGTAATCTAGGTATAAATAACTAAAACAAATTAAATATTTCTATTTCCATATTAATTTAATTTTGAAAACGCACGTCTATGGTTTACTGCCTTTAACACTGATAACTGCAAAACATTTCTGGGAATTTACTCTCTCTTGATTTTCAAATACAGTATATACAGAAGAAAGGAGTGCAGTATTTAATTTGCAGAACATAGTACAGGTTCAAGAGGTAGAAATTTTATTTTTACCTAATCCTTCAATGCTTATTTGTAGTTAAAATTAAATTTTAATACATCTGATCGGCCTCATATAGTTTTTGTCTAGATTTAATCTTGTTCCCATGGTTTTTACTGTAATAAACCAGTTCTTTTGACAGATAAGTCAGACTTTATTTATTCATAGCCGTGTCGTATGTATTTTAATTGATTCAGAATTTTGTATTAATATATATTTCAAAATGGCTTCATTCTAAAAATATTATCAGTCCCCCTAAATCCTTGAAGGCAGAATTATTAGTAATAGCAAGGCAACATAAAAACAAATTCAAAAAATGTATTATAGATGAGATGGCCAGAGAAAAAGGAATTAAAATTCTCAGATTGCCTCCGAACCACGCAGAGTTAAATTCCATTGAACTGATCTGGTCACAATTATTAAAAGGTTATGTTTCTCAAAACAATAAAACATTTAAATTTCCTGATGTGCGAAATTTGTGTTTGAAGGCAGTTTTAGATGTAAATAGAGAACATTGGGGAAAATGCATTGGTCATGTTAAAAATGTGGAAAATTCATTTAGGAAAGTGGATATATCAATGGATAATTTAATAGAACCTATAGTAATAAATCTCAGAAAAGACAATTATAGTGATACCAGTAGTTTTAGTGAAGACAGTGACTTTTAAAGATAGTTCTTGAACTAACTTTTTTTTTAATCTTTGAGTTTAGGTAAGTACTGAAGCCTTACTTTTAATGCCAAGAGATTAAAAAAAGTTTAATCCCAACATATAATCCCTGTTATTTATTGGTTAAATTTAATTCGTTCAATGTTAAAGTGTCAGATGCATAAAGTTTATTTTTATTTTTTGTAAATAATATATCTTCAAAATTTAATCTACGAAGTGCGTATATATATTTTATATGCTGTGACCTTATTTATATTATAGAAACTTATTTTGCAAAGTACGCCTATGGAATGTGACGTTATATCCCCACTTTTACTGTACTCATCTCTCCATTATAGTATATATTACTATAGAAACAAGTTATTATATCTGCCGTTGCTAGGAAATAAAACTAAAAGCTTAACTTTTCTTGTAAATATCTCGAAAGATCGAATTTTCACAGACATGAGACCTACATTTTTTGCCGATTTAGATAGGAATTAGTCTACCCTGAAAGTTCCATTGAATTCTAAATAATTTAGTTTAGAACCCCCAAATTTACAATATCGAACAATTTAGAAAATTACAAAAATATTTAAAAAAAAAAGCCAAAAGATATTCCCACGAATTTAATTAATATATCAAAAAAAATCCCCCAAATTTACAATATATTAAAATTAGAATAACAATAACTTATCTTCAACAAGAGAGAGAGCTTGCAATATCCTGCAAGATCACGTTTCCATCAATCCTCGTGGTTGCAAATGGTGGCCATACCATATCAAAAAAAAATGTCCAAAAAAATATTCACACGAACTCCAAAATAAGACGTGGAACATATAAGTCTCTCAAATCAAATTATTAGATACCATGTGAAATTTCTACATCAAGGATAATCCACAATTATCCAAGTTGTGCCGGTAAAAGAAAAACCCAAAAAAAAAAAACGGCTATGTAAAAGAAAAAAATGTTTACGTGAATTTGATGAAATATTTAAAATAAAGATGTTTACCCCTTAGGACGTTAACTTCTAAATTCAATCCGTAAAAGTAAGAAAAATTATAGCATAAGCTATCAAAATTTAATTGAAAAATCCGACTATGTCGTCTCACGATACACGTGTTTCCAAATTAAATTATTCGAAGTGTCTTCTTCAAGGTACAAAGGCAAAAAGAAAGATTCTCAAAACGTATTTAAAATTAACAGTACGTCGCGAATTCAAAACGTCAAAATTTGGTACCAATAATTAGAGTTGGAGGATAACAAAATATATTAACGGTTATTATTAGTAACCTATAAATTAAGTTTAAGTAAATAGTAAAATAATTAGCAAACAAAGATTCTTTCCTTCTTTGTTAAGTGATTATGTAAGAAAATATTTGAAATAAGTAAAGAATAAAATGTACGTGTTATTTCGTTCCAAAGGAACAACGAATCTCTAGTGAGAAAAGTAAGTTGCCTATTTTTGGGGCGTAATACTACTTTTCCACAATTGAATTTGTTTCTCTTCGGCTTATGTCAGTATACTCGATACAAAGTTTTTAGTTATTTAGAAGTATCCAGTAGCTGGCGAGGCCTCACTTGCCGCCAGCGCTGGCGTGGTAGTTGGTCCAATGTAAACACTTTTATTTTTCACTTGTATATTATTTGTTTATATTAGCTTGGATACGGTTGCTATAAATATACTCATAATATCCTAGGGCATAATGAGCGGGCGTTATGGCTATGACGCCCGCTAATTCTACGAGGAGGGTCTGGATTTCTCCGGCAATACATCTCCAGAGGCCCTCTGGCTGAATGTTTCCCTCCGGGCGTTAGGATCTATAACGCACTTGTTGCATAAATAACTATTTCCTACGACTATATGCGAAAGTAGCTTATATCGCATAAATAAATACGTCAGAAAGTTGACAATATCTGTCATATTTAAAACAGTGATGATATGAACTTAAAACTGTTACGATATGAATATTTCATATCAGTTTTGAATTTTGCATTTCTATCTAGAAGAATCAAATCATTAAATAATTTTTATATTTGGAATTTGTTTTAATTATTAGTCGTAGGAAAAATATTGTACATAACGCTTTAGAAAGTGATTTTCACACTCGTTCCGTTTCCGCACTCTCCGCTACGCGGCTCGTGCTAAACGTTCACTCGTGTTAAATAAGTCACTTTTTACACTTGTTATGTAATATACTATTTCATGCAGTCCAGCGCTGTTTCGAATACAGAATCCGTCTATTTTTGCTGCCAGTCGCCCCGAACACGTCAGGGTTGCCAATGTGTGAGTAAAGGGTAATTGTGAGTAATCACCCAATAAACATTTTTGTGTATATAATAGTTACCTTAAATGTTATATCACCTACCTTAAATAACTTGCATTTATGTAGTTAGGTAACCGCTTAAAGAGCTTAAATATAGCATTTATAGAGGTTACGAACACCTTTGTTTAGTAACGCTATATAGCTTTAAGTTTTATTACCACAAGGAACAGAAACGTTATGGAAACAGCTATATAACTTCCTAAATAACCTTCCTGTCACTTGTCAATCCTCTCGTAGTCTTAATAGGTTATACGTTTCTCTCTCTTGAACACATTTATTTTATGTATGGCCTTATCTCATTTCAAAATTATGCTTTCACATGATGAACAACAGAATAATAATAAGCTATAACTGATGTATTTCGTAAATCTCTTTGAGACTTTATTATTAGTATGACACAAAATTGAAGTGGAAATATTTTTTTACCGCAAATTCTAACAGGATACTTCGAAAAAAAACAGGGGCCTTCAAAATCCCCAGTAATAATAAAAGTTCAGTTTAAATTTTATGGGATGCATATATATACACAATTATCATTTTGAACATCAAAGATCATTCGCATCGCCTCTATTCAACAAGTGATTATTCATTTTGGGTTGTTTCGGAAAATAAATTAAATAGCACTAAGTATAATTATGAGATTATGGAAGCGTCTAATATATTTGGTCAAACAATGATGGCCTAATATATTCTAAAGTAATAGTATATACCTCTGATTAGTGGTATTATATAACTTTAGGTTGACGAGTTATCTAGTAGTATCCAGTGTAGCTTATAGTGATGAAATAAAACTTGACAACCTCTAAAAACCATTATATAAATTATAGTAACACACTGTACTACAAGTGGTGTTATATACCTAAGGTTAGGCCACTCTTAATTGAAGAGGTATGATCTAACCTCAAAAATTTTATGATATCATCAATTTGCTTATAGTAGGGGAGGCCAAGATGTTAAATTTGCAGTTACTAAAGCGTCATGGGGACCCATTGGATTGTGAAGATTAGGTTCTAAAACGAAAAAAATGTATGTTAAAATTTCCATTTTAGTGGTGCGAAGAGCGTGTAAAAATTTTCAAAAATGTAAAAAAAAAACAGCAATATGGTCCATTGTGGCTAAACGGTTAATATTTTGAAAATGTTATTTTTTCATGGATATGTGTGTTGATAAAGGCTACATTTTAAAATTATTTTGAAATATACAGGTTGTCCCAAATCTATTAATTTTGGAGTTATTTTTATTTTTGGAGTTATGCGCCTAAATATAACACCCTGTATTTGATCGGCTTGGACTATGATCCGACAAATTATCAACAGTAATACCACAAGTTATTGAATTTTCGCGATAAGTCTGTCGATTCATTTCATAACGAAACTGAGTTGCTTGAAAACACCACGAGTCCGAAAACTAAAAAGCTTAGGTATAGAGAATACTTAAAAAAGTTTATCTTATTTTTAACGTATAATCTATAAATGCCATCAAATATAGGGTACTCCATAAGAAATAATATAACTTTGATACGCCACACTTTTTTGGGACAACCTGTATATTTCAAAATAATTTTAAAATGTAGCCTTTATCAACCCACATATCCATGAATAAACAAAATTTTTAAAATATTAACCGTTTTTTACAACTTTGTGACTCACCCATTTCCCTCAAATTGACAGATTATTGAAATATACTCTTTTCTGGATGTACTTAACTTACCTTTTCTTAATCTGTCGCGCTCGAGTTTTTTTAAGGATCGATTTTTTTTACTAATCTGACGGGCTGCCCTCAACGCACCCCCTATATTAAGGGTTCATATATGGTAGGGGTACATTACAGGGTGCAAGGTTTCTCCCCATATGTATTTCTGACGCGCTCGAGTAACGCGGAAAATCCCCGCTTGGCCTACTATTATTGTGCATGTGTTAGAGGTACACACACAGCAAATTTCTTTCAAAATTGTACAAACGAAAGAACCAGACCGCAAGTCATTGTCATCAGAGTGGGAAAAGAGCGATTTATGTATTAAAAACTATAGATCTGTTTCGATAATTGTTTTATTTACAAGGTTGGAATTCCCAGCACTGTTCTAGGATCTTGTGGTAATATATTTGATAAAAACGATTATTAACAACTCTCATCACTTCCTTTAGTTTTAGCTCTGTAGATATTTTTCTTTTATACTTTTATAACCTGCAAAAAAGTGCTTTTATTTGTCAAAATAACTTCAATCCGCTATGATCGTCCTTTCTGTGGCCGCCGCCACACAAGTTGAGATTTGTTGCTTCCGACATTGGTTCATTTTAAAAGTTTACACATATAATTTTAAAAAATAATGTAGCGTATAACGTGATGAGTCATTTTAAGTAACTAACTTTGTTTAAAAAATAAAAATAAAAAAACCCAGAGGAAATTCTATTCAACAAATCACGAGCTTTTGGTTCATCTATATCTAAAGTCCTATTATTTGTCAAAACAACTTCATGGTAAGAAACGATCGTTACCAACATGTTCACCAAAAGTTTTATAACGTAATCTCGCAAACACTACTGTCTCCAAGTTTTTATTGAGGTGATCAGAACACTGCTGTATAACTCAGGATACATCAGTTATATTGAAGAAGTTCTGACAACCTTTATATGCCTTTCTTATAAATACATTGGTAACCATTACTATAAGTTCTTTAAAAATTGTTATATAACAGTTATATAACTCCATTATATTACTAGAGTTTACAGTTGTGTAATAAAACCGTTATAAAACTACATTACTAAAGGTGAGAATATAAAACTCCTTATATAACCCCGTTAACATTATTTCCTTTATAAAACTAGGCGTTACTATAAGTTACAAAACTTGTTTATTGGGCAAGAGGTCAGTAGTATACTATCGGTAATGGTAATTATGAAAAATTCTAATCTGATAATTTATTAAACCCGTTGAAATTTAAAAAAAATCTTTCATGTTTACGCGCTGTAGTAGTCATCAAATTTTTAAGCGTTTTAGTTTTACAGCGTACTGTATTGGTAACAGTAGAGTTGGTAAATTACGATTTAAAAAAATTGTCTTGATATTGATATTTTCAAGTTGTGAGTAATCCACATTTTTCTATCTAGGTTTTTTTAGTTAATAGTTAATTTAGTTAATTTACGATGATTTCAAAAACAAATTCCTTGCTATTGATATTTTCCAAGTTGTGAGTAATTGTGAGTAATCCACAAAAGTTTTGTGAGTAAATCGGTCAATGCTAATTGGCAATCCTTAAACACGTTGTGCCAGTTGTTGGCGCATCTCTGTAGTGTGAGCAGAGACAGCGGTTATAAAATGACCCGAAAACTAAGCTAATTTCTTATCCATATTCTTTTTTCTTTAATATTTCTTCCTCCAACATACCAGTAAGCTCCTGTAATAATTGCGCGGACATTTTCTTTTTCCTTTTAAACAGCCGACTTCGCCCCACATTCATTTTTGTAACGTACCTGATCACAAGCACACACTCACGGCAAACTGGACTCATGTAAACGACCTGGGTCCAGCGTTGCCGTGTCCTACTGGATACTTCTAAAGCAGCTTTTATTTCCATATAATTAATTACCATGTTTAAGTACTATCAGTTCTTGTAGCATGCTTCCTGAGTTTTCTGATATGAGAACAATATCAGTTGAAAGAAGGTTGTTGAGTATTGGTCTGTCAATCCTTTCACTTTTTTGTCTCATTCCGGAGATTTTTCTGGTTGTAGCATGTGTCATTATTGCATTTGTGTATGTTTTTCGAAAAGTACCTCTCTTTGCTAGGGACACGGGCCTCCCTAACTTCAAATTGATATTTTCACTGAAATCAAAGTTCTCACTATTCTCTCTTGAAAAAAAAAATATTGTGAAAGCTTCTCTTCTTCGATATTTTTAGGATGTACCTTCTCCTGTCTATAAACATTTTATCAAAAATTTTGTTTTATTTACAGGAACAATACATTAATTACCTCGGTATCCTAACCCTCACTTTATCCCTTTGGAACTCCAATTTACCGTAACTATCCTCTGATATTGATGAGGGGCCTTTGCCATCAAAATACAGTCCGAACTTGCATATAATAACTTTCCTAATAACCCCTACATACGTTTAACGGTAGTTGTTAACAAACTTCATCACAAGGAACAGGACATAAAAGAGAAATCAGGAAGGACTAGAACCTCCTGCGGACTCGTCATCCCTTTTGAAGTCATGACGTCATTCGATCCTTTTATGAAACGCAACTCTTTTGAGTTTCAATTTAGCAGAAATTAATACAGATGATGAACATGAATCTGTACGAAAAGGAAAATGTGGTTAGCAGTTGTTATCAATTTTGAATATTTTTTTTTACTTTCTCGCTATTTACATTGTTACAGCGACAGAATATTAAACATGAGGAAAATTTCATAGTTTTGCAATACCAATTTATTGTTTATACAGATTTAATCAAGTTTAATCAAAATTTTTTCAGCACAACATTTTTTTGACCAATTTTTTTGAAACTACAAAATTTCATGTTATTACATTACCAAATGATGCCTAATTCGTCAAAATTTTAAGATTTGGCAAAAGGCAGCACCACATAAGCATATGCAAAGGGCATATACAAAAAAATTAGGAGAAAAAAATAGTGGCGTGTGTGAGTCGGAAAAAACCGAGGGGTAAACCGAGAGTTAAATTTTTGTACACTAATGGCTAGTAATGGCTTAATGGCTACTAATGGCTACTAATGGCCGAGTAAAAAACATGAAAAATGGACCAAAATTTACCCGGATCGAGAGTACCTCCCCCCGTTCTCGCAGATGCTGAACACGATGGCGGTATCCCCTAAAACGGCCAAAAACTACCCCCTAAAGGGGTTAAACGGGCATCATTTCACTGTAAAAAAAATCTTTTCCCCCCGTTTTCGAGGATGCCGAGCACGGTGGTGGTGTTAAAGATTACTTCCGAACCTCACCCACCCCTCCACCGGCCAAAATTCACCCCCGACAGAGGTGTTTTTTTCCTTCTTTTTAAAGCGACATAATGTTTATGCCCCCATTTTCGAGGTTGCTGAACACGATGGCGGTATCAGAATTTCTCTTTTCGCCAGCCAAACCCCCTAAAATGGCCAAAAACTACCATCTAATAGTGTTAAACGGACAGGACATTATTCCCTTTAAAATAACCTCTTTAGGGAATAGTTTTTGGCAGTTTTAGGGGGTTCGACTGGCGAAAAGAGAAATTCTGATACCGCCACCGTGCTCAACATCCTCGAAAACTGGGAGAAAGGCGTTTTCTTTACAGGGAAATGATGTGCTGCCCGTTTAACCCCTTTAGGGGGTAGTTTTTGGCCGTTTTAGGAGGTTTGGCTTGCGAAAAAAATTCTAATACCGCCATCGTGTTCAGCAACCTCGAAAACGGGGGCACAAACGTTTTGTCGCTATTAAAAGGAAGGAAAAAAACACCTCTGTCGGGGGTGAATTTGGCCGGTGGAGGGTTTGGTGAGGTTCGGAAGTAATCTTTAACACCGCCACCATGCTCGGCCTCCTCGAAAATGGGGGGGAAAGACGTTTTTTTACAGGGAAATGATGCGCTGCCCGTTTAACCCCTTTAGTGGGTAGTTTTTGGCCGATTTAAAGGGGGGTTCATCAGTCTAAAATAGAAATTCTGATACCGCCATCGTGTTCAGCATCCTCGAAAACGGGGGAGGGAGGTACTCTCGATCCGGGTAAATTTTGGTCCTTCCGACTCACAGACGCCACTAAAAGGATATTACTTACACGTAAACATATTTCTCTCGAAACTGTTCGTTTATTACACAGGGTATTTCATATAACATAACTGTGGGTTCATGAGTGAAAAATATTAATATTTCGTTCTTTACTAAGGTTTAGGGGAATAAAGCTAAAACTTTTGTTAATAAGTCAATATTTAAGATATTTGTGATGACAACTTTGGTAGATCTAAGTAAAAACACAATTTTTTTATTTAAAAAATAAAATTAATTAAAAATTATAAAATGTTTTTTCCGTAAATTATAATTATTGTGCAAATTATAAGTAAACAAATAAAGATTATTTACTTGAAATTATAAAATAACAAATATATTGGTACGGTGTAAAAAATGGGACAAAATTATGGGAAGTGTATTTTTAAACGAATTAAAAAAATTATGTAAAAAGGACTTAAAAAAAGGTGATGTCTGTTATGACACGTTTTTTTTATGTTTATGTTGATGATAAAAAAATGTCAGATTTTAAAAATTTAAATAAAGATTATTAAAAGTATTTAAATCATATAATTATCATTATCATATCAATTGGCGCAACAACGTGGGGCTGATTAAAATAAAGGGGCAATTAAAAAGAAGGGTATTATAAATAATTTTTAAACTAAACTAAAGCAAACTGGATATTAGAAATGGGAAAAGAATAGGTTTAGAAGCACAGGAAGATGAAGACATATCATTGTCAGAAGAAAAAGGACGAGGAGACAAGGAAATGCAAATAAATATTATTGGAGATAAAATAATAGATGCACAAGAAGAAATGGAAAATATAGATCAAGAAGAAGATTATAATGGTAATGAACGTAATGAAGATGAAAGACAGTCAATACCTGTAGAAGTAGAACACCAACCGAATATAAGAATAGAAGAGTCTATGGAGAAAATGTTTATTTTTATGCAGAAAATGAATACAAATACAGAAGATTTGGGAAGAAAGATGGAAGACAAAATGGGAAAGATGGCAGACAAATTGGGAAAAATTGTGAAAGAAGAAATAAAACAAGAAGTAGCGAATGTTTAAAAAAAAATAGAAGTCAACTTTATACACTAAAATTAAAATAGAAGAGACGAAAAAGGAAATAACAGTGGAGATGAGGTGTCACAAGAGATAAAATTAAAAGAAACTGAGAACAAGTTAATGAAAGATATACAAGAAAACAAAAATAACATCAATTCAAGAAAATAGAAACAAATAAAGAAGAGGTTAGAAAAATTGAAAGAAAAACAATAAAAGAAATACAAATTTTAGAAGCTAAAATAAATAAAGATATAGAAGTAAACATGGGAATAGCAGAGGACGAGAATAATAAAGTTAAAAAGGTATTAAAATTAGAAATCAGAAATATGCAGACAAAGATTGAAGAACAAATTCGAAAAGAAGGTTATATTAATAGAGAAAATTACATGAGGCCGAGAATAATGGCATACATATGGTGGAAGTAATCATAAATTTGATGGAGATATTAAAAGGTTGCATCCAAAAGTATTTGTGAAGATTTTAACAAACAAAATAAGAGAAATGCAAGAGATAGAGGAAAGAAAGATTAAATGAAAATGGAGAGAGAAATTGGAGGAAAAGGAAAAAAATCGAGCATTTAAAGACCAAGTTTATTATAAGACAGTAGATGAAATAGAATTAAAAATCTAGCAGAAGAAGTATTAAAAGAGATACACAATAGACATACACATTAAACAAAATATTTAATTGACAATTTACAAAAGGTTTCAAATGACATAATATGTTTATAGAATTTATATAAGTTGAAGATAATAAATAGTAGTTGAATTAGTAAAGTTTGTAGTACTTTTCTTGTTCATTACATTGCACGTTCAACGAAATTTTAGGGAATGTTGTTATGGTGTAAAAAATGGGACAAAATTATGAGAAGTGTATCTTAAACCGAATTAAAAAAAATTATGTAAAAAGGACTTTAAAAAAAAATGTTTTTTTTTGATGTTGATGTTGATGAGATAAAATAATGTCAGATGTTAAAATTTAAATAAAGATTATTAAAAGTATTTAAATCAAAGAATTTCATTATCATTACAATATATTAAAGAGTATGACCGGCAACACTTGGTTTAAAAATTATAACTTAGAACGTCTAATAAAAGACGACCGTTCATATATAGCATTTAGCAGTCGTTCTTTGATCCTCGAGGTTTAGATAACTAAAGGATGGTCTCAGAGGGGAATAAGAAAGATTTTTAGGAATTTAACAGGCCCGTTACTCGAGAGAATTCCGAGATTTGAAGGTCTTTTATTTCAATTTGTGTATGGCTGACGGATTAGCCTCCATTGCCAAAGAACCAAGAAAAAAAGGCCGTTTAGCAGAAATTTAAGTAACGTTATATAAAATGAAGATCAAAAATGAAAGTGGACAGACCCATTGTTAGAAATTCGTGAAAATACTTTATTTTTCCTCCATTTCCTTTTTGGTTTTCCTCTTTGTTTTTTGGATAATTTTCCCTACTTTTATTATTTTTCTTCTACCTCTCTGTTCTTAGCAAAAGGCCATACCAGTTGAATCGTTCCTTTTTTATTTTTTCTACAACTGATTCTTGTTTTGTTATTTTTCTTGGGTTACGGACAATTGTTCAACTGCTTTCGAAAACCAATTGTTCGAAGCCAGTTGTTCGGAAATAAATTGTTTGAAAATCCAGTTGTTCAAATATCATATTGATCTAACACTAATTGTTCGAAAAGTCATTTTTCGTATTTTAGAGCTTGTCAGCGCAACCAGGAGACGCAGCGTGGAGGTCAGCTCATTGGTTCCCCATATTTATAATAATAGGTAGTCAATTTTTAAATTAATTATAAAAAGTTAAAAAAAAGAATCTTGTTTTTGTTAAATGTTCCTTGCCTAAAAAATGACTTTTCGAACAATCAGTTTTCGAGAAATTGGCGTTCGTTCAATATGTTGTTCGAACAATTTGCTTTCGTATAACAGGATTTTCGAACAGTTTGTTTTCAAACAAATGGCTTCGATCAATTGGCTTTCGAACAATTGCTTTCAAACAATTGACCCGACACGATTTTATGTCCTCGTTTCTTAACTTGTCTCATTTGGTTTTTCAAGCGATGTTTCATATTAATGGTTTTTATTTCATTTTCGTCCTGTTTTGGTTTTTTTTCGTCCCTTTTCGTCCTTTTTCATAAGGTCTAGTTTTCAAAAGCATATGTTATTGTTGGTCTTCTTATCATGTTACGGACTTCTATTTTCACTCGTATGTTTGTATCCTAAAAATGTTAGAGAATAATATTTTTTTTATTTATTCTCTCTGTCTGTTATTTTGTCTTCCATGTTCCTATCCTCTGTCACTATACTTGTTATTACTCTTTGCAGTATCTTGCAGCATAACTTTGGTTTTATTTATTTTTACTTTCATTTTCATATCCTTGATCACTTTTGTCCACGAGTTCACTAGAAAATTTTTATTTTATTAGATCCACGTCATCTGCGAATAAAAGCCTACTCATTTTTTACTGGTTTTAAATTTCTTTCACTATTCCAGTTGATAATAAAAAATATACTTCATGTTTGAACTAACCGAACTATAAGAATTTAGCCCAACTATTTTTAGTTTTAGACAAATTTATTTAAATAAATTAAATAAGTGATCAATTTTATTATCTGCTCTTAATAAATGTCGAGGAGATTGAAAAATCGATTCGAAAAACAATAAAGATAATCCAACATTCTTTATTAAACATCTCATCTGCATGCCGGGTCTGATGGAATTTCAATAAAAAGTATAAATGAAATTGACATATTGGCTTTAAAAAAATGGTTCCGGCGACACTTGTGAGTGAGAGATCATCAAGCACTCTTTCCTTGTCAATTTCAGCATTTGACGCTTATTGATAAGCATTTTTCAGTTCGGGGCACTTTAATACCAGATATTGAACTCCTGAAAAATAAAACGGATGATTCGTTTAACCGTCGAGTTAGATCATATATCTCTGGTAAAGTGGATTTATAAAAATAACAGTAAAAAGAAGTTAAAGGTCATTTTATATTTCTAAGTAGATTAACCTATATTTCTTTATCACTACGATTGTATTTTCAGGCAATCGTGCAAGCAAATCCTTTTTTAGGAAGGCTTCCAGAAACTACAAAATTATTCTCACACTAATTAGGATTGCCTTTCATATACAGGGTATCATAAGGAATGGTCAATATTTTAATCAAAAGTTCAGGACCTCGTAATATTAATATTTTATTGAATAACTCTGGGTCAAATGTTATCTACTACTAAGATACAGGGTGTTGAAGATAAAATTTATTTTTCGTTTTTTTGCAATAATTTCTTTATTATTTAATAGATTGACTTAAACTTTGGTAGGTAAAGTTATATTTTTAAGTTAGTAAATCATAAGCGTGTTATCAACTTTGATGAAGATAAGTATCAATTTTTTTTATTCTTGGTCTTTTTTGAATTTTTTTCAAGTCTTTATGATACACCCTGTAAATTTGAACAAAAGAGGTATACTTGTTTTAATAGCTTAAATTCAGCTCATTTCCAGATATTTGCATTTAAAATATTCTAGCCACAGTATCTATTTAATTTACTTTAACATATTTTAACATAGTAGGCTTTGAAACGAAAATGAAAATGTACAGCTGTCAAATAATTAATTGTTAGATGGCAGTAGCAAGTCCAGAAAAATTTCTGAATTAGAGAAATGGTTGTGTATTCGTGGCATTTTCATTACCTACTTAGATGGAATTTAGTGAACAAAATTACATCTAATAATTAATTATTTGACAGCTGTACATTTTCATTTTAGCTTCAAAGCCTACTATGTTGAAATATGTTAAAGTAAATTAAATAGATACTGTGGCTGGAATATTTTAAATGCAAATATCTCGAAATGAACTGAATTTATGCTATTAAAACAAGTATACCTTTTTTGTTCAAATTTACAGGGTGTATCATAAAGACTTGAAAAAAATTCTGTCAATATAAATGTATAAGAGTACGTTGGGTTGCATATAATAAAATCGTTGATTAATAGAAAATCATTCATTAATATGGGTCATTAATCAACGATTTTGAGTGCGTTAAAATACATCATAAATGGTCGGTCGACGGAAAATGTTTTTTAATTTAACGTTAAATTCTTTTAGGTCAATTTGGCTTCCTTTTGGCAACGGTTGCCTAACGGTTACTACTTCTAACTAAACGCTTTTGTGGACAGGTTTAAATGCTTATTAGCTTTGGTATTAGCACAGAAATCTTATACCGGACTTGTTAATGGCTTCTTCTTGTGGATATTTAGGAAGGAAATAAATTAGGTAAATTTGTGCACGATATATTCGTTGCATGTTATAGTGGTTTAAAATCAGGCTTATATTATCTTTTTGGTAATTTGAAGAAATAAATATAACCATCTTTTACCGTTTTTTAAAAAATGAGCGGTCAGTGGACCGAGAGCATGTCCACCGGACTGATATCAGAGCAAAAGAAAATAAAAATTAATATTTAATAAAGTAAAGTGATATCGGTGTACGACAGCCATCAAAATGGGAGGAGTGAATATCTTCATTGTATGTTGTGCAGTAATACATAGTTGTGAGTAAGGGACTCCTTCATATTTATTATTGACTAATTCTTCTTCTTCTAAAAGTGCCGTGCAGATTCCCGAATAGGCGTTCATCGTTTTCTTATCAGATGAGTCTATTCATTGCTACATCTCGTATACCTTGGAAGTCCCTTAGTCCCGTCCATTGACTAATATTTCTCAACCACGACAATTTCTTTCTCCCTACACCTCTTCTTCCCCCCTCTCTTTTAGCTTGGTGAATGAGGCCTTGAAAGTGGTATCTCTCTCCACGCAATATGTGTCCGAGATAACCTATTTTTCTTTTCTTGATATTTTCTCGATCTGCCAGCCCAGCTCTCCGGAGTACTTCCTCATTTCTCATATGATCAACCCAGGACACCCTTAACATTCGCCTTCAGCTTCCACGCCTCGACAGCAGAACGGACCGGACGTAGCACTTAACCATCCTGTATCTAAGGCTGAAACTCAAGTTAATGTCTGTAAAAATTTTTCGGAGTTTTAGGAAGGTTGCCGTAGCCTGCTCGATCCTGCATCTTATCCCTTGATCCGGATCGCACTTTTCATTGATCATGCATCCCAAGCATTTAAATTGTGTGACCTGTTCTATGTTCTCTCCTTTAATATGCATTTGGGTGTGTGTTATATTATTCCGACTAATAATCATATACTTTGTTGTGCTGATGTTGATCTAGTAGACTTTGGATATCATATATATATATATATATATATATATATATATATATATATATATATATATATATATATATATATATATATATATATATATATATATGGTAAGATGCATCCTTGGCGAACGGCTTATTTAATTTCAAAGTCTTCAGTTGTTCCAGCGTTACTTATTCTAATTTCTGCTTTTTGGTGCCAGTACAGATTGCTGATTAACTTTACATCGTTTCCATCTAATCCCAAGTCACCAAGGTATTTTATCAGAGGATCGTGTTTGACGTTGTCAAATGCCTTTTCATAATCGATAAAACACGCAAAGACATCCTTTCTCTGATCTTGGTAGTTTTGGACCAATGTCTGAAGACTGAATATCGCTTCTCTAGTTCCAAATCCGCTCTTAAATCCGAACTGGCTAGCTCCGCTTACTTCCTCGCATTTTCGATAAAGCCTTTTGTGCAGAACTCAAAGGAAGAGTTTCAGAAAGTGGCTCATCAAACTAATGAGGCGATAATCTTTACACAAGCTTCCACTGTTCGACTTTGGTAGTGTGATAAACGTAGAGCGAAGCCAATCCTCGGGAAAATGTCCTGTATCATAGATTCTATTAAAGAGTCTCACGATCATTTCAAGATTTTGTTCATTAATTAAGTGAAATGTTTCCTAGTACATATCATCGGGTCCCGGAGCTTTGTTACTTTTCATTAACTTGGTTGCTTGTGTTATTTCACTTTTTAATATGCTTGGTCCTGACAGATTGTATATTTCTGTAGTGGAGTTCTCCGGTATTGACGACTAAGAGTGATGTGCAATATTCCTGTTATGATTAAATATTTTATTCCAGCTTTATTAGTAGTTTTCGAGCAGAAGTTTAAAAAGTTTTCGTTTGAGCAGTCCTTTCTATTTTCGTTTTTATATCTATTATGCCTTTTCTTGAGGATAACCACTGTGTGTACGTTAGTGCTACTGTACCATCAAACGCTTAATGCAGTTGAATTGTTTTGCAGAAGAAAAAATATCGCATGTTCTCAGCAAGCATCTTTCTACTTGTACATAACGCGATCAACAAATGGTTTCTTGTGACTTTCACTACTTTTAAATTATTTGGAGCAATCATAACAAACTCTGTTACTATGTAGAACATATAGTCACGTGTCACTATCGGTTACTTTGAAGCAACTATCCAAAACGGCGTAATTCTTGCAAACTGATGACATTTCCTGACCTATTCCCTTAAGTTTTTGATTATCGGCTAGTCAGAACAAAAGTGGATTGTATATTTGAAAGTTTGCAGGTTACCTCACGGGCGTCGTTGCAGGATTGGATGTAGGAACAAATTTCATTAGTCACTGTTTTTATATATTTACAAAATAATTGACATAGTCAATAATGCTTGGTTGCGACTGATTTGTTAACATGGTGATAGACTGTATCTATCCCTTTACTCCCCTCGGTAACTGGGTACTTTGTCGCTTACGCAATAAATCTTATGATCGTAACTGGACCAATGGGAGACTTTCTGTCCACCTGCGATGAAGGCCGTGTGTGATAATTTTTTTTTAATTAGGGTCGTGCGGTGGCGTATAATATGTTCGATGTTTTCCACAATTGTTTTTCACTCATCTACTATTCCTGAGTTATTTATTTGGTCTTTGAGAGTTCCAAATATTATTGTTGTTTTATTTAATTTCAGTAAAATCTACAACCCTATTCATTCCGTTCATTAGTATTAAATCATCAACGAAACAGTATCAAATTATAGAAATAAATCGCAAATATTATAAACAACCAAATATTCATTTACATGTTATTTTATATGAATAATGAACTTTAACAGGCATATTATATATCAATATTCACCCTTTGTGGTTTAAATATAAACAAGTTAAATATGGTTTCGAAAATACATCTTTATAATAATCTCCCTTAAGTAGTGCTAACAAAAAATAATTAATAGAGTGTAATTTCTGTACAAAACACCACTTATGTATTCAAAGGAAGAACATTCATTTACTTTAATTTTACTAGAATTTCCTTTCAGTAGCCTGAAATTGAGCCTACCACTTTTGAATTAGTTTTCTCTCTTTATAGCGCCTTTCAGTTCAATACACAAGAATTTGGTTAAAGCCTCAGTGTATAAAATTTTATAATGAAAGTCGGTTTTCGGTAAATTCCCTACGATTTCATTTTATAGCAGAGCCGTGCAAAATATCTCTTTATGTCACAAGGAATGCCCGAAATTGAATAGGCTAAAGAGAAGTAAAGAGGTACAAGAACTTTGAATTCCTTATTAATGAATATTGAATTTTTATTTTTCAAACAAGCCGCCTACAAACTTTTATATATTGTACCGGGTAACATCCCTGAAGATCCTAACAATCAATTTAAGATGGTGTGAATAAATAAAATTAATCAAAGTTTCTATCAGTATTAAGCAATTTTTCAACAAGTAATTAAATTTCAAAAATACAATTAAAAATAACAATAAACAGTGAAATGAGAAATGTCAAGTTCCAAATTTTAACTTCATGTATTTTTTTTTATAAATAAAAATGTTATTTTTCAAAAACTTTTACGATAATTTATTAGAATAGGGTCTTATGGTCAGTTATTGATATAATTTGGACTTTTGTAATTAAAATTAGAATCACTAGTAGTGATTATAAATGTCAATACCAATTATACCTCTAACCATAAAAATTTATCTATTTGTGAAACTTGTGAATGAAATTAATCATCTACACAATGTTAATTATGATTAGAGGAATAGTTGTACAAATTTTCAAAATTAAAAATGCCCTAATTCTATAAAAAAAAGTAAAAATAACATTAATAAAGAGGACAATAATTATGAGAATTGTAAAACTTAAAATTGTAAATAAAATTATATTTAGAAAATTAGGTTAGGTAAAATAATAATAGTGTTTTAAAAACGGCTTAATAGTGAAAGTGATATTAAGAAGAGTGAAAATAATAGTGAAAAACATTTCCAAAATACAGAAATTTAACCTTGTACATTGATTTTGACACAAAAATCAAAGAATTTCACATCTCAGCACGCCGTGAGATGACGGTTTATAAAAACTAAATTTTGACAAAATCCAGGACAGTCCATTATTACCTGTTGTAAGAGCAACATCTACTCGTTGTGTTGTGAAGTCGATAAAGCAGATCCCTGTTTTTCCTGCTAAGTGGATTTTTATGCTGACATCTGTGATGTTTGTCAAATTGTTTATTTTTTTCCAACTGCGAGAATTTGAATTATTGTCATTATTTTATGGAATGATAATACCGAATTGAAGCAGAATCGTGGGACATCCTACAATCTGAATTAAAATAATAAAGGTACCCAACATTTTATATTGAGCTCAATAAATAAATAAATCCGGAGGAAATACTCCATACTCAAAGTGGAGTTTCTGTTATATCAACCAAAATAAAACTCAAAGTCGTCTCCACAAATATATTATAAGAATTCTTAAACCCTCAAGTAAATCAGTTAAAGTCAGATACTAAAACTGTTACAAGTAGTAAAACATGTTTTTGAATACAGTAGTATTTATCATCAGTACAAATTTGAAATACATGAGACAAAAAAGCTAAAACAATAGAGAAACCAATATTAAAAATTGATACAATGCTTCAATTATCTTCAATCTTAAGATTAGACTATAAAAAGACAAAATGTTTACTTACGTTTGAGAGACGTAAAAAATTTGTCGAAAAAATCGAAAAAAATTAACTATTAAATAAACATTATAAAAAAGGGGTTATCGCAATTAAAAGACTTCCCACCGAAGTTAAGGGGGAATCGTTGGAGACCACTCAATTATAATATCAGATCCCATAAGGATTAAGGATGAAAAAAGTAAAAACTTTTAAAAATTTAAGAAAAACCTCAAAAATATTGGTTAGCTACCATACGTTTAAAGTATGACTGAACAGGTTAGAATTTGAGAATATGAGCTTCCGAAATGAAGGTTAGAATTTAAAAACGACAGTTGACCGAAAATGAAAAAGAGGAATTTTTATAAATATTCCTAACAAAAATTAAAATAAATTCAACTAAAAAAGAAAATTTTGACTGACCCTGTATAGTAGTAACCTCAAATCATCCAATATTAAAATCAAATGGTATATACTTATTCTGCAAGTCTACGAAAAATCTTAACATTGGCTAGTAGAAAAAAAATATCCCTGTATACAGAGTCTTAGAACTTCTTGTTACAACTGGTGTCGACAATATTAAGATTGTAATTATTATCCTTAACTTTTTGCAACAAAATAATCGCCAAATTATTGATTAAATTGTCAAAAAAGGATTCTGATGGACTAATGCAAACTCAAATTTTATTAAAAGTACTACAGCCTATTTGATTGTAGATTGGCCCAGTCTATTGACCCAGTTGGCCTTACCACACTGCGACCTATCAGATCTTTTGTGTATTACCTTTTGTGACCTGATCAGGTTCTAGGAAGTCCCGTTCCAGGAATTTAAGGTGTTGGCGAACAATTAGCCTGCAATTGCAGATAATGTGTTCCGCCTTCTCATCTGCGTCCCAGTGTCCACTGTGCCCATCTTACAGAGATGGTATCTGAGTGAACAGTGTCCAATGAGAATTCCTGTGAGTACTCTGAGATCTGAGTTCTAAAACTCCAAGAGTATTTTAGCGTAGCGAGCAGAAGGACGTAATAACCTTTTTGCCTGTCTTTGGTGTGGAATATTTTTCCTTTTCCGGAAGGCTGCACTAAGTTCCTTTTTTGACTTCTTCCACGATTCGGCTTACAGCCTATTTAAAGCACATTAAACACATTGGACATATAATTTTTTGAAAGGACTCTAATCCCAAAGACATATTCGAAAAAACGGTGGCACAACCGTGCTACAAAAAATTTAAATAAGCCTAACTTCTGAAAAAATTCGCCGTTACCAAATCACAATAATAATGCTCATAATTGGACACCGTGCAACGATCCACCCTCATTTGGACAAAAAAGAAAAATCTGTTGCTTAATATTAATAATTAACTCACCAACTACTGGAGCTTCTCAAAATAAAAAAAATCCATGTATTATTGTTACAATGTTTTGTAATAATTGTATGTCGGCAATAACTCATTTTAGCATTTTAAAGCCTTTTAAAATACAATAATTCTCAGGGTTCAATAACTCTCCACTTTACCGTAAGTTACTCCTTATTAGACTGTACTTGCCACATCGCTGGTCAAACATCCGTTATAATTTCCTGTTTAGTGACCTTAAACTAAAACTTTCGTGGAAACAATAAATGTTGACAGATGGAAGTGAATTAAACCAAGTCAAATATTTACCAACTACTTCATCTGTTTCCTGGCAAATACTGTAACCACCTCTAACTGAAGCATTCGTACTTCAAATTTCAAAACTTCTAGAATAGTGAAAATCATGCCTCTATTAAGCATGAACTTTTCATGAGGTGTCACATTTCGTTTAGTAAGGAGTCAGAATTGTTTTATGTTCTGATTTATAACTTACATATGTTCGGCCTGGTTCACTTATATATTTAATTATTTATTATTTTTCATTCCGTGTACATGTTACCTTTGCACAGTGTGGAAATTGAGTCTTGCCCTCACTTTTTCTTTTAGTAAATACAATTTTTCTTTCTTCTAACTCACAGAAGTTTTTTAAAATACAAATGTGCGGCAAATTATATCTCTTTATAAAGATCATAGAATTGTCTATAAAACTGTATAAAAAAATTAAATTTGGCGTAGTACTTTATTAGCAATTTAATAGTTATTAAAAATAAGATGTAACAAGTTTGAATAGTAAAAAAATATTTAGTGCAGTAGTTTAAAATGTTTTAATAAAATTAATTTAAAAGTAACAATTTATGCATCCTCTCACAAATGTCGAGACGCACCAAGACTGGACTTCAAACAACTACTCCTGGGGCTAAATGCCCACAGAGGCATTGCCATTAGTCCAGATAGCGTGCAAAAACAACGACTTTGATTTTGTTATCAAAGGAGCTTGTCATTCCTAGACCGGTTTCGGTATTGTTGTGCCTCGTCAGTAGGAAGTAGACAGCTGGACATCGCATCTCTAAGCAATGTCTGAAGAATGCATTGGACTAGCCTGGTTCTTAATAGAAATGATTGCATTGAGGCAAGTGTGTTAAAAACGAGAAAAGCTCAATACCCTCTTCACTTTAATAACAAAATCAAAATTTTTAGATGTGTTACCATCTATGGTTAGAAGGGAGTTTTGGCAAAAAATTCCCAATGTGTTGCGGTTTTTATTTGACTGATTCTAGTCAAAATGTCACTCTCTTCTTCGTATCCCTTTTAGGGATTAATACAAAGTTAGCAATAAATAAATAAATCTCATAAATTAAATTCCTTACTCGTTTGCTAACAAAATCAAAGTTTGCAGATTTACAGAAAACTATACACCAGCACCGGTTTATATCGAACTTTGGAAGGATGCATAATTTGTTACTTTTAAATTAATTTTATTAGTTTAAAGACTCTCACAAAACACTTTCGATCTTTCCAAAATATGTTAAAATGTTTTAATCCAGTATTTGCTAATTTTTAATATTATAAAAAAAATTATTGACAGTTTTAAAAATTCATATGTTTTATCTGGAAAACTAGTTCAATTTCAGACTAGAAAACTAAAAAAAATTATATGTTATGATTACTAGCGGTACTCAAATGCTCCATTAAGAATCCTGGTTTAAGTATAGCCTACTTTTCATGTTACTTTTTTGTTGTTGTACCATATTACTACTCTCGTAAAGGCAATTTTTTTGGGTTCGGTGTAGTTTTCCAAAAAAGATTAATTAATTTTAATGATTGCATATTTTCTTTATACATTTATCTGGAAATTGTCTTCATTTGTTATGGTTTGTTGTTAGTTCCTCGGCACACAGCCAGTTGGTCCTTTTTTTGTTAAAGTTTAATTAACACTCCTTTTTGAGCCTTTTCTTATAATCCATATTCTTTTCTTATATATTTTCTGACTTTCGAGCCACATACCATTTCAAGTGAGTCTTCTGTTTTTTTTTCACACTTGATTGCAAGTTAAATCATTTTCTTACTTCACACTTTTGCACTTTGTCCAAGTCTGAATTTTTCATTATTTGCCGTTCGAAAGAACCCACGAATAACTTGTTATTTCATAAATTTTTTTTAAACGACCATGGCATCATGTTCTATCTATCTATCTGTTGATGTGGTGGGGGTGTAGATCTATAAGATCTATTGTGCCCCCTTCCGCTGCCTATTCGTTAAGGATGTCTCAACGATTAGAGCAAATCCTCCAGTCCTATTGCTTTCAAATAGTTCAGGATGTCGGTTGGCTTCAGGTTAGGTAGATCTCCCTCTTCTATTTGATATTCTCCGTGGTATCGCACCCTTGGATTTTGCAGGCTCAGAGAATGGATAGATGTTTCCTCCTTTACCTCGCAAATTCTGCATTTTTCTTCCTCTACTAATCCGAGTTTCTTTAGGTACCCTCTCAACCGGTAATGTCCTGTTAGGATACCCGTTAGTATGCTGAGCTTGTTTTTCTTTTGCTGATGCAGTCGTCAGATCTCTTCTGGTTATAGTTGCCCAGTAATGTCTTGGCCTGCCTTATTCCTTGTAGTCCTATCCAGTATTGGAATCTTTAGTTTTACTTCGTTTCCAAGTTCATCAAGTATTGTACTGGTACTTATTCCGCAGAAGGGTTCAGGTCCCACAAATGGTGTTTCATCCCGTTTTTTGCGAGTATGACTGTTATTTTATTACCCTCCACTCCAGTGTGCTCCGGAACCCATAAGAGGGCAACAGTCATGCCTTCATGTTATAATTTTTCTGTTTTTATCTTTCAACCCATTTTTCGTACTTGTTTGCATTTATACTCACTTTCTTGTTGATTTTATTTTTTTTTCTATTTTTCATTTAGTTTTCAGTTCATTAGTTTTTTGTTTTGATCATTTTTGGCTAAGTCTTGCGATAATTTTTTAGCAGTCTTTCTCTCGCAATCGCTGGTTTCACAATTTTTCCGTTAGTTGAGATTTAATTTCCTTTTCCTCAATATTATATGCGGTTCGATCCATTATTAATTTATTATATTTTAAAAATGCTTTATAGCTGTGTTCTCTTACTGGACTTTTGTAAAAACATCGTCCATTCAAATGTTTGGTTACTTTAATTTAATTTTTGTCCACCGTTTTTTTTGCTTCTTTTATTAATTTCAGTTGTATACACATTATTAGCAAACGAATAAGGAATTTAATTTATCAGATTCAACATCCTAAGACCGGTTTCTGCCTTTCGGCTTCGTCAGTTAGGCTCTACTTTCATCTAAAAACTATACATTATTATTGCATGTCGAGAGCCTCAATCATCATTCTTTACTTTTTTGTTTACAATTATTTTCGTTTTGTGTATCAGTTCCATAACCTTATTTTGTATTTCGTAAATCTTTTATCACTTTTTATATTTTATTGCCGCCATTTTACTTATGCTGAAGATTTTTATCGATTTGTCGCAGTGTATTGTTGATTTTCTGAAACTTCTTCGGTTTCCATTTAAACGGTAAGGTTAGTTCCCTGTTCAACTCGTCAGAGCCACCTTTCGTTTTACGGTTTTATTTTATCCGTGAGTTTCTTAACAATGATTCAGTTTGGCAACGCTGCTTCTAAATAAAGAAGTATGAACACAAAAAAATAAGAAATAAAAATTAAGTTTTTTAAATGAATTATTTTAAAATGCTCTAAATGAAATTTTATAATTGAATAAAAACGTATTATCATCTAGCCCTTTGACTATGAACTGAATGCGACGTAGTAATGTGAGAGTTGTGGGAGTTTCAACTTCGTTAATTACTGTACTCTTCAGGATTATGCGAGAGTTAGGCGGGTCACGTTTATTATCATCTTCAGACTAGGAGTTTGAAGTAATTATAACAATTGTATGAGATAGAAAGGGAAATAGTGAGAATCGAATAATTTTTAGGTAAAGATTAACAGATCTACGTGGTTTTAGTTTAAGAACAGGAATTATCGTAAAATATTAGTATTTGGTGGAATATACGCTTTTGCAACTATGAGCTACATAAATGCATATTATTTCAAACTAATGGATTGTAATTTTGAGTTTTGATTCATGCTCTAGGAAAAAAAGCAATTGAGTTTTTATTAAACTCTGAAACGATCTCAAATATTATATCACACTAAATACACAACCTATCTATCTATCTGTTGTTGGGGTGTCGACCCATAAGATCTATTGTGCCCCCTTCCGCTGTATATTCGTTAAGGATGTCTCAACGATTATAGCAGTTCCTCCAGTCCTATTGCTGTCGGTTCACAGGTTAGGTAGATCTCCCTCTTCTATTTGATATTCTCCGAGGTATCGTACCCTTGGATTATGAAGGGTTATGCATTCTGAGAGAATGTGGATAGAGGTTTCCTCCTCTTCCTCGCAAAATCTGCAATCTTCTTCCTCTACCGAGTTTCTTTAGGTGCCCTCTCAACCGACAGTGCCCTGTTAGAATACCCGTTAGAATTGTGAGCTTGTTTTTACTTTTGCTGATGCAGTCATCTTATCTCTTCTGGTTATAGTTTCTCAGTAGTGTCTTGGCCTACCTCATTCCTTGTAATTTACTTCTTTCCCAAGTTCAAGTATTGTACTGGTTCTTATTCCGCAAAGGAAATAGTATTTTAGCCCCTTTTTTTGCGAACACATCTGCTATTTCATTACCCTTCACTCCAGCGTGTCCCGGAACCCATAGAGGGGTAACAGTGTTGTTCTTGCCTAGTTCAACACTGTTACCCCCTATGGGTTCCTAAAAACACTATATCATGTTCTCATATCTCCTTCTTCTTCTGCCTTTTCATTTAATTTTTATCCATTTCTTCCATTTCTATCGAGTCCGCACATTTTCCATCAATTATTCTGTAGTTTTCCCTTTATTCTCTCTGGCTAGGTTTTCGTTGGTTTTTTGTGTTGCTTTTCTTCCAAAAAAGAGTGACATTTTGACTAGAATCAGTCAAATAAAAGCTTTGCAACACACAATGCAAATTGTGTATGCAACCCTAATACACCGGGAATTTTTTGCTTTTAGTAATTGTCAATACTCTCTTCTAATCATAGATGGCAGCACATCTAAAAATTTTATCTTATAGCGGATATAGCTATTGACTTGTACGAGTTTGGAATTTTATTTATTGGATTCGAAAAGCCTAGCTGACGAAGCCGAAAGGCAGAAACCGGTCTTAGGATGTCGAATCTGATAAATTAAATTCCTTACTCGTTTTCTAACTTCGTATTAATCTCTGAAAGGGATACGAAAGAAGAGAGTGACATTTTGACTAGAATCAGTCAAATAAAAGCTTTGCAACGCACAGTGCAAATTGTGTATGCAACCCTAATACACCGGGAATTTTTTGCTTTTAGTAATTGTCAATACTCTCTTCTAATCATAGATGGCAGCACATCTAAAAACCCTGTATTTTATTATCACGCCTGAATCAGTTTTTATTCTCTTTCGATCTGTATTAGCATTCCCAATACCTAAAGTTGCGTATTTCCGAGATATTGCTAGATTTATTATAATTTGAAGATATTTTACATAAATTGGTGGGTAATATAATCTAGCATGCCATGAAAATACAGTTGTAATAAGCAAAGTACTGGACAATTAGATTATTTTATTTTCTAACCAAACCAAAAGTTGATGATGAAGAATTGGAAATAACAGTTTCAGCTTATTTTCGTGCTTTTCCAAATGCGGCATTGCGGGATGCAAAAGTTAGCTTAAGAGAATCTTTTAAAACAATTCATAGGATCTTCATTACTGTAACCCAGAAGATCCATTTTCACTTACGAAATGAACGATTGTCCAGTAGTTTGTTTATTACAACTGTCTTTTCAGTTTTCATGGCATTCTAGATTATATTACCCACCAATTTATATAAAATATCTCCAAATTATAAGTAAAAGTAAATACGTGTTTTTCAAAAAATTTACAAAAACCTCAAATATCTCGGAAACTGTTAAACTCAGACCTGTGGTATGTTAATAATTTTTTGTACAAAATTTGATGCTGAATCCAAAAATAAAAATAAAAATGGTACATGTCATTTGAAATAACAAAGTATAACAAGGTATAACCGGAAGTAGCCGGAAGTTGAAAATATTTTCATTGACTAGATCTTACTGCTCTGTAATCCAATTTTCAAATTTCTAATATCTATAGTTCTCTATATATATGGCTAATGGGACATCTTCGTGACACACCCTGTATACATAAGGTAGGATTGGGTCATACTGGTACAAGGGTTGAACTGGAAGAACTTTCAGATCAGGTTCGTTCAATTGCATTAAAATAAAGTTTAATGTCGGGATAGAAACACCTTCTTTGGGAAAACCCACCTTTATACATTTTTGTTGCTTCACGCCAATTCAAGCATTCTTGTTTTTGGACCTTTGGTAAAGGTTTTATTTGTAAACATTTTTTATTGAAGTTGCTTTATAACCAAAAGTTGTAATTAAACTTCTATTGAAATCTTAAAGTATATTTTTGGTTGTACTTTAAATCCGAAGAAATTGCTTTGCATTCCTACTCATCAGTTTATTTATTTACATGAAATCAAATACATTCAAACAAAGTTACAATAAATTATGTGTGTTGATAATATGCTGCCAAAAATTAATTTTCGTTACCAATAAATAATCGTGACATATCCTGCCACGATAAATTATTAATTGTTAGCTGTTCGTACTGCCACAAACGTTCTACAATTCCATGTGTTTTGTAAATAATTTATTATTGTTACGTTTACCTACTAAAATGAAATAAATAAAATTTCAATTGGCAATTCAGAAAATTTGAGTTTTCCTATTTATTTACTAACGTAAATATACAAAAAATGTACATGAACCAACCTATATTGTAATTGTTATAGAATTCTATTTTCAATAATGAAACGTATTTTATGTATTCGCCTCGACATCCTCAGACTAGTTTCTTGCTTTTAGGTTCATCAGTTGGGACTTCTGATTCAATAAATTGAAATTCCAAACACGTGTAAGGTGTAATCAAAGATAAACTACCCAATTGTGCTACTATGTTTCAGAAAAACTGTTCCTAGAAGTGTCGACTTCAAGCTCTTAAACATCTTTTCTGGTTTTCCTACATTTTATTTTATTATATATCATAAATAAAACATAGTAACGGTATTTATTTATTTTAATTTATATTATAGGTGCACCAAATTACAAATCAGGATATTTCTGGTACCCAAAAAAAATTGCAATTTTTACAATCAAATAAATTATTAAAAGACGTGTTTCGACTTGTTCATCTGAGAGATTAAATAATACATAGAGTAAATTTGAGGCTTCAAGCTCAAGCGGTTTGATCTTGCTATTATTGAGTGAGTATGAGAACCTAGAGCCTAGCACATTTTTAGTAAGAGGTAAGGCATTGTCTCTTATTCTCTCCCAAGGGAACGGGCCGCTAGAGTATTCCTAAGTCTCTTCAGCTATACTGGAAGAATCTGGAGATTAGATCTAAGGAGATGGTGGTGGAAGGAATTGTGGTAGGTATTTGAGACAACCCCTGAAAAAATGAATAGCTGGGCATATCCGAACACAACGGAGTTACACTGCCAGGGTACCATCCGCTCGGTTAACAAAAGTCTTCTTCGAAATTAGGAAAGCTTTTGCTGCTACTGCTTTACAACTTTTTCTGTTCTTAAACCTTTTCTAAATTTCTACCAAAAATTATCGTTGTGAATACCTTGTACAGTTGAGATATTCCTAACCAATCAATTTTTGTGTGAAAACAATTTGGCGCCAATTAGGAGGTCTTTTATATTTTGTATATTTTTGAATTATTGATCCTATTCGGTTTCATATTTTATCTGATATTTTTAAAAGTTTGGTTCTTATATTGCTATATATTTTATATTGAATTGCAAATACCAGTGGCGGCGAAAATATTTGAATTACAACAATCATTGTACTCAACAAAGTAGTACATTATTTATTTATTTAAGGATCTAATTACATAATTTCTCTTACCTAAAACTAAAGAAATAAATTTATACACACCACTATTTATACAAGCGATACATGTTTATACAGATATACCAAAAAAGAAAAAAGAGGAAATCAAATGATATGAATTCTCAGCGAAAACACAAATTAAAATAAAATGTATCCTAACCACTACAACTATAAACCTAGTCTTACTTACACAACAAATTTATTTGAGAAACACCTGGTTAAATTATGGAAAACCATCAAGTAAGCTAAACCAACATTAATTAAATTGACACAATTTTATTCGCCAGAAAATTGGCGATCAAATTTAATGGTCTAATTAAATACGAAAATAGATAAAATTAGTCTTATTTAAACAAGTTAATGTTTATTTTCGAATAGCATTTGTTTCAAAAACCGTCTCCATTATAAGAGTTTTTAGTATGACACTCGTATCGCAGTAAAGTATCTTTACATTCATTTTCAAAGTGCCTAAATCCTTAAAATTAAAAGACTATTTTATGTTTTTATACATTTTCTTAACAAAGGAACGACTTCTTTGTCTACAAGATTACCTCCTCACTAGACGAGATTGGGTATGTTTTCCTATCTTATCCAGCTTCTCTCTTCTGGTATTTAACTCAATAAATTCTTTAAAGAAAGATTCTTAGAGATAAATGTTCCTCGGAAAATTAATGAAAATGAAAGTTTATTACTCTCAGCGTTGGTTTTCCTAAAATAATGATGTAATTTTTTGTTTCCTTAAAGAAAAGAATTATTATTGCAATTTTCTTTTATATATATCTAGTTAGCCTTGCTAGTTTTCATTGAAATAATTGCTTTAAATTTTGTAACCACCGCAAGTAAACATCTTAGTTTTAATAAAATTAACAGAATTACAGTCAAAAGAATAAGAAAATCACTTTTTTCCACGTTTTAAATAAAATTGGGGCATGTCAAAGCTGTATTTTTTATAATTAAACTCTCTTTAATGCACAGTAAAAGTGGCTGCTTTATTCTAAAAGCTTAAAATACGTGAAAGACTCAAAAAAGGTAAAACCACTTTATTGTTTCTCAAAGTACTCGCCTTTGAGATTTATAGACTTTTTATTCGTTTGAACTAATTTTAAAAGCACATTTTCTACTATGAGATTGTGTATACAAAATCTGCTTTAAATGCTTTTTCAGGCAGTGATGAACGTCGATATATGGAAGTGTATTGAAATCACTGTGAGATAAATCAGGACTGGAAGAAGGATTACTCAATAATTAAATGTTTTCAAGTGACAAATGATCGCTTATCCAATATCATCTTTCGTACATCCTTCATTGAGATAGGTCAATCAAATTTAAATTATTGGAATCAGCCATAAATTGTTCTTTTCCGTTGGGATTGATCCCTAAAAACGGCGTTTAGTCAATCTCCACATTGTTATTAAATTTTTTCTTTTATTTAAAATCGGAAAAAATGATTTTTCAAAAATTAATCGATTAATCGATCCTTAAATTTTTAGCACTACCTAATCATACTGTCTAAATGTAGTTTTCTTAGATATTATCTGCTTTTCTATACCAAAATACAAATGTTAGACATGAAAAAACAACCAATCACTACAGAAGAAGAATGTATTGTATTGTATAACGTTAAGGTGTTACTACACTGCGACCTAAAAGACCCATTGTGCCCCCTTCTGTCACTATAAGACGATGAGGATAGTTCTCAACGACTGTAAGTCTTCTAATTTTATCTCCCTAAGGAAGTTCTGAATTTGAAGTGGTTTCAAGCTAGGCAGATCACCCTCCTCTATATTTTGTGTTCCCAGGTAAAGAACCCTGGGATTCTGCAAGGCCACACATTTTGCAAGAATGTGGATAGAGGTTTCGTCCTCCTCACAGAATTTCGACTTTGAGTCTTTGAGTCAGCAATACCTGGTAAGGTTTCCCGTTAATATGTGTAGCTTATTTTTGCTTAAACTGATACAGGCGTTCGATCTTTTTTAGTTGTAGTTTAGAAGTTTCTTGGCCCGTCCTAGTCCCTCGAGATATTTCCAATTTTTGAACATTTAATTCTCCAACTGTCTTTTGATCTCTTCTAATATCGTGTCATTATTGAGCTGGACACATTTTCCAATGGCGCGAATTTCCACCAGGAAAATGCTTGGGTATTTGCCCAAGCTTTCAGAGTGCCTGATTCCAGGACTATATGCTCGTATTCCAGTTCCTTCCGGGGGTTTAGAACTATCTGTATACTACTGAATGGTATGTTTCTTGATTACAGTGGCAATGGAGTCAGCACTCCATTCTTTGATGCAGCCCAGTTTTGTAGTTTTAAAATTTTTTACAAATTTATTCTTCTTTAAAATTGCATCCTAGGGCATGTTCCAGGTGCGTCTGATTACAACATTCCTGATGATTCTATATTTTGTCCTTTTGCCACAGTCTATGCAACTAAATGAAGAAGTGAGAAGTTTAGAATTATCTTTATAGCAAGTACTCATTACACCGGTGTTGCAAACACAAGCTAGTCTATTTAATTTTAAGATATTGGCTCTTTTAGTGGCTAAAATAGTTCTGTAGCCCTAAATCACAGCTCCGTAAGTGATGCATGGTCTCACTATTGTTGTATACATATATCGCCGAGTATTTAGATTATATCCCAAGTTTTCCCGGCAATTTTTCTACCTACTTTTGTTTTATGATTTTTTCTTTCTCTTGTTTATTGCACAAGAGTTATTCCCAGATAGTTTACTTCTGTCTTCCACTCTATGACAATCTCATCTATTTTGCTCAGCTTTGAGTTTTCTTTTTCTTGAAAAGGTTACCACTGTCGTTTTAGTGAGGTGTATTCTCCTCCCAGCACAATTTTATAGTTTATTCTAGTCATTTTCGAAATATATTACATAGAATAACGTTAAATAACTTATATTCTTTTTTAATTCATTTCATTCAAGCCTCCGCAGAATTTTCTACGTTAATTTTACATTACATGTAAAATTTCGTGCGACGACTCATTATTGATTTTACTTCTCATATCTTTTAAAAGCCCAGACTTATTTACACCATTCAAAATGTCATCATAGAATGTATTTCTATGAGGCAAGAGTTCTTTAACCTTGCTTTACGTTTATTTGCAATAAAGGTAAATATGACAACATTTTGGACGATTGACAGTTTATAGTACAGTAACTCATAACAAATGATTGTTTTTGAGGGTGGTCGAGTCGCGTTACTTAACCTTAGAAGGTTTAGATGGATTTTTGACATGTGGTATTTATTTTTCCCTCAATAATTGGAATTCTGCTTCGCCGAGTATTGTATCAAGAATATATCTTTTTGTTCTTCTTCTTGTCATCTTTGAATTGTGATATATATATATATATATATATATATATATATATATATATATATATATATATATATATATATATATATATATATATATATATATATATATACCGGTAATCTTACGTACTGGCACCAAAAACTAAATCGACGTATACAAACCCGGAATTGTAGAGAGATAAGAGGTTCTACCGGCACCGTATATATGTTTTGACTGTATATGCTGTCTGGCACCATATATATTATTTCAGAATACACTTTTCAATTTTATCTTGGACAGACATATTCGACTCGAACGCTTAAGGAGGTTGGGGCGTTAGACAAGAATAATGAAAAATCTGAAAAAATATTTTTTAACAAATTAATGCGTATGACAAAATTTTCTATAAAAAAAACCTAAAGTCAAAAAGTTAAAAAACTTTTAATCCTACATATAGCATACAAACAGTACATTTTTATTGGAGCAAATAAGCAATAGCCCAGTTGTCAGAGAGTTTGACCTCGTCAAAATGTGATGTCGATGAAACTTGGCATTTAAGTACTTGAAACGGTGCAGAAAACGATAAAAAAATCTTTGCTGCTCTAAAGTGTATGCTAACTTTACAATTTTGAAAATAAAATCGTAAATTTGGTTTTTCCATTATATCTCGAAAAAAAAAATTCGAATTACTAATAGCACCACGTGAAAGAGCGGAAAATTTTACTAAACATTATATTATAAGTTATTTTTTAAAAGAATTTGTATTACTATAAAAAATTTTATTTTATATAAATCAATTTCTAAATTATTTTTAACTTTATTAAAAAAAAATAATTTCTGATTTATATAAACACTATTTTGAAAATAAAAATTGCGTCGAATGAATATTGTAAAAAAAATGAAAATTTTAAAACATAAGTTTTACTAAACCCAGATAATCATCATTTTAATTATATTTAAATCAAAAGTAAAAGTATAATAATGATAAATCTACAAGGATTTTTTTTTGTTATGCCTCTATTAATAGATATCTTCACTTTTATAAAAAGCAGTGAGAATTTTAGAAATTATAACTGCCGATCAAATTTTCTATGAGAAAACAAAAAAAAATTTAAAAATTAATGGATTCCTGAGAAAGCTTAGAGTCTCCTCTTTAAAATGCTTCCTTTTTTGTTTTTTTGCTTACAATTTACACAAAGATACTTTAATTTTTCCGAACGTCTCGCCTGAATATTTGAATTCAACGGCTCGGCGCGCGTCGAGTTTTCGAATTTACTTTCTTATTTTTAATAATTTTTTACAGTAATACAATTTTTTTTAACTAACTTTAACTTTTTAACTTTAAATATAATTTTTAGTACAATTTTCCGCTCTTTTGGTGCTATTAGTTTTTCGAAATTTTTATTTTTTTTCCAGATATAAGAAAAACCAAGTTTTCGATTTTATTTTCGAAATTGTGAAGTTAGCATATACTTTAGAGAAGCAAAGATTTTTTTATCGTTTTCTACACCCATTCAAGTACTTAAATGCCAAGTTTCATCGAGATCACATTTTGTGCGAGCTGTTGGTCAATATCCTTCTCTGGCAATGCATATTTTAATATTTATTCCAATTTTATAATGAGACTTTTACTTAATAAAAAATACTATTAAACATTCGTAAACTGTTGAATCTGTCTTTTTAATTAATAATTTCTATTAAGTCATTTTAATTTGAAGTCTTGTAATTTTTGCCAAAATCGCGTATTCTAAAAAATGCTCTAGGTTAGAATATACAGTATATCCACAAATGGAAACGAAAAGTGGAAAAAAATATTATTTTAGTTTATTCTTTAGAAAAATCTTACTAAAGTCCATAAAATAAGATCAGAATATCCAAATCTTAGAATACCTGTACGGTGTCTTAAAAAGTAAAAATGTATCAATAGAAAACTAACATTACTTCATTATTATTCACAAAATGTTTAGGAATTGAAAAAATTGTATGCATCATTTAAAATAAAACATAAATATAAATTTTCAAATTAAAAATTAAATTTCAGTTTTTCAAACATAAAAATTAGTCTTATGGACAAATAAGATTGGCAAATCCAAATTTTAGTTCATTTGTAAAAACACAAATGTACTAAGAAATTAATTAAATGAGAAAAATTATCGAAATTATTTATTAATTGACACAAATGGCACAATTGTTAATATTTTAAAATGAGCCACATTGTTTAAACAAAATTGCACTATATTCTAAGTATAAGTGAACAATTTTTATATTATTTCATTTTGTTATTGCTTTCTTTGCAAAAAAATAAAATTTTAGAGATTCCGTAGATATTGATATAAGTAAAGGTTCCATTTGAGGGTTTTTGATGTAAAAATTTTTAGTTTGGACAACAACTTACTTATATAAACATTTTGAGTAAAATACTAAATAATCGTAGTTACTTTTTAATATTCTTACACATTTTCTTAATTTTCTACATGTAACTTAAAATTGTGATATACGAATCCTATTTTTTTTACAAACATGATTTTTTTATAACGAATAACTTTCTCGTAAAATTAAGATTTTGTTTTAGTGGTTCTTGATAAAAGAGGGGTTTTTAATGCCCAAATGTTATTATCTATATAATTTTTAATTAAAGAGCTTACACCGCAATCCGTTAAAATACCTACCAAGTTTTTGTAAAGATTTTTCAACAATTTTTTAGTTTTTACGCGGAATTCACAAAACGCTTCTAAATGGTGCCTGAACGTTCCTTCCTGCGTGGTGCCACAAAGTTTATATAATATAATAACTTGAAATGTATATCCTTTTGGCACCATATATTATTTCAATTTTATTTTGAAAAGAAGTATTCGCCTCGGAGGTTGAGGCGTTAGACAAAAATTGTTTTTTATTAATTTTCCAATTTTTTAAAAACTTAATTTTACTTTAAAGTGCTTTTAATTTTTTTAAATTATTACCTAATTTTTATACATAAATTTATAAAATGCGGATATTTACATAAATTTAATTTTTTTATTACTAAGTTAGGACAAAAAATTCAAAAGATTCAATGGATCTAAATAAGTAAATAATTATAATCAATGGAGTGGCGAACAAAAAACTAAAACTGTAAAAACTTACCTTGAAAATATTAAAAATGGCAAAAGGTCTTAGATATTATATTTTTTAATAAATATAAAAAAAATAATCGGTTTGGTTGTTATTAAAATAATTGATTATTTATGGATACCGCTATTATAATTTAAAATTAAAATCTAATTTTAATTATTTAAATGTAAAAATGTGAAGTGTAAAATGTAAGTGTAAATGTAAAAATGTAAAGTATAAAATGTAAGTGTAAATGTAAAAATTACTCTTGAGAAATGAATTGGCGTTCTATCGAAATTTTGTAAAAACACAACTTAATTAACTAAGAAATTAATAAAATGACTAAAATTATCAACATTATTTATTATTTTACACAAAATGCATAATTGTTTATAATTTAAAATGAGCCTTTTTGAAACAAAATTGCACTATTTGATTTATTTTACGTAACCTATCATCTCCATACATTTTTCTGCTCTTAAAATACATAATTCTTTATAAACTTTCAGAAATTTTTTAAAGATATTTTATAATTAATAATAATAGTACTTTATTGACAAAGTCAAATGGCCATCGACCGAGGTCCTTCAGCAATTGATATTTTATTTATTTAAAGCTTAAGTACTTATTGTTTTGTAAAAGACAGATTGTATATTTCTAGGAAGTTAATAAAAAAAATTAAAGCTTTTTTTGTAAAAAAAAAATAAAATTTTAAAGACATAGCATCGATATTATTATAAGTAATTGTTTCATTTAAATAAAAAAAAAGGTTTTTGATTATTAAAAATTTTTGTGTAAAATAATACATAATCCTTATTACTTTTTAATTCTTTTACACATTTTCCTAATTTAAAAATATTTAACACACGATATTTTGTAGACTGACTTTATTTATGTCATAAAGTATAAATAATAGTATATTCTGTAACAAGGTTGGAATGAGAATTCGACACAAGTGGAGGAACCACGAGTGTCGGATCTTCATTTCAACAGAGTAACAGACTGTACTTTCTCCACGACCACAGAAAGTAGAAATTAAATATATTAAACCTCAATCTCTCAACTTTGTGGCGGTAGTATTTTTATATTCAAGCTTGGATTTTTGCGGTAGCAAATTCTACATCTGAATCGTTTGAATTTCTTTTCCTTTTTAATAAATTAAAAGTTTTTACAAACCAATATTAAGACCACGTCAACTAATTCGACATTCATGGCAAACCTTATTTTTTTAAACAAGTATGGAATAAAGAGTATCTCTAGTGATATAATGAAGTACGTATAAAATACATAAGAGACAAATGTTTCAGAATTTTCATTCAATCTCAAGAGCGATAATGTTTCTTTTCTGTTATTATAAGTGATTTTAGAATAACTACATTCATTAGTGGTCGTGGAGAAAATTTTAATTCCCAAATGTTATTATTTATATTATTTTTAATAAAATAATTTATGAAAAATTATAATTCTACCTATTAAAGCATGAATCGCAATCCAAAAGCAAGATTTACCTCTTAAGCTTACATCGAAAATATCAAGTTGTTTATTTTTACATCGCATTCACAAAACACGACTAAAAGGTGCTTGAACGTACTTTCGTTCATGGTGCCACAACGCTTCGGTCGCGTCCTGGTGCTTGTACGTAGCGTATGCTATAGACGAGTCTGGGTGACCCCTGGGGAGTATACGGATTAACTAAAATCGGGTTTTTACATATAAATGGTCCAAGTGGCACCTTCCTGAAAATTGCTGTGGGGCATCCTGGGGTGCTCAAGATACCAAAAATGACTTAAAACGTTGTGGCACCAAAAATTGGTGCCACAACGTTTTATATGGTGCCACAACGTCTATATAAGGTCGTTTTTGGTGCCGGAACGTAGGGTTACATATATATATATATATATATATATATATATATATATATATATATATATGAAGTGTGTATATTAGAATTATTTTTTTTCCTTTTTCTAATTCTAATTTTTTTGTTTTTATGGAATTCCAGTGGTTTAAAATTCTTCTAAAATCGTTTTATTGTCGAGATATCGAAAATATTAACTATATCTTACAGTATTTTAAATATAGGGGAGGCCGGGGGCTACTCGTGACGCGAGGCTATCCGAGACAGTGAAGATAACTTAAGTATCAAATATTAAATCAATTGCCGGTAATCATTGTAAGTTAGATCTCTATGTCACTCTTTTACCAACGGAGTTTGGCTGACATGTCAACTCTGTTGCAGTGAATGTAGAGGCATTTATGTTTTCCAGCGTCAAAAGATGTTTTTCTTCGTCGCTGAAGTATTCGACTATTGACAACAAAAAAGGGCTAGAATTTTTTCAAGATAAGTGTTTTTGCTAAGTTATGACTAAATAATAAGACGCATGTTGTTATTTCGATTTATCTTCATGCGAGTCGGGGATTTCATGAACGCACTTGGCCGGGGGTTTTCGGGGCACCCTGATTTTTACTCGGCGAATAAATTTAATAGATAATCACAAAAGAAAAAAGTACGCTGTGTCTGCTGACGCAATGAAAACGGCTATAGCAGCTGTCAAAAATATGGAAACATCAGAGTAGCTACAAGGACATACAACGTACCTCGATACTCGTTTCACCGTTTTTAACTAAAAATAACAACAAAATATTCGGGAACTATAAAGAAAACCCCAAAAACGACTAAAAAGAAAACAGAAAACCACACAGAAGCGAGAACAAGCACCGAAAATTTTAAAAGACGGCAAGCACAAATTTTTTTCTAATATTCACCTTCGAGCGGGAGCGCTTTTTAGAATTACACGAAAAGGCGCGCCGCGGCAATCTGCCGCAATTAGTTTTTCAGGTTTGTAGTTTACAAATAACGAAGAAAATTTATTTTACTTAGTAAAATAAGACAAATATGCCATTCACAATCATTTTATTATAGTAAAAAAAATATATATAACATTTCCAAAACAAACAATCTAGATAAACTTACACGACAGGGCGCGCCAGCGGCAATCTGCCTCAAATACGTTGCAAATTCGATCTGGTTTGGAACTTTCGCTTGTACCAACTGAACAGAAATATTATATTGCACCAGATGAGTAGATAAGCGGAGTCAATAACATAAACAAGGAATACCTAAATGCCCAGTTTCGAAGGAATCGCCACATTTTAATTATAACACAAAAACAAAAAGTTGCGGCAATCTGCCGTTAATGAAGTTGAGAAATATTTGTGACGAATAAAGATCTTCAAAAAACTCAAATTTCTATTGAATTTTCAATTTGCTTTATTGCAATAGCCCATGATGTCTCCCCTATGTTATTAGGTAACATAGGGGATAACACAGATATTAGCTATAAATTTTACTTTCCCGGCCCCTCGCCAAGGGAAAGTATTGTGAACGCGCTAAAAATTTGAGATAACGACGGATATATCCATTTTGAGGTCCCCTGTGACGATTAAAACGATTTCCAGATGGAAGTCTTTCCGTCTGTCTGTGTGTATGTCTGTATTCTTCCACGATAGCGTCCGCACGCTTAATCCGATTGAGTTTAAATTTGGTATATGGGTTTCGGGTGATCGGTGATTGAACCCATTAGTTTTTGGTTGAAATCGCCCCACCAGGGGGCGCAGGAGCCATATGTACATCGCGAAAAAAATAAAGACTTAAAGTTTTTATTTGATATTTAGGCTCCTCTCTGGCTTGTAAATACATCCTGAAATGTTTATTCCTTAATTTTAAACTTAAAAAAATTTTATTTAAACTAAAAAATTGCAACCCGTAGCGTCCAAACGCTTGGTCCGATTGAGCTGAAATTTTATATGTGGGTATCGGATCATCGCGGAATGGATCCGTTTATTTTTGGTTGAAATCGCCCCACCAGGAGGCGCATTAGCCCATATGTACACTGCGCGTCATATAAAACTGGTACACTTTTTTTTCCCAATGTAAACCTAACTTAATCAATCAAAATAACCGTCACATTTGTCAAATTGATCAAATCCGAATAATTTCCAAAATAGCTTGGCAGAAGATGAAAATTTAATAGTAATGGAGCTATGACAAGTTATTAATTATTTAATTGAAATTTTTAATTTCTCCATCTCGTTTTATTGCTGTAAAAAATTTAATTTTATCGTTCTTACTAAAATTTTTGTTGACCTCACATCACTGCCCTAGAAATTATAACAAAAACTGACACATTTTAAAAGATGCTTTTACACACCTAGAAAAACACTATTTTAGATTATAAGAGTTGTACCAGTTTTATATGACGTGCAGTTGTACATTACAAAAAAATAAAATACCTAAAGTTTTTATTTGGTATTTAGGTGCCTTATTGGCTTGTAAATACATCCTCAAATTTTCATTCCTTAATTTTAATACTAAGCAATGGAAAAAAAATTTAAAATTTAAAATCCCAATGACATTTGACATGTCAAAGAAAAAGTAAGCAAAATTCCGACCCTAAAAAATTGTTTTACTTTTTTTTGATACGTGAAGTGTTTTTCCTTTTATATTTCAAATGTCGTTTTTACTTTAAAATAATTCGAAACGAATTTTTTTTTGGGACCAAATTAATTATTTAATTTTTATTTTATAACTGCCGGAAAGTCTTGTGGCGACACAACAGATTTTTTATATATTATATTGAGAAGATATTGAAAATTCTCAGTTTTTTATATTGTTAATCTTTATTTTTTAAATTCATATCTGACATTTTATAAATTAACAACTACTAATCTCTATAAACAAACCTCCCCTAACAACCATCACCAATCTTTTCAAATATTTTTTTAAATTCATTTAACATACACATTTTTCATAATTTAGTCCCATTTTTTTATACCATATACCCTGTTGAGTTACATTATTGCACAACAGATTTTATTCTGGTGGTAGCTAAAAAATTAACAAAAGTTTAAAAATATTGTTTCAAATGAAATATATATTGTTTCAAATGAGATATACTTATATAGGAACAAAAAACATAATTATTATAAAAATAATCAAATCAAGTTCAACACTTGACTTTTCCAGTTTTCTGATATATTTTAAATAAGTTTTATCCTAGTTTGATTAGTATTTTTCTTAAATTTATTAGGTAAACAACAAAATTATCTCACAAAAGTTAGAGCTGGATTTTCTGACTCAACTTCATATTTACTGGGCTGCTTTTGGGATAGTCTTTCTTGTGGAAGATTTTTCGGTAAAGGTGGTACTCTTGGTAATATCAGAGGAGCTAGATAAGTCATCTGAACTTAATTTTCTAGACCACTGACTAGATCTGTTTCCTCTGCATACATTTCCATATAAAAAGTAAAACATTAACTAAACTTACTTGTTTTGTATTTTAGACAGTGTTGCCGATTGCGAGAATTTTACAAGAAATGCGGGTAAAATAGTGGAGTTTGACTTTGGCTCTGAAGCACCGTAAGTCAAGAACAAGAATGATGAATGACCGGTAATTCGTAAGACATACTTTTTTGATTGTGACGTCATCTGTCAGTCAATATTAATAAAATTGTCATCTAGTGGTGTGCGCGTATTTTCCTTTGTTCGTAGTGGTATTTTGATATGACGAGTCCGGCAACACTGTTCGTAGATTGTAAAATAGTGTGGACAACTGCCGGTTTGCCCGTAGTGGGCCACCGTTAATTTGCCGATGTTGGCCCATTATGAATCTGTAACTTGTGGGCCAGTAACAGTTTTGTATCAAAAGTCAGTTTCCCCTCACTTACACCACGAGGCCAGCAGTTTCCCGGCACTTGATTATTTGTTGGGTATCTTCTTGTTTAGATATTTTAAAATTGATTTGCATTTTCTTGTAAAATCTTTCTTTTATTTGTATATTTTTATTTAAATCTCTTCTTGTCCTCAAGTTTTTTTATTCAACTATTTTCTTTTAGTTTTTCTTCCATATTTTTCTCCAATAGTATTATATTATTATTTGTTATTACACTTCTTTCTATTCTTTTAATTTCCTTTTCTGTATGTTCTGACTTTGTTTCTTGTACTGTTATCTTCTGTTCTAATATCTCCTGTGTTCTATTTAGTTCTTCAAATTTGTTTTCTATTCTTAGCCAATTTTTCTATAATATTTGCTTCCACACTTTTCATCATTTTTTCCAAATCTTCTTTGTCTTGTTGTCTTCCATCCCTTAGTCTTCTTAATTCTATTAAGACCATCCTTATTCCATCATTATCTTCCTTCATCTTTTGGGTTCACTTAATTTCAAGCCCCACGTGGAGCGCCAATTGAGAAGATATTGAAAATTCTCAGATTTTTATACTTCTAATAATCTTTATTTTTTTAAATTCATATCCGACATTTTATAAATCAACAACTAATCTCTATAAACAAACCTCCCCTAACAACCATCACCAATCTTTTTTTTAAGTCCTTCTCAAATATTTTTTTTAATTCATTTAACATACACATTTTTCATAATTTAGTCCCATTTTTTTATACCATAACAATATATATTCTACTTATAATTTTTATTGTTAACTTTTCATTATATTGTTGGTACCATGGTTAGTACAACTGTTGGGTGGTGTCTTAAATAAATAAACTTCCTTGTAATTAACATCCTTTGGTAAACATTTTATTTTCTCCCATTTGAGCCAACTTATGTATACTGCATTTTTTAGAATATCTTTTCTAATATATCGTCGGTTAAAAGTCAAAACCTCATAAGTCATAAATTGGTAATTTTTTTGAATTATGAGGTTACGGGTTGAAAACATTGTTCTGGATGTACTGATGCCACAACCAAATTAAATCAGTCAGTAAAGACTACTAGCGCATTCTGTTGAAACCTCATAAAACTATTTCAATAAATTAGTAATATTCAGTGCAGTTTTTTGGCTCTCCTGAAAAGTTGTCAATGAGGTTTTGACTTTTAACCGACTATATATAGCCTTATTTTTATGATTTCCTATGTATTTCTTTCTCCTCTGATAAGTAATTCGATAAGTACTGCTTCTGCTACACTTAATAATTTTTCTGTTATAATTTATAGGTTAAGAACCGATTGAGAATGTTCTTCTAGCATTGCCATACGCCGAACAAATTGTAATGAATGTATTAATAAAATTTTAGATAGACAGTTCTTATTCTAATCAAACAGCCACAGCCTACTCACTTTTACCAAAATCGTCATTCACTGTATGTCTACTTTAAATTCAATGTCATTTTAAACTTGAAAATTTTCATATTTTGCACCCTATTTTGAAGGTGTTTCCGAAGAGGTACGGAGGGGCACATCAAACCCTAAGCTTACTTTTTGATGCTCTATCAAAATCTGAAGTCAGAATTTTAAAATTCATAAACACAAAAAAGCTACACTCACACACACACATATCGAATTCAGATACCGAACATATATGTTCAGTGAAAATAGGTAGATTTGTACAAATTTTGAGGTTGCATTCCAAATGTTCGGATCGTGCATTGTTGAATTTAGAAGTTATAATCAATTCCTTTGAGAAAAATAAGATAGTAGACAGACCAACATACCAACTGATATGATTTGAAACCGTATGCGATAATATTTAGATTATTATCATTTGCTGACTAGAATAACGTTAAAAAAAGGTCTTGCAAATGTTGCCTCTACAGCAACTGCTTCGTAACAAGTACGCGTTTATTGCGTCATAAACCATCCCGACATCCTAAACCAGCTACAGCAAACTTTAACGCTTAAGGTAATTTTGGTGATGCTTAGAAATTCCCATAACTCAAATTCTTTTACAGAAGTTGTAAATTTCCTCGAACTTCCTCTAATAGAGACAAGTTATTGAACTCAAACTACTCCGGAATTGAGGCACTCCAGACAGGCATCTCCATTTAATTCATGACATCAGCCATCATTCAACTCCCTACTTACATAGGTGTAACCAAGATTTATTTTAGAGGGGGACGGCAAAATTCATTCGGTGGTCTACCGTAACATTGACTTTAAGGTGCTTCAGAGATTGGGAAACTTTTCTTATTTGTAATTTTTTACCGTAAAAATACAGCTTGTTTTCATAGTTTATAGCCTACAACAAACATTTTACTAGAACAATTATTTTAATGATGACAAATTAAGAAAAATTAACGTTTAATAACAAATATCTACCTGTACATAACTTATTTGCTTACGAATTATAAATATTAATTACACAATTATTACAATTAGATAAAGAAATTCATGAACTACTCGAAGTACTCATATTTGAAACAGATTTCTCACCCAGAATATCATTTGCAATATTTTTTTATTTTCAATTGAACTTTCCACATATTCCTCCGCAACTTTATTGGATTTCCAGCCTCCATGTCTTTTTAATTTTAAAATATCGGCTCCCGAGTTAGCCAGTAATGTGGCCAAGCTTCTTCTGAAGCAATGTCCGGTAAATAAACTGAATTCGGTAAGCCGATACATTCAGCAATCTTCTTCGGTAAATTGCCAAATGTATTAATGCCCACCGGTTGAGTACTACATTTTCCCTTACAATATTTTACAAAAAAACGGTTATGTTTTACATTCGACGGTTTTAAATTTAAATAATTTCTAATAATGTCCACAAAATTTACATTTTCCATGTCCCCTTCAGATATTACAAATTCACGTATAATTTTAGTCTTATTTTTTGGAATTTTAACTATGTAATAGGTTTCTTCAAAAAAAACATCTTCTATTCGTAAAAAAGTTAACTCGGATTTTCGCAATCCACCATCTATTCCCATAATCATTGCTACCTTAAAAGATAAAAATATCAAAAAGACTATATACTCAATACTAATTTCTAAAATATTTACTTTTGCCATTAAAAATTCCTTGTTATCAGCTTCTTTAAGAAATTTTGTAATATCATTTTTTGAAAAGATATTTGATTTTTTAGCCTTATATGAATCTGATTGACGCTTTAAAAGGCTACTAAACTGGTGTAGGTCTTAATGTCGACATTATGTTTTAAGGATATTACACATCGTCACATGGAGTACCTAGTCCATAATGTGGAGGCCTTTAGTCATTTTTTGCCTTCAAAATAGGCCAGCATTACTTTTTCGTTGATGAATTTTCCTGTTTTTTGTGCTCGCCATTATTCAAATTTTCCATAACAAATATTATATCTTTAGATTTTGTTGGAATAACTGTTGATAACGTTCTTTGATCAGTTTCTTCTACGTCACTTGGTACATCTGACTCGCTTTAGGACATATTTACTAATATTTTTATTATTGTGATTGTTGGTTTCTAATATTTATTATTGACTAATAACTTATCAAAATTATAGATATAAGTAATATCTATTAAGCTTTTTTTTTCAAAATTAGAAAAAATCTTGTACATAACACGTTAGGAAAAAGGACTTTTGTTTGACTCTCGTATTTGCAAAAACAAAATTCCTTATTTCCTAAGTGGTTACGTAAATAGCTATTTGAACACTAAACATTTTTCTGAGAAAACATGGTAAAACATTATCCAAACAAATCAGTTTTAATGGAAATCACGCAGTTAACAAGGTGTGCGAACTTGTTAACAGAAGGATTGTTTTATATGATCAAAGAAATACCCATTTATTTAAGTGATAGGTTACGTATCAGACCAATTTCTAACACAATATCTGGAGTACTCTTTGTCTATATACGGCAAATGAACCAACCAGCTTTTACTATTGACACAGTAATTCTATCAGCTGAAGTAACACCGACCAACTTGCGCCAACATCCTTATATGTACAAGTAAATTTTACTTTAAAAAGGATCAGCTTCCTCTATGTTTATCTCAACAACGTATTAGGACGAAGTAACTAGATTAACAACAAAGTTATTATGTAAATAGATAGACTTAAATATATTTCTTTTATCCCTGGATGATTCGGGAAATTTGGATGTTAAATTTATTGATAATGACCTTTTTAAAATTTGATCACGAACGCACCTGGTAAATCTTCAAAAAGATGCTCCACGAAGATCAGTTTCTTTATGTCAAGGTCTTTACAAAGAAAAAGTACAAGAGATCGCGACAAACTATGAAGACAGGTATGCTACATTGTCTGATTTAACCACAAAATGAGAGAATGATTCAACTAACTTTTCTAGCTAATTTAAATCAGTTTCCAAATGATTCAGGTTCAAATGTACACAGCCATAATTCATCAACTATCATAATATCCCACATTTTTGTATTCCATAGATTTGTTTTACCAATTATTATAACGGAGCTATCAAAAACAAATATATTATAGAAGTGTGGAGAGAAGACCTGAATACAGTTGTAGAATTAAATAAAGTGTATAATTTCGACCATTCACCAGTCATCATCAGTGCTTCCTTAATGTAAATACCCAATACAATCAGAGTAGTCGTGATTTTAAAATTAGGTTGTGACATTAGGAAAATTTAATTGAGTACTTCCAAGTCAGGTAACTGGAAGTATACAAGTTGGTGAAGACATTTAATTGTGAAATGTAATATTATATGTAAACAAATATTTAAAAAAACATTAAAAAATTTCGAAAACATAAAACACTTTTGAAAAACTTTAAAAAACTTCATGCGTCAACTGTCAATTAGGGAAGTAATGATACCAAATTAAGAAAGTAAGAAATAGAAATATAGTAATTTACGTAACAAGTACCGAAAGTGATATTTTACGGGAAGAGTAGGAAATTTCCAGGACGAGCCGTAGGCGAGTCCTGGAATCCTGCGAGTCCCGTGAAATCACTTTTGGATCGTGTTACGTACAATATTTTTTCTGCAGCCGTTTTGTATGTTAAAAAGGTTATCGATGGATAATAACGTATAAAATTTATATATCTAGACAATTACATATAACAATCACTCTTATGAATACATTACTTTCGCAATAATTCCGCTTTAGCATATTCACTAATCTCATGTGGAATCATTTCCCTACTTATTTCCACTTTTTTTTATTGGAAAAGCGAAAAAACGCACACCAATGTTACATGACAGGCGCTGTCAGAATAAAATACAAGTTCATGTTATTGTCAAAACCGCCTACTAGATATCCAAAATCATCCCGAAAGTAACACGAATCGTACCGAAAGTAAAGAAATCGTTCCGAAAGTGAAAAAAATCGTCGATTTAATAAATCATACCGAATATTTTGTTCTCGAGACGGCTGCAGAAAAAATATTTTACAGAATGGAAGTCTGTCACATTTTTAATCTTCTTCTTTCTGGATATTAAAACCTCATATTTTATCAAAAAAATTTTAATTTTAACGTTTCGTCATTTTTTTAGATTTACAAGTCGAAACGTTAAAATTAAAACTTTTTTGATAAAATAAGTGTTAATATCCAGAAATTTGAAGTACCAAGCCACTATGAACTATATAAATGAATTATTGTTAGATTTAAATGCAAATAATATTTATTTTGATGATTTTACTCCCAGCAGAACATTAATTATTAATCATAATCTCTTTGAAGAAATTTATACAGTTTATGTTGTCCCTCCTGCGGCCTACACTTATGAGTTTCCACTGTTTCTCAACTTATCGAATTACTCCAGACCTATTGCATCGACAAACTGCAACCGCTGCCTCCGATATGAATATTCTGACGTTACCGCCGAAATGGTATGAAACAGGTGTGCCAGAATTCGTCGTAATTGTATTCAACCCTGATTCACGATAATTCGAGCACCTAACTATTCCCAAATTGGAAACTAACTGGGAGTGCAGAGGTATAAACATGTTGGAGTCAGATACGTAACTGTATAATAATTTGCGTTTGAATTTCGAGAGCTAGATTGCAGCCAGGTTGCAATTTTGATCCAATTTCGTATAAGCAAATGCATATGAGTAATTTCTACGATTTCAGTTGAAGCAAAAAGCGTGTCTTAGTTGACAATGACACCGTACTATGACTGTTTACATTAAAAGCCATGTTTCACATAATAATAATAATAATAAGTTTATTTACGTACAATGCTGCTAATAAGTATGTTACTAACGCTTTCGAGTTAAGATATCAGCTAGGGGAGAGTGGAAAAACAATAATCTATTGAGTGGGGTAGACACGGTGATCTACACTGATGGTTCAAAAATGGACTGCCGCAGGGAATTACCTCCTTACCTATCCAGTAAGTGGCCTACGGAAACAGTACATTTCCTGAACACCACGAGATGGATCTAAAACAACCAAATAAAGCTCGGGTTTACGCGATCGTGGTAGCAAAACGGTGCTAAAGCGCTAATTGGGGCTCGGAACAGTTGTCCGGAGCTCGCCACTTGAACCAACCAACCAACCAACGCTTTTTAGTCAAATTATAAATGGAATGATGGAGCACGGATATCTCATTTTAAACTATGTAAAGGGTTATCGTCTAACCAGAAATAACCGATTTTATAATTTGAATATTTTTTGTAGATAAAATTTTAAACTGGAAGCCATTTCCTTCTTGGAAATAACAGAGGCACTGTTAGAATTCTTCTAAAATACTTTTTGTTGAAGGCATTCTATATTAGATAACTCCATAGTGGTCTTTATTTCATCACTTCTACCTTTCTCGATTTATCTATTGAGGAAAACTTGATTGAGAGAAGCTATCACTACTTGCACTGAAAAATATGGTGAAGCTTCATTCATACTTATATTTCTTCATTTGATTTATTATTATCCATCAGGGAAAAGTCTTGTGTGAAAAAATGTGCAAGTTACGGTGCCATCAAACACATACGGCTTGAAACTTTTATTATTTATCAAACCCAAATATTCACTTTCGTCGGACATTCAGTTTGTGCTTTCATCATTCAATTTGTTTGTTTATATTTTTTTTAAGAAAAATTTAGTTTTTGTTTAATTAAATATTAAATTGGGAAATTGGAACCTTTGGTTTTTCAACTTAATTAAATATTAGCTCTCAGTGCTGAAACTAAAGTACTGTAATCAAAGTTGAAATAGGTTGCTGCTGAAACAGAATTCTCTTAAACTTTAATTTTTCTTAATCCACATATATTTTTTAGCATACCCACTTCGATTTTTATTCATCTAAATTTTGATTTTAGCTCCGTCTGCCAAGGAATAAAGTGACTAAGATATTGATTCTCTGGTCCTGGGGTTGAATCTCGGTTAAGGTGTTCCTTATTGTTGTTGTACAGTGTGTCCCATTTAGGATGAAGACACCTCCAAATTTTCGTTATTTGAAGGAATACAGATTTTAATTTTTGCAGTTATACATGGTCATGGATTATATTTTTTAATATAATCAACTGAAATCTGACCTATAAACTAGGCCTACTACGAACTGACAAATAGGCAGGTTCCCGATATTTTGCTTCGCCTTAGAGATATTGAAAACAATTATTAGAAAACATTGTTCAGAATATTATATATAAGAGAAAATTCGCATTTTTAATTTTTTTATTATTTTGTTCTATACACAAAATAAGTTTTTCTTCAAGTTCAAGATGTCAGAATATTCATAGTCTCCCCTCTGATATCCAATGTTGAATTCACATTCCCTTAAGAATTTATTTTGAACTATCTCAATTCTATTGATATCCGCTTGATAAAACGGACACCATATCATACAATTATATTCAATAACTGATCGAACGAGAGAGCAACATATTAATTTAGAACAGGGAAAATATGTCTGAAGATCTTGTAATAAAGCCCAATAATTTAAATGACTTAGAAACAATATTATCAATGTGTGTCTTAAATGTTACTTTGGAATCAAATAACATATCAAGATCTCGAACACTATCAGCCACTGACAAATTAACATTTTTCACTTGGTAGGAGTATTCAATTGGATTTATAATTCTCGAAAATGTGATTTGATAACATTTGTTTATATTTAGATGAAGCATATGGGACAAATTGCTCAAATCTAGTGGCAACAGTTCAGCATCACAGACATTGTCGATGATCCTACAAAGTTTGAAGTCATCTGCAAACATAAAAAAATAGCAGCTTTGTTTGTATTACCTCTGATATATCATTACTAAATAATAAAAAGAGTAGTGGACATATATGGGATCCCTGGGGATCCAGCATATTTGACATACTGGGTTCTACCTCTCAAATAAGATCCGATCCAGTTCAAAAAGTTACTGCCAATGCCTAACACGGAGAGTTTCGCAATTAGAAGGTCATGATTGACTCTATCAAATGCTTTTGAGAAGTCAGTATAAATAGAGTCACCCTGGTGCCTTTCCTCCCATCACCCTGAAAAGGAGGAAAACTCCTATAGCAGGGAATTAGGAAAATGAAATGTCCTAGAAAATGTAATATATACCAAATGAAAATAAATAATAAACTAAAAAAAAAAAAAAAAAAAATGCCTTTTCTCCGAACCGTTTAAAAAATTTGTGTTGGTGGATCTTCCTTATTAATTATGTTCCTTGTGTCATGAGTAAGTTTCTTAGTGATCAAAAATTCAAATAATTTGGGGATTTCAGATTGCTTACTCACGGGACGATAATTCTTTATATCGTCTCTAGCCCTAGATTTATGGATTGGAGTGAGAAAACTTTATTTCCAAAACTTAGGAAATGTTCCTGATTATAGAGAGATATTAAAAATGATTTGAAGGGGTTTCGCCAGAGTGAATACATAATTTTTTATGAAATATAGAGGAATTCCGTCAGGGCCACTAGCAGTGGCGTAGCCAAGGGCCCCCCCCCCGAAATTTCTATAAGTTTATAAGAAAATGTGGTAACTATATAAATCATAATTATTTTACGTTTTTGAGCCAGCGATTAAGTTATATTCAGATGATTCACAAACAATGTATACGGTTATTCTACAAAGTGAATGGGATATTTGGACAGTGAAATGCCAAAAAGTAGATTCCTGTCTTCCTCAAAGTGCAGTCGATACTTTAAATGTAGCAGATCCATTTTAGCCGTTTTACCCGTTACCACTGCCTCTGTAGAACGAACTGAACGAAGTTTCTCAACGATGAAAAGACTGAATAATACATCTACCAATTGATTAACAGGCCTAGCTTTGACAAACTTGCAGAATTGCCTTTGAATAATGCTCATTCAAAGTTCAATCTTATATTAATAATTAGTTGTCTTTTAATTTTATCTTAATAATTAACAAATTGTTGTTAAATAAAATAATGTATTTAAATAGCCTACATTGTATACAGGGTGACCCAGAGTTAAAAGTTAAACGTTTAGGATCGGGTTTTCAGGAAAAAAATAAGATTTTAATTTTTTTCTCAAAAACTAAGCGAGATACGAATAAAATTGAAGAAGCTAAAAATTTGTGTGTTCAACTATTTAATCCAAGAAAAGTAACGAACATACAAAAAACAGTGGCGTACAATGATTTGTCCCAATATCAATTAAATTACCTTGTGGAACGTCACTGGAATTAATAATTTAATTCTAATAATATTTAAATTGTTGCCGCAAATAAGCGTGCCAAGTTTTATCAAAATCAACCAAATTGTTTTTTGAGTAATTCATAAAAAACTCTTTTGTTCTAAAATCAAAACAAGTTAGTACCCAGGATTATAAGAGTAAAAAATCTTATTTTTTCCTGAAAACCCGATCCTGAACGTTTGACGGTTTAATCCTGGGTCACCCTGTATATTTACCCCATCCCTGCTGAAAAAAGTATTTATGGTAAGTATTATCTACGAGAAATAGTGGGCCACTAGAAAGTTTTTAAGGGGCTATCGTAAGTTGGTCAATTACTTCAGTTATTTCAGTTAAATAATTGCAAACATTTAAACACTCTCTGTTTTCATATTCAGGAATTTGTCATTAAAATCGGTACATCGCTTTCGCCAGCTGCACCTCAGCCTCTTGGGCTTTTTGTGCCTTTTTGTACATGGGGTTAAAATAATATTTTTTTTTAATAAGTTTTTTCGATATCTATAAAGCGAAGCATAATATTTTAGCTAATATCTTAAAAAACGTGTGACCCATCACCCTGTATGATTGTGCAAATATTCAAATGTGTATTCCTTCAAGTAACGAAAATATAGGGGTGTCTTCATCTTAAATGCGACACACTGTATATTAAATTTTCATCGTTTATATTTATTCCGTTATCTAACCAAAAGTTGTCACAGGAAATTTAGAAATATGTATAATGCGGAATATCTTATTATTCGCATCTATTTGTTTTTTACCAATTTTTTGTACATGGGGTTAAAATAATATTTTTTTTTAATAAATTTTTTCGATATCTATAAAGCGAAGCATAATATTTTAGCTAATATCTTAAAAAACGTGTGACCCATCACCCTGTATGATTGTGCAAATATTCAAATGTGTATTCCTTCAAGTAACGAAAATATAGGGGTGTCTTCATCTTAAATGCGACACACTGTATATTAAATTTTCATCGTTTATATTTATTGCGTTATCTAACCAAAAGTTGTTACAGGAAATTTAGAAATATGTATAATGCGGAATATCTTATTATTCGCCTCTATTTGTTTTTTACCAATTTTCTAACTCTATAGACTGAATTAACTAATTAAAAATATACTTTTATAATAGCTTTTATATTATCAGCACGCCATGGGCCATATACTATACGCCTCTGTTACATAAATAACTACAAATAGGAATTCTCTTTCCACAAATCCTTTTACTCCTGGCACATTATCGTAACATAAAAATTTGGGTCATACTATCATTGTTGGTTTAACGAAAAAACCTCAATTTTATTTGGAACATCCTGTTTGTCTAAGGTAACTCTGACCCCGTTATGGATCGATTTTCCTTCAAGTTTTATCCGGAATACCGCAGATGCAAATATTTGATAAAATCTCTTTTGTAGCAAGAAAAGACGAAAATCTTTGACAATGAATACGTATTAGCTTCTATATCGATACGTCCCGGTCAAACAAAATTCCATCCGTCTCCAGGCGGAGGCTCTTTGAATTTTGTAATAAAGTTGAATATATTATGTTGCGTCGAATAGGATATTTTATTTTGTAGGAAACTTTTAATAACTTGCATATTTGTACATTAAATTCTTAACGCCACTTTTATCATACATCTTTTTTTTTAATTATTAATTAAATCAATTTATGTTTATCTTCTTAATATAAATCTTATAATAGATCAAATGCCTATTAGACCTAAAAAATATTGTTACAAATGGTTAATCGACCACTATTCCAAACTGAAACTAAAAACTTATTATGTATACAAACAAATACTTAATTATACTTAATTACTTTTTATTAAATCTATAATTTTTTATTGTTATATATAATTTCTACGGAACTTATCAGTAATGAATTCTTGAGCAATCGTTGACTGAGTCATCCTTTGAAAAAGAAACTGTTTTCCTTTTTCATTTCTAATGGACTTGATTTTCTAAAGGTACAATATTAACATCTCTACAGGTATATAATAAGCTGAATCAAGACCCACAAAATACACCAATAGGCTCAGGTTGCTTAACAGATGTGTTGAAACATTGCTGATCTTGAAAGATTGTTTATCTTGAGAAATTACTTACTTTGAAAGATTGCTTATCTTGAGAGAATGCTTATTTTGAAATATTGCTTATCTCGGGAAATTATTGATCTTGAGAGAATGCTTATCTTGAGAGATTGTTTATCTTGGGAGATTGTTTATCTTGAGAAATTACTTACTTTAAAAGATTGCTTATCTTGAGAGAATGCTTAACTTGAAATATTGCTTATCTCGGGAAATTATTTATCTTGAGAGAATGCTTATCTTGAGAGAATGCTTATCTTGAGAGAATTCTTATCTTGAGAGATGGTTTATCTTGAGAGATTGTTTATCTTGAGAGATTGCTTATCTTGGGAGATTGTTTATCTTGAGAGAATGTTTATGTTGAAACATTGCTGATCTTGAGAGGTTACCTATCTCGAGAAATTACTTACCTTGAAAGATTGCTTATCTTGAGAGATTGTTTATCTTGAGAGATTGCTTATTTAGAGAGATTGTTTATCTTGAGAAAATACTTACCTTGAAATATTGTTTATTTTACATAACGATTATCTCAAAATTTTGCTTCTCGCGAGAGATTATTTATCTTGAGATAATGCTTATTTAGAGATATTGTTTATCTTGAGAGAAGGTTTATCTTGAAACATTGCTTACCTTAGAGATTGCTTATCTAGAGAGATTGCTTATCTTGAGAGATTGTTTATCTTGAAACATTGCTGTTCTTGAGAAAATACTTACCTTGAAAGATCGTTTATCTTAAGATAATGCTTATCTCGAGAGATTATTTATCTTGAGATAATGCTTATCTTGAGAGATTGCTTATCTTACTACATTGCTTATCTTGAGAGATTGTTTATTTAGAGAGATTGCTTACCTTGAGAGATTTCTTATCTTGAGGGATTGTTTATCTTGGGAAATTTTATTAATAAATGACAGAACAAAATAATCAATATTTAATAAATCTTTTTATTTTATAGAATCTGTGAAAAGAGTAAAAAGAATACATTTATATGTTATCCTTAAAGAACAGTTTAAAACAGATAGAAAAGTAGTACTTTTCTTATTTTAGTAGTCATTAAAACTTTAAAATAACATCGAACATGTTAAAAAAATTAAATCACACTTTTTGGAGGGCCATTAATATGATTGTAAATTTTTCATACAAATCTTATATCAACATAAATGGCATATCTTCAACTATAAATGAAAATATCACTTGTTTCGTATGGATATATAGATAATAACCGAAAAAGAGCCCTTATTAACCATCGTTCAAACTATAATAATAAAGTAAAAAAGTGAATGCATTCAAATAGATCCAGGCAAACAATTTAAAACTTTTCAAGCTATACCATTATTTACAAAATGAACTCAGATACGTTTTTCACTATGCAATATCAGAGCTTCATTGTAATTCTGTGATACTTAGTTCTAAGAAAATCGCGGTGGCCTAGATTCTATGATGTTGGATTTAATTCCCAGCTCTTCTACTAATCACACAACTTTGATTATTCTTCAGAGTACACTATAAATGGTTCTTGTATCCCCAGATGATGTTATTGTTTTCCTGAGAAAAGGTAGAAGTGAAAGAGACAGAGATAAGGATTAAATTCCCTACAGGATACGTAATTTCGTACTTATCGTGTCAACTGTATATTATCATTATTCCTCCATTACCCGACCTTATAAAAACATTGCTTTAGGTACAGATCAATTTACATAATAGCGTACGCTCGGATTAGTGGAAGACATTTAATTTTTTTTTCTAAAGACGATTTCAAATTTGGCCAAGACAAATGAAGTTTTTCGTTGAAATATTGCGTATTTCAGAAGAGATTAAAGGACCACTGTTACGTGAGATGACTCGCAAGGAAGCTTTTTCATTAAACTAATGGATATGGGTGAATATTTGGAAAAATGGACTAAGAGCTGTCTTCACATTAATTCGGTTTAACCAATGACAAATACGACTTAAAATATATTACGATTTTAAGAACAAGTAATTTTATTATAAAAAACAAGTGGATTTACAAAACAAAATGCCGAAATTTGTTAAATATGTTTTTTAGTATACAATAAAATCACTGTTAATAAAAAATTACTAGACGTTTTTCTAAAATCGTTTTCAAAGGTAATATTAAGAATACTAGTTAATTTTACTAAATGTGACAGTAATAATTTTTTTGTGGAATTTTTGGAACTATTTGTTTAAAAAGGGAAGAAAAATATTTAAAAAAAGTAAAATCGTTACTTGATACTAATTAATTAATTCGTATATACAGGGTCGCGCAAATTTCTGACATGAGGATACTTTCGATTATACAGGGTGTTCCAAAAAATCGTGGCAGCACAAACTTACATTTTTTTAAATGAAACATACTATATTTTGTTCAAGAATCGAGAGTGTTAAAAAGTGTTAAAAAATATAGCATTTTAATATATTATACGGGCGTTTTAAAAGATGTGGCCAATTATTAGCGAAAATGACCCCCTCTTTAACACTGTGCAAAACAGTAAATCAAAATAAATCAACAGGTCCTTGGCTGTACTATTAATTACTTTTTTATCTGTGGCTTGTTTAACACAGGGTGAAACAGAATTCAAATCAAGCAATATCTCAAATTTTTAAATGAATCAATTAATCAATCAATTAGTAAGCTTTCAAAGGATATAGTACGTTTAGGTTATAAGTTAATGGAAAACAGTAAATATTTTGAGATAACGGAAAAATCACCCTGTAATATATAATCAATTCTTCAAAAATTTAAAATAGTGTTAGTTTGGTTCATTATTAAAAGTGATCTTGTATACTCGAAATATTTTGAAAAGATGACCCTATATTTGCCTAAACTTTTATTCTCCCTGACTATAAAGAAGTAATTGGATCTCCTCACATTAAAGATGCACCGTGTTTAATACGGCTGCAGTTTTATTTTCAATTGCAGAAATATAAAAATAAAATGTGCCGATAAATTTAACGCTTTTGTTAAAATTTTATTTTATCTGAACAATTAATATGTAATTTTTAAGTAAAATATTTCAAGTTAATCAATCTTAATCTTTATTTACATGTGTTCTAAGCAAAATAAGGATTGCTTTTTGTTTATAAAATCCAGACAACATCAAGTTTGTTCGCTGCAAAAAATTGTTAAAATTAAGTGGATGTCTATAAATTGAACATACAGGGTGTCCCAACTAAAATTTGCACCCAAATATTTCGAGTTTTGTTCAAATTTTGAAAAAATGTCAAAACAGGTCAATTTTAACCTAGAGGGGGCTCAATTTTTATCGTAGTTTCAAACTTCTTTTTCCATCCCTCTAGCGCCCAGAACCACCCCTTGAAAAATATTAAATGGCAAGGGGTGTTAAGTGACAAATCATTTTGAAGCTGCCTTCATTATCTAATGCAACCCTGTTCTTTTTTTTATTTTGAATGACTCTTTTTTGAGAAAACTGCTTAGATTACACAGCTCCATAAAAAAATTGTCTCCGCCAAGAACTTCACTACTGTAACTAGGGGTTTTTGGGGTCGCTAAATCCGAGTCTGAGGTCCGCTTGGCCTCATCAAGTCAGGGTCAAGGTAATTTGAAGGTTAAATTGAGGAAGAATTCTAGAAAAATCTGAAAAAATTCATACAAACGTTTTCAGGGTCGCTGATTCCGAATCAGAGGTCCGCTTGACCTCAATAGGTCAGGGTCAAGGTCATTTGAGAGTCAAATTGAGAAAACTTTCTGGGAAAAATGGGAAAAAATTCATACTATGATATTTACATTAAAAAACCTTGAATTGAACAGTACATTCGTTAAAATTAAATTGTAGTTTTAGAACTACTATTGTTTTCTTTCACAATAATCTAAGCAGTTTTCTCAAGAAGAAGTCATGCAAAATAAAAAAAAAGAACGGGGTTGCATCAGATAATGAAAGCAGTTTCAAAATGATGTGTCAGTTTACACCATTGCCATTTAAGATTTTTCAAGGGGTAGTTCTGGGCGCTAGAGGGATGAAAAAAGAAGTTTGAAACTACGATAAAAATTGAGCCGCCTCTAGGTTAAAATTGACCTGTTTCGGCATTTTTTCAAAATTTGAACAAAACTCGAAATATTTGGGTGCAAATTTTAATTGGGACATCCTGTACATCATACTATGGTCCTCACTCAAAGTAAGAAGCCGACAGCTGTTAGTATGCAGTACCGATAGAGAAAAGTTGATAAAAACCCATTTTTTAGCCGACAATCTTAAACAATAAAACCTTACCGATCCCTCATGTACATCAGGGAAAGAACACACATTTAAATTAAGAAAATTACGAAAATATTAGACAAAAAAGCTTAGATCGGAATAAGAGAAGGCCTGCTCGATATTCAGCATTATATCCGTTTACGGTAGTATAAATTCGAGTGTACTGCTCACGAAAGTATTCTACACGTTGGCGTTGTTGAGTTGACCCAATTATCTTGAAATTAATTATACACACATTTCTTTAATTCTTGATACGGTAAAATGGTTCTTCATTCGTGATATGCTATTTAGAACACAAGTGATATTTATAAATAAAACATTTTATTAAAATATTCTGATTTTGAGTTTTTTTAAAAAAATTTATCATCTTTTACTGTATGAATTGAATTGCTGGATAATTTTTTTTGGCCATGAAATTGCAAAATATTGATTCCAAATTCGTTTTCGTCGACATACTATTTAATAACTCTAGCACAATCGTTTTAAATAGAAATAATTTAGTTTTTTATGATGTATTTTCCAACAATAGTAAAGTTGTGATAGGAAATAGCCCTGGAGAATTTTTTTTGGCCGTGAAATTGCATAATATTGTTGTAAAATGCATCACAAAAAAACCAAATTATTTTTATTTGGAAAGATTGTGCTGGAGTTATTAAACAACTCCTATAGGGTATTAGGAAAATGAAATGTCCTAGAAAAATACAACACACACTTAAAAGTTAAATAAACATTAAAAAAAAAACAAAAAAGTAAAGGAAAAAAAGTAAAAAAGCAAAATTACAAAATTCATCGCAATTTAAGATCCAATTTTAAACGAAAAACTTTGTAGCACTCATTATTAAACTTCTTTTACACTATTACGGAGAAAATTGTAAGCGACTTTGCTTATAAACAAGAAAAGAATCGAATCCCTGATTTCTCCGGACCCACTAACAAACCCTATTATGTGATAATATCATTCCAACTTCCGAAACTCAATTTTCTCCGTCCAATGCGTCCCCAAATCTTCCCGGTTTAATCCTCCATAAATAAAAAAACTTCCATTCACCCTCCTAACCCCATAAATTGTCTCCAGCAAAAATAAATAGAACCAATAAGGCCCCGTGTGTATACAAAGTTGCCCGAGAATGGTAATAAAAAGAAGAAGTTAATATTCTGCTGTAAAATGGTCAGTTTTGGTGTCGAAAAAGAGGTATATATTTGGTCAGTTTGTTTTACATTTGGTCTATTTTAAAAAATAAAGCTGATATTCTTTAGTACAATGAATGGCCTTGACATTTTAAACCATTTTTCAGGATCCATATGAACAAAAATAATTTTCCGACTACATTATTAAACCAAATAATATTCCGTTCACCAATTCCTAACTCTAATATCAACAGGGATGCTCTTGTAAGGTACCATAAGACGACGTATGTCCATGGCCTCTCTGAAAAATTAGGTAAAATCTTGAATAATAAAGACCACCGGATAGCTTTAGAAAGTGAAAATACTGTCAAGAAAAGATTTTTTTCTGCAGCCGTCTCAAAAACAAAAGTTTCGGTATGATTTATTAAATCGAAAGTACCAATTTACACAAATCGTACCGAAAGTAGCATTTTCGGGACGGTTTTTTTCACTTTCGGAACGATTTCTTTACTTTCGGGACGATTTTGCATATCTAGTAGGCGATTTTGACAATAACATGAACTTGTATTTTATTCTGACAGCGCCTGTCATGTAACATTGGTGTGTTTTCTTTTCGGTTTTCAAATAAAAAAAATGGAAATAAGTAGAGTGAAATGATTCCCCATGAGATTAGTGAATCTACTAAAGCGGATACTTATGAATTATTGCGTAAGTAATTTATTTATAAGAGTGATTGTTATATGTAATTGTCTAGATATATAAAGTTCATACGTTATTATCCATCGATATCATATTTAACATACAAAACGGCTGCAGAAAAAATATTGTACGTAACACGGTCCAAAAGTGATTTCACGGGACTCGCAGGGTTCCAGGACGAGCCGTAGGCGAGTCCTGGAAATTTCCTACTCTTCCCGTAAAATATCACTTTCGGAACTTGTTACGTAAATTACTATTTCCTACGACCACCTATGAAAATGGCAATTTCCGAATTAATAATAATAATAATAAATTAATACAATAAATACAAATACAAATGAATAAAGCTGATAAGCGATAAGTGCTGCTGCACTTGTTTCGCAGAAGAAAATATATAATTGAATAATAATAATAAATATAAATATAAGTACTAAATTAAATCAGACACTTGTTTCAGTTAAAAAAAAATTGTTTTGATACTTTTAAAAAGAATTGTTTTGATACTTTTGTGACTGAATCTAGTCAAGATGTCACTCTCTTCTTTTTATCCCTTTAAGAGATTAGTACAAAATGTATTGTCAATACTCTCTTCTAACCATAGATGGTAGCACATCTAAAAATGTTATCTTATAGCGGATATTGAGACAAATAATTACCGATGGCGGCGCCACAGTCGTCGATCAGCTGTTCACACGAAACGCGTAATTTTTGGTAAATAGTGCATTAAGTTATACTGAGTGAATGGTTTATTTGTAGTATTTTAAGACTTTTTGTGATTGTTTGAGGTTTTTGATTTGGAAATTACCATAATATACCTGTACACGTAAGTAAGACTCAATTGAACCTGTTTTTTGTGTCGTTATTCTAAAATTCTAAATTTCTGTGTGGTTTTTTTGTGTTTCAGGATGAATATAGCCTAGAGGTATTCACCTCTACTAATATAGAATGATATTGGAAGGGAGCTAAATCATATGCCAAAGAAACATACAATAGTTTTCTGCTGATAAATTTCATTTCAATTTTTTCAGGATAATAATTGTAATTGTAAAAGTGGTTTAAATAAAAAATGATTTCTAAGAACCTACTTTTGATTGATTTATGGTAAAATATATCCTATTCGTTGTTTCAAAATTATTTTTTTAAATCAATATCAAATTAAAATATAAAAAATTAAGAAAATTTTTTCTTGGCTTAAAACACTTCATAGGCCATCAAATGTATCTGTTGCAAAACTTTTTGTTTTGTTTATCTACTTTGTTTTTTTCAAAATAAACAAAATGTATATTTTTTAATCCTTTATTTTAACATAAGTTCAAAGCTAACTTTGAATTATTCAGTTTTAGTAGTATTTAACATTTTATTATAATAATTCATTACTAATTGTAACTGTATAATTATAGAAAACAGGTGTTGTACAAGAGGGGAACGTAATAATGGTATTTTTAAAATTATGATGTGACAAAGGTTTTATTTTACTGAATATTACCTTTAGAAAAATGATAAGTTGAAATATCAGCAATGATGTGCACACCTAATTAGATTTTAAGTTTACATATATAAAAGTACAACTGTACGCAGTTTGTAAGGACAAGTTTACTTAGTTTATAGGCAACACTTTGCTGTCTTCTAACTAACCATCATTCCTTGCACATTTAATGGTTTTAACATCAAGTGGCTAAAAACATTTCAGTAGTAATCAAGAAATAATCTCAGAAATGCTAATCTTTATCTTACCTGATTTTGTAATATAATCTTCAGATTTAAAATTGATTACACTTTTCCCGGAATTTACGACGATCAACTTCCTCGATGACACCTTGTTTGTTGCTTCTTGGGTGGATCATAATGGAAGTGTAATTCCGGATTTTTAGATTTCCTAGAAGTATACCCATAAACGCAATAGTTTGTATTATTTTTATTGGGCATTTTTAACGTTTAACTACCAAATAACAGCAAAATACACGAAGCACAAAATCAAAACACACGTTCGACTTGCAGGTAAACAAACAAAATTATGCTTTTCGTGAAGGTTCAAGTTAATACCGGTGGTGTCGCTTCAAAGTTGTGCTCGTCTCAATAGCTATTGACTTGTACGCGTTTGGAATTTTATTTATTGGATTCAAAAATCCTAACTGATGAAGCCGAAAGGCAGAAACCGGTCTTAGGATGTCGAATCTAATAAATTAAAATTCCTTACTGGTTTACTAACTTTTGTACTAATCTCTTACAGGGATAAAAAGAAGAGAGTGATATCTTGACTAGATTCAGTCAAAATTTATTGTCAGTACTCTCTTCTAACCATAGATGGTAGCACATCTAAAAATGTTATCTTATAGCGGATATAGCTATTGACTTGTACGCGTTTGGAATTTTATTTATTGGATTCAAAAATCCTAACTGATGAAGCCAAAAGGCAGAAACCGGTCTTAGAATGTCGAATCTAATAAATTAAAATTCCTTACTGGTTTACTAACTTTTGTACTAATCTCTTACAGCGATAAAAAGAAGAGAGTGATATCTTGACTAGATTCAGTCAAAATTTATTGTCAATACTCTCTTCTAACCATAGATGGTAGCATATCTAAAAATGTTATCTTATAGCGGATATAGCTATTGACTTGAACGCGTTTGGAGTTTTATTTATTGGATTCGAAAAGCCTAACTGATGAATCCGAAAGGCAGAAACCGGTCTTAGGATGTCGAATCTAATAAATTAAAATTCCTTACTGGTTTACTATCTGGCAAAGTGTTGTCAATCGTTATGAATAATTAGTAGTGAAAATGGAAAGTGATGAATTTTTGATGGAATTTACTCCACCAGAAATATCTGCGGCGGTTAAAATTACCAGCTTAAAGCCGCTGCCCCAAAAATCAAAAGAAAGGTAAAAAGCATTAAAGCTTCTTTTTCTAAATTTATATTAAGTCAATAAATATATTAGAATTTTCTTAAAGGCACAATAAAAGATCATTTTTAAAATTTTATTTTAAATCCTAAAATTCCTAATATAACCAATGATTAATATTTAAAAAAAAAACAAAATTAGAATATTAAAAATGTTGGGGTCGTAGGAAAAATAGTGTACATAACTCGTTGGAAAGTGCATTTCTTGCACTCGTTACGTTTCCGCACTCGCCGCTAAGTGGCTCGTGCTAAACGCTACTCGTGCGTAATTGGTCACTTTCCACACTTGTTACGTAATATACTATTTTCTAAAGTTAAAACTAAAACACCTGTTGAGGTAGAGTCAAATGTTGTTTACAAAATACCTTGCAACAATTGTGATAAATGCTACGTCGGAGAGACAAAAAGATATTTGACTATACGCATGAATAAACATCGAAGGTATGAAAGAAAGAATTCTTTAGTATCGTCATTAGCTCAACATTCTCATTCAGAAAACCACTCCTTTAATTTTGATGAGGTTATTGTTTTAGATCAACAAACAAATTTTTACAAAAGACGGTTTTCTGAGAAACCCTTCAATTAATTCTAAAAAAGATATTGAAAATTTTAACACTTCCTATATTTCCCTCATACACAGAAGTAACAGATTGGTCAAAGTAAACAATTAAAAACTAGTTTTTGAACTTTTTTCTAGCCTGATATCGACATCGTTTCATTCACATTATTTAATTCACACCATGCTCAGCCGAGAAAACGAAGGCTATCAAATAATAATAATTTACCAACAAATAAAGAAAAAAGAATGTGTCCATTTTCATACATTTTTACATCTAACTGCATGTTCAGCTTTGTAAATAAGCAAATCATTTTTCGGTAAGTTTTTTGATGATTTATATTTAATAGGTTTTTAGTTAAGTACATCAGAATTAGAATTCAAATTATCACTTTCCGATACTTTAAATTATTATTTTGGGTTTCTTCTTTTGGATTTTTGTTTTCAAACTTTACTTAAATGCCCATGAAACTGAATTCTGTGGTTCTCAAATATATATTATAGCATTTTAATCTTATTGTTGTGACTTTCTACATATCTGTAAAATTAAATAAATTATTTTATTTTATATTTTTTATTAATAATGTCAAATTGTTGTATTTTATTTGTACAAGAAAAACAATATTTGCGTCTTTCATATTGTTACATTTTATACACTTCATTTTCAATTTTAAAAGACAACACATTTTTGTATTTTTTTGCAGAAGCCCTGATGATGGCTTAATAAAAAGCCGAAACGTTGGCTTGATGAAAACAAAGATTTTCTAATTTTTTCTTCTATTGACCTTACCACAAAAACAAGGGAAAAACTGAGGGAAAAACAATATTTTTGGTCAGAAACCTTCTTCACAATAAGATTTTTTTAATTTATTTTGAAAATATAGGTAGTCATTATGCCTGTACTATCCAGAGTAGAGCTGTTTGTTTGATTAACGACCTCACGCTTTTCACTTTGCTAGTTCATCTGGTTCATTGAAGTTTAGTTGCTTATTTGACCCTAATCTACAGATACTTTATTGCTCCTCTATTGACCAACCAACTTGATAGACTATTTTGTATTTGTATTCGAAAATATCGTTACAATCGCTAGAAAGATCAGACTCGAGAATTCCTTACACTGGAAAATTTTTCGTCTGGTGTGATTTGGTGCCTTGTCTAAGTAAATTTGTTATTGTCCATTAAAGTGCCTAAGTATTCTTAGGTTGTTACGTCTTCTAGTATTTGCTCATTAAGTAATTAAAAAAAAACGCACTGTGGCTTGAGTAGACGATCAATAGTATACTGTAGTGTAAAAAATGGAGTGACTTTACTTGTTATTCTTTGATCAAAATTTTATTTTAAGGCAGGTATGCAATATAAATTTTATTAAATGGAAATCATGGAATTTATAACATAAAAAAATATTAGGAGAATTTATTTGAAAATAAAATAATGTTAAACTAAGTTTAAAATAAATTTATTTGAATTGATAAAAAAGTTAATCTTTTTAAATATTCAGGAAAAGGTCGTGATTACGATTGGTTGACATTTGATCTATCAAAAAAAAAAAAGAAATGAGAGAAGGTTGTTGATTAAAAAAAAGATTGGGGGAGAATCAAAAAAGAAACTAATAAAAGTTGGATTTTAAAGAATATACCAGATAAAGTAAAATTGTTGAACTGGAATTGTAAAGAAAATATAATCGGAAGTTGCTGGAACGAGGAGTTGATGTAATAAGTTTATAATATTGCTGTAAGAACGAGAACGAGTACAGTAGTTATTCTTATTACTGTATATTGACGCCACACGGAGGAGGAAGGATTGAGAGCAGGTACAGAACGGAAAGTGAATGTTTGGATAATAAAACGGGTGTTTTTTTTTAATAGTAATTTTCATTTGAACGATAGTTAATTTAACCTCCATCAACACTAGGTCCTGTGACAAATAACGATTGACAGTTCAATTAATAAGTTGATATACAATGTGGCATAGTATCTAGTGAAGTTTGTTATCAAGAGATGGCATTAGTAGATTTAGATTACTTAGTAAATTCAGAATAGTTTAAATATTTTTATAATAGTTATTTCTTGTTCTCTGGTATGAAAATGGAATGAATGCTAAATTTTAATTAATTGTTTGCTATTAATTTAATTATGAAGGGTATATTTTTTAATATTCAAAGAGTTCATATATGTTAATTGTTGTTTTAAAGGTTTAATAAAAAAAAATTATCTAGATCACAATTTTCTTTGAACTGACTTTAACTCTGAGGAAGAGTAAGTAAAAAAATTAATAATAATAATTTTGGCGCCCAACATTATTTTATTTTTAAATTAAATAAAAATTAAACACACGAAATTTTTTTTAAAATTATAGTTTAAAAAAAATAAAATTTCTAAACAATATAGTGTGTTTTATATTATCAGGAACACTTATCGCATATTTGAACTTCAATAACTTTGTTATTTCAAATAGAACACACTATATTTTTCGACGTGACACTGATATTGAATTTCTTTGACAACGTTACATTTTGAGAAAAAGTTGAATCTCTCACAAACGGAGGGAGATAGGTATAGTGGTACAGGGTGGCCAAATAAGAATGCGAGGTACTGTATCTGGGAAACCATCCATCGTAGAGGCTTGCGGAAAAAAAAAGTTATAACTAAAATGGCCAAGAGAAAAACCTGGAAAATATTTTCAAGTTTCTAAAATGGCCGCTAGGGGGCGTAACTGTAATCTTGAATCTAAGAAAGTGATGTTTCTATGAATTCCGCTATATCAACCTAACAAAAAAATACATGATCTTTAAAGTAGAGGATAATCTGAATCTTTTTTGTTTGACAATTTTTGCTGCATCTCTAAAAATAAAGTGGTGAGGGGTATTCAAAGGTTTCAGTAAAAAACACCCTGTATATTCGAAACGGCTGAGCCGATTTTAACAAACTTGGGCTAGTTGAAAAGAGCTATTCTTGGGCTAAAAATGCTATAATATTTGAAGTTTTTAGTTTCAGATGTCGCCGCTAGAGGGCCTTTTTCGACATTTCGACAGAAATGGTTAATTTTCTCAAAAAAATTAAATGCATTGGTATGATTTCTTTTTCATGAAAAAGTAGCTAAATAATGCCTAAACAAGCTCGCGAAAACCGCATCTCGGTATCTTGTTCCTAACCTAAAATTTAGGCCAAAGAAAATTTTATACGGAAATCTCTTAAATTTTTATTTTTTAAACTAATTAATTCCTTTTATTATGTAAGTTGTGGCCCTAAAAAGGACCGAATTAAAAAAGAAAGGTTTTTAATGTCCCCGTAAATGTTCGAAATTCTGAAGCCTCTCATGGGTAGACAAAACTGCAGCTTCAATTTCGGCTCTCGGTATGTTACGTAACGCATTACGAATCCGATTTTTCGTATCTCTCTGGTCGTAGGTTGAGTCTGAAAATTCAAGACAAGTTAAGTCTAGTGATCGCGTAGGCCATGGAAACAGACACTCTCTTCCAATCCAACGCTGTTGTAATACTGCATTAATATGCTCTCACACAATAATGGGGAATTTTTATTTCTAATTCTTTGGACCGATGAAGCCACCTTTAAAATCTGCACAATATACATTAGTGGTCTGCAGAAAATCCGCATTGGTTGCGTGAAGTTCAGCACCAAGGACGTTGGAGTTTAAATGTGTGGTGTGGCATACTGGGAGGCAGAATTATTTTTTTTAGCAATCCCTAAGTGGCAATATCTTTCTTGAGTTTTTGGCCAATAAATTACCGTTGTTGTTGGAAGATGTTTCACTGGAAACACGTCAAAACTTGTTTTTGCAGTTGAATGGTTGCCCAGCACATTATGCTATTATTGTGCGAGAGCATATTAATGCAGTATTCCAACAGTGGTGGATTGGAAGAGGAAGTCTGTTTCCATGGCCTGCGCGATCACCAGGCTTAACTTGTTTTGATTTTCAGACTCAACCTACGACCAGATACATATGAAAAACCGGATTCGTTAATGCATTACGTAACATACCGAGAGCCGAAATTGAAGGTGCAGGTTTGTCTACCCATGAGAGGCTTCAGCAATGCATAGAGCGTGATGATCAGCATGTAGAGCATTTACGGGGGCACTAAAAACTTTTCTTTTTTAAATCGGTCCTTTTTAGGGCCACAACTTACATAATAAAAGGAATTAATTAGTTTAAAAAATAAAAATTTAAGGGATTTCCGTTTAAAATTTTCTTTGGGCTAAATTTTAGGTTAGGAACAAGATATCGGGATGCCGTTTTCGGGAGCTTGTTTAGGCATCATTTAGCTCATTTAGTGTTTTTTACTGAAACCTTTGAATACCCCCACCACTTTATTTTTAGAGATATAGCAAAAATTGTTAAACAAAAAAGGGTCAGATTATCCTCTACTTTAAAGATCAGGTATTTTTCTGGTAGGTTAATATAGCGGAATTCGCAGAAACATCACTTTCGTAGCTTCAAGATCGCAGGTACGCCCCCTAGCGGCCATTTCAGAAACTTGAAAATATTTTCCAGGTTTTCCTCTTGGTCATTTTAGTAATGACATTTTTTTTCCGCAAGCCTTTACGATGGATGGTTTCCAAGATACAGTACCTCGCATTCTTATTTGGCCACCCTGTACAAAAAATTTATTATAGACAACCAGTTAGCAAAAAAGGTATGTAATAGAAAAAAGGAGTAGGCGACTGGGAAACTATAATGGCCAAGGCATTCAAATATATATTAAAAGAAATAAAACTTTATGAAATTGATATACAACTATTACAGAAAACAAAGTAAGCAGAAAATTATGGAAATACATGAATATGTTTTCCTCGCTAGTGGAAGTTTCAGTATTCTGAGAATAAGCTTCCTTGTAAATAAACGGGTTGGAAACGAAGTAATAAAATATTTAAATTTGTAATTCATTTCTGTAGTTTATAGTGTTTAAATGTTTTTCTTATTGGATAATAAAACCACGTTTTTAGATTAAAAATGTTTTTTAATTTGACATTTCGACTTTTGTTCTAAAATGAATTTTTCAATTTAATTGATTTAGACGTTGGCGAAGACGAGGCAACGTGGATATATGTTTTGAAAAATACAAATTTACTACTACCGAAGAGATTTTTATTTGCAGAAGCTGGAACGTTTGGGATAAGAAAATCCGCAGTCAAGAGAATAAAAGGGGTACGGATTAAATGTCGTTCATCTCTTTGTAAATTGGGCCCGCGGCTACATTTTCTTTCTAAGAAAATGTTTGAGGTATAAAAATAAATATAATTAATAAACAATTATTTATATTTATTAAATTTATTATAATATTTACATGCAATCATTAAACCTATATATATAATACATCATTTATTAAGTTCACCACACAATTTTTTAACCATATCAAATTTAGATAGTAATTGGTTTTTACAATCATCAATTGTCTTTTCAATATAAATTTGTTTTCTTCTAATAAATATTCTGTTTAGTTTTTGGCCCCTTATTGGAATTCAATAAGCACTTCACAAAAACTAAAAACATTCGGGTTACTTTTATAAAAACTGTTGGCAAAATGACTACCCACAAGCATTTGTAGTACTAGACATTAAAGAAGTTGCCTTTGCCCAAATATATGGTGGTTAAATTGCATCTTCTGCTATATATGTTTCCACAATGTAGTCTGAAAATTTTATTATCTTTTCTTGGTTAGGAATAACTGCCATGAAATCTTCATAAAAAACAATTTCCCACGTCTTCCCGATTTAAATAGGACGATCCAAATATGTAATAGCTTAACATCCTCAAAAACTGAAAACAGAAACTCTAGCTTTTTTAAATTTAGCTCCACATACCGCATTCATTTCAGTATTACCTTCACTTAAAACTTTTTCTGCATTCATCTTCCAAAGATTCAGTACAAACTTAAGACATAATAGGATTTTGCCTATTTAAATATAAATAAAATTGCGGATTATAATAAAATAGGAACAAACAGTTCAATTTATTAAAGATTACAAATATTTTTGAGGTAAACAAATCATTCAATCATTAAATTGACTGTTAGTACCGAGAATTTTCCGTAAGCCCCCATACCCAATTTACCCTTTTTTAAAGGTAAATAATCCCTGACCGCGGGCCCAATTTACAAACGCCCTAATGTTCCACCGGTTCTGATGATCTATTGTGCTGGTTTTGAGTGTCATAATAATGAAAGTTATGACGGTTAACTAATCCATTATTATGAAAAGTGGATTCATCTGTAATTTTTTCGGATCATAGTCTAAGCTGATCAAATACAGGGTGTTATATTTAGGCATTACGGTGGAAAAATAATGTAAAATTTAACAAAAATAAAAATAACTCCAAAATTAATAGATTTAGACATACTCGGCCTTTATAATTTTTAAAAGGTAATGGGATTTGCTACATAATAGGATTATAAAATTCAGGGTGTCCTATTTAAAATACGAACGATATTGTCGGTTCAATATGTCATTAGACAATTGTCCCATTCAGGACGCCCTGTATAATTTTAAACAACTCTAAATACATTATTACTTTCAAATTAGTCTATCTTTTGTCAGTTTAATTTGGATTTGGCTGATTTCATAGGTTTCCAAGGTTTCCAAGGTTTTCTTGTAAGTGCTTCCATTTTTAGAAATATCAGAATATCTCGAAAACTAAAAAGCTTAGGTATAGGGAATACTTACGAAAGTTTATCTTATTTTTAACGTATATTCTATAAATGCAACAAAATATAGGATCTTCCACACTTTTTTGGGACAACTGTATAATTCAAAATAATTTTAAAATGTAGCCGTTATCAATGAATAAACAAAATTTTCAAAATATTAACCGTTTAGCCACAATAGACCATCGCATCTACCTTGACTCACCCTGTATAAACATTTATTTCTCTACTCCACTTTGCAACTTTTTTTAACAACCCCATTTTTTTCCAAAAAATCAAGTTACAAAATTTTCATTTTTTTTATAAATTCTAGTTATATTCAATCTCTTTTATTTTATTTATTTATGATGGTTGAAAGTTTTGTAATTTTGACACGTATAATAAAAATTTTCTACTCCTGTATATTATGCAACGATCATGTAATGATAGCTATTAATACATGAGCGTAAGGCAAGTTATGACATGAGCAGCAGGCGAGTGTCGTAAATCTTAAACGAGTGTATTAATAGCCATTACATGAAAGTTGCATACGCTATTTTTTCTACGCGAGTGTATTAATGGCCATCGTTGTATAATATACTATTTTTAAATACTCTTCAGATAATTTTTCTTACAAAACAACTTACAAGTCTTTCTATTTTGATTTAATTTTTTTAATTTAGTATTAGTTATTGCTTTTCGCAGTTTTTTAATTTCATTACAATATATATACAACATCGGAAAATATAAAATATTTAAATTCCCCATCAGAATCTATTTATCTATCAAACTGGATTTTGTATATCTTAGTTAAATGTAAATGAATTTGTATTACTCTAGCGTAGATAGTATTTTTTACACCCAGTTTATTATTAATAATTGCATCCATACATTTGGTTGCCTACTCCAGAGATCCATTTCCTGTAGCGGAAGCAGCTTTACGATTTTTTACAATGTCATGGAAAATAATTTCGTTTGTCGCTTTTGCTGCGAAGGTGTATTTTCCGAAATAAATTAGGTTTTCGGATGTTATAGCCGGTGGTTAAACACAGCCGAGGGTGTTTAGTGCCCTAAATATCATCTGCGACAAGTTTTCTTTTTATTTGCTGGAAATCGATGCGGTGGAAATGGAAAATGGTGCGTCCTTAAAAGGGTGAGGGTTTTATTTCCCGTAAAAACGAAGGAAAAATAAGAAAACAGTGATGGCTTCGCTTGATGACGAAACTAGCATTGGTTGGATAATTTAGTTTTATCGAATTTATTTAGAGATTTTCTTTTTACTTGTATTTCGATTGAAAGCGTTTGTAGAAAAGAAGGAGAACAGGGGGTTCTGTTGATGGGGTTGTCGATACACTGCGACCTATAAGATCTATTGTGCCCAAATAGAGTATTATAAATATTATTATTGGATGTTAAAATTAAATAATGCAGGCTAATATTTATGAATATTTTATGCGACATTGGAATTTTTCGCCAATAAAAAAGAGACATAATTTAATAATAAGGGTTATTATAGGTATTATTACGTCGAAATAGGAAATTGTTAAATTTTGGAAACGGCTATTTAAGCAGCGCTACATATTGTAAAAATTACATCAAGAGGGCTTTGAAATTGGTTTTGAATTTTTATTAATACGAGATGACAATGGATATATATTAAAAATAAATAAAAAAATCAACTGAGTTTAGATCTATTACATAAAAGGCCAAAGAATTCTTAAGAATTTTAATAAAAACCAAGGTATAGTTGCCTTCAAAATATAGTGGACAAATTGTTTTGATCGATTTAACTTACTGGCCTATTCCTTGAAAAAGAAAGTGTTTTTATAAGTCGTTATCTTATCTGTAGAAAAGTAATGTATAAAAAAATATATATATGAATAGCATTTCTTTAGAAATAAAAATAATGTCAGTTGGAAAAATTTGGCTTAACATGTTGATAAGGTTGAAGATACATGTTGAAATGCTCATACCAATGTTGCAACCCTTGGTTATCAATTTAAAAGATGACGATAATGGTACTGAACTAGAATTAGAAAATAGAATAGGTAGTAAATAATGTTTGTTTATAGTATATTACATAACGAGTGCGGACACTTTTCACACGAGTGGGAAATATTGTCGCACGAGGCGTAAGCCGAGTGAGACAATCCCACGAGTGTGAAAACTTTCGCACAAGTAATGTACACTATTTTTCCTACGACCACGTGATAATTTTACCAAATATTGTGAAATGTGATAGTTTTATTTGTGTATTTAGTTTATTTTATATTATAAATAATGCTGTTTTATTTAAAATCACTTTTGTAGTAGAATAAATACAAATTTATACAGGGTGATTTTTTTCGATGACACATTATGGCAAAACTACTCTGATTAAAAATCTGATAATAAAACAAACGTGCGGGAAGTACCACCTTCCGTGGGAGTAGAGAGTGCGATATCTGTTACTTTCCTATGTGGTCGTAGGAAAAATGATGTTTATTGTTTCTTCAGTTTTATTCTGTCAGAGTTTTAAACTATGTAGCGTAATAAATTGAAAAAAATTATAGTAGGGGAGGCCGAGATGCTAAATTTGCAGTTACTAAAGCGTCATGGGGACCTATTCGATTGTGAAGATTAGGTTCTAAAACGAAAAAAATTTATGTTAGTATATGGTAGATGCGACGGTCCATTTTATTTTTTCATGGATATGTGGGTTGATAAAGACTACATTTTAAAATTATTTTTAAATATACAGGTTGTCCCAAATCTATTAATTTTTGAGTTATTTTTATTTTTGGTATATTTTAAATTATTTTTCTACCGTAACGCCTAAATATCACTGGCTCTAGTGAAAAACGGCATAACTATTTTATAATTATAGTTATGTCTCTAAGGTATCTAAAAAATCTGACGTAACGCGATTTATGCCTTTGTGGACCTACTCATGTCTTAACCAATATTTAGATCGATATACACGACGAGTTATGCCCTTAGTGCTTTTTGAAAATACTATTTAGGAGTAAGGTAGAGTTATACCGTTTTGCTAGGGCATAGAGTTGGACCTGCCGGTGCTAAAAAACAAATAAAAACATAAGGGCATAACTAACCTTATTCCTGTTTTCACTAGAGGCAGTGATATAACACCCTGTATTTGATCAGCTTGGACTATGGTCCGAAAAAATTATCTTTGAAACTATGTGTTTGGTTTTGACATTATTAAAAATGTTCCGAAATGCATCAAAATCTGTATGGAAAAGACGGATAGATTTTTGTTTATGGGCATTGGGGGAAGGTTAGTGAAGATGATTTTTTTTATAATATGCTGTTTACAGATGAATCCACTTTCCATAATAATGGATTAGTCTGACGGTTAACCATACAGAGTTTGATGCATCTCAAAATATGTTTAATAATGTCAAAACCAAACACATAGTTTCAAAGATAATTTTTTCGGATCATAGTCTAAGCTAATCAAATTTAGGGTGTTATATTTAGGCATTACGGTGGAAAAATAACGTAAAATTTAATAAAAATAACTCCAAAATTAATAGATTTAGGCATAGTAGACCTTTATAATTTTTAAAAGGTAATGGAATTTGCTACATAATAGGATTATAAAATACAGGGTGTCCTATTTAAAATAAGAACGATATTGTCGTTTGAATATGTCATTAGAGAATCGCCCCGTTTTGGACGCACTGTATAATTTTAAACAACTCTAAATAAATTATTGCTTTCAATTGTTAGTCTAATTTTTTTCAGTTAAAATAGGATTTGGCTGATTCCATAGGTTTCCAAGTTATTGGTTTTCTTGTAAGTGCTTCCATTTATAGAAATATCAAAATATCTCGAAAACTAAAAAGCTTAGGTATAGAGAATACTTAAGAAAGTTTATCTTATTTTTAAAGTGTAATCTATAAATGCAATAAAATATAGGGTATTCCATAAGAAATAATATAACTTTGATACGCCACACGGACCGTTTTTTTTACAACTTTGTGACTTGCCCATTTCCTTATGCCACGCTCAAATTGACAGATTATTGAAATATACACTTTTCTGGATGTCCTTAACTTACCTTTTCTTAATCTGACGCGCTCAAGTTTTTCTAAGGATCGATTTTTTTTTACTAATCTGACGGGCTGCCCTCAACGCACCCCCCTATATTAAGGGTTCATATATGGTAGGGGTACATTACAGGGTGAAAGGTTTCTCCCCATATGTATTTCTGACGCGCTCGAGTAACGCGGAAAATCCCCGCTTGGCTTCCCCTACTATTATGTATATTTAACTACATCTGTTTGTTTAATTTCCCAGTAATGGAATACTGGATCTATTACTTTAATTACTCGGAATTTCCTAAAATAAATGGAATTCCTATTCATACCTATATCGAAAACAGGAGTACGGATCTTTTATTGTTTATTTTAAAATGAGGAATTTACCCATTATTTACAACCTTAAGGATAATCCTATTGCGGTACTTAGAAATTTAATCAAATATCTGGAAAAGAACATACCTTTTTAAATTTTTTCAACTAGTATTAAAACTTAAGGTTGAACCAAATATAAATAAACAATTAATAGCTAAGTAAATAGAAATTTTATTCTCTGTTATTTTAGAAATTCTTAAAAATATACAAAAAAATAAGATGAGCGATTCTGTTTTTAGTTATTAACTACATAAAATTAATATTAGAATTAAATAAATATAAAGGAATTCAACAACATGCAATTCATGCTTTTTGAATTGTTAGATTATGCAGAGATATAAAAAAATTAATCAGGAAAATTTTAATTTATGTCAAAAACTAATTATTATTTTTTTGTTTCAGGTAAGAACAACATACTTTTGATAGTTCATTGTTGTTCATGTAAGTACACGTTTATAAGTTAATTATAGCATTTGTATTACTAGATAATAGTTTATATCGTTTAGTGTACAATCTCCTTCTATTATCCACTCGATTCCAGAAATAATTGTGCTATTCTAAATTTCTTGTTATTTAACCTTTATGGGCTAGGTGGATACATTGGCAAGTTGTGAGGGCTGCATATTTCGATTTTGTTGGGTCTTGTGAGCACGTAGCTCAAAAAGTATGCTCGTATCTCCCATAGAACGGTTTTTGCAGCTTGTAAACGCCCGTCAAATTATTATATTTCAATGACTTAACTTTAACTTTATTTGCGTTTATCTTGAAACTGGGTTTTTTTAAACGGTGGGCGCGATGAAAAGGAAAATTTTCGACCGATTTTAAATATTCTTGTTTGGTTCTCTTTGTTACCCAATTGGTTACGAAATGATTTTTTATTTTTCTACGATTAATAGGAAGTAAGATATGACAATTCAAAAATAGGTGTTTAAAGAAACTGGATCGTTCTAGCGTAAATATCTGGAAAAATATGGCTTCCACAAAAAAAAAATGTATCATAATGAGAGAACAACATTGGGAACATTGGGAACATTTTGAGACCATCCAGAACCGTTTAACTTAAGCCGAAAAAAAGTAATGGACAAAATAAATTTTTTTACGCCACCTAATTTAAAAAAAAAATCATTTTGCAGAAAGTCGTAACATATGTTTCTACAATTATCGAACCCTATGAGATAATTATTTTTTAAGTTTTGGTGTGTTAAAGTTGAGCTAAATTTTTGTTTTTGGTCAATAGCGTGAAAAGTATTGATCTGAAAAAAAATTTAAGTAGATAATACTTTGAGCAAATGTTCTTCCGAATAATTTCCATTTTTTATTATCTTTTATCTGTAACGAGATATAGTCGTTTGAAATTGCATACAATTGCATTTAGAACCGTCAATATCATTTTTTCGGATCAAATATTGAAAAAACTGTCATTCAAATGAAAAAGTTTGACATTTCGGCGATATCCTAAGCTTTAAAATGGTGTATTGTACATGTCGATATTATCAGCCAAGAAAAAGTTACGGACAAAAAATACATTTTTTTAGAAATGAACGATTTTTGTTGTAAAAATCATAATTTTCTACGCACTATAATTCGGAAGGGGTTTATTTTAATGAAAAATTGTATTTAGGGTAATTCATTATAGTCTATTTTTATGTATGAGAGAGTATTAAAATAATAAAGCGTTCGTAATCCATAGGCGTACCACTTCTTTTAGTAGACAGTTAAAATATTTTGTGAAGTTATACCTCGAGTATTTTCGTATGAAATAACCTTTGTATAAATATAATAAATATATCTGGTGTACACTTATATTTTCACCTAATTAACCTGCTTATAACTTCTAAGCAGCTGAAGGTAAAAAAGTGCAATTTTTTCTAAATTATTTTATTTTTCCACAAGGTATGTTAAGAACATTGTATCAAACGGGCTATGTAGGTATAAGGGTTTAAACTTTGACTTTTAAACAACGTTACGTTCATAAATAATAATTTTAATATAAAAACTACTTCTTACCTACAAATCCAAATCAGAATCGAAATCAGAAGATGAAGCAACCAATATTTACAATGAGTGGCTCGATCATTTCATCAGTAATATTGTCCAACTTCCACATTTTCTCTTCTTCTTTAATCGTATGATTTACTGCCTTTTCCCAGTTTTCAGGCTTCACATTATTTACAGCCTCCAAAAACAACTGTTTAACATCACTCATTTTAAAAGAATTATTTTTTCCTGAAACTTCTCCCTTTATCTGTGCCCATATCAGTTCAATCGGGTTTACTTCGCAATGATATGGTGGTGATCTAACCGTCATCCCACGATTTTTTGCAATTTCATATTTTTTTAATTTCTCTTTATGAAGGGAACACAAATGATACAGTTCTCTTCTCACAGAACCGGGATGGAACTTAATATTCTTTGAATTTAGCCAATTCTGTAAATCTTTTTTTAACCACTTGGTTGTGGGCATTTTTTCTGTAAGTCTCGAGTGATAACTTGCATTATCCATTACTATTATACAGTTCTGAGGAAGAAGATCTATCATTTGTTCGAACCACTCTTTAAAGACATCAGCATTCATGTCCTCATGGTAGTCACCGGTACGAGTAGATTCAAAAGTCAATAAACCACCTTTAATAAAACCGTTTGAACTACCGATGTGTACTATTATCAGTCTGCGCCCCTTTCCTGATGGTGGATTAAACCAGATAAATTATTTAAAAAAGCCTGTCTTCGACTTGTAACAGTTTCATCTTGCCAAAATTTATTTGGTGTATGTCCCTCGTTGATCCATGTTTCATCTAAATAAAATATATTTCTTCTTTGGTTTCTCATTTCTTTTATAGTCCTTAGGTAATTTCTTCTCCATACTACAATATCGCTTCTTTCTATTAAAATAGACTTTCTGGAATGCTTTTTCCATAGAAAACCTATTTCTTTTAAAAGTTTCCATTTCCATTTCCATTTCAGGGTAATCCTTATCATCTCGAACCGTGGCAAGAACTTTGTCTACTGTCGGAAATTCTTTTCTAAAGAAGAACGCATGCACTTTCCTTCGAAGTCTTTCTTTCAAATGATTTTCTATTTGAAATTTTGGTTTTCCTGGAGCTTTACGTGCTGTTTGAAACTCGCCACATTTCTCTTCTTTAACAACTCTGTACATCGTAGATTTCCCAACACCAAGCGTACTACTAACTAATTCCACTGTGTCATCAACACTTTTACATAAATGTTTGTCTGTAAATGATCACACTAGAATTCACAATAGACTGCACACTGCACCTTGCATGTTGCAACTAAACGACATTTAGTAAGCTATCAAGAATACACAACTGGACCTCCTTACTAAATGGAAAACCTACAATCGTATTTTCGGTGAAATTTGTTGGTAAGGGATTTATCTACTTATAATTCGATTACTGTAATTCTTGGAATTAAAATAAAACAAAATTGGCAAATAGGTACTTATTGAAAATAATCTTAATATAAGGCTATGTTATCTTTAATACACAGGGCTTTTGGCCTGTCTAAACCTTTTTCTATTGTTCTGTACAGCTTATGGTTATAAAAGGCCAATAAAAGACGCAAAACTTGTATTAGCTCAGGTACATTTATGACAATTTTAGGAAATATTTAGATTATTCCGTAAAAATATTTAAAATGACCGTACTAAGTTTTGCATTAGACATGCTGTTTTATTACTCTCTCATGCATAAAAATAGACCATAAAAAAGTATAATTTCCCGATTGCGCATGTTTTTTTTTCACTCACTTTTTGATGCATTTCATAAGAATAAAAGTTATTGTTTAATTACAGTCCACGATGTTAATTTTGTATGAAATTATAGGTGCACGCTAAAAGACTACATCATAGGAAGTGATGACGTTTAGCGTGTACCTAAGTTTTTTATTTTGTACACGTTAGCGTGCACCCATACACAGCGTTTAAATTAACTTTCTTGTTCAAAATATGATAATAAGGAAGCTAAAGTCTACAACGACTATTCAGCTGCTTCGATATTTATTTGAAATATTAAAGAAATCTACGTTTAATGAATATTCATGTAATTTTATTGTTAAATATTCTGTAGTTGGTAGTACTTTGTAATTATTGTGAAGTCATGGTGAGGTGTAATTATTTTTGTAGTTAAAAGACTAAGTATATAAAGGTTAATATTTTATCTGATCTAGTTAGTATAGGTTGCTTTGACATAACCATGCATAAATAACAAAATCGCGCACAATGACAACAAAGATTTAATTACCTACGTCAAAATATGTTGTATGCATGGCTTACTTTTGAAAGAATAATTTTTTAGTCATTTTAATCAAAATAAACTTGGTTTACCTGTTTTTATTCATGTGCTTCAAACGGTTAACAAATTAAGAAAAGGGGATAAAAATGGTACGTTTACATTAAAAAAAATAAATCTGCTGCCAATTAATATCTCATATAAATGACTCAAGTTCTAAATTTCAATAGAAAAAAATGTATAATAGGATACATCAAGAAAACAAATATCATAAAATCTAAATTCCAAATCCAGACTTTAAATATATTAATGCAGCTTTGCTTTGAGTCTAAAATTCCAAATAGCCTTTTTGTTTTTGTGAAAATCACAAGAGAATACTCATTAATTTTATTGTTGAGGTAACCACGAAATATTAAAAAGAATAACTTCACCCTAAAACCGCGCAGTCCAGGTATAATCGGCTTAAGTGGAAATTAGACACTTTTGCGAGCTAAAACTGGCATAGTTTGCATTATTAACACCCTTATATAATTCCTGGAATTAGAGAGTTGAGTATTTGCAGGTTTTGCATTCGTGGGAATTTAGTTGTGGGAGAATTTGTGGAAATGCTGATGAGCTTTTAAGGATTTGGGTCAGATTTCATAGTCTATTAGGCCTTTTTGACTACTGTCTGCTACATAAATAAAGCGATTATGTGTGATTTCTATGTGGTTAAGTTGCTTGGATTGTTGTAATATAGCAATGAATATTTAATAATTTGATTCGATTTAATCAGTTTTTGCATATAATGTGCATTTGTCCACTAAAAGACATAATTGCTAAACTCTACAAACTATACACACTATTGGCACAAATTTTGACACGTTATTTGTTGTAACTTACACACGAGATTTATTCGGGATATATTTTTTTCATAAGTTAAAGTGGCGCAACCGAGTTGGGCCAACTACCTATTATAATCCCCGGTAACCGCTTGGCTATTTTATTTAATTTAAAGATAAAAATTCTGATTTGTAAACAATGTCTATTTCATAAAGGTTCAAGTACATTATAAAAATACAGGTTATTTGGTGCATATTTAAAAGCATTGCATTAAATAAAAATGAAGAGTTTTGTCTCCCTCATGGTTGTGATTGACATCACTTTTCTCGTCTATTATTTTGTCAGGAAGGATATCCCTCCGGCGGCCGCAACTTTTTGTTTTTGTGTTATAATTAAAATGTGACGAGCCCTTCGAAACTGGGCATTTAGCTATTCCTTGTTTAAGTTATTGACTCCGCCTATTGACACATCTGGTGCAATATAATATTTCTGTTCAGTTGTTACAAGCGAAAGATCCAAAATAAAGGTACTTTACTCTTGAGCAAAATTCATATTTTTTATTCCTCGTATACGACTGTAAAAATTTGATATCTGATACTTGCATTTTAGGTTTTAGACCAAGCACGACTTTTTATCAAGAATATCTTTTTTTCCTAAGACAAATAAATAAAAAGTTTTCCATATGGACACACTGTATATTTTTTTAATATAGTAAAATGATTAAGAATGGCATATTTGTCATATTTTACTAAGTAAAATAAATTTTCTTCGTTATTTGTAAACTACCAACCTGAAAAATGAAATGCGGCGAATTGCCGCGGCGCGCCTTCTCCTGTAAGTCTAAAAAGCTCGCCCGCCGGAGTGATATAAACCTTGGTTTTTTTTAAACACATCGCCATCGCACTTCACCATTAGTCACACAAAATTTAAAATTGCCTATAGCTAATAACTTTTCCCCTTTTCGCTAAAAATATATTTTACTTCTATGAATGTATACTCGGTGACAATTAAAGACAGAATAAAATAGTACTTTTCTATTTTCCGCATCAACTCAGCACTTTATTATTAAACTATTGGACCCCTTAATGACTTAATACTTATCCCTTTAATTCTTGTTAATTTGAAATTATAAGTAATGCCTGTAAAAGGAAAGCAGTGCCGCAACCGATTAAAGATGAATTCAACCTCAATACCAAAAAGCTTGCAAGAAGTATATGAAACTCTAAATAGAATGGATTTGATTACAGATTGATTACTGAAACGTATGTTGCTCTTTTTACTGATATTGTCAAACAACTTAAATATTTATTTAAATCTACAAAAGGTTGTAATAGATTTTGAAAAAGCCATACACAACGCTGTTAACGTTGTTAGCCCGAAAACAAAAATTTTTGGAACAAAGCTGGTATGGAAAAATTCAAAATGTTGGCTTAGTATATAATTACTTATTCATACTCCTACTTAATAATTGACAAGGGATTAAAGAAGGTCGCTAGCCTAACTCGACCACCTAGATTACGCTACCTGCAGCGCTGGCCTAACTCAGCTCCCCCGAGTTAAAGAATTTTTTTATGTTCATTTATAGTAGTTTTAGCACCCTTTGATACTTATATCAATATTTATGTTATTAAATATTAAAAAAGAAATAAATTGTGATTGATAATTTCTTTAATTAATGCTGTAACATCTGAATTTGTTTTGGGTACAGGTATAGTATCCCCTTTAAGCTGTAGTAGAGGAGTCATAACATACTGCTTCTGTGGTTCACTCATTCATTATTATAATTATAAACTAAAAATACAAGAAATACTTTAACCCAATATTGATGTGTTCATGAACTAATAATCTATAGGATATTCTAGAGATTCCTATAATATATAATCGCGCTATAAGGCTTTGTCTTCCCTCTCAGAAAATTATGCTTTACACAAGACGCCTTATATCGGAAAACGCTCGGGCGCCAGATTATTTAATGTGGTTTACTCCACAACCGTTAGAAACGGTGTCTTAGAGGCGCAGGTAGCTTCAGATGGAGATACGGAAATTCTAGGGGTCTTGTTGCTCTCTGACTAGTTTCGAAGACAGTGACAATAACGGTTTTCAATCGCTATTTACGTAGCAAAGAATTTCCGGAAGCTGAAAAGAGATAAGGGAGTCGAACACGGTTAGCTAGCAATTATAAAGCAGTTAGATAAAATTGACACATTACGAAAACTATTTACAATTAAATTAAAATATATTTTAAAGCCCGTCCTTTTAACCTTGGATAAAAATGAGATAAAGTAAATATTCGATTTGGAACTTAATTACATGTCGGGGACTCAATAATAAGAGAAGAAAAATCCGGGGAAACCTGGTAAATTTGTATTAAGTCTCGTTCGATTATTTCAAAGTAATTTTCTGTGTTCCGGTACTAGCGAAGGATATTCAAGTTAATTTCTCAAAAGAACTTTTTTGTAATCGAAAGAATATATAAAATAAATAAATGGTTTATCAAAATTAAAAAGGCAGTAAACGTGTAAAACAAAACGATTTTTTTAGTCTCAAAATAACTACGGAATATACGATGAAAATGAAATCAAAATATTGAAAAAAAAAAACGTTATCAGTAGGTGCCCAGAGTTTTTATTCGGATGGCTTGGAATTCGATGACGGCGCCGGCGGTTTAAAAGATTTTACCGGACTAGATTATTTCGATCGCAAAAATAGAATCAATTCCTTTTCCAAAATTTAAAACACTCTCGCCGACAGTGTCTCCATCATTGTTCCTTCCCGCCTTAATATATTCACGATATAGGGTGGTACACAGTTCTGGAATCGAATATTTATTTAATTTTTCAATAAACCTTTGATTTAATCGAATAATATTTAATTTTCTTAGCCGAAGATAAATAGGCATTACAACGCAAAGTTTGTGAACAATCTGGTTTTTATTTGTAATACACATTTTGTATAAGTGGAAACTTTCAGCAAGGTATGTTCACCGAACAAATTATTCGGTATCTGAATTCGATCTGTGTGTGTCTGTAGCTTTTTTGTTAGAGCATCAAAAAGTAAGCTTAGGGTTTGATGTGCCCCTCTGTACTCTATAATTTGTTCGGTCTATGGCAATGCTAGAAGAACATTCTCAACTGGTTTTTTCTCGTATTCTTGATTGACATAGACGTCAAAAAATACGCCTCGTTGCATATAGCAGTTAATTTCCATAGCCACATTTTTGGGGCTTGATCGCTCCCGTTACCTCTGTACGAATTAGATACGGTCCTGTGGATGTTTTGGTTTTTATTTTACTGGTTAATTTTATGATTTCTTCAACAGTGAACTCGTTATATTAGTGACCACAATAAAATTACTTTTAAAGTTAATTGCTTATATAAATCAAGGAAAAATAATCAGAGAAGCAGGATATACATATTTGTTTCATAGATCTTAACAAACGTTCGACATAGCAAACAGAAAAGAATTTGAACAAGATGTTATTCAAGTGTATTTGACAATACAAAAATAATTAACGAAAATATGTGATAGCATACTCTGTTTCTCTTTTACTTTGTATCTTTTAAAGCAACAATTCTAATTTTGTATTTTAATTTTATTTTTCTTTCATGAAAAACAATTTTAATTAAAGAAAACACATGTTAAAGTATCTCCGATAATTACTTTCGTTAGATTGCATCGCGTACTCCTGCAAAAGATCAATAATTGCATTATCGAACTCAAACCCTTATACTTCCCTAGCTAATCACACTTACCGCCCCCATTCACATTAGATAAGGTGTAGATAGCGGTCATTGCACGAATGAAGGATTTGCCTGCCACATGCCATTTTTAGAGAGGATCTGCTAAATTAATGGGTCTTGATTCAACTAGGAATTGATGAATTTCAATGCTATTTCCTTCTAGATACAAAAACTGGCCTGGTCCAGTATCCCCGAGGGCAAAATATACGTAGAAGGTCGACTGGAAGAAGAGGGTAGTGATTAATTACTATAGTTTTTATCACACTGTGGACGGTCAATGTGGTGTTAGCATGTTGCCATATTAGTTTGGTTAAAAATATCGGAAAGCTTTTAAGAACGCTTTTAATTTTGACAAATTAAAGGATTCTTTTAATAAAAGATACAGAATGTTTCTTCAAAATTTTATATTCCTTTGGTCTTTTGAGGGACAAGTCCATTGACAGCTTTTTCCGCTGAGCTTTTAATATTATTTCCTAACTCAATGAAATTTACTAGTATATACAACAGGAATTCGGCGAAATCTGCAGGAAATTCCCCCTATATAAGCGAGAGCAGGAATATTTTTTAATTTTACTTGACGATTCGGGTCTTTTAATTCCTCTAAAAATAACCGGAATATGCTGTACTATTTACAGAATCGTTACATTGATTTAACTGGAATATTCCAGTTATTTTAACGAAGTACCTTACTTTTACCGCAACTGTAATTTCGATTTAACAGGAATTTCCTGTTTAATAAACAAACTAGATAGTTGTGTTCGAAGCTTCGATCTTCAGTTTTTACAGGAATTTTCAGTAATTAATCGGAACTGTAGTATCAATGTAACAGGAATTTTCCTTTGAATTAAAGATCGTTCATTCATACATTACGGTACTAGTTAGTTGTATTCGAAGCTTGTAACCTGAACTTTTACAGGAATTTCCTGTAGCTAACTAGTATTTAACTGGAATTTCTTGTATTTCCTATTTAATTTCCATGGAATTTTTCTGGAAGTTTACGGTTAGGTCTACCGTGGAGCATTGTTGTAATTTAGGGTACCTACTTCCTGTCGGTATTCAAGTGCTATATAGGTCGGGTATAAAAAATATGAAATTCAGAATGTTCAAGTTGAAATTTATTTAATAAAAAATAATAATCTTTATAATGTGAACATGATAGAAGAACAATAATTCTTAGAACAAATAAAAAAATACTTTCTGCAAGCTTCATGTCGAACTGAGGATGAGTCTATGCGAGTCTTGATGGTATTTAACAACCTTTCCCTTGTCAGGGGAAATGTTCTAGTTAGTGTCTCTGTATGATCTGGGTATATAACATTGAAGTCAGTCAGCAACTAAAAGGATAACATTTACAAATCATTACTATTTTAAAAAGTTATCTTCGCTTACAAAGATGATACAGTATTAAAGATATTTCAATCCGGACCTAGGTATAAAAAATACTATGGATAGATTCCATGAAATAGGTACTTAAGTATTTCAACAACAAAAACTGGAAGAATTTTTAAAATTTTCGAAATATCTTATGGTGTATATCATATTGTTTTATTGTGTCCACATATTAATGTATTTTGAAAACCATTAAAACATGTTTTCTATAATTTGGGCTTAGCAATACTTAATGCTTTTGCAGACCCTTTATAGCCAAACAATTTGAAATAATGAAATCTACTTACTTCTGAATGTTTCAGTGTACCCCCATCCTCTTAAATAGCTGGCGACATCATCGTCGCTGGCTGCTAATTCCATTGTATCAGTCGGTTCACCAATTACCGAATATAGTCTCTCTTCCCCACAATCAGGCCCAAATGGTATAAAAAGTTAGAATTAGCACTTGATGCCGACATAATTATTTTAATTTAAGTATCACAATCACTGCACGGTGCACTTGCATAGAAAAATGGCGTCCTATTATGCTACATAACCACATACGGGTATCCAACAACCAACGAACCAACACGAATAACTCAATAACGAGTTACTGGATTGAATTGTGGGATTTACAGGATATTCCTGTAACATTCACGGTGTTTTATTCCGGTTGCACCTACGGTTCCGACCAACGTATGTTTTACAGTAATATCTTGTAAATATAGCAAAATATTATTCTATATAGGGTAAACAGTCCAATTATTGGCACTTTAAGGTTGGCGTACCGATTAAAAGAAGATTAATGTATTATTACTTCAGAATCAGAGCCAATGTGCTTTTAGTTGGATATAATAACCTTCACAGAGTGTGAAATAAATTAAAAAAACGAAAATCGTTGCTTGATTATTGTGATATTAACGAATTAAGTGAAATAGGTCTAATTCCCAACCATTGGCACCTTCGACCCAATTATTGGCATACCACTCATACCAGTCATTGGCACCCTTTTTCTCATACAAAAGATAGATAAAAAGTTCTTTTTTAAAATATTGCACAACTGTAAATTAGTATACATATTTCGTATATGATGAACACTTTTTACTTACCAAAGACAAATAAAAATTAAATTGTTTAAAATATTGCACACCCTTTAGAAACTTTTTCATATTGGAAGTACATGATTTACACGGTATTTTCTACTATATTTCTGACATTGAATTTCTGCTAATTTATTTATTAGTGTTAGCATTACAATGGACGTCGTATATATGTTATTTGTGCATATAAAACAAATACATTTTTTAACCAGAATATTATTTCTGCGAACAGGATTTTTGATGATTAACCCTGTATTGACTGGAATTCATTGAGAGTTGACTGATTCTAAATTTGGACCAGTCAATTTTCAAAAATTGACTGGAAATCATTGAGAATTGACTGATTCGAATTTAGAAAGACTATATAGTGCTAGTTGATTTTAGACTATCTGTGTTTGTGCGCAGAAATTCTAGGGTGGATGAGCTGAAAGAAGAAAAAATGGAAACTGATTATGAGGTTGTGTGGGATAAAAGTGTAATCCAAATTGTTTGTTAATTGAAATGTTTTGGATAATTTCTTCAAAATATTGTCTTACACATTTATTTTTTGCTTTCATTTTTGGCATCTAAAATTGAGATGTACCTACCTAAATAATTCATTTATGTTTTTGTTCTTTGTACATAAATGCTATAGTTACTAAATAGGTAATAATAACTTTAATTTAGATTTAAACAAACATGAATGTATAAAATCAGGGTGCCAACAAATTTCTCCTTATATTCTGTTATATAAACTAATAATTGGCACCCATGTTAACAATTGAAATATATCACAATTATCGTGCCAATAGTTGGCACCCTCCTAATTTAACTAAAATATTACATTTTCCAATCAATAATTACTCCTTGCTTAATAGTAACTACATGGACACAACAAAATAGATTTAAAATATTAATTATGTAATTCACAATTTAAAAAAAGATGTTTAAAAACATCAGTGCGTTTAAACGGATTAGAAGAAGTTCCGAATTTTTTAACAGCCATATATTTCAATGTATTTTACTAAATAAGCTGCTCTAATGTACGGTATACTTATTTAACGATAAATTACCATTTTTATGTTTCAGCAATAAATTTCCTCTATAAAATTAGTGCCAATAATTGGTACCTATACAGATACCTTGTAACTAACCATTGGCACCCATGTCAATAAATTGGAATCTATTATAATTTGCTTGTCAATAGTTGGCACCCCATTAATTTATTACAATTGTAATGTTTTCCCACCAATAACCTCTCTTTATTTCGTACTAAACTTAGTAAATCAAATATATACTAATAAAATAACATAGTTTGGAAATATGTTGATATGACCATCATCATAATAAGCTGTTTCTTATGGTTTACATAAAAACTTACCGTTTTCAGTTGGACCGGTGTTAACATCGGTCACTACTTGTAAACTTAACCATGCAACTCAAGTTCAACACCATGCACTTATTGAACAGAGTTGCCAGTTTTACTCGAACGTTCAGATTGCGAAGAAATGTGTGCCTAGAATCTATTAATTTCAATTATTTGTGTCTAGGTGCCAATATTAGGACGGGTGACAACCATTGGTCACTTTACCCTATACAGGAAATATTCCTGATAAATTAACAGTACCTTATTACTGCTATACTTAGAGTTTTTCCTGTTCATACGACTCAAGTCACTTTAACTGGAATCGGCCTGTTAGATTGTAAATAAAGATTGTTCTCAGAACGGTTTTTTCTTGTTATAATAACAATAGTTGCCTTTTAACAACAGGAATTAACAGGAAATTACCGTGATTCGTTTTTTTCACTGTTGATAAATTGTTGTTTTATAGTGACATTTTGGTTATATATTCTAGTTCACATAAAAAAAACAATACAATAAATTGCCCAGCTATTGTTGATAAAAAAGCGACTCGCGTAATTGATCAAAAACTTGATTGCTAAATCTTGGAACATTAAAAGTTTAATATTTCAGTACTCAAATTAAGAAACACATTGGATCCCAAATGTTGTTCATATGTTTTAGTCTGAATAGAACAAATGCAGAAAGAAGTATATTTAGACAAGAAAAATCGATGTACCATGTCTTCCTCAATATGAAAATTATTAAATTTTCTAGAAGCCTTTGATGGCCAAATATATCAGTCCAGACATTACTGCTAATGGAACAACGTAAATTTTCCCAGTGTATGTTTGCGTTTAATTTCATGAATATGAATAAAGGGGTAGCGTAAAACCAGTTCAATACCATAATATTTTTCTACACCATCCTTGCATTCCGATTAAGTCTTACTGGTTATGTCGAAAACTTTGTATTAGAATATAAATTGCGATGGTGTTTACGTAGCGAACAGTAACTCAATTCAATAAAATCGATGCATCTCTTCATTTTCCGGTTGCATTTAGATTCCGGTAAATTTTACGCTAAGGAAACATTTCTTCCGAACAAGCTTATTTCTATCAGTCAGAAAAACCACTTTGATTCCAAATTTACATAATGTATTCACGATTTCGAGGTCTCATTCGGAAATGAGCTCTTCCATATTTTATTGGAGTTCCCTGCGTTATTTATTTTAATAATCTAAATTGGATTTTTTTATTGGGAATAGTTTTTGTGATACTAAAACAAAAAATTCAAACACTCGATGTATTAGCGTCTGTGTGATGTGTAAGTTTCAATTTTCATTTGATGTATCCCTCCAATCGGGACTACACCGTCGATATATTTTCTATTTGTTTATGGATCCGATATTTTTCTTTCTCCAAAAGAGACACACACTTAAGCCACACAGTTGGGCTCATTGTGCTGCTACCAAAACTAACCAACTGCCCCCAAAAAGAGAATACCAAATTTAATATCTAACACGAAGAATTAAAAAGAAAAAGATAATCTTATTAATATGAATAAAATCACTACTTATCATATTTTGAGTAATCACAGAACAGAATGCGATTCTAAAACAGTGTTTTAAACAAGTATTAATTGTAAAAGAAACTATGAAATTTCACATAGCAAAATTTAACATTGAAAGCCCATAAAAGATTTTTACTAACAGATTTAGGGTATTTACTTCAAATGTAGCAAAGAACTGAATAGATAAATTCAAAGTAATGTAGTATGTAGTATGTAGTTAGTTAATACTTGTTAGTAGAAAAAGAAAGGTACAAGCCAACCTCAAATTTCAATATCATGATATATTAATGTAATTAGTTAAAATTCAAGGGAAGTAGTATAAATCAGAGAAATAGAGTTTCGGATTTCTAAAATGAAAGAAATACAGTGAAAAAAGGCAATAATAATAAAGTTTTATGGAATTTAAGGACTCGATAATAACGAACATAAAAAGTCTTTGTATAAAGTTAATATAAGTAGGAATAGTGTGAAAATTATATCAAAATTATTCTTTTTGTCTCTAGTATAATTTGTTGTTAATTAAAACTAATATAAAAATTAATATTTTTTTTTTGAATTTGTAAAAATTTACGTTAAAAAACTGTCAAAGTTAGCTATGACTTGGTGATTTATAAAAAGTATTTCGCGCTGTCAAGCAGGGCTTTTTCCAAAAAACTCTCGAAGTGTTCGCTTCGCTCCACATAACAAAAACAAATGAAATCGAGTCAAAGTAACACTGATTAAAAATATAACATTACCTGTCAAAGAAGTGACGCTATTTTAAAATAAAAAGAAAAGTTTCAAAATCAAGAGAAGAAGCCAAATTATCCATCCTGTTCAGTATCCTGATAAAGTGATCCAGTTGTATCCTGATTCAATTTTATCTCGTTCCTGTCTTGAAAAGTATTCCAGTTGTAATCTCTAAAAATAATATTTATCCATCCATAATAGCCAAAGGAAAAATAATAAAAAAGTCATAAAGAAAGGTACCATATTTTTATTAAATATCGATATTTAACAAAGAATCAAACACTAAAAAGGCCTTAAAACAATTAACTAAGGTTAAGATTTATTTAACCTAGAAATAAGTTAGGTTAGAGTATTAATTTGGAGAATAAGATAAGGGTGTGACAATAAATTTTTTTCGTAACTGTTAATTTTTGTTATATAAATACAAACTGTACTTATCTTATTCGACCAAATACTTGTTACACATTTAATTAAAAGGTTTATCGTTACTTAATTTCCTGCTATAAATAAACGTTTATGAATTCTATTTAATGAGTTATTATTGATTTCTATAAATAGCAATCCAATAGAAGTACACCTGAGGTTAAGAATCGCTACTCTTTATAGTAGATGGCGCCCAATGTAAACTGTCACCAATATAATTCACATTCTGTCTAAGATTACGAGGAAAGGTAAGAATAAAAATTTATTACATGAATTTTAAAAATTTTTTAAAATTAGTTAAAAAATAAATTAAATTAAATCACATTACAAAATTAAATTAAAGAAAGGAAAGAGCTAAAGTCGTGGTTATTTAATCCATCAATAAAACAACAAAATTTGCAATATAATAAAGATATAGGTTATATACTAAAATTTAAAATTGAACAAATTAAACAACAATAAAATTGATAAATAAAAAATTACTTCAACATAAAAACACACAGCACAATAGTACGTAACAATATATTAGACTGTTTCCTCCTATAGCCCACCTGCTCTATATTTTATCTTTATTTCTCTATATAGTCTCATTTAAGCTCGATACACTTTTCCCAGCGATATTCAATAACTTCGATACCCTGTTTATAGTAAGAATCATCGAGCTCCTAAAAATAGCCATCAAACGCAGACTCCACCTCTACATTGTTGGCAAATTGTGAATTTAGAAAAACCATTTTCAATTTAAAATTTTTTTGTTGATTATTACTCCCTCATAAACTTTTGTTTACCTGGCCTAACTGCATCTACCAAGATAATATTTTATTCAAAGTTGCATGATATATAAATGAAATATGCAAGGAACTGAAGTCTCTAAAGTTTGACGTTAGACGTCTCTTGACATAGATGAATTTGTTCCTGCTTTGAACAGCGTAGCAACATCTTATAAAAACGTTCCGTTATTTTTCTCTTTTGTTTTAAAGAAAAATTTCATTCTTTTCAAAAACTAGTTTTGAAATGTGTAACAAATTTATTAACTTCTCTTGTAGGCAACACATATAAAATTGTCTTGTTATTTGCTCAAAAATGCAAATATGGAACTAAGCTGAACTATAGAAAGAAATTTATATATTAACTAACTTACTCGGTCATTATAGAAAGGACTTTTTTCAAGTACGGAGGAAACATGTTTTGGAGGCCGGATAAGCTTGCCAGACCTGGTCGGGTAATCGTGGAAATCACAATTAAGGTTAAAATCATTAAATTACTTTTTGTGTATAATATGCACTTGTAGATGTAAATAGAATAAAATGTGAGGATACCGAAATCTTTAAAATGCTTTCTGCATGTTTGTCTATAATCTAGATTAAAAATGATACGAAATATGGGAGTATACTATTGCATATTCAATTGCCTAGTTGTAAACATATTTTTAACTGTAGAATTGCAAAGTAACTGCTAATTAATTTTTTACAAATCTGATTGAGATTGGTATTTCAATTCACATTCTTATCAAGGTAGGTACCTAAAAATTTGGTAGAACTCGAAAAAGAAACATCAGTATCCTTAACTGAGTTACTACTATCTTCAGGAATATCTGTCCTTGTAAAAAAATGCATAAGGATGGTTTTTGTTGAATTTACTGTCACAGAATTCCGTTCACACCAACTGATAAATTGTTTTGATTATTTTTTTCATCTGTCAATACAGTCAGATTTTGTGGTTTCAGCTAATAACAGCTCAGGATCCTAACCAATCATTGTGTTTTATACTGATAAAACCGCTTCTTCGTATTTGTTTCGTGATTAAACTGTATTTACCTTTTTTGAAATGCCAAATGTAAACATTTAACAATTTTTATTATACTAAAATGTATTGCAAATCTATGTTAATAACCAAATTTCAAAATGTATTTGTAAACTAACCTGTTTTTATTAGTTTATTTCAAAACGCCTTTAACATTTTTACATACCTCACTTCAACACTAAACTTAAAATTAATTAAATTAAGAAAGACTTCATTTCATTCTTCTTCTTCGCTTTTATTTACGGCGCCGTTTCGGGGGATGGCCCTGTATGCGGACTTGTGATTTTATCAATCAGTTTGTTTTCGTGGTTTTTCCAAATAAAGCCGTTTTCGTGAAAACCAAAAATTTAATCGATAAAATTTGGAGGACTCGTGGTATTACCTTTGATAAAATATTCATCTTTAAGATTAGCTCATGTGGAGATTCAGCATCAATCGCTAATGTGGTGTCATCTGCATATAGTATCAAATGATTAGTGCTAACATATTTAGAGAGATTATTTATGTATAATAAAAGTATCAGTGGACCTAAGATTGATCCTTGAGGTACGCCAATTTCTACAGGTTGGGGAAGGGACTTCCAACAATAATTTTTCTAGCTTCCAAGTATGATTTCAGCCACGATAGAAATATATTGCCTTCTAATATCTTTAAGGTTATCAGTCATCTCACGCATCTTGGGATCAGATCTGAGGGGATGGGACTAGAAGGAACGGTGGTACATAACTGAAGGAATGTTACTGACCCATCATTTGTCTATTGTATATGAGAAATAATATGAACTATTATTTCTCACAAAAACTAAAATTTTGTTTACGCCGACTGAATTTTGTCTAAGAAACGATTGGCAATGTCAAAATTACCGAAAAAAAAAATGTTTGGGCCATTTTTGAGGGAAAAAGTGAGTTTTTAGGATATAAATGGAACTAAAATCTACAAAAAAAAATAAAATTTGATTTATGCAGAATGCATTTTGTATAAGAAACGACTGGCAATGTCTAAATTACCGAAAAAAAATGTTTGGGCCATTTTTGAGGGAAAAAGTGAGTTTTTAGGATATAAATGGAACTAAAATCTACAAAAAAAAATAAAATTTGATTTATGCAAAATCCATTTTGTATAAGCAACGACTAGCAATGTCTAAATTACCGAAAAAAAATGTTTGGGCCATTTTTTGATGGAAAAAGTGTAGGATATAAATGGAACTAAAATCTACAAAAAAAATAAAATTTGATTTATGCAGAATGCATTTTGTATAAGAAACGACTGGCAATGTCTACATTACCGAAAAAAAATGTTTGGGCCACTTTTGAGGGAAAAAGTGAGTTTTTAGGATATAAATGGAACTAAAATATAAAAAAAAAATAAAATTTGATTTATGCAGAATGCATTTTGTATAAGAAACGACTGGCAATGTCTAAATTACCGAAAAATAAATGTTTGGGCCACTTTTGAGGGAAAAAGTGAGTTTTTAGGATATAAATGGAACTAAAATCTACAAAAAAAATAAAATTTGATTTATGTAGAATGCATTTTGGCATTTTGTATAAGAAACGACTGGCAATGTCTAAATTACCGAAAAAAATGTTTGGGCCATTTTTGAGGGAAAAAGTGAGTTTTTAGGATATAAATGGAACTAAAATCTACAAAAAAAAAATAAAATTTGGGCCATTTTTGAGGGAAAAAGTGTAGGATATAAATGGAACTAAAATCTACAAAAAAAATAAAATTTGATTTATGCAGAATGCATTTTGTATAAGAAACGACTGGCAATGTCTAAATTACCGAAAAAAATATTTGGGCCACTTTTGAGGGAAAAAGTGAGTTTTTAGGATATAAATGGGACTAAAATCTACAAAAAAAAATAAAATTTGATTTATGCAGAATGCATTTTGTATAAGAAACGACTGGCAGTGTCTAAATTACCGAAAAATAAATGTTTGGGCCACTTTTGAGGGAAAAAGTGAATTTTAAAAAAATTAAAATTTGGTTTACGCAGATGAGAAATATCCTCTCATTGCCCGACCTTGGGGGTGGGGGGTGGAAACAATACTGCCCCCCCTTGGAGCCGCCCTTGTTTTTGTCAATGGTGTCCCTGATATACAAATACAACTTAAATAACATACTTAAATAAAATTAGGTATAGCCCTATTTTACTGAGGAAAAAGACATTTGGAGAGACTTTATTAGTAGAAAATAATTTATAACAATATGAAAAATAAGGTAGGTTTTACCTATATCCAGTACAATGAGCACATAGCTGTAATATTCGACTGGCCTGATCGCCTGAATACCTTTTGGGAAAAGTACAATATATTGTTTAAATTTCACTTCTATGTGTACTCTTCTGAACTGCTTGATGTATAAAGTTTCAATCGGTCTCTCTATGAATGGCTTTGTCGAGGAGTGCTAGGAACCTCGTGACATCATGTAACTTTTTTTTAATTATCTCGCTTAATTTTAACGATAAAATTATGATTTATGATTTAAGCATCAAGAATACTTTTTTTTGAATTAATACTCCGTTTTTATGATATTGGCGTGTATAACTTAAAAATCGGTAAGACAAACGTATTTTTTAAGCTCAGAGCCAGAAAATAGAACGTTGCCACAATGCATCTTGTAAATTGAAATCAAAATATGCATGCCAACAAACTAAATAATGAAGTGGTAGGAAGAGGGAAGTCTCGAAATCAAACTTGATTACGTCACAGCGTACTGTATCCACTTAAAACCCTTTCAGACCCCGCGTCCATTACAATGGACACAAACTTATGCAACCAATATTGCTGGACTGGTGTAAGTTTTTGCCTTTATATTTATTTTAGCTATTCTGTTATCACCGTAGAGTGAATAGTGAATTGCAAGAGGTAAGGTGATGGCAGCTTCGACTAGTAAAAATAAATGTAATTTAACATTTTTTTACATTTGATGTGTCAAATATTTCAGCAATATAAAATTATTTTACTGCCAACAGGACATAGAAGCTTTCATAACTTCATAGGTAAAAATCATTTTTTTGTAATTTTTATTGGAAATATGTAAAAAATGAAATGTCCATTGTAATGGACTGCAGGTTACAATTTAGCAAAAAACATAGAGGATTCAGTGAAGAAGTTGTAAATGACGAAGGGACAGTGGTGTTGTGTAAATGGCAAGACAATAACCAGTCGTGATTGGTTCAAATTTTGTGGGAATGGGGAAGGAAGACGAAGTGGAAAGATGGGACAAGAAAAATAAAAGATTCGTGCAGGTACAACGACCAGAAGCAATAAAATGATATAATAAGAGAATGGGGGGAGTTGATAAGTTGAATCAACTATTGTCTTATCACAGAGTGTTTATAAAATCCAAAAAATGGACTCTTCGGATGATATTCCACGCGTTTGACTTTGTTTGCACCAATAGCTGGCTTGAGTATGATCAAAAAATCATACAGTAGGCGTTCAAAAAAAAGAAACAAGGGATCTCCTACACTTCAAAATGAAAATTGCAGAGGCTCTTATTCGAATGAGACAGCCTGCAACTACCAGTAGAAAACCTGGCCGTCCCAGAAGTGAAAATTCCCCTACTCCAATTGGATACAAGGGAAGAACTTTAGAGCCAAGACCACTTCAGGAAATTCAGAAGGATATGGTTGACTATTTACCGGAATATGACAAAAATAAGGAGGCCACAAGGCGTAAACAACCTGAATGGAAGGGAAAAACCCATGTCTTTTGTATGAAATGTCGTGTTCACGTATGTTTTGTAAAAGGCAGAAATTGTTTCATGTTATTTCATTCCAAAATAAATATTTTTTCAACTATGTTGTTTTTATTTAGTCCGACTGTCCATTACAGTGGACATTCATCAAACTTCTCCATGAAAATACTTAAAAAAAATAAACCATATTATTTAAGTTACAAATAAATACCTTGATCCAAATCTACCAAAAAAAAATTTTTTTCTAACCAAAAACATAATTCGGGTCGGGTTAAGCTTCTGTAGTATAATTTTAAGTTTTGACGTCTTTAACTTTAACCTAATTTTATTTTACTACTTCTTTAAAATAAAACAGATGGTTGATAATTGATCACTAATTCCCAGGCAGTTTGAAGCGGTCACGTAAGATTAGGTAGATTGGATTTCTGCATACCGCGACAGATGGCAATGACTCAGGATGTGACAGCGCTTTCTGACCAAAGACAAGGGACAGTCCTCGTGATGAGATGTCCCGCAAACTAATTGTAGGGATTAAATGTCAATAATTGAATTCTGGACTACTTGAGCTCAAGACTGAATGTCTAATGTTGCACGAAATTGGTTTACACCAAATTTACATTATTAAAAGTTACGCTAAGCTAACAAACTTAAATAATTCAAATAACATATTGCAAATTTTTTAAATAATTCCTAATTATATATTTTGTCCACGACTGTTTTAAAATGAACCCATTTTTTGTTATGTATCTCAAGTATAATATTATGTATTATATACTAAAAGAACTATAGACAGTGAATAATTATTATTCACTATTTTTTGTCACACGTCACACTTCTGTCATATTTCCATTGGTAACCATGTAATTTTTTATTATTTTAACAGTAGACTTACGTGCTGTCACTTAAAAGTCAAATTAATTATTTATTTAGTTTTAGTTGTTAAGAATTGATTAATTTGAAAAAATGGATTCAGGAAATGAAATGTTGTTAACTCCGCCGGAGCTGCGGAAGTTGTATCAATAACTTGAAAAAAATTAGATTAATAATTGAAGGCAATAATGTATTTAGATTTGTTTAAAATTATACAGGGCGTCCAAAATGGGGCGATTCTCTAATGACATATTCAAACGACAATATCGTTCTTATTTTAAATAGGACACCATGTATTTTATAATCCTATTATGTAGCAAATTCCATTACCTCAGACAGTTCAAATTAGCGCACAAAAATTTATTTACGTCAAAATATGTTGTATGTATGACTTTTTTATTATACTTATTTTATTTTTATTATTTGTTGACAAAGGGTTAAAATAATTATTACATAACAAACAACTTGATTAGAGTGATATAATTATAATTACGTAATAATTTCAAAAAATGAATTAAAAATAAGTAGTATGTAATAGGTTTTCCATCAATTTGCTAATGCCCAAACGTTATACGAGAAAATTCTCATAATACATGTTAGGAGTTGTACCCTCAAATCAAGCCTAGCAGTGCAATGAATCAAATCAAATCAAACTATAAAATTTTAAAGTTTAAAATATCAAATATTTTGATCAAACTAGTTGGAGAGTTTGAATAATTAAATCGGTAGTTGATTCACAAGTATTTTATTAGTGCACCTGTTTTGGGCGATTCCAATTGTTACCAATTATGTGGAGACCCAAATTTTTTAGACTGCACCCTGTAGATGAGTCTGTCCCAACTTATTGTAGAGTAAGCTGGCTGAGTAGATTGTGGACTGTATTGTGGTTTGTAATGAAAGTATACACTGGTTACTTGAATTTTTATATTTAACAATAACTTTCGTAAAGAACACTTTTTAGCAAACGTAGAATTTAATAATGATTCAAAACAGGGTTTGCAATTGCTCAAGAAATGGGTGAGTTTAAATAAAGGTATGCATTTGATATCATGCAATTTTGTATAATGTAAATTGCTGATTTTATTACGTATGAACGGTCCCAAGATTACGACCTGCTCACACGGAGTTAGAAGTTCTACTGATTTTTATTACGCGTGGACGGTCCATAGTTTAACGACCTAATCCACGCGGAGTTTGATGTTGTACTGATTTAATTTTTGATCTATTCGAAAAGCCAGCCGTTGGGCAAAATCCCTTCGGCCAATCGCCTTAATCCGTTTGCCGCTTTATAGATGTGTGTTTTTTTATCTCTGCCTGGCAACCTGCTGTCGCGTCAGTGAGTCGCCGTATATGTAAGAGGCGTGCGCCGACAAAGCGGCTTCCGCATTGAAGTTTGATATCCTTGTTCGTCGGTGACTTACTTCCGCGTTAATTCGTATCTGCGTGATGGCTTTGATTCACGACACATGTTATACTGTTCTTTGTTGCCGGGCAGGTACATAAGCGTGCTTTTTGGTTATTTTTATTTTCTTTTATTGCCATGGGCGTAGATTAAAATGTTCGATTTCGAACAGCACCTAAGTATAAAAAAAGATGCTTAATACATTTTCCTAATAAAAATCCAACAAAAATAAAGTTGTAAATCATTTTTCTATTAGTCTGTTAAAACTCTATTAGCCATCCAGAAATTTAAAGACATTCGACATTTAGTCTATTCCTTCGTTTGGTAATTGTTAGAGAAGCCCTGAAAAAAATCCTCTCTATTGATGCTGATTTAGCAGGTATCACTAGAAAATCTCTAACCAGTTTGGATGGTATTGGAAATGCAGTCTCATGTCTCTTGTAGGGCCGGATCTAAGTGAGGGCAAACTTGGCTGCATCCAAGGGGCCTCCATAATATAAATAAAGAAGAAATCGATTGTCCATGTACCATACTTTTCAAATAAAATTCTTATATCAAAAAAATTGAATTTTTAAGTCAAATCAAACTTGCCTTGACAAATTAGTTAGATTGATTTGATGCATCTCTATTTCCAAATATAAATTCGTTGTACCAGGAATAAACACTTCTTAGTCTTGAACAAATTTACCAAAAATGAACACAAATGTAAATGGACTAAAATAAACGTGCTAAGGAATTAAAAGTCTGACGTTTATTTTCCAGTTTCATTTGTTTTCTTATCCGCAGAATTTTTCGGTGTTGCCCTCGTAAACACGAAAGTACTACATAGTTTTTGTTTTGGCATCTTATCCTAACAAAGCTGAATGTTCCTGGAAGTGCTTAATTTCCCTTCATTTATCCATGCTAACTATCTTAATTTCATGCAAACATTGCTGCAATCTTTGAATACTTTATGGAAATTGTACTTAGTTGGTGTTTTGCAAAGCTACACCATTAATTCAAGAAAATGAAAACATCTCGTTTGCGGGAGTGCCGGCAAAATATGTCTCCCATCTTAATTATTCTGTCAAGTGTGTATTAATGTATAATGCATGCAATTTAAAGTTTGTAATGTCACGAACTTTTATGACATGTGAAAGTTCCATGTGCTTGAAAGTTGTCGTCACACAACTTGGTTACGAAAAAAAAAACTTTGTAAACTCTAAGTAGATAACGTCTTCGTTTTAAGATGTAGAATTTGTTTAGCCTTGTTTTGCTTTAAGTCTACGAAGTTTCTCAGTAGACTAGTAAAAACACGCTAATAATTTGGACAGCTGTTTACAATGAATTCTGTTAAAAAATAATAAAAAGCTCATTTGGGGGTTTGAATATAACATTAAAATATTCTGTCCAGTAATCTATTTTTTTACAAAAGGGCAGCAAAAAACACAATTAAAACTTCTAACAAACATTACAATTTAACAAGCTCGTTTGATAAATCATATACAGGGTGTATCATAAGGAATGGTCAATATTTTAATTATAGGTTCAGGACCTCCAAATATTAATATTTTACTAAACAACTCTGGGTCAAATGTTATCTACTACTAAGATAGAGGGTGTTGAAGATAAAATTTATTTTTCGTTTTTTTGCAATAATTTCTTTATTATTTAATATATTGACTTAAAATGTGGTATGGTTATATTTTTAAGTTATTAAATCATAAGCGTGTTATCAATTTTGAGATTCAAATTTACAGGGTGTATCATAAAGACTTGAAAAAAATTCAAAAAAGGACAGGAATAAAAAAAATTGATACTTATCTTCATCCAGTAGAGTGTAGGTGGCGCCCTCTTTATCTACTCTCAAAATTGATAACACGTATATGATTTATCAAACGAGCTTGTTAAATCGTAATGTTTGTTAGAAGTTTTAATTGTGTTTTTTGCTGCCCTTTTGTAAAAAAATAGATTACTGGACAGAATATTTTAATGTTATATTCGTACCCCCAAATATGCTTTTTATTATTTTTTAACAGAATTCATTGTAAACAGCTGTCCAAATTATTAGCGTATTTTTACTAGACTTAAAGCAAAACAAGGCTAAACAAATTCTACATCTTAAAACGAAGACGTTATCTACAAAATTTTTTCTTTACTTATCTTCATTCAGTAGAGTGTAGGTGGCGCCCTCTTTATCTAATCTCAAAATTGATAACACGCTTATGATTTACTAACTTTAAAATATAACCATACCAAATTTCAAGTCCATATATTAAATAATAAAGAAATTATTGCAAGAAAACGAAAAATAATTTTTATCCTCAACACCCTGTATCTTAGTAGTAGATAACATTTGACACAGAGTTGTTGGTTAATTTTACGTCTCTTTTCTGACCTAAGGGCCTAAACTGGACGGGACCTACAGCTTATCGTGGGCTCCCAACCACGGTCCTCAATCACCTTAAACCCAGGACTATGCCTTTGTCTAACAAGTGTGTAATTGTGTCACCAACCCCTATCAGTTTCACGAGATATCCGAATTCATCCGGCCTGTTTACCGGCGTGAATGAAAGTGCCTATGACACAAATACCTTTTTGCACTTGCCCAAAGTCTTATCTGACTTTAATTTCACTTGAATACGGCAGGATTTGAACCTACTCCCCGAACACTGACCAAGCTGAATCGGCAGACGCTAGGCCACCGTATCCAGTTAGGCACAGAGTTATTTAGTAAAATATTAATATTTCGAGATCCTGAAGCTATGATTAAAATATTGACCATTCCTTATGATACACCCTGTATATCTAAAAATTATTGATTCATATTTTAATTATATCAACAATGCGGCTATTGCAGATGTTTTTTCTTCTTTTCAATACAACTCGAATAAGCCTACAACTTATATTTCATGCACAATCAACTGTTCAATTAAATTGCTTTCACAAATAAAGCAATGTCAATCGGATACATTTACAAAAATTTCAATATTATTCGTACTCTATATCAAAGAACTGGATAAAAATGGCTTTAAAATGTCTTTTTACTTTACGTGCCCGATTTCTTTTCTTTCCTGTTTTTGAGAGTCTTTCTTGCAATCTATTTTTGTATTTCACGATACATAGAATTACAGTAGTTTGAAAAAGATTTCGGCTATTTAATAATATATTTAAAACTGATTGTGTCTTTTCCTCAGCGAGTTTTTTATTCTTTTATTAGTAGTATTAGTGAAGGCTTCATTTGAAAACGATGTCATATTGTATTGATTCAGCAGTGTCACATGATAGTTAATTATATCAAGAATAGTCTGGAAGAAAAACAAATGTGCGCTGCAGTATTCCTCGATCTCCAGCAGGCTTTCGACAAGGTATGGCACCAGGACTTACTATATAAACTAAAATTACAATTATCTGACCAGATTTACCGCATACTGAAATCCTTCCCAAGAGACAGATATTTCCAAATTAAATATGAAAACAATTTATCAAACTACCATCCTGTAATGTCTGGAGTTCCACAAAGAAGTGTCCTTGGTCCTTTCCTATACCTACTATTCACCGCAGATGTACCAACCACGAACCATTCCTTAATCGCCACTTTCGCAGACGACACTGCTATAATATCCGTTAACCCAAACCATATTCAAGCCTCATATCACCTCCAACAACACCTTAACCAACTCCAAAACAACTGGCTGAATAAATGGAGAATTAAAGTAAATACCAGTAAATCTGCCCAAATAACGTTTACCACAAGACACATCACCTGTCCACAAGTCAACATCAATAACTCTCCAATACCATTAAAAAATGAAGTTAAATATCTGGGACTTCATTTAGATAAAAAAACTGACTTGGAAAACTCATATTAAGGCCAAAAAACAACAACTCAACCTGAAAGTCAGACAAATGTATTGGCTTGTTGGACGCAACTCACAATTATCAATAGAAAACAAATTGTTGATATACAAGGTCATACTAAAGCCAATCTGGACCTATGGAATTGAACTATGGGGATGCAGTAAACCGTCAAATACTAAAATCCTGCAGACGTTCCAATCCAAAACGTTACGAATGATAGCTAATGCTCCCTGGTATATCAGTAACCTGACAATACATAATGATCTCAATATTCCATTCGTAAATGAAATAATTAAGAAGTCAGCAATCAAGAGTAAGGACCGCAGCATAAACCACACTAATGAAGTTATCACCAACCTGTACAATGCTCCTTTAGAGAACAGAAGACTCAAGAGAACCTGGCCAGAGGATCTCGCTGTGGAGTAAAGCTTGGAGCCCCGTTAAAGAACGGTGCACATCTCATGTCACTTTACAAATAAACTATTTACTTATTACTTACTGCTAATTGAGTAGATTGTAAATTTGCAATTAAAATAAAAAAAAAATATTATATTGAGATTACTTTTCAACTGCTTTGATGAAGTTGCTTTCCACTGGCTAAAAAATGTACCTCTAATGCTCCACCTATGAGTTGTGTTCTTAAGCTAAATGGGGTATCTAAATTTTTCTAAGTTGTATGACTAATAACAATAGCAAATAGCACATTTCTATTTTTAGTCTGTTGAAATGAAAAGCTTAGAACTTATGAACCCCGTTTCAAATACACCCAATTGCACTCTTATCACGTTCGCGGACAGTATGGCTGTCGCCATCACATTTTTATCTCTTGGGACGTCACTGATTTCATATAGCTACATGCATTTTTAATTTAGTTTTCCTACGAGAGTATCTATTTATCTTAAAATTGTTCAGTTTACGGCGAATTTCGAAATACGTGTGGCTATAACTTTCAGAGCAGCATTTGTCTTCTATTAGTCGACAAATAACTGTCTTCGGAGAGCACCCGTTTTCCACTAATCGGTCAACCTGGCTAACCACATCAAGATGCCACAGTGCAGCCTCTGGCATGTTGCTGAAAAAATACCTGCACCTAAGGGTATAAAAGAAAAACTTACTTTCTACGTTGTAGGTAATGTTGGAGGAACAATGCTAGAAAAGAAACGTCAGTTAGGTGCAAGGGATGCAAGGATATTCCTCCATTATGTCTATGCTTCCAAATCTACTATTATTCCACAGGAAAATGCTGACAATTGTAATTTAACCATCTAGTTTTTGTTAATCGGTTTAGTATGGGCGTTATGAGTGTATTTATAGCAACCGTATCCAAGGTAAAATAAACAAATAATTTTTAAGTGAAAAATAACGTAACAAGGGTGGAAAGTGATGAATACGCACGAGTAGCGTTTAGCACGAGCCGCGTAGCACTAGTGCCACTAGTCGTCGAGAGTTTTTTAAAACTTATGAAATTTTAACATTACCGTGTCTGTATATATTCGAAGTATGTGTTTTTATATTTTATTTGTTTATTTATTTATTTATTTATTTACTACACTATTCTACAGAGAAATCCTTTATAGAATAGAAACTACAGAACGGAATTGAATTTATAAACAATATAAAATAATAACATCATATAAGTTTACTTACTAACTAAGAAAATCATTTTTAATACTTAACAAGTTGCAACAAAATAAATCTACTTCATTTACCGAATTACAGGTAGACACCATGACATATAACGGAGAATTCTTTAAAATATTGGTACGAGGAGTTTCGAGATAAAAGGTATTGTTGTTTCTTGACGATAATCGGGGAATACAAAAGTTTAATTTCTCCAGTAAGTTAGAGCAATCTGTTAGATTATTAATTAATTTAAATAAGAGTAGAAAGCTGTAATATCTAAGTACGACGTGTTTCAAGACTAAAGAAGCTATGTTTGAGAAGTAAGTCTGCATGCGATATGCCGATTGGAGGATAATTTCCCTCAGTTTTTAACGTTAGATAACAATGTCAAAAAACGACTTTGAAGATTTTCCAATTGGTCAATATGTAACTGATAATAGGGACTCCAGACAACCGAGGCATATTCTAGTTTTGATCCGATAATTGCACAATATAATAGCTTCAAAGTTCCGACTTCTTGAAATTCAGCGCAGTTTCTATATAGAAATCTATACATTCGATATGCTGAATTGAGGATTGCATTGATATGCAAATTAAATGAGAGTCTCGAGTGTAATGTCACTCCTAAGTCAGTAACAGTATTGGGCCTCTCTATGGTTTCGCTATCTATCATGTAGTTAAATATCAGCGGATTATTTTTTAGAGTGTAAGACATGATACTACATTTAGCAATGTTTAAAGATTATCTTATTATCCTTAGACCATACGACTAGACTGTTATCCAAACGTTCACAGTCCTTAAAGTGCGTAACTACATATATCGTTGATAAAGATGTTGAATAATAACGGACCCAGATTGGATCCTTGGGGAACGCCGGACGTAGCTAGATATTCGACAGACTTGAAACCATTAATCTGAACATATTGCCTTCGGTTATTTAGGTAAGAACTAAAGAGGTCAAGGAGAGCATCTGAAAGACCAAACAGAGAGTTTCTGAAATAAAAGTCCATGGTCAAGCCTGTCGAAGGCTTTAGAGAAATCTGTATAAATTACATCTGTTTGGGATCCCCTATCGATACTTTCAGCAATGTACTGCGTTACTGTGACTAAGTTAGTGACAGTTGACCTACCTTTCATGAAACCGTGTTGACTAGGAGATACTGCTTTATTCACATGAGGATAGATGGTTTTTTCTAAAAGCATTTCAAATAACTTGCAGAAGTTGCATATGGTGGATATCATCTTTCTTAAAGACCAGGCTTTTCGATGACTTCCAGATTGCGAGTATCATAGATAATTTTATGTAAATATTAAGCAAGACTGATAAAGGAGATGCAGCACAATCTTTTAGGTATAACAAAAGCTGAAATGTGATCCGGACCTGTGATCATTTTCGGTTTTAGCTTCTTTTTCACTGAAGGAGCTAATATGAAAATTTGGGAAAACGGAGTTATTATTCCCAGAACTGTCATCTTATATCTTATAACTTAAACTCTTTTAAATTCACCATATTAATACAAGGCAGCAAAATGACTTTCACGTGCCATTTTCAAGAAGTAATCTCTTATATAGATCACCCATTGTGACAGGGAGGGGAAAGGTTGTTCAATAAACTTCCGGCTAATATTAAATCATGTGTTACTTTGAAAGCATTCAAGCAATGTCTTAAGAAATATCTACTAAAGGGTGGGTTTTACTCTTTGCAAGAGTTCTAAATGTTGAAATGGTTGCCAAATGTTGTTTCTTAGTCTTAGTTCTATTTTATTTTATCTATTTTTGTGTATTTTTATCTTTTCCTTGAAAAATTATATACCTGTTTCTGCATGTCACAATGAAAATAAAGTATTATTATTATTTTTATTATTATTATTGCTTCTTCTTTTCAACTTTAACGGGACTCGTATGATATTTGCCACTTTCGAAGTGTCAAAACAATTCGAGAATTGCCATTTTCATGCCTAGGTGGTCGTAGGAAAAAGTATTTTTTTCGTCTGTTTCTGAAAACGGGAATTGCGTATTTTAGAGAAACAATTTCTTCACACAAACAAGTCTAATTTTCCAAAGGTAAAGACTTTTGAATTCATGTCATCGTAAAATATTTAAGGTTGTCGAAATAAAGTTTTAAATTTTGTGAAACGTTGTTGAATATTTAAGGCTATTGTGATGTAGCTCCTCAAACCGATTATTCGTCGATTTCTGCCCTGTTCGTTCACAGTGGTTCAGATCATTAAGAAATAGCGACAAAAATGGGCTTTTTAAGGTTTCTCTTATTGCATTTAAGAAAAGTACGAATTCCAAATTTGTTCATAATGTTTGTTGGCGAAAAAGTTTGTCTAAATCATAATCTTTTGATAATAATAAAATTTTGATGGATTTTTAAATATATTTTGCAAGAAATTTTTACCATTTTGGCAAGACATCGAAATTTTGCAAGCTTTTCGTTTGTTTTCTTGACCTACGAGCTAAGCGCAAAGTTCTTTTTTTTTCTCAATTCTGCCAAGCTTCATGGCAACTAACTTTTCTAGAAACTTGATTTCTACTATAAATTTCAATGCACTTATTTTTAAACTGATTCTTCAACGACACATTATATACATCTAATAACATTGACTGGAATCAATATTCTTTAGGATATAAATTGAGTCCACTAAGGCTGAAGTAGGGAACCACCTCGCCTCGAGCGAAAATGGGCAAACTGTTGTGTAATATAAACATTTTCCTCCATATTTGTTCAAATTTCTAAAAGCATTGAAAATCAGAATTCATTTGTTCGCTTTAATTTGAAATACGATATGATTCTGTTTTCTAAATCGTGTTATTCCCCATCAGTTGACAGATGTTCAAGTTAGAGCGAGTATGGATAAAATGTCGAGTCATGGGAAGAGCAATAGCTTTGAAATATTAGCCTGTTTGTGTTTCAATTCCCTTCAAAAATTAATGACTGCGTTTAAAATATATTCAGATTGGTAATCTATCCAGATTTTTTGGTTTACATTTTTTTAGGTGAGTGTATGTTTTTCATGGAGTTTATGAAGTAACTCAAAATAGAGATAAGCAAAGTGGAGTGTTGTAGGAAGCTAATACTAAAAGTATTAGGTGTAGTTGCACACGATCTATTAAATTAAAATTAAGATAAATTAAACAAATGTGGTAGAAAGCAAAAATACGAAATTGCATATAAAAATAGGTATATCAAAAGACACTTTAACAGGTTAAAAGTTTTAAATATTGGAATGTCACAATATAAAGAAAGAGAGAAAAATTAACGAAAAAACAAATAGCACTGCAAAAATGTACCATGCTTTTAACAACGTGTTGTTGAATAACCTTCGATTCACTGCTGACATAGTGTTGATAACAGACGATCTAGGTGAAGCTAAATAAATGATGCAACAAGTACAAGATGCGATGCAAACGGTTGGATTGCACATAAACCACAAAATCACAAAGGTAATGACAAATGTAGTCCCTAGCGAGAACATACAAACGTGTGAATCGAATCAGCTTATGAACACGAAGTCAGATGCTGCAAATGCAATACACATATACACAGACGGCTCCAAAACCAAAGAAGGCTCAGGATGTGGTGTCTACTCCAGATCACTAAGCCTAAGAATTAAGTGTCGAAGAAATACTTGGCGATGACCAGGAAAAACCTACGTCTAGTAGTAGGATTTCTGACTGGCCATTGTTAACTAAGGAAACACCTCCATACAATGGGGCTAGTGGACACACCTCTATGCAGAATGTGTGAAGAGGAAGACGAAACGGTCAATCATGTCCTATGCGATTGCCCGGAGTTATCGTTAATGAGAAAGTCCGTGTTCGGTGACTTGTCCACTTTCCTAGAAAGGACAGGGTGGACGATGACCTAGGAGGACAACTCCTCTGGAGGATGTACAATGGGTCAAATATGGCCTAAGTGCTGAGGGACTAACATACCCTCCATACTCTACAGATACAGATACTAAGACGAATCACCTTAGGATGGGCAGCATATGGAAAACTTATATTTAAAGTCGACATACCTATGAGCCAAAAAAGGAAAGCGTTCAAAACATGTATTCTCCCCGTTCTCACATACGGAGCTGAAACTCTAACTCTAACCAAAACATCAACGTATCACACAAAGGAAAATGGAAAGATATATATTGTTATGATATGAAATTCTTATGGTATAAAAAAAAATGGGACAAAATTATGAAAAATGTGGATGTTAAACGAATTAAAAAAAAATATGTGAAACGGACTTACGAAAAAAAAATTGGTGATGGTAGTTAGGAAAGTTTTTGTTTGAAGTTGATTATTGAATTGTGAAGTTTATAAAAAAAATGTCAGAGATTAATTGAAAATAAAGAATATAAAAAGTTAAAATTATAAGAATTTTCTTCATTAATAATTTAAAACTATCTCAATTGGCGATATTATCTCAATTCGCGCCAACAACGTGGGCTCGAAATTTGAGTGAACCCAAAAACATGAAGGAAGATAATGATGGAACAAGTAAAGATCCGTTGTTGGAGAGGTTGATTCAGATGCAACAATAAAATCAAGCAACATTAGTGGGAATGGATAGAAATTTTCAAGCAAGATTTGAAGCATCTGATAAAAAATTTCAAACAATTTTAACAGAAATGAAACAAGACAAGAAAAAAATGAATAAGAAATTAGATGAAAACCGAAAAGAAATATTAGTAGAAATGAAAGAAGAAAATCAAATAATATTGGTAGAATTCGAAAAGAAAATAACCAAGAAATTTGGAGAACAAGATAAAGAAATTGATAATATCAAAAGTGAGACGAAACAAATTATAAGAGATATTATAGAACAGAAGATAACAGTACAAGAAACAAAGACAGAACAAACAGAAAAAGAAATGAAAAGAATTGAAAGAAATGTAATGAATAATAGTAAAGAGATTAATGTAATAGAGAAACGTATGGAAGAAATTACCCAAGACAATTGAAAAATTGCAGAAGAAGAGAATTTAAAAACAAGAAAAGATACAGAACTCGGTGGACAGACGATCTAAAGAGGATTTCGAATAATTGCGGACCGAAATGACTGGATGAACAACACTTCGTAAACCGTAAAGAAATAAGTGGAGAAATTAAAATAACGGTATAGCAGACAATTTATAGACCAATCCTGATAAACGTAATTAAAATGTAGGTAATAAACAATATGAGGAGTAGATTATAGCTGACGGAGATGAAGTAGGTATTTGCATAGAGTCGAATGAACAAGACGAACAACCAAACAAACCCAATTAAGTTGCAAATGACCAGCGAAATGGAAAGCAAAAGCTCATTTCAAAAGAGCAAGTTACAAAAGGAAAATGCAGTAGCAGAGTCGTAGAATGACAGGAATATTAAATTGAAAGAAGCTATCAAACCAGCAAAGGACAGAAAAGAAGGTGACATAAAATGTACCTAAGCCATATAAAAGGTTTTGATTGTATATACAGGGTGATTAATAAAGAATGGTAAATATTATAACTGTAGGTTCTTAGACATAATTATTAATATTGTCACGCTAAACAAATAACACTCAGTACATCGAGTTTGCATTTTGTGTTTAAATATAAATTAAGTAAATTATATAATCAAACCAGCGATTCCAATAAACAATAATAATATTTTTAATAACATAACATTGAGCTGGTCACGTCAGACCCAATTCGCGAGATATAAATATCCGCTGATTTAACAATAAAGGTACTCTTATCTTGGAGTCGTAGTAGACTCTTGTCTTAGAGTCGTAGTAGACTCTTGTCTTGAAGTCGTAACAGACTCTTGTCTAGGAGTCGTAGTAGACTCTTGTCTTGGGGTCATAGTGTGACTCAGAGTCCAGAATCGTACAGCCCTATCTAAAAGTCAGCGTGACGTGCCCAACGAAGTGATATAGCCTATATATATATAAGTGTATACTTTTTATATTTACTAATAAACTTGTTTAACCTGGTGTTATTTCATAAAGAAAGGTAGCAAAGAATTATAAGGTAGTAATTCTCACAACCACTAGGGTCGTGACAATATTTCGATAAATAACAGTGTCTAATATTCGCAAATAATTTTACAAAGCAACCAATTCAAAATTTATATTGGGGGGTTACAAAGTTTTTTGGCTAATTCTGGTCAAGATGTCACTTTCTTCTTCTTGTCGCTTTAAGGAAAATAGTTAGGAATTTGATTTATTGGATCCGAAAGCCCAACTGACGAAGCCGAAAGGCAGAAATCTGTTTTAGGTTTGGGGTTAAAAAATCATAATTTCTTTTTAATTTTGAGATTTGACAAAAGAAGCGCCACAAACGCTATGTTAAAAAATCACCTACTATTTTTTTATACGTGATTTTTCAATTTTTTTTTTTCGATTGGTTACGATAGATTCTCCATATCTGAACCAAAGCGTATATTTTTTAAGAGAATTAATTTTCGAGAATTTTGAACACTAAGAAATCGCTTTGCAACATTATTTGTTAAATATAGAGTAGCTGCTAAATAACTATTCGACAAAATGTAGTTTTTGTGCCATTTATTTATTTGATAGCTACAATTTGCAATTATAGGACATGCGGAAATAAATGTTTAATCGAAAATCACGTTCGTAGCATTCCTGCAATCTGGACCCCAACCTGGCAAATGCTCGTTGACATTTACCAACAGGGATGTTTGAAATATCTTCATTAATTGTTCAGTGTTCGGCTGGAGGCTCACGGTAGAGGATACTTTTAAGGTAGGTATCCCTAAAAAAAATCGTAGCAGAAAAATCGTTTATTGAAATAACGAAGCCCAGAGATAATTACTTAGCAGTGTTAATCGATACTGCTGATGTACAAGACGTTACACCATTTTGTAATCAGCAGAATAATGTGGTGCAGGACGTTAAAAATTGCGCTGATTGTTTAGTGTCCGGCGGCTTATTCAAAGAAGTGGGGCCCAATTATCCGTGTGGCAGATATTATACACTAAACTGCTACCTTTTTATTCTGATGCAATTCCTGTGAATTCTCAGGATTTCAATATAGAGCATCAAGTTTCTTAACATAGCCATTCAAGTTTGTTAAAAGCGGCTGGTTCAACAATTAAAGAAAAAAAGTAACGTGTCTCAAAATGCTTACCTGATGTTTAGTCCGTCTCTCAAGTAGTAGATAATGACTAGTAGCAGCGGTACATACCCAATGTAGTTCTCGGTCACAAAATTGCACAAAAATGTTTGTCTATAGCAGAATAAAAATAAATTCAAAGAAAGCGGCAGATACATGTTCATGCGAACGACCAAGAACAAAGTGTTTTTTCTTCTCAACCAAGGTCGATTCACTCGTACTTCATACCAGAAGCGCATGAGTCCAAAAGGCGCGAAATATTTAAAACAAATTACAAAATCATTCATTCTGGAACAAAATTAAAATACGCTTTGTCACTGATGATAATGCCCCTAAACCTTTATTTACTCCTAAACGGGTTCATAATCTTTTTATGGTATGTAGGTTTCTAATAAGTTGAATTTTGTATGGATAAAAGTGAAGAATATACGGTCTAATTGGTGCAAGACACACCTACAGCCAGTGAATATTTAAGTAATAATCTTCTGCGACTTACTTATTATAATTCGTATTAACTACGAGATAAAATATGCCTCAAGGATAAGCGCACAATGTTCACCTGATCACTGCGCCATGCTGACTGAAGATCATTATTCAGGTGTACAGGGTCGGCATAGGTCCCAATCATAAGCGACATGAGCAGTGTAGAATATTACGCTGCCCCTGTATATAGAGATATTAATCATGTTTCCCACTTACGCGATTGTACGAGAAACTCCAAGGAAATCTCATCGAAATGTAAATATTCCGACCTCAGATGACAAAGGCACAATTTCTATTTGCAGTTGCGGCCATTTGGTGTCTAACATTACGTATGCAGGTACTATATTATCCCCCGAGCGTTAATTTACATTGAAACAGAGTTATTACCTTATAACAATAAACCCACTACGGACCTTGCAATAGTCTGCATGAAGGGATTTTATTCGATTAGTTAGTAATAAAGTTAGTAATAACAATCAAGTATGAGAAATGCTTGTGTAATTTTGCAAAATGGATTATTTAAGTGTATCGCATCCGAGGTTAATTAAGATTTGCTCTGCTGAGTTAATTGCTGTGGCGTTTACGCCAAACATATTTTCAATCATCGGTCCACGTACGCTATTGACAGCGAGTGGGCTACGTATTGGTAAATTTTTCACAGGTTTTTCTCGAAAAATTAAATCTGATGGGATGTAATTTCGGAGAAATTGTCATGCTAACCTAGGCAAATAAAACAACTTCTGAATTTTTGTTTGAAAGTGGATGACAATGTCTAGAGGTGTAAAGTGGACTTTCGGACTTACATTGTCTAAAGGTATAATGATTTTTCAATCTTTTATCACGACGTTTCGATTGTGTGTATCTACAATCGTCTTCAGGAGATAACTGACGAAAAACGAGGATGCGTGGGTATTTACAGGTGTGTTCTGGCGGGATTTGCTGAAGCGGAACTTTCAGTGAAGCGTAACTGGTTCATTCGTCCTATCAACGGTTTCCATACGTTGCGAATCTTTACACTCGGTTGACTGAACACTTTATTATTCTGTATACAGGCTACTTCCTTGAATTTTCTCTTCAACCAGTGCTCCTCCTTGTGAATTACCTCAGCTTCGGACAATTTAATGTTGTGTTGGTGGGTCCAGACGTGATCTGCTATTCCTGACTTGCTGGTTTCCCCTCGTTGGGTATTCTTCTTATGTTCACCAATCCTGGTTTCCAGCGGTTTCTTGGATTCTCCCATGCAGGATTGTCCACATTCGCAGGGTATCCGATAAACACATTTATTTGAGTCACTATTCGTGTTTTGTGGTTTGGTTTTTGTAAGGTTGCTGCTGATTGTGTTTCCGGACTTGAAGCAGGTTTTGATTTTGTAGTGGGAGCCAATTTTCTTTATCTTCTTTGATATACCTTTCACGTAAGTGATGCATAATATTGGTTGTGGTGGTTCTTCTTCTCTGTGGTTGATTTTTTGTTGTCTACGGGTCAACATCTGTCCCACTAGTTTCCAAGTAGCCATTTCCAAAACAGTTAATGTGGTGTATAATACATATTTTTATTAATTAATTAACTATTCCAGTTGCAGCTTGACTTTCGCAAAAATTCTAAGACGATTTTTATTTCAAAATACTTATATTTTGACATAATTATCAAATTTCTAAAATAATGCCTGTCGCATCTCCAATTTTTTTAATAGCAAGAAAAGATAAAACGCATAGAATATTTTTCTTCAATAGGATTAAAAGATTAAATTACAAAGGAAATTTTACTTTCCCATGCCTCGTGAACGCGCTAAAAAAATTGAGACAACGACGGATATATCCATTTTGAGGTCCCCTGAGACGATTAAAACGATTTCCAGATATCCGTCCGTCTGTGTGTCTGTCTGTATTCTTCCACGATAGCGTCCGCACGCTTAATCCGATTGAGCTAATTTGATATAAGGGTTTCAGGTGATCGGGGATTGAACCCATTAGTTTGGTTAAAATCGCCCCACCAGGGGGCACAGGAGCCCTACGTACATCGCGAAAAAAATATAAGACTTATAGTTTTTATTTGATATTTAGGTGCCTCACTGGCTTTTAAATACATTCTGAAATTTTTTATTCCTTAATTTTGAACCCAACCTAAAAATTTATTTTTTTTAATCTAAAAAATCGCAACCCGCAGCGTCCAAACGTTTGATCCGATTGAGCTGAAATTTAGTTGAGATCACCCCACCAGGGGGCGCAGTAGCCCTATGTACATTACAAAAAAATAAAAGACCTAAAGTTTTCATTCGGTATTTAAGTGCCTTATTGGCTTGTAAATACATCCTGAAATGTTCATTCCTTAATTTTAAAACTAAAATGTTTTTCCATAACATTTTAAAATTTAAAATCCAAATGACATTTGACATGTCAAAGAAAAAGTGAACAATTTTTTTTTGGGATACCAAATATCATTTGATTTAGACTTTTAACACCAAATTAATTTTTTTAATTTTTATTTTATAACTGCCGGGAAAGTCTTGTGGCGACACAACAGATTTTTTTTTGCTTTTATTTTATTTAGAGTCCAAAGTCCAACGTCCAGACTCGCACTCTTTTCACAGATCGAGTAATTTGATACATTTAGTATATTAATTCCATTTCATACATAGACATATTTATTACGATGTTTGAAAAATAATCGAGTACTTTCCCTTAGTCCGGTCTCATTCCATAGGTAGATTTTTCTTACGAGGGTCGCTTGGCCCTTCGTCCGGCCTCCTCTCATACATTTATCCATTTAAATTTTAAACAAATTGAAACAATTTTCCATCCTAAAATTAATTACCTACAACAACAAAATTATTTTAAATTAGCCAACTTATCTATCTCCAGCTACATTCTACAGGATAAAATGTTCATTTGTTTTATTGCGAATTAAAATAACAGTTTGATTACAAAACTTTGGTCGCAGTGAAGTATTCTCCTTTAGTTTATAGCCAGGGAGCCAGAGTATAAATTAAAAAATAAAAATCGTTAAGTGATAATCGAATAATGGATCGGCGGTGGACTTATCTTTGCGATCCTATTCCATATTAGCCACAGACTGCGTACGCCACATTGTCTTATCACAGCTCTTCATTTGAATATCCAACCAATAGGATGGGTCGGGTCCACGTGGGCTCAGACCTTTAGTTTTCAGTGAAGTTGCTTTCGAAGACACAAAGGATGCCGCTTATGCTCATGTTTTGGTAGTACCGAAAGAGCCACGTTTAAAGCTTATAAATTGAGGACAATATATCTCTTGTTCTTACTATACGTGAATTTACTTAGTACGCCTATTTTATATTTAACCGACCGTGGTGCGACTGGTGGGGCGTGGCCTAGTAGGTAAAAATTGAAGGCGTGGGGGTCTTTCCAAGTACCGTCATACCTATACTGTACATTTTTTGGTCCAATAATAATTGTAAAATCGTAAATAACCGTAAATCTTAAATACAATATGTATTTTTCTTCTCACCATTACTTCTAAACTTCTTGCGTTCTCTGCTGGATATAGGTCTTTTCCAACAACTTCCACGCTTCTTTGCCTTATGCATTATTTATCTTGTTTCCTACCGTTTTTTTTATGTCATCACTCCATCTTGTTGGTGATCTACCTCGATTTTCTTTATTTTCTCTAGGTCTCCATTCTATCAGCCTCTGGGTCCACCTATTGTCGTTCAATTGGGCTATCTCGTGACTGTTATTTTAGTTCTTTGGTTTTTTTTTTTTTTTTACTTCTGTGTCAACGGCATCGACTACTATGGCCATTAGCCTCGTGTTCTGTGTAGGCTTTGTTACTGTTTCCCAGCGCCACTTTAGGAACAGCACTGTTAATTAGAACCCAACAGTTAATAGTTCTTTGGTATTATATGACTTTTCGTTATTTCCAACATTATGCTTTCTTCTGTTCCTTAGCATATTCTTAATTTATTTGCAGTCAGGCTAAGTATTTCGTAAACATATATAATCGCTGGCTTTCTCGAATAAGTCGCATCTGACCAACAGCGGCCAATCCCCAATTAATCCGGCGCTGAATCTCGCAAGTCTGATTGTTTTTAATTATTCTTTTATCCCGTGGCTTAAGTACAACTTGTTCCACTACGTTTAAATATATGATCTTCGCTACGTGTAATCATATTCAATGCGATAGAAAGATCAAAAACCCACTTTATTACCAATTGAAATTTATTGTTAAAGTTTCACGCATTTTAATATTGACATAAAGGAACCTCAAAATATTACTGAAACATATTTCAAATGTTTGGAGTTAAAATAGTTTTTAAATTTATATATTCTTCTGGCATGGACCTTTGAACAATATCGACTAATTGAAATAAATTTATACAACCTACTATAAATCCAAACTAGCAACACAAGGATTTACAGGAACAGTCGCGTCTTGTCTAAGAACCTATCAATTTATCTTAAGACACACTATATCATAAAAAAATTGAGCATCCTTTATAAATCACCGCCTTCCTTTCCCCAATGCGTCTCTGCTTTTCCAGAAATTTTCGTACCTCTTTCCCCTTCTGTTATTATACGCGGCATTTCAATTATGAATGATAATTAGTAGAGCTTTGATTGATATAGAATAACTGCTGGTTTCTAGTATTATGTCTTGGGACATTTATATTTATTAAGTTAACGATATCTATAGAATCGACGAGGTTGTTAAGAATTTTAAATATGAATATTATATCATACAATTGTCTGCGATCTTCAAGTGACATTAAACTGAGTTTTTTTTTTATTAGATTAAAACTGTTAGTTTGAGGATAAAATTTGAAATTAAAGTATGTTATAAATTTCTCTTGTATTTTTTCGATTTTGTTAATGTAGATATTATATAGAGGGTTCCAAATAACTGATCCAAAACAGAGTGAACTATTAACATGCGCCATGTATAGCATACGAATTTTTTCTACCCTTTTAAAACTTTTGCATGTTCTGAATATATAAACCCAAGTATTTTATAGGCCTTAGTACAAATATACTAAATATGAACTCTGGTTAAGGATACGTTATCAAATGTATAATTTGTTAATATTAAGTTTTTATTTCTTGAGAAAGTTATAGTACTACATTTTTTAGATTAAGATAAAGACAATTGTGGTGGCAGTATTGGAAAAATTTGTTATGGTCTTGCTGAAGGAGATAAGCATCTAATAGGCATACATTAAGAATTTGACAAAAATAAAGCATTTGTTTGTCGTTAATATAAATATTAAATAACAGGGGACCCAGATGGGACCCCTGAGGAACTCCTGTAGTAATATCTGTAAAAGCAGAAGTATACATACCTATCTTGACAGCTTGAGTTCTGTTGCTAATATATGATGAAAACCATCTGAGCAAATTTCCATGTATACAGATCCCAGAAAGTTTACTTATAAGGATATTGTGATCTATTTTATCGAATGCCTTGCTGAAATCGGTATAGATATGACTCATTCATGCTATCGAGTAAAAATTGGGAATAGATAAATAGATTACTTTCTATGCAGTGGCGGCGCCACGGGGGGCAAAGGGGGCAGTATGCCCCCCCCCCGCCCTTAACACAATGTCGTTTTTAGCGCACCCTTCGATTTTATAACTAGTGATGTAATTGCTGAATACCAGGCTTTTAGTTTATTATTTAGAGAACTTAAAGATAATGAAATTAATGTAACAACTAAAGAAATATTACCATATATCATTTCAAATGATCTTGAAAATGCATTTCCGAATCTAGCCAAATTGTACCATATAGTGGAGTGAAATTAGACGAAAATATTCTGAAAATGGATGTAAGAGCTAAGTCAAATTTTTTTAATTTTTTCGATTTTATATACATAAAGAGAAGCTTCTAAACAAGTTTTCAATAAATTTGGGCTGGAGCTTAGCGAGATATGTGCCAAAAACGGCATTTTTGGTATTTTTCGAGTGGATTGCTTCACTATTTTTTAAATATCTCCGGCTCTAAGAGCCATGGAAAAATAAAAAAAAAATTAAAATGACCGTGATTAAGTAGAGTATCGATCCGTATAGTAGGGTTTTTTTAAAAATATATCCTAACCTCAAAAAATGAATTCGCGCACATTATTTTTTTTTACTGAATTGGCAATAAATAACCAAAGAATCCTCGAATTTTCTTAAAAATTGGAGAAAATATGTATTTCGGCATTTTTCGAAAAAAATTGAATTGGCCGCCATTTTTGGAAAAACAGTAGTAGAGAAAAATTTTTTATCTTAAAAAGAAGGATTTTGTGTGTACTTTTGTCTAAGAAAATCCAACCTTTTATTTCTTTATTTAAAGTGGCCAATTTGGGGACTAATAAAAAATAAAAATTCGATTTTCATTTTTTTCCAATTTTTTTATCGCGATATTTATGCTTGATTCTCTTAAAAAAACTGTATTTCAGTCCAAAAAATGTTTCAGGTTCTAAAGTAAGATTTTTGTGAGGAAACGAATAAAAATGAAAATCGAATTTTTTTATTATTCCCTAAATTGGGCACTTTAAATAAAGAAATAAAATGTTGGATTTTCATAGACAAAAATACACGCAAAATCCTTCTTTTTAAGATAAAAAATTTTTCTCTTCTATTGTTTTTTCAAAAATGGGGACCAATTAATTTTTTTTTCGAAAAATGCCGATTTTGGCTGGACAAATACATTTTTCTTTTTTTTAATTTTTACCATGCCTTCCCGACATAAAAATACATAATTTCTCCAATTTTCAAGAAAATTCGTGTATTCTTTGGTTATTTATTGCCAATTCAGTAAAAAAAATAATTGGTCTTTTGTGGTTAGGATGCATTTTTAAAAACCTACTATACGGATTGATACTCTACTTCATCATGGCCATTTTAATTTTTTTTTTATTTTTCCACGACTCTTAGAGCCGGAGATATTTAAAAAATAGTGAAGCAATCCACTCGAAAAATACTAAAAATGCCGTTTTTGGCACGTATCTCGCGAAGCTCCAGCTCAAATGTATTGAAAACTTTTTTACATGCTTCTCTTTATGTATAAAATCGAAAAAATTAAAAAAATTTGACTTAGCTCTTACACCCATATAAAATTCTAATTTCACTCCACTAATAGTGTAACAGCTGAACGCACTTTTAGTAGATTAGTAGTAGATTAGAATCAGATCATTAAAAAAACTTGTATGTGCCCCCCCCCCCGCCCTTAATTTCTAGAACCGCCACTGTTTCTATGGAGCGCTTTTTGATAAAACCGTGCTGTTCTACATATATTTATGATATTTTTTAGATCGCTAGAAAGGTAATCACAAATAATAGATTCAAAAAGTTTAGCGATGATGCACAATTTCGATATTGGACGATAATTATCTACAATCAGCTTGTTACCGGATTTTAAAATTGGTACAATTAAGGCCCTCTTGAAAACATGAGGAAAGTAACCCTCCTCCAAAGATTTATTAAATAAGACATGTAGAGGCTTAGATATTTCAAGAACACATTTTTTTAAGAGAGAAATAGGAATATTATCTATGCCTGCAGCTTTGTCAGGGAGCTTATTAATTTTGTCGATAATAATTGATATAGGTATTTGATAATTTGATATATAGCTAAATATATAGCTAAATAGTTGGGATTAGCATTTGGGGGATTAAAAACAGGATTAAGATAACAAGAAAAGGCGCTACAAATCATTTTTCAACATGTAATTATATCTTTTGCATCTTTCTTTACTAAAGCGGTTATATTAGTTGTTTAAAGAAGCCTAAATGTCAGATAATTAATATGGTTATTATACTTTTTCCATTTTTTATGAAATTTACTTAGCAAATAAAAAATATTTTTTACTTTTTATTCAGTAAAATACATGTTATGTTTTATTTTTAGAATATTTTCAGAAGTTGAATTTTAAAAAAATGTGAGAGGAATCAAAATGACAAAATTATACAAAATATCGTTAACTATGATAAATCGCACTGAAAACCAGTATTTTATAAAAAAAAATACGTATTTGTACTATGACAGCCATTTACTAACGAATAAAGCTTCGCTTCTGACAATAATTAAAAAATTCTTGTAATGCCTGGCATGAACTTTTCTTGAAAATAGGTGAAACGTAATCTTTTTGTGACAGATAAAGAAATGTGACTCTAGTAAGTCTTTTTAGAAATAATATCAATCTCTGGCAAAAGAAATATTCCGGCTTTTGTACAACTTCCCTTTGATGGTTCATTTATAACTAATATTCCAGAGTCATCTGTGCATACTTGGATAACTTGGAAGACTTTGTAGGATATTAAGAAAAAGATGAAAAGATATTCATATAATGATGTGTCTAAAGTGAATGGGGTTTTGTAGAATCTCATATAATGAAAAGCGATTTCTTGAAAATATTATATTAACTTAATTTCAATTCAAAATAATTTTTGATCAGTAATTATTATTAAGATTTTTAGTAATTTTTATCACAAATAACGATGACATGCATAATTATTGTTCAAAATATTGTACATCACTTGATGCCACATCTTTTTAACATCTTTACAACAGTTATTCTCTGCCTTTTAATTAATTCGTTAATATTTTACTTAACTGTTTTTAGATCAGATGCTTCGTCTACTCTTTTAATATTAGAGGTAGACAGAGCACCCAATAACTCGATCTAAAGAGGAAGTATTTTGGACATCATGGACTATTAGTCCAGTAAATTAACGCCACAAAAACCCCAAACCTGGGCATAAAGTCTGTCCGTCAATTTTTTTTTTAATTTGCAGGCATTCATAGGTACATTTACCTCCGAAAATCTCAGCTACGTGGAATTTGTGGAAGGGTGGGAAAATGGCTCGAGTTCCCGAAAATCCGTTTTTCGACGATATCTGCCGAAATATGACCCTTACCATTTTTGTTTAGACAAAAAATGAAGAGCAGTTCATTACCTATAAAAATTGTCTCTATAATTTTTTTCGCTACACTGATATTTTTTGCAAAAACGGCGTTTCAAAAATTCGCAATTTTGAATAATAATAATTAGCAAAATTATTGTGATGAAAACGGAAAATTTGAATATCCTCCAAAACTTGATTATCCTCCCGTTTTTGTCTGAAGACAAAAGATACGGCAATAATAATCAACTTAATAATACTTGATATATATTGTGATGAAAAGGTCAGAATGTGGTCTTTTATTTAGTACAATTCCTAACCCCAAAAAAATTTTAGCACGAAAAGATAATAATCCTCAAAAAAATATCGATTTTTCATAGGGGTGAGAATTTTCTCAATTTTCCGGAAAACCAAAAAATATGAAAAAAAAAAAAAAAAGAAAAATTCAATCGACAAGCTTTCTAATGATGTGCGTTGAAAATCGATATTGTCCTTGATTATCTATTAATTCCCAATAGACCCGAGCATTTTCGAAAACTCCGGAAATAAAAAAAAATCCTAAAACATGTTATTTATGAAAATACACAAAAATAAGTTATTGAATCTTTCTGAATATATTTAACATCTTGCAAAGTCGCATTATCCAAAAGGATTCGGTGAAATTAGTCTTGATAAAAAAAATATTTATAGGAGGGTCAAAATATCGAGCAAAAACAAACTTTGGTCCGGCTTTTCAAGAATTCAGAGAAATAGATAAAAGGAAAAAGTAACATGATATTATAGCTACAGGTTCCTTCTTTCATCTGAACTTTGACTCATGAAAAAATATTAATTTTTACGTGATTTATTGAAAAATTTTCAATCTGCTTGGGAGTGTCATTCCTTTAGAGCGTGCTCTCTAAATGCAGGGCAGGAGCTTAAAATGGAGGTGCGTTTTGGAGCCGGTTATGTCAAATTTCAGGATGCTGAGATTTTCGGGGGTGAATGTACCCATGAATACCTGCAAATTAAAAAAAAATGGTACCGGACCGACCTGATGCCCGGGTTGGCACCTTCGTTTATTGGACTATATCCCCATTTTTCGATCATTGATATTAAACATTATGTTTAGTGAACACATTCATACCATCTTATTTCTTATTTTATGTATAAATTACATTCCTTTCGATTTTTTCCGTCAAAGGGTGAACTGACTCGACAGCAATGTTGTCCGTCCAAAGCCAGATAAAAGAGGAGGGTTAAAAGGTCAGGTTATCAGCCTACCTTTTGAAAAACACCCAAAACTCAAAGCAATGATTAAAGACCTCGGACATGGACTGATAAGAAGGGAACAAACAAGGTGAGGATTCGATTTGGAAAAACAAAATAGCTACTTGAAATAAATAGTATAAATTTAAATACAGATATAGAATTAGAGAACATAAAAGGCTAGAACATATCAAATCTTGATGGGCGTGAATATAACATTTTACAGAAAATAAATGTTAAGATGCAACTGAATGTTGCAATCCTGCAAAAGATAGACAAAATGGGAAACCTCAGGAAGTAATCTAAAAAAATACTCGTTAGGAGGAGTGATAATAAAAATGGGCTTCGTTGGCGCGAGAGTTAGAGATTCCAATAATTCCAATAATGGCTTAACAAAAACGAGAATGGAGAGCTAATGGAAATAAAATGTGAATTAATAACGCTTTCTATTATAACAAGTAAAAACATAATGAGTACACATTTGAAAACACAGGAGAAAATAGATCAATAATCCTGACAAATAGAGAACACATCCACAATAAATATTAGACGAAACAAGTGACCACTATTTAGTATTACGTAAGACAAGAGAAAAATGAAAACCAAGATAATCCAAACAGGTAGAAAAAATGAGACAAAAATAGAAAGTCTACTGGATGATAAAGTCAATAATCAGAGAATTATAGAAGAAAAAGTTAAAGTGAATCAAATAATGGAAGAAGACAATGTAAAAGTTATGTAGATGAAAGTAAACGCAAGAAACGTATTGGAAGCTACTGAAGAATATGTAAATAAAGATAAAAGATGCGTATGAATAAAATAGAAAAGACCTCAAAGTTAAAATGCCGGAGACACCAGATTTACCAATAAATAAAAAATACTAACAAGACGGTAGCGCCACGCGAAACAAAAAACAGAAAATCACCGAAAATCAACGCAAGAAGAGTCACTACAAGATCAAGGAAAAGGTTGAGTGAAGGTATATTCCCAAGTAGCATTTTTCGTGGACGCCAAAGTTTTTGCCACATAATAGAAACGGTTCTATAACGGGGCGGTGAACACTTTCTTGGTGGCAGCTACGTTGTGGTGTGGTGGTGAGGTGGTCGACACTAAACATGAAACTTTGTCACGGCGCTTGTCTTTTTGATTTAGGGCTCGTTCTCTGTCCTGCATATTATTTCTTCCATTTTCCTTGCTCTTTCTCTAACGTGACATAATTAGGTATAATTATTATATTATTGTGGAAATACAAGAATATTGGTTTAAGAATACTGAAAAGTAAAAAGTTGGAACGATTGAAAGTTTACTGTCATATACAGGTGTTGTGGCACGCGCCATTGGAATACTTCATAATACAGGGTGTTTCATAGTTAAACCGACATACGTTATCTGTAAATAGAGGGAACTTAGGTAATTCCAAATAACCTTGGTTAATGGGTCTAACGTCTTTATTAACCGAGATACGGGGTGTTTCATCCATTTCGGCCAATATTTTGATAAGCCGTAACTTTAGAACCACCCTGTAGATTTCTCTCATGCTTGGTACACGGATAGTGTGTTAATAGACCAATCCTATAGTATAAGAACTACAATTAAAATCCAGATCCGGATTAAGAAGAATTTGCAAAATTTGAAAATCCCCAAAACAACACCCTGTATATCAGATTTTTTCAAACTGGGATGGATATTTGAAAATAACGGAAAAAATAAGTTAAAGTGAAAATTTTTTTTTAAGTGCACATCCCATTCTACTACTGGAGTTTTAACGGCAAATTACATAATATCGAAAACGAGTATTTGATGTAATTTGACTTTAAACCTCCAGTAGTAGAATGGGATGTGCACTTTAACTCATTTTTTTCCGTTCTTTTCAAATATCCATCCCAATTTTAAAAAATCTTGTTGGTTTGGGGATTTTCAAATTTTGCAAATTCTTAATCCGGATCTGGATTTTAATGGTAGTTCTTACACTATAGGATTGGGCTATTAACACACTATACCTGTACCAATTATGAGAGAAATCTAAATGGTGATTCTAAAGTTACGGCTTATCAAAATATTGGCCGAAATGGATGAAACACCCCGTATCTCGGTTATTAAAAGCGTTAGACCCATTAACCAAGGTTATTTGGAATCACCTAAGTTCCCTCTATTTGCAGTTAACGTATGTCGGTTTAACTATGAAACACCCTGTATAAGAAAAAAGTTTTTTGTGTGGCAAAAACGTGGCGAGAATTACTGCAATCATATAATCAAGTGCCGCCACTTTAAAAGTATATTAATGGATAATGGTTCCCAAAACGACACTAAAACTATCACGCCCACTTTAGGTCACTGCCACTTCTTAGTGGTATTTAAGTGATTTGGTTTGGTAGCCGTAACTATTATTTTCCACTTTAATGTTTCTGCAACTTTGTACTGTACTATATACCTATTTAAAAATACCAAAAGATAGTTCTTGAGCATTTAATTCACAGAAAAACATTTTTCACAATTTTATTATTACATGCATGAAATTACTTTAGTCTATTACATTCTGCATTTTAGACTTTAAAAAAATGAACAGTGAAATTATTCCTTATAAAAAATCCCACAAACAGCTTAATAGTTTTTACTACAGAAATAACAGCAATAAGCATATTAGGTACCTCCATATTTGTCGGAATTAGCTCTTTTCTATCATATTTTGTATTTGGTCTCGTGTGTTCTTAAAATAATTGTATTTATCTACCTACAAGTAAGTGAACTCAATTTGCTTACATTTCAATATCGGTATTAGCTCACCCAGGTCCCAAGAAGTTATTAATTCTTTCATTTCAATTTCACCAATTTCTCACAAAAATACAATGCAAGCAGCACTAATAAGAAACAACAAAGAACTGTTTCGAAGTCCATCTTGTTGGAACATGAACACGAGATGCTGATTGCTTGTCTGTAGGTGTCCTGTAAATTCGTTCTCACTAGTCTTATGTGAAGTACATAAGTTTTTGATTCAAATTTTTAATTCTTGCTCTGAAATTTAAATGCTTAAGATAATATTAGTTCCATTTGAATTTAATACATTATAAAATTGAATTGAGTCAGTCCTAAAACAATGGATCAAGTACGCATTGGTCAGTTTTAAGAGCAACTGCGCTTTACTTTAAAGAAGTATAATCTTCCGAGTAAAAAGCTTTTCTTGCATATATATTTTAATTTTTCTCTGTGCAGTTGAATAAAAGTGAACATATTCAAATGACTAATTTGCATTACAAATAAAAAAAATCATGTTTTTTCTCATTTCGGCGCCAATTCCCAAATCGCACGTGTGCTACCGCACACGTCACACACCCCTTAGGCCGGCTCTGGTAATAAGTTTGAAGACGCCGTATTTGCTTTGAAATGGAATATGATATTAGAACAAGTTGATGAGGGAAATTTAGAAATTTACATTATTAAAATTTATAATGAAATAAAGTTTATAGTTTAGAGTAAAATGTTTAATGGGAAAAATTATGTGGAGCGCACTGACTTAATTGCCAAGTCGATTGTTTACATCGCTTAGAGCGAGGATGCCTCGGCTTGCGCACGCGCATTGTCACATTTTGTCACAAAATTAAGTGGTATGTGTATTTTAATTCTGCAGCATAATAGTATATTAAAGAACGAGTTTCATAAGACGATGTTTATTGTATGAGTTCGAAATTATATAACGAACGAATACAATAAACGGATTATGAAACGAGTTCTTTACGCTATTTTTTAAAATTTTCGCCTATTTTTATTATATAATTAAAAATATTTCGTACTTTTAATAGTAACGTAGTTCCTTAATTTTGTAGCAGTTGGTAACAATGATTTGACATTTACACTTGACAGTCATTTCAAGTTTGAATTTTCATTTTTTCATTTCTTGTATTTTAAAGTTTGTAAAACCTATGTGAAAATGAGTGATGGAATGTCGTGTACGCCACCAAAAATTCGAAAAATTGCGGAAAATAGTACCTATAGGTAATTTAATTCCCGACAAATCTCGGCATCTATATGAGAAAGCATATAATAAGTTTCAAGATTGGTGTCGTGAAAGTAATATTGAAAACATCTCAGAAAATGTGTTACTTGCATATTTTGAAATCCAACGCCAAAAATTTAAATCATCTACCTTATGGACGACTTATTCAATATTAAGATGTTGTCTAAATTTATACAAAAATGTTGATATATCAAAATTTAATAAATTACAAGCTATGTTAAAACTAGTATCTACAGGTTACATTCCAAAAAAAATCAAAAATTTTAGAACCAGAAGACATTAACGAATTTATAAACGTAGCTGAAGATAAGATGTATCTCGCAATAAAGGTATGTTTATTAAAAAATGATTCTTAATTTCTTTGTAGTTAGATTATGTATTTTTTACCTTTATACTTTTGACATTTACACTTGACAGTCATTCAGAGGCAAATTTAGATAGCTAATTTGACATGTAGGAAATTATGCTACCAACTGTGAAAAGGCGTGCTATAATATGCCCGTTATGGCCTATTATAGCACGACTTTTAGTGTTATAATAGCTATATTATAAAAGAAAATTTTAAAAAGTTTATTATACCATGTTTTTATTGGTAATAAATAAAATAAAATAAACTCTCCATCTATAACGCGCCAACAAGCGACTGACTGAAGCTCCATTGTGTGTGTTTACAGCTTCCTGTCAGGTATCCAGAGAATATGCGAGTAAGCGACCATCTAGGCTACCAGCGACCTGCCCTGCTCCACTGTGTTTTTACCCTAAAACTGTATTTACACATACAAATAACTGACAGTTCGACTGAAACTGAGACTGAACGGAGAACTGATCTGAATTTCTAAAAGTACCTTTAGTGAGTTTTGGTGGGGTCCCAACAAATTCTTCTTCATCACTACCTATCATCAACTTTTCTGATAGGTAATATTACTAATTTTAAAACTTCAAATTGTGTAATTGTCAGTAGCAATACCACAAGTGATTGAATTTTCGCGATAAGTCTGTCGATTCATTTCATAACGAAACTGAGGTGTTTTTTTCAAGCAACTCAGTTGGGTTATGAAATAAGAGACAGACTTATGAGATAAATTCAATCAGGTGTGAAATTTTATAGGCCAGCCCTTCATCGGTTGCCGCGACACAAGCGCCGCTCTACCGGCCGGGAGAAACAATAATTGTCGATTTAAATCGATTGCTTAAGTTTAATTGAAAAACTCGCTTATTTATTGTTATTAACCTTCCACAATGTCGGTTTTGCTAAGATGTGGGTTCAAGCCAGTAAATTTAACAATTTTTCGAAAGAAAAGCCCCACTAAAGGCAAGAAACTCGTCGAAAGCCATTATGTTTCCGGCGTCTACAAGTTAAAAACTGATGGATCATCTGAGATTATTAGGAACTGTTTTGCGCTAAGCACTAAACAACAAACCGAAAACAAACCTTTACAAGCAGACAATCGAGCTATGTATATAATTATTCTAATTATTGTATAAGTTCTAATAACAGATAATGACAAGTTAGAGAAACGTAAACGTCACTGATCTTGCAAGTACACAGGGTCGCGTTAAGGGTGTTATAAAAATAACTATGTAATCGATTTAATAAAAAAATATAATTTTTGATTTTTTAAAAATACTATTTTCTTTGTAATATGTACAGCGTGTTTACTTCAGTTACACCATATGGAAAACTTTTTTTAAATTAATTTTACGAAAAAAAGTTACTCTTTATAAAAAGTTCTATATTGTGTAAGACCCATGATGAAATAATAAAGGCTCGTCCATACTCATCCGAATAAACGCAATTTTTCAAATCGGAAAAAAACCGCCACATCGTTACAACTGAAAAAATGCATGTTAACATTGATAAGATGAAGTTCATGGAAAAGAATCATTTTTCTGTTGTGTAATGTATTCTATGGATAAGCTGCAACATATAACGATGTGGCGGTTTTATACCGATTTTAGGTTGATCCTGACAGAAACGTTTTGGATACAAACTGCACTTGCAAAGGAGGAAGAGAATTCTGCAATCTTGCAGCAGCGGTCTGTATCTACATCAATGAAGAGAACAACAATGCAGTTGCAGGTGTATCAGAAGAGAATAGAAGTGGCAAATCTACGGCCATCAAAAGTAAATCAAAAAGAGGTAGTGAGACGTAAGTGTGTAAGGACGTCAGTAATGTTTCTTCTGATCACTTGGTGGAAAATGTTATGCTAAGCAACATAGTGTTAGCAGAGGAAAGATGCAGAGTGGGAAAAAAATTTAGACTGGTAGAAGAGAGACAAAAAGAAGACATTTTATTAGCGTTATTGAAAAATTTATACGATTTGCAAAGTGTTAATGCCAAACACTACTATTATTTCATCATGGGTTTTACACCATGCAGAACTTTTTATAAAGAGTAAAATTTTTTCGTAAAACTAATAATATAATACATATTACAATGAGAATAGAATTTAAAGTATTATTAAAAAATCAAATCGATTACATACTTATTTTTATAACACCCATAATGCGACCCTGTGTACTAGAACTGTCACTTTTCTTTATCTTGGAAATATACCACACAATTTTTGTCGGACCCGGTCGCCCAGATGTCGCGTCGGGAGATGTGGGGTTAGCGTATTTCACAAACAAAGTAAAAGGTAAAAAATCTGAAATTCGGCAGAATTAGAGGAAATTAGCAAAAAAGGTAAGAAGTTAATAAATAGGAAACATTGACATCGAACGAAATCCCAAATCTGCTTATTTTTAAATGCGTGCACAACGTTATTATTTATATTTGACGTTTAACTGTCACATACATAAATTTGAAAGGAGACGTCTCCCGACAGTATGAATTTGGCTGCCGGCTGCATGTTTCGACGACTGTACGCAAGCAAAAATTAATAAAATGTAACAAATCAATAATTTACAGGGTGAGGTCAAGTAAGATAGGAGTAAGTCAGGTCAGCTCAGCTCAGAAAAATGATGCACAAAGTAATATTTCAAATAAATCTATTTTTGGCTCTGCTGCGCATGCGAATTATTGCCAATTCTCCAGTCAGCAGCTATATTCATAGTGTCGCGAGACGCTCGTATTTGAAAACACCGAACTTGAGAGGCCAATCTGGCTGCAGCTTCTGATTGGTTCGTTTGAAAACTGCGTGAAATAGTCAAAATAATTGTTTACTGACGTTTCTAGAACTGCATTTGCATTATACAAATCATAGCAGCCGCGAGCGTGTACGAGGGTACGTCCACAGAATAAAGCGGATCAGTCTTGACTATGCCTGAATTATCTCAAGAAGACATTGTTTGTTTAATTATAGCTGCTGAAAGTAATACAGAAATAATATGAAATATGCAATTGTTTAAAAGGTAATGCAATCTCACAGAAAATCGAATATGGCGTCGATTTGAACGTTTATGATTATCATGTCAAAAACGCTGTAGTAAAATGACAAATAAGTGCAATAAAGAACCACTTTTTCCACTAAAAATAGTTCAATAAAGTTTTGTTTTTTTCATGAACGTAGAAAAATATAATTAATACATTTCAGTTTGACCAATTTAAATTAACTAAAACTATAGTAGGTATACTAGTTATGATCAATTTTTTTAATTAACTAAAAATGTTATATTTTCCAAAATACATATTATTAAATTTATCATTTTTTTAAGAATAGTAAGATTCCAAATTGTAGCACCACAGAAACAAACACAAAGAGTGACAAGTAAATTATATAAAAAGCCAATACGTACGTGCAGCTCAAGTGTGCAAAAGAAAGCACAGAAAAATTATATTCCTCATTCTAAATATCATCGTTCCCGCTAGACTCATTTCGGCAAAGCAACTTCTGAAATACCGTCTCGTCATCTCCCTATTCATCTTTTTAGCATATCTACATCATCTCCCAAATATAATTCAGTGTTCCTCGAAAAGTATCCGTCATCACGGATTTTCTCGGCATGTTCAATATTTGCGGTGCTGATAAATCCGACCTGTAGGTTACGATGTCACTCTCACCACTTTCTCATTCAAACAGAGACGGTTGGGCGTAGCGATTAGAGAATTTGCCTTGAGATCTGGTTTTTGAAAATACTAAGTAAAAAATGTATAAAGCTGCAATTTATTATGTAGAAATAGTTTCTTAAATTTTACTTACGATTTTGTTGGATATAGGTCCAGATTCGGTCGTTGCATATGCGGTCAACGTAATTTTCGTTGCAAACCCGGTCAATCCAAAAATATTCGGCAGCTAACGTTGCATTTGCGGTCAGACATTTTACAAAATACAAAGCAGGTGGTTGCTTTTGGTTGTAAGGTATTTGAATAGCAACAGAATGGAGTTAAAATAAAAAAGTAACAAAAATGATAAAAAAAAAGATAAGAAAATATAAAAAGATAAAGGGCCTAAAAAGAAAAAAATTCCATGGTAAATAATGTTATTTAAATCTAACAAAAACTGATGATAAAATGATTCATGTGATAATGGTTGAAAAAGAGGATAATATTTTACCTGGCTGGTTTATTACGCATTGACCGCACATGCAACGTTAAATTCAACATGGTTTTATACGACCTTATGCGCAACGATAATAGCATTGACCGCAAATGCAACGACACCTTTTGTTGACACCTAGAAAATGAATAATTTATTATGCACTGACCGCACATGCAACGTTAAATTCAACATGGTTTTATACGACCTTATGTGCAACGATAATAGCCTTGACCGCAAATGCAATGACACCTATTGTTGACACCTAGAAAACGAATAATTTATGGGCCTTAAAATTAGAAAAAACTTTTTAAAGCAATTTTAAAGACATAGGCGGCCGAACCATTTTTATAAAATTAAAGTTCTTATGTTCGGTATCGATAATTGACACCGTTTTCGACAAAAAAACAATTTTATTGAGAAAGGTGAATACACCAAAATATATAACGAACTGAAACTTTGAAGGGCCGCATCTGTACTCACAGAAAATTATGGAAACGGAAATTGACGTCATGTTTTTAAAATGAGGGTTAGGGGATGTAATATTGTCGTATTTGTGTAGAGAAACTGGGTTAGAATACCTCCTAAGCCACTAATGTACGTGTCGGTTGGAAATTTTTATGTAGGGAGGAGTTCTTAAATAAAAACTGTCTAGCTTGGAAATATCTCAGATGTCGGAGTTTTTATTTTCTTAGGAAAAGAGAATATTGGAAAAAATATTTGTCCTTTTTCCATATGCCCTTTTAAATGACTGAATTTGAAATATTATTGCTTTGAGAAGAATAAATATTTTTATGTTTACTTAACTAGTCGGTATGAAGAAAAAATATAAATATACTCATAATTTATTTAGGATTCAAGATCCAACAAAGGAGGAGGCACACTTTTATAGATTAAATTTTCGGTTTCCATACTCAAACGCCTTTATTTCAGGCACAACCACTCAAACAAACTCAAACAAACTGATTTGAGATAAAATCAGTTTGTTTTCGTGGTTTTTCCAAACAAAGCCGTTTTCGTGAAAACCAAAAATTTTATCGATAAAATTTGGAGGACTCGTGATATTGCCTTTGATAAAAACTTCTCTTCCTCAATATCTATTAAGCGGATTTGTCAACTTTAGTTATGATTTCATAGCAATTAAGTGTAAAAGTTGGCAAAACTACAAAAAATATCAATGAATAGTCTGTCAAATTTTTTAATTTTATAGTGTAGTGAAATTTGACGAAAATATTCTGAAAATGGATGTAAGAGCTAAGTCAATTTTTTTTATTTTTATACATAAAGATAAGCTCGTAAAAAATTTTTCAACAAATTTGAGCTGGAGCATCGCTTTTTAAAAAAATGTATCCTAACCTGAAAAAACGAATTTGCGCACATTATTTTTTTTCTGAATTGGCAATAAATAACCAAAGATTCCTCGACTTTTCTTAAAAACTGAAGAAAATATGTATTTTTATGTCGGGAAGACATGGTTAAAATTAAAAAAAAAACGGCATTTTTCGAAAAAAAATTGAATTGGCCGCCATTTTTGGAAAAACAATAGTAGAGAAAAAATTTTTATTTTAAAAAGAAGGATTTTGTGTGTACTTTTGTCATTTTCTTTCTTTATTAAAGTGCCCAATTTAGGGAATAAAAAAAAATAAAAATTGGATTTTCATTTTTTTCCAATTTTTTTATCGCGATACTTATGCTTGATTCTCTTAGACGAACTATATTTCAGCCCAAAAAAACAAATATTTTAGGTTCTAAAGTAACATTTTTGTGAGGGAACGAATCAATATAAATCAATATAAAAAATGAAAATCGATTTTTTTTATTATTCCCTAAGTTGGGCACTTTAAATAAAAAAATAAAATAATAGATTTTCTTAGACAAAAGTACACACAAAATCCTTCTTTTTAAGATAAGAAAGTTTTCTCTGGCTGGACAAATACAATTTCTTTTAATTTTTACCTTGTCTTCCCTATAAAAATACGTATTTTGTCCAATTTTTAAGAAAATTCGAGGATTCTTTGGTTATTTATTGCCAATTCAGTAAAAAAAAATAATATGTGGAATTCATTTTTTGAGGTTAGGATACATTTAAAAAAAAAACCCTACTATATCGATACTCTACTTCATCACAGTCATTTTAATTTTTAGAGCCGGAAATATTTAACAAATAGTGAAGCAATCCACTCAAAAAATACCAAAAATGCCGTATTTGGCACATATCTCGCGAAGCTCCAGCCCAAATTTATCTTTTATTTTTTATTTATTATTTTTTTTTACAAACTTCTCTTTATGTATAAATTCGAAAAAATTTGACTTAGCTCTTACATCTATATAAAATTCTAATTTCACTCCACTATTAGTAGATTGTTAGGGGTTATTAGTATTTATTTACAAAAAAAACATACAATATGAATCGGTTTGGAAATGTTTCTGAACATTACGAAAATCTTGTTATTAATTTAAGAGACTCAGATTCATGTCAAAATATAGAGATATAGAGAAACCCAAGAAGAAAATATTAAAATAAGTACACCAAGCCAACCAATCTATAATAGTTGTGTTTTTAATAAATGTTCTTTTAATTAATTGTTCAGAGTGCAGTAAAAGTGGGGATATAACGTCACATTCCATAGGCGTACTTTGCAAAATAAAAATATACCAATAAATAACACGGAGGATTATATGTTGTTAATGGGATTAAACTTTTGTTAATCTCTTGGCATTAAAACACTTCAGTACCTAAAATCAAAGATTAAAAAAATAAAAAGTTCAAGAACTATCTTTAAAAGTCAATATCTTCACTATAACTGCTCGTATCATTGTCATTGTCTTTTCTGAGGTTTATTTTTCTCAAATGTTCTCCATTTACATCTGAAACTGCCTTCAAAAACAAAGAGAAACATAACCTTTTAATTGTGACCAAATCAGTTCAATGGGATTTAACTCTGCATGGTATGGAGGCAATCTGAGAATTTTAATTCCTTTTTCTCGGGTCATCTCGTCTATAATATATTTTTGGAATTTGTTTTTATGTTGCTTTGCTATTACGAGTAATCCTGCCTTCAAGGATTTAGGAGGACTCATAATATTTTTAGAATGAAGCCATTTTGAAATATATATAAATACAAAATTCCGAATCAATTAAAATACATACGATAGGCCGATCAAATGTATTAAAATTTTCATTTTAACTACATATAAGCATTGAAGGATGAGGTAAAAATAGAATTTCTACCTCTTAAACCTGTACTACTTCTACAAATTAAATTACTGCACTCCTTTCTTCTCTAAACTATAGATTTGCGTCAAAGTCGGTATAGGGGGATTTTCGGGTCGCTGATTACGAATTCGAAGTCATATTAAAAAACAAAATGGCGGGATTTTTTTTAAAATAACTTATTAGTTTTGCGTCAAACTCGGTGTATGGGGATTTCGGAATCGCCGATTACGAATTGGTAGTTAGGTTTCTTACTCGTATTGCCTATAAATAAAGTTTAAATATTTTATTATATCATCAATTCACATTTTAACATCATAAGCTAAACAATTTAATATTTTTTTTTTAAAACAAAGTAACCCCTAATCAAGTATTATGAGTCAATGTAATTAAATTTTTGAGCAGAGATTAATGTATTTCAGGTATTTCACTACACCGTTAATATTGGCGGAAGCAGCGACTCTCCCGGAATTACTCTAAATTATTTCAAACGGAAATAAACCATCTTAAAGAACGGAAAATATTTATCAAGACGTACTTCAAATATCTTAAGGCAAATGAAGATTTTTAGGTTAGGTACTGGGATAATTAAATATAAATTCACTATATTTTTAGACGCAGCCGTCTCTTTATTCAATTTTTTGTGACGGTTTACTTGAAATATAATTTTAATATCTGCAAATAAGGCAGATGTAAAAGTAAAATTCAAAGTACAAATTCTATGATCAAATAGTTACAAAGTGGTCAATAAGTAAACGGAATAAGAGCTTTTACAGAAAAGCAATCTTTTAAACTATCAAGATTGAAGTTAAGGGCGCACTCAAGACTAGTATTCAATTGTTATTTCGACGGATATAAATGAAGAAGATTTACCACTTCTCTATATGGAAAGACTAAAGAGATCACGATAAATCCCTCATAAAAGTTTTTCCGTTATTTCATTTTTTGAAAACTCTATTCAATACTTTGATAGGAATGTAAATATTTGGGACAGATGTTTTAAAATTTGAAATAGGGCAAAAATTAACTCAAATTAATCAAAAAATAAATTCACAATTCATTTCTGTAACTCACATCGGTGTATTTATTTATTTATTCTTCTAATTTGATAAATAAAACCACTTCTTTTTACCCAAAGTCGTTTTCAAAGAATGACAATGACATAAAAAATAAATATAATACAGAATTAGGTCACCGTATAATTTTACAAAATATCATAACAACATTGGATAAAGACAAATGAAATGTAAGATGTCAGAATCTGTTGTCAAAATTTGAATTTCAGTTATATTTTCATAATATTATCGGATCGGATATAGAGGGTACCTTTTTGTCAATTGACTCTTTTTATATTAGAAGCATTGAAAAATTGTGAAATACAGAATTAATAATTAAAAACACATTCCTTTCTAGTTAGGCTTATCAATGCCGCTTCTTTAACTAACATATTTATAATTTTTTTTAACGTACGATTGGTATTCATTAAGTCTTATTTAAAACGATTTGGATGTTTCTCCAATATGGAATTTAAATACAATTTTTTGTATCTTAGATTTCAATAAATGGTTTGTGTATTTAAAGATTTGAATGTATTTTGTTTTCAATAAATTTGGAATATAAGGGATTCTTACTATGTTTCAAGCAGGCAATGGATGATTTAGATTTTTATCTTTATTTTTAATAATTTAGTAAATTTCGGGCTCCATAATCTTACTTGGGTAGTTGTTCTAAATTAAAATAAAATTTAAGTAATAATTAATTACTTAAAATAGTCGAACACCTTGTTTTTGCTCTGATTTTTTTTTTACTTTTTTCTTGTTTTTCGAATTTTTTCCCCTTTTCAACTTATTTGGCATTTATTTTGGTTCCTAAGCATTCTTGTCAAACGTCTTCGACTCAAATTTTTTAGACCTTTTCAAAACTTTAAATTTTTTTATGCGTAGACTTGTTCATAATTTTTGCATATTTTCAACTTTTTGAGTATTTCTGGGTTATTTTTCTGATATTATTATGATACCCGCAGTAAGTTTAAATTTTCATAATAATCAACTGCAGTTATAAATAGTTTCCAGAATCGACAAAAAAAATAGAATTCGACATCTTAAATTTCAGTCATTTTCTTTGTCTTAGAGAGTGTCGCACTTGAATCTATTTGAATTTTTGCACAGTCATACAGGATGATGGATCACATTTTTCAAGATAATCAACTAAAATCTGAACTTTAAACAAAGCCTACTACGAGTTGACAAATATTGCCGATACTCGATATTTTTTTGGAGTTAAATATATCGAAAAAATTAGAAAAAGTTGTTTAGAATATTATTTTAATCCTATATACCGATTTTCACTACAAAATTCGTATTTTTAATTTTCTCATTATTTTTGACTATAGTAACTAGTGCAAAAAGTGCAATTTGCTGAGTGTAATAAACATGCTTTTTGCACTTGTAGCACACATTTTTTCTACGATCGAATTAAATCTATTTTTATTTCAAATTTTATTGAATAGTATTTTAGAATACAAGAAATGTTACAAAAAATTAGGAATAGTTCTAACAATAAAATGAACAGTTATCATATTATATGATTTAACTTAAAACTAACGATAATTTCCTTAAACTAATTATTTACTTTTTTCGAGTTAATTTCAATTTTTATGTCGCAGTTAGAGCAATTTACAATGGTAACTTCATTCTTTTTACATAACCTGCCACTGACAGACGTCATCCATAGCTAACTATGAATATGCTTTCGTTAGTAACAAGATTTGGATAAATCAAAACTACAGTAAAAAATGTTTCTTTTTAATATCAAACAAGAATGGTTTGAATAATATTTAACGATACTTACCTAAGTACCTACAGTTACCGTTTGTAAGTAAACTCAAATTACAAGGAAAAAATGTATTCTTCAGATCGAACTCCTAATTATAGAGTATCAAAGCACTTTTTTCTACGATCGTGCAAAAAGTTACTACTTTTTGCACTCTCAACTGTGTTTAAAGTTTTACTTTGTTGCAATAGTGCAAAAAGTAACTTAGTGCAACAAAGTGCTTTGGTACTCTGTAATTAGGAGTTCGATCTGAAGAAACATTTTTTCCTTGTAATTTGAGTGTACTTATAAACTGTAGGTACTTAGGTACAATAAATATTATTCAAAACATTATTGTTTGATATTAAAAAGAAACATTTTTTACTGTAGTTTTGATTAATCCAAATCTTGTTACTAACGAAAGCATATTCATAGTTAGCTATGGATGGCGGCTGACAGTGGCAGTTTACGTAATTCATCTCAAGTTGTCAATTTAAAATTTTAATATTTTTTTAGCTGTTAAAAATGTCTGATTCGAATGGTGAAGAAGAATATATTTGTACTCCTCCAGATTGAATTCAAACAGCAAATGAAGCCACAGCAGATTTATTACCAGAAAAATCAAAAAAAAATTATGAAATTTGTTATAAATGCTTTACAGACTGGTGTGACACAAAGCGTGTTAAGAACATTAGTGAGAACGTCCTCCTAGCGTATTTGAAAGAGAAATCGGAGATACTAAAGCCATCGACCATATAGTCAGAATATTCAATGGTGAAGGCTGAAATTAATTCGAAAAAAGTAAATAACTAGTTTAATAAAATTATCGTTAGTTTAAAGTTAAATTTTATTTTCGATCGTAGAAAAAATGTGTGCTACACGTGCAAAAAGCATATTTGTTGCACTCAGCATGATTGCAGCTCTCGACTTCGTGTCGAGCTGCAAACTTCATGCATCGTGTAACAAATATACACTTTTTGCACTAGTTACACAAATAACTATTTTAGTACAAAGTAAGTTACTTTTTGCTCCAGCGCAAAACAGTGAAAGTTTGGCACAGTTGAGAGTGCAAAAAGTAGTAACTTTTTGCACGATCGTAGAAAAAATATATATACAAAATTTGATAATTAGTGTGCCTTGGAAAGTAATAATTTGACAGAAGTGTTAAATGTCAGTCAGTTTTAAATTTCTAGTTATTGAGTTAGTGATCACAAAATTATCAGTCAGTTTTGAGTTTTTGCATTAAGTTTTAGTGTAAATTTAAATGTTTGGCAGCGACAAATTAAAAAAAATAATTTTGTGTATAGACCAGAATAATAAAAAAATCGAAAAAGAGAAATTTGTCATGAAAATCGGTATATGTCAATTCGTAGTAGGCTGAGTTTAAAGTTCAGATTTTAGTTGATTATCTTAAAAAATATGACAATATATGACTGTGCAAAAATTCAAATATGTACTCCTTTAAATAACGAAAATATGGAAATGTCTTCATCTTAAGTGCGACACACTGTATATTATTATATTATTTTGTGAAATTATCTGTAAATCTGTAAATTATTATTTTTATGTCATTGTCATTCTTTGAAATTGACTTTCGAAAGAAAGTGAAAATGTGAAAATTAAGGAATTTATTTATTCAATTTGAAAAGTACTTAATTGGTGTTTAATTTCCAATTACAGAAATTAAACATAATTCATTTCATTCATTTAATAAACAAATTGGCAACTGCGCCAACAGCGTCACTGAGATGAGCGAATTTCAGCTTGAACACCTGCACTTCCGGCGTGTGACGTGGTCGCATATTCTCACGTTGCTCAGGTTGACCACTCCGTTAAAAACAATTAACGTAAATTTATTTTCTTTGCACAAAATGTTATAAAACTACAAGTGTTTTTCTGATTGGCTAGTCTAGATCACTTCATAGTTATCTAGTGTTACCAAAATGTATGGTTTTTTTTACTTGTTAGGTAGTTAAAAGTTTTTAAATAAAAGTGTTAAAAATTACGTGTGTTTTTCATTTGAAGTTGTTTTGGAGAAATTATACTATCAAAATACAGTCCATTTAGAAGCCTAAGACAATTGTTTACAAAAGCGGTATTATCAATGCATGGACCGACTTCGAATGCAATTGCCACATTTATTTAAAAACCTTGAAATAAAACAAATTGGTTCGCTTTACGTCTTTTGACACAAAAGCAATTGTTACGAAAAACCAAAAATATTTTTTTGAGCCTTTCATTGAATTGTTTTTACCCAAATTCTACGCTTAAATGACATAACAGATACAACAACAATCAGATACGTCCAATTGAATAAAAAAATGTTTTTATTTTTAATTTATTAAGGTCATTTCAATAAATTATTCTCGTGAGTATCAATCCCAGTATTTATCTGACCCGTTTGGTATCATTATATGTAATGAATCTACATAAATTCCACAAAATCATTTAAATTAACCAAGTTCTAAATTGAATTCATCTAAACGATTATTTAAAGTAGGCCTCTGGAAAATACTCTCATAGGAATTTATCCAAGTTTTGCGGTCCAAATCTGACGGGGTCCTATTAATTGAAATATATTTCAAACAATATCTAATTACTTTCCTCAATGTGTGTCGTAATGAGAATTTAATCTTGTTAACTTTAGGAAAATACTTCGTCAACATTTAATTTATTTTCCACATGGCGGTCTGGCTTGGTGTTTAGTTCTCTTGTCTTATTTACAAAATTGGATGTTCTCTATTGTATTAATATAACAGCTTATTTGATATGATTAAAAGTTTACCAATAAAATGGTACAAAGTTAAATGGTTTTAGGATATTTGTTGCTTTTCTTCGCCAAGACATTTAGGAAAGTTAATCTTGATGGTTTACTTTTAAAAAAATTACATTCGAAAAAAAAGGGCATACAGTTTAAATTAGAAACAATATGAACTAGATATAGAGATGAATTTATTTAGATTTATTATTTTAATAAAGTCAAAACATTAAACTATTCAGTTTAAGTGCATTCACAAGTGGCAACAAACTTTATCGAGTAATTAAAAGCAACGATCTACTAAAAGGCCGTAAATCTTTCTTTTAATAAATTAAAAGTCGCGATATATCTAATGTGATAAACGAAGTTTCTGTTGGATACCTACTTATTTTGACTAGTAGAAAACAAATAAAAAAATAGTAAAATGGACCATTCAGTTAAGGTGGCAGAAAACCCTGAAAATTTCTGTAAAATTGACTGGTAGAATTGTAAATTTATAAGTATGTGTTGGTAATTATTTGGTTGTCTTTAGGAGTATAATGTGCATGTGTTAGTCTCTGCTTTCATTATAATATCGAAATGTAATCTCGACCATACAATTGCTCTGGATCTCTAGAGAGTACTCTACTAACAATTGGCCTATAATAAATGGAGAGGCCGTTGACATTATTATCCATTCGCTGGTAAAACGAATATAAATTGATTAAGAACCGGCCAATGATTTCCATTTTCAGGTAAAAGACTTACGGATATGGAAGTGGTAATTATCTGACGCATCTTGGCCTATTTTAGGAAATCGCCATACACACAAGATGTTGCAAAAAGGTCACGATGCGACAGGCTGCTGACGACAGCAATACTGTACGTGTATGTTGTCGAGAGGTAAATAACTATCGACGGTCATCCATGGAGGCTAGAGGCCGAAATACGCAGATAAAAATCGAAACCCACGTTGGACGCCAAATCTTGCCATACACATGATGCAGATTTATGATATCGAGCCGAGAGGTAATTATCGAAACTGTGAACTTTAACAGAGCACCCCCTCCGTTCCGAAAACACTACAGTCACAGTTATTTGGGTAGCTTCTCACATCGGTATATCCGGCTGATCAGCGCGCTAAAGCAGTAGCCACAACGTCCATCACACCCATCATGCACATTCAAATTTGCCAGGATCTAAAGGCAAAGGTCAAAAGAATAACCAGTTCTTTATGGTAAAATCACTGGAACTCCACAAAAGCATCCCTACATGCAATACCTCCATCGCGCTTCAAACCTCTTTACACTCTCTAGACAAGAACAAGAATAATTCTAAGGATTCGTATTGGCTACACCAAACTCACACATAGTCAACTTATGACATCAAACCCCAGTCCTTGCTGCTAAAGATGTCAGTGCCGACTAACAGTTAATCATATCCTCACTGAATGCCACCAATACAGTGTAAGAAGGCAGCAGCTCAAGCTCAATCACAACCTAAAAGACATCGTTAGCGACACATCCCAAGTTCTTGAAATAAACATCAGAGTATCACAAATTATAAACTCTTTAACACAATGATTTTGTAAATTATGAATATTATATAATTAATGGCGAGTGCTCATAGTTGCCGAGCACGTTAATATAAAAAAATAGAGTTTAAAGCTTATCCGGCTGCAACGCAAGAAACTATGAGGACTAAACTTAATAATTTAAGAACTGTATTCCGAAAAGAACTAAAAAGAGTTAAAAGTTCAAATAAGACTGTTTCATCAGCTGATGATGTATATGTGCCCACTTTATGTTATTACGATTTATTGCTGTTTACAACTGATGAAAAAGAGCACCGTACTACAGTATCATCAATTGAACTGGAGGACAACACCGAAAGAATCTTCCAAACTTCGCTGCGTTGCTAAAAATCTTAAAGTAGCGACTAATTTTTCTTCTGCGCCAATTGAACTTCCCATTCTCATGTTTTGTTTCGTTATAAATGGTTTCCACTAAATTTAACAACAGTTGAAAAGGTTTGTCACTTATTCTTAAATAATTTTTTAAATCATCAGAACCTGATAATCTTAGCTCCTTTATAATCACATAGGATGGTTCCTTGACGTAATCATTTTTACACTGAAGACTACGAAAGAAAGGTGAGCAGATACCTCGGATCTGACTATTCATCGCCCTCGTCTGATAATGTGTGGTAAACTAGGATCAAAATCTTCAATCTTAACTACAGTTTTTTTTTCCTTACGATATCCGACTGGCAACAATCCGTTTAATGTATACAGGTCATCGGTCGTAAACCTCAGTCTATAACCACAGATTGTGGCTTCTTCGATATCCGTAAATGAATAGGCCACTTTTCTATCTTTCGGATATCAATTGGGAGCCGAGGCCGTCTTTGATCATCAATGATTATCAATATTTTGGTAGTGGCACGAAGCTTAGTTATGGAGTTATGAGGAGACCAACTTTCTCCTTCTTTGCTGAACTTTGATGGTTATTTGTGGCTATTGTATAACTATCTACTAACAATATGATCATATCAAACTAGTTGTACTTATATATAACTGCGCTCATTTCTTGGCCAAAGTTTTCCCAGACTTGTTCTTTAAACTTTAGCCCCTTTTCTGCTTTGTTATTTCTGAAAATGTTTATTTTCCCACACCAAACGCGCTACTAACTTATCCCAATGTGTCATTAACACTTCAAAATTTTCCATAACAATTTGGGAATTCACAACAGACTTTTGGGATCTGACATGGGGGCGTCGCCTATCCAAGATGGCGTCAATTAGGGTGAAAATTTTAAATTTGTGTGTGTGTTGTTTTCTTATTAAATATAAGAAATGAGTCTTACGATTGACAAAATTTGTGAAAGGGCTACAACAGACCCTAGAAAACTAAATTTTAAACAAGCTGAACGCATTTTATACGCTTTGGTTAAATGCGGGAAAAAAATTAACGTAAGTAAAGTAGCAGTGTGGAATTTTCAATAGTAATACCACAAGTGATTGAATTTTCGCGATAAGTCTGTCGATTCATTTCATAACGAAACTGAGTTGCTTAAAAACACCACGAGTCCGCAGGACGAGTGGTGTTTTCTTCAAGCAACTCAGTTGAGTTATGAAATAAGAGACAGAGTTATGAGATGAATTCAATCACGAGTGGAATTTTATTAGACTATTTCACAAACAAAGTAAAAGGTCTCATTTTGACGTCTGTAGCTGTAATTATACAAAGTAAAAGGTCTCATTTTGACGTCTGTAGCTGTAATTATTTTTTTTCAAAATGTCAAATTTTGTTTTGCAAGTCGTATCCATGGTTAAGCCGTGAAAATACCACGCTGATAGACCAATCATGATTGAAAGACAGCTGGTATTATCGCGATAATACCAGCTGTCTTTGGTTTGTGATTGGTCAGATTTTGTGAAAATTCGAAGATGAGTGAAATAGTCGAGGTAATCCCCATCAATCCCCATCAAATAAATGGGAAAATTGCAGGAGATGGACAAGTGAGGAGTATTGTTTGTGCCTGCAAGGCTGGTTAAGGGGACAAATGCAAGCACTGCAGTGCTACGTGCTATATTCTTGCACTGTTACAGGTTATAGTGGCGTGTGTGAGTCCGAAGAACATGGACCAAAATTTACCCGGATCGAAAGTACCTCTCTCCGTTTTTGAGGATGCTGAAGACGATGGCGTTATCAGAATTTCTCTTTTCGCCAGCCGAACCCCTAAAACGGCCAAAAACTACGCCCTAAAGCGGTAAAACGAGAAGCACATCATTTCCCTGTAAAAAAAAAACGTATTTTCCCCAGTTTTTGAGGATGCTGAACACGATGGTGGTGTTGAATTTCACTTCCGACCCCCACCAACCCTTCCACAGGTCAAAACTCGCCCCTGAAAGGGACACCCGTTTTGTAACTGATATAAAAAAGTTCGTTTATCCGGCTGCGGAAAATAGTGAAATACAACGTCCAGACATTTATTAGTTATTATTAATCTCTGGTACTGCATAGTACACTTTATTTTTTGATTTTTCATGCTGTTTTAATACAATTTCGGTCATTATTTATCTCAAAAATACTTTGTGTTCGAAAACAAAGCGCCAGGTGGCGTATCGCTGGATGTCAGATCCCTACAACTTGCAATTGCTTTTACTAAAATTTTGCCAGAGTACACAATTTGGAAAATGGAAAAACATATAATCACATTTTATTGCGTTTGTTTAAAAGGTGATTACAGGTATATATAATACCTATTCGTATTACTGCTGAAATATCTTGTAATTATAATAAACAATATCTACAGAACTAAATTTTGCAACCAGAAATGTACGTCTATGCAATCTGTAATACTCTCGCCTTTCGGTCTGTCCTGGGCACCACTAGGGTTATAAAAAAACTGGAAATTTTTGTTAGCTTGGGTAAATTTACAACATACACACATAGGTTTTATAAATTATTCCTACATAAAAAAAATGGAATTATACTTCAACAAATGGATCGCTGGAAAAAGCCCAAACAATATTTTCAAGAATGATTATATTGAATGATTAAAAATATATTTTTATTCACAAAAGACGCTGTCAAACGTATTTTCTGTGGTTCATTTCTGCAATTAGTATCAGCGTATAAATAAATCAACAAAAAATATTTCTCCTTCTAGCAGTTTATACATAAAAACGAAAAGTAATTTCACTTAATCATCTCAATTTCACACTTCAGCACTCTTCACATTTATTTCGGAAAATCCCCCACATAAAAACAAAAGAAGGGCGAGAGATTAAGAACTCTATTTGGCGAAATTCGACCTAATCCCACTTGCAAAATTCTCGAGCTGACTGGTAAACTTATCTTAGAAATGTAGTTAGCGCAATTAAGCGCAACTAGCTCTTCATTACTGAAAGTTATTGTATTCCCATCGTTAATGTGACTACTAATGACTCCTTTACCGTCTGGAATGACAATGAAGGTACAAAGTTTTCGGTGTTAGAGTGTTATATCTCATAATGCACGTAGTTGAACAAAGTCGTAGAAATTATTTTTTGCTGCGGTACTTGGGCCACAAAAAAAAATTATGCAAACTTATGCAGGAAAATAAAATAATACGTCAATCTGTGATGAGTTGATGCAGATTGCTCTTTAGTTCAGTCAATCGGTAGTTTAAAGTGGAAAATCTTGATGTATAGGTCATTTATTTTAGAGAGGCAGTGACGCAATTTTTAGTTATTTCTGTTGTCAACGGAATAAACACTAAAGCACTAAAAACAAATACGATTTAAACTTAACGTGCAGGGGAAACTAACTGTGAAAGGTTGGCAACACTTCGACGTTGCCGATGTGATATAGCGAAAATTCTTAATTTATGGCAATCAATGTGGCTACCCACTTAGAGTATTTACAAATTGACCTCCAACGTGTCAATATACTGTAACTTAGAGGCATATTACAATAAAAATTCCAAAACTACATAACTATTAATTTTTATTCGAATCTTAAAACACTTCTTACTATTGAAAATTCGTTATAGTCAAGATTTCATTGTTCCATAGACTAGCAGTTCTTTTTTAGATCCATTCTAATCTTCAATCAAGTTGATAGCATGTTAGATGCACTTATAATACATAATACTTATATTCAAGCTCGGAAGAAAAAAGTAACTGGTACAATTTTATCTTTAAGTGAACGAAAAAAAATTTCTATTTTTTGACATCTGACGTCACTGCCTCGCTAAAATAAATGACATTTAATTGTTTTTAGTGTTTTATTTTATGTTTTTTTGGAGTGCTGAACACGAATCTGAAGTTGTCCAACAAAAAATTTTTCCCGCAAATATAAGAAATCATCAAAAACCAATAAAAAAATGTTTTTTAGTGATTTTCATTCAATGATCTCAGTACAAAATACAGATATCTATTAAAAAAACATAAAGAAAATTTCTCAACTCGTCCTTCTTGAATTGATTTTTATATATGTATACATACTTACTTATACATTTTATAATCTCACTCTGTATGTTTCAATTGTATACTGATTTTTTAGAAATTGCCATCTTGTCATTTTAAATTTTAACACTGATGTCTCTTTTCTATGTAATTTTTTCTGAATTTCAGTTATTTGTCTTGATAAAGAAAATAAACATTTTCGAAAGCTAGACTTAAGACGAAGACATCGTACTAATTTATTTATTACAGCGAAGGTGGAATTTTTTGAACCATAAAAATTCCAAAAATGACCATGGGCGTAACAAAACTGCCTTACACTGCACCAGCGTCTGGACTTCAACAAATACTCCTTGGCCTATATGCCCCACCTGGTATTGAATTACGAAAGTCCAGACTTGGTTTGGTGCCCGTCCAAGTCGGGGCTTTAACCAAAAGCTTCAATGTGAAGCTCCTTTAATGACAATATCGAAGTTTTTGGTTTAAAGCCCCGACTTGGTCGGACACAAAACCATGGCTGGACTTTCGTAATTCAATACCTGGTGGGGCGTATAGCCCAAGGAGTAGTTGTTGAAGTCCAGACGCTGGTGCATTGTAGGACATTTTTAATCTCCTTGTTCTTGGGAGCTTGTGTGATTTTATTTCACATCCTAAGGCAGTTTTGTTACGCCCATGGTCCTTTTTTGGAATTTTTTTTGTTAAAAAAATTCCACCTTCGTTGTAGTTTTCTATAGTTTTGCAAGCTTTGATTTTGTTATGAAAGTGAAGATGGCGTTGGGCTCTCCTCGTTCGTGATATACTTGCTTTAACGCAAACACTTTTATCAAGAACGAAGCGAGTCGAATTCATTTTCAGACATCCTTAAGGGATAGGACGTCGAGCTAGCCTGCTTCTTACTGACGGAGCACAATAATGCCGAAACCGGTCTAGGAATGGCAAGCTCCTTTAATAACAAAATCGAAGTTTTTGGCTTAAAGCCCCGACTTGGTCGGGCACCAAACCACGTCTGGACTTTCGTAATTCAATACCTGGTGGGGCATATAGCCCAAGGAGTAGTTGTTGAAGTCCAGACGCTGGTGCATTGTAGGACATTTTTAATGTCCTTGTTCTTGGAAACATGTGTGATTTTATTTCACATCCTTAGGCAATTTATTTACTATTGAGTGCCTGCCACTAATTTTATCTACATAAATTTTTTATTTTGTGTAGGTAAATATTATTCTATAGGCTAATAAAAGATGTGAATTTTTGTACAATTTATGTATACGATCCCTCTTAGACATGGTTTCCACGGTTTCTCCAAGACTTAATTCCAAGTGTTTGCAATTTATTAAATAAATATGAAAGCAGTTCCTAATAAGAATTTCTGTCCAATTTATATATCTGTACTTATACGAGCCTTCTTAGGAACGGGTTCAATTCTTTCTTAATGGCAGCCTTCCAGTTTTTGTCCTCCTGAAAAAAATAAAATAACTTAATTCCAAATACTGGAAAATTTATCTAATACAGATTTAGAAACAAATTTCGAGATCACAAATAAATAGTGAGTGAAGAAATAAAGGTAGGATATAATTTTCCTTGCATAGTTTCCTTCAAGCGATCCGGGGAACTCCGGATCATCCTCTGCTTCTTCTTCAATTTCTGTGACGGGAATGTTATTACAGCTGTTCTCGCAGTTCGGGCACATATTAGAACAGTTAATTAAGGTCTGTTTTTTTGCATCCACAGTTGGTCTGATAGGTCTTCATGCATTTGCAAGAAATAAGACTTAAAATTGCTTCTTGTGCTGGTGGATGTAGCGTTGGGATTGGCGGCAGACCCTATTTCGTTTTCTTCCAACCTCATTGCTCAGGATCTTTTTTATTACTAAGCCATTTTTGTGCTTGAAACTATACTCTCAAAGAATGTTGCTGTGATACAGCTTGATACAAGTTTGGAGAAACCTCATTAAGTCAACGATTATTTGTAGGCGTAGAAGAACTTGATGGTTGCCTTGGAGTAATTATGGAAACCATGTCTAAGAGGGCTCGTATTCATAAATTGTACAGAAAATCACATCTTTTATTAGCCTTTAGAATAATATTTACCTACATAAAATAAAAAATATAAATGAATAGTGTTTTATGCTATTTTTCCAAAATTGTTGAAGTTCCTCGATGTTTCAACTATCTTTTGCAAGGAAACCAAAAAAAAATTTTGGAGAGATAAATTTTAGATAATTTTCTCTTCCACAATAGCTTGCTTTGCAAGTTATAAACTGAAAATCACTAAAAAACATTTTTATTGGTTTTTGGTAATTTTTCATATTTGCGGGAAAAATTTTTGTTAGACAACTTCAGATTCGTGTTCAGCACCTCAAAAATAATAAAATAAAACACTAAAAATAATTACACCAGAATTTTCCACTTCTAACCCTCCTTGTGTACCATTTGACTGATCTACTATTTGCACATGAAAACAAATCATTTGATAACTGAATTAATGACAGTTTAAACAGGAATTATTATTAAACCAGTTGAGAATGCTCTTCTAGCATTGCCATAGACCGAACAAATTGTAATGACAGTATTAATAAAATTTTAGATTGGCAGTTCTCATTCTAACCAACTCAGCCACAATTTTAGTAATACTATTTACAAGAACATGAAGTAATGATCTTTGTGTGGAACATGATGGTGACGGTGACCTACGAGCATTTGTTATAAATCAAAAATGTTTATAATGTTTCCTATTAATCATTCTTTCATGTTCTAGCAAATTGTCTTACTAAAATTGTTTACTTTGTAATATATTTATGTTTCTATTACAATTTCATTTTTTTGAAACATTTTCTTTTCAAAATTATATGAATCTGTCAAATTTTACGACAGCGGCCTACTCGATTCCTTTTTTTCTCTAAACCGTCAAACATTTCTTATTTTGCATAAATCTCGCAAAAAATGCCATGCAATGATTTAATAAAATATAGGGTGATGCATTTGAAAAAGTCGAGTTATTGCTATTTGTAATTTGTCATTTTCAAAAAATCGTAGTAGGCGATAGAACATCGACTCCGAGTTCGTCTACATCTCAAAAGAAAGAAATAACAGTTCTGAAGTTCTGAATTTTTTTGTGGATCTCTGCATAAATTGACATAAGTCAAAAACTATTACAAATAAGTCGAAGAAACCTAGGTGCGATATATCGACAATTTAATGGTAAATCTAAATATGTAACAAAAATGGGGAGTTGCCATTTAAAAAAACAGAACTTAGTTGTGTATCTTATTTGGGACATCATGTATAGAAATATTTTTAAAATGTACCTCATTGTCAGTCCTATCGTTTAAAAAAAACATCAAATCGATAGCTTGGGTAGAAAAAGAAAGTTATAGAGCATGCACACAGCCCTGGGTCACCCCGTACATAGATACACACATACATACATACACACAGATCGAATTCAGATACCGAACAATTTGTTCGGTGAAAATAAATTTTATTAGAAAGGTCATATTATAATTGACTTTAATTAATTTTGTTTTTAGTAAAATGTTCTATAATTGCTTAAATCTTAGGTTTCATTCACCTCGCAACTGTTTTCTTGAGTTATTTGTTCTAGTTTTGTACCTACACTTCTTTACTGTACATCGCTTTTTGAAACACTTTTATTTTTAATAGAGAAATGGTAAATTTTGTATATTTTTAAACAAACTCAAGAGTTTCCTTCTTATTCAAAAATATATATAATGTTAACAGTATTTCGTTACCTAAAGGTTTTTTCTTCTTTTAAGTTTTCTTTCTCTCATGTTGATCAAAGAGATGGCGCATCTCAATATTGATACGGATATGAACTTTAGCTACATGCGTCGTTTTTTAACGTCACCGATTACTGGTATACATACTTTCCTCTCCAGTATTCCGGAGCCACCATGATGTACAATATAGACAGTCTTGGCCTTTATCTGCCATTGTTTTGTCGCAGGTCAGAAGAAGAAAGGCAGTTTTCTTCTTCTGACTTTGTTTTTAATACGTTTACCACTGATGTTCACCTGTGCCATTATAATATTATAATAATATTATAATATATATTGGGGGCCCATTAAGTTCAACAGCAGTCCGTATGTAAATTTGAAGTAATTAATAATTTCCATTAATGTCCCCTGGTTAGAGTTATGATCTTCTTTGTAGCATTAATGGTGGAATTCTTGTTGGGGAAGCCAAACTTGTTCTTGGAGTCCCCTCTTCTACTTTGCTGAAATGGATTTATAGTCCAGTTTTCAGTAGTTTGCTGATGGATTCAGCAGACAAATTTCATGCTTATAAAATTAGCTTGTGATCTTTACTTTCGTTTGAGAATCAACTTGACCTTTCTATGTCTTGGGAAATTACTGAGGTATATTAGGAGCCAGTTTGGTCTTTTAATCTCCTAGTTTTCTCAGCTCTGGTGATGCTTCATCAATTTTCGGTGTCTTAATGTTTTTAAGGGCGCACTAGGCAACTCGATAGGGGAAGCAACGGCTATAATTATTATTTGCCGTAGCGCTCTGGGGCGACTAACTACGGAAAATAGAAAAGTTTCTTATGGATTATATAGAAATTATATTGAAGCCAATGAGATCAATAAAATTCGTACAAATAAAAAGAATAAACCAAACAAAATGGCAAAATTGAACTATTTGGAAGACGAGGAGAAAATAATAAAAATAAATCCACTGCCTGGTTCATTTTTCAATTATTTTCCATCTGCAATTTTAATGGCGTAAACCGAAAATAGAATAGTGCTAACAAAAATACAAGAGTAATTAATCATAAACTAGAATACTTTTAATTTTGAAATTCCATTAATTTTGTACGAAACAATAACTTCCAAGCGAATCGGAAATTTTTACCAAATACAAGGGTTAAATCGACTAATTCAAATGAATAAAGGATATTCAAATAAAAAAAATGTCTATTATTTTTCAAAATATTTATTCTTACACCAAATAAATTTTTGCATTCCTGTAACACCTGAGAAACTGTAAATACATATGAAAGTTTCTATGGGTTAACCATCCTTGAGTGAGACTTCTCTCCTTTTATTTTATCCACCTAGAGTAATCCTGCGTTAATAAAACCATGTTTTACTTTTCATTTATCTTCCTGCTTCCTGCTCAATTCGACATTATATTTAGTACTACTTCCTGGCTATGAACATGCATTTCAGTTTCTGCATACCCTGTTATTATTAAGCTATATTTGAGCCTTTCAGTTTCTGATTCTTTTTTTCTTAAACTTGTTTTCAGATAATTTTAACGTTAAAAATTAACATTTTTTATAAACCAACTAGAATGAAATTGTTTACTTTCGAGTAACATTTGTTTTCAAAACCAAAACATGCATCTGACACATGAACGATCGCCAGAAACTTTTCCAATTAAATCAGAACTTTCTCAAGAAAATGATAGATCCTTTAATATATTTTATGTATACGTCATATTTCGTAACTACTCTAAATAACAACCGGAATATTTATTGATGATACAGTGGCTCTCTTGAGCCCTAAAGATCCTGTAGCAGCATGTTCTAACCTCCAAAAACATTTAAGTCTCCTCCTTATGGAAGATAGCAATTAATGAAACTAAACCGTTTCAGATAACATTTAAACCAATAAGCAGACAATGTTGATCTGTATATATTAAAAACACAGATATACAGAAACATCGATGTACGTTGGACGAAAGATTACATTCAAAATAATCTTTTTAAAAAAGATAATTAGCCATTATGGACACACGGCGTAAAGTTATGGGGGTATATGAGCAAATTTATTAAGCGAATCTACATCCTTAAACCTATACTCGTTTTTATATTCATCAAGATTTAGTCTATTTATTTTTTACACAATAGGCCATACAAACATCATTATGATAGTTATAATGATCCCACCACTTCTACAAGAACAAAACAAGATTAAGAAAATGTTGGTCAATTAATCAAAGAAATGGAGAAACACTAATTGCCTCATCATTGGGATTTATTACTTTGATTACTCTGTATCACCCTTGCACCTACTTCTTTTGACCTCTAAGTTAGTCGGATAATAATTAATGAATACTGAAAACAACATGGGCAAAAAAAGAAAATTTGACTTGTCTGCGGGAACCAAGAAACTTTTAGCATTTCCTTTTACAATTTTAAAAAGAAACAATACCTTGGTTTCCTCTCTTTTTAAATATCTCTTGTATCATAAGCAATGTTCTCTAACGAAATCGACATTTAGAAAATAAATATTTCATGAACTGCATCCTTTTGAGGTAGCTAGATTATGAAACAGTATTATAAGGATCACAATGGCTTTAAAGTGGTCAATACTGGGATTTCTGTCAACAAAGCATATATTTTGTAAACTTTTAATAAAAACTACATTTTCAAAATAACTGAAATTGAGTATAAAAATCAAGATTCCAAAAAATCTTTTACATAAAAAAAACAATTCTAATCGCTGTTTATAGTATCTTACTGATTTTTAATAGTAGTTCTAGAAATTTACTTTCCCGGCCCTCGCCAAGGGAAAGTATTGTGAACGCGCTAAAAAAAAATTTGAGATAACGACAGATATATCCATTTTGAGGTCCCCTGAGACGATTAAAACGATTTTCAGATGGAAGTCTGTCCGGCTGTCTGTATTCTTCCACGATAGCGTCCGCACGCTTAATCCGATTGAGCTGAAATTTGGTATACGGGTTTCGGGTGATCGGGGATTGAACCCCTTAGTTTTTGGTTGAAATCACCGCACCAGGGGGCGCATCGCTAAAAAAATATAAGTTTTTATTTGATATTTAGGTGCCTTACTGGCTTGTAAATACATCCTGAAATTTTCAGTCCTTAATTTTGAACCTAACCCAAAAAAAATGTTTTTGGTTGAAATCGCCCCACCAGGGGGCGCAGTAGCCCTATGTACATTAAAAAAAAGGCAAAAGACCTAAAGTTTTTATTTGGTATTTAGGCGCTTATTGGCTTGTAAATACATCCTGAAATGTTCATTCCTTAATTTTAAAAACTAAAAAATCGCAACTCGTAGCGTCCAAACTCTTGATCCGATTGAAATTTGGTACGTGGGTATCGGATCATCGCAGAATGAATCCGTTTGTTTTTGGTTGAAATCGTCCCACCAGAGGGCGCAGTAGCGCTATGTACATTACAAAAAAACAAAAGACCTAAAGTTTTTATTTGGTATTTAGGTGCCTTATTGGCTTCTAAATACATCCTGAAATTTTCATTCCTTAATTTTAAAACTAAGCAATGGAAAAAAAAATTAAAATTTAAAATCCAAATGACATTTGACATGTCAATGAAAAAGTAAACAAAATTCCGACCCTAAAAAATTGTTTCTTTTTTTTACATGTGAAATGTTTTTCCTTTCATAATATTTTAAATGTCATTTTTACTTTAAAAAACTTCGATACCAAATTAATTTTTTTAATTTTTATTTTATAACTGCCGGGAAAGTCTTGTGGCGACACAATAGATTTTTTTACACTGGATTTCTACATAGCACTAGCACCTTAGAGCTAGACGGTGCTACTATCGGTTTTCAACATTTTTGTTCACTGTAAACATTTTCACTTTATGTCTTTGTGCCTATTTTATTAATTATTATTTATGGATATTGTAATGGCAATGATCGGGTTGCGATTTTCAAATTATCACACACCAAATCACCAAACATTTGGGCAAAAGAGAGCGAGAAATAATTCCAGTGAGAAAAAATCCATGAGTGCTCAATGTAATATTGCCCAGTCCAGAATCTATAAAGCTCTACACAAAAAATATCCAGCCAGCATTTGGAACCCGATTTGCCATTTTTTAGCTGGATTTCTAATCGTAGACAATCTATTAATTATAAATGAAGTCCAGTTTATCCGAAATGAATGTAGTACGGATTGATCAATAGCTAGGTGTGTTTTTGGTACAAACATGGTTTTTTAAATAATATGCGAATATTTCATATTATACTTTGAAAAATTTGTGTACAGTTTGAAATTTTAATTAAAAAAAGTTAAATCGTATTTAATTGTAGATCTTCATCTGCTGTAGAAGTGACAGCCATTTTTGCAGCACAGATTTAGGATCGGCTCTAGCCCGTTTTTACATTGTTATTCTACAAGCCTGTGTGTTTTGTACTATTTGTTTTTTACTTTACCTTGGGTAAAGTATTGTAGTCGCAAAAAAAAAGTTCAGCTTTCAGTGGATTTACATGTTTTGAGAGTCCCTAAGTCATTTAAGACCATTTCCAGAAAATGTATGTATGGAGTATGTAGTCCGTAAAAAATTGTGTGCGCTCTAACTCCAACTGTGATCAGAATTTCCTAACCAAATTTTATATTTAGCATTTTTACAACATGCTAATGAGCTGATTAGATTTTGGGCAAAATCAGACAACCGGAAGTGGGGGTTTACTCTTGAGAATTTTCAGATTTTCGCAATTATTATCGTTTCTATTAAGTTTATGTAAAAATATTAAGAGAAAAAATTTATTTTAAATTTAATTTACTATAAATTTTGTTTAAAAACTTTTTTCAAATTTTGTATTATAAGCGAGTTAAAAATAAAATATGGAATAACATAGTTGCATAATGGCGCAAGCGCAGTAGAAGTGTTTTGTTTCATGGAGACAATTATACGCTCTTGCCAGGCATGGCCTGCCTTAAATATGTACGAGTAATTGGATTATGAGTCCGTAGGGCCGTTAAAGTATGGTAAAGTCATGTGCATGGCCACATCCGATTTTTTTTGTATGTGCTGCATTCTTGATTTTGTATTTATTATCCTTCCAGTTTTGGTTCACCGAAACATTGATAGAAATTGAGAGTTTGTTTGGGAGCTAGTTTCACTAGTTCGTTAGACTTAGTGACACCTGCTTCAAGTGTTATTGCCTGTTGCTTATTAGTAATTTAGAACGTATTTCGCAGTTTATGAGCCTTCTGTATACTAACCAAAGTTCCTTCAATCCTTCAATCGGAAAATTCTCATTGATAGTTAACTCATATTGCCCGACACTATTTTTTGATCGGTTTGAAGCCACTGGATGATATACACTCTGTCTTATTACCATTTAACACTTCGGTTTATTAACTGCATTTTAGGACAGAATTTCCGTTACAGCTTTGCTAAGAACCGTTTCAAAACGTGCATTTCAGATTAGTTTCTTATTCAAAATAAGTCCTAGTTAGATAACTTCAGAGAAAGCGAATTAACTTGGGAGCTTTAACATTTCTGTTGCGAAGTTGGCACCAAAACAGTTTTGGTGGAGTTACCGCTTAGGCTGTTCTCTTATGACCATTCATGTTTAACTTGATGCTACTGAAGCCTTTTGTGCTTAATATACTTACAGTAATTAATATACTTATAGTAATTGGGTAGAGACAATCATCTTCACAGGAAGCCAATTAAATCGGGAGCTTTAACATTTCTGTTGTGAAAATGACACCAAAACAGTTTTGGGGCAGTTACCGCTTAGTCTGTGCTCTTATGTCCAACCATAGTTAACTTAGTTTCCTTTCACGGTAGGTACTGAAGCCTTTTGTGCTTAATTTACACATAGTAAATGTGTGGAGATAGTTAACTTCAAAGGAAGCCATTTAACTCGGGAGCTTTAACATTTAGCTGCCAGCATGAAAATCGCACAATACCTTTTACGGTAAGCACTAGATTCTACTGAAGGCTTTTGTGTTTATTTTACTTTAGTAATTGTGTAGAGATAGTTAACGTTAGATGAAGCCAATTAACTCGGGAGCTTTAACATTTAGCTGCCTCCAGTATTAAAATGACACAATACAGTTTTGGAGTGGTAAACGCTCTTATGGTAATTTCTAGTTGGTACTGAAGCCTTCTGTGCTTATTTTACTTTACACTTCATCCACTATCTGTTACAATATTGTTGAATGCCTTTGAATTAACTATAACTATGTAGGTAATTCTTAAGTTTAATACCCTTTTTTTTTAAGATTATTTTTAGAAGGGGTCCTAAATAAATAAATAAGTTTCTCCAATTTTACATTTGGTTTAGTTACCTTCAACTACGGCATTGTTTTGATATATGCACTCGATCCAAAGAAACAACTACGTGGTTAAGATATTTAGTTGTTTCATTGTAACATTTTCTACGTTTGTAACTTTCTGAGTTAATTTTCGCGAGCATTAGCGAAGTGTTTTACTTTTGGCTATAAAAGATACGTGGTGGATAAATGTTTAAGCTCCTTGCCAGGAAACTTTGAATTTTATTTGGTATTTCAGAAAATTTAAATACACTGGAAATGTTTGTATAGAGTGTGACTGGAATTAGATGATAAAGTTAAAAAATTGGGAAGTTAATTTAAGGAAATTGCTTTTATTTAAACCTAGATTTTTTAAAAGCTAGTTTTCTTTTATTTGCTGCAAGTGTTCATTTTAAGCTTTTGCTGCAATTATTTAAAAGCATAGAACAGTTTCATTATTAGCTTTCATTCGTAAAAGAGTGTAATGCTAAAGGTACTTTTAGACGGTCAGATCAGTTTTCCTTCAGTCTCAGTTTCAGTAGAACTGTCAGTTATTTGTATGTTTAGTAAATACGAAAAACTGTAAGGAAAATTGTATTTAGACATACAAATAACTGACAGTTCGACTGAAACTGAGACTGAACGGAGAACTGATCTGACCGTCTAAAAGTTCCTTAAGGTACCTAAACGAAGCAAATCGGTTGAAATTTTCCAAAAGGTCTTTTCGACAGAAAAAATTTGATTTGTTTGTTTGTTTCAGCTAGTGGCCTGGTTACTTTTTTGTGTTTTCTGTTTTCTATTTTGTTACCTACTTTGAAAAAACGAATAAAAAAAAATTACACAGCAAATAACAATCCAGAATTTCACATTAGACAATAACAAATAAGTAATCAACTCTTCCTGTGACAGACTTACGTCGGACTGGTGACTGGTGTAAGCAAGTGCTAAGAGAATTTAACCCAGAAATGACAACATCGACGAAATGAATCGCATGAGATCGCCACGCCGTTGGTTAGATTTACCCGGGAGATTTAATACTAAGTATTCTTTAAATTGCAATTTCTCTGGAAACGGGTAATTATATCTTGAGATATTTTTACCTAGAAATGCTAAATCCCATTCTTTATCGTTTCTGCATAAATTCATTTAGAATTTCCGGCCTAGTGCTAAGCCTCATTACTAGAACCGGGTGCTGAGATCATGGCCGATAAGGGTTTTCTCCAAATTCTAACCGAGCTGGTCAAAAGAAAGTGTACGCTTGTAATTCCTCCGTTTGCTGTAAATCCACAGTTTACTACTTTAGGTGAATACGTGTTTTCATGTTCCTTTTGCTTTCTGCACCAGGAGATTCCCTCAAAACAGAACCAAAAAATAACCTAAACCCCTCCTCTCTAATTTTTTCCCTAACATTACTAACATGATATCTTTCGTTCTTTAGTTCCTTTAGATATACTTTTTCGTCGAAAGACTAATATTAACATTTTGGAACCCGCACTTAATAATTAGTGACATTATTTAATTTACTTTTATTTTTCCAATCTTATTTGCTTGTAATGTCTTATCTAGGTTTGAATTTCAAAAAATTATACTGTTTGTTTACCTAAAATTCCGTTAGAGTGGCGCTCGTGTCAAGTTCAAAACGTTCAAAATGTTGTTTGTGCAGTTTTGTCACTCCCATGGTCCTTTTTTGGAATTTTTATGGTACAAAAAATTCCACCTTCGTGTAGTTTTCTATAGTTTTGGAAGCTTTGATTTTGTTATGAAAGTAAAGATGGCGTTGGGCTCTCCTCGTTCGTGATATACTTGCTCTAACGCAAACACTTTTATCAAGAACGAGGCGAGTCGAATTCATTTTCAGACATCCTTTAGAGACAGGATGTTGAGCTAGCCTGCTTCTTACTGACGAAGCACAATAATGCCGAAACCGGTCTAAGAATGGCAAGCTCCTTTAATAACAAAATCGAAGGTTTTGGTTTAAAGCCCCGACTTAGTCGGGCACCAAACCAAGTCTGGACTTTCGTAATTCAATACCTGGTGGGGCATATAGGCCCAGAAGTAGTTGTTGAAGTCCAGACGCTGGTGCAGTGTAGGACATTTTTAATGTCCTTGTTCTTGGGAACATGTGTGATTTTATTTCACATCCTTAGGCAGTCTTAACAGTTATGTATGTTTACCAAAAGCGACATTGTGGCCCGGCCATTAAGTTAATAGTTATGTTTGTTTACCTAAACTTCCGTTAGAGCGGCGCTCGTGTCAAGCGAAATCGAAATGTACAAAGGTTCATTATCAAAAAGCCAAGAAAAGTCTGCGAAATTAATTTTATCATTTGATGAAGTCAAAGCCACCTAAGTTAAATTTTCGCATATTCCGCCTAAATTTAATGATTACATTCTATAATACAATGAAAAAGATAGTTTTTGATATAATTTTTAAGTCATTTAGATCATTATTAATCATATATACTATGACAACGAAATTCTCTTAGACTAGACTTTTAAATATGCAAATAGTTTTAATTAATATGCATTTTTTTTACTGTAATGATAACATTTTGAAAAAGTGGGGTCTAATTTTATTAATTTCTAAATAATATTTGCTAATATCTTTTCATAAATCAAATTTTCGTTATTTTTACATTTCAAGTTTTATCTCTGGATTATACATGGTGATTCCAAATATGACACTTACAACGTCTGGCTGTAGATTCCTCTCGTAAAATTGGACAAAATGATATAAGGAATGAGGGGTCCAACTCGATTATTTTTCGAAATACAGGGCATTAAAGTTAAAAAAAATAAATGTTTTTATTTAAAAACTTTAAAACGGATTAATATATTAATTTGAAATTTAGCAGGTCGTTTTTAAATGTAAAAATACATATTTTAGTAAACATCATGTTTCATATCTAGATCCAGTGGCGTGCAGTTAGAAGAGTAACCCTTTTCCCAACCATTTTCTACGCCCATGGTATTTGAAGCTATTTTTATTTTTTTTTGTATTGCTTAACAGTTTCCAAGTAAAAAATGAATAACCTTTACATACCGAAAATCTTGTGGTTTTTAAGATATTTAATGCTTTTATGAAGTCTGTAAGATCTTTTATTAATGAAATAACCAACAATATTTTTCTTGGATTTCTTTAATAATTTTTTCTTAATTTTTTATAACCACTAGACTTTTGTATAGTGCCTAGTATCTAGTGGTTATTAAAAAATAAGACAAAAATTATTAAAGAAATCCAAAAAAAATATTGTTGGTTATTTCATTAATAAAAGATCTTACAGACTTCATAAAAACATTAAATATCTTGTTGTTGTTTGTTAATTTTAACGTCTCTTTTCTGACCTAATGGGACCTCCAGCTTATCGTGGGCTCCGAATCACGGTCCTCAATCACCTTTAGTTCCACGAGATATCCGATCTCATCCGGCCTGTCCGGCGTGAATGAAACTGCGTATGACACAAATACCTTTTTGCACTTGCCAAAGTCTTATCTGAATTTAATTCCACTTGAATGCGGCAGGATTCGAACCTACTCTCCGAACACTGACCAAGCTGAATTGGCAGACGCCTTACCAACTAGGCCACCGTGTCCGATATTAAATATCTTAAAAACCACAAGATTTTCGGTATGTAAAGGTTATTCGTTTTTTACTTGAAAACTGTTAAGCAATACAAAAAAAATAAAAATAGCTTCAAATGCCATGGGCGTAGAAAATGGTTGGGAAAAGGGGATATACCCTTCTAACTGCACGCCACTGGATCTAGATATGAAACATGATTTTTTACTGAAATATGTCTTTTTACATTTAAAAACGACCTGCTAAATTTCAAATTTATATATTAATCCGTTTTAAAGTTTTTAAATAAAAACATTTATTTTTTTTTTAACTTTAACGCCCTGTATTTCGAAAAGTAATCGAGTTGGACCCCTCATTCCTTATATCATTTTGTTCAATTTTACGAGAGGTATCTACAGCCAGACGTTGTAAGTGTCATTTGGAAACACCCTGTATAATCATTGCAAAACAAATGGCACTAAATATAAGTAACAATAAACACCAATGTCTATTAGAAAAATGAGTATATTTTGACTTTTTAATTCAACAAAGTCTCCAAATTGCTTCAATGATTATGATTATTGCATGATTATTTATTTTTCCCTACATACTCAAAGTCAGTCTTTATTTTCCATATCAATATTTTATGTACTGATGTACTGGAAGCTCTTTCGGATATTAACTAAACAAACTTTTAATAGTTTTATTGTTTTATTTAAGTTATTGATTTAACTCGCAAATGTTGTGTTATAGCGACCTATTTTTTTTTAATAAAAAAAGTAATAAAATTAGTGTACTTGCCGAACTTTGAATATCTGAATGAGGACCTTATATTTCAAGCTACGTTCCGTAAGAATTTTATAGACGCCTAATCTATACAGCTTCTTTGCAAGATGCCAAGTGCTCTCGACATTGAGAGCTTCCTCTTATCATTTTCTTTTCTGTCACGGTCTTTTATAAATCACGCGACGTTAATATTAGCTTCCGACCTGGAGAAGGAACCGAGAAGACAGTTCCCTAAAACTCTCAGATTACATACTCGTACACTTCGTTTCGAATTCGTTATTTTTTATTATCAAATATTTGGCACAGAGGTGGTTCTAACGCGGGGCAGCTTAGGTTGTAATTGTTGTAATTAAAGGAAAAAGGAAAGGAATTGGGCATGTGCTCAAAATATCCAACCTTTAAAGTCATAGTTTAAAATAGGTTGTTTTAAGCACGAAGAAAACGAAATATTTTGGAAACTAAAATATTTTAAATTGAGAGTAATAAAACTATAAAAATAATGTGAAATAAAATCACAAGCTCTCAAAAAATACAACATTAGAAAATGTCACACACTGCACCACGTCTGGACTTCACCAACTATTCCTTGGACTGCCTGCCCCAACAATCATTACTAAGTCTAGTCGCGAGTGGAACCCGAATTTTTAAACCATAGTTCCAAATCTTTTTTCAATACATTAATAGAAGTAAATTTAAAAATAATTTAAACTGAATCAATTTTTAGAACGTTTACTACATAATTTTATGATTTATAATCTTGTCTATATTTTAAAACTTTTTAATTTTCTAATTTTATAGTTTATAATTTTATATTTCAAAGTTTTTCCTTTTTAATTTTATAATTAAGCCATTGTTATTATTAAATTTGAAATATTTTTTCTTTGCTCATATATTAGTACTTATCTAGAGCTTAACTTTATTTATACTCATCTATTTCTGTATTTATTTGACACTCCATCGCCCGGGCGGGTGAGGCCTATTAGAACATACAGAATTGAAATTTTTAAATATTTTTTTTTTGGTAATGCCCTTGGAATAATCAAATCCTATGTACCTTCCTACCATTTAGAAAAGAGTCTGCATCTAAATTTGTGTTAAAAAAGTAATGCTTTTTTTTCCGCAAAGAGACAGTGCCAAATATCTTGGAATGCATTTGGACAGAAGACTAACTTGGAAGAAGCACCTTTTCACAAAAAGAAAGCAGCTTGGGCTTAAACTTCACCAGTTATACTGGATTATTGGACGGACATCCCAACTGTCCCTGGAGAACAAGGTGTTGGTGTACAAGGTCATCCTCAAACCTATATGGACATATGGAATCCAGCTGTGGGGCTCAGCTTCTAATTCAAATATAGAAATCATGGAGAGATTCCAATCAAAGGCATTAAGAATGATAGCCAGTTCTCCGTGGTTTGTACCTAATAATATCATTGCTCGTAATCTACCTATGGTTACACGAAACGACTTGAGTCTCACCCAAACAAACTTGCCAAAAACATTGTGTCACACGTTCAACTATATTGTAATAATATCCCCGATTCCTGAAATAATTGATTCAGCCCAAACCGAGCTCATGTTGCCTCATTGCTGTGGTGAATGTGCCAAAAATATGAACTAATGTAAGCCTTAATATTTTCTGCTTATAGTTATTTCTTGACTTTTTTTAACTTCGTATATAATGGAGTAGATCTGGTGAAAAAACGGCTCGAAAACAGACTGATGAAATCCAGAATTTTTTTTCCCAATCGATGAAGTAAGTTCCCCCCATCATTCCTGCATGAAATGTTCGACCCAGGCGACGGTGGAGGAGCGGGAAATCCTCTATCTAAAGAACTTGAAAACGGTTTTTCCGACAAATGTCAACCGGAGTTGATCCCACATAAAAAATGTTCTTACGAAAATGAAGAGCTTGACAAAACACGTAACACGTAATCAGAACACGATAACTCAATTAGTTCGCGAATTATCGCGATTTGAAATTGCAAAAATGAAAAAAATTAATTAATTATTTCTCGAGAGGCAGTGGACATAGGACCTTAATTTTTTTGTGAATAAAAGGGTGATAACAAGTACTTTTAAAGCCGGAGGGAAGAGCTGGTGGGACAAGTAGCGAGGGAGACATGGAGGGAAAACAAATATTATTGAAACGCTTGTAACTTCTGTACTAATTGAGCTAGCGCAACCAGCTGGGTTCACGTTGTTCACTTTTTCATCCGCTAAAAGATAGCAATACGAAGACGACATAAAAGTAGCCTAGGGGCGAAGCTTACGCCCGCGAGATTTACAAACGCACGCTTATGCCCATGTGTGCGATGCCCATGTGTGTGAGTGTTCCCGGAGAGAGACAGAGAGAGAAGTGGAGAGCGTAAGCTCCGCCCTCGGCCGCTTTTCTGTCATCTTCGTATTGCTTTTAGCGGATGAAAAAGTGAACAATTTGAGCACTGGCTGGTTGCGCTAGCTCAATTAGTACAGAAGTTGCAAGCGTTTCAATAATATTTGTTTTCTCACCATATCTCCCCTCTACTTGTCCCACCACCCCCACTCTCCGTCATATAAAAGTACTCGTTATTACCCTTTTATTCACAAAAAATTAAGGCCATATCTCCAGTATCTCCACCGCCTCTCGAGAAATAATTAATTCATTTTTTTCATTTTTGCAATTTCAATTCGCGAACTAATTGAGTTATCGGGTTCTGGTTGGAACTGGGTTGCGTGTTTTGTCAAGCTCTTCAATTTTGCTAAGAATATTTTTTTGTGGGATCAAACCCGGCTGAGATTTGTCGGAAAACTCGTTTTCAAGTTCTTCAGGTAGAGGATTCCTGCCGCCTGCGTCGAACATTTCATACAGGAATGATGGGGGGAACTGACTTCATCGATTGGCAAAAAAAATTACTCGATTTCATCAATCTGTTTTCGAAAGCCAGATCGACTCAACTAATATTTATATGGACCTTTGAAGTTTGTTAATTTTATTTTTAACACAAACAGTGTCATAAACAAGATTGGTGCTAAAAGTGCGTTTTAGTTTTATACTACCTTATAATTTTGGTTTTTGTAATATTATGTACAATAAATATTTTAACAATTAGAAGCAGTATCAATTAAAGAAAAATAAGCTGAATACTTACAAAAAAAATAAGAAAAAGTAACTTTAAATGATATTTGTCCGCAGGTAATAGGCTTAACCCGTTCGCGAGTGTAATTATGTATCCACCCGTCCGATTGAGTGATAATTTGTAAATAAAATTTTTATTGTTATTAATTGAGATTTAATTATTTTTCTGACTACTTCATATTTTTGAGTCAACGATATGAATTTACACTGTTGATAAAGTTGTTTTTATTTTACCATTCTAAAAGACTCGAAACACATTTCCAGAGCGTATTACATTACAGTACGTTTCAAAAGTGTTTTTTAAGTTGTATGATCTGAAAGAGCGGCTTTTAAAACCCACAAAATTAAATTTCTTTTTCACTTTTTCGTATTTTCGTTGGATAGCGTTCACCTATTTAACGATATACTGGTTGGCAAGTGGGATTTTGGCCTCAGATAGAAAATATTAAGCAAAAACTTTTTAAATAAAAAAGAACTTCTTCGATGTCTAGATATAATTGAGAAATTCTGAGATCATTTTAGTCAATCGATCTTCCCATATTCAGACACGGATAGTCATAGCCCTCCAAAAAATATTTCTGTGGTGTATCCTGTTATTTAGAGTGTAAGTAAAGCAAATTTAACCAAAAAATTATTTATTTTTATATTTATATACTTGACTGTAGCTACAAATATTACTGAGTAGTTTAGCTGGCCTGCTAATTAAATACTGGTGTCGTAGCTTTGATTGAAAATTTGAGAACCTATCAGATAGGAAGTCGTAAATTTAATTTTATTATTCGTTAGAATAGTTTCAGGAAATGACGTACCGTTAGGCTTTACATTTTTACATTTTCTTCATGAGTACACACGTGCGAAGCTAGTTTTTAATAATCTTGACAATATTTTTTATAAAATTGCAAATATTTTAAAAATATACAAAGTATTCGAAGCCTTTAAAGTGAATAACAACCTTCACAGGTTTATTTGCAAGCCTAAGACATCATACCTCATCTATAAAAATCAATAGTCATTCTTGAAATATTTGAAATCAACCAAGCTTGTCTTAATGAACAAATCTAACCCTACCCTACTACCTTTTTGATTTTCTATTTTGACTGTCAAATTTTTGAGGTTCGGTGGAATTCGTTGTTCAGCTGTTGTACATCATTACGCCTCCTACCGATGGTTTAACAAACAACTTTTTTTCTCTTGTTTCATAAAATTGGCCTGCAATTATATGATTTTATTTTTGGTTTTACTAGTCACTAAAATATTTAAACATTTAGATGTGGAACTGGTTTGTGTTTGTTTTTTGTTACATAATGATGATGCATGAATTATTTTTTCTTATTACATATAAAGACTCCATAATCTAAAATATTAGTTTATTTCATTCATTAATTTTCATAAAATGCATTCAACTATAACGTAACAGAAAACAAAAACTAATATTTCAATATCCTCCAACATATTTTTCTAGAATTGCTTTTCCTTTAGGATAAATCATTCAAGTGGTTCATTTCCTCCAGTGTTTTATAATTTAAAATCTTCTTTTTCGTAATTTCCTGACGAACAAAATAAAGGGCAAAACCATTGAGATAATAGTTAAGGGGTCTAACTTTTAGATTTATTTTAAAGAAAAAGAAAATATTTTTCATTTAATATTTAGTATTATAATTGAGTATTGCATAAACTAGCCAAAAGGTAAAAAAGATTTAAAGATTATAAACATTTTTTTAAGATACCATTGACGAAAATTAACGCCAAAGGAATTTTGATTGGTATTTGAATTTTTTTTACACTTTTTGTGGGAGACGTATCTCTTTTCCTTTATATAATTCTTTTCATTTTCGTTATGTTTAGGATGTCCAGAATGAACCAATAAACGAATTTTTCAAAATTCAAAACGGTTAATAGATACGGGTAATACATATTGTATCCCCAATTTAACAGCTTTAAAACGCGGCGCCTTCGATGCTACAAAAAAACCCTTTAAACGAGTCAGCCAACGTGGACTGTCGACTCAAAGAACAGCTAAACCATGATTTGGTCGGGTAGCCGACCCATTAGTCGATTACAACTTAGCGATTGTACATGTTTCTATTTTTTTAATTTATACTTTCCACTCTCTGGCTCCCGAGCTATATATTAAAGTAGAACACTCGATAGAGACTTTTTAGAACTTTTTAGATGGGTAGGCTAAAGCGTTTTACCGGAACTATACCTACTTTTATAAGCACGCGTCGAATGCGATTTTGGAGCATTATGTAACAGCTGCGCGCTGTGAACCAAACCTAGTAGCTGGCGTCGCTGCGATTTAAGTCTACGTCTCAGCTACTTTAACCTAATGCACGAAACATGTTATAAAAAATTAATAAAATGGTCAATAAGGGTACGTCAGGTCAGCTATGCTTCTTCTTTTTCTTTAAGTGCCCTGTCCTCTTCGAACGTTGACAATCATTAGCGGTATTTTGTCGATCGCTTTTCTAAAGAGACTTGTCGTAGTCTCACCATACCATTGTCGCAAATTCCTTAGCCACGATATTCTTCGACGGCCAGGTCCTCTTCTGGCTTCTATCCTACCTTCTATTATTAATTTTAGAAGTCCGTATTTTTTCGTTTCTGAGAATGTGTACAAATTATTCCAACTTTCGTTTTTTAAGTGTACATGACTTCGAGATCTTTTGACATTCTTGTAAGCACATCCACATTGCACACTCTGTCCACCCAGGATATTTTCAACATCCGTCGATACGTCCACATTTCGAAAGCTTCCAGCTTTTTACACATGGCGTCTATTAGAGTTCACGCCTCAATTCCATAATAAAGAATACCGAAGACGTAACAACGTAACGAAGAGCGATAGACTTCGGCAACACAACACGGGCTTCGTTCTTATAAATGATGTTCTGGCTTGTTCAATTCGGGCACGGACCTCCTGCGTATTATCCCAGTTCTTGTTGACTTGGCATCCAAGATATTTATATGATTGAACGCGTTCGATTTGTTGGTTCTGCACCTGCAGAATACCACCTCCAACTTGATTCCTACTAATGACCATCCATTTCGTTTTTTTGATGTTTAAATTTAATCCAAATTCTGCAATATTAGTTACCACCCGGTCAAGTAAAATCTGAAAACCCTCCAACGAATCCGCGATTATAACGGTGTCGTCAGCGTATATTTATGTTTACGCCATTAATGGAAATTCCTTCATGGCAGTTTTCCAAGGTACCTTCGAATATTTTGTTTGAGTAAATGTTAAAAAGTAATGGTGAAAGGATGCAACCCTGTCGGACACCCCTTTTGATTCGAACTTCGCCTGACATCTGTTGATCTACCTTAATTTGTGCAGTTTGGTTCCAGTCGCACCTCTGAACCAACACTTGGGTGCTAAACAGGGCCTCTCTTGTGCCGAACCCGTTACGAAAACCGAACTGAGATTCGCCCATGAAGGACTCGCGTTTTGCATATAGTCTCTTGTGGATGATCTTTAGGAAAATCTTAAGAAAGTGACTCATTAAGCGATAATCGCTACATCTTTTTGCCATGCTCTTCTTTGGAAGCGTTATAAATGTTGATTGAAGCCAGTCGGAAGGAATGACGCCCGATCGGTAGACCATATTAAAAAGCTTCAATATCACGCTTAGTGACTCCTCATTCTTCAAGATTTTAATGATTTCCGAGTAAATTCCATCTGGGCCTACAGCTTTTTTATTTTTTGATAACGAGATTGCATGCTGGACTTCTTCCTTAGTTATATCAAGCCCTTAGCAAGTATATTGTTCAGGAGTGTCCGATCTTTCATCATGAAAAAGGTCAGCTATGCTGAGAAAAATAATATACAGTAGTATATTGTGCAACAAGTGGGGAAAGTTCAACTTTTCTCAGTGTGGAAGATTGTGACACGAGTCTGAAGGGCGAGGGCCGCAAATACACGAGTGGGAAAAGTACTTTCCCCACTTGTTGCACACTATACTTTTTCTACAACTGCACAAATTTAAAGAATACAAGTAATGTAACTTAATATTTATTTTTATGGTTAGCAAAACCAAAAAGGCATTAAAGTATCCTACCTCTTAACAGTTAAATAATTTTTTTAATTTTATTTCTTCTCCATTCCATACATTTTTTGTATGCCAATTCATACTGTTTTCTTGAAATTACCGGCAGCAAATCTAACTTTTGCAACTCTTTCCAATATCTCTGGATCAAAATCGTCACTACTGTCGGTATCCATATTATTTATTATAAATAGGTAGGTATATGTCTTATTAAAGTAATATTTATTGGAAATTGCAACTTTATCATAGTACGAATGAAAACTACCTTAGGAATTTAAAAAACTTCTATAATCTGACAAATCAACAGCAGCCAACTAAGTTTTTGTCGATTTTTGTTGATTCTCCATATAAATGTGGACAAAGTGCCGTTAGCAAAAATTTTTCTCACAGTATGAGCAATACATTTTAGAAAAAGTAGTATTTCAAGTAAATATTGTATTGTCATTTGGAAACACCGCGCGAACCCGAGTTGCTTGTGTACATAGTTTATGTACACGTCCCCACTCATGTTGTATTCGGCAGTTGATTTTAAAACTTGACGATAAATTGTTATTTAAAACTTCAAACGCGGTTCTTTTAAAACCCGTTTTTTTTAAACGGTGCGTGTAATAACTCAAAAAGCGCTTACCCGATTTGCATGTAAAAGAGGTCATTGTCTTTATAATCCGATGACCTAACCAATAAAATTTCACATAGAACTTGTCCCAATAATCTATTTTTATTATTCCTCAATGTTACGAATTTTTTCCCAAGTATCCCGTATGATAAATGTATTTCTTTATTCCTGAATTGTTATTTTCTAGTAAACTTGACACTAATTTAATCTTAGATATCTGGTGTATTTTTGGCTTAACACTAAAATACAAATTTCTTCCAATTCAATAATTCATATTAACGGAATGGGACAAGTCTACTGGTTGCAGGGACAAGAGGGTACCGCCAAGTGGGCACGAGAATAACTGGGTGCCACGTGCCATAGTTTTTTTAAATTATGTTATAAAATAAATTTGGAAGCTGTGTGCAATACCTCTATATATATTATAAGAAGCAGCAGTGTCTTACCTGCAGGGATAGGCCAGGTTAGGGCCGTCAATCTTCCACCTTTTCTAGCAGAAATTTTCATGAATTACTATATATTATGTGTAGATATAGATAATTGCACAGTTATTTTTACGGATATTAAAAAAAGACCTGTTTATTAGACTATATAAATTACCTACATCCGCCTATCAAATTTACAATTGAATTTTAATCTTTAAATTCCCGTTCTAGATCTTTTAATAACAAAAACCTTAATACTTTAAAATCAGAACTTGAGATTGACTGAAAACCCACTAGCACTAATTGCCTTATTAAATATTCATCTTATCACCCCTCCTCTCATAAATTAACTTCTTTAAACAGCCTTTTCTGTAGGGCTTTTCTGATTCCTGTGAATAATATTTTAGTTTTTATATTAACTTAATATTATTAAACAACTACCAATTATTCGAATTTATTTTAAATATTACAACAAAGTTAAACTTCATTTTGTCTTTTCCTGGTTTCATACATTTCTTTGGAAAGATATATAGGATCTTCAAAAAAATATGAGTAGTTTCTAACAAAAGATATTGTTCCAAAACACCGTTAGATATATATCTATTGCTTATCCTGCGATTTTGTCTATATTAGTCAATGTAGACGGTAGATTGAAAATCGTTTACGTGAACATCCGAAATACTTGATCAATAAATATAAAGTTACTCACATTATTCTGCCCAAAAAAGGAATATTTTCTTTCAGTGACTTTTTATTTCTCCATAATTGGTACACGTAAGAATCTCTAAGTATTTTTCTTTTATTGATAACAATGTTATTTGTCTTAATGAACATCTTTATCCGAAATATATTTTCCTAAATATTCAATATTTTATTCTCATCATCAACTTAATTTAAATTTTATTTAATTATCTTTTATCTGATCCTTCCTTGCTCAAGGCGCTTCAATTTTGCTTTATTGTAATATTTTAATTAAATTATACTATGTTTAATGTGACCTTCACTTAATCCCATACATTTTCTTTTAAGATTAGAACTTTGCACTTGGAATAACTTTCCAGGATTATTTCGTTTGTTTTCGAAATGAAAATCTATATAAATTAATTTATCGCTTGTCAAACAGGTGAATTGTAAACTAAACTTTTAAGAGGATTCCACAAATGAAAATCGCATGGGTTGAAATTTGGGGAACGAGCTCTTCCAATCAATCTATTTGAAAATATATTGTTTAGATATCCAAGTATAACAAGAACGAAATGTATATACTACATAAGCTGGCGTAGGTATTTGTAACTATAAATTGCTCTAATAAAATTGGCAGAATATACTGCAAAAATTTTGAATTAGACTGTCCATCTAAGCGATCATTGAAGATATGTGGACTAATTTTTAGGAGTTGCCCATAATACCTGATCTGACGTAATAATACGAGATAATAACCTCTTTTGATGTTTAGTCTCAAATTATATCGTGGGGATTTTCTTTATCCCACAGATGTAGGTTATGGAAATTAATTAGACAGTCTCTGGTGAAACCTGCTTCATCTGTTAATAATATATTTTCAATATTAAGTTTGATATTTCGCAGCTAGGACATTTTTTTCCTTCCGATCCCTCTCTGGCCTTCGATCTTGCCTTCGATCAATAGATGCAAAAATTGATATTTCGTGTTTCGCATTATATGCCCCAGATATACCGTTTTTCTTTTCTTAATCAATTCAAACAGTTCACGTTGTCTGTTTACACATCTTAGAACTTCTTCGCTTGATTTTAGAACATTAAATTATAATGAGAGTTTCCTCACACCGGATGCAGGTTTATTATCAACACTATCTATATTTTGTTCCAGAATTGAAGTGCGTAGTGTTCTTATACTTCCTTCAGCGCATTTGAAGAGCATGTTTATAACATTACTCGAAAGATATCTGTTTTTCTTAAACTTCGATCTGTGAGTTCATAAGTTCCCTTCAATTTGGATAAAGTTTTGAATAAAGCAGTTTGCCAGCGTGGAATTACCATAGGCTAATCCATATAGTGCTCTATAACTCGTTTATGGAAGGTCACAGGTAAAAAAATATAAAGAATCGGGATCTGACATGGATGCGTGGCCTATCCAAGATGGCGTCAAGTAGGGTGAAGATTTGAATGTGACATGAGTTCTGGTCACGTATCAAATATAAATCAGTTGAGAATGCTCTTCTAGCATTGCCATAGACCGAACAAATTGTAATGAAAAAACAAACAATGTAAGTCATGCAGAGTATCATATGAGTAACTTCACGTGGAGTAAATCTTGTAGTACTCTTCACCATTTCGTACAAAAGCCATTCTTTTACGATTGGCCTCACGTTCTTGACTATAAAAATCAAAATCACTTTTTCTTTTTTCGGCTATTCGAACTTTTTCGATTTCTTTCTTACGATTTTTTGCCTTCATTAGCTTTTCGTTTATTTACTGTTCTTTGCCGTTTTGCTTCTGACTCACGGATTCGGCCTTTTTTACCACTCATTATTTTTAATTTATTTCACTTTATATATTTTTATTATACAGGGTGTTTCATAGTTAAACCGACATACGTTAACTGTAAATAGAGGGTACTTAGGTGATTCTAAATGACCTTGGTTAATGGGTCTAACGCCTTTAATAACCGTGATACGGGGTGTTTCATCCATTTCGGCCAATATTTTGATAAGCCGTAACTTTAGAACCACCCCGTAGATTTCTCTCATACTTGGTACAGGTATAGTGTTAAATTGGGAAATTGGAACCTTTGGTTTATTAACAGGTATAGTGTGTTAATAGACCAATCCTATAGTGTAAGAACTACAATTAAAATCCAGATCCGGATTAAGAAGAATTTGCAAAATTTGAAAATCCCCAAAACAACACCCTGTATATCATATTTTTAAAATTGGGATAGATATTTGAATAGAACGGAACAAAATGAGTTAAAGTGAAAAAAGTGCACATCCCATTCTACTACTGGAGTTTTAACGTCAAATTACATCAAATGCATTTTTTTCATTTTCACAAGCAGTAACTTTCGAAATGCCTGGTAGATTTCTTTCATATTCAATCGTATAATGTAAGGAATATACAGCAGTTAAAATCCAGATACGGATTAAGAAAAATTTGTAAAATTTGAAAATCCCGCAACACGCTGTATATCAGATATTTTTTAAATTGGAAATTCGAAACGAATGGAAAAACCTGAGATTTTCTGACATATTTTTATAAATGCACATCTCGTTCTACATATTACTAAACTTTTAAAGAAAAATTAAATTAATGCAGTACATATTGTCATTTTCATAAGCCATAACTTTGGAAACACCCTGTAGATTTCTTTCATTATTGGTACAGGTAGATTGTTTAAATAGCCCAATCGTACAATACAAGAACTAAAGTTAAAATTCAGATTCGGATTAAGAAAAATTTGTAAAAGTTGATAATCACTAAAATAGCACCCTGTATATCAGTTCTTTAAAATGTAATCGGATACCTATTTGAAAAAAGAAAAAAAAGATGTGTTATTGCCGAAGCTTACTGTTTAATGAGTTTTGTATCAGGAATTAATCCGAAAAATTAAATCTGTATTTTTTTGGTAAAACGCTCTTATGCACTTATAAAAATATTTTAGTATAACATATCTTTTGTCTTTTTTTAAATAGGTATCCGATTAACTTTAAAAAAATCTGATATATAGGATGCTATTTTAGATATTACCAACTTTTACAAATTTTTCGGATCTGGATTTTAACTTTAGTTCTTGTATTGTACGATTGGGCTATTTTTAAACAATCTACCCGTACCAAATATGAAAGAAATCTACATGGTGTTTCCAAAGTTATGGCTTATGAAAATGACAATATGTATTGCATTAATTGAATTTACTTTAAAAGTTTAGTAATATGTAGAACGAGATGTGCATTCATAAAAATATGTCAGAATATCTCAGGTTTTTCCATTCGTTTCGAATATCTGATCCAATTTAAAAAATATCTGATGTACAGCATGTTTCGTTGGGGATTATCAAATTTTACAAATTTTTCTTAATCCGTATCTGGAATTTAACTGTAGTATAGTCCTTACATTATACGATTGGGCTACTAAAAAATGATACATGAACCAAAAATTAAAGAAATCTACCAGGTATTTCGAAAGTTACTGCTTGTGAAAATGAAAAAAATGCATTTGATGCAATTTGACGTTAAAACCCCAGTAGTAGAATGGGATGTGCACTTAAATAAAATTTTCACTTTAACTCATTTTTTTCCGTTCTTTTTAAATATCCATCCCAATTTTAAAAAAATTGATATACAGGGTGTTGTTTTGGGATATTTCAAATTTTGCAAATTCTTCTTAATCCGGATCTGGATTTTAATGGTGGTTCTTACACTATATGATTGGGCTATTAACACACTATAGCTGTACCAAGTATGAGAGAAATCTACAGGGTGGTTCTAAAGTTACGGCTTATCAAAATATTGGCCGAAATTGATGAAACACCCCGTATCTCGGTTATTAAAGGCGTTAGACCCATTAACCAAAGTTATTTGGAAGCACCTAAGTATGTCGGTTTAACTATGAAACAACCTGTATGCTATCTGCTATCTGTCATACTAATAAAATTTTAGATTGACAGTTCTAATCAACACAGACCATGGGTTTCTCCATCGACAGCAACATTGCTATCGTCTGCATATATTGAAATGTGACCAGCTGAGACAAAATTAGGCAAGCCGTTTATGTATAGGAGAAATATAAGCGGACCCAATATTGATCTCTGAGGAACACCACGATCAATGTCTTTTACTACCGATAAGCAACCATTTATTCTAACAGACACCTTACGACCATCTAAATAGGAACTAATTCATTGCACAAAGTTACCCCTAAAACCTAAAGAACTCAATTTGCCAATGATAATTGGAATATCAATGGTGTCAAAAGCTTTAGATAGGTCAAAAAAGAGTGCACCCACTAACCTTTTACTGTCCAACTGGTTATGGACATAATTGAAGAAGGCAGTAGTAGCACTTTCCATTGATCTATTGGGAAGAAACCCATATTGATGGTCTGTAATAATTTTAAACTTTAATAAAAATGATAACATTTTTTTATATATACATTTTTCAAAAATGTTGCAGAGAACAGTAGGCACTGTAATAGGCCTATAATTTTCGAGAGACATTGGATCGCCTTTTTTAAAAATAGGTGACACTATTCCATAACATCCCGGGTGGAATATCGGCCATGACATAGACAATTTTGATTTTCTTTGTTTCAATATTCTGATTTATTTCTTTTATTCTTGCCCTTCTTTTCAGTCTCTTCTCGTTTTTCTTAATTTTATTCTCATGTTCAACTGGATCCTCATTTGGCAAATTACGTGACGACAAGGCGTATTTTTTCAGAAATTTCTTCTCTCCCTCATCATCTAAAATCATATTTCAAAAGTGTATTATTACTGTTTGATTATAAAAAATATATTATTTTATACTGTCGTAAAAACTTTAATTACATTTTTAATTTATATTTAAAGTGCAATAGTAGAAAAATTCAAAAAATAAGTTTTTGTAAATTTAGTAATTTGTTTATCAAATTTATTAACAGAACTAATAAACAAATAAATGGTTTTAGCCTAAAACGAACTTTTCCGCTCAAAATACTAATACAACATTTTCTTATTTTAGATCATGTCATTTTTATTACTGTTGACTCTTTTAATCAAAGGTAATAATGACACGAGTCCTCCTTTTATCTATAAAATTTGATAGGACGAGTGGTATGTGGAAAGTTATTTTTTTAATCATTTTTTATTAAAAACTTAGAATATAGTCATTTATGCAAAAGGCAGTTTACACACACGTGTTCAATATTTTCTTTATCAATTTCACACATATGTATTCGCCTCCACTTTTTAAATTTAACCGCAAATATATAACAGGGCCCAATTGATTGACTTGTCAATCTTAAACGGATTTGTGGCTGGTAAATTCACTTGTATGCAAGCCATAAACGAAGCGAAGAAGAAGAAGATTTCTGTGTTTATAGACTGATATGGAAAGTCTTTCTTTTGATTTAGCTAATTTGAAGTGTTTAGATATTCAAAAACAAAAATAAAAAGTTGAGTGTTGAAGTGAGTTAGGTATGTGCGTTTAAGCGATTTGAAATAAACGAATAAAAACAGGTTTACAAATACATTTTGAAATTTGGGTACTAACATAGAGTCATAATACATTTTACTCCTGGGATACCTTGTATATACCTTCTATTGTTCTTACATTTATCTCCTTATTTTAGATGTGATAATGGCTGTTTAGTCTACTAATTGAATTAAGTTGTCTGGGATTGATTTCGTGTTTTTCTATCCATAAAATTTTTAAGAAAAAATCCTGAAATTTCAATAATTTTATTTTCCGCCAAAACTATTTAAATGCACAAATCGATTTATCTTTTTTCCGTCGTATATTTTTATCCTGACATCTGAACTCAAAACCTATTTATTTTGTTATATTTATCTACATCACCAAACCTCTAAGGATGTCATCACATGCTGACAAGCACCAAATACCGATTCGCACCCTCATAATTGGACCATCTGTCACCTAAAAATATCTCTCCTGTCGCTAATCCCTCATAGCTCTGCAAATATACATGTAAATTCGTTAGGGGAGTGAAGCCAACCAATATTTTACTTGCAGTTATGCTACAAGAGGGCATAAGTTTTGGGTGTGTAGATTTGTTCAAGCGAAGAATTACTTTAATGTCTTTTGGAATAGTTCCAAATTGTTGATTAGAAAATCTCGGCGGGTTTGGGTAGAATATTTACTATTCTGCGAGTTTTAGTGTTGCTCATATCTCTTTTGTTATCTAAAATGAACAATTTTATTATTAATTATTTAGTTACACTTAAAATTTAATGTAAAATGAAATGTCAAGTCCACACACACGGATCTTAAAAAGAAAACGGGTTTAACAAAGATATCATTTTATCATAGAAAACGTTTTGTAGATGAGAATGAGCCTGTTAGGTACTTGTTGCATTTTTTATTTAGCAATCATAACCGTTAAATCTTACGTATAATAGTTGTGTAAACGATTCACAACAGAGTGTTATTATTCGTGTTAATTCTCTAGAAATAAGTTAATAGCTAAATCCAGCTAATGGTTACCCTCAAGAAAGAACCTCACATTTAGTAAAAAAGTAACCATTAATAACCCAAGCCCTCAGATCCATGTAATTGAAACTATTTGATAGTAAGAAATAAGATTTTTTTTACATTTTTACTATAATTTTATTTGTTAAATGTTTTCGTTGATAATAAATTGTAGGGACTTCTCAACATAATTATTCAACAACTGAAGAAAAATTATCGAACCACCCTACATTTAAAAGTAAAAAAAAATATTTTTTTATGAAACTCAGTGTGTTTTAAATAAACTGTAATTTTTTCAAAGCAAAATATTTATTTTTCGATTTTATACGAATTTAAATTAAAAAAAAGCCTAATTTTCAATCGAAAAACTTCAGTAACATATTTTCAATTTTTTAACTTTATACGTGATCATTTTCTTTGTTGAAACCTCGACTTTAAGATGGTATGAAAAAAATATATCGTTCGTATTCAAAAACATCGTTGAAAATTAAGAAAACCAAATTTTTTTTATGAAACTCGGTGAAAACGATTTCTATCGATTTTCTCAATAATTTTGAGGTTATGTTGAAAAATAATTAATACAAAAGTTTTACATTTTTGAATTATCTCCAACTTTTACATTAAACTTTTTTCGATAGGATGTATATTTCAGCTACAAATCGTAAAAAACCAATATACAACCCTCAAGTTGTATATTTACCTACCCCCACCCCACTTCCGGAACTTTCAATTTGTCTAATTTATTTTTTTAATTTACTTATAATTTACCCTCAATTTTCTGATCATCCACATACAATATAAGAATTTTTTATTTATTTACATAGATTATATATCTGAAACTATGAACACGGGTTATCAGGTAGACGCCATTTACAATTTATAAGGCTTTCGATAAAATCGATCATAGCATCCTACTTAGAAAGCTTTCCGAAGTCGGTGTATACATGGCAATCTGCTTAGGTGGTTTGGTTCCTACATCAGCAACAGATCCTAATCTATATCCATCGGAAAGTTTCGTTGTCCTATTTCTAGAATAACCTCAGGGGTTCCTCAAGGGTCACACCTGGGCCCCCTTCTGTTCGACATATACATTAACGATATTTCCTCTTGTTTCATCAATACAAAATTCTTGGCGTTTGCTGACGACATGAAATTTTTTCGAAAAATATGTAATTCTTCCGATAAACTCCAAGAAGATTTAAATCGTCTGACTCTGTATTGCCAGCAAAACCATCTTTATCTGAACACAAAAAAATGTCAATGTATAACATTCTCAAGGAATAAAGACTCTAACGAAAACGAATATTTCCTCAATAATGAACTTTTAACAAAAGTTTCGGTGTTCAAAGATCTCGATATTTATATCGATTCCAAACTCTTTTTTGACCAACATATCGAATATGTTTCAAAAAAAGCTAATAAAGCGCTAGGATAACTCATGCGCGTTTGTCACGACTTCAAAGAGGTAGAGTCTGTTAGAAATCTATGCATGGCTTATGTCAATAGTGTTTTAAGCTTCGGTTCTTCTATTTGGAATCCCTATTATAACTGTTATATCGACCGATTACAAAAAATCCAAGATAAATTGTTTCAAAAAAATTTCATACTTATGCAGACTTCGATATTTGCAAACGAGCTCATATCACTAGTCGACAGACGTCAACTTTCAGACGTTAAATTTATCTAAAAAATCGTTAACGGGCAAACTGAATCTAGCGAAATTTTAAGCAAAATTAATTTCATTACTCCATCATATAACACGCGAGGGAAAAATCTTTTTAAAATTAGTCAAAGCTCTACTAACTACTACCTAAATTCTCCTCTTGCAAAATGGAGTAAATCATACAATACAATCTCGTCCTCACCGAAGTGGATATCTTCTATTCCTCTTTGATAACTTCTACAAACACTATTAAAAAATTATATCTATTAACTAGTTTCTTTTTATATAATATGTATAATATATATTTTTTTCTTATTTTTATTGTTAAGCAACATTTAATAAGGATTTATCCATTTTGTATTAGTTTAGTAAACAGTGAATACTATACTGGGCTCGTCCTGTTTGTATTCTTATATAAATAAATAAATAACAGACTTTTCCACCTCAACCTTTACAGATCTGTTATGGTACTGGTATTGTTGTTTTTATTTGTCCACAAAGAGACTCTTCTGCCATGACCAAAATAATCACGTGTTTTCAGAGTCTACAGTTTCCTTGCAGTTCTTTTATCCTTCTGTTGCGACACTAGACACCCATTAAACTTTAGCTTGTGGCTTAGTATCATAGATGCCTGCTCCTAACACACACGTTGGTATTTAAACCGGAGGTCTCTCCTACCGTACATCCGTCTGGTTTGGTTATTTGCAATGGCTTCCTAAAGCTATATTTGAAATTTGATGGAATTCCTATCGTCTAGTCATTTCCCAACTATTAATGTAGTTTCCATATACCTAGTTTGTTTTATAAAACCTTTCTAATCCTCATCTACAAATTATTGGCTGTCTTTTGAAGTACCTTGTAAACATAGATATTAATGTAGCCTCAACTTGACTCAAATCTGGCGATCTAGGTAGTTAGCGAATTTTCCCTTGCCTTCATTTCTCCATTGAACATTTAGTTTTGTATTTATTTCAAGGTGTCCGTCCGGCTGTGTTTAACCCTGTTAATGAAAAGCACATGTCGGACATAGTCTAGCTGTATTCATGGTAACAAAAAAGTGATTGAAAAATGAAAAATGTAATGTCAATAAAAAATAAATTCTTAAGTAATAGTTTAGAAAACGAAATAAAATCTTCTAAAAGACGCTAAATGTATGCGTGTGTGTGTGTATCTGGGTGTGTATGACATCCATCATATAAACCATAAACGTAAAGAGGTGAACGCCTAACTTGCCGATAAATGCGCATATATCGAGTTCCCCCTAATCATTTTAAACTCGCGCTAGCTCGAAATCTGTACATAGGGTTGAGTTGGGCCCGTGAACACTTTTGATCGGGATGGGATGAAGAATAAATTTCCGAAGTTTGAGAGAAATCCACCGAAAGCCATTTTCCTATCAAAAACTGCGTGGTCCTTTGCCTATTGCATTCACTATGGATAAGGGCATCCTGGAAACCTTAAATTAACTCTTTCTATATTTACCGATGGTACCACTTTATTTGAGTAGGCTTAATTATATGATACGGATTTGTTGTTAAATACTAATGAAAATTATGCCTGATTTCACATCAAAATGCCGAAGTGGTATCAGATATGGCAAAAACTTTTAGTTTGGTCTTAAATTGACTGACTCCACTCCACCTTTGCATATTGTTGAGGAACTTTATTTTCATTCTTTAAAGAAAATTATACTTAAGAGCTTATTAGAAAAGATTTATATCCATTTTTCATGCAAAATTGAAACATAAGTTCGAATCAAATTCAGTCATTTTAAAAATGAACTAAAAAAAGCTCATTACCAAAGAATCTACATTCTGAATCACGTAATTATTTTAAAATACCACACTGTTTGATTAAAAGCTCATAAATACAACTGCCGCTATTTCTACATTTTCTACTAGTTTAAAAAACATGCAAGTTAACGATGCACTGTTATTTATCATATCCCGCATTGTTCTCAGACCTATCTGGGATTTTTAATTCCATTCATTTTCATTTTGTTTCCAGAATCATTTATTATTCCTCGTGTTTTATAGTTTGTTACTCATAAATTATGTAATACAGAAAAATCCATATAATTAAAATAGAATATTAAGGTCAAACCTAAAAATGACAGCTTCATTCCTAAGATCTATAGTCAATAAAAATATTTGCAAACCCTTTATAGCCAAAATTCAGTTTTGGGACAATTTTTTTTGCACTGCTTTGTTAAAATTTAATTTTTCCGGTAATGTTTTAGTTTTTGAACAATTTTTTTTTTACTTTTAATCGAAATTGTTTGCTGACTTTTCTTCAGCATGATTTATTGCTAAAATTTCAATTTTTGGACATTTATGACTACAAATTTATTTTGTAATAATAAAAAACCTTTAGACTAGATAAATTTAAACTTGTTTTGTCCACAATATTAAACATTTGTGATAAAATAAAATTTTAATTTATTGAAGACAATTCATGTATTTCTTTGACAGTGTCATCAAAAAGTGAAAATTTATGGCTCCTTTGGCACTTGAATTGTCTTACGCTGCTCGTGAAATCTGCAATATTTCTAATCCGAGAGTTTTTGTTATTTATGGTCCTAAAAAAAGAGCGAGACAAAGCTTAGCTAGAAAAACGTCGAAGGAAACCCTAAAGCAGGAAAATCTATGATTTAAAACCATTAATATCGAGAATCTACAATTCTTTTGGGAAATAGAAGCCTTTGGGGTGTTGTCGAGACCATAGTACGTTATCGTCGATTCCGAAAAAGACAAATCGAAAACCGCGCGGGCAAAGGAAAAATCTTTCACTACTAAAAAGACACTTTACGATTTAGGATCAATTTTATCTTTTATAAACATGAAAAAACAACAAAATGGCTATTTGTGTATTAAGAGCGAACAGTGACAACTTTCTTTTTACAAAATTAGAATTGAATCTATCTATTTCTTATTTTTTCTTGTATAAAATGAAAAATCTGTTTTTTTAGACTTGAGAATTTATTTAGTAACTTTTCTACCCTCCATGTGCCTTAAGTTGTATTAAAAATGGTGAATATTTACCAACACCTTAGTCCTTTATAGTGCTTTTATCTTCTAGCATTACATTATTAATGCAATATGGATAAAGAATTGTATCTTTAGATCTACAAAAAGTAATTTTAAAACATTTTTTTACGTTTAAATAGAGAACATTTACCTCACACCCATTAGCTAAGCAGTTAAGATCCTTTTGTAATAAAGCAGCATCCTGTGTATTTTTAATTACTTTTAATATTTTAAAATCATCAGCAAATATTAAATAATCACTATTTTTGATTATAAGTGATACATCATTTAAAAATAGGTTAAACAAAAGAGACCTGAGGTGACTTTTATTTGCTGAGATACACAGTTACCATATTTCACAAACTGATACCTATCCGACAAATAATTACTTATCTAGCAAAGCACTTTCTCACCAATTTCATAAGGCTTTAGAAAAGTCTATATAGATAGAGTCAACCTGAAATCTAGATTTCATAGCATTAGTAATGAAATTATTATAGAGTATTAAGTTGGTAGATGTACCCTTCCCTTTTGAAAAACCATTTATTAAATGCTCACAATCGCATACTAAATAATTATTGGTAAGACTGATTGTATGCAGACAACACGATAATTTTCAATATTGTGTTTAGAGTCTGATTTATGAATTGGTGTTAAGAAACTATGTTTCCAGTAACTAGGAAATGTTCGTTTGTTCAAAGATAAATTAAAAATAAAATGAATTGGTTTCACTAATGTAAAAATGCAATGCTTTAAGAAATAAGCTGGTAGGCCATCTGGTCCGGTTAATTTTTGTAGGCTAAAAACAGTTGTGTGTCACACATGCAGAAAACGCTTTAGCAGCCCTTAGCCTCGGGCTGCTAAAGCTCATTTTCTGCCCTTATGACACAATATACTATTATTGCATGACGTCTATGAACTATTTATTTCGACCACTATTTACCGCTAATGCCAACTATAGGAAAATAGATGAAGCAAAGTTGTACACCCAATATTTTCCGGAGAGTTACATTTTCCCGATTGCGCTATATACATTTAGATAGAGTTAAAAGATGATAATGTTGAATAAATAAAAAATAAGAATTTATCTATTTACGTAGATGCCATCGTACTAATATCGATTTATAAATAAAATGGTTTGATTCCTATTCCGCAAAATGCAAGTTTTGAAAGTCGGTGAAAGCGGAACGTTTGATAATAAAAGAGATGTTTCTCTACTATATTACCTCTACGAGACGTTATCTGACGCGACGCTGAATTCACAAAAACAAACCTTCTACATGCCCTTAATAAAGTGCCCTCGCAAACAAAATTACGAGACTGAACGAAAGATAAAATGTACAATGGATGAAGCGGAAGATTTAATTGTCTGTACTTTAAATTTGTTGGCCGAGTCGGTATACCCGAAAAAACGGGATAAGAGTTCGAAAACAAATACGAAGTATAGTGTATAAAAATACTGCGAAAATAAACAACAAGAGAAGTTAAAGTAACTTTGGTTAAAAACATTGTTGTAACTCGTGTTGCCAAACATAAATAACTACCCAATAAATAAATACATCAAAATTATATTACCGTACCGTTTATTGATCATTATAAATAATTTATTGGACATTTTAAATCCTAATAAAACAATAAACTATAAAATTAGTAGCACACAGTTAATGGCGAACACACTTTTCTTCAACACCTCAACAACGTGAGACCATCCATAAAATTCACGATTGAGAAGGAATCGCAAAACGAACTGCCTTTCCTGGACGTGAAAGTAAAGAGGACTGAAGACAAGTGGATTAACTACGAATCTAACCACCATGTATCCACGAAGAGGGAGATACCGCCATTTTGGATAAAGATATTTTATTTTTATATCCAACTAACATATAACGATAATTGAAACACACTTCCCTGGTGAACATTATCGCCAGATTCATCGGTTAATTATTTTGTCTTTTCTGGAATATAACTCCTTTAAAATTTTCGATTTTAAGGTTAAGGCCATATATACACTGTTTCTTAACGTACATTCAATTAGTTTCAATTGCAGTACTGATATAACTTATTAATAAATATCCACATTTTTGCCTAATTATGTTTTGTTTTTGGTAATTTAGTTTTAAATCTATTTACAACTATAAATTATTAAATACGTTAGTTTTAAAATAACTAAATTTAATGGAGTAATTATTTTCTTATGTAAAGCTCATTTTTTCTTAACAAGAACTGTTAAGAAATGTATTTACAATATATTTCTTTAACATTTAACTTTTAAAACCTGTTGATTTTACGAGTATCTGTTCGCTCTCGAGTACTCGAATTTATCATTTGTACAAGACAGATATAACCGGAGGAAAAAACCAATCCAGAGGTTAAAAGAATAGATGTCCTTTATCCAGAATACAGTTTAGAACACTAGAATCAGTGTTATCGTCTGTACAGCTGACCCCAGTCTCCGTGGAGCCAAAGTAGTTGTGGCTCGTGGTCACAGACAAAGTTTTGAACCAGGAGTGCTACCAATCTCGTCAACCATCTGAAAATCCAACCTCCATCAGGATAAACGGTGAGATCCATCCAACTCACAGAAAACAAGCTCAGTTATTATTGTCATAAATTTTGTAAAGATACCCTTAAAACAGGCACTCACGCACTGGAGGTATAATCTATTGGGGCCGGTAAACCCACAGGAGGACTTTCCAAAAGAAAATTTGGTGAAAAGGCTACTCAGCCTGATAAAGGTAACAAACCTCTTCACATGAACATAACGATGTAACTGACATAGAACAATAATTCTTAAGGCTGCAGTATTAAGGCATTTAAAAACCTCAGTCAGGTACATCGTCATAATCAATCAATCAATCAATTATTTTCATAAATTTTGTAAAGATACTCTTAAAACATATTTTGTCATCCTATTTAATTTTTTTTAAATATAGTCATAATTCTAGCATTCAGCTATATTATTGTTTATTTACTTAAAAGCCTTCAGCTATTGCAATTTTTGTTTTATTACTAATAAATCCCATTAAATTCTCAGATAATTCTATTTTTCTTTATTTTCACATATGTTTCTATTTTTAAATAAAAGAAAATTTCAAATGTGTAGCCTAAGAAACTTGGAAACTGGCTCTATTTCATTCATTAATTGTGACGAGCCAGAAATTAAAAATTAAACAACTTAAGCAAGTTTATCGTCACAAAGATATCCAAGGAAATGGCTACTCGAAGAGGCTATTGGAACAGATGTTGACCCGTAGACATCAAAAAATCAACCACCAAGAAGAAGAACCACCACAACCAATATTGTGCCTTCTTTACGTGAAAGGTCTGTCAGAGAAGATAAATAAAATTGACTCCCAAAATAAGATCAAAACCTGCTTCAAGTCCGGAAACACAATCCGCAGCTACCTTACAAAGGTCAGCTGAGGTCATCCACAAGGAGGAGCACTGGTTCAAGAGAAAATTCAAGGAAGCAGCTTACATACTAAATAATGACGTATTCAGTCAACCTAGTGTAGAGATCCTCAACGTATGGAAACCGCTGATAGGACGAATGAACCAATTACGACTCACTGAACCCTTCAGTAAATTCTGTCAGAACACACCTATAAATACCCACGCATCCTCGAACTTCGTCAGTTCTCACCTGAAGACGATTGTAGATACACACAATCGAAACGCCGTGACAAAATATTAAAATCTTTATACTTTTAGACAATGGAAGTCCGAAACTCCACTTTGCAACTCCAGACATTGTCAGCAACTTTCAAACAAAAACATTGTTGGGAGTTTACTCGCGCCCGCTGCATGATATATGTCAGAGGCTTCGGTAGATGGATTAAGTTGATGAATCTTTTTCATGTTGCTATATAAAAACAATAGAAAACAAATAAGTAAAGCTCATTATCAAAGCACTACGGTGAAGAAAATGCGAGACATATTTGCATCGACCATCTCTACATACACATCTCAGCCCAATAAGCCTGATGTCGACAATAATAAGAAAATATTTGAAGTCGGGGCTTAGCATACTTCAAACGAAAATCCGAAATTAACAAGTAAACAAATTACTGGCTCAGTAATTTGAAGTGGAATAAATTGTTCCTGAGATTCGTCGAATTCAAGGGGAGAGATTTTGTGATATTTGATTTCTGCCGCTCATAATAACGGTTTAGTTAAAAAATATTTGAATAATAGTACTTAAATCTATTTGACAACGCGGCCAGCAAGATCATCAGATCTATCACCAAATGATTATTTTTTAACTGCATTAACATCAAAACATCAACAGAAAACAAATAGTTAATGATGGAATCAACAGGAACTTTTAACTTAATAGAGAGATGACAACCGTGTAAAATCGATAGATTAGATGACCCTAGAGCCGACTAGTGAGTAGTAACTTCCAGAAGGGGGCCATATCTGCCGTGTAAAAAAATTGGTCGACTGTCGTATAACAACCCGTCTGATATTGAAAATCTGTTCTTTTATTCATTGATTTTTCATTGCTATTTATATGAACCATTTCAAGAAAGAGATACTTATTGAGATTCGTTCATTATCGAGAATTTTGGCATTATTATAGTCAATCACACGATCTTTATCTATTACATGTTCAGCAAGGCGACAAGATCTCACATTCCTTCAGTCACTTTTATGAGAGGTTATTCTATCTTGACCAGTGTATACTTCATCACAGCTGCTGCATGGAATTTCATAGATTATATTTGATTTATTTTTGACTGGTATAGGTATTTTCAATTTAGAATGTATTTGTGAAATAGTTTTTAGCTATTTTAATATTGCCTTCATTTTTGAACAATTGTGTGAGTTTTGAAGTCAAACCATCTATATGTGGTAAAGATTTTTTTTTGTTGGAACATATAGCAAATTTACAACTACTTTAACACTATAAGTATTTAGTAAATGTTTTGGATGTATAGGACTTGTGGTGGGTACCGTTCAGCAACGGTTCGCCATTTCAACCTAATCAATCAGGTCTTCTGGCCAGGATCTTTTGAGGCTTCTGTGCTCTAACGGGACTGGATAAAGTTGTCTTATTATGTCACTATCGTGTTCAGCATTTCTCTCTTTAGCTTTTTTGGCATTGGTTGCTATCACTTCGCTGATAAAGGGAACCCCCAGGGCATTGTGTATTGTTGCGTTGGAAACGTACCATGACGCGTTGGTTATCAGCCGGAGTGTTTTTGACTGGAAACATTGGAGAATTTTTATATTGGAGGGTTTGCTATATAACCAGAGCTCGATCACATATGCCTAAACGGGTTTTAAAATAATTTTATATAGTAGGAGTTTATTTTCCAGTGATAACTGTGATCGCCTTCCAAGCAACCAATTCATTTGTTTGACTTTCAGCGACAGTTGAACCCTTTTGGCTTTGATATGGTGTTTTCAAGTGAGCCTTTGGTCGAGGTGCAGCCCAAGATATTTAACTTCTTATTGGAATGGGGCTGTTGTGGATAGTTGACGTGTCTTGTTGTGAACGTTATCTGGGTGAACTTGTCCGAATTTTCTTTAATTTTCAAGCGCTCCAGCCAGGTTTGTAGATTTATAAGATGGTCCTGTAGTTTTTGCGAGGCTCTGTTAAGTCCTGAATCAACTAACAAAATGGCCGTGTCGTTTGCGAATGTTGCAGTCGTAATATCGTCACTGGTAGGGATATCGGAAGTAAAGAGTAAATAAAGGAAGGGTCCAAGGACACTTCCTTGAGAGATACCAGAATTAATGGGGTTATAATTAGACAACGAGGAGTTTAGTTTAACTTCAAGGGTTCGTTGTGTGAAGTAGGATTTGAGGATGAGGTATAGATCACTGGGCAGGTGCAATTTCAATTTGTAAAGTAGGCCCTCATGCCAAACTTTGTCGAAGGCCTGTTTTACGTCTAGGAAAACTGATACGCATATTTTTGTCTTCGAGGCTATCTTTGATGACCCAAATTGATGGACAGGTATTATATCATTTACGGGGACTGTTACGATAATTCCTTCTAGAAGCAGTCTTTCAAATATTTTTGAGGTAATAGGTAGAAGGTTCACAGGGCGATAAGATGGTGGTAAAGATTTAAAAAATAAAATTAGGTCAGTTGTTGGTGGATGGTTTGAATTTGAAACAGAAATAGAGGTACTAAATAGAATTTTATTCACTAAAGAGAATTTTTTGAAGTTCTTTCAGACACTCATCTCTCAAAGATGGATGAGTGACCTTAACCACTCTGTTTTTGAGGTTATTAATTAAATTTATTTTGATTTTCATGGGATGGTTTGAATGAAAATTTAGGAACCGATTACTATTAATTGGTTTTCTGTACCATCTAGTAATGATTTTATTGTCGTTCGTTCTTACTAGTTTTAAATCCAAGAATGGAACTGAATTATCAGTTTCTTTTTCAACAGTAAACTGAATATTTGAATCGAAACTTTTAAAAATATTTTAAAGTTTCATCGATACAGTTTCCTGGTACAGAGAGGATAACATCATCTACATCTCTTGAGAAAAGTTGAAATATATGGGGTTAGGTGGAAAAAGGGTCGGAAGTTAATGAAACTTTATGAAGTTGTTCAGGGATGGTTAATTAACATTTTCTCAAGTTTTTGACCTCGAGGACCCTGTGCGAAAAGAGGAGGGGGGAGAAAACTACAAAATTTTCGACCTTCCTCCAGTTTTTCCTTAATTGTTTTTTCCGTTACGTCCTACGCCAAAGGTATTTCTATACTTTGTTGTAGAGCATTAAATTTCCTACAATTTTGACTATTCAAACATGTTTGTATGTCAATTCTTTACCGAGATATAGCGCTCCGAAGAAAAGGTCATTTTTCAAATTTCGCTAAAAATGCCAAAAAATGCAGAATTCCTGATTACAAAAATACTGTTTTCAGTCATTTTGAGTGTCGCCTATAATGAAAAAATGTGCCGATGTCGGCCGGCAAATACCCTGGCTCATGTGTCAAGAACGGTCAAAAAGCGGATATATGTGATAATGTTTAAGTGGTTTATTATAAGTACAGGTTATGTATTTTATACTGTATTTTTGAAATAAACAATAGTCGCACGGTGTATTTTTTTTTAGTAAGTAAGATGCTGTTTAATTCTTCAATCTGCGCTGGGGGTGGTTTTTGGCTGTTTGAAGGGTAGGGTCAAGTCGAAAATAATTTTTGATAACGCCATCGTGTTCAGCATCCTCGAAAACGGGGGGAAGATATATTTTGCTTCTTAATAATTATATGATTTTTTATTGTTTCTAAAATCATTTTCTGCTCCTTCTTGTATTGTCTCTGGGTTTTTGAATTTTTTACTCTATTGCTGTCATTATTACAGATTCCTTTTATGTGTAGGCACCAATAACAGCTAATCCTTGAAAAATCTCTTCCTTTTTACAACATGTTTGTTTTCTTTATATGGTGCTTTATATTTTTCCAACACCTTTATAGTTTTTAGTGCTTGATCGGTTACATTTTTTCTCCAAATAATTATTGGATGTATTTCCATCACTTGATTAGATGATCACCGTCATTCAATATATTTCATCCCTTATTATTCTTAAAATTAGTAAGACTTTTAGAACCCAGCGACACCTACGGCTTGACGACTTCGGCAATTGCGGAACTAGCTAAACGTTACACTCATGCTCAATCTCTACAGAGATGGGATGAAATCAAGGGATGCAGTTTTGCCAGGGTCACCCTGGGCGACCCTGGGAAGCTGACGTCGAAGAAATACTTGACGATGACCAGGAAAAACCTACGTCTAGCAGTAAGATTTCTGACTGGCCATTGTCAACTAAGGAACACCTCCATACAATGGGGCTAGTGGACACACCTCTATGCAGGATGTGTGAACAGGAAGACGAAACGGTCAATCATGTCCTATGCGATTGCCCGGAGTTATCGTCAATGAGAGAGTGCGTGTTCGGTGAGTCTTGGCCTACACCTGCCGATATAAAGGAGATGTCTCCTAGTGACTAGTCCACTTTCCTGGAAAGGACAGGATGGACGATGACCTAGGAGGACAACCCCCACGAAGGATGTACAATGGGTCAAATGTGGCCTAAGTGCTGTGGGACTAACTCACCCTCCCTACTCTACAGATACAGAGAGAAGACGAGACAATTTGTAATAAAAAGTAACTTGGTAGGTAGGCTAAACTATAACGTGCAAAGTATCATTTTGATGCGTTTGCTAATTTTAAAATTATGGATATACCTACATACTAGCAAACCACCAAATCAGCGTAGGTTTACATTTCTGTCTATCAAGAATTAAATAAGGACAAAATGTAATTTAAAATCTTCACAATCACCTAAAGCAGGATATTAATTGACATACACGTCCTCCGAAAACAAGTTTAAGTTTGTTTTCGTAGTAATATGTGGCGAGCCAATATTTTTGTAACAAATTGTTCATATCCCTTTTCAAGACCCAAAAACAAGAGCGCATTACCATATTGGATGCCTAACCGTTTACAGTTTACACATAAATTTCTCTTGTTCTGTTTATGTTTATATTAATTAAGTAATGTACACATTTTAATGAGGATGATATGGGGGAGAAAACAAAACTCAACTAAACGAGAGCTCGTTGTAACGACCCGACAAGACATATTCGACGTCATGATCCAATATCTCTGTGACATATTATGTGACAGTGGCATTCGGGCCTTTATGATCAATAACCAGCCGAAACTGTGAAACTGCTGGACACGGATGAAATGGGAAACGATACGGATACGGTTTGATATATTTACTTTGTGTCGTGTGAAAATTCGCTTTTGGGGTTTAATAAAAATGATCGACCATTGTTTCAAACTTGAGATGATAAAGTAATACTAAAATATTTATTTTTAGAACCTCCATCAAACCCAATTTAAACTTAAATATGAGTATAATTTGTGTGCCCTACAGAATTTTTGACACAATTTTTTTTATTCATTAACACCTCAAACAATATCTGTGATTTTAAATAGCCGGTAGTTAAAAGGTCTGTTAAAATTGCCTGTGCCGCCCGGTTTTGTTGGACCTAACAATAGACTATCCTTATTTTAATCCCTTTTATGACTCTGATGAGCGCACGGTTGGGTAAATTAGGGTGTATTTGTTTGTATTATTATTTTTTTTGTTGCTATTTTAAACTTAAATAATTGTATTTTAATCGCCGGGGTGCTTGTTTTAGGTCAGTCCCCTCGCCACTCACTCCTGAAAAAAAATTTTTTTTTGGTTGGCTAAGGCCAATTTTTTGTTTTTTGTGTTCTTTTGGTAGGTAAACTTGGTAAATTCAATATTTTCACCACTTTCTGGTGGTCTCAACGCCGCGCCACCAGACCCTACTCCTTTTACTTTCCCGGGCCCTCGCCAAGGGAAAGTATTGTGAATGCGCTAAAAAAAATTGAGATAACGACGGATATATCCATTTTGAGGTCACCTAAGATGATTAAAACTATTTCCAGATGGAAGTCTGTCCGTCTGTCTGTGTGTCTGTCCGTCTGTATTCTTCCACGATAGCGTCCGCACGCTTAATCCGATTGAGCTGAAATTTGGTAAATGGGTTTCGAGTGATCGGGGATTGAACCCATTAGTTTTTGGTTAAATTCGCCCCACCAGCGGGCGCAGGAGCCCTATGTACATCGCGAAAAAAGTATAAGACTTAAAGTTTTTATTTGATATTTAGGTGCCTCACTGACTTGTAAATACATCCTGAAATTTTTATTCCTTAATTTTGAACCTAACCTAAAAAAAGAAAAAAATTTAAACTAAGAAATCGCAACCCGTAGCGTCCATAAGCTTGATCTGATTGAGCTAAAATTTGGTATGTGGGTATCTGATCGTCGCGGCATGAATCCGTTTGTTTTTGGTTGAAATCGCTCCAGTAGTAAATACATCCTGAAATTTTCATTAGTGAATTTTAAAGCTAAGCAATGGAAAAAAAATGTAAAATTTAAAATCCAAATGATATTTGACCTTTGACAAAGTAAACAAATTTCCGACTCTAAAAAATTGTTTTACTTTTTTTTGACATGTGAAATGTTTTTCCTTTGGAAATATTTCAAATGTTATTTTTACTTCAAAAAAATTCAAAACGAATTTTTTGTGGGTTACCACATATCATTTGATTTTAACACCAAATTAATTTTTTTAATTTTTATTTTATAACTGCCGGGAAAGTCTTGTGGCGACACAACAGATTTTTTTACTAATATCATTGTAACATTTTGATAAAATAGATATGCTTACCTACTCTCGAAGATCAGGAAACGTGAAAGTCTCTGAATCACTATATTCACTTGATGAGTCATTATTTTCTGATATTATTAAAGGTGGCACTGTAGTATCGACATCCAAGATTTTGTCCAGATTCCACATGTTTTCTTCATCTTTTAACACATGCTCGATTGCCTTTTGCCAATTTTCCTTCGTAACAAGTGATATGGAGGTTTCTAACAATGCTTCTACATCTTTTAACTTAAATGTCGTATTATGTCGACCTACATATCCTTTAACTTGTGCCCATATCAGTTCAATAGGATACGGAGGAAGACTACAACATCAATACCATGTGTTTTTGCAAGTTCTTCCACTACATAACGTACTGTTCTATTTTTATTGATTTTTCTGACAAGTTAATGTTTCTGTCTGTTGGCCACTTGATGATATCATCTTTCTTCCATGAAGTATTTGGTACACGTTCAATTAGACAGGAACTATAACTGAACCCTTTGGTAAATGTTCTATCATCTGCTGAAAATATTCTTCAAAAACATCAGCGTTCATATCTTCACGGTAGTCTCCGGTTTTTTTAGATTGAAAACCCGTCATCACTTCCAATATGAGTTATAATTAGACGTCGTCCTTTACCGGAAGGAACCTTCAATCCTGTAGATAATCCTTCCAAAAAAACCTGTCTTGAAGATTGAATGTTTGTGTCTTGCCACATTTTGCTATAACTGTGTACCCTTCATTCACCCATTCACTTATTCTTAGACAATTATAAACTAATCGAAGGATTTATCCCATTTACATTTTTAATGCAATTATAGTCACATTTATAGATTTGAACCCTCAGCCACTGATGAATAATGATTTAAACAATTTAATGTAGGTAGGTATACTTAATAGTCAAATTTATAGGTTTTGAAAAATATTTGTTATATACCTTGTTGTTAATTTATGTTAAAATATATTTTTAAATTATGATTTTATGTACCCCGTAAATAATATATAGGCACCCACATCTGAACTTTCCTGTTCTGACAGATATATTACTCTGGCTCGATTGCGATTTCAGTATTATAGTGCTGAAACCGATTTAGTCAGATTATTAAACAGTTTTTTACATGCCACTCGTCTTTTAGAGCTATTCGCAATTCTCTGGACATATTTTGTGCTGCTACACATCTTTCTAATTTAATTTATTTAATTTAATTACTGTCTGTGGTATTTATCGACCAAATTAATTGTCCAGAAATTATCCTTCATAAACATGAATCGTTCTGTCAGTGCTATTGCATTAGAACAATGGGTTGTAGAATATCATTCAGATTACTTTTCGAAATAAGAGTTCTATTCTACTAAATAAATTAAATATTTCTTTGATTTTCTGGATAATTTTTTACTAACTATTGTAACCAATCAAATTACTTAATTTAGAGTCATGTGTCAAATTTCATCCAATCAGCTATGGATTACAGCGATAACACCCTACATGTGGTGTTTTCAGTTTGGTGTTTTCAGCAAGTCAAGTTTTTGATTAAAAATTAATTAAACGTCAAACTGACAACTAGTTTAAAAATGTTTAAATCTACAAAGTAAAAAATTATCTTATCGAATACCCCTCGGGCCTTGATAAATCCTCAAAATTTTGTCATAGAGAATCCTTCAAGCGTGTTGCTTAAGGATAATAGGCCTCGGGCCATTATCAAGCAACACGCTTTCAGCATTCTCTATGACAAAATTATCTCGGTATTATCAAGGCCCTAGGGGTATTACTACTGACAACACCACCTTCACATTGTGCCTGGGAAAGTCCAACTCGCATTCTGAAGTTGAGTTTACTTTTCCATCCAATATTTAGGTCTTGATTTTAGTTTTATTTTTAATTAAGTTCTGATGCCTTACCTATTTATCAGCTACTAGAATGTAAACAAAAAAAGTTCATAGAAATTTTAAAGAAAATCTTAACATTTTAATCGTTATTTTCTACATATGCATTACTCATAGTTTTTGATAGAAAGTGGACATTTATTTCACATAGAATAAAAACATACAGGGAGGTCCATTTAAGTTAAGTGAGTTTTGATGTTTGAAAAATATAAAATTTGATTCCTTTTCCTAAACACCCTGTGCAAAATATCGAAATCCTGCACAGTGCAGGCATTAAAAGTAAAAAAATAAATCGATATAAATTTGTGTTACTGAAAGTAAGAGGTTTTTAGTTTTAAATTGAACCTTTTTCTTAAAAATCACAAATAAAGTTGATCTAAAAATGTCATAAAATACAGGGTGTTGCATTTAAAAAACCTAAATTTGATAAATTACAATTTTCTGGACTACTCTGTATACTTTCAAATAATTTAAACAAATAGTTATTCATCGTACGGTGCAATGTGTGACATCTTCTAATGTCGTAATTCTTGGGAGCTGTGATTTTAACTTTATTCTCATCATTTGTGCAAATATTTCTTATGAAGTTACTTATGTCACCAAAAAATTAAGCCGATACCTTGTACCTTTTAGGCCCAAGAGAAAGAGGAAATAGTCGTGAGTTACCCTGTATAAAAAAAGGAAAAAAATTATATTTATATGAAAAAGGATTATGTCCAAAAATATTGTTTTTCCTTTGTTTTTGTGGGCTAAGGTCAATAGAAAAAAAATATTAAAAAATCTTTGTTTTCATCAGGCCAACGTTTCGGCTTTTTATTAAGCCATCATCAGGGCTTCTGCAAAAAAATACAAAAATGTGTTGTCTTTTAAAATTGACAATGTAGCGTATAGTGGAGTCGATCTGGCGGAAAAAAACCCGATAAACGAAGTCGCTCTTTTCGATTTTTTTTTTGTAATTTCATAGATTCGAGGTCCCTTTTTCACGTGATCACTATATGAAAGCTAAGGGAGGTGTGGAGGGGGTAAATGAACATGTGAAGATATAGAAAATGGGTTTTTCGCACGTAACTCGAGTTTTATTCGGATCGAAATGACTTCTATATATAAAATATTGAGATATTGCGATTTGAAAGTATATGGATTTTCGCCGCGGCGGGAACACACAAGGGCTGTGTTCGCGTTTTTAGCATGGAAGAAAGTGACTTCGAGACATGATTTTTTTTCCTCTGGCAGATAGTCAAGCATTGTATATAAATTTAAATACGCTAGTTTAATTTGGGGGTGAGAGGGAGGGCAAACACTGATTAATTTTTGACTCGAGGTAACTTTTTAATTCTTGACCAATCCGGGTCATCAAAATGGAAAACCCTTTCATGAGGTCACTGTTACAGGATGTATTAAGGAGATGATGGTTTTCGCGAAAACAGACAAATGGCGACCGAATTTCGGATTTTGCAAATTTTAATTTTTGATTTTCGCAACGAAAAAGTAAAGTGAGGAAAATTTTTATTCGCTATCGGATGCAGAATTTTTTTCTCTTTGATTTGAGCCCTACGAGAACTCGATCCGATAATCAGGAAGGGGGGAAGGGGGGTGAACGCGTTTTTCCCTGTAGAAGGACAAGGGATAGGGTTAGTGACTTCGTGCTAGGCTCATTTTCAAGGGCAGTTAGTTCTCTTTTAAGATTTTTTACCACAAAGCTCTAAGTTTATAGAGGAATGCAGGTGTGCGTGATATATTTTATAAAAGCGAGTGCGCTCGCTGAGCCGCTGTAAAATTAGATGCCGGGATAGGAGCTAAGCGCTCCATTTATAAATATACCACGAACTCCCGCAGGCCTTAATTAGAGCTTTGGAGTAAAATTTTTTTGAAAGAGAACTGATTGCCCTTGAAAATGAGCCTAGCACGAAGTCACTAACCCTATCCGTTGACCTTCTACAGGGCAAAACGCGTTTACCGCACTCCTTCCCTTCCTTGTTATCGGATAGAGTCCCTGTAGGGCTCAAATCAAAGAGAAAAAAATTCCGCAACCAATAGCGCATAAAAAATTTTCAAACGCTGATGTGTTTGTCCTCCTTTTCCACCCCAAATTAAACTAGCGGGTTGAAATTTGGACACAATGCTTGTGTCATGACTATCTATTGCTTGTCTCATGACTATCTATCGGAGGAAAAAAAATCAAGTCTCGAAGTCACTTTCTTCCATGCGAAAAACGCGAACACAGCCCTAGGTGTGTTCTCGCCGCGGCGAAAATCCATATACTTTCAAATCGCAATATCTCGAGAACCGCTAGACCGATTTGGACGGGTTAAAATTCAGTTTAAGCTTTATTTTATATATAGAAGTCGTTTCGATCCGAATACAACTCAGCTAGTTACATGAGAAAAACCGATTTTCCATATCTTTACATTTTAATTTACTCCCCCTCTCCCCCTCCACACCTCCCTTAGCTTTCACATTGTGATCTTGTGAAAGAGGGACCTGAAAAAAATTTCAAAAAGAGCGACTTCGTTTTCAAAACCAGATCTACTCCACTAGTATAAAATGTAACAATCTGAAAGATGCAAATATTGTTTTAGGTGTAGTTTTAGGGGTAGTTTTTAGGAGTAACGTCATCAACCGGAAGTCTCCACTATGACCCTGGGACCATTGACGTCATCAATGGGAAGTCTCCATCATGACCCAAGGACCAGTGACGTCACCTTTAATCCCGGTACCAGAACGTCATCAACCGGAAGCCACCATCTTGGCCTTGACCTTGAATCCGTGACCTTAACCCGTTAACTTGAACCCGTGACAGTGACGTTATCAATTGGTGCCATCTTGAGCGAGGATTGGTACTACTACTACTACTCGCTTTTGCCATTAAGCGAGGATTGGTACTACTACTACTACTACTCGCTTTTGCCATTTATAACCTGGTACTTATTGTGTCCTAGTTCCAACTCCCTAACTCTGTAAGAGCTTCCAACCAAGTTTTTAATCCATTATTTTTAACGCCATTTGGCTAGTATTTTTAAAGACGTGCCTAAATAACTTTTTTGGATATTGTGACAAGTTCTATGCCTACATACACACTACTATATTGTAATGAACCTATTTTTAAAATTACACATTAAATAAAAAGATCAAAATTATTTTAAAATTAAATTAAATATTCGATTCCATAGCGACATCACCCTGTATTGTAAGCAATTAATAAATGTTCTAAGTCGAAAACTGAAAGATGATGCTCACGCATAGGTAAAAATCTGGGGGAAAAATTCGGGAGAAGGAACACTTGAGACACCTTAGGTGTTTTCTGATTTTTGAAAAAAGATTCAATCAGATGCTACGACCGAAACCAAAAAGTCTAAAGTGAAAATCAAGTTAGTCGTTCCAAGTGTATTGTAGAAAACAACCGAGGTTTTTAGAGATAAAGTTTTTTCAGTGTTTTCATTCCGTTTTTACCGTGTACTTAATTGACTGACATTGACAGCCGTAGATTTTGCTGGTTGCCAATGTCTGTAATATTGTAGGTTTAGAAACAATCCGCCAACTTTAGTCCATGTCATCTCCTAAGATTAATATTAGCTTCCCTAGTTTCTGCTGGTGGTCAATATTAACTCCGTTTCCGGCTTGCGTTGTCTGAGATTGACATCTCTCATTTTTGCTGGTTTCCAATATCTGTTATACTGAAAGATTAGAAACAATCTGCCACCCGTAGTCCGTGACATCTTCTAGAACTAATATTGGCTTTCTTAGTTTCTGCTGGTGGTCAATATTAACCCCGTCACCGGCTTGCGTTAACTGCCAATGTCTGCTGCGCTGAGAATTTAGGAACAAGTCTCTATCCGCGTTAGTTAATGCCGTTACTTATAAGTTAATTCTATTTCGTAATTTTTATAAAATAGACTAACAACTGATTGAGTCCCCGACACGAAATTAAGCTCCAAATCGAATATTTATTTTATTTTCTGTTTGTTCAGGGTTAAGAAGGGTGGGCTTTGAAATACATCTTTTGAATCTGTAGATATTAGTTTTCGTAAGCAATATATGTGTCAACGTTATTTTTTTGGTATATAATCAGAGCTTTAAAAAATATATATAATAAATTAGTAAACTACCCCTGGAGATTCCGTACCTAAATCCGAAGCTACCCGTGCCCCTAAGACGCCGTTTCTAAGGGTTGTACAGTACCACATTAAATAATCTGGCACCCGAGCAATCTCGGTATTAAGGCGTCACTCGTAAGCCATAATTTTTTTTGTGACAAGAAGAAGCCTTACAACATATCCAATGATTTTTAAGACGGTACTGTATCACTTTACCCGAAAATCAGAAATCAATGTTAGGAATGTCGAATCGAATAAATTGAACATTGACCATGCCATGTGTTAAAAAACAACAAATACTGAATTTGAAATCAAATAAAGCCTAAAAAAGTTAAAATATACAAATATTTTGTTATTATTATTATTATTTTTTATTTTGGACCGAGTTATATATCCTTCCAACGTTTTATTTAATTTAAATTCTAAGTTAAAAAAATATTCTTTTCACCGAGGTGGAACAAATGACTCTAATTTAATTTGCGCGAATCATAAATATAAATTTATGTCAGAATCAGACATTCTCTGAAGAAGTTCAAGGGTAATAAATTACATTTGAATATTTCATAACTTTAACTGTTCAGTCGCTGTAATACACTTAATATAATAATATAGATACGTCACGAAAAGATTTTAAATTAGTACGTTAATTTCGCTATTCAAATAGAGAATCACTAATCGTAATTATTCAGTCAAGCTTAAACAATACATTACTAACATTAAAGTAAATTGTAATTAGTAAAATATGTATCGATAATTTTGGGGAGTTGTAGAATTAAATTCAATAATACCAGACAGTACAAAGCTCCTTTTACTCAATGGAAATATTGACAAATTATATTAATTAGTATTATTAAAGGCAACATTAAATTCGTATATGATGTAAATTAAACCAGTTTTTATTATTATAATGATATAAAATTGTTGGAAAGTTAATTAAAATGAATCTACTGAATCAAAAATTTAATAAATAATATTCGTTGGTGTTATTATAGACACTATTAAATATAAGCGTATGGCAGTATAAAAGCCAAGTTCTCATAAAATAGACCTCGCACATGCCATCCACTACCCAAATTAAATAAACGACGTAATTCCCATGTGGTCATTTAAAATGATCCATCCTAAATATCTCAAAAAAATATAAAACGTTACAGAATATTGCTCAAACAAGCCGATTCTTATTATGAAATGAACACTTTTTGGCACTCATATCACGATCGCCAATTCGATTTCATATAAGGTACTTAATTATTGTTTAGTGGGATCCAGACTCAGAAGAGGAAGAAGAAATAGATAACGTCAAGAGTATGCTGAAAGTATTACACCCCTCCTATGAGTTCCGGGACACACTGGAGTGGAGGGTAATGAAATAGCAGACGTACTCGCAAAAAAAGGGACTGAAACGTCCTTTCTGAGACCTGAACACTTCTGCGGAATAAGCACCAGTACAATACTTGATGAACTTGGAAAAGAAGTAAATAACAAAAGATCCCAATACTGGATAGGACTACAAAGAATGAGGCAGGCCAAGACACTACTGGGAAACTATAACCAGAAGAGATCAGACGACTGCATCAGCAAGAGTAAAAACAAGCTTAGAATACTTACGGGTATCCTAACAGGGCACTGTCGACTGAGAGGCCACCTAAAGAAACTCGGATTAGTAGACGAAGAAGAATGCAGATTTTGCGAGGAAGAGGGGGAACCTCTATCCAGATTCTCTCAAAATGCATTACCCCGCAAAATCCAAGGGTAGGATACCTAACCTGAAGTTTACCGACATCTTGAACTTTTTGAAAGCAATAGGACTGGAGGAACTGCAGCAGAAGGGGGCACAATAGATCTTATAGGTCGCAGTGTATAGACACACCCATCAACAGATAGATAGATGCTGAAAGTAATCAAAATGGAGGTCCCGAAATCCGAAATGAAACAGGAAGTTTAGGGAAAAAGCTGAGGCTCTTTCTGAGCCCGTCTGATCTAAGATCTCCCATATCCCTGACTTATTGCGTTTACTGCCCATTTTGTTACCCTACCCTGTCCACTATTTTTGTACCTTGTACATTTCTTTTGATGGGTGTTTGTTAAAACTTTCTGGCTCAAAAAGTGCTTGCCTCTTGCGATCAAATATCTAGAAGGTTTCCAGTGTACAATCCTATTTTGTTTAGGAACTCTTTTACTGGTGCGTGACCAGTCATGAGTCCTGTTATCAATACAAGCAGTTTACCTGTTCTTCTGGAACACGGGCTTCCTATGTAGGATTTTCCGTGTTTCAAGTGTCTGAATATGCAATGGAAGCCTATGAGAAAGTTAGTTAAAAATAACAATATTATTATAACTGCAATAAAGTTGAATACAAATGATATGACTAAAAAATGGTATATAAAAATGTATTTAAGAATAACAGGAGGAGGATATAAAAATAGACGGAACAGTAAAACTGGAAGACAAGGTTCGTTTGGTGCAGAAGATATGAAGAAAAAGAGTAAGTTGAGATTACAAAACAATATGAACTATTTTATGAACGACGATTGGACTAACCAACAGAGAAAAACACAAAAATGGAAAGAGTCGAAAAACTTACAGTTAAAATAGGTAGTAGATTGTAGATTACAAGGGAATCGATTAACCCGGGTGGCCTTGCCATACTGCGACCTATAAGATCTTTTGTGTATACCCTCTCTATGTTTTAGTCCAAATGATCTAGGCTTCAGAGTAAGCCCATTATCCGTTTTGGAGCAAAGTCTGTAGCCTCAGCGGGTAGATGATTCGAGTGATGATGAGGTGGCATTGTTATATTCAATAACAAATAGGTCACATTGGATTAATAAAAAATGAAAACTTCATGGTGAATATCATAACATTATCCAAGATTTGGAGAAGGACAAGGAAACTCAACATAAGTAAACGAAATTTTTATTTAAAACAGACAGTACTCTACTGGTAAACAAACTTTATTAGCACCTCCAGCGCATGCGCGACATTATAGCGCATGCGTGATAAGATCCGTATGCATGCGGACGTTCAGAAAATTGGTCTCGAAGCGATTCCAAAATGTATGCAGACGGACGGATTTCTGTGTGCGTTGGCACATTTCATAAACTAGGCAGCAATTTTCCACCCATCCGTCTGCATACGTCCGTCTACAGGCCACTGCACAGAGCACCAGACAGATGTATGCATGCGGATGGATGTTTTGGTCAAAGCACACAACCGGGGACGGACGCATGCAGATGATTTTGGTTATCCGCTGCTCATCTTTAGTTTACTGTGAGATCGCGTAAAATCATGTTCTGTAGTGTGAAGGCAATTTCTCAAAAAGTATTCCGTGACTAGAGGATGATCATTCGAGTGATGATGAGTTGGCACTGTTATATTCTGTAACAAATAGGTCACATATTCAGGCAAACCTGGATCCCAAAGAACACGATGACTTCTAACTGCTTACTGCTTCTATTGACTGTTCCATAACAAACTCAGCAAAAGAAAATAAAACTTTTATTATTCAAAACAGACAGCACATGCGGACGTTCAAAAAATTACCATGGGGCAATTCCGAAACATATGCATGCAGTCGTATCAGGGCACTGCCGGTTGAGAGGGCACCTAAAAAAACTCGGATTAGTAGACGAAGAAGAATGCAGATTTTACGAGGAAGAGAAGGAAACCTCTATTCATATTCTCTCAGAATGCATAACCCTGCAAAATCCAAAGGTACGATACCTCGGAGAATATCAAATAGAAGAGGGAGATTTACCTAACCTGAAGCCTACCGACATACCGAACTTTTTGAAAGCAATAGGACTGGAGGAACTGCTCTAAACGTTGAGACATCGTTAACGAATGAGCAGCAGAAGGGGGCACAATAGATCAACAGATAGATAGATAGATAGACGTTGACACATTTGATAAGCTAGGCAGCGATTTTCCGTCCATCCGTCTGCTGCTGTATGCAATGGCGTTTAATTACTTAATTTTGCATCGTCAAATTAACATTCCTCTATCATTCCCAATAAACAGACGTAGTAGTCCCGTTTGGAAAAGAGAGATGACCACCGCGCTAGTCATAGAATTCTTTTTTTTTTTCAATAAAATCCTTGTAACCAGTTTTTATTCAGTTCGACTCTCCGAATATTGGACCTATTTACCAAGCAGCATGTGTTACATTTCACCATTCCCCCAAAAATAGCAATAATAATCCTATTACTATTAATTAAATCGAATTAATTTCATACCCAAAAATTCCGGTCCCATTATTGCAGTTGTTTTCATCTATAACTTCAAACTTCTAGTGCCTCTATACATTGAAACCGATTTTATTACGGCTGTTGGAACACATAAATGCTGCTGCCTAATTGGGCATGGTCTTTCGGGTTGAATCATGAATATATATTCACTCTTTACAGCTTAATAATCCCAGTGGAAGGTTTTATTTGGGTACAGAATAAATGTTGTCTGTATGTTGTCCCCATCTCGGTTTTATAGCTACCTATCACCAAAACAGGGCACCCGAGCTACGAGATACGTTTGTCTTAGTCTACGTGTTGCCATTTGGTACAGTATTATACGTTATAAAAAATATTAATGAAATAAACCAAAATTAAAAGAGGAATGTAACTTTAATTGCCTAATTTTTTAACATTTAATTTTGGTGACCTAGTTTTTATTTTTTCTGACGGATTTTATTGTCCTATAATTTTAGCAGTTGCATCGTTAAAATTAATTTTAAGAAGTTTCAGTTTTATCTACCTCCAGGAAAAGTCATAAACTAAATTGTTGTTAGTTATAAAAGAAAAATGGATAAACGTTACTGCAATTTTAATTTGATAGAGAGATTTACAATTTGGATTCCGAGGAAATTGGTCAACATCGGATGCTATAGCCAAGTTAACAATTCAGTCGATAAAAAGCTATCTTCTATATGTATCTTTGTTGACTTGGCTAAAGCTTTCGACAATGGTGACCACATCAAATTACTCCAGTACATGGAACATATTGTAATTAGAGGAAATTCGCACCAATTTTTTACTAGTTACTTACAAAAAAGGCAACAATGCGTATGCGTATGCGAACAGTATAAAATGGAGTACCTCAAGACACAATCGTAGGTCCGCTCCTACTCAATATACATTTAAACATCAGAGGAAAGATAACAACATTTGCATATGACACAGCAATTTTTTATGAAGCAGCAAACTGGCAAGAGCTGAAACAGACAGATGATATGGATTTATGGTTTATATTTAGTTACCTTGATGATAAACTTTTAACCGTTAACTTTAAAAAACATTTATTGTACCTTTTTCCTCTTACTCCAGATATTTACCTGCGTTACATATAAATAATCACTCCAACGAGTACCTTGGCATCTACGTTGATGACCACCTCAGATGGGATAAACATATTGAATATGTGATAAAAAAGACCAATGATTTACAGATTTAAATTGTCATCCCTTAATTTTCATAAAACATACTTTTCTCTAGTTGAAATAGTGGAGGTTCCTCTTTTACGTGATCACTATATAAAAGCTAAGGGAGGTGTGGAGGAGGGTAAATTAACATCTAAAAATATGGAAAATCGGTTTTTCGCACGTAACTCGCTGAATTTTATTCTTATCGAAACGACTTCTGTATATAAAATAAAGTGCTCGCTAAATCGCATAAACTGAATTTTAACCCGTCTAAATTAGTATAGGGGTTCTCGAGATATTGCAATTTGAAAGTAAACGGATTTTAGCCGCGGCGAGAATACACCTAGAGCCGTATTCTCTTTTTTCGATAGATAGTCGTGCCCCAAGCATTGTGTTTCAACCCGCTAGTTTGAGGGGAGGAGGAGGGCAAACACTGATTAATTTTGGACTCGAGGTAACTTTTTTAAATTTTGATCAGTCCGGGTTAGCAAAAAGGCAAACTCCTTCTTGAGGACACTGCTACAGGATATATTGAGATGATGGTTCTCGCGAAAACGGACAAATGGCGACCGAATTTTGGATTTTGCAAATATTTTTCGATTTTCGCAACGAAAGAGTAAAGTGGGGAAATTTTTTTATTCGCCATTGATTACGGAATTTTTTTCTATTTGATTTGAGCCCTACAAGAACTCAATCCGATAATCAGGAAGGGCGGGAGGGGGGTGAAAGCATTTTGCACTGTAGAAGGGCAAGGGATAGGGTTAGTGACTTCGTGCTAGGCTCATTTTCAAAGGCAATCAGGTCTCTTTCAAATTCTTTTTACCACAAAGCTTTATCTATATTAAGACCTGCAGGAGTGCGTGATATATTTATAAAAGTGAGTGCGCTCGCTTACCCACCGTGAAATTAGATGCCGGGATAGAAGCTAAGCGCTCCCATTCATCTCTCTTCTCTCTCACATCATCTCTCTTCTCTCTCATAAATACTATTCCAGCATCTAATTTCACGGCGGCTGAGCGAGCGCTCACTTTTATAAATATATCACGCACTCCTACAGGTCTTAATATAGATAGAGCTTTAGGGTAAAAAAAATTTGAAAGAGAACTGACTGCCCTTGAAAATGAGCCTAGCTCGAAGTCACTAACCCTTACCCTTCTACAATACAAAACGCGTTCACCCCCTCCCTCCCTTCCTTATTATCGGATTGGCTTCTTGTAGGGCTGAAATCAAAGAGAAAAAAATTTCCCCACTTTACTCTTTCGCTGCGAAAATCGAAAAATAAAATTTATCAGTGTTTGCCCTCCTCCCCCTCCAAATTAAACTAGCGAGTTAAAATTTGGACACGATGCTTGGGTCACGACTATCTATCGGAGGAAATCAAGTCTAGAAGTCACTTTCTTCCCTGCGAAAAACGCGAAGACGGCTCTAGGTGTGTTTTCGCCGCGGCGAAAATCCGTTTACTTTCAAATCGCAATATCTCGAGAACCGCTAGACCGATTTAGATGGGTTAAAATTCAGTTTATGCGTTTTCGCGAGCACTTTATTTTATATAGAGAAGTCGTTTCGATCCGAATAAAACTCAGCGAGTTACGTGCGAAAAACCGATTTTTCATATCTTCCACACCTCCCTTAGCTTTTATATAATGATCACGTAAAAGAGGAACCTCGAATCTATGAAATCACAAAAAAATTTTTTCGAAAAGAGCTACTTCGTTTTCAAAACCAGATCTACTCCACTAAAAGCCATTTAAGGTATGGTATTATATCTTGGGGAGCAATGTCAACCAATTTAAAGAATAATCTGGAGAAAATACAAAAGTAGGTTTATACTGAAACCAGCTCTATGCTAGAATTATGCTTCTAAACATGCTGACCATATATATAAACATAACATCAACAGAAGGATGATTGAACCTCACCCGGAAAAAACTATTGGATTGAGTTGTTTGACTTACCTTGGTTCCAAATTATATAACGATTTACCTATTGTAATTAAAAGGCTAAACTCGCTCAACATGTTCAAGAATAAAATAAAAAAAATGGATCCAATTCATTACTAGAAAAGATACCGATTCGATAATAGCTAAACGACCACTTTTGTCCAAAGAACTCGGTCTTCAAAATAAAATAATTCAATTGTCATCATAATATGTGAATACGCGATAACAGTGTTTCCAATGCAAATGCTTCTTTTATGGGATTACACTCATTTATTCATTTATTTTATTCAATTGTCAATTGTTATTCTTGTGTTACTATACCCCAAGTACTGTTTTCACAAAGAAACGAAAAATTATCTGCCTACAGCTAATAGTTTTTCAAATATTATTTGGTCCTGACCTCCTATCCTTGGAATAACTTGGAATATCCAATTCCGTAGCAAAAATCAGATTGTAGCAAGAGCAAAGCTTGATGGCGTAACTCAAGACTCAGCTTTAGACGCTAAAAATTATCCTAAATGGTACAGTGTGGCCCAACGAGATTGACACCAAATGGCAAATAACGCCAACTTTTAATGGTGATATTGTCATTATCACCAACTCTAGTCTCATTTAAGAACTACAAAATGCAATCGTGTATACACCTAAAAGTAAACCAACCTGAGCTTATTATTAATTAAGTTTTGTCTGGTTATTTCTCGAGATAATTTAGGAATTGGAATTTTTCTCATTAGATAAAAAATTAGTCAGGACAACTGAATTGGTTGGTTTATGAGCTAATAGTTAAACGTCTCGCTGGATAGTTGACCATTAACATTTGTATTGGGTTGTCCTTTCAGCCGTGCTGGAAAATCGCATGTTAAAAGATAAGACTCCGTCATTTCGTTCAAGCATTCTGTTGCCTTTTGAGGGTTGTTCTTAGGGGTAAACCAGGATGACGGTAAAATATAATTTTATACTATACTAACATTATATTGTCACGCATCCCAAATATAGTTAAAATATTTACGAAAAGTTAAAATCTTCTTAGAACAGTTTATTTATCAAAACTATTTTAATACAAGCTTATTTATATAATCAATCGAAAACCCAAACTATATAATCAATCGAAAACCCAAACATTTAACCAAACCAGGTGGCGCCGCTAAATTTCGCTGATGTGCAGAATCACGAAAGTCAAGGTTGGGTGGCCCAAGCACTAGCCTAAGCTAGACAGAAAATGTAGAGCGATTTAACCAAAATAATGATTCTGCACATTAAGCTATCTTTGGTTTTAAAAACGTTCCAAGGAAAAAGAGAAGAGTTAGTCGGTGAGTCGGGTAGTCGGTTCTTGGCTACGAAGGGGTCTCCTACCGAAAAGGTGACCGCCAGAAGAAAATTCGGCGAGAGAAAAGAAATTCACGTTTAAATAAATAAAGTAAATAAAGTAAGAAGTTAATAGTCCGCGAGTTACGGTCCTGGTTTGGGAACGAGAGCCTTCAGCGCAATAGTGCAAATTGGGAGAAGCGTGACCAGCCCTTTACCCGACATGTTTAGGTAAGATATAGTTGTTAACATTGTCATTTATTAATTTATATTTATCTGAAGGGTGACCAAATAAATTTGTATTTGTTTTGTACTTCTTGTTTTATTTCTCAGAGTGAGTGGTGGTACTAAAGCGTAATAACTGCTAAGTATTCGGGGAGAGATCTCCATAACTTCGTAAAGGTCGAAAAGGCGTTTCGCCCTGGATACGTAGCAGCAACACGTAGGCCAAAAACGGACCACGTGACAATATTACAATGCTATAAAGAACTCCCAAAAGATTTTAAGTACCCAGAGTTTTGTAACGAACCAACATTCAAGAAGACAAAGAAAAAGAAGAAGGAGAAGATCTAAAAGAGAAGACCTTAAATAGATATTTCATTATTGTTTTCCAGAATATTTATGGACGAAATGATGAAATACTCTGTGTACATAAACATCGTGATCGAGATGCAGAGCTAACCATACTTAATTTCGGTTAAGTTAAATACATGACAGACCGTAGAAACTGCATTCTTAAGTTAGTGCTAGTTCCTAAGTCCGGTGTTTGTAATTGAACTTTGATGTAACAGTTTTTGTGGCTTGCTGTCGTATTTCATATTTTTATTACTGGGGATACACCTGGACCGGAGACTTAGCTGGAGAACACACATACTCACGAAGCATAAAAAAACTGGGATTGAGACTCAGTAAGCTATACTTAGGCTGGATAATAGGACGCAGATCAATTGTTAGTCAACAATAAATTGTTGGTCTACAAAGATATTCTGAAACCAATATGGAGTTATGAAATACAACTGGGTCGCAGCGTCCAAATCTAATGTCGAAATTCTAGAAATGTTTCACAAAGTTCTTCATAGTAATGTAAACGCCCCTTGGTATGTACCAAGACCTCCAAATGTTAGTGTGTTAGAGTGAAGAGAAAATATCCAACCCATCCCAGAAATATGTCGTCCAAAGGCTTAGTCACCATCCTAAATACCTTGGAAGTAATCTTATGGAGATAACCCATCGGAGAAGGTTGAAAAGACATTGCACAAGTGACTTGCCAATAGATTTTAGACAGACTTAAAAAATTTGAATTTATCGTGTATAGCCCCTAATAATGAATCAAATTTATGTCAAATTGTAAATAATAGTTAATGATAGTCTTCTCGATGTAACAACCCGTTTGCTTATTGTAATTTCTCTACAGATTACAAATAAAGAAGGATTTTTATTACGTATTCAATATTTAGAGCTAAGAATGTAACCTCACATTGCCTCGATTTCGTTCGCGCTATGATGAATACGTGCCTTTAGACTGTTCATGCTCTTATCTTAGCCTTCTTGTGTTTCATCTTTCCTTACATGGCTCAACTTTTATCCTTACTGTTTCGTATCATTTTGCTATTTTTCTGAGTATGTAATTCATTCATCAACAATGTATTATTAATTAAATCTTTTACTATCGTTGCATATTTATAATGAATAGCTGAAAATCCCAAGACTAATCAAATAGCTTAGTAACAGACAATGTCTAACGATCCAACTGACGTTTTGTCCTATTCGAACCAAAATTAATTAGCGAAATTTATATAGAAACGGACCGGTCAACTTGAAATCTACGTTAATGCGAGGTCCCTTGATTACGTATTCAATGCGACATTTGCGAGCAGCCTGTTCCCTGATTTATTCTAGGAAAATTGCCTAAAATTGCAAGTTTTAACTTCCATTCGAAATAAAGTGTACGGCAGAACTGCAGCAGATATTTCACGTGTCCGCTTCACTCGCTCTACAGTTTATTGTTGGCTAAACGTAGTATCCATAGATTTGGCGCAGTCCTTATCAATTTCAAAGAAGGTTTATTTAAAACGAATATTTTGATATCAAAATTTATTTTTACATTGCAAATTTAGAATTTAACTAGTTAAGTTAGGTTAGAACAAAATTGCTTATTGATCTTCATGATCAGATTGTAATTATAGAAAACATTCCCACAGAGTATTTTGCTACGAAAAAAAAAAGGTTTATAGAGTAATATAAGTAAATTGGTTGACCCTTTTTTTTGGGCTTCATTCATTGATGGGTTTCAAAGGTTTATTCTAGGTCTTCTGGCCAGCGTCTTTTTAATCTTCTGTTCTCAATTGCATTGTTGTATAGATTAGACGAATGGTAAATGGTATTCCAAGATCATTGTGTAGAGTGTGATTGCCAACAAACCATCGTGCGTTTGTTTATGTTCGCAGCGTTTTGGATTGGAATGTTTGCAATATTTTGGTGTTCGATGGCTTGCTGTAACCTCACAGTTCTAATACCGTATGCCAAAATTGGCTTTAATACAGCTTGGATAGTAGAATCTTATTTTCTAGCGTTAACTGCGATCGACGGCCAATCAGCCAATGCATCTCATGGGCTTTTAATTTCAGCTGTACTCTTTTTGTTTTAATATGTATTTTCCATGTCAGTTTTAGATCCAAGTAGAGTCCTAGATATTTAACTTCGTTTTTCATTGGTATTGATATATTACTTATTGAGACATGTGGACAAGTACGAACGTTCTGTAGTGAACGTGATTTGGCTGGATTTATCATTATTTACTTTTATTATCCATTGTTGCAGCCAGCTCTGTATTACATGTAGATGCTCATATAAGTTTTCTGACGCTCTCACTTGGTCTGCATTATATGACATGATTGCCGTATCGTCTGCGGAGGTGGTGATTAAGGTATCTGTCAGACGTAGGAACATCGACAGTATATAGAAAGTACAAAAATGGACCAAGGACGCTACCTTGTGGAACACCTGAGTTTATGAGTTGGTAGTTGGATAGGCAGGATTGTGTTTTGACTTGGAAGGATCTGTTACATAGGCAGGATTTTATCAAAAGTATTTGATCTGGTAATGATTGCTTCGGCTTGAATAATAACCCTTTGTGCCATACCCTGTTGAAGCCTTGTTATAAGAAACACCAAGGCTCACATTTTATTTTGCTCTAATGATTCTTTAATATAGTTAACTAGTCTGTGGCGCTGCTGAATTGTAGAATGCTTCTCACTGAATCCAAATTGATCTATTGGTATTAGCTCATCTTTAGACTTAATTTTGCTTATTCTGCTAAGAATAATTCTTTCAAAGATTTTAGATAATTGAGGCAAAATATTCCTGGCCAAAGACAGGCAAAAAGGTTATTACTACCTTCTGCTCGCTACGCTAAATCGTTCTTGGAGCTTCAGAAATCTGATCATAGAGTAATCACAGGAATTCTCACTGGACACTGGACACTGCTCACTCAGATACCATCGCTGTAAGATAGGCGAAGTGGACAGTGGAACATGCAAATTCTGCGATGATGCAGTAGAGTGGCCCGTCAAATGCGCTCCGACAAAACCTCCCCGACAAAAGCTCTCCGACAAAAGTTCTCCGACAAATGCGCTTCCCGACATAGGCGCCCCCGACATAAGGGTCCCCCAAAAAAAAACTTGGAAATTGACAAACTTTTTAGGTACTCAGTAATCACAGCAATAGAAAAGAAACTACCTTATTACTCTAATTAAGAGATCTACTTAAAACCTACTTAAGAGATACCTCCTGACGATGTTACAATAATTGCATTTGAAACTTTAACCGATATATGCCCAGATGAAATGGATAATTTAATCAATTATTGGGAAGATACTTCTAACGGAAGAATGAGACGAAACCGGCGTAGATGAGTTCCATTATTCACTATTAATGTGTGGAACATGTATAACAAAGTAAACAGTGATTTGCCCCGAACAAATAATTCTGTAGAAGGTTGGCATATGGCATTTCAATAAACGATAGATTGCCATCATCCGTCAGTTTATAAAATTATAGAGCATTTCATAAAAGATCAAAATCAAATAGAGGTTAAATATGTTCGTTTTCAAGCCGGATATAGAATTTTTAATTAATAAATCATTTAATAAAATATGATTTGTTTTTTATTTTCTATAATCCAAATCGAGTCACACAGTAAAATACAGCTAAAAATAGAATTTAGGTAAAATTTTGTTTGTTGAGCACAATTGTCGGGTAACCATGCAGTAGAGACGGCGAAACACATTATCTGCAATTGCAGGGTGATTGTTCGCCAACGCCTTAAGCACCTGGAACAGGTCTTTCTACAGTCTGATCAGTTTACAGACCTAGCTCCAAAACAGATCTTTTGGTCTAAAACGTAGATGTAGAATATACATATGACACATAAGATCTCATACGTCGCAATGTGGTAAGGGCAACCGGGACAATCGACCGCCTTTTTAATCTATAATTACGCATTATAATAAGAACTTCTAGAAGAATACTAGGCTTACGTGGTTAAAAGCTGGTAAACAAAGATTTGTTTTTTTAAAAAACCATTTTATTAAGCAAACACTAAGGAAATATTTTGTGGTGAGTAAAAGATTAATTGTTATGTCGTCCCCAATCTACGTTGTTTTTTGGCTCTTCAGTATATATTCTTCTTAGGTCTCTTGCTGACTTGGTAGTTTTTCCATTTTGTCTGCCATTTTACAATAGTATTTTTTCGGCCGTTATTATAAATATGGGTTCTCTATTATGTAATTTGCTTTTCCACTTGTACTCTGATTTTTGCTACTCCAGGATCATCTTTGTATAACCACTCGTTATCTGCAAGGCCAGTTTTTTGTAGATTTATTCCAGAATATTTTCATAGTGCTAAAATCTTATTATTCGTTCTCACGCTAGTACACTGACGAGGCCAGTACTTTCCTTTTATCGGTATTTGGACCACCTACGTTAGTAATAATTATCGATAGCTTCTTGATCCTACCAAAATACAATTCAAACGATTGGAGTTAGAACGCATATTATTAGACTGCAATGTTAATTCAATTCAGTAAGAAAAACTTCATTTGTCTTTGGCGACCAACTAGCGTTTCATTTATAGAAAATATTGTTTAAAATACCTCTAAAATAAAATTATTTTATTGACATTATAATCAAATTCTAACCATCCCTTTTAAATAAATATTAAAATTTACATTAATAGTGCGAGTGTTGGCAAAAAAATCGTTGGGTCGTTTATGGATATTTATGATTCAGTGTTGACAATGAAATTACATGCATGTATATATGTAGAAGTTTCGTACATGTTGTTGCATAAATTGAGATTTATTTGTCATTTCAATCAATTAATTTACGTCATCGCCAGATTCCGGATTAATTAGGATTAATAAGATTAGTTTATTAGTTTTATGCATGTGATGCAACTGAATATAAATTTACATTTTCTGTTTGATTGATTAAACATTTAATTCTAAAACATCAAAGACATACCAATATTCGTTGATTATATTTACATAAATAGATGAAACTAATATTAAAACTAATTTTGTTCCTAATTAAAATATTTCACCCTTGATGCTGATGAGGAAAACTAGTGACCAAACAACGGTAATAAATTGAAATTCATAAATAGTTCTATTAAGATTGTTCTAGAGCACTTAGGTAACTTTTTTATTTTACTTTTACTTTAATAATGTAATTATCACTAGTAATCTCCCTAGTGCTTGAACTACTATCGGAAATATTTCCGATAGTAATTCAAGAACGTGGAAGATTCGGTGAGAAAATTGCACACTAAAGTAATATAAAAAATTATAACATAAGATACCTATTTATGGCACAAATGAAACTTGTTCCTTGAATTTTAGTTACATGAAATAATTAAAAACAAATTAATAGAACCTTCAGCAGTCCATTTAAATTTATGTTTTGCTACTTAAAACCGAAAATATATTTTTTGCAAATATTCGTGATGATAGGGCCACTTTTTTTTAATTTTTAATAATTGTATTAAGTCTCCATATAATAATAATAATAATAATAATATACGCCCTGCAATTCACTCCCTTACGAGTGAACCCCAGAAGCTCTGCAGCTTGTGCGGGAGGGACGGCTATTATTATTATTTGTCGTGGTGCTCTGGGGCGACGTACTGATAATTGATGGCGCATTTGCTTTACAGTTGTGGGAAAACCCAGAAAAACCACACAACACCATCATCAGGATTTTTAAATCTTTGCAGCGTAAACTAACATCAAAGTAATTAATATTAAATACGCTACAAATCATGCCCAGAAGTAGGCAATGAAAATTTTTATTTAAAAATCTCATTGTCTAGACAGGAGCACGAACCAGAGCACGGACAGACCTATTAATGGTACATATTGAAATGTAACCGCCTTTGCCAACTGAGCCACCGTCGTCGTAAATACCTAAAGAATATGTTCGTAGGATTTTGAGTAGTATGAAAAACATTTGTTGGTTCTAAATAATGTATTCTATTAGCTATCAACCAATCTGTATTATTTTACAGTGAACGGAAGGGTGTATTTTTATCATTTGACAGAAATACTATCAGTAGTAATATCACAAGAGCTTCGAAAATAATCGATTATACTGCCGAGTCACGAGACGTATTTCTCGAAGAAATACGTCGAGTGAGGAGGACGTATTAAATATTATTATCGTATGCTCGCGTGGTATTCGATACGATTATAGAACGAATTATATAATTATTTTTGGTGACATTTGCTAATTATAAACGTCAAACGTTTTGTTAATATGACAAACTTTTCAAGATGGAAGGAAGCGAAATACATAAACGATTATACCACGTCGTCAAGGGTATAATCACTTATCAATACATGGTAACTAAGTAAAAATTGCTATTGTCTTTGGACCAGGCACCTTTCTTATGGAAAAATGGCTTCCGTCAAATTTTCTGAAAAGTTGGTATGATGTAGAACTCGATGCTCTGACAAAAAGTGACCATTAGCCCGAACCGATCCTATGGCTACTTTTCGACGTACAGGGTGTTAAACATCGGAAATGCCACTTTTTTGAAACCAGATTTCTCATAACAGACCTATTTTATTCGCGTTTCTTGTAGAAAACATGATTTATAGATTATTTTGCAACAATATTTTATAAACAATTACTGTACAATTTGGTTATTTACAGGGTGGTTGGAAAATAAGCAATATGGTTTTTTTCAAGAAATCATTTTTTATAACAGCTTTAAAAATACAAACAAATATCATTGCATCATAAATATATAGTTTGAGTAATTACTTCTTGGTGATGAATCATATTTTATACAGGGTGACTCATAAATGTAGTTACAGAAGGCACATAATGTATTTTAGCTTTAACGGATCGCCCCGTATAAACGATGTGTTATAAAAATTTTGTATTCTTAAACAAATGTACGACCTGTCATTCTACCACCACTATATGTCATACAGCGTGTTAAACTGATTGATGATAAAAATTAGAAAACCTGTGTTTTGTACACCACCCTGTATTTTAAAAGTTTCTCCGTCAACTTTATAAACTAATACATTTTGACTTTAACAGAAGTTCATTTTTTAACTGAGCAAAATTTTGTTGTAATCCTATGACCAGTTTTCCTAAAATGTTTACCCGTAGTTACTAGTTGTTCTAAAATAATATAAAAAAAGGTTACTAATTATGAAAACAGAAGGATGGGTACACATTTTAGAAAAACTGGTCATAGGATTATAACAAAATTTTGCTCAGTTAAATACTGAACTTCTGTTAATGTGAAAATGTATTAATTTATAAAGTTAACGGAGAATCTTTTAAAATACAGGGTGGTGCACAGAACACAAGTTTTCTCATTTCTAATGTGTTTGCAATCAGTTTAACACGCTGTATGACATATAGTGGTGGTACAGTGACAGGTCGTACATTTGCTTAAGATAGTACAAAAATTTATTTACATTATATGCCTTCTGTAACTACATTTATGAGTCACCCTGTATAAAATATGATTCATCACCAAGAAGTAATTACTTAAACTATATATTCATGATGCAATGACATTTGCTGGTATTTTTAAAGTTGTTATAAAAAAATGATTTCTTCAAAAAAACCATATTACTTATTTTCGAGCCACCCTGTAAATAACTAAATTGTACAGTAATTGTTTATAAAATAGTGTTGTCAAATAATCTATAATTCATGTTTTCTAAAACAAACGCGAATAAAACAGGTCTGTCATGAGAAATCTGGTTACAAAAAAGTGGCATTTCCGATGTTTAACACCCTGTATCTCGAAAACTAGCCATAAGATCGGTTTTTGTCAGAATATCGAGTTCTATATCATACCAACTTTTCAACCTTTATAATGAGTTGTATAATCAAAGGTAATACCACGAGTCCTCCAAATTTTATTGATTAAATTTTTGGTTTTCACGAAAACAGCTTTATTTGGAAAAACCACGGACTCGTGATTTTATGTTAAATCTTCTTACTTCAAAACAGCTATCTCAAGTGTCAGTATTACGTACGTGTCGATATTTGGTACATGACAAATTTTCCCATGTCGGTAATTGGGACAAATGGAACTTTTCAACTATTTTATTTTTTATAAATAAAGTATGCATTGCTATTTGAAATATAAACATTGGACAGCAATAATCAATATTATAACAATCCACAGTCGACGTTGCGAAACTAATATTAAACTTTTTATTACCATATGATTTAGCAGAAACCTCTTATGGTGTCGATAATTGGGACATTTACCCATATAATAAAAAAACGGCGATAAATATAGTAAAATACTAAAGTACAACATTCGAGGCAAAAGAAGAAGAGGCACACCGGTGTTTTCTCGCAAAAAAAAACAATAGAGAGAGAACTACAATAAATCAACATGACAGTAGGCTACAAGGATTCCAATAAATATAATTGAGAATGAATAACATTAGTAAACAAGTTCGTAGGGGACTTAACAGGCATACATTGAGACTGAGTAATTTTGTCCAACGTTGTCACTAACAAGACTTTGTTACTAGGTCGATGGTATATTTAATTTATAGTCCTTATCTGTCTGATTAAGTGCAGAGATGTTTTTTGTCTTCCCAATGACATCATTCTTTTTTATTTTCATTATTAAGAAGTAATTATTTTCTAAATCTACCACAATTTTTTAAGCTTTGTTTGTGGTCAAAGTTAGGTGATTTTTTTTCCAAAAATTCTGAAGTTTAGATAAATTAAATAAATATTCAAAAAAAAATTATTTAATAAATGTATGACAATTCCAGTAACATTAATTTTTTTCTATATGTATGTTAAATAGTGAGTAATTTAGTTCCTCGTTGGTTTCATGAGGGACAGTGAAAGTTTGATAAAGCCTCCTTTAGCGTAAATTATGAACTACGAAATGCCATCCAAAATTAATACAACACATTAGAAGAACAAAGTGACCGTCGGTGGTCACGCCATGTGAGATATAGGTTAGTTTCCGCGGCCAACTGCGAAACACGGTAACATGTTTTGGTCGCTTTTTCTTGGGAACTAATGGATTTAGAAAAGCTGCGGTTCCGCTATAAAGTGGAAAATACGATAGCACTGGTAACGATAAATAAAATATATGTAGGTACTTGAAGTAAAATAAAGACGACAGTTTCCTTGGTGTTTGTCGCAACTCCTTAGGGCTAGTAGGATAGGGTCATGGAAATGGAGAATTTTCTGAGATTTTTTAAATTTACAGCACGGAATAAAAATGTAATGTGAGTATTATTTAGAGTATGAACGTTTGTCTTAATTTTATTTGAGAAACTTCATTTTATTAAATTTCTTTTTGAAACACTTTTATTAAAACAAGTGAACTAAAAAGAATATATTATACCGTATGGAAATTAAGTCTCGTCGTCTGGATTATCTTATCCCAAGTATTGAATCATTTATACTTTATTTGTATAGTTCTTCTATTTTCAATTGCACAAATATAAAAACAAGTTCCTTTGTCAACATTGGCAGCTTGTCGGCATATCTACAAGCCGCCAAAGCCGATCAAAGCAACTTACCGACACATCTGGGAATTTTGTTTTTATATTTCTGCAATTGATAATGGAATAACTATACGTATTTATAGAAGAGAAATTTGTCTACCTATCGGCTACCATTTTGAAACCTTTACCAAGAGCGGTAGGTGATAATACGGTTCCGTGGCCTCAATTTGCCTACTCCACTTCTAAGTAAGGATAAATGTTTCGTTTTCCACAGAGGAATAGTAGGTATAGCATCTTCAGCCACACTGGAGGAATCTGAGGAGTAGGTCTGAAGGAATAGTGTTGAAAGGTATGGTGGCAAGTGCCCTTTTTATAGGTGGCGGTGGAGCGAGGTCCGGGGACCGTTGATTGTAGAAGGTGGCGGGAACATGACTGGTTTTCAGGTTGACTGCGGTCATTGGCTGTCATCTCTGGTGTCTCTGGTGGGGGCGTTTTGCTTTGCTCTTGTTATTTTCTTCAATTTTAGTATTTTTTCCATATTTGTTTGAGCGGTCTTGTCTTACTCATTCTCTGAGATTATCCCATTAGCTTAACTCCCTTTTATGCTTCTAGGTCATCTCTTATTATTATATTTATCAGGCTGTCTCTCCTTTGTAACACCTTTTACCCTTCTTAGGTACTTTATTTTAGACGCTTGTATTTACATTTTGTCTTTTGGACAAAACGTCGCAAGGAAAGAACATATTTTCTCGGATTTTTTTTTGTTTATCGCGTATTTCGTTGCCTGCCCTTTATTGCAATTTGTTCTACATATAGCCCTATAGCCCTTTTTCTTACATTTTCAGAGCAGTTCAATCTTTTGCACAACTCTTATAATGGAATTTGACATAAAAACATAAAATATTAAGGCCACGAAACAATTATAGTACACTGAGCCAAGCTGAAAATCTTACAGAAAGGCTATAAAATTGGTGCCCAACATGAGCCTTGCGAGAATTCTAGAACCCACGTCTGTTTTTTATTATGTACAGTGCTCAATCCCCATCTTTCTTTTATTGTAAAAGTATCTGATGTTTTATTATGGACACAATTAATGTTATTAATTCTTCTTCCCATTTTGTCACCAATTCCCCTTATACCCTGATCCCTCCACAACCTACCTTGTAACACTATGCCGAAGGCTTTTTCTGGGTCAATAAAATCCAGTTCCTCTGCACATCTGTTTCAATGTAAATATATGGTCCTGGATGCTTGTACCTTTTGTAAAGCCAGTTCGCGTTTTTAAATCGATGAATTGTTCTGGTATTTGTATTACAGTACTTAACTAAATCCATCTCATTTTTTGGAAATATAAACTATTATTCCTGTTTTCCAACACATAGGTATTTTCGGTCCATGCTTTGTTTTATATCTCTAAAAGAATTTTCATCCTGTTTCCATACATGATTTTCAACATTTCCGTTGTGAGTTTATCACATCCTGATGCATGCCTTTCTGGTTTTCAACTCATATTACTTCCTGCAGATCTTTAAGGCTCTTCTGTGAATTCTTCCGCTATGGCTTTTTCGGCTTCTTAATTTATAGCATGGAATTTATTTATTTTTAATTTTTAATATAATTGAGTATTACCTACTCAATTTTCCTCTTTGACACGATTTTTTTTTCAATTTTTTGTCAATCGGGTACAGTACGTTCTCTAATAAAGTCACAGCATTAATTATTACGTTTTTGATAATCAATGCCACCTATATAATTGGATATAAAACTGTAAAGCGTTCCCTTAGGCATATCGGATATTTGCCAAGATAGTTACACCATGAGATATTAAATCATACCTATAAAAATGTTTCTTTGTTATTGCTACATTCGGGCTTAATCCCATTTTATTTCAAAATTTCTATTTCAAACTCCATCAGTTTCATTTGGTACTCTGAACGCCATTTATGGATAGACACATGATAGACAATATTTACCATCCTGGTTATTAAAATCTTAAGACGTTTCACCATAAATATTTTTTTTTGTTTCAGGTAAGCATAATTCTTAGTTTCATATCAAGATACCTACTGCAATCAATATGTAAGTATTATTGATATAAGTTAATAATTTGTAATTTGTAAACTCTTTTATACATAAAATTACTCACAATGTACGTGAGTGGTCGTTCTAAACAAAAGATCTCGCTTATAAAACTGAATAATTAAAAGTAGTTCCAGCAGAAAGATATTAAAAATTGGTTGTGTAAAATTAAGCATTTGACAAATTTATGACAAAAGTTTTCGGAAAAGAATATATAAAACCGAAGTAAAGAGAATTACAGTGCCGTAGTCGGAAGAGGAGATATCGAAACACACTACGACAATCAAGCAGCACATGGTTGGAAAAAAAAACGGATTTTATTCCTGACCGGGCTACTATAAGCTTATAATATCATCATGGTTACGCTATCGATAAACAGGGTCATAACTCCCTTGGGATCAAGGCTAATGATCATAGTAGTTGGTACCGTTGATACACAATAAAATAAAATAAAGGTAATTGTTTGGAATTTCTTATATAATTCTTTTTATCCAGAATTGAAAAAGGGTAAGCAAATAATTGTTTACCAAACACAAACGTCTATCTCATGTTTACTGTTTGCAACAACCTGAAGTGTAGGGGATATATTTAATTGTAAATTTTTTTATTAGTTTATTGATTTTTATTGATACTTTTTAAATTACTTAGTGTACATTTACAGCAGGTTTTTTTATATTTTTTAATGTACATTCCCATCGTAATATGGAAATTTTATTGGATGGTGTATTTATATAAAATAAAGTCTAAAAAAGTACTAAATCCGATACTTTTCTTTATTTTCGAGATACGCTACTGGATAATAGCGAGAGTTGTGTCCCTAACAGTCGGAAAATTTTATTTCTGCATAAATAACGCTGAATAATCAGAAAAAACTTTCCGACTGCTTAAAACGCTTAATGAACCTTGAGAAAATATTTTTCTTACCGGTTAATAAAGAAAAGGTTATATATTTATTTGCTGATTTGCTAGGTTTGTTTTAAAATTAATTATATTAGTTTCTATAAAAGTCATTTAGATTTAGATATTATTTTCATTTTGTTTCTTCATATTTTAATGTTGAAATAAAGTATGTCCTGACTCTCTAGCCATTTTAGGTAGTATTGGAAATGCAGTATCATGCCTCTTCCACCATTTTAATAAATTTTCTTTCAGCCCTTCCTACAGATAAATGTATGTAAGAAAACTAGTACATCTATATTAACATTTTCGGAATCTGTACATGGACGGCTGGTTTTGTTAAAAATTCGTTTTGATTAACCTTGCTAAAATTATCGTAATATTAGGTTTTGTAAATATTTTCAAACTTTAACAAAGCTTCTTCTTGCAAATCTTTGCCCCATGAACTTGGAGAAAAAGTTTTTAGTTTATGAAGTGGATCTAATATTAACACAGCACGATTCCCAATATATTGGGTGTTGCATACACTCAATTTGCATTGTGTGTTGCAAAGTAATTATTTGACTGATTCTAGTCAAGATTTCTTTGTATCCCTTTAAGGGATTAGTACAAAGTTAGCAAACGAGTAAGGAATTTAATTTATCAGATTCGACGTCCTAAGCCGAAAGCAGAGCTGGGACGAATCCTCAAAAAAAGGATCCGAATCACGCGATCTGATAGGAATCACGGATCCAATGTCCGAATCCTTTTACTAAAAAAAAGGATTCGAATCAAGTGATTCGAATGCATTTCTCGGATCACGAATCACTGATCATGTCAGTGTAATACCATGTAATCATGTATTATGTAAGATTGTATAATTCCTAATCATTACCGGTAAAACTAACGTAACAATTCTTTTAGAGTTGACCCCACCCCTCAAACGGCCAAAATCACCCCCGAAAGGATGAAAAATTAGTTTTTCGCTATAAAGGAGAAAACTCTTGTCATCTCCCATGATGTTGAATCTTCTCCCCAAGCCGACTCTAACCCCAAAACAGCCAAAAACCAACCCCAAAAGCGTGAAATTTTTTTTTCGATATAAACAAAAAAACGGAAGATGACGCGGGTTTTTTTTAGTTTATTAAACACTGTGTTAAAAATTAATTCACATTTTTTAAACATTACATTGATTTGACTTTGACTATTGCGGGCGTATATTTTAGTGACGAACTACTTATAAATATTCTGCCCCATATTTGGATAAAACCGTATTTTCTCTCATATTGTAAAAGGTTAAAACCCCTATGATCCCCTTATTTACCAGTTTATATTTTCACCATATTTTGGTTGCGAAAATATGTATTGGTTTTCGAATTCATGCAAATGAATGAGCGAGTTAGTTAAACACCCCTCATCCTTGACATTACTTATACATTCTAATTATGCAGATGATCCTGTTATCCTTATCAGTATGGCATAATTTTGGATTTTAGATTTTATTTCCACAGGGATGGGACGATTTAAACTTGATTATGCGAATATATTAATTAGAATTTTGGGGTTAAGGTAAATATTCAAATATTAATGATTCGCATGCGTATAACAGATTTGTTTTATTTGGAATTTTCGAAGCCAGTATATCAGAAAGTTATAACAACCTGATCTTATATTTGGATGGACATGAAAATACATTAATTTGATCCCAAAAGTTTTTTTCTTAATTAGTTACAATAATAAGAAATAGGTGTATATTATTTTATTTATAAATTAGATCATATTGAAACAAAAATTCTCTATATCAATTCTAAAGTAACTAAACCATTCGCCCCGTGGCTGACACCAACAATAAGAGAAATGATGAAACTCAGAGACAAAGCATTAACGAAATATAAAAACACAAAACATATTGTTGATTATATTTCTTATAAAGGTATCAGGAACCCTGTTACCAGTGCTGTCAGAAAACATAAGTCCGCTTATCTAGTATATCATTTAAATCATAGGGACTTTATAAAGATAAAACAATTAACTCATTCAATATTAAAAATAGTGATAACATTATCATTCCCGCAACTCAGTAACTACTATCTATATATAGTCCTAGAAATATTTGTCCTAGAACAACTGATTACTATAACTCACGTTAATTTAAGCCTAATATAAGATTTTCTTTAAAATTGTCGACAACTATTTTAAAACTAAATTTAAATGCAATAGCGACAACATATCGGCTAAAATGCGTCAAATCTCACGACTTTCAATATGTTGCCTTGAACATGGTTATTTTCCTGATAGAAAACGAGTAAGGAATTTAATTTATCAGATTCGACATCCTAAGACCGGTTTCTGCCTTTCGGCTTCGTCAGTTAGGCTTTTCAAATCCAATAAAGAAAATTCCAAACTCGTACAAGTCAGTAGCTATATCCGCTATAAGATAAAATTTTTAGATGTGCTGCCATCTATGATTAGAAGAGAGTATTGACAATTATTAAAAGCAAAAAATTCCCGTACAGAGCGTAGTTTTCGTCCGATCCTGGCGAGATTTGGGGTGGGGATACGAGGTCCTCCGACCTAAAAATCGAACCTGAAAAAAACCCCCCACCACCCCCCCACTCCCGACGGTGGGAGACTAGCTGACATATGATTTTTTTTTGGAGGGCGCGACCCCAGAAAGATACGTCCTTGGGTTCCTGAGAGTGACGTGTCACCTCCCCCCCCTCCCATTTTTAACACCCCGGGAGATTTTGGGATCGGCGGAATTTTTTTTCGAATTTTCCAAATTTGTGAAGACGGTCGTGTAGGGACGTGACACGATATGCGAAAATCGATTTTCGTTACATCCCCCCCTTCCCCCCCCCCCCTCAAAATTACCTGCGAATTCCTAGGAAACTGACGAAGCCGAAAGGCAGAAACCGGTCTTAGGATGTCGAATCTGATAAATTAAATTCATTACTCGTTTTCTAACTTTGTATTAATCTCTGAAAGGGATACGAAAGAAGAGAGTGACATTTTGACTAGAATTAGTCAAATAAAAGCTTTGCAACACACAATGCAGATTGTGTATGCAACCCCAATACACCGGGAATTTTTTGCTTTTAATAATTGTCAATACTCTCTTCTAATCATAGATGGCAGCACATCTAAATATTTTCCTGATGTTTCGAAATATTCTTTAGTAAAGCCGTTACCTAAAATAAGCAATTCTAAAAATGTTAGTGATTTTCGCCCTATCAGCATACTTCCTTGTATATCTAAAATTTTAGAACGCATTATAGCGAAACAAATATACGACTATATAGTCGTGAATGAAATTATCACCGCCAGACAATCAGGCTTTCGGAAAAAGTTTAGTACAACTTCTTTGTTGGGATATTTTGAGATCTCTAGACAATTGATTGGGAACAATAGTAACGGAATTAGATTTCTCTAAAACTTTTGATACGCTAGATCACCAATTATTATGCGCGAAACTTAATTACTATGAGTTCGTTGAAATCTCTCTAAGATTTTTCAAATTTTATCTTAGCAATAGGTTCCAAAAACTAGTAATAGATCATTAATCCTCTAACTTTACATGTGTTACATCTGGAGTTCCACAAGGGTCAGTCCTTGAACCGTTGATATTCGTTATATAGACCTCTGATATCTATAAAGTTGTAAAACATTCACTCATTCGCAGATGACACTCAGGTATATGAAATGCCATCGACTACATAAACTCCGATTTAAATAAAATAATTGATTATTCCAAGTCACACAATCTTAACTTGAACAGCAATAAATGTATTTGTATGCTTTTTCATCCTGGTACCCGACAAGAAATAAACTTAGAAGATATTATTATAAAAATGAAAAATGAGGTTCAAAGATCATGTTAAAAAATCTTACCTAGTTCTTAGATTGCTTATAGAAACCGTCATATCCTTAGTTTTTCTTTGCGCAAACTGTTATGTGAATCATTGGTACTATCGATTTTAAATTATGGCTTAACTATTTATTATCCTTGCTTGACCAAGTGATTAAATAGATTGCCTGGAAACTGGATCATATTCGTTTTATTCCTGCACGAAAGGCATTTGGAAAGGATGCCATTTGCCTTGTTAAGGTACTTACGAAGACGTTAGACTTATTTCAGTGACCCAGCAACCAGCAACAATCTTTGTTTTCGATTTCTCTGTAATAGAAGGCCGACAATCCAATATATTTTCTCGTGTAGAACCACTCTCCTCAAATTTGTTTGTATTTCCGAGACCATATCACGTAAAATAATAGTTCTAACTTCATATTTATTCTGAATACCTCACACATACCAACACATCGTGTGTTGGTATCCTACAACAATAAATTCACATTGAAAGACATAATAAAACCAGTTGAAAATGCTCTTCTTGCATTGTCATAGACCGAACAAATTGTAATGAAATTATTAATAAAATTTTAGATTGACAGTTCTTATTCTAATCAACACAGTCGTCGTTCACTATGTGTCTACTTTAAACTTCAAAATTTTCATATTTTGGACCCCATTTTAACGGGTTTTCCCGAAGACATACGGAGGAGTACATCAAACCCTAAGCTTACTTTTTGATGCTCTATCAAAATCTGAAGTCAGAATTTTTTTTTTTTTTTTTTTTTTTTTTATTATTAATACTGAAATTTACAATCTGCACTATTGGGTGCAATAAGTAAATGAGTTAGCGAAACATAGTACGAAGGAGGGTTTGTCCATCGACATTTCTCCGTTTATAAGTTTTGCTGACTCCGTATTTAAGTTTACACTGGTTACACTTGTTCGTTTAAGTCCTGTGGTCGTTTCCTTTTTAGCCTTCTACGCACTGCTAAAGGTTCACTTAGGTTATCAATCTCTGGATTTGGATGTCCTGGAAGTTTTTGATAGTAGTTGCTGCTTAGAGAGCGGATTTCATTTTCTACAGTGGGTATGTTTAGATCATCGTGTATAGTTTTGTTCGACACGTACCATGGTGCGTTGAGGATGCTACGCAGTATTTTTGATTGCACTCGTTGGATGATTTTTGTGTTCGATGGCTTGGTGCATCCCCACAGTTGGATACCATATGTCCAGATAGGTTTGATAATACATTTGTATAGGAGGATTTTGTTTTCTAGTTTCAGTTTGGATTGTCTACCAAGAAGCCATTGCATCTGTTTTAACTTGAAATTAATTTGTCTCTTTTTTGCTTGGACATGCGGATTCCATGTGAGTTTTGAATCTAGTGTTAGTCCTAGATATTTGACCTCTTTTTTAACAGGGAGAATGTCACCATTCATTGTAACATCTGGGCATTGAACATGTCTTGTTGTGAAGGTGATATGTGCAGACTTGGTTGTGTTAACATTTATTCGCCAGTTGTTGAGCCATTCTTCCAGGTTGTCGAGATGTTCTTGTAGTTTGTTTGACGCAAGTTGAGGATTGCAGTCTGTAGCAAGAATTGCAGTATCGTCAGCGAATGTTGCTATGGTTGTATCATCCATTGTCGGAATGTCAGCGGTAAATAATAGATAAAGGAATGGGCCCAGAACGCTGCCCTGTGGTACGCCAGATTTGATTGGATGGTTATTGGAAGTTTCAAGATTAAACTTAGTTTGGAAAAATCTGTCACTGAGGTAGGATTTTAGAACTAGGTAGTAATTGGTGGGAATAGTGTTTTTCAATTTATAGAGTAGTCCGTGATGCCAAACTCGATCAAATGCTTTCTCCACATCCAAGAATGCTGCGGTGCATACTTTCTTTTCTTCAAGACTTTTTATAATTTCATTGACAATTCTATGACCTTGCTGTATAGTGGAATGCTCGTGTCTAAAACCAAATTGGTGTTGGGGTATTATGTTACTAAGATTGATTTCATTTTCAAGTCTTTTTAGAAATAATCTTTCAAATATTTTGGCTAATAGGGGTAGGAGACTTATGGGGCGATAGGAGCTGGGTAATTCAGGTGGTTTTCCAGGTTTTGGGATGAGTATAATTTGTGCAAATTTCCAAGAGATGGGAAAATAGCTTAGTCTAAGGATACTGTTGAATATCATGGTAATTAGCACTATTGGTTTCCTGGGAAGTTTCTTGAGGATTTGGCCGGTGATAAGATCAAATCCGGGAGCTTTATGGATTTTACACATGTCTATTTCGGTTTTGATTTCTTTGGGAGAGAAAGCTTTGATAGGGGGACTCATTGGACAGGGTACATCTAGAAAATTTTGTATATTTTGGTCGTTGTTGTTTCTGTTTCCTAAGTGTTCTGGTGGGTTAAAAATTTCTGCTAAGTGATCTGCAAATGCGGTTGCCTTCTCTTGATCAGATCTTGCCCAGTCGCCATTGTTGGTTCTAAGTGGAGGTACATGGTTTATTGGTCTCTTGAGTTTTTTTGTTGCTTTCCATATTGAATTGTCTTCTTTAGACAGGTTTACTATGTACGTTTCAAATGTGGAGTTTCTATAGTCTTGTAATGCTTTTGTTAGTTCTCTTGTAAATCTATTGTATGCATTTTTATCGATTGGATTTCTCGTTCTTTGCCAAATTCTTCTTGCTCTTCTTTTTTGTGCCGTTAGTGTTCTAATAAATAATGGTATGTTATTATTGTTTTGTGTGGTGGGGTTTGATGGAGGTGTGCTTTTCCAGGCTGCTTCTTGGATCATGGTTGTGAGGTACTGTACAGCCACGTCTATATCTACTTTTTCTTTTAATCTAATATTGGTTTGCAGGTTTTCTATTATATATTGTTCAAAGTGGTTCCAATTTGTTTTAGTACTGGTAAGTCTAGGGGGTTCGGGTTTAAAGATGACATGGTTGCTTACTGTTAGAATAACTGGAGAGTGGTCCGAAGATAAGTCCCAGTTAGATTCTATTTGGAAATAGTTAAGAGCGATGTTGTTAACTACGAAGAAGTCTAGTAGATCGGGTAGCTTATTGGTATCAGTGGGCCAGTAAGTTGGTTCTCCGGTCGATAAGTGATGGTAGTTTTTATTTGTGATAGCCTTGAGTAGATTTCTACCTTTGGTTGTTACACATCTGGACCCCCAGTTGGTATGTTTAGCGTTCCAATCGCCTCCTGCTATAAACCTATTTCCCATAGTAATGAATAGCTCTTCGTATTCTTCTGTGTTGATGTTATGTCTTGGCGGGCTATATGTGGCAGCTAGAGTAAGTGGTCTTGGTTTGGCATTAATTTGTATTATGGAGGTTTGAAATTTATTTGTTTGGAAAGACTTGAGTTCATGGTGCGGTAATGTGTTTTTTACAATTATCGCAGCTCCGCCATGAGCTGTACCATCAGGGTGATTTGTATGATATAACTTGTAATTGGGTATTCTCATTACTGAGTAGTTTGTAAAGTGTGTTTCTGTCACGAGCATTACATCAATCTTGTTTATTTGTAGAAAATGCATTATTTCTGTTTTTCGATTGGTTAATCCATTAGCGTTCCAGAGAGCAATGCGAAGTGATACTATATCCATTACTTGATTATTTTGGCTATGACAGAGGATAGCATGTTTAGAATCATGCTGTTTTGATTGATAAGTTGATTAAACATTGATTTAAATTCAGTCAAAAATATGTTGAGTTGGTCGCTGATGTTTTCATTGTTTGGTATGTTGTTGGGCGCATTTACAGCATTGGCGTATGAAATGTTTCCAAAGTTATTTGTTAATGGACGAGGAGGAGTGTTTTGAGCTTGGTTTGCATTGACGTTTGCATTGACGTTTTTCTGTGGGCTGTTTCGCGCGTTTTGGAGGTTTTTGTATACTTCGCAGCCTCTGTAATTTGACGGGTGATCTTTTTGACATAAGGCACATTTGGCTGGAGTGTTTCTGGGCTTTTCGCATGAAGTGGAGTTGTGATTTCCTCCGCATCTAACACATTTGTATGGACGTCTACAGTACGTTCTGGAGTGACCGTATAGTTGACAACGTACGCATTGAACAATATTGTTCTTCTTATTTGGTGGTTCAACGGTAATTTTCATATTCCCTAAGAATTCGAGGTTATAAATTTCCTTGTTATTTGGTTTGGGATCAAGGTCTACATAAAATAGCATCAGAGGTTGTTTAGTGGTTCGATGGCGTATATTCATAATATTACGTACATAGTGACCTTTTGTTTTTAGTTCTTCAATTATGTCATTAGTTGGGATTGAATAATGAAGGTTTCTAATTACGACTCTGTACGCCCGGTCTTCCTTCATCTGGTAGGTATGATGGATGATCTTTTCGTCGTTGAGGTGACCGATTAGTTTTCTATATGTTTCTGGTGTGAACGCATTTATTTTGATCGTGTCGTTTGGGAGAACTTTGCAACTATACGTTTCTTGTTCTGTGGCTTTGGATAAATTCTTTATCATTTTTTGGATGTCGACTACTCCGTAAATGTATATTGGCGGGGGACTTGGTGGTTTGGGAGTGTTGGTGGGAGCTGGATTGTTTTCCAGAGGTTGGTTGCTAGGTAGGGGTTCAAATCTGTTACTTGTACTTACCACAGGGGTCGATACTTGATTTGTCGTTGCCTTTGTCTGTTGCATTTTTCTTTTTTTAACTACCTGCCATTCATGCGGATTCTCTTGGGTTTCTTTTTCGTCATCATTATCACTGTTTTCCATCGGTGCTTGGGTATAGGATAGTTGTAACGAAGTTTGAGAAGGTCCTGGCATCGTTTGGTTAAGGGGTTGGTTATATACTGGCTGATTTACTGGAGGTTGGTAGTACATCATCGGTTGTGAGTTAATTGGCAATTGTTGTATTTGTTGTATGTTGTTGGGTTGTGCTTGGGTGTATTGATATTGTACGGGTCCCATACATTGTTGCTGATTAAGTTGGTTAGTTGTTGGAAAAAACTGTTGGTTTGGCCCGAATTGGTTAACAAATGAGTTGGTTGAATTTTGTGTATAATCCATCTTATAGTGCTAAGTAGTTCTTTTCATTCTTCACTGACTAAGTATTCAGGAGCCAGCCCTGCTCCTTTTATTTCAGAAATTCTTATTTTAATTATTCTAATCTGTATTGTTAACGATTTCGAATATTAATTTAGTTAGAATGTTTTTTTTTTTGTAGTCATTAGTTTTATCACTTCACTTTTGTTGTGGCAAGAACTTATCGCGGTACAGATACTGGAGTCAGAATTTTAAAATTCATAAACACAAAAAAGGTACGCAAACATGTACAGGTCGAATTGAGATATCGAAGAATTTGTTCGGTAATAAAATAGCCAATTTTACCGACCGCCACATCCCTTCATAATGTGTAATATGTTTATTGTGATTTATTTGAATTATTTATATTTATATAATATTATACTGTATGCAGAAACCAAATTACATTAGTTTGCTTTCTGACTTCTTAATTTTACTGTATTTCAAACTTGAAAAAATTATTTCTTAATATTTTATCCTTTATAAAATTAATTTAATATCTATCAGCTTTTTAAGCTCAGAGATAATTACATTTTCAACTATATAAAAACGGATTCACGTCTTGTCGCTTGGAAACTAGAGAATAGACATGCTGATAAATTTATTTAACCGGCAAGCATGTCTATTGTAGTTTAAACTATCACAATTAATCTGATTAAGTGGAAACAGGGTTATGAGTTTTTAAAAGAATTTGATTGGTTATCAAAGCGATTGGGCTTGGAGATAGTTTTTTATGTCTGTTGCTAGGAGAACTTTCTGCATGGATATAATGTTCTTCCGCCTATTACACAGGTTGCTCATGAAGTAGACTAATGTAATACATGATTCACATAGCCACTAACTTCTTAATGAAATTGAAAACCTTCTTTTTAACGGGTGACAGTTTTCTTGAATCTTAAGGAACATTGTCTGTATGAATTCCATAGTTGTTGGTTGCGGATAAATCCTTGAGGTATTTATATTCAAAATCAAGAAATTTTCGTATCCATTATCATTTATATTTGTCTTTACCAGATATACAAAATAAAGTGTCGTAGCTGGTTTCTCACGTAGAAAATACTGATAGCATTAGTGATACAACATTTGTTGTGGACACTAGAAGAACTATAATTTCATACAGTTGAATCCTCACCTACTTCAACAATTGTTGGAGTAATAGGTAGTTCTCCTCTTTCTATTCTATGGCAACTATATCCTGGAAGAAAAAATAAACTACATAATTTTAAACTGCTTGGATCACAAATAAATATTACTTTCGTTAGGGAGAATGACTGGGTTCCAATCTCGCGTAAGCCTCAACTAATTTGCCTAACTCTGAGAAACCGAGTTGTAAAAATAGAAATCCAATAGTGCAGAGTCCAAGTTGGAGGGGTATTAACATAATTAAACCTGTGTAATTTCATTCACAGAATGAATTCTGTAAACCAGTAATTTTCACAATATGTTTTCACATCGGCGATAATTTTCACATACATTATTCTGTGAGTAATTTTACAATGAACTCTTAAGGCATATTTAATATAAAATATAGGTCACATAGTATATTTTGTGAAAATTACCATACTTATCAAGTTTTTTCATAACCATTTCTTATAGTGTACAGCAACGAAACAGCTAATTACATAGAAAGTCTTGATAAATAAAATCATGCAGCTATAAAATGACGAAGTCGAGATGTTTGTAAATAAGCTGTTTGGGAAAAATGCTCATGTAATTACAATATCAATAAATTTATTATCCCTAGTTTTAAAAGCGTTTTAAAAGCTTATTTCTATCTGTAATGACTATTTTTACATCCACTTCTTTTTTTCTCTCTTCTACTCTTTCTTTTCGGCGATATTTCTATTAACAAATTTTACCATTTACTCATAAATAATAATAATCATAATAAATACAAAAATGTTCAACTAAAGAGCAATAAAAATAAAAAGACCTTTTTTTGGCACGATTGTATACGAACACTATTGTGATTTGATTTTCATTTTGTGATACTGGTAATTTTTGTTTATTTAATCAAAATTGCAGATTACCAAATTATTAAACTAGATAAATCGATTCAATTATTCGTTGATTAGTGATTATAATTCCAAATTGAAATATCTATCAACGCTTTTATACATATGAATGAACAAATGAATTACGTATTCTTCCAAATAATAATCCTAGTTATTAATTATGAATAGATGTATTGGCTTTAGTCAACCTTTATTATGAAATTAATTTTAATAGTATATAAAAATTTGATAAACGGGAATTGGCAAATTGTCGGGAAATAGACGATATACAGGGTGATTGATTAGTGTGATAAAGCTGAGTAGCTCTGTTATCGCTAAAATTGTAGACAGCTTTAAGCTTCACATTTCAAATTTAGTTGTGGTGTTCCATAATGCGGTGCCAGATCAATTTTTTTTTTAAATGAAACACCCTGTATTTTACCTTAAAATTAAAATCCGCTTTACCTCCTCATTACAAAAATATAAGATTATAGTACGTTATACAGGGTATTTAAAAACTTATATCCAATTCTTAACAAGTTCAACGGCCTGTATAATTAAAAAGTTGTATAAGAATCTATTGAAGCCAAAGTGTTTTAATGATTGTCAAAGTTTATAAACACGAACGAATTTGTAAATATTTATTAAATCGAATACAGGGTAAGTCAAAACTTGAGTACATTATTTTCTCAGTAATTTCAATTTGCATAGAAAAATGAAAATATCTCAAAAACTAATAACCTTAGGTATAGGGACAGATTCGTTAGAACTGTTAACAGCAGAAAAAATCGTTAATTTATTACAATTTCGACAACAAAAAACTAAAAACCTAAAGTTCAGAAACAAATGAAGCAAAATCAATAATACACACTGTATCTGGGTTACATGTATGACGTAGGATGGTTAACTGCACCGCGACCTAAAAGATCCTAAAAAGATTGTGCCCCGTATGTCGCTATAAGGCGAGGATAGTAGTTCTAGTTGTATAAAAATATCTAATCCTATCTCTCTAAGAAAATTCTGGATTTGTAGTGGCTCTAAGCTGGGCAGATTACCCAAAAGATGATATGAACCTTAAAAATCTGGCTTGTCTCATAAAAATTTCTAACCTAGAAAGTCAAAACTTTATCTTAAAAAATAAGCTCGTTCTCTTAAGGTAAGTCCTCACCAATAAATGTGTTGTGCGTGTTGAATTTGTTGTGCGGCGAAAATATTTTCGACGCAAAATTACAACACACAGTCAATAAATATTTTTTCCTACGGCTGCTTAGAATATGCATAAAAACGCACTGTCAACTTCCCTTGAAAAACGTCAATTTCAAACAGCGTGTGTAAACGTTTACACACGCTGTGTGCAAAGTAAAATGACAACACAACTCATATTAACAACACATATCAATGAATCGAGATGAAATCTAGCATGCGGACACTGTCACTACTGACAGTTCTCATTTCTCATTAAAATAAAGTCAATTTATTGCAAAATTTTAAAAAAGCAGTGTTACACGATGATAGAAGATGAATTTAACTGTACTCCTCCAGAAATACTTGAAAGGGCCTCCCAATCACGCACAATCTTTTACCATTCATTTCCAAAGAGAGGTATGAAAGTTCTTATGAAACATTCATAAAATGGAAAAATGAACGAAACTTAAACTCGTTATCAGAGAATGTTCTGCTTGTTTATTTTGAAGAATTAGCGCAAAAATATAAATCTTCAACATTGTGCTCGCACTATTCTATGTTGCAAAGCACTATAAACATCTGGTCGTTTTAAATAAGATTTGCTTTAACAATAAATAGGTACCAATAAAAATATATATATATATATATATATCTATATGTAACCCTACGTTCCGGCACCAAAAACGACCTTATATAGACGTTGTGGCACCATATAAAACGTTGTGGCACCAATTTTTGGTGCCACAACGTTTTAAGTCATTTTTGGTATCTTGAGCACCCCAGGATGCCCCACAGCAATTTTCAGGAAGGTGCCACTTGGACCATTTATATGTAAAAACCCGATTTTAGTTAATCCGTATACTCCCCAGGGGTCACCCCGACTCGTCTATAGCATACGCTACGTACAAGCACCAGGACGCGACCGAAGCGTTGTGGCACCATGAACGAAAGTACGTTCAAGCACCTTTTAGTCGTGTTTTGTGAATGCGATGTAAAAATAAACAACTTGATATTTGCGATGTAAGCTTAAGAGGTAAATCTTGCTTTTGGATTGCGATTCATGCTTTAATAGGTAGAATTATAATTTTTCATAAATTATTTTATTAAAAATAATATAAATAATAACATTTGGGAATTATCAAGAATCACTAAAAAATTTTCTCCACGGCCACTACTGAATGTAGTTATTCTGAAATCACTTATAATAACAGAAAAGAAACATTCTCGCTCTTGAGATTGAAAGAAAATTCTGAAACATTTGTCTCTTATGTATTTTATACGTACTTCATTCTATCCTAGAGATACTCTTTATTCCATACTTGTTTAAAAAAATAAGATTTGCCATGAATGTCGAATTAGTTGACGTGGTCTTAATATTGGTTTGTAAAAACTTTTAATTTATTAAAAAGGAGAAGAAAATCAAACGATTCAGATGTAAAATTTGCTACCGCAAAAATCCAAGCTTGAATATAAAAATACTACCGCCACAATGTTGAGAGATTGAGGTTTCATTTTAATATATTTAATTTCTACTTTCTGTGGTCGTGGAGAAAGTACAGTCTGTTACTCTGTTGGAATGAAGATCCGACACTCGTGGTTCCTCCACTTGTGTCGAATTCTCATTCCAACCTTGTTACAGAATATACTATTATTTATACTTTATGACATAAATAAAGTCAGTCTACAAAATATCGTGCTTCTAAAAAAAAATAAAATTTGCATATGAAAGTCTTAAATGTTTTTAAATTAGGAAAATGTGTAAAAGAATTAAAAAGTAAGGATTATGTATTATTTTACACAAAAATTTTTAATAATCAAAAACCTTTTTTTTTATTTAAATGAAACAATTACTTATAATAATATCGATGCTATATCTTTAAAATTTTATTTTTTTTTTACAAAAATGCTTTAATTTTTTTTTATTAACTTCCTAGAACTATACAATCTGTCTTTTACAAAACAATAAGTACTTAAGCTTTAAATAAATAAAATATCAATTGCTGAAAGACCTCGGTCGATGGCCATTTGACTTTGTCAATAAAGTACTATTATTATTATTAATTATAAAATATCTTTAAAAAATTTCTGAAAGTTTATAAAGAATTATGTATTTTAAGAGCAGAAAAATGTGTGGAGACGAGAGGTTACGTAAAATAAATCAAATAGTGCAATTTTGTTTCACAAAGGCTCATTTTAAATTATAAACAATTATGCATTTTGTGTAAAATAATAAATAATGTTGATAATTTTAGTCATTTTATTAATTTCTTAGTTAATTAAGTTGTGTTTTTACAAAATTTCAAAAGAACGCCAATTCATTTCTCAATAGTAATTTTTACATTTACACTTACATTTTACACTTTACATTTTTACATTTACACTTACATTTTACACTTCACATTTTTACATTTAAATAATTAAAATTAGATTTTAATTTTAAATTATAATAGCGGTATCCATAAATAATCAATTATTTTAATAACAACCAAACCGATTATTTTTTTTATATTTATTAAAAAATATAATATCTAAGACCTTTTGCCATTTTTAATATTTTCAAGGTAAGTTTTTACAGTTTTAGTTTTTTGTTCGCCACTCCATTGATTATAATTATTTACTTATTTAGATCCATTGAATCTTTTGAATTTTTTGTCCTAACTTAGTAATAAAAAAATTATGTATGTATGAATTCCATAGTTGTTGGTTGCGGATAAATCCTTGAGGTATTTATATTCAAAATCAAGAAATTTTCGTATCCATTATCATTTATATTTGTCTTTACCAGATATACAAAATAAAGTGTCGTAGCTGGTTTCTCACGTAGAAAATACTGATAGCATTAGTGATACAACATTTGTTGTGGACACTAGAAGAACTATAATTTCATACAGTTGAATCCTCACCTACTTCAACAATTGTTGGAGTAATAGGTAGTTCTCCTCTTTCTATTCTATGGCAACTATATCCTGGAAGAAAAAATAAACTACATAATTTTAAACTGCTTGGATCACAAATAAATATTACTTTCGTTAGGGAGAATGACTGGGTTCCAATCTCGCGTAAGCCTCAACTAATTTGCCTAACTCTGAGAAACCGAGTTGTAAAAATAGAAATCCAATAGTGCAGAGTCCAAGTTGGAGGGGTATTAACATAATTAAACCTGTGTAATTTCATTCACAGAATGAATTCTGTAAACCAGTAATTTTCACAATATGTTTTCACATCGGCGATAATTTTCACATACATTATTCTGTGAGTAATTTTACAATGAACTCTTAAGGCATATTTAATATAAAATATAGGTCACATAGTATATTTTGTGAAAATTACCATACTTATCAAGTTTTTTCATAACCATTTCTTAGAGTGTACAGCAACGAAACAGCTAATTACATAGAAAGTCTTGATAAATAAAATCATGCAGCTATAAAATGACGAAGTCGAGATGTTTGTAAATAAGCTGTTTGGGAAAAATGCTCATGTAATTACAATATCAATAAATTTATTATCCCTAGTTTTAAAAGCGTTTTAAAAGCTTATTTCTATCTGTAATGACTATTTTTACATCCACTTCTTTTTTTCTCTCTTCTACTCTTTCTTTTCGGCGATATTTCTATTAACAAATTTTACCATTTACTCATAAATAATAATAATCATAATAAATACAAAAATGTTCAACTAAAGAGCAATAAAAATAAAAAGACCTTTTTTTGGCACGATTGTATACGAACACTATTGTGATTTGATTTTCATTTTGTGATACTGGTAATTTTTGTTTATTTAATCAAAATTGCAGATTACCAAATTATTAAACTAGATAAATCGATTCAATTATTCGTTGATTAGTGATTATAATTCCAAATTGAAATATCTATCAACGCTTTTATACATATGAATGAACAAATGAATTACGTATTCTTCCAAATAATAATCCTAGTTATTAATTATGAATAGATGTATTGGCTTTAGTCAACCTTTATTATGAAATTAATTTTAATAGTATATAAAAATTTGATAAACGGGAATTGGCAAATTGTCGGGAAATAGACGATATACAGGGTGATTGATTAGTGTGATAAAGCTGAGTAGCTCTGTTATCGCTAAAATTGTAGACAGCTTTAAGCTTCACATTTCAAATTTAGTTGTGGTGTTCCATAATGCGGTGCCAGATCAATTTTTTTTTTAAATGAAACACCCTGTATTTTACCTTAAAATTAAAATCCGCTTTACCTCCTCATTACAAAAATATAAGATTATAGTACGTTATACAGGGTATTTAAAAACTTATATCCAATTCTTAACAAGTTCAACGGCCTGTATAATTAAAAAGTTGTATAAGAATCTATTGAAGCCAAAGTGTTTTAATGATTGTCAAAGTTTATAAACACGAACGAATTTGTAAATATTTATTAAATCGAATACAGGGTAAGTCAAAACTTGAGTACATTATTTTCTCAGTAATTTCAATTTGCATAGAAAAATGAAAATATCTCAAAAACTAATAACCTTAGGTATAGGGACAGATTCGTTAGAACTGTTAACAGCAGAAAAAATCGTTAATTTATTACAATTTCGACAACAAAAAACTAAAAACCTAAAGTTCAGAAACAAATGAAGCAAAATCAATAATACACACTGTATCTGGGTTACATGTATGACGTAGGATGGTTAACTGCACCGCGACCTAAAAGATCCTAAAAAGATTGTGCCCCGTATGTCGCTATAAGGCGAGGATAGTAGTTCTAGTTGTATAAAAATATCTAATCCTATCTCTCTAAGAAAATTCTGGATTTGTAGTGGCTCTAAGCTGGGCAGATTACCCAAAAGATGATATGAACCTTAAAAATCTGGCTTGTCTCATAAAAATTTCTAACCTAGAAAGTCAAAACTTTATCTTAAAAAATAAGCTCGTTCTCTTAAGGTAAGTCCTCACCAATAAATGTGTTGTGCGTGTTGAATTTGTTGTGCGGCGAAAATATTTTCGACGCAAAATTACAACACACAGTCAATAAATATTTTTTCCTACGGCTGCTTAGAATATGCATAAAAACGCACTGTCAACTTCCCTTGAAAAACGTCAATTTCAAACAGCGTGTGTAAACGTTTACACACGCTGTGTGCAAAGTAAAATGACAACACAACTCATATTAACAACACATATCAATGAATCGAGATGAAATCTAGCATGCGGACACTGTCACTACTGACAGTTCTCATTTCTCATTAAAATAAAGTCAATTTATTGCAAAATTTTAAAAAAGCAGTGTTACACGATGATAGAAGATGAATTTAACTGTACTCCTCCAGAAATACTTGAAAGGGCCTCCCAATCACGCACAATCTTTTACCATTCATTTCCAAAGAGAGGTATGAAAGTTCTTATGAAACATTCATAAAATGGAAAAATGAACGAAACTTAAACTCGTTATCAGAGAATGTTCTGCTTGTTTATTTTGAAGAATTAGCGCAAAAATATAAATCTTCAACATTGTGCTCGCACTATTCTATGTTGCAAAGCACTATAAACATCTGGTCGTTTTAAATAAGATTTGCTTTAACAATAAATAGGTACCAATAAAAATATATATATATATATATATATATATATATATATATATATATATATATATATATATATATATATATATATCTATATGTAACCCTACGTTCCGGCACCAAAAACGACCTTATATAGACGTTGTGGCACCATATAAAACGTTGTGGCACCAATTTTTGGTGCCACAACGTTTTAAGTCATTTTTGGTATCTTGAGCACCCCAGGATGCCCCACAGCAATTTTCAGGAAGGTGCCACTTGGACCATTTATATGTAAAAACCCGATTTTAGTTAATCCGTATACTCCCCAGGGGTCACCCCGACTCGTCTATAGCATACGCTACGTACAAGCACCAGGACGCGACCGAAGCGTTGTGGCACCATGAACGAAAGTACGTTCAAGCACCTTTTAGTCGTGTTTTGTGAATGCGATGTAAAAATAAACAACTTGATATTTGCGATGTAAGCTTAAGAGGTAAATCTTGCTTTTGGATTGCGATTCATGCTTTAATAGGTAGAATTATAATTTTTCATAAATTATTTTATTAAAAATAATATAAATAATAACATTTGGGAATTATCAAGAATCACTAAAAAATTTTCTCCACGGCCACTACTGAATGTAGTTATTCTGAAATCACTTATAATAACAGAAAAGAAACATTCTCGCTCTTGAGATTGAAAGAAAATTCTGAAACATTTGTCTCTTATGTATTTTATACGTACTTCATTCTATCCTAGAGATACTCTTTATTCCATACTTGTTTAAAAAAATAAGGTTTGCCATGAATGTCGAATTAGTTGACGTGGTCTTAATATTGGTTTGTAAAAACTTTTAATTTATTAAAAAGGAGAAGAAAATCAAACGATTCAGATGTAAAATTTGCTACCGCAAAAATCCAAGCTTGAATATAAAAATACTACCGCCACAATGTTGAGAGATTGAGGTTTCATTTTAATATATTTAATTTCTACTTTCTGTGGTCGTGGAGAAAGTACAGTCTGTTACTCTGTTGGAATGAAGATCCGACACTCGTGGTTCCTCCACTTGTGTCGAATTCTCATTCCAACCTTGTTACAGAATATACTATTATTTATACTTTATGACATAAATAAAGTCAGTCTACAAAATATCGTGCTTCTAAAAAAAAATAAAATTTGCATATGAAAGTCTTAAATGTTTTTAAATTAGGAAAATGTGTAAAAGAATTAAAAAGTAAGGATTATGTATTATTTTACACAAAAATTTTTAATAATCAAAAACCTTTTTTTTTATTTAAATGAAACAATTACTTATAATAATATCGATGCTATATCTTTAAAATTTTATTTTTTTTTTACAAAAAAAGCTTTAATTTTTTTTTATTAACTTCCTAGAACTATACAATCTGTCTTTTACAAAACAATAAGTACTTAAGCTTTAAATAAATAAAATATCAATTGCTGAAAGACCTCGGTCGATGGCCATTTGACTTTGTCAATAAAGTACTATTATTATTATTAATTATAAAATATCTTTAAAAAATTTCTGAAAGTTTATAAAGAATTATGTATTTTAAGAGCAGAAAAATGTGTGGAGACGAGAGGTTACGTAAAATAAATCAAATAGTGCAATTTTGTTTCACAAAGGCTCATTTTAAATTATAAACAATTATGCATTTTGTGTAAAATAATAAATAATGTTGATAATTTTAGTCATTTTATTAATTTCTTAGTTAATTAAGTTGTGTTTTTACAAAATTTCAAAAGAACGCCAATTCATTTCTCAATAGTAATTTTTACATTTACACTTACATTTTACACTTTACATTTTTACATTTACACTTACATTTTACACTTCACATTTTTACATTTAAATAATTAAAATTAGATTTTAATTTTAAATTATAATAGCGGTATCCATAAATAATCAATTATTTTAATAACAACCAAACCGATTATTTTTTTTATATTTATTAAAAAATATAATATCTAAGACCTTTTGCCATTTTTAATATTTTCAAGGTAAGTTTTTACAGTTTTAGTTTTTTGTTCGCCACTCCATTGATTATAATTATTTACTTATTTAGATCCATTGAATCTTTTGAATTTTTTGTCCTAACTTAGTAATAAAAAAATTAAATTTATGTAAATATCCGAAATTTATAAATTTAAAATTTAAAAAAATTAGAAGCACTTTAAAGTAAAATTAAGTTTTTAAAAAATTGGAAAATTAATAAAAACAATTTTTGTCTAACGCCTCAACCTCCGAGGCGAATACTTCTTTTCAAAATAAAATTGAAATAATATATGGGGCCCAAAGGATATACATTTCAAGTTATTATATTATATAAACTTTGTGGCACCACGCAGGAAGGAACGTTCAGGCACCATTTAGAAGCGTTTTGTGAATTCCGCGTAAAAACTAAAAAATTGTTGAAAAATCTTTACAAAAACTTAGTACGTATTTTAACGGATTGCGGTGCAAGCTCTTTAATTAAAAATTATATAGATAATAACATTTGGGCATTAAAAACCCCTCTTTTATCAAGAACCTCTAAAACAAAATCTTAATTTTACGAGAAAGTTATTCGTTATAAAAAAATCATGTTTGTTCATATAAAATAAGATTCGTATATCACAATTTTAAGTTACATGTAGAAAATCAAGTAAATGTGTAAGAATATTAAAAAGTAACTAAGATTATTTAGTATTTTACTCAAAATGTTTATATAAGTAAGTTGTTGTCCAAACTAAAAATTTTTACATCAAAAACCCTCAAATGGAACCTTTACTTATATCAATATCTACGGAATCTCTAAAATTTTATTTTTTTGCAAAGAAAGCAATAACAAAATGAAATAATATAAAAATTGTTCACTTATACTTAGAATATAGTGCAATTTTGTTTAAACAATGTGGCTCATTTTAAAATATTAACAATTGTGCAATTTGTGTCAATTAAAAAATAATTTCGATAATTTTTCTCATTTAATTAATTTCTTAGTACATTTGTGTTTTTACAAATGAACTAAAATTTGGATTTGCCAATTTTATTTGTCCATAAGACTAATTTTTATGTTTTAAAAACTGAAATTTAATTTTTAATTTGAAAATTTATGTTTATATTTTATTTTAAATGATGCATACAATTTTTTCAATTCCTAAACATTTTGTGAATAATAAGTAATGTTAGTTTTCTATTGATACATTTTTACTTTTTAAGACACCGTACAGGTATTCTAAGATTTGGATATTCTGATCTTATTTTATGGACTTTAGTAAGATTTTTCTAAAGAATAAACTAAAATAATATTTTTTTCCACTTTTCGATTCCATTTGTGGATATACTGTATATTCTAACCTAGAGCATTTTTTAGAATACGCGATTTTGGCAAAAATTACAAGACTTCGAATTAAAATGACTTAATAGAAATTATTAATTAAAAAGACAGAGTCAACAGTTTACGAACGTTTAATAGTATTTTTTATTAATTAAAAGTCTCATTATAAAATTGGAATAAATATTAAAATATGCATTGCCAGAGAAGCATATTGACCAACAGCTCGCACAAAATGTGATCTCGATGAAACTTGGCATTTAAGTACTTGAATGGGTGTAGAAAACGATAAAAAAATCTTTGCTGCTCTAAAGTATATGCTAACTACACAATTTCGAAAATAAAATCGAAAACTTGGTTTTTCTTATATCTGGAAAAAAATAAAAATTTCGAAAAACTAATAGCACCAAAAAAGCGGAAAATTGTACTAAAAATTATATTTAAAGTTAAAAAGTTAAAGTTAGTTAAAAAAAATTGTATTTCTGTAAAAAATTATTAAAAATAAGAAAGCAAATTCGAAAACTCGACGCGCGCCGAGCCGTTGAATTCAAATATTCAGGCGAGACGTTCGGAAAAACTAAAGTATCTTTGTGTAAATTGTAAGCAAAAAAACAAAAAAGGAAGCATTTTAAAGAGGAGACTCTAAGCTTTCTCAGGAATCCATTAATTTTTAAATTTTTTTTTGTTTTCTCATAGAAAATTTGATCGGCAGTTATAATTTCTAAAATTCTCACTGCTTTTTATAAAAGTGAAGATATCTATTAATAGAGGCATAACAAAAAAAAATCCTTGTAGATTTATCATTATTATACTTTTACTTTTGATTTAAATATAATTAAAATGATGATTATCTGGGTTTAATTAAACTTATGTTTTAAAATTTTCATTTTTTTTACAATATTCATTCGACGCAATTTTTATTTTCAAAATAGTGTTTATATAAATCAGAAATTATTTTTTTTTTAATAAAGTTAAAAATAATTTAGAAATTGATTTATATAAAATAAAATTTTTTATAGTAATACAAATTCTTTTTAAAAATAACTTATAATATAATTTTTAGTAAAATTTTCCGCTCTTTCACGTGGTGCTATTATTAATTCGAATTTTTTTTTCGAGATAATGGAAAAACCAAATTTACGATTTTATTTTCAAAATTGTAAAGTTAGCATACACTTTAGAGCAGCAAAGATTTTTTTATCATTTTCTGCACCGTTTCAAGTACTTAAATGCCAAGTTTCATCGACATCACATTTTGACGAGGTCAAACTCTCTGACAACTGGGTTATTGCTTATTTGCTCGAATAAAAATGTACTGTTTGTATGCTATATGTAGGATTAAAAGTTTTTTAACTTTTTGACTTTAGGTTTTTTTTATAGAAAATTTTGTCATACGCATTAATTTGTTAAAAAATACTTTTTCAGATTTTTCATTATTCTTGTCTAACGCCCCAACCTCCTTAAGCGTTCGAGTCGAATATGTCTGTCGAAGATAAAATTGAAAAGTGTATTCTGAAATAATATATATGGTCGATTTAGTTTTTGGTGCCAGTACGTAAGATTACCGGTACATATATATATATATATATATATATATATATATATATATATATATATATATATATATATATATATATATATATATATATATATATATATATATATATATATATATATTTATATCTCATTATCATAAGAGCGTCCATACATTACCGATTTACATTGATTAGAGCGTCCATGTGACTAGAGCGCCCGTATACGGACGCTCTATTGCATCCACCTGTAAAAATTTGCGAGATGACTCTTGACTTATAGAAAACCCTCATGACAAAATTTTGGTGGACGCTTTTTCGGTATCCAAATGAAGGAAAATATTCAGCTGCCGTATATTATTAGTTAACAGGTCCTGACGTTCGGGTCGCTAGCAGCGTCAACTCGTATACATGATATACGATTACTTCATATACTCGTTCGATTGCCAGGCGCCCTATAGATTAGACAACAGTGCCTTCCATAACAACCTTAAGTTCAATTTATTTTACTAGAATATTCATTAGGTAGTGCGTCTCACATTAACTGCAGTGATTTGTGTTTATGTAGTTTTGCATGGAAATGAGTGGCCGTTTATTCCCTGACGAATATGTAAGTTACTGTTATTCCATAATTAAATGGTAATAATATTTTATCATGTAATTTTTTCCAGTACCGCATCACATCGTCAAACTATTCTAATAAAAAAACGCATCGTTGGTTTTGCAATAGGCCTCTGTCACCGGCAATGTCGCCGGCCATACAAAATGAAAGTGTATCTTCATCAGATGATTCCCTTCCACATTCAAAGAATGTTACTGATTCGTCTGGAATTGACCTGGAAATTAGAGAAGCCAGCACTGTGCAAGTTAACAATTTAGAAGTTGGAGATTCCACTTCGAATTTAGGGGAAAGCCTGAGAGAGGATGTGAGTATCCAATTTTAATTTACTTTACCTGTAAATATGTGTGGGTGATAGGTTTGGAATTAATCTTGCAAGCCCATGGTGGAAAATATTCCTCATCCCTTATCACGAATCTAACCAGGCTCCGCGAATGTATGCAAATATATTTCAGACTGAATCAAATTTTACATCGGAGGATGATTCGATCCAAGACCCAGATTTCGACCCAGAAACTGACAGCTTGGACTCGGATTTTCAAGAGAATGAAAATGAAGAGAAAGAGAATGAAAATGAAGTGAAAGAGAATGAAAATCAAGAGAAAGAGAATGAAAATTGTTCTAACCAAGGAAAACCTGAGGTATGATTTTCACAAACTTTTATTTGACTGACATTGTCTATTTATTATTTATTTGTTCGTCTCTACTTATACAAATGCAATTTATAGGACGAACTAAAAATAAATGAAAAAATATTTTTAAATACAAGTTTTTATACAAATGCACTATAAAGGAAAAAACATTCTTCAAAGTGCACTTTTATAAAAGCTTATCTTTAAATATTTTATTTTCGTTTCGTAATAATATTCAATTGATTACACAGCCCCACAAAAAAATTTTTTGTCTGCGCCAAGAACTTCACTACTGTAACTAGGGGATTTTGGGGTCGTTGAATCCGAATCCGAGGTCCACTTGACCTCATCAGGTCAGGGTTAAGGTCATTTGAGGGTCAAATTGAGGAAACCTTCAGGGAAAAATCGGAAAAAATTCAAAGAAAGGTTTTCAGGGTCGCTGAATCCGAATCCGTGGTCCGCTGGACCTCATCATGTCAGGGTCAAGGTCATTTGAGGGTTAAATTGATTAAACCTTCTGGGAAAAATCGGTAAAAAATCATACAAAGGTTTTTAGTGTCGCTGAATCCGAATCCGAAGCCCACTTGACCTGATCAGGTCAGGGTCAAGGTCATTTGAGGGTCAAATTGAGGAAACCTTGAGGGAAAAATCGGAAAAAATTCATACAAAGGTTTTCAGGGTCGCTGAATCCGAATCTTAGGACCGCTGGACCTCATCAGGTCAGAGTCAAAGTCATTTGAGGGTCAAATTGAGGAAACCATCGGGGAAAAATCGGAAAAAAATCATACAAAGGTTTGTAGGGTCGCTGAATCCGAATCCGAGGCCCACTTGACCTCATCAAGTCAGGGTAAAGGTCATTTGAAGGTCAAATTGAGGGAACCTAGAAAAATCTGGAAAAAATCATACAAAGGTTTTCAGGGTCGCTCAATCCGAATCCGAGGTCCGCTGGACCTCGTCAGGTCCTGGACCGGATCTGACCATTCAATGACCTTGACCCTCACCTGATGAGGTCAAGCGGACATCGGATTAGGATTCAGCGATTCTGAAAACATGAATTTTTTCAGATTTTTCTAGGTTTCCTCAATTTGACTTGCAAATGACCTTGACCTGACCTGATGAGGTCAAGCGGGCTTTGGATTTAGATTCAGCGACTCTAAAACTTTTTGTATGAATTTTTTCAGATTTTTCTAGAAGTTCTCCTCAATTTGACCTTCAAACGACCTTGACTCTGACCTGATGAGGTCAAACGGATCTCGGATTCAGATTCAGCAACCCCAAAAGTTCTTGGCGCAGACAAAAAATTATTTTTTTTGTGGGGCTGTGTTATTGAATTATTTCATATCCACCTTCTTTATTTTGTTTCTTGATATTTTTTCAGGATGTCCCATTGGATGATAGATGTTATAAGCAAGTGGCGATAGAGGACTTTGGACAACGTAAAAAAAATGGAGAAAAACGAAAAGGTAATAAGAAGACGGATTTCTGCTATTTTTGTGAAAGTTATGTGCTCAATTTTGCAAGGCATATAATCAGGAACCACTCCTTAGAAAGCGAGATTCAAAAAATAAATTGTTTATCTCCGAAAAATAAAAACAGAAAGAAGTTACTCAGTAATCTCAGAAAAAAAGGAAATTTCTTGAATAGTAATACCATCCGAAAACCAATAAGATGTCCAGAAAAAGAAGTAAATATATTACCGTGCACTAATTGCATGGGTTTTTTTTCTGCAAAACAACTTTGGAGACATAGGAAAGCATGCATGGGAAAAAGTGACAAATCACATCAAGCCGAAGCCCAAAATTTTTTACTCAAAAATTTACGAGTAGATAAGAAACTGAGAGAGGAAGTATTTCCAAGGATGAGGCCGGATGAAATATCCATGATGGCTAAAACCGACGATTTAATTTGTGCATTTGGTACTAGATATTTCAAAAGTCATAGAGAAAAACATTTTATAAACGTCACCTCTCGTAAGATGAGAGAGCTTGCGAGATTGCTCATAGAAATAAAGAAGTTAAAGCCTTCAGTCAAAAATCTGTTTGAAGCGTTGAGACCAGAAAATTTTGGAATTCTTGTATCAGCAACGAAAAGAGTTGCTCAATTCAACGACGAAAATGAATCTTTCGAGTCAGCTTCTACCGCACTGAATTTGGGCACATCAATAAAACAGTGCTGCCAACTTGCTATTGTTTTTGTTTTGGGAAGAAAACAGATTTACTCAACCCTTTCTGCGGCTGAAGCAGAAGCTGATTTAAAAACTTTAATTCAGTTAATTGAAAGCGAATGGCGTTTTGAAATATCAACTCAGGCTTCAAACGACCTTAACATGAAAAAATGGAATAAAATAACCATGGTACCATTAGCAAGTGACTTGAAAATAATGAAAGAGTATTTAGTTACTCAAGCTAGTTTAGCAGTTAATCAGCTACAATCCAATTGTTCAGACACAGATGCGTATACAACATTACTGGAAACAGTTTTTTGTAGAACTCTTCTGCTCAATAGGAGACGACCAGGTGAGCTTCAAAGGTTATTACTCCACACTTATGTTCAATGTGAAGAACATCCAGAAAATTATGAAGAATTTTCGGAAATGATCACCCCTTCAGAAAAAATTCTGCTACAAAGATTCAAGCGAATAGTAATACGTGGCAAAAGGGGAAGAGGAGTACCCGTTCTCTTCAGTTCCGATATACAGGAACATATTGAAATTCTGATGAGATATCGAGCAAACTTGGTTAGTAAAAATAATAAATACTTATTTGGAAATCCTAAAACGGTACAACCTATCTGTGGCTATAAAGTAATCAATAAATTTGCAAAATTAGCTGGTACCAGAAACCCTCAAGCCATTACGGCTACGAAATTACGTAAGCATCTAGCTACTCTGACGCAAGTTTTAAATATGTCAGAGAATGACATTGAACAATTATCCACGTTCATGGGTCACACTGTTAATGTCCACCGGGGTTCATACCGTTTACCAGATGACTTGTATCAAACGGCAAAAATCTCCAAGCTATTGTTATTAATGGAAAAGGGAGAAGCAGCACAATACAAAGGTAAATGTCTTGATGAAATAAATATAGATCTAGATGTAGATCTCAATGAGAACGACAATGATAGTGAAGATGAGATTCAACCACTTCCCAAAGAGTTGAAAGAAGTTCCTGACTTCTCATTGCCAAGTACTAGTCAATATTCATCAGACACGGTGGTTCAGCTTCCATGTAGTGCTTCAAATTCCATTCCAGAAGGAAAACAAGTCCCCAAAACATCAAAAAGAACGTTAGTTCCTTGGACCGAAGAGCAGAAAACTATTGTTCGTAACTTTTTCGCAATTCACATTAAAAAGAATATACCTCCAAAGAAACATGAGTGTTTAGCTGTCAAGGATAAATATGGAATTGTTTTGGAAAATAAAGATTGGCTCAAAATTAAAGTATTTGTTCAAAATGAGTATGTCAAAAAAAAGCGCTATTAGATATTACTGTAATATTTTTTTATTTTTTGTACTCAAATAACAAAATTAAACAGTTTTTTCAATAATGAACCAATGACATTAATTTTTTTTGTTTCATTTACTCTTCCTAAATTTCTCCTCTCCCATTCCTTCTAAATAGTTGAGTGAATAAGCATGTCATGTGGTCCTGCCACCACCATTCTTTGGCAGAGAGAATCTATCGCGAGAAAAATTGCCGAGCGTTGGAGGCGAGTTAGGCTCAGCAATTTTTTTATTAGAGGTCCTGCACCACCGTATTTCGTCAGAGCGTTCGAAATTGAGAAAGAATAGACCACTAATAAAAAAATTTCAATTAGACATAACCACAAATGCATAACTTACATAGTTATGAAACTGTTGTGTGCCAAACGCCATCAGAATTCAGAATGACGCACGGCAAAATATTAAAAGGGTCCAAATGTCCAGTTTGTTTGAGTTTATTTCAAAGAGAATATCGAAAGCTGGCATGAGTAACTCTCCCCACTATCTTCACTTGTACTGGCAACATCGCAGGACGCTCTTATATTCAATGAATAGATGTCGGTATACACCGAGGACGCTCGGCAATCTATGAAATGAGAGTGGTACCGTATATTATAGACGCCCAGATGATATACTAATGAAAAGACGCCTTAATGTAAATAGAGTGAAACTATAAATGTTTAAAGTCTTCATCTCTTACTTCAAAAAGTATCTTTGGCCTCCCTGCTGTATGAATCGTCAGAGTATATTACAAGAAACTTTCGATAAATATGAGTATCAGAAGATGGACGCTACATGCTTCATCTTTATAGGGACGCTTCAAAGATAGTGAGATGTATATATATATATATATATATATATATATATATATATATATATATATATATATGATAATAAAGTCGCAGCTGTAGGAAAAGTATTGTGTGTAACAGCACTTTTCACACTTGGTGACACAAATCGTCACATGCGTGTGAAAAGTGCTATTTTCAAAACTTGTTGCACAATATACTATTGTTGTGCGCGTTGTGTGTCCTTGCTCCGTCTGTGCGTGGGCTGTTGGTTGGTTTGTTATTAAGTACCGATATAAATTTCATATCGATTCCAATTAGTGACAACAATGATTCATTTTTCAGGGTTTATCAATATTTTTATAACAAAACGGAACTCTGAAAACCAAACAAAAGTATTTCCTCAAAATATCCCTTCCCTAGATATCGAATATGTTCCGTGCGAGGTCCTTCTTTGTTTTGACTTTTGAGGAGGGAAGCACATACCGAGAGAAGGTTAACGTTTATATTTATATTTAAAAATAATCGATCTCAATAGAGAAGGCGTTTAATTTTTAATTGAAGAGTAAGGCAAAAGAAAGGTCTTGTGGGATCCAAAGAATCCATTTCATTACAGTAAAAATATGAAATTTGATGCATGGCAGGAGATTACAAACTTAATGGAATTGCACACTAAAAACTTTTAAAATAAATAATAATAAAAAAATATAAAAACTTCAACAAGGCAAACAACATACGTAGAGAAGACAACAAGGGAGAAATTAATGAAAAACTTCAAGAAGTTATTCGATTATCGATTTATTTGTGTGCGTTGTGTACGTAAACACGTCCTCATATAAATCCTGTGCGGCCAAAATTCCTTTGACGTTCGCAAGAAATCCCAAAGCGGATGGATATCGTGCGTTCTGTTCGCCGAAAATATTTGTGTGTGACCTTGTGCTTCAGGGCGTCCACACTGCAGCGCACGCACAACAAATACACATACGCACACAAAATTTTATTGGTGAGGTAGCTTTAGATCGGGCGAAACGAATAAATAATTATTTTTGGCCTGGAAACTCATAAAAAGCTCTTCATAAACTAAGCAATATCCTGAAAATCATACTGCTGCTATAGAAATTTAACAACTTCTTGCTAAATAAGAAAGGAAAAACCATCTTTATTTAGTTTTAGAAGAAATAAAAGGTATATAATATATAACGTTCTACAAGTTACATGAAAAATATTAATTAAATTGAAACGACTTGAACTTGGATAAGATTAAAACAGAAAAAATATATCATAGTCTTCCTCACCTTCGGAGGAAATCAGAAAAAGAGTAAAGCTTTGTCCACACTATGCTGCTGTTTATTATTTGGCAATGCCAGAAGTAATGTAGACACCGCTGGCATGTGCCATCATGCCGACGGCCAAGCCATCAGAATCGCTCAACTGTCGGTCTCCTTCAAGAAAAGCCAATAAGAACGGAGAGTGAGGACGTGCCAACTGGCATCATGCGGCTTCAAATTAGTAAATCCTCCTTGGTGAACATCGTGTGACTAAACTAAATGCCAACACAGATTTGGACGTTTTTACAGCAATTAGCTTTGCCAACTGTGAGGACAAAGCTTAACAAGAGCCGCCAAGCTAATAAAATCTGAGCTTTTTTAAATTGATTCCGGTTGAGATTTTTTATAAATTTCATTAAATATATAAAACAATTCATATATAGTACATGCACTGCCGTTTTCTCTTCCCATTGGCAGAAACTATTTTGGCAATTACTATCTTCCTAAATTATTAATGCACAAACCTTTATGTCAAAATTGTCCCAGTTTATTAGCAACTCATTGATGAGTATTACGCATTCGTAGTTTCTCATGCGACTACTCCGCAATATCGACTTTTGTTGGAAAAGACGCGAAATTTGTTAACCAAATAAGATGAGTCCTGAAGGCACTAAATATGCCGAATCGAATTCTAAACCTTCATGAACAGATTTTTCGTATTTCCTAAGACCGTTTCCGAATCCTATTTCATATTTCGATGCTGCCAAAACTTTTAGCAAGTAACTCAATGAAAAACTCTTCCATTATTTCTCGTGACAAATTTAAAATTAAATTTACGAAATTTATGATTCTACTTTACTTTTTCAGACAATTATGGAGAGAAGATTGCTATTAATTTAATATAATAATTAGTTTTAGGTATATATTCCGACACAATGTCTCGATTATTTCATTAATATTACTTAAAATTTGAAATGTTGACTAACAGCATGAGAAAAAATATTACCGTTATATAATCCTTGTTTATTTACCTTCCCAAATAGTGTTCGAACTTTCTGATATATTTTTGCAATTTATTAAAAATCCATTTCGTATGAAACTACCCACTAAAGTTGATAGATGTTTATGGCTTTATCAAAAAATAAATCGGATGCGCTATATTGAAACATAAAAATTTGTTTTTCGTTCTTGTGGCCTGAAAACGTAGAATATATATTTCATAAAAATAAAATTTTATGAGTTTCTCTATAAATATACATCAGAAGCATTTTTCCAGGACAGAGCAACTTTATTTCAATCTTAATTTAACTTTAACTCGGGGAATATTACATTAAAAATTCCATAATAAGGAGCAGGATACTCTCCCTTAAATTCAAGAATATTTTGTTGTTTTCTTAATTTGTTATAAGAAAACGAATGTTGTTTTTTTAAAAGTACTTTACACAATTCATATAAGACTTCGCTTGGATTGCTTTGATTGGATTGTTTGGAAAACTATCATATTTTTACACAAATGTGCTACCACCTTTCAATATGACTTGGAAAAATATTTAGACAAATTAATAATGAGTTAATTTATATTACAAAATTATTGGCCATTTCTGAATGTCCATGAAGCTAGCAGGGCAAAGTCTGCAGACCAAAACACGGCTAGATTAATAATAATTAAGTGCTAATTAAATGCTAATTTAATAACCTAACGAAAAATTAAATGCTTCTTTAAAAAAAAACGCATGTTCTACTAGCTTCAGATGAACTCAGCAGCAAACACGATATTCGACTTGTGATATTTATGATACAAAAGACATTAAGGTCGAGGTGCTCAAGGGACATTATTAGGATAGGTGCGAGTTGGGTGCCAAAGATGGTACATGCTCAAAAAAAGCAAGATTATGGCTTACTTTGCTGGATACTACCACGGTGGGTATCATCAATTCTTTGTCTATAAAATAAGTAAAGCTTTTATTATGTCAAAGTATTAATATATACCGGGTGTTCCATGACGTTTTTAACAGCCTGTAACTCAGGAACTAGTGAATATTTTTTTTTGAAAATTGAAACATCAATTGTACCTACAATACTATCATTAGAGGTATATTTCAGATCTGTGACGTCATCTGAGGCGCTGTGACGTCATCGATGTGCAAAAAATTAAATTGGTCAAGGGGGTAAAAATTAGCTCAAATGAAAGAGATTTTTATCCCAAAGTGTGAAATAACGTTATAATAGGTGTTCAAAATGATGTTACTACATGATAAATGCGTAACTAAATTGACAATTTAGCACATCAATACCCACATTATGGTACACCGTTGAATTTGGGACAAAAATCTCCTTCATTTGAGCTAATTTTTACCCCTAATTATTTTTCCTCTCGTTGTTCCTGTTAAATAATCCAGATCCTGTTGTATCCTGACTATACTTTCCAGATCCAGTTGTATCCTGTATTAATTTATCTTATTCCTGTTTTTGGTTTCCTAGAAGATATTGTATGTATTAAATCCCATCTTGAATTGACTAGGAAAATAATCAGAATAAAAAAAGTATAAGTCGTATTAAATGTACCAATTTACTATATTAAATATCGACATTTAAAAACGTTTAAAAATAAAAAAGGCCACAAGTTTTACAATTAATTAGATTTTTTAAAAAACTAACTAAATTATTTAGAATAGAATATAACATTGGAGTAAGGTATGAGAGTAATCATAAGAATTGTGCTAATTGTTGATTTTGTAAGTAAGAAAAATATTACGCTTACCTTATTCTGGCAAATAACTCTTTCACATAAAATAAAAGGTTAACCGTTATTCATTTTGAATATTAATAAATGTTTACAGATTTTTACTGAGTCGTTATCATCAATTTCTACAATCACGCGTTCAATAAAAACACTTCCTGCTCAACAAACTTATCCACAACAAATAATTACATTCGGTCTGAGTTTACGGCAGAAGGCAATAAGAACAAAAAGATATAGGTAAAATTTAAAATTTGTTATAAATATTAAATTAACAACAAACCAAATTAAAGAGCTAAAGTCGAGGTTGGTTAATCTATTAATAAAATCAACTCTTATTGTTCCCGTGCCAGTGGCGGGAAGGACTGCTGATTTTATGCCAGACGGAGTTTAAAATTTCTTAAAATCAATGTAATACAAATCAGAATTTGTTACATGTCTCATCGCCCCATTGTCTATCCACCACCTTGACGGATGAGTAGACTAATCTACTCACATAGCCTCTATCTCGACAAACATAAGTCATGCAACATCAGCTGCTGAAGCCTGTTGGGTTTTCTTTGTTCTTCCGTCAGAAATCCATTTTTGACAATCTTTAACCCAATGTCCAGCCTGTCTGCAGTAGTTACATGAAAAATTATTTTGCTTTATCTTAGCTTTACTCTTACTATACTTCGTGTTAGCTATTAATGCCTCTTGAACTACCGAGTTGCTGTTACCAACCTTCAGAAAGTTCCTTTCGTAAGCACACAGCTGAATAACTAACTCATCGAAGGTTTTCTTAGTGCCTCATCCAACTTGACTGAAACGAACTAAAACTACTAGGTAATATACTTAAAATCTTATAAACTATCATTCAGGTGCTTTCTTTTTTTCTTTGCGTATATTTTAGGCAAAGATACTTTAGTTTTTTCCCGAATGCCTCGCTTGAATATTTGTATTCAGCGGTTTGGAGCGCGTAGAGTTTTCGAATTCGCTTTTTTAGTTTAATAGTTTTTTATATAAATACAATTTTTTTTTTAAACAATTTATAATATACTTTTTAGTAAAATTTTCCGCTCTTTCGCGTGGTGCTATTAGTTTTTTGAAGTTATGCAGTTAGCATACACTTTAGAGCATCGTTTTCTCAGAGGTCAAAGTCTCTCCTTGAATAGTGTTATCGATGGGGCTCGTTACATCGACAGTTGGGATAATGAGTGGATTATACTGAGGTCCAGACATGTTTCCTTACCAAATTTTTGTTGGCGATATTTGTTTAGGTTCAAATGTTATTTTTAGTTTTTTTATTGATCGCTAAAATTAGTCACTTAGAATTCTTCTATTTTCAAAATTATATTTACTTTTTATATGCTCTCACAGTCCGTTTGTTCTTTATTTAAAACTTTCCATTTACAACCGGTTGTTTTTTCTAAGTAATTTATCATTTTCTCTGCTCATATCACAAACAAATGTTACGTATAATTTCAAGTTAAATATTTTTTCCTGAAACGTTAGCTAATGGTAGATTTCCTAAGTGGTTTATAATGTTCCTTTTTTCAACAGAAAATAACATTAGCTACGATAGGGGTGTAAACGACAATAAAATGGCTAGATATCATACCTGTGTTAATGAGCAAATTATATCAAAATAATAAATCTTAATTTTTTCTTATCACGATCACGATTTGCATATTTTCATATTTGTTTCACAATTTATATATTGTAAGATAAATAGACATACTGCAGTAGAAGCAAGTAACATTTGAAGGGCACTAAAAGTGGATCATCCACTTTATAATCTAGACCTAGACCGACCTTCTTGAGATCTTTCTTCTTTTTTCTGATATTAAAAAAATGTGTGCTTTCAAATTTACCGATGATCATGCAGCATATTTACTGTACTTATATTTTTCTACTCTACATTAAAACAATAGTAATTTACATTGCAAGACCAGAAAGTAGTGTTTTGCAGGTCGAGGCAAACAGGTGAGTCCTGGAAGCTTGGAGAGACCTCTAAACACTAATTTTCGGTCGCGTGACGTACAATTTTTTTTAAGACCGGCATTTTGATTTAAACTTAAATATTTATTTTATTTTATATAATAAAGAGATTAACAAATACTGCTCTCGTTAGCCAAAACGCCGTATCTGCAGAAAATTCACAATTGAGTCAAATTAGTTCTAGGATAGATGTATCCTTGGGCGGATCCAGCCCCCCCCCACCCCCCCCCCTCCCCCAAAATAGCATGTAGAAATTATAAAAACAATGTTTTGAGTTATGATAAACTACACCAGTGTTATTAGAACTTTTTCATTGAATTTGAGAATAGCTGATCTGTTCTGTCAGTGCAATATAGACTATACTAAAAAGCAACAGATCAAACAAACAAGTGTAAGAAATGTAACATAACATAACATAACCTACAAATGTCACTTGGTTTTGTTTAAAAACACAAATCATAGAAAGTCAATATGTTATTCCAATAAGAAAGGCATAAATACACCAAATATTATTGAACACAACTATTAAGTAATTTAAAGGTGAAGAAAATATAACTTTGTATTTCTGGAGCTGTAAAAATTTATTAAAATTTCTTTAGCTCAGCGCTTTCGACCGAACGACAGACAGTTCTAAGCTAAAAACGTGAGTTAACACAAACCGAAGTCGCTCTAATTACAAGAGGTGCCCTCACTTTCTATAGTGATGGGTCAAAAACAAACGAAGGAGTAGGAATAGGGCCTAGAACTAGGATGTCAATAACCCTGGGAAACACTCCAACAATATTCCAAGCGGAGCTATTAGCAATAGATTTCTGTGCTCAAGAGTGCCTCAAAAAAAGCCTCAATTCAGCCAGAATATTTATTGCATCTCATAGACAGGCTGCTTTAAAGGCTCTGAAGTCCACAACTTATGAGTCTAAAACAGACTGGAACTGCAAACAATCCCTTAAGCAACTGGCTAGTCACAACAGAGTAACATTGTTATGGGTGCCAGGGCATAAAGGAATTGTCGGAAATGAGATTGCTGACGGTCTCGCAAAAGTAGGAGCTTGTACTCCTTTTATTGAGCCAGAACCATTCTATAGTAACCCAAAAATCCTTATTGTGGAAGAAGTCCGAAAATGAGAAAAGGAAAAGTGCAGCCTACTGGAAAAACATTCCAGGCTTCAGAAATCTGATCTCAGAGTAATCACAGGAATTCTCACTGGAGACTGCTCACTCAGATACTATATCTGTAAAATGGGCAAAGGGGACAGTGGAACATGCAGATTCTGCAATGATGCAGATGAGACGGCGGAACATATTTTTTCTAAAATCGCTCAAGAATGTCTACTTTCTCGGAGCAATTTCAGTCCCCAAAATACGCTATTCTAGTATTTTAGTCAGTTGCTAAGCAACGAACTTTCCCGGATCAGCGTCCGGAAAAAATTTTCCTGTACAAGGTCGTCAAAATCCAAGGATGATAAACTAGAGAGAAGGATGGGCCACTTCCATAAGAAGCAATGTAAATTTATTTTATGGCATCACGAAATACTTTAGTTATGCCGGGTACTAATTGTGTTGTTTCTGGCTGAATTGTATTATGTACAGTATTTCATGACGTCATTTACAGTCTGACAGATTGAGTTAAGTGGCCCATCCTTCTCTCTAGTTTATCATCATTGGTCAAAATCGACGTACTTTCCTGAAAAGTCAAGTGACAACTTAAACCAAAGAAGTCAAAAGTTTTGTCTGATGTACAAATTGAAACCAGATTATGTATACTAAACGAATAAGGTACGTTTAGAATGTAAGAATTTTAAAATTACCTAGATATTTATGTAGTCTTTTCTATTTAAGTTGCTTTAATATTTAGTGTTGCCGGTGAATTTATCAAAATTCCTTAAATTATTGCGATTTCAGAAAAAATAGTATGTTTACCTCATAGTAAAAGCACATTCCCGGACTCTCAATGCTTGTTGGCCTCGGCTTAACGCCTCGGCCAACAATTTGCATTGTCGTCCGGGGATGTATCGCTTTTACTACTAGGTAAACAATGTACTAATCTGCAACTGCAGGGTAATTGTCCGCTAACGCCTTAATTACCTGGAACAGGTCTTCCTAGAGCCTTAATTACCTGGAACAGGTCTTCCTAGAGCCTGATAAGGTTACAGAACTAGCTCCAAAACGGATAATAGGCTTTCTAAAAAGCCTAGATCTTTTGGACTAAAACATAGATATAGGGTATACACAAAAGTGTGGTAAGGCCAATTGAGCCAATCGACCCCTTTGTATACTACAATATACAAGCTGAAAATGTCAATTTTTTTTTAAATAACAAATACTGCAGGAAAAAAAACAATTTTAATAATGAGAAATTAAGTAACGGGAAAAACGTCAAAAGTAAGTTGAAGAAAGAACACCTTAGAAAAAGTGTTTAACAATGTATTGTAATTTTCGTATTTCGTAAAAGAATAAAAATAATCTTTCTAAAAAACTTGGTATTGTAGACGAAGGGACACACAACTTCACGTTCACGAAAGCAAATGATTTGCCTAGATAAAGTAAAGTTTTCTAATTAACTCAAAGAGCATCTATAATGTAAAATACGAAATGTGCACGTACACGTACTGTCCTTGCAATTTTTAATTTAAAGCTAAAAGGAAAAGGTAAGCCAAATATATTTTACTTTTCCGGACAGTACACCGTCCGAAAAAGTACTTTTTCGGACGTGGACTGAGAACTTCTTCTTCTTGTTATTGTGTACTGTCGGTAATTTTTTGACATATTCAAATAAAAAAGCTTTTGCCAGTCCCTAACGTCAATTTTCCGGTCTTGACCGGCGAAACGTTATTTTCTGGACGAAAAATTATCCACAAAGCAAAAAATGGCTTTAATTTTTATGACTTTCTTATGTACAACCACCTATTAATTAGAATAAATCTAGTAAAACTAATTTTATTTGTTTTTCTTCGGCTCGATAAAAGAGTACTAAAAATAAATAACAAAAATATATGTTTCTTATAAATGCTAAAGTTTACAGTTAAACTCACTTTGTCTTATCTCAATCGACTCTTCATGGAGATTGATGCTTCCCTATAACATCCGAAATCTCGGATCCCAGGCACGAAGTTCATGCCGAAGCTTGACAAAAACTCCCTTCGCTTACACGTAAGATGTTTATCCCTATTTCTTGACTTAGGAATCGACCTTCTTATCCAGGATCAAGGGCATGCGATAACGGAATTGGTAATACTTTGATGTGATAAATAGTAGAGGCCAGGAATATTTATTGTACATTATAAGCTTCTAGGAGAGCAATGTATTTGAATTTAAGATGATATTATTAATGTTTGAAATTCTCCGTTCATTGCCTTTCCATTGTGATTATTGTAGTAAACATCCTCATTAAAGTGAAAAGACATCGCCTGGAGCTAACTATAAAAATTTTAATAATGTCATTTATCAATGAAAGAAACACAAACAAGTTGATGACTTCAGTTTGTTTAAAGTTAAAGAGAATAAGGTTAGTGGAAGCTAACGAATGTAGCAAAATGTATAAAATTGAAGATAATGCGTCCGTCATTCGAATTTCGTTTGTGCAGGTTCGGATTTATTCGAATTGTTTGTAAAATTGGTCATATCAATCTTTAAAAATATCCAACTCTAGCGTCATTTATCTGGATTTCCCTGACTATACGAAGTTACTAAGGAAGTTATTGTTCTGTTTTTGTTTGTGTTTTAGAAGTTGTTTACAGTAATTTAATGAAAAATCCCAAGTGGTATTTGTTGGATATTGCAAGTTTTATATGAAGGGTTATTTTCAGATTGAACTACAAATCTTACATACGTATATTGATGTATTATGGCGCCAATAATTAGACTCAAAAGTTTATCAAATAAAGACTGGCTCTTGTGAAAATTATCCAACTCTTTTTATAATATAAATTATATTTTATAGTTTAGTTTTTTCCCTCTAATTTAAATTTGTTAAATGCAACAAAATAGGTATGTGGGGGCACTAAAATAAAAATGGAATAGAAGTTAAATAGAAAAGGAAGCTTTGGAAAATATATCTACAAGAGAAAAATTATAAAAAACTATCGGAAGTATAAAAAAAGGAAATATGTTGAATTGGAACAGATCAACCACCCTGAAGATACTATTCCAATGTCTGAAGAGCACACCCTGTAGATGCGTCTGTTATAGTTCAAATATCTGGTCACCGAGCTTCGCTCTTAACATTCAAATCTACATTTTTAAGCAGTCCAATGAATATATAATTTAAGTATTTTTATAACATGACAAATTATTAATTAATTCGCGAAAATCACGGAGTGGGCGACATCTACTTGAACTACTGAAAGGGAGATAAATAAAAAGTTGATTGGCGATTGGCTTGAAAGTAGGCGGGAAAATTAAAAAAGCTGTCAGTGTTAATTTTCAATTGGCTGCAGCTGTTGTTGACGTTTATCAACTGCTTGTCACAGAGGTTAGTTAAATGCATTAAAAGTTGCCTAGTTTTTGGGGATTTCACCCTTTTAGAGCAACATCTACTGACGCTTGATCTTCGCGAATTGTCACGGTGGACAGGCCCCGTTTCCGGGACGGGCAACAGCAGCGTGTAGGGCACAAGTCCCGTCAACAGAAGATCGCTCAGCTCACTCTATTTATCACTATATAAGAAAAACTCTATGTTCAATTGATTTTATTATTTATTGATCTGCAGTGAAGGAAAATTATAGGTCTGATATTCATACTTGGGTAAAAACCTCCACAAAAACCTGTGACCAGACTCTCGACGTGTGGCAGTTCAGTTACAAAAATAGTTCATTCGTACATTACATTACAATTTGTTCTTGGAAAATACAAAGTCACAATCAACCTTAAAATGTACTATGAAAATAGAGAATTTTAAATGTCTCTTTAAAGTTTCTTGTAAAATAAAAAATTGAAATCTATGTTAATAGTACACGTGTACAAGCATTTATTCTTTTTCTCTCTCTCTCTATGATAGTGAAAACTTAAATATTAAAACTGTCCGCATAATAAAATAGTAGCCGTAAGGGGTAGTCTCACACTATCGGGGAAGGGAAGAACCTTTACCCGATGTGCATAAAGCATTTCCACCCGCCAAAAAAAAAAAAGATTAGCTTTAGCTTAGGTTCGATCTTTGTAATAAATAAAGAAAAGTACGATACGTGTGACATTTTGACATTTGTTACATTCTGACAGGTGTCATATTTTGACATTTGTTCATTTTGATAGTTGTCACGTTTTTACAGGTGTCACATAATAGAACCTATAGTAATAAATCTCAGAAAAGACCATTATAGTGATACCAGTAGTTTTAGTGAAGACAGTGACTTTTAAAGATAGTTCTTGAACTAACTTTTTTTTAATCTTTGAGTTTAGGTAAGTACTGAAGCGTTACTTTTAATGCCAAGAGATTAAAAACAGTTTAATCCCAACATATAATCCTCCTTGTTATTTATTGGTTAAATTTAATTCGTTCAATGTTTAAGTGTCAGATGCATAAGGTTTATTTTTATTTTTTGTAAATAATATAACTTCAAAATTTAATCTACGAAGTGGGTATATATATTTTATATGCTGTGACCTTATTTATATTATAGAAACTTATTTTGCAAAGTACGCCTATGGAATGTGACGGTATATCCTCTCTCCTTTATATTATTACTATAGAAACAAGTTGCCGTTGTTAGGAAATAAAACTAAAAGCTTAACTTTTCTTGTAAATATCTCGGAAGATCGAATTTTCACAGACATGAGACCTACATTTTCTGTCGATTTAGATAGGAATTAGTCTACCCTGAAAGTTTCATTGAATTCTGACGAGTGGATTTCGAGATCCTCTGGACACACACACACACACATACACACACACACATACAAACCTTGCTCGTTTAATAGTATTTGATAAACTAGCTATGAAGTGGACTGTAATACATCTTTCTGTTGGTTAAAGTCGTTGAATAATACTCGACACTTTTCCCAGGAAACAATGAATCTCTGGCCGTATCGGCAAAATGATGGCCCAGTGTATAGCAAACTGTAATGGGATACCTATAATCCAGCCAGCAATGGGCCAGTGAATGCCAAAACTGTGACGTCACGTGGCCATCTTTGTTTGCGCAGGTCAACGATCAGTCTCCAAATCCAAGCCAAATGTAAAGTGTTATATGGAAGATTTTTAAACATAGGATTGTTTTCGATCATTTTTATGTTATTGGTTGTACTTTGTAGTGACTGTGGTTTTTTATGTGTTTCTGAATATTAGACTTTATTACTACTGTACATGAGATGCGAAATGCTTTACTTCCGCTATCGGAAATGTTTTTATTTGTTGTAGTATATTGAATTTTTGAAGAGAGTTTAAGTTGAGTAGCTAGAATCGTTTTGGATTCAAGGTTACTGTGGTTTGGCTCACTGGAGTAGAGGGGGTTTTTGGAATTGTTTTATTTTTGTCATAGGCATAGGGTGTTGATATTTTAACAAATATCAAGCAGAAACTAGAGAAATAAAGCAAAAGTTTTGGGATCAGTTTGGAAAACTGTTGGAGAAAAATAGTGGAGTAGATCTGGTTTTGAAACCGAAGTCGCTCCTTTCGAAATTTTTTATGTGACTTCATAGATTCGAGGTCCCTCTTTCACGTGATTACTATATGAAAGCTAAGGGTGGTGTGGAGGGGGGGTCAATTAACATGTAAAGATATGGAAAATTGGTTTTTCGCTGAGTTTTATTCGGATAGAAACGACTTCTATATATAAAATAAAGTGCTCGCGAAAACACTTAAACTGAAACGGCATCTAATTTTACAGCGGCTCAGCGAGCGCACTCGATTTTATAAATATATCACGCACTCCTGCAGTCCTCTATAAACTTAGAGATTTGTGGTAAAAAAACCTTCAAAGAGAACTGATTGCCCTTGAAAATGAGCCTAGCACGAAGTCACTTCCTGATTATCAGATCGAGTTCTTGTAGGGCTCAAATCAAAGAGAAAAAAATTTCGCAACCGATGGCGAATAAAAATTTTTCCTAACTTTACTCTTTCGTTGCGAAAAACAAAAATTAAAATTTGCAAAATCCGAAATTCGGTTGCCATTTCCTTAATACATTCTGTTGCAGTGTCCTCATGAAAGAGTTTGCCATTTAGATGACTCGGAATGGCCAATAATTAAAAAAGTTACCTCGAGTCAAAAATTAATCCGTGGTTGCCCTCCTCCACCCCAAATTTTACTAGCGGGTTGAAATTTTGACATAATGCTTGGGTCATGACTATCTATCGGATGAAAAAAAAAGTCTGGAAGTCGGGTTTTTTCGCCAGGTCGACTCCACTAAAAGAAGCTAGCCATAAAATCAGCGTTAAAAAAGAAATACAACACAAGAAATTAAGAAGATTTGGATATTTAGTAAGGATGAGGTAGGAGAGGCAAGTCAAAAACATCTGGGAAGAGAAACCTTTGGGAAAAAGCAGAAAAAGAAGATCAAGAAGAAAGTGCAATTCAACTATAAAGAACATTATAAGGAACAAAAGGAGAAAACTGGAACTAGGGAAAAGAAAGGGGAGAAAATTGAAGAATTTTGTAAAAGTATGGGTATTTATATGGAAATAATTACGCAGGCACACAAAAAAAAAAGTTGTCAGACCCAAAGACTTGACACTTGATAAGCCAGAATTGCGCTGAAACCACTGTTTTTTCGTTATGAGGGGATCATCATTAATTGCACAGGCATACAAAAAATAGTGGCCAGATCCAATGATTTGACACATGTTTCTCGATGTATTTTGATGCGCTAAATCCAAATCTAAAGTCAGAATAGCACCATGAAACACCATAAAATTTAATTACCTCTACCGTTAAAAGGGAACATGAGCTGGACATATATCGACCCATAGGAGGGTCCACATGACAGATATGATAAGTTGAAGTTGGTCTGCGGATGGTTGGACCGAATTGGACCCCAGAAAACTAACACCACCCACAACTTACCCCCTTCCAAATCCAATGTAGGTTCTAACTAGGGAGTCTGACCCCATTTGGAAAAAGTGGGGACCTAGGAAGTACGCACTGGAGCAATATACTGGATTTGGCCTACCACCCACCTTCCCCAAAACCCCCCGAGCTGATGGAGAAGTTTTTTGTCTCAAATCCAAAATGACAGAAAGCGGCTATATGTGAGACGGATTTAGTAATGCCGCCAACCAGATCCCAACATCCCCCCAGGAGTAGGGACCCCTAGGAAATGGAAATAATACGGAAAATATTGATTCAAAAATTGTCTGGTCACTATTTTTTGTGTGCCTGTGCAATTAATGCTGATCCCCCAAAAAGGAAAAAACGGATTCAGTACGTCGACATGCATAGAAAAACATGTCAAGTCTTTGGATTCAAAGATCAATAAAAGATAAACATGAGAGAAGAGTTGTAAGTCAACTCCAGATACTAATCGTGCTAATTATATTCATCTTATAAAACTAGCAGCAAACTTTTAAACTGCGTAATAATTTTACTATTTTCACTGCAGAGGCGAATGCGATACTCGAAACTTTAAATTTTGTTCCTAAGTCGGTTGTGAACTCAGCTATAATCGCTACTGATTTGTATTTCTTCTTAAAATCGATTAAAGGAAAATCAAATACTGACCAGTACTTACAATCACGCACCAGAACAAGAAAACAGGAATTATAAGGTTGAATCCGCTCGATTATATGAAAGCGCAAGATGCTAATCTGTCACCAATAGAGAAATTCAAAGTTTTATCCCAGTGATCGATCAGCTAAGTTTTTCTCTTACTGAAAGGTTGCGTGCGTATGATGCTCTGCTTTCGAGATTTGGATTTCTGAAGAATTAGTTAAAGTTTACAAAGACGATTTAGAACCTAGCCTTGGTAATGAGTTGGTCCAATTTGTATCGTTGATAGATTTCTACAAAAAGGACTATCAAAAAGAACAATCTAATGTTCTATTATCAAATTCTTGAAAATCAAAACATTGAAATTACACTGATTATTTCCCTTACCTGTCAAATATCAATTTTTAACCAATCACTTGCTTGGAAACTGATTTGACGCAACCAATCAAAACAAAATAAAGCGACTATTCACCTTGGTTGTAAATATTCGGCTATTTGATCATCGTCCTCAATATTCACCTGAAGGACGGTATGCAACAATAAAGAAGCAGCCCGTAAATTTCAAATTTTTCAAATAAAACCTATACTAATGGTATTATAAAATTGCTTATAGTTAATAAATTATCGATCTTTAGTAGCAAATACACAAATCCAACTGATTTCGCACTTTTTCTGAAACTATAAATATATTGATTCATTCCTTTCTATGTATAACGCGACCTTGACAAATTAGCTACTATTTTTATTACTACTAAATTTCTCGTATATTTTACAATTTGTCTCGACAATTTTGGCATTAATAATCAAAGAATAACTCCCTCGAGCTAAAGCTCTCGGGAGTTATTCAGATTATTAATGCGAATTGATCCTAAAATAAACTCGAAATTTAGATACAATAAAAATAGTCGGCTATTTGTCAAGGTCTTGGGATATTACTGTCGACTATTTCACGCACTTTTCAAATGAACCAATCAGAAGCTCCGGTCAAGTTCAAATTATCGATAACACCAAACTCTTGACTCTGATTGGCCTGTCAAGTTCGGTGTTTTCAGCATATATGTAGATATTAACTACGAATATTGACCAAACGCCACAAGAGCAATGTTAGAAAAGTGATTTTATACGTGTTCCCTTGTCTAATAGGCACCGATGGTCGAGGGCGCATGCGCATAAATCAATCCTTTCCCCCCCTATCAATATTGTAGTTAATATATACCGGGTGTATCAACGATACGTGCGTGGAGTATAGCTGCTTCCCTTTTTCAGATACGATAAGGTGTTTCAAATAAAAGTTGTAGATAGCGATGAAAGTTATGTTCAAAAAATAACTACCAACCCATAAATCTGTGACTTATCAAAGTTATGTTTTTTTAAATGAAACACCCTATATATTTTTACTCGATTGAATTCCTTCGGAAGAGTGCTTCTCAAAAATATAGGGTTGTATGGGTTTATACCAGGTGGTTCTAAAGTTAATCATTCTTTCATGTTCTTGTAAATATTATAAAAATTGTTTACTTTCTGTTTCTATTACAATTTCCTTTTGTTGAAACATATTCTTTTCAAAATTATATGAATGTGTCAAACAGTAGCCTACTCGATTCTTTTTTTCTTTTAATTAGACGCGTACAATTATTGAAAGTATATGGATGTGTCAAATTTTAAGACAGCGGCCTACACGATTCTTTCTTTTCCTTTAATTAGCCGCATACAATTATTAAAAGTATATGGATGTGTCAAATTTTAAGACAGCGGCCTACTCGATTCCTTTTTTTTTTCTCGAATAAACCGTCAACATTTCTTATTTTGCAATAAATCTTGCAAATTTTACAAAATAGACCCAACAAACCCTATATCAGCAAAAAGCTCTTAAAAAATGCCATGCAATGATGTAATAAAATATAGGGTGATGCATTTGAAAAAGTCGAGTTATTGCTATTGGTAATTTGTAATTTTCAAAAAATCGTAGTAGGCCGTAGAACGTCGACTCCGAATTCGCCTACAACTCAGAAGATGCGCTAAAGCTTAAGGAATCGACTGGAAAAAAGTTGATTAAGTTATCTTGAACAGTTCTGAAGTTCTGAACTTTTTGACATAAGTCAAAAAATATTGCAGGTAAGTCTAAGAAACCCGGGTGCGTTATATCGACAATTTAATGGCGAATCTAAAAATGTAAAAAAATGGGGGTTGCCATTTAAAAAATCAGAACTTAGTTGTGTATCTTATTTGGGACATCCTGTATATAAATAGAAATATTTTTAGAATGTGCCCCATTGTCGGTCTTATCGTTAAAAAAAAAATCAAACCGATAGCTTGAATAGAAAAAAAGTTATGGAGCATGCACGTACCCCTGGGTCACCCTGTATAATTGATAAAATAATCTACATTCCGGATAGATGTTACAGAAACTGCTTTTAGCCAGTAGAATATATGCAGTTCGATCTGCGACTCGAGAGTTTTCGAAGGAGAGGTTTGTGGAAAAAAGAAAATGTGAAACACAAGAAGTGAGCAAAAGAATAAATTAGCGGCAAACCAACGACGCTGAAGGAAAAATAGAATTAGAGGATTTCTTCGCTCTACAACAAGATCAATTTTAATTGAAGTCGTAGATAGACTTAATTTATGCATAGCTCAAAACAGGTGATTGTTTGAACATCTACGGTTTTTTACATTTTTTTGAGATTATTTTGTTCCATGTTTGTCCATCATTTTTCATAATTTCCTTAAAAATTAGATGCATTACCGGTGAAAATCAAGTAGGCAAACCCTACATTTTCTGGAAGCTCATAGTGTGAACTATTCTGGTATGGCATTATATACAGGGTGTTCCATTTGAAAAAACTGAGAAAAAAATGATCCTGAGTTTTGGTTACCCCTGTATGGGAAAATGCCATTTGGTAAATACACCATTTTCGAGGATATTTGGTGAAAAAATTTTGTTATTCCTAGTTGAATTTGAGATATCGCATCGTTGATACACCCGGTATATATATGGTTTTCAGATTTGTGTATGTGACAGTTAAACGTCAAATATAAATAATCACGCCGTGCATGCATTTAAAAATGAGCAGATTTGGGATTTGGTTCAATGTCAATGTTTCCTGTTTATTAAACTTTATTAATTTCTCTGATCAACTTCTTACCTTTTTTGCTAATTTCCTCTAATTCTGCCGAATTTAAGATTTTTACCTATTACTTTGTTTGTGAAATAGTCTAATAAAATTCCATACGAGATTGAATTTATCTCATAAGTCTATTTCTTATATTTCATAACGAAACTGAGTTGGTTTCTTCTTCAAGAAACTCAGTTGAGTTGACAGACTTATCGCGAAAATTCAATCACTTGTGGTATTACTACTGAAAATTTCACACCTCTACTTTTCAACCAATACGATACCTTAATTTTGACTAGTTACCATGGCAACTAAAAATATTTCCGGAATTTACACTGTCGAATCCTTTTGAATTAACATACAAAAGCCTACTATTTAAATTTCAAAACCATCAAAAACCGTCATAGAATTTTTTTAATAATATTTTGGTGTGAAATTTCCTTACCGAATACCACTCTAGCTTCAATTAAAAACAGAAAAAATTTTGTTAAATACAAATATTTTTTAAAAAATTCTCGTTTCTCGAAAAAATTTCCAGTAATAATTGAAGCTCTAGTGGCATTATAAGTTAAAATGTACTTGGTTTTGATGGTGAAAGAATTGCACTGGAGAACGCTCATTTTCCAAAATGAAAATTGTAAAAAATAGGCGGCGAACTACGATGAGATAAAGCCGCCTATCAAGGAAAAAGATTGTTTATCTTGCTCGAAAAATAATTAGGGGCCTCCAATCTTTTGCTGCACCAGGGCCTCCACACCTTTTGATCCGGCGCTGTGAAAATTGGATCCCAACATTTTGGGTTTGATTTACATAAATAAATAAACACTAGTTTGAAAATAAAACAGGCGTCGAATGAATCATGTAAAGAAAATGATTATTTTAAAACATAACTTTTATTAAACACAAAGTTTATCATTTTAATTATTTTTACATCAAAAGTATATAATTTTGAATAATTTTTATAGTAATACAAATTTTATTATTAAATGGTTTATAAAATAAATGTTAGTAAAATTTACCGCTCTTTCAAGTGGTTGTATTAGTTTTTCCATTTTTTTTATTTTTCGAGATATAATGCAAATACCAAATTTTCGATTTTGTTTTCGCAATTGTGAATTTAGCATACACTTTAGAGCAGCAAAGATTATTTTATCGGTTTCTACACCCAAAAAAGTACCTAAGCTCCTAGTTTCAGCGATATCACATTTTATGAAAGATTTTGGTAGTTAGCAAAATCTTCCTTTTATAATGGAATCACCTGACTGATAATATGTGTAATCCATATGCCATTACCTTGATCTATATTTATCCATGTGATATTGGCTAATCTGTAAAATTTTTTAGAAACCTCAAGACACCAAAAATACCAAACTGTTTTTGTTTACTAAAAATTAATTACTTAAGTTGGTTATCAAAATTCTAGATTACGTTCCTCCTGGGGAAGAATTAGGTCGCATCCTCAAAATTTTCTGGAGGCGCAAACCGTGTGAAATATCGTGACGTTCATTCAGACTTCCTCGCTTACAATCGGCAAATAAATTGCCGTCAAGTCAGCCAAGGTAGTTATTCCGCGGTTGTATACAATGCCTAATGTTCGTACTAATTAAAATAGAGGTGATTAATTTAAGCAGATGCGATAGCAAAGATTTGTAAAATATATATAGGAGCTCCTTGAGGTGATAAAATAAAAAATAATTAAATTTATATAGACTTTCTGATAAGAAATAGTTCAGGTTTCGACTATTAGTCCTGGACCTGCACTAAGGTCCTGTAGGAAAGTTTGAGTATGGAGAAGTTTTCTTCAGGAATGTTTAGTAGGTGTCCTAGTAAGTTTTTTGGACTTGGGTGGACATCCGCCACCCCGTACATTTTCCAGCTATGACGTCATCAAAGATGGCGGCCGCCGGAACACAGAAATTCTCATATTTCAGGCAATACTTGACCGATTTGCACGCACCAATTGTTACTAACCAGTTAGTAACACGTTAGTAATCAGTTTAGGCAACTCGACATGGTGACTCAATTTTGACTTGAATCACGCAGTTTCTAATTTTCATCTGTCAAGTGTGTAAAATATTATTTATTTTCTTTCAAAATATTTTTTTTCACAATGAATGATCAACTAATAAATATAAAATTATTGGAAGAAGTTGAAAAATCTCCGTATTGTATATTTTTAAGCTCCTAGGCTGCTCCAAGAGGGATGAAACTGATCATTTTTGGTGTGAAATAGCAAAAGAATAATAATAAAAGAATAATAAAGTCGAATCGGTATCCATTTTTAGTCAGATTGTGAATAATAGATGTTTTCAACCATATCTGTAATCATAGATTACTGATTTCGATCACTATTGAGTAGACCGTGTTTGCGGATGTAGCATCACTAATCAGTTAGTAACCGGTCAGTAATTTCAGTTTCAGTTTCTTTTGAGTAGCTCCATGTGTACTCCGCCTTAGGTCAGATCACAAAAGAGACCCTCGCCAATTTGTAATAGCATTATAGAGTTCATTTATTACTCTGTCTAAGTTGGCAGCATTGTGAACCTGATTGTCTGCTGTTGACAGCTGTGATTGTAGATATATTAATTGTTGGAATATTGTTATTTATATCGTAGTTTTTGTGAAGTGAAGTTGTGGTTTTCTGATTTTAAACGTAAATTGTGTCCTGCTAGATATTTATTTGTAAAGCTACTTCATAAAATGTAGTAAGATTTTGTTTAACAGTAAATATGGTTCGTGTAAGGAAAAATAGCTCCTATAGTAAGTATGTTTCAATCCCTTAAAATGCTGAGCCTTAATAGGGATATTATAAAGTTGAAGAGAGTCTCAACAGACAGTGTTACAGACTTTAAACCAGGTGGGAAAGCATGCGTCATATGTAATAACGTTGGTGATAGTGAAATAAGTTCAGAAAATCGTAGGAAATCTGGTAGGAAACGTGAACGTTATCACAGTCCTGAAGGAGGAGACGTTTCTAATCGAGACTGTTTATTATCTGTAACCAGAAATCACATAAACAAATATACGAGAAGTATAGAATAAGTGAATATCCAAAAGCAAGATGATGTTTTCACCCGTACATGTGACTTGGATCATGTATCAAGCGATGTTGGTGCAGTGCTACTCTGTCATGTCAACTGCAAGGTGGCGGCACTGTCATACATATCGCCCAAATTTCTGAAGATGTTCCATTGCATGTCCAACTCAGCAGTTTCTGGGGGTCTCCAAGGAACAAGTTGAATTTACAATTGTTCATTGCCAATACACTGATAGCTTCTCTAACTGAAACATCATCTACTACCAACTACACGTTCAGTGCTTTTTATGGTGATGAAGAAGATGAGGTCACCTTCAATTGTGCATCGGTGCAAGGTGGAAGACAAGTGAACCATCCAGAATTAAACTGTATGTCAGTAGAGGAAGCAGACTTCAGAATGCTGATTCATTCAAAGCAGGCAATACTGTGTAGGTTCAAAAAAGTCGTTCTCGTTAGTGCGGATACTGATATAATGGTGTTAGCTTTGTTTCACTGGGCTACTCTTCATGAACTTGGTGTTCAAGAACTTTGGGTGCGCACTGGAGTTGGTGATTCCACGCGACTTTTGTCTGTTCATGATATGCTCTTTGCTTCCAGCCATCCACGCATTATCTGGATCAGATTATACGAGTAAGTTTGGCACCAAAAATCCTCGTTTAATAGTATTTGATAGACTTTCTGCCTGGATCACCATATATACAATGCATATTCGAGCTTCGATCGAACAAAGCTGTTAAATAAGATTTTTAATGTAGAAATATCGGAGAATTTTTACAGTTTCTTGTGACAAACCCTAAACTTTTATTAGCAGATGACACCATTGATTCGATATGTTTAATAAAATTAAGCTAGGGATCAAAGTATATTCCAAGATCTTTCACAAACTTCGGCCTGTTAAGAATAATATTAAGCAATTCATAATTAAAAGTAAGAGCAGTATGTCGCCAGGTAAAAGACATAACAGAACATTTGTCTGGATTCAACGGAAGTGAATTATTTTGACACCAATTTTCTATATCACTAAAACCGACTAAAACAGTTTTGGGGATGTAAATAGTCATTGAATTAACGAATTTCAACATTGATTCCTGCGGAACTCCTGATGTCTGATGGAATTTATCTGATCTAAAACTGCGACACTGGAGATACTGATGTCTGTCCTTCAAATAGGAAGACATTAGTAGATGTAGCTGTGGATTTAAACCTATAGAAGACAGCTTCTGGAGTAAAATGACATGGTAAATTCTGTCGAAGGCCTTAGAGAAGTCAGTATATTTTACATCTACTTGCCAAGACAAAAGTGGACTGTATAAGTAGGTTACCTTGTATTTGCCGCTACCTGTTAGTTCTCGTAAACGTTGAAGAGTAGAAATAAAATGAGACACTTAAAAAACTCAATTTTTAGGTTATATCTCTGAATGGTTCAACAATACTTTATAATTTATGTCTTTACAAAAACTGGTATTAAGAATTAAAGAAGTAAAGTAAATTTAATGAGCCTTTATTGATACCTAGTTAATTGTTGGATTCAAAATCATTACCTGAATAAAAAACAATATTAATCTGAATAAATTTACAACTAATAATTATGATTTTAATAGTAGTTCCAACCCTCTTAACATGTTTTGTTCAATTGAAACCAAATACAAACATCTGTTTCCGAAATTTTCGTTCCAATTGAGACAAATCACTTGTCTTTATAACTTTTCGTAGCAAGAAATTGGCCTTAAAGAGCCGTAAATTAACCCTAATAAAATAGAGATTTAGCACCGAACTGCTCTTTAATATTACATCACCCATAAAAGGTCTAATTACCCTCAAAGTAGGTGACGGGCCTTAGATCCCGATTTGATGAATACTTCTTGCGGTTGAAACATTTGCTCAACTCCAGAAGTTAGTGCTTTGGAAAATATATTAAGTTAGGACCACTTCTGGCAAAGTTTTGGCTAGTTCGAGACAATCTGGTTTATTTATGAAACCTCCTGAATGGAGTTCTAAATACTGCTATCGCAGTTGTGCAGTTGTTGCGGTGTTTACAATCATTTTACATAATTTACAATTATAAAAAAGATACTAATTGTTTTAGAAGGCTATTTTTTAGAAATGTTAACCTAATCTTACATCTTGGCATGGTTACAAATTAAAGTTGTGTACTTAAAAGGTCAATCAAAATTGAAAATAGTATTTACAATATCTCTTCTCGATTAATAAAAAGAAAACAGTAGTTTATTTTTTTAATATTTAAAAATGCTATATCTTCAGGGCTAATTTGTTTGAATACGGACCTGCATTTTTATTTTGTATTTTAAAAGTCTACTATCCTCAATTCTGTACTTAGTTGGAGGTTTGAATATTCTTTTAATTCACATTCAATCAATTTTAACCGACAACAATCAATGTTAACAGACTTTAAGAAATATAATTTTGCTCTATAGTAGGGGTTCTCAAGCTGTGGTACTTTACAATATTCTTAGTGGTACAATTTTTACAGAAAAAATTGAATTAATGTAAAATTGCGCCCAGACATACATATGTTTTTCAACCGCTGCTCTAGAGTAATTACTTAAAATGACTTCCGCTAATGTTAACACAAGCTAATAATCTTCGTTCGAAAGAACCACAAACTCTTGGGATTAGTCTATGATTTTAGAAAAACTATACCAAAACTCAAATGCGAGGCTTTTACCAGAGTAAATTTTTGCCTACTTGTCCTCACAGGTATTGAATTACATCGGTCCGGATGCGTGTTTAAAACCCTACTAGGGAGAGTCCAACCCTTTGATTTTGTTATTCAATGAGCTGTTCATTCCTAGACCAGTTTCTGCATTGTTGTGCCTCATCAGTAAGAAGTGGACAGCTCGGCAGGGCATCCAAGCCATGTCTGAACACAGTGCTCAGTTTGTCTCGTTAGAGTTTTGTTGTGCCCGTGGATTTTCGTTTTGTGTATCCATTATATCTTACCATGTTTTAAATTTTAAGGATTTTTACTCGGGAGAGAACTACTTTTGAGCTCTGAGGATGAATTAAATTCGAAACGTTGGCAAAGAAACAATAGTTTTTTCTTCAACATATACACTGATCTCAATCCGAACTAAACTCCGGCAAAAGTACAAATTTGTACCGTGCGTTCTGACTACAACTCCGGCTACCATATTCCAATAGACTAAGTACTTGTTGGAACAAACTATGATATGCGAGATTTTTTTATATTGTATCTAGAGCACCGATTGCTAAGATCATAAGACTCATGTTTTCTGTAGGCATTGTTACTGTTTCCCAGCTCCACTTTAGGAACAACTGTGAATTAGAAATCAACAATACATGGTTGAGCAGGGAATCACAACTGGTATATGATTTTATCACATCCCCAACAAGTCATGCATAAGTTTCAAATATTCCGTGCCCAAGGATGAAGCGAGAGAGATATATAAAAAGTTAGAACATGGCGTCCAATTTATGCTGCGATGCATGGGCGTACCGTCACAGAGGGAAATGGGATGTAACAAAATATATTTATTTTTTTAACGATTTTAATTTTACCATGTCGGTTACACAGGAAATTTACAAAACTAATGAAAATATATTTATTTCATCAAATGAGTAATCATAGTGCATATAAAGAATGCAGTGCTCTGCTATAAATTATATAATCACTTGTGGAATTCTCATAAAATGTGAAATTAAAAAATTATACAAGAACAATGGTAATAATTTTTAATGGAAATATAAAATCTTTATTTATAAAAAAGTACTATAATTTTGAACTGAAAATAAAACAAAAAAAATTTGGAATATTGGCTCATAAAATCTTAATTTTCTGTGAATAATAGAACTTTGGCTTGTAAATAACTGACGAAAACAAGTATGTGTTAAGTTGGTCGTTGAAACTGTATCAGGATGTACCGAAACAACTTGATTATTAAAATTACGGTTTGAAGTAGCATTATTACTCAATTTATCATTTGAAAAGAATTGTGACAAGTACCTACATTCGGGATTCAGGTAGGAATAGGAAACTAACTACAAATTAAACAGTGATGGATTATTAGTTGGTGTGGTTCCAAGATAATTTTTACATAGATTTAGGATTTTGGCAATGACGGAAAAAATTAGAATAACTTTGACAACATTGAAACAAGAAATATAAATTTAATAACACTGCGCTTACAATGTTGCTTGTTGTTGGCGAGTGCCGAAATGTAAACAATCTTATTTATACTATATGGCTTTTATCAATTCATTTTTGCCTTTAGTTAGACTCGCACCCACTACAGATTTGTATCACTATGCTTGTATGAAACCATGTTAAAACTATTTGTTGCTCTACTTTTGGCACCTTGTTTGTTTTTTAGTTCCCACTGTATTTGTGAATTTGTCTAATACGAGGATAGTTTGGTAAGTCGGTGATAAATAATCTTCAACGTTAGAAAACGAGTAAGGAATTTAATTTATCAGATTCGACATCCTCAGACCGATTTCTGCCTTTCGGCTTCGTCAGTTAGGCTTTTCGAATCCAATAAATAAAATTCCAAACTCCTACAAGTCAATAGCTATATCCGCTATAAGATAAAATTTTTAGATGTGCTGGCAGCACATCTAAAAATCTTCAACGTAACCTTACACCCCAATATACAAGTTTCTCTATCAAGTCCTTAAAAAATATGATTTTTGAAAACCCTTTTCTTGGCCAAATGGGGATCTTTAACTAATTACTTCATTAAAACGCTACATAATATGCGCCTATAATCGTTTTTCCGTTCTCCAAATAGTCGATGTTACGTGAGCCATTCAAAAATACGTTTGCCATAACTATTTCAGCAGATTTGACATTGGCCTTTTTTCACCACGAGAGGTTCATTCCTTAAACTGCTTTTGGTCTCTGGTGTATTGTAGTGAATCTATGTTTCATCAACAAAGGTAAATCGACGCCGAAACTTGTTTAGATTGTGCTAGACGGGTTTTAAAGCAGTCAGCAAACTCCCAATGTCAAATAATTATGTAAAGTGTTATGTATCTGTTAAATCGAGGCCCCAATGGCATAACTTGTGCTAGTACGACCACAACCAAATTTAGTAAACCAATTTTGAATCAATCAATACGATGGCAAGGATTCTTCATAATATTTGCCGTAGTTTCAGAAATTACTTTTCCATTAAAAAATAATGCTTAATGAATACCCAAAATTTATGTTTACAGAACACTGCCAGATGTCAAAAATAATCTTTCTTTGGAACTATCACAGACGCCTCTGAAATTTATCACAGACCTATCAAACAACCCTCTTAATATTTATAATTCATATAGAAGGAATTTAAACTAAATATCAGATTTTGGGTAAAATTAGACACTTTCTTTTATTACGGGTTATTTAAAACATACAATTATAAAACAAATAAAAAATATAAACTTACATATAAATACTAATCAGAGATTACAAAAAAATGAAATAGTGATTACAATGGAGTTAAATCCACGTATGGAATAAAACATCAGACTTTTACGTTTTAGTTGACGATAAAAGGTGCTTTTAAATTTAACAGACACTTGTAATCATGATTAAATTATAACCATTAGCGAAAGTATCAAAAGCTAATTCTGTTAAATTAAAATTACTCAGCTCCCAAAGTACAGCCTTATAATTCTCTCATACGTATCGTTACATTACCGATAAATGGTAGCACATTTGCAAATTTTATCTCATATTAACCTACGGGTGTTTGGTCGAAGCCGAAAGGCAGAAACCGGTCTGAGGATATCGAATCGAATCGGAGATATCGATTAGTGTCCCAAATTTTTTAATCATCTAAAAAGACTTCGAATAGCGATAGTCGAGTGGCGTCCCAGTCTTACCAATCGAATTTAATATACTAATCTGGTTTTCTCGTTGAATTCCAAATAAATAATAATACATTAGATGTATTAACAAGTATCTATTTATTTTTAATAAAATGCATTATTAGAAAGAATTTTTTTTAACTTTTGTATGCCTAAAAAAATTATTTTACTTACGAATCTTAAAATAGTTACCTACTAATTTTACAAATTCAATTTTAGTCAGATCTTTTTAGTACCGTTCGGGTAATACATACAGTATCTCCAATTTAACAGCTTTAAAACGCGGCATCTTTGATGCTACCAAAAAACCGTGACCCTTTAAACGTAAGCGGCATCCTTTGTCTCAGTCAACATCGACCATTCTATTGGTTGGAGGGCACAACAATTCATTTTGCCAAAAAAGCAAAGTACCTAGGGGTAGTTTTCGATCAAAGGCTTACATGGAATGCCCACACAACAAAAATCGCCAAAAAAGCATCTATCGCACTAGGCAGGTATAGGAGGATGTGTGGCAAGAACTGGGATATGGTTCAGTGGTATGGTGGCCAAAGACTTTTCAGTCAGGCATAAGGCAGTTAACAGGCATACAAAGACAAGCGTGTCTCAGTGCCACAGGGGCCATGAGAACCACCCCCACGGCCGCGATGAAGGTCATCCTGAACCTACCACCTGAACCTACCACCATTACACATATACACACAGGGAGACGCGGGAGCGGTCACCTACAGACTTATGCAAGAGCTAAGGGCGGATCCAATTACAGGAATGCCCAGCGACACCTTGGTAACTAAATACAATTTCAACAGGAAATACGAAGTCAAAGTACTGGAGAGAGAACACTGGGAGGGAGGAGCTCCCATCACTGCAGCAACAATCTGGTACACAGACGGCTCGAAGACCGAAGAAGGAGTCGGAGCCGGAATATACGGGCAAAGACCAAGGATAATGATCCCAGTGAGCCTGTCAAAAGACGCCACAGTATTTCAAGAATAAGTAGCACCAATACACCTCTGTATAGGAGAAATAAACAGACAAGACAGCATAGGTCAGTCCGTTGTTGTTATATTCTCCGACAGTCAGGCAACACTAAAAGCACTAAAGGCCACCCAAGTAAACTTCAAACTTGTGTGGGACTGTGCCTGTGCCCTGAATGAACTAGCTAATCGCAAGAAAGTGACCTCGGCATGGATTCCAGGATACAAAGGGCATCGAGGAAATGAAAAAGCCGACGAACTGGCCAGACAATGCTCATCAATGGCATTCTATGGTCCAGAACCCTTCTGCGGTATAGCAAAAACAATAGTTAAAAAAGCAATCAGTAATTGGGTGGAAAAACAGCCCAAAGCTGGTGGGAACAATCCCCATGACAGAGGCAGGAAAAAAGGTTTCTTAAGAAACCATCGCCTACACTCACGGCAGACCTACTAAGCAAGGACAGAAGGTCCGTAAAAGCAATAGTAGGAATGCTTACAGGCCACTGTAAACTCAACAAGCATATGAAAAACATAGGTCTGGCAGAAGAAACCACATGCAGGTTTTGCCAGACAGAAGAAGAAACCTCAATCCAAATTATATGCGAATGCGATGGAATAGCAAGGACAAGGTTTTCACAAAAGAGAAAGGAATAGCCAAAAGCAGAGAGCTACGTTGAAAAGCCACTGTCAGGTATCCTAACCATACTTAAAAGGACGAAGCTCGCGCAAGTCATCTAATTATCAGGGGAACCACAATAGATCTGCAAAGGTCACAGTGGAAATAGGCCGTAGGGCCACCCCTTTTTACATCTAAATCTATATCTACATCTACATTGGTTGGATATTAAAACCAAGCAGTGATAAGACAATGTGCAGTCTATGCCTACAAGTGAATAGGATCGCCGATTAGTTAAAACATTATTTGCTCGGGTAGCCGACCCATTACTCGATTAGCGACTGCACACGTTTTTATTTTTTTAATTTAAACGCTTTCCTCTCTCTGGCTCCCGAGCTATATATTAAAGTAGAACACTCGACAGATACTTGAGAACTACACTTAATTTGGATATTTGTTCGTCAAGAAAATATATGGATGCCTTTATAAAACTATGTAATAAACCGCGAATGAAAACTTACACAGGCATTTGTTGTGCGTTGGAGACTGCTAGAGTTTTCGGCCGATATGTGTGGAGGAAATCTAGATTCATCGGATATGTAGTTATCTATTAAGTAGTCTGCATATTCTATGACCCTCATTTCAAAACAAATTTTTAATCTCTTGATTATTCTAGCTGGGGCGCTACTCGACCGTCTCATTTTTACCCGTATTAAAACAGGTAAAACGTGACGCTTAAAGAACACTATTTACCACGTTCTTGGTTTTAATCTAATTAGGACCCCATTTGTCGATTTAAGCACAGTTTCTGGACTGAAAGCCAAAGTATGTTTTGGGACTGTAGGTAAAATTTCAAAATTCCTTAAAAATTTTGATAATGTGCTTTTCATTTCTAACATGGCGAATTTCTGACCTAAAAATCATAGTAAACTTATACTATCGATTAAATATTAATGGGTAAAATGTGTGTAGCAATAGCTTATTACGATACTTTTTTATTAATAGTAATAAAATGTATGTCAGTATTTACCAATGCAATTTCTGGGTCCAGCACTGAAAGGAATGAACAAGAAAGGCTTCTTTCCATCAATATTTTCAAATCTGCTAGGATCAAATTTCTCTGGATTGGGATAGTAGTCACTATCACGATGCATTGCGTAAGGAAATATAAAGATGTCGATTCCTTTTGGAAGAAGATTGCCTAAAAATAGTTGAGAAATTAGGGTCCCTGCGTTAACAAATAACTGGATGGTCGTTTCTGAGGTTTAGGACGATAAATCAAACTCCTTAATTAAAAATTGTCGTCGTTTCGGCCTTATATTAGGCCTTCCTCAGGGCTACAACGAGATGAAACACTTGTTAGATTACTAAAAATGTAATTTTACGTTCAAATCATGTACGTCAAAACAACACAAAACTAAAGAAGTAACTAATAAATTAATATTAATATAAGCATACCTTTTTTTAAAACTAGTGTTAGTTTTTGTCATTCCTTAAAACTAATAACCCCACACTATACATTTTATTTGTTACGAAACATACAACAACACGAAGATTAAAATAAATAACAATGATATTACGGAACACCACAACAACAACTGAATGATACCGTTCGATGGTTTCACCAGGGTTAGAGAATTTAAATCGTGCTTTCTTATTCAGATGATATTATTGTTTTTATTTTTTAAATCAAACAAATTAAAAGAAAATAATTAAATAACTAACTCTAAAGCGAGCAGGACTTGGGAAAGAATTGTGGCATTTCCGACATATTTAGTCGTTTATCAGCACTCATCACGACTACACGTCATAATCAACTTTTGCATCCGAAAGCAACCGATCATTTTTTATTCCTTTCAGCTCATAGGGCTTTCCATAAGTACATTCTTCTATCATAGAATAACCAATTCGTTTCATATGAGTATCAATAAATTATATTAAATTGTGGTCCTGCAGTAAGTCCTCAAATTTATAATCCTGCTATAAGAAGGCGAAGAAATGGCTGTATAGATCACACAACTCGGATAATTAATAACATTTACATATAGAAGAAACAAATTGGACTGTAGATCTAACAAGTAGCCAGATAAATCACATAGAACAGTTAATAGATCGTGCCTGGGTCTATTCAACTTATGTGAACTTATAAAATGGTAAATAATAAATAAAAAAAGTTTACAGTTATTATCCCAAAGATGTATATCATACTAAATGTCCATTTTGATAACATATAATATTAAACTTATTTCCAATGAATTTACTGCAATTTTTACCTTTATAATAAATATCTTCATCGAGATATCGACCATACATAGGGATAGAAGGGCACAGTCGAAGGGTTTCTTTAATAATGCACTCTAAATACTTCATGTTTTGAAGATCTTTTAACGTCGATGGCCTATATATATCATCATTAAATATTTCTAGCTGTTCTTCGATAGCTCGCTCCTAGAAACAGATATTTAGTAACACATTGAAAGTGATTCTAAAAATTGAAAATTAAAACAATGTTATTACTTAAAAATCCTGCAAACTAAGTAAACGGATTCGAAAGCTTCAATTGGTTTATCCTTGCGTTAATTTTTGGAAGACATACTAGTGCCGAATGCACTTAAAGCGTTGCTGATGATCTGGAAAACAACAAATTAACAACATTTCTACTGAACACACTGAGTTGTATCCAGCAAGATGTTGAAAATTAGAAGGAGCGATCTTCAAAACTGATTTAACGACATCTGCGGGGTTAATGTCATTCCGTTGATTGCAAAAATAGATACAAACTGTTGTGTGTCTATTTGAAGAAAATCACAGATATATTACAATTTCTGTACTAAATAATAAAACCCGGTGCAGTCGGGGTGTTTGTATGGAAACGCCAAACCATTGTCGATGGCTATACTAATTTCAAGTAACTGTACTAAATTCCAATTTGTAGTATCAGTTAGTTCGACTTGAGCACTCACAATATTTTTATTGACAATTGTTGGTTGATCGTATTTAATCAACCAGGTATCGTTGCCTCGGTCAGTGTTTCTATTAATATAATCCAACACAACGAGGTTTTCAAACTGTAACTGAAATTTTTGAGCTCAACTTCAAATCACCTCAACCCGTAATCCGCATCCTTGAATCCATCTACCTACAAATAATTGGAATGAACCCACCTTTGGTGGTCAGCCTATCTTATTTAATCTTAAACCAACATTCGGAAATTGTTCCATAATTGCCCTTTTTAGTCTAGCTGTTTGCCTATATATCCTTAAATACTTAAAAGTTGAGTTTTTGATCGACTAAAGAGGCAGCCTTCTGATAAATACCCTTGGTATTACAAGATCGACCGATACAACAAGGACAACACAGTTTGTGCATCCATTTTGTCCACTTTGGATTTAACCTGCCATAAGGCACTTTATCTTTGGGCTTGAACACACCAATAGTTTTTGCAGATTGGTTTTTAACAAAATATGATCCACTGGAACCTTTCGAGATTCTTTCAGGAAAAATTCCATGATCAATAGCAGTTTCAGCTTGCCAAACCAAGTCACTAAACTCAGGATCATCTGGGAACTGGTTGTAAGAGACATCAAGCCTTCCCAACAAAGGCTGTGATTCTCTACTGAACCCTGGGGAATCCAATGGTGACTCAAAGACCACCTCAGGTACAAGTGGCACCTCTTCACCGTCATTACAAACTATAGATAAGGCCCCGTTTTTATTCACCATTTATTTTTTCTGTCTAGTGTAAAAAAAGAATTTAATTAAAACTTTAGTGGCACGAAATTCTGGACAATTAATGTAGATGCAACTGAATATTTAAAGTTAATAAATCATATGAGTGGTGAGACTGTTCCTATCTTGATAAATACAAGTGGTCAATGTTACAAATCCAGACTACGTCCCTGGTATATGAAAAGCCACTGGAAATTTTGGACAGTGACAGATAGCAAGAGAATAAGTTATTTTAGTTGTCAGTTGTATTTTTTGGAATAAACGTACATTGCAAAGTTTTTGAATTGTTTTCATAAGACAACGAACTCCAGTTTCGTAACAATACAAACTGTTGTGTGTCTATTTGAAGAAATTTTTGACTGAAAAAAATCACAGATATATTACAATATCTGTACTAAATAATAAAACCCCCGAGTTGTACCTTTTATAATGTCAATAAAAAATAACGAAAACAGGCTTCTGTTCAGCTTAATTCATTCAAAATTCTTTTTTCTGATGTACCTATTACATGAAGGAAGAAATTAGTATTTTTGTAAATGATTTGACAGAATGAAAATTATATAGAGTTATTGCTTTGAAATGGTCTCTTTGACTATATTAATTTGCAGAATTTTTCGGTCGTATTAGAAGCAAAAATGATCACGAACTTACTTGAATCTCAGGATTTTCAGATAAAAAATAGACACAAAAACTCATAGCTGCTGCAGTAGTATCATGTCCCTGAAACAATAAAATTATGGGTAAATGAGGAAGGTTTACTGTTAAAACTTTCAATCAGCTTTGTTTTTCTGAAGTTAAAAATTTTTTTTGTACACTAAAAACCAAATATCCCAGTTGTCAGAGACTTATAGACCTCTGACAAAATGTGGGATTGCTGAAACTTGGCTGTTAGGTACTCTTTTGGGTGTAGAAAACGATAAAAAAATAAAAAAAAATTGGAAAAACATAATACCATTACGTGAAAGAGCGGAAAATTTTCCTAAAATTTGTATTATAAGTTAATTACTATAAAAAGATTATTAAACGCGCGCGAAGTTGCTGAATACAAATATTCAAGCAAAACGTTCGGGAGAAAACTAAAGTATCTTTCCCTAAAATGTACGCAAAAAAAAACAAATAAAAAACATTTCAAAGAGGAGACTCTAAGCTTTCTTAGGAAGACATTAGTTTTTAATTTCTTTTTTGTTTTTTCCTAGAAAATTTGATCGGAAGTTATAATTTCTAAAATTCTTACTGATTTTTATAAAACTCAAGATATATTAATAGAGGCATAACAAAAAAAAATCGTTTATCATCACAATACTGTTACTTTTGATGTAAAAATAATTAAAATGATGAACATTGTCTGTGTAATAAAACTTATTTATTTATTTATTTGTGGATCATCTAAACAGATGAACCTTAGTGATTCATCCTTTAATAGGGAGATACATAGTTACATTTAACGTAACAAAATATCAGTAGCTATACGATATAAATTTTTATAAAATAAGGTACAATGTTATAAGTACTCTAAAAAAACAAAATAAAGTATTTCAATTATCGACTGTGGGAACATAAAAATCCAGCAAAAATCGATGCAGTTTCTTCTTAAGGCCAATCATATTCAAACGAAACAAATCAATATTCGAGTGACAAATTGTGTTGTAAGCATTCATGCATCGGATCATTGGTGAGTTGCCATAATAATTAGTTACATAAGTGGGTGAGTAGAAAGTGAGGCGATTTCGCACAAATCTTGGATTACAGTTCAAGTGTAAATATTCAGTACGATCTGGTGAATCAATAAAATTATTCAGTATTTTATATGTAAACAGAATATCGAAGAAATCCCTTCTGATGAACATTGATTCGATTTTATAGAAGTTCAAGTTAGATTCATATTTAAAATGATGACGAAAAAAATCTGAAGTTAAGAACATTTACCAGTTTTTTCTGTAAATTTTCAATTCTTGCCACATATTTATCATAAAAAGGGTTCCTTATATACTTAATCCAATATCGGTCTCACTAATGTTTTGTAAACAGTTATTAGGAATTCATGAACGAAAGTCCTTTGTATTTCTTAGATTGAAACCTAACAGGCGAAGGGATTTTCTAACAGTCACTTCTATATACGAATCAAATGTCAACTTCTTGTCCTGGATGATTCCAAGTTCACGGACCTCATCACAAGGTGGTATTATTTCGTTATTTAAAAAGAGATCATTTGATAGACAATTGTTTCTTCTTGAAAAAACAAACAATATAAAGACTATTTAGGTCTTCTTGAAATTCAGCATAATCTATTGGAGTTTTGATTGGCATATAGAGCTTTAGATCGTCTGCATATATTGCTACTTTTGAATATTTAATGATTTTTTCAACATCGCTGATGAAGACACTGAACAGAATGGGGCCTAAATGGGAGCCCTGAGGGACCCCAGAAGTAATAAGAGTCTCGTTAGAGTTAAAATTGTTGATGGCAACGTACTGGCGCCTGTCTTGTATGTAGGAAGTCAGGAGACTCAACAGATTACCGTTCACACCGAAATTCTCCAGTTTGGTTGTCAAAGTAGGATGGTGCACTTTATCGAATGCTTTCGAGAAATCGGTGTACTCGGCACATGCTGAGTGCCCACTTTCCATAATATCAAATACATTTTGTACAAAAGGTGCTAAGTTGGTGATAACGCCTCTTTTCTTGTGAAAACTTATGTTGTAAAATAATCATTTTTTTTACAGCATTCATCGACGCCATTTTTATTGTCGCTATACTGTTTATATAAATCAGAAATTAATTATTTTTTTTAAATAAAGTTAAAAATACACTTTATAATGTCTAATTAGTATTGGCTGATGTATCAGAAGTAAGTAACTCTTGCAGGAATCTACTTTCTTTAATTAACAATTTCTATGATTACCCACTGAACTTAAAAAAAGTCATTTACACCTGACCTATTTTAATATTACAATGGCATGCGTCTAATTAAGTATCAATCTTTTAAAATTAATCTACTTTAATTACATGCATGTTTTCAGCATTCTAAGAGAATGCAACTGTTGGCATGTTTTATTATGTAAAAATATTTCAATATTAAACCAGTTGAGAATGATCTTCTAGCATTGCCATAGACCGAACAAATTGTAATGATAATTTTTTACTAACTATTGTAACCAATCAAATTACTTAATTTAGAGTCATGTGTCAAATTTCATCCAATCAGCTATGGATTACAGCGATAACACCCTACATGTGGTGTTTTCAGTTTGGTGTTTTCAGCAAGTCAAGTTTTTGATTAAAAATTAATTAAACGTCAAACTGACAACTAGTTTAAAAATGTTTAAATCTACAAAGTAAAAAATTATCTTATCGAATACCCCTCGGGCCTTGATAAATCCTCAAAATTTTGTCATAGAGAATCCTTCAAACGTGTTGCTTAAGGATAATAGCCCTCGGCCTTCGGCCTCGGGCCATTATCAAGCAACACGCTTTCAGCATTCTCTATGACAAAATTATCTCGGTATTATCAAGGCCCTAGGGGTATTACTACTGATAATTTTTTACTAACTATTGTAACCAATCAAATTACTTAATTTAGAGTCATGTGTCAAATTTCATCCAATCAGCTATGGATTACAGCGATAACACCCTACATGTGGTGTTTTCAGTTTGGTGTTTTCAGCAAGTCAAGTTTTTGATTAAAAATTAATTAAACGTCAAACTGACAACTAGTTTAAAAATGTTTAAATCTACAAAGTAAAAAATTATCTTATCGAATACCCCTCGGGCCTTGATAAATCCTCAAAATTTTGTCATAGAGAATCCTTCAAGCGTGTTGCTTAAGGATAATAGCCCTCGGCCTTCGGCCTCGGGCCATTATCAAGCAACACGCTTTCAGCATTCTCTATGACAAAATTATCTCGGTATTATCAAGGCCCTAGGGGTATTACTACTGAAAATTTCACAACAACATTTTTTAACCAATAAGAAGCTTTCGTTTCAGCTCGTTACTGTAGCAACCAAAAAACTTGGCGATAGTATTTTCCTACCCTGGGCTGTACCCCAGCGATAGTATTTCTGTCATGAATTTTTCATGCTTTCGGAAATATTTCGGGTAGCAATTCAAGCTTTAGGGAGATTACAAGTGAAAGTATTAATAAAATTTAGATTTACTGCGTGTCTGTTTACTTTAAATTCAATGTCATTTTAAACTTCAAAATTTTCATATTATGGACCCTATTTTGAAGGTGCTCTATTAAAATCTGAAGTCAAAATTTGAAAAGTCATAAATACAAAAAAGCTAGACACACACAGAACGAAGAATTCAGATACCGAACAATTTTGTTCGGTAAAAATATACATTTTTATGGATGAATGGAATTTGAGGCATTACAAAAAATAGTTTAACGAACCTCAAACATGAATGTATCTACTTCTTCTCTCACATCTTCTTGAGATAAAGGTTGTCCATCAACTCTTGTCCTTAAGAGACTATCCAAAAATGCTAATTTCTTCTTTCGTCCATACTCATCTAAATCCTCCTTGCTCTCGTCAATGTCAACTTTTTTTCTTTCTTTAATGACATCGTTAGTAACAGCATGCAACTGTTTTAGAGCTCTTTGTTCGCGATAGTAATCTAGTGTTATTGGATATAATAAATCAAATTGTTTTATTATAGAAGTAGCACGAATCATTCCTATTTTGCACATCAACTTTACGTTTTGTACGTATAGTGAATTTTCGTTGTTCTGTGCATTCACTTTTACTCCCATTGCTGTTTCTATAAATAATATTATTAGAAATTTCAGCGATACATCTATAGGACAAACTACGAGATTAGAAAAAGTAAAGTCACTAACAGCTAGTGAGGCATTTTGTTAATTTTTTAGATGGAGGATCTTTTGATTACACTGAGAAAGTGATTCATGTTTTCGTTTCAGGATAGATCTCAAAATTACTTACGTCAAAACAATTATACTTTGAGTACAAACTTACCATCTAAATTTTAAATTAATCAATTTTCTGAGTTACAAAAGGTGTACCTTCTCATAAAAAGCTGATCACAGTTCTGTAATATCTTAAAATTTTCTAGTAAACAGTTTCAATTACCTACCGCATATGACATCTAGTGCATACAAAGAGATAAAATGATAAATGTCTATGTTCTCTCCATGAACAGCTTTTTTTAACTTATCAATGAAAACATTTCCATTAGATTCAAATACTTCTAAAAAATCTTCCAAGATGGAAAAATGAAATGAGGGTGAGATAATTCGTCTTCTTGTTTTCCATTTGGAACCTAAAATAATGGTTACAATTATTAGCATAACAAGGGAATCTCAGCTAACAGAGAGTGCCCCTAGAAAGGAGTTTTATCTCCATTCATGTCGACACTGGTAGGTAATGATGTAAATATCGAAGTAAAACAACGCATGAGATTTACCATACGAATTTAGGGAAGACTATTAGTCTAAACCTGGAATCACTGATATCAGTAACAGAAATAAATGACTTTCTTAAAGATAAGAGAGTTTTTATTATGACAGACAGCTCTCTAAATTAACGATCTCTCCAGACCCTGGCACAACATAACAAGGACACTCTTAAATGAGTTCCGGGACAAGTGAGTGTTGGGAAGTGAGAAATCAGACCTAGCTAGGAAGAGAACTGGGAAAATTGTTACTGATACTGTGGTATTTCGTATTAACAGGTTAAAGGGGTTCTAAAGGGGCTGGCAAATAGAGAGGCTCTGGTTGAAACTTCCTGGACATAAGCATAAGCAGTCCAGAATATTTGTCAGATTGGTTATGTATTAATAGAAAAGGATCAAGAGAAAAATCTTTTGGACATTAGAGGCTACAAAAGCCGAAATTTAGAGATTAGAGTAGAGATTATTTTGTAGTGGGAATATAACTACATTCAAATATTTCGATAGTTAAAAATAATATAATAATTAGACAGATGGCAACCAAGATTTTTGCCACATTTCCGGAATGTAGTTAGATAATGGTCCTGAGAAACCGAGAACACAGTTTTCAGTTACCGAGATTGTAGAGCCTTCCCAGGAGACCATTTTATTTTTGTAAGGAAATGAAACTAATTCAAATAAGTATATTGCAGAACCAAAAAGCGGCAGATAAATATCAACATATGCAAAATCTTATGATAATTCAGCTATAAAACAGTGTACAGATGAACGTGCGACAAGGTCAATAACGGCCAATAAAAAATGGTTTGTTGATGGCAAATAGAGACAAAAATAAGAGACGGTTGAAAATGATGGAGAAGGAGATCGAAAAAATGAAAGATAAATATTTGGAATGAAAGAAAAATTGCAATAAGCTGATCGAAGAAAAAAAAATATCAACGCGAGCTATTAAGAAGCACAAAATTTAGAGCATTGTAAGAAGGAATAAGAAATGTAGGAGAATATTCAGAAAGTATCAAACTTTCTGTTAAAATAAAGAAGAAGAATTATTAGCAGATAAGGATGAAATCGTAGAAAGCTGGAAGTAATTTTAGAAATATTCTAGAGGAAGAAGAATGCAATATGGATAATGAAGAAGTAATACTCATAATTTCAAAGTAAAACAAAACAAGAATTCAGGAAATGATAAAATTACAGCAAAACTCCTAAAGTGTGGAGGGGAATAAGTTTCACAAAGGATACATATTTAAGATAATCACTGTAATCTTGAAATCAGATGGACAGATAAAAGACAGGACAGCTGCATCTTCCTCAAAAAAAAAATTGCTTGGTTACTTAAAATTTTGAATTTTGATTTCTGGAATTAAATGTACCCAACCTGTACCAACTGATGATTTGTTAAATCTGTATGTATAATAGTAAAATATGAAAACAAGTATCTATTTAAAGAATTTGCGATATGAGATTAATTGTTTAAATATTTTCCTTGAATATTTTACCGAAAATTTTAATACTGCTTGATCGTATCAACATAAGGTATGTACATATTTATAATACCAAATAATAATCATAATAACATATTTACAAAAATATACTTAAATAAATTTTTATCCTTAATGGATCAACTAATGGTATTTTTATCTGAACTAATATACAAATGATAATATTTAATACTTACCACTACTAAGAAGTAAACCAGTTCCTAGCCACTTCTGATAAAACTTGTAATCTTGAGATTTACTCAAAACGTTTTGGTTACTTAAGAGAAATTCAATAAAGTCATAATCAGTCACGAAAATGACGGGATTACTAACTACGTCAAAAAGTATAATTTTTTCCTTTTTTGGGATGGATTTTGTAATATTAACTAGGAGCTCTACAAAAATAAAAGAAAATTGATTAGAGCGAACTATCTTTAACTTTTGTATTTATAAATACTTTTTTGCATGTGTGCTACTTTCAATTGTTGGTATAATTAAGTTTGAAAAATGTGGTTTTATATATTTTTAGGAAATGACAAACATGTTATAAAACTGTTAAGCAAAAAACCATATAATAAAAATAAATGCAGCGACCTACAGAATTAATTAATTAATTTAAATGATGTAATTATGTATTTATAAGAAATAGCAGACAAACTAAATTAAAACGTGTTACTAGATTTTTATGTTTACTCCGTCAAAATATCTATTTTAGATTGTTTACCAAATTTGTTTTTTAATTCTCTGTAAATACTAGGTCACTCAATAAATTCGTACTATGGCTATTAAAGAACAACTTTTAGGCAAAATTCGACTTTTAGTGGAAATCAGGAGTCGGAATTTGAGGTGATTTTCCGGATAGGGCCAATTTAGTCTCCCCCCGTTTTGGAGGTTGCTGAAACCGAATCTGAGGTTAAAAAAACTTTTTACCCCCGATAACCCCTTCAAAATGGCCAAAAACGACCTCCTAGAGGGGTTAAACGCGCTTTACAAGGTTTTACTGTAGAAAAACACCCTCCCCCCATTTTAGAGGATGCTAAGAACGGTGGGGGTGTTGGATATCGCTTCCGACCTCCTCTGGCGAATACTCTCCCCCAAAAGGGTCAATTTTTTTTAAATATCAGCAGCAAATATATAGAATTGGCCGGTGGAGGGGTTGGTGGGGATCGAAAGCGATATTCAGCATGACCATCGTGCTCGGCATCCTCGAAAACGGGGGTATATATTTCCCGCTGATATTTAAAAAAAGGGTGGAGTATTGGCCGGTGGAGGGGTTGGTGAGGGTGGGAAGGTATATTCAGCTCCTCGAAAACGGGGGAAAATTGTGTTTTTTTACAGGAAAACCTTGTAAAGACCGTTTAACACCTTAGGAGGTGATTTTTGGCCGTTTCTTACCATCAGATTCGGTTTTAGCAACCTCGAAAACAGGGGGGGGTGAGACTAAATTGGCCCTGTCCGACTCCAGACCTCCACTATTTACTCATTAAAATAGTGTCCTTTAAGAGTGATATATTTATTAGAACAATAATTTATCTTTGGCATCAAAATAAAATGGATGGGGAAGTAATTTAAAGTACAGTTTGTCAACTTGCTTTTCTTTTTCCGTTTTTGCGGTATTCCATGAATAAAATAAACGTGAGATTGTCATGAAAGTTTTAAGGTTATTTGTCAATAGTGCCATCCTAGGAACTTATTGAGTGACCAGGTAACTTGGCTATTCGTAAATTATTTTCTCCTTGTACTTCACTTCACTTCAAAACAAATAGTACAGGAGTCAGATTTTTTTCGTACTAATTTTCGCAGTCACTTTGTATGAAAATAATCTGTCCTTTTAGTGACAAAAACAGAATTTCTGATTCTCGCTAAAATTTTTGAATGGATTCAAAAAATAAAATACAATACAAGTCCACTTATTTTCGCAATCATAAATATTTTACATTTATTAAAGTAGAACATAAAGTTTATAAAAATAGTAGTCAGCCTTATCTCAGATAGCGGAAAGTGACTCCAACTGATAATTTTCGGATTAAAAAATCAATTTTGATTACAATCATAAACTGTAATTAAAAATAAGACTGGCTAATTTACAAAATTGGCAAACGAGTCTGACGGCATCTTCAAAATCAGAAAAAGTGAAAATTTTTGACCTTATTTTCTCAGGATTGAAAATTTCATGATAGATTATAGATACTTTAATTTTTGACATTTATAATAACAAAGGCCTTGCCAGACTCGATAATTTGTAAAAGAGGATATTGAAATAGTACATTGTTTACCGAGTATGAAAAAGTCTACATTCCTGAACGACTGTGAAGATAGCAACACAGAGTCCAGGAATGTGGCTTTTCCTACGAAGTAAACATACTATTTTTCCGCAAATCGTTTAAAATTCGATAGATATTATATATATAATAAATGGTGCTTTGAAATTCGTAATAAAATTGTTGGCGTTTTACACATTTTTTTATGGTGAACGTTTAACACGTTAAAGACCGCATGCTTAAGGAATGTTAGATTACAAATTATCTACACAACTTTTTTAAATATTAAAGAAACCGGTATAGTAGTCATCAATAAAAATTTCAATTTTATTTTGTCGACTCGTCGCTTTAAAACCAATTGATTAAAAAAAGGTCTTCGATAGATAAAATCAAGAACGTCAAACCAATAAAAATCAAAACTTTCATATCACCTATAATAGCTATTTATATTACAAGTACATAAACAAGGGCTTGATTTAACGAATAATTTTATGGCCGAGCGAGCTTGCGAGAGAGGCTATAAAATGATGAGTCCATAAAGCCTGTTTATGTACGCGTTATATACATGATTTTATGTTCGATTGCAATAAAAAAATAATAATAAATTGAAAAAATAAAAATTTGATACGATTTTGGCTGACAGCAGTTGCGAAGTAGATGTTTCATGTCATGTCAAATTAGTTGTCTTGAAACTTGTCAGTGATCTTAACAATTACTTTATTGACGCAAAACTGTTCTATAAAGAGCCTTTTATTGGTCAATCGTACATAAAAATGTCTATTTATACTTTTTTAACTTTATTTTACTTTATTTTATTTTAACTAATTGTAAACATTAAAGGTACTTTTTATCTACCTTATTCAAAATACAGCAACTTACTTGTTAAGTCTCCGAATTCTAACACATTTCCTAAGATTGGCCATCCTGGAATGGTTGGTAACCACTTCAATTTTTGCATTATTCTATACTTTTTATACCATTGGTAAAAACAAAACGAAAACAGAACACATATTACTGCAACTATAACATGCATCATTATTTCGCAAAATTCAGTTTACGACTGATGCGATTTAAGTGGATGGCTTGAACCGGTTACTAACAGTAACCTTGGCCTAAATTTATCCCCGGTTTATCAAGTATCGCAAAATAATGTCATTAACCATTTGATAATTTTATAAAAGTAACACCTAAAATTTAAATAGAAACAAAAGGACAGGAGCTACAACTTTGTAGGGACGGCAAATATAGCAATATAAATAACTAAATTGCTCCATTTTGACAAATCACCTCATAGATAATTTTATTTATTTATTTTTATATGATGCCCCTACTCATACTGCGGCTGAATGATTAAGTGAGGGACAGCGAACTAGCCAAGAACGAAGAAGCACCTAGATTTATTTTAGACCGGGTGCAATCGAACGTCCGAATATCTAAAGTTCTCGACTGCGATAGAACTTAGAAAATTGTGAGTAAACCAGTAAGGAATTTTAATTTATTAGATTCGACATCCTAAGACCGGTTTCTGTCTTTCGACTTCATCAGTTAGGCTTTTCGAATCCAATAAATAAAATTCCAAACTCGTACAAGTCAATAGCTATATCCGCTATAAGATAACATTTTTGGATGTGCTACCATCTATGGTAAGAAGAGAGTATTGACATTAAATTTTGACTGAATCTAGTCAAGATGTCACTCTCTTCTTTTTTATCCCTTTCAGAGATTAATACAAAGTGAGTAAACCAGTAAGGAATTTTAATTTATTAGATTCGACATCCTAAGACCGGTTTCTGTCTTTATTGGATTCGAAAAGCCTAACTGATGAAGTCGAAAGACAGAAACCGGTCTTAGGATGTCGAATCTAATAAATTAAAATTCCTTACTGGTTTACTCACTTTGTATTAATCTCTGAAAGGGATAAAAAAGAAGAGAGTGACATCTTGACTAGATTCAGTCAAAATTTAATGTCAATACTCTCTTCTTACCATAGATGGTAGCACATCTAAAAATGTTATCTTATAGCGGATATAGCTATTGACTTGTACGAGTTTGGAATTTTATTTATTGGATTCGAAAAGCCTAACTGATGAAGTAGAAAGACAGAAACCGGTCTTAGGATGTCGAATCTAATAAATTAAAATTCCTTACTGGTTTACTCACTTTGTATTAATCTCTGAAAGGGATAAAAAAGAAGAGAGTGACATCTTGACTAGATTCAGTCAAAATTTAATGTCAATACTCTCTTCTTACCATAGATGGTAGCACATCTAAAAATGTTATCTTATAGCGGATATAGCTATTGACTTGTACGAGTTTGGAATTTTATTTATTGGATTCGAAAAGCCTAACTGATGAAGTCGAAAGACAGAAACCGGTCTTAGGATGTCGAATCTAATAAATTTAAATTCCTTACTGGTTTACTCACTTTGTATTAATCTCTGAAAGGGATAAAAAAGAAGAGAGTGACATCTTGACTAGATTCAGTCAAAATTTAATGTCAATACTCTCTTCTTACCATAGATGGTAGCACATTTAGAAAATTGTATTACTATAAAAAATTATTGTAGGCTAGGGCAATTGTGAGTAGCTGGATGAAAATTCTGATGACAGAAATGAGCACGCAACTCAGAAGACGGAAATATATCAGCTTTTCCGTACGAAAAAGGCCTGCATGAAACTTAGATTTATAGTTGGAAGTTAAACCACTTATTTGACTTTACTTCGAAAGTGTTGTCGAAAAATTTCCAAATAGAAGAGTAATTAAAGTATCAAAAGCCATAGAGTTACAGAAATGAATATTATTGACTAGTAACTTGTTGTTCTTCTATTGATATTAGTAGAAATGCGTTTAATTTCTCTACAAAAGAGCTGTTGTTAATTTAGTTGCTTTTGGATTTTTCGCTTAGAACATTTAAGGTGTCTTATAGTCAGTCAGCTTTGCCCGTTAATATTTTCCTACATACTGTTCCACATATTGTTGGTGATTGGGATGATTAGGGGTAACCTATTTTCTTAAAAATATTTCTATACGAGTTTTAGGATGTTTGGGAGGGTTTTCTGTTTATTAGAAGTACATTACTCAACCTATTTCATTGATGAAAATCTCAAGACTTCCTTACAATGTAATCTTGTATTCTGGCACTTGTTACTAATTTCTTTGGAAACATGGACTTATTATATATCACACTATACTATACTATATTTGAAAATTGTCGAATCTCTATCCACAATTCTCTTCTGATTGATCGACGTATTGACGACCAACGCAAAGGTACCTATAATACATAGCCGTTATTTTTTATCCACCATGAAGTAAACGCCGTAAAATATAATATAATAATTTTTATTCAATTTTAATATCAGATATGAAAAAAATAGAGAAATTAAACCAAATTCAATAATCTAACTTAGTAAATGAACATAATTTACTTATAAGTTCGCCTATAATTGGTCTATTGAAACACAGATGCGAATATGTGAAATATGGTTTAATATAATGTTAAAAATAACGGGATCGTTGAATGAATCACCAACTATGAATCGCAATTATTCAGAACCAGAACGTATTATTATTTTACAGTTTTGTTCTCTTGATTCCAGACTTTTTGTGAAACGTCAAATTACGCAAGTGACAGTCAAAGGTGTCTAGATAGTGAAAAACTACAAAATCGTGTTGTCATGATACAGACAACGTGAAGACTGTCTCCGATTATCTTATTTGGTTTTTGCTCGAAGTCTTCCTTCATTTCGTTACAATAATGGTATTTTTTAAATTGATTTTAAAACTACAATGGCATTAATATAAACGGTTTATATCAAACTAATTGTCATTTTAATTAATTATAATTTTTCTAATACTTAAGTTGTCATTAAATTCCATCATTCCTTATAAAATACGTCGTCAATGGTACTTTATTGCTATTTAAAATACGCTTCCGAAGAGAGGATTAATATTATTATTCTTGACCCCCACATTAGCATCGTTGCTACAATTTCCTCTTTTGGGGAGTGGATTGTGGTTGCTGACTTCCACATTAGCATTGTCGCTCCAATTTCGATTGCTAATGTTCCAAAGATTCTTCAATGTAGGATTCGGCAACTTTTGATGACTTCCACCCCTCCATCCCAACTAGCAAAATAGAACTCTAGACGAAATTATCCTATAGTTATCGCTTAGTGCCATTCAAAGAATTATTTCTTAGTGTGTTTGATTACGACAATTGTGTTTTGTAAGAAAATGTTTCTATAATATTGTTCTATAAATGTTCTTACAACTTATATTATAGAATAAAATCTTTTTTAAACTTGAACATTTTATAACAAGTCTATAAAGCTATATACAATCTTTATAAAAATATTTCAAAAGAAATGCATAAAGATCGTATTACAGTTGTAAACCTATTCTTATATCCTTTAATATCTGCGTTATACAATATTCCTATAAAGATTATATAACAAGTTGTATTAAAGTTTATGATAAGTAATAGTATCATTCTGTTCGGCAGCATGATACAACAAGTATAAAAACCTTTTATAATTAATCTGTAACTACATCCGTTGACCCTATTATAAATTGTTTATAGGACAAAAATATAGTTTATAAAGATAAAAACCTCCCAAATTCTGCGTTATAAAATCTGATTATACATAATCTCATTGGGCCAATTTACAAAAATGGATTCACTGCCTCTAGTGAGAACAGGAATAAGTTATCTTACTCCTAAATAGTATTTTCAAAAAGCACTAAGGGCATAACTCGTCGTGCATATCGATCTAAATATTGGTTATCCAGACATGAGTAGGTCCACAAAGGCATAAATCACGCTACGTCAGATTTTTTAGATACCTTAGAGGCATAACTATAATTATAAAATAGTTTGATGCTGTTACTAGGGAACAACTAATGATGTGGAAAGCAATAATTCGTTATAAGGGCATATTTCAAATAAATTGCAAAAAAAAATTATTGAATTGCAGTATTTCAAGATATAAATATTGTGCTAAGAAATAGTAACCCATAACCTTTCTATGACAGCAATTACTTTACCTAATATTGTTATGGCTTAGGAATGGTTTAGACTATTTTATTGTAAGCAGTCTCCTGAAAAGTACCGTTTTCCAGTTATGCCGTTTTTCACTAGAGCCAGTGTATTGATCTAGGGGTAATGAGTAGATTACTCACTGGTTGGAAGGATGGAAATTTTGAAAATTGTGTGCTAAATATTAATCTAAAGTCTTTTTTTTGCAGTCTGGGCAGGATTGTCAACTCCGTCTTGCCATTTTCTATTGTTTCTATAATTTTAAACATACTTTCGTAATAATAATTTAAACAACATTACCGGACTTTAATATCATATAGAGTTGCAAATAAAACAAAAAAATTATATAACGTGGAGAATGGAACAAAATTATTGTATTATATTGCGCCATCTTGATTTACAGGTATAGTCGTTTACCAAACGCCGCCATTATGCAAAATTCCCTTAAACTTGAAAATATCAATTAAAAAGTACGTTTTTCAGAAATGAAGAGACAACCATTTGATACAATTATTTATATAAAACAATATTTTTTTTTTACTTTAATTATCTAACTATGTCAAAAAAAACTATATATTTTTTTAATTTTTAATAAACCATCCGTGTAATTTAAACTGAGGCCCATCAATTTTTTAGGTAGAAATACATATATATTTCATCAGAAAACTTCATTGCGCAAGGAAATTTTTTAGTTACCTGCGAGTATCGGAGATTTTTTATTATTTCTTTGTACGCTGCCATCTTTAATGAATCTTGAACGCCATTATTTTGTTCTAAATTTCATCACTGTATAATATAATGATTGTATTTTTGTCGGATTGCAATATAAGTATCACTTAATATTAATATTATAAGGGTTGTATAACCAGCTTGTAGAACATCTATAATAGCAATTTGTTTTATAAACGTGGGCCCTTTTTGGTTGAATAGACATTGTATAATAGTTTTAAGCTGCGTTATACGATTTTCATGTTTCTATAATATCAGTTGTATAACAGTTCTCACAACCATTATAAAAGTTAAATTGCTAGCCTTTTCAATGAAGTAATATCTCCACCTACAGAAGACGATTTGTTAATTTAAAATTTATTCATGCAAAATTTAGTACCTGCGTTAGCTAATAAAGTTGCCGAACTGCGTCGGAATGAATGTCCTGTGTAATTAGATGGGTTTTCCAACTTTAAGAACATCGCTATCTTTTTGGGAATATCGCCAAAAGTGCTGATTCCGACCACTTGTCTAGAACATTTTCCGTTGAAATAATGCAAAAAAAAATTGCAGGTGCATTATTTTTTGGACGTAGGGCTACATAAGTCGATATAAATCGATTGGTTTAATACCAAAACCTTCGTTGAGAACAGTGAATCTCCTCTCTTTATGTGTTTTCGTGTCAGGTATCATGACGTTTAAAACGTCACCGCAGTCTTGAATGTCGCAAAAGTTCATATTCAGAAGTTCCCCTTTCCTGCAGGCTCTGGCACTAAAGGGACTCTTAAGTCATTATAAAATAAATAAGGTATCCCACTTTATAAACAAATATGCTGTACCAACCGCTTCCTCCAAAAATGTTTGGATTTCTTGCCGAGAGAGCACTTTCGACTTCTTAGAACGATAACCAACATTCAAATTTTTTATAAAGGGGACAACACAACCAAATTTTTCAATATCAATATTCTCCCTGGCCTTTAGAGTAGCCTTCAGCATTGAATACTCTGGCCACAAAGAAGCCGGACACAATTTTTGGGACTGAAAGATACATTTAGTTTAGTCAATATTTTTGTTAAAACAAGAGAAATTACAAGGAACTTACTATTGTATTAAGATACGCCAAGATAACATTTTCCGTCACTTCATTTACCCTTTTTGCCGATTTCCATTGTGTGAAAGCTACATACACCTTCTCATATGCCTGTTTTGATTTTGCAGGTAATAATTTTGCCCACAGTTCGTTGCCTTTTTGTAATATTTTATTAGGAATGCTATCATGTTGACGGAAAAAAAAATTTTTCGACTATTTTGTTGACTCGTTACCATAACACCCACAAAATTTGTTTCATAGACAACAAACAAACAACAACAAACAAAATTGAAAATGACTAAACTTTCAAAATCCATTTATGATAAGATTCTATTAGTATTAGAAAAATCTTGAAGGCAACACGTGTCTCGGTCTATTAAAAAAACTTCGACCTCGATTTTTAAACTGTCTATAAAACCCTAGTTGTCTTAATAGCTATAAAATTAAATATAATTTATCCAAAATATTATTTAAGTGTGGTGAGAATCGAAAGTATAAAATTATTCACACAGTCAACGGGCTTAAAAATGCCATAGTTTAATTAAAACTTATAAATATTATTATTAATCCGTAAATCATTTAATTTCCTAGTTTCACAGGATTACATTGTTATGAGGGAATTTCAGTTTCTCTAACAGCATCACGCTGGTTGTGCTAGATAAGAGAAACATAAGATTAATACGCTAGTGGACCAGAACTAATCCCGTTTCTAACATAGCGCACAAATCCATATAAATAGAGAGTTTCAGCACGTACCAATTACACAGTTTCACCTTCGACGAGGTAAATCTTTCGGGACGTCGAAGTGCTTTTATTTGTTGAGTATTAAATTTGCTACAATTAATTTCCGGGTTATACATGTGAAAAAGATAAACAATTTTAAACACGTTCAAGAGTTCGTGATATTATTATTTATAAATTAAATTGATTTAGATAAGACTCTTTTTGATTTGTTATAACCAATAATAGGAATTTTGGTGCGGATACAATGTCGAACTTAGAGGTTTAAGGGGAGCACTCACTTTAGAACTTTCAAAAAAGTCTATTTTTATAATCACATATTTTCAAAGTATAATATCGAAAAAATATACTGACCAAAGGAAAATCCGAAATATTGAATATTAGCGGAATTATCGCATATAGTATAGAACGGAGAAACAGCATGAGTCAGCTAGACCGCTCTGACCTTTAGAGGCGACTATTTTCCTAGTTTTAATTTCCACCAATCACAAACGTCCAATTTTGAATTGCAAATGGTTTCCAAATGAAAAAACTGTATGAGAGCTCCTGTCAGCAGTCTTTTCGAGTTTACCCGCGGCAAAACTTGACAGCTGTTGTCACCAAAAATTACAATACCTTTGATAACAAGTAACTATGGTCTCCTAGGACACCAAAAAACGACGTTAAACAATTTTTCTGATTTTATTGTCAATAAATATTATAATATTGTTTTTAAACAGTGCTAGTCAGCTTATGTAGTGAAAATGAGTCGCTTTGGAAGTGATTTTATGACTAATATTGATCTGGCGATTGAGAAAAGTGTACCGTATAATACCGTTAAAACCCTTACGTCAATATGAAAACAGTTTACGGAATTCTGCAAGGCAAAGAAATACGAGCTTTTGGAAACTACAAGTTTAGAGCCACTAGACCTAATCCTAAAAGATTGGGCGTGGAATATGATGAAAGAAAACGGTGAAAATTACCAAGAACTAGTTGTGAAGACAATGTGGAACACCGTTGCAAAAAAATTCAAGAGATGTATTTTATGAAGTGGAAAATAATTTTTGATCCATTTAAAGATATTATCTTCAAGTCTAGTAGGGAAGCTCGTAATGCGAGACGAAGGAATTTACAGATGTGCGCCATAAAAGGTAATCGAGCTCTGCTTCATTAAAATTGGAAGAATACTACGCAATGGTTTTATTATGGAACGAAGACACTCCGCGGGGACTCCAGCGCAAATTTTACCATATCGCTTCAGTAGAACTTGCCTGGAGAGGTGGAGAAGCAGTCACTTGCAGAGTTCATTATTTTAAAGAGGAAGTGGATACTTCTGGGAGAAAAAAAAATGGCCAATAGTAAATGGCTGGTCCCCAACACTACCTTTGTCCGTCTTTTTAAAATTCTAATGGTTAAACGTTCATCTAGAATAACAACTGATAGATTATTCTTAACAGTAAACCCATCATGGAACTAAGAACAATCAAGTGGATGGTACAAAAACACTCCAGTGGGAAAAAAACGAACTTTCGAAATAGACTAAAGAAGCAGCAAAGAAGGCAGGATTAAATACAAAAGAAATAAAAATAACAAACCACTCTATGCGGTCGACAGCAGTCAGTAACCTGGCTAAAGGAGGGGAAACAACAATTAATTAAAATTACTGGCCACAGTTCAGCCAACTCAATTAAGCCTTATCTGCAAATGGATAATGAGCACTATTCCAACATCATAAACACCCTTAGAAGTAACGCCTCAGAACCTCCAGCTAAAAAACAGAAAACAGAGGATCCTGCAGCCACTCCTCGACATTCTCACTCTACAGCTGGACCCATCAACAATATTAATGATTTACCTACACCCAACGTTATCAATGAGTTAACAAAGATTTCAAAGAATACTCCTACTGTGTACCGAAATTGTACCATAAATAATTAAGTTTATATTATTTTGTTATTAAATAAATTACCTGTTTTTCAGTTTTCAAATTAATACCTACATATTTATTATGTATGCATATATAATAGGTAGTATGTTTTGTAAGCTATGTGTATGCAGAAAAATCTGTTACTCATGAAATAGTCTTGTCAAATACCATTCAGGCAACTAATTTTTCCTGTAAAAAAAATCGAAAAAATACAATTCAAAGTAATATTTTTTTAACAAAATGCATTCGTGCAGTTACAAAAATCCTCGTCTTCGACTCGGATTTTTGTTGCCACCAACACTCATGCTTCTTGTTAAAATATTACTTAGCAACCTGTTTTTTCGATTTTTTTCGGAAAAATTATATGCCCTTATGATATTACTTACGATTATCTCCAAACTACATTTTTAAAAACTGCACGTGTTGTAGCTCAAGAAGTTATCGACCGATTTCTATTAAATTTTTGTAGGATACTCTCAGTAATATTATCGGAAGCATATACCCAATGTTTAAAAGGTAGCGTGTAAAAAAATTTTTTTGGGGTCAAATATATCGAAAAGTGCTCGAAATTTCGATCTTTAAAGTAAAAAGGCTCCCGCATTATCAATTTTGCACTTTTTCATAATTTTTTAGGTATATCCCCTTAATATAGTAAACGAATGACACTTGTTAAATCGTTTTCGGATCAACAGCAAAAGATTGACAACTGCAGCAGTTTTCGATAGCGCGGAAAACAGGCGCCCGATGTTACAATAAACTTATGTCAAAATTAGAAAAGATTCGATTATTTTATCCCAACTAAAAAAAATCCCGAAAAATACCTATTTTTCACGCTCCTAAAGGGATTGCTCCCCTTAACCTTCTGTTACTAACATGATTTTTTTAACATGAACGCTAACATCCGTCTTATTAACTATCAAAAAAAATATTTGTGCCTGGAGAAAATTTAACTTAGATATTTTTTTGTTTGGTACATGTATATAAACAAGCAAAACAGAGAAATTAACTTTATTAAACATTTTTTAACAAAAATATAGAATAACAAAGAAACTCCGCAAAAAAAACATAACATTCTAAAAATGTCTATGACAAGAAACAAAAGCAGATTTTTTGGCAATAAAAATAAGTATGTTGCTTCTAAAACATTGAAAAAAATAAAAAATTATATAAAAATGTAATAAACTGAATAAAAATTATAGAAGTTGTCCATCACAATCCATACAAATACCATAAGTGTTCTAAGGACCTGATTTTTTTTCTTCTTCAAACATACGTTGAAGTCTTATTGCTTCTCTTCGTAAGTTAGGGAAGTCATAATTATAGAAATTACTAAAAAAAACGAATAACCACATTTTTTTTTAAATAAAAAGAATTATAAACTGACCCACAGACAGTAACGCCACAACTAACTTCCGTCTGATAGACCGAAATTATGTATAACTTGAACAAGAACAATCCACCGCCACTATAATTTTAACACTGACTTCATGACTCTAAGAAAAACAGCTACTGAGAACTGCCGTAAGGAATTATGGACCGTTTGGGAATAATCGCGAAATATCGAATACGTTGGTCTCACAAACGGCATGTTAGCAACGGAAGGTTAAAATAAAATTTTTAACATCTATTGTATAAGCTTAGATATGTGTCTACCCGTAAATTTTATCTAATAATTTGATCTTTAGTCCAAAGAGACATCACACATCGGAATAATTCCTATGAAGTTTATTTGGTGTTGTTGTTTCATTTTCGTATTATCGTTCTTAATGAAATATAAAAAGTCATCATCGATCAGTATTCTGTTAAAAACTTTACCTGTTGTCAAAGTTAAAAAAAAGTTTTTTTTTCGGAATATCTCTCGACTGGCCAGTCTCAAGGTGAAACTACTAATTATTAAATTGTAGCTCATAAAATTCTTCACAAAACAAGTTTCAAAGCGCTTTTTCATATAAATGATCGTTTATGTGAGATATGCAGATGTTAAAAATTGTAATTTACATATTTTTTAAGAAATGGCCTTTACAAATATGGTTGCCAGAGAAGGATATTGACCAAAATCTCGCACAAAATGTAATAGAAATGAAACCTGGTGCTTAAGTACTTGAAAGGGTGTAGAAAACGTTAAAAAAATCTTTGCTAACTTCACAATTTCGAAAATAAAAAAGAAAATTTGGTTTTTCCATTATATCTCGAAAAAAAAATTTTTCGAAAAACTAATAGCACCACCAAAATAAGAAAGCAAATTCGAAAACTCTATGCGCGCCGAGCCGTTGAATACAAATATTCAGGCGATGCGTTTTTTTGTTTTCTCATAGAAAATTTGACCGTAAGTTATAATTTCTAAAATTCTCACTGATTTTTATAAAACTGAAGATGTCTATTAATAGAGGCATAACAAAGAAATTTATCAGCATTATACTTTTACTTTTGATTTAAATATAATTAAAATGATGAACATTATGTCTGTTCAATAAAACTTACGTTTTAAAATGATCATTTTTTACAACATTCACACTGAACGAAAAAAGTACGTGTAATTAATAAAAAAGTACATCAAATCAATGGACGTCAACATTAATTTTCAGCCGAACAGCTATAATTAATACAATAAACGTTCGTACGTAAATTTTCTTAATCCTTAAGTTACGATTTTTGTACGTAAAATCAATAAAATATGAGCATAGAGTTATGATCGCAATGATAGGCCTATGATAGCCGGTTATCAACGAACGATGGATATTAATCTGTGGTTAATGTTTTTAAAAACAATGAAAAGTAACCGAAGGTGGAATTTTTTGAACCATAAAAATTCCAAAAAAGGACCATGGGAGTGACAAAACTGCACAAAGGATGTGAAATAAAATCACACAAGCTCCTCAAGAATAAGGACATTAAAAATGTCCTACTCTGCATCAGCGTCTGGATTTCAACAACTACTCCTTGGACTATATGCCCCACCAGGTATTGAATTACGAAAGTCCAGACGCGGTTTGGTGCTTTAAAACATTTTTTTGGAATTTTGGAAGTTTTATGGTTCAAAAAATTCCACGTTCGTGCAGTTTTCTACAGTTTTGCAAACTTTAATTTTGTTATTAAAGTGAAGATGGCGTTGGGCTCTCCTCGTTCGGAATACACTTGCTATAACGCAACCACTTTTATCAAGAACGAGGCGAGTCGAATTCATTTTCAGACATCCTTTAGTGACAGGATATCGAGCTAGCCTGCTTCTTACTGATGAGGCACAATAATTCCGAAACCGGTCTAAGAATGGCAAGCTCCTTTAAGGACAAAATCGAAGTTTTTGGGTTAAAGCCCCGACTTGGTCGGGCACCAAACCACGTCTGGACTTTCGTAATTCAATACCTAGTGGGGCATATAGCCCAAGGAATAGTTGTTGAAGTCCAGACGCTGGTGCAGTGTAGGACATTTTTAACGTCCTTGTTCTTGAGGAGCTTGTGTGATTTTATTTCACATCCTTTGTGCAATGAAAAGTAAGTATACATCTATGACTCTGTACATTAAAACCATAATTAAAAAGCATGGGTCTACGATCGTCGGTTATTAAAGTTAGGGATGATTGACATTAATCTATAACACCAGTACGTTAAAACAATAAATAGTGAGCACAGATTCATAGTCACCAGTTATTAATATTATTAAGTTTTATTTATCAGACCTCGCTAAATTAGGTAATTACTTTATCAAAAATATTAAAACAAAACGATATTTCTAAAAAAAATTAAAATACCTACCTACTATTCATTGGCTCATCTATGTCGCGTTTTCCCAAAACCTATATTTTCGAATTTCCCATATGAACAATTAAGATTCAACCAACTGGAAGAGGATTATACAAAGAAATGTATTAGGTAGTTATTTTTTATTGTTCTAATGTTATTGATTCACAAATCATATGTACCCGAGGGCTTTCAAAGGGAACAGCATATTTATAAAAACACTTTTCCAAAAAGTTCCAAAACATTTTGCTATCTTATGGATAATCTAAATTGAACAAGTAAATAATTTTAAAACATATATCAACTGCCTTAAGTATATGCAAAAATTTAAAATGAATTTCGTCAAAGTAGACGCAAATATTTGAAATTTTAGAGATGTCGTCTCCAAGGCATAACATAAAGGTTTGAATTGCTGATTTTCTCAATTTCTAGCTCTTGTTAGGTTTTAGCACAAAACAAAAATGATTCCTGGGAGTCCTTTATTGTAAATTTTATATGGGTCGTCTTTCCAAATGATTTTTTGGAACAAAATTTGGTCGATGGCACCAAATATAAAAGTGAAGCATATTTTCATCAGTAGAAAGTAAACAGTTCAACATGGAATCTCTAATCCATGTTAGAAAATTATGTTGTTCGTTGCCAAGCTGTATTAACTCCTCACGTTGGAGTACGTATTCAGCGCGATTTATATTCATTATTTTGTATCATCATTTTTCGACCTAATCATGGCTCTTTATCTGAAACTGTGGAATTGAGTTTGAGTTTCTCTATTCATATTGAATTACTAACGTCTATGATCTGGACAATCTTTACTTTTTTCATTTGCCAGGGATTGAGGTTTAGGCTTAAGCATAATATAATATTCTGTTTAATTTTTAATTGGAAGCGGTTGTTTCCAAGAAACAAAACACATTAGCTAATAAAGAAATAAAACTGCCACAAAAAGCATTTTATCCAACGTTAATTTAAAAATGTGCCTTCTTAAAAGATAGTATTAAATGGGATAATAAAACCTCTGTTCATACAACTTCGTCTTTTACAACTTTTTAAAACAAAGTTTATGAACGTTGTACATGTGCGGCATCAAAAATTTTAGAGGGTATAAAGTTGGTCTGAGAACGGCTGGAAACATAGCTCGTTATAACTTGTCGGAAGTAGAAAACTATATATCATTTCTTGTCGAAGTTATGAAGACTTTTTTGATTATATGACGTAGTTAATTTTTGGATTTGCAGTATAAAGTTTAACAAAATGTAGATTAGTTTCCTAAAATTTAAAAATCCTTCGAAAATGAAATACATCCTCATTTCTTTTCATAAAATATATAATAGTAATAAAAAGAAAAAACAAAAGATTAAATTAAACTATTAAGTTTTACTGAATAAATTATTTCTCGATGAAAAAAATTGTCAATTTTCTTTTACCATCATCCTCATTTCTCCCCTACAAACAACCCTCAAAAGATAACAAGACCATTATGAAAGTTAGAAATTTGAGGTGCAATCACGGTCGGATAAACAGCATGTCAGTGGTTACCTAACCACAGTCTAACCGCAACAAATGCTGCTTAACAGAAAAATAAATTTGATTAATCAACCTTTAAAATGAGGTATTAGTTACTTTATATAAAAAAAATTAAGGTGTAGCTGAATAGTATGAAGGGCTAAGAAAAATTTTATGTAGTGTAAGCTTTAAGTTAAAACAAAAATCGACCTGTTCGAGTTTTTTCTATATGTTTCACACTAGAAAGTTAGGGGGCGATACTATTGACTAATTTAACCTTGTATACTCCCAAATAAAGACAAGCAAGTTAGATTGTAAGATAACAAAATATATAATTGTATGTAACGCCATGCCGACATCTGATACGTTCGATAGCTACAAATCCCCGGGACCTACTGAAGTGGTCCCTATATTCTTTGAGTAGGGTAAGGACGACTTAACCTCAATTCTCACTTCGAAGAAATTTTGGTGATAAGACATTATATAAGGAATAGGAGAAGCAGTATTTATTCCAAAACGTAGAAGAGATCTGGTTCAAGTCAAGCTATATGGACATATCAGCCTTTCTTTATTGATGTTAAAAGTAAAAGATATAACAAAACCCAACTTTTAACCACTTAATTCATGTGAATCTTTTATACACCAACACATAGGTCAAAAATAGAAGATTCACTCTACCAAAGAGAAATTAGACCAAGCATTCCTAGATATTGAAGCAGCTTTTAATCAGATCTGCTTCAACTCAATAGTTAGACTCTATCCGGGACGTCTATACGAGTGTTAGTTACAGAAAAACTTCTAGTTTGACAAGCTAAATAAGCTACAAAATGCTATTACCATTACTCTTCAGTTCTAATCAAGGGAGAGCAGGTTTAATGCTTATCAGATCTTAAGCCAAATACCATGTAAAACATTAAAAAATGGTGCCCGGTGGACAAACTTCACAATAATTCTGAATGCTCAACTAACCTGAAACAAACATGTTTAGACACTACAAGTGGCCAAATGCAAAATGACAATCATGTCATTCCAAAAAGAAAAACATGAGGACTTATAGCATATTTTGCAAAACGCCTGGCTTTGTATTACAAATTCAATGAAAAGCTCAGCAATAGGAACAAAGGAAACTATTCTAAACCTGCCACCACTTGACATTATTGCCAAGGTAGGGTCAGGAGAATAACGGTATTTAGAAAAACTCTACCAAAGAAATTGCAAGATAACTAACACATTTACTAACTCTCTTATAAAAATAGAATGTAACATGTTACTTTTGAAACCAACATGCAATGGGACGAACAGAAATTTAAGAAGATAATCAGTCAATTCCTAGATCTGATATGGTACACTGACACTTCCAAATCCGATACAAGTGCAGGTGCTGGAATACCTGGAGAATCTCCGAGACTGCATTTAATCTAACCATTTCTATTCTACGCCATTGACCTCAGTGAAAATATAAGGAAGATATACTTAGGTAAAAACATTTCTACTCTCTCGAAAGAAGAGAAATAATCTTTTATTTTTGTATTACATAAATCCCTTGGAAAAATTTATAACAGGTCAAGCGGACGTGGTGATGGAACCCACGAACTCCCAAATGCGAGGCAGATGTATTGCTTCGCACGGTGATTCTCTCGGATACTCAAGAAGCGATCTTGACAATAGCAAGGCAACTGGTCTATTAGCGATGTCTAATAGACTTATTCTGCTGAATATACCTGCTATCTGTTTTATCTTCCGTAATTTGCGACCTTTTTTAGAATTTCAAATGTCTATTGGGTTGATGTCTTTGGTGTTGTAGGAAAAGCTTCGGCAGTATTGTATTTTGTCATGTTACTATTTTACTGATCCAAAAAAAAATTATTATTATTATTTCAGCGAAAGAGGTTAAAATTAAAACGAAGGTACCCTCAATCCATATCTGATTTGGACGTCAAGTACTTTCATTACTATCCATATTGTGGGTTGACTGGAATTTTTTATTTTTTATTATTAAATACCCATAAAGGCATTTAGTATATTACAATCTGGTCAGCAGTGACCAATGAGCAATTTAATTCTAACTTAATCTAATAGAGTTTGAAATTTAAAACTAAGGTATACTCATCAGCGTTCCTTAGGTTCTGTAGAAAGGATTGCACTAAACTTTAACGTGCACACATAATCTCTGCTTTTGCACTAAAAACACTAAACTAACTCAAAGGGCTTGATCCTCTTAAGTCTTCTTTCTAACCCAGTATTGTCAAGGAGCTGGATAGCCTCGACATTGACATGATGATGAAGTCTTTCTTCATGACTCTTGGCTAATTTCTTGATGGTCTGGTCAACAGTGTCCATTTCCAGATCCCTGTGGAGGTCACTATTGCCAATGTACCAAGGGGCATTTACTATGTTCCTCAGTGCTTTGTTTTGAAATCTTTGGATGATTGCTAAGTGAATGGTGAATTCCCATAGTTGGATACCATAGGTCCATACAGGCTTAAGTATCTGCTTATAAAGCATAAGCTTATTATGTAGAGACAGAGTGAAGTTTCTTCCAATTAGCCAGTACATTTTTCTATATTTCAGTCCAAGTTCTTCTCTTTTCTTTTTAACATGCACTTTCCATCGGAGTTTGGCATCTAATGTAATACCTAAGTATTTTGCTGTGTTTGAATATGGAATCAGGTTATTGTTTATTCTGACTGGAATATGATCTATCCTTTTGTTTGTAAAGTTAATGTGGAGTGATTTAGTTTCATTAAGTTTAATTTTCCATCTTTTCGTCCAGTCATAGATAAGGTGGACGGCTGTTTGCAGCTTGTGGGTTGCTTCTTCATTGCTCTTTCCTACCGCTAGAATGGCAGTGTCGTCGGCGAAGGTGGCTATGGTATTCTTTTCTAACTCTGGAATATCACATGTGTACAGTAAGTATAGGACAGGTCCTAGGACACTTCCTTGTGGTACTCCAGCCTTAATTTCTTTAAGATCGGAATAGGCTTCTTCTTGCCTAATTCTAAAGTATCTTTCCGATATATATGAATGGAGGATATCTGTATATTGTTTTGGAAGGAAAAGCTTGAGCTTATGTATTAAGCCTTCATGCCAAACGCTTGTGCTACATCAAGAAAGATATTAGCACAAATGTTTTTCTCTTCTAATGATTTCTCTATAATGTTGGTTATTCTATGAACTTGGTCGATCGTAGAGTGCTTATTTCTAAATCCAAATTGGTGATCAGGGATAATTTCTCTTTCTTCGATAAGTGGTTTTAGTCTTTTGAGTAGGAGTTTCTCAAATAGTTTCGACATAACAGGCAGTAATGAGATCGGCTGGGTACACACTTCAATCTGAAGGCAGCATTTATTAGATTAGTTATTTTAATTATTGCTTTTTTGGGTAATTGTTTTAAAATTTCTCCAGTAATTAAGTCAAAACCTGGAGCTTTTTTCGGATTGATATTTTCTTTTATTTCGGTAATTACTTCTTTGGGAGAGGTAAATTCTATTTCTTGACCAATCTGTGGCTGATCTTCCAGAGTGGGTTCTTCATCTTGATCTTCATGAGGTTGAAAGATTTTTTCTAGATGATTTGCAAATCTTGTTGCTTTTTGCTCATTATTTCTAGCCCATTTACCATCTTCCAATCTGACAGGTGGTATTCGCATTATGGGTCTTTTCAATCTCTTAGTAGCTTTCCAGAGTGAATAATCAGTACTACTGTCGTCTGTCAATTCTCTTAGGTAAATACTAATCGATTCTTCTTTAATTTGTTGTATTTCTCTTTTGAGTCTTTGGGTAGCATTGTTGAGTATAGTTTTATCTTGTGGGGCTCTAGTTTGCTGCCATTTTCTTCTAAGCTTTCTTTTTTCAGAGATTAGTTCCCTTATTTCTCTAGGATAGTTGTTTCCTACCGTCCTTCTATTAATAGCAGGTGTAGTTTCCCAAGCTGCTTGTTGGATATTATCATTAAGCAATTTCACTTCGTCGTCTAGTTGTTGTTTATTTCTTAAAGGAACAGATAGATTAATTTTTTGTTCAAGAATGATTTTGAAGCTTTTCCAATCTGTTAATTTGTTAGTCAATGTAGGGTTATTTTCTTTTTTAATAATGTTTTCACTAAGTGTTAAGATGATAGGGGAATGATCAGAATTCATATCCCATCCTTCTTCTATTTCTAAAAAGTTGACCGATATGTTTTTGATTATAAAGAAATCAATAAGGTCTGGAATCTTGTTGGGGTCGGTTGGCTTTCCAGTGGATAAAGCTTCACACTTATATTCTTTCATTGCTTCTAATAGTTCTTTACCTTTAGTGGTCGTTAATCTAGATCCCCAGTGAGTATTTTTGGCATTAAAATCACCGCCAATAATAAATGTGTTTCCCTGATTAGATAGGAAATCTATATATTGGTTTTTCTTCGAAGAATATCTTGGTGGGCAATAGGTAGCAACTAGAGTAATCTGAGAGTGTCTAATGCTCACACTTACTGCAGTAGCCTGGATTTCTCTGGTCTTATATTCTATTTCTTCATGATGTAATATATTATCCTTAATTATTATGGCACTTCCACCTCTCGCTGCATTGTCAGGATGGTTAGTATGATAAATTTTATAATTTTTAAATTTAATATGTGACTGATTAGTAAAATGCGTTTCAGAAATGAGACACACATCTAGTTTATTAACATCTAGGATTACTTGCAATTCTTGTTGGTGTTGCAAGAGACCATTAGCGTTCCATTCCATTATTTTAAAATTAGCCATTTCTCTGCTTTGGAATCGCTCCTTTGGCACTATGTTCTAAACGAGTTAATCGTTCATCAAATTTTTGGAATAACTGCTCCTGTTTCTTAAGTTGATATTATCATTACTGATAATTTTGATTTGATGGCCTGTCACCATTCTGTTTGATTCCTCGTGAAGAGCTTTAAAGTTGTCAATGCCATCTACCACTATTGGTGGGGGCATAAGAGGTTTTTTGGCTTTTATCTGTTGAGTAATTGAGACAGTTTGTGGAGGTGAGAGTGAGGTATCCATTCTTCTTTTCTTGTTGTTTCCCTGTTTCTTTCTTATCCACTCTGTCTCTCTAGCTAATTCTTCTTCATCAGTGTGATATTCTATTTTATCTTTTTCCTCTTCCTGTGGAGAATATAATTTCTTTAGCAGATCTGAGTGATCTTTTTGCATTTGATCTAATTGTTGTTGTATAGTATTTAATTTGTTTACTAAACAACTTTTTTCATTTTCGGAATTTTTCCAAGCATTGTATAGTGCTTGTTCATTTTTAGATCTAGGAAAATTTTCCTGAAACAGCGGAATATTCTGTTGACCTACATCTACCAGCGACACACGAAACACAGGTTATTGTTGGTGCATCGAGACACTTTATTTTTATTTATTACAACACGATAATTGCGGCCGTGTCATTGACCGCCGGTATCAATGGTGTAACATAATACTCGATTTTAACTTTTGTTTTCGTATCGAAATCGCTTACCGACACTTGTTTACGCTTCAACGGTAAAATGAATACTGGTTGACTGGAATGAGTACAAATAAAAATACAATTTTTATTACAACCCCGAATAAATAAATTGAATATTTTTTTCTATAAAATTTCTCTTGTATATTTTCGGAAACAAAGGGTAGAACTTTACAAGCACGTCTATAGCTTACAAGCATTCAATGCAACCAAACTGGAAAATAATATAAAAAGTTCATTCACTTTTCAAGTACCTATTCTTTAACCTCGCAAAGAAAGGAGAATAATCACCCGAAATTAGGATTTCATGGTGTACATTTTATGCAATTTTTATACTTTTTATGAAAAGACTAAACGGTGCAAGCATGATTTTTCTCTCTGAAAGGACCCTATTCAGTAAATTCTCCGACATTTTCAGCAAAAGCAGCCCTCGTTGTAAATTGTGTCCCACCTGATACTGGCTGAATATATTACTTTAGGTTATCGCGTGGAGCTCCAATTTTGGACCCGTCGACAACTTTATGGTCCTAAAAAGGACACACAAAGGGAATTGGGAGATTTCTGGAACGTCAGGAATCCGGATTTGGCTATGTAAGACTATGCACCGGTTTTTATTTTTATCTTAGAGGTCTCGTAAATATATCATACCTTTGAAATATTTATACATACTTAAATTAAAACCAGAATATTGTGTTTCTTTTCAGTAAACTTGAAGTTGAATGTCATGTTTTTCAAAATCTTGTTGTTTTCTTCATTAAACTCTGTATACAAGATTTGATACAGAGAAATCGTTTATTTAGCACCAAGGCTATTAAAATATATATATATATATATATATATATATATATATATATATATATATATATATATATATATATATATATATATATATATATATATATATATATATATATATATATATATATATATATATATATATATATGTATATATATATATATATAAATAAGTACCTAGTCACCTCTTTTTAAATATTTTACATTAATAAATGTTCACAAAAACCTCTAAAATTATTAAATTTGTTAATAAAATTACAATTATTACAATGCAATAGTGTAATAGTACGGCATACCGTAATCAAAATGGCCTGTTATGGCCACAAGCCTTATTCAAGCATAAGTCGTTAGTTTTACACAAATACAATGATATTTCTTTTTTCGTGGTTCTTTGGTAATGGACGCTAGTCCTTCAGCCACAAATTGTTGAAAGTAATTCATTTTATTTCTTAAATGAAATTAAGTTAAAGTTAAAAAGTTAAATAGCTATATTATTTTTTGTTATATAGTTAAACAATAGATTATAAACGAATTCATCTCCAGTCGCCAGCAATACTTTTATACATGTAGGAAATTGAACGCCAACTTTCCTAAGATCATCCAGTAACTCATTACTAGAAAAACCCCTACAGCCGAAAAATATGTGATTTAGATCTGCGACCTCGCTATCATGTGGACACAGTGGAGAATCTATTACACCTATTTTATATAAATGAGATGGAAAACACCCATGATTCATTTTCAATCGAGTTAAGATTGTGCTGTATTTTTTATTGACATTATTATTGAAAATATGAGAGGTTTTCTTTGGCAACTCTTTGTAGATAGAAAAATAGGAGCTAGTTGAGTTTTTTGTTATTTCTCTGTAATATTTATTCCAATCTCTGTACATATTTTCTTTGAATATACTATAAAGATCTCTATAACACGGAATTTTTAGAAAATTGTTACATACCCTGGCTTCTTTTGCAGCTTCATCAACTATCTCATTACCATGAATACCAGTGTGTGCTTTTGCCCATATAAATATAATTTTAACATTCTTTAATTGTAACTGATATATTAAATTTTTAATCATACATATATTAAAATTATCAAAATATTTAGCTGTTATGTTTTTTATGCTCTCCAACACCGACTTTGAATCCGATACTAATATTGCACTTTGAACATGGTTGTCCGCACACCACTCCAAAGCTTTATAAATGGCAACGGCTTCAGCTGTAAAAATGCTAAAAATCTTTGGTAATTGAAATTTAAAAATATCTTTACTGTTTTCTACATAAAATGCACTACCGACTCCTTTCAGATTTTTGCTTCCATCTGTATAAAGTATTGTGTTTATATTATAATTGTTGATTATAGAATGTAATGAAGTTTTATTATAGGAGGGTAATTCATTGTATAGCGGAAATATGACAGTGGACTTTGGAAAAATAAATTCATGGCTATGCATGAATACAGGCAATTTATCCATTGTTATAATAAATTGACAGAATTCATTGGTTTCCAGAAAGGCCGTTGTCAATAAAGGAGAGTTTTTAATTCTCCAGTAGCGGTTGGTTAAAATTTCCGTATTTAAGTTATTAATTTTTATCATTAAGGACGAATTATATGTGCTCAACTTAGTAACATATTTGTTGGCGAGTAATTGTCGCCTAAAACGTAAAGGTGGTTCATTTGCTTCCGCCAGGATTGCATTAGTAGGAGACGATTTCATGGCTCCGAGACAAAGTCTTAGTGCTTTGAATTGTATGCGGTCGACTTTTTTTAAGTTTGTATTTGATGACGATCCGTAAAATATACAGCCGTAGTCAATTATAGCTCTGATAAATGATCTATAAAATAGTAATGCTGTTTGAGGGACAGCACCCCAAGATTTTTTGGTAACACAACGAAGAATGTTTAACCCTTTTTCACAACGGTTTTTTAAATATTCGATATGTCTTGTCCAGAGCAATTTCGGATCTAAGACCATACCTAAATATTTATATTCAGTGACTGTAGGTATCTTTAAATCCATTAACTGTATATGTGTGCTTGTACATTGACGGTGTCTGGTAAAGCACATAACAGCAGATTTTTCAGGCGACATTGTGAAACCCATTTCGAATAACCAATCTTTTAATATTTTTATAACACTGTTAAAATCATTTAAGCATTGCTCATATTTTCTACGACTGGTATATATACAGATATCGTCAGCATATTGTACCAACTTGATATTATTAATATTATTTAATTTGTTATGCAATTCTGACGTATAGTTATTAAAAAGTACGGGACTGAGTATCGAACCTTGTGGAAGACCGTTATGCACTAATTTGGGCCCATATAATTCGTTGAAATGGTTTCTGACATATATTTCTCTATCATTAAAGATCTCATAAATAGTATAGGCAGTTCTTTTATCAATACCTAAATCTGTCATTTTATTAAATAGAATTCCTAAGTCCACTGAGTCATAGGCCCCTTTTAAATCTAAAAATAAGCAAAGCAGATAGTCGTTTTTGGAATTGGACAATTGAATATCCGTAATGAGTTCAGTCAAAGAATCGCGAGTTCCTAAACCTCTCCTGTAACCAAACTGTGTTTTAGGAAGAATTGACTTTGTTTCAAGGTAATATTCTAATCTCGACTTGATCATTCTCTCGAATGTCTTTAATATGCATGACATAAGAGAAATTGGTCTGAAAGATGAAGGTAGTTCTGGATCTTTGCCTGTTTTATGAATTAATACAATCACGCATTTCTTTAATTCTCTTATTATTTCAGCTTTTAACCACCAATCGTTAAAAAAGCAAAAAGTTCTACAGTTACACGGTGGTTCTGTAAACGATTCTCCGTTTGTAAAAGTGGTCTATTTTTGTTATTGCCACACGTCCGTTATTGATCTATTATTATTAAATATGTAAAAAAATGCATGAATTCACGGAGAACGGACATTTTACACCCCCCACAATTGCAACAATAGATATTAAAGTTGCACAAAAGAAGGGCCTAAAACCACAAGATTGAAATTTTTTTTAAATTTGAGGAATGAAAGAGAAAAAACGGTGGGCGATGTGAGAAAACTGAAGTCATATTCGGATTCAGGAGGTCATTTTACATAAGAATCAGCAAGAAGTGTATTGTCGACCAGTGTTATCATGCAGCTGATTCCTAAAAAGTTTTAAGATTAATAACAAGTATACTTTTTTTCAAACTAAGTAAGTTATCCATAATCCTCAAATGTGGCCAATGTTTTATTAAATAAAACTCATCAATGTCAGTACCTAATTAAAATCTATAAGGGGGCAACTAGTTTCGGCATCATCAGGCCTATAACAAGATACATCAAAGTTAATAAAAAGTTAACAATTTCAAGATTATACACTTACCCATAGGGTACTGAAGTCGAAAAACATCAAAATTGAAGAAAATTTTTAAAAAATCATTAAGAAAAATTTTTAAAAAGTGTAACTAATACTAAACATAATCTAAACTAGTGGTGAAAACCAAACATATTAAAGTAGTTTGGTCTTACAACCAACTGAACAAATTTGAAAACAATTTGAAAAAATATATAACTCCAGTTCCTTAAGTGAACAGGAGCTAAAGCATATTGAAAACCCATTAACAGATGGGTAACAAAATAATGTAACATTAATTTCATTATCAAGAAAAATTCACAAACAGCACGTGTTAACATTGAGAAAGTCACGATAAAATGGCGTATCGGCGAAACAAAAGTCAAAATTATTAAAGTAAAAGAAGATACCACCACTACTGATAACCTCATTGATTTTCATTCCAACCACCCCACGTCTCACAAATTAGCTTCGTTTAATAGTTTATTATTTAGATTATTTTCTATTCCTCTTTCTACCCAAGCTTTTAATACAGAGATCAACATTATAAAACAATTAGCAGTTAATAATAATTTTCCTTTAGATTTGATCAATAAATTATACTTAAGATTTTTACTAAATTCGAACTATTTTCCCCTGTTTTTTCACAACCTTCACAGACAAAAACAACTTTTTCTGGTTCCTTACATTTTATTAATCCTTTTTCGTATAAGATATCAAATTTTTTTCAGAAATACAATGTTAGAGTATCCTTTAAAACTTTAGAAACTCGAATAAGAGAACACTCCAAAACTATTGAAAAATACATTAACACAGATATCACTAACACCACATCTTCTTTCGCCAACCATATCCTTTCTTCTAAACATTCCTTTTCTTCGACAAATGCCAACCTTTTACATAATTGTCCCAAAGGTTTTAGGTTAAACCTCTTAGAAATGATGGAGATTAATCATTACCTTAATAATGAGGACTTCCTTTGTCTTAATGAACAACTAAGACCTAAAGATAATTACATTTTCCTTTCAGACAGTTTTAAAAATTTTTTCTAACCTTCAAAGTTCCTAGAATTCTACCCTTCCCAACCTGTGTCTAGTTGTCAATACAAATTAATTTTTCTTCTTTTCCTTGGTTTCTTCTTGCTACTTGATCCTGAACCTAGTCTCGACTCGGTGAGTTCGCCAACAACTTTATCAGACTGTGGTCTTGTCCAATTCTTCTTTTACTTTAATAATTTTGACTTTTGTTTCGCCGATACGCCATTTTATCGTGACTTTCTCAATGTTACCACGTGCTGTTTGTGAATTTTTCTTGATAACAAAATTAATGTTACATTATTTTGTTACCCATCTGTTAATGGGTTTTCAATAAGCTTTAGCTCCTGTTCCCTTAAGGAACTGGAGTTATATATTTTTTTCAAATTGTTTTCAAATTTGTACAGTTGGTTGTAAGACCAAACTACTTTAATATGTTTGGTTTTCACCACTAGTTTATATTATGTTTAGTATTAGTTACACTTTTTAAAAATTTTACTTAATGATTTTTTTAAAAATTTTCTTCAATTTTGATGTTTTTCGACTTCAGTACCCTATGGGTAAGTGTATAATTTTTGCCTGATGATGGCAGTATGCCGAAACTAGTTGCCCCCTTATAAATTTTAATAAACTTGTGGTACTGACATTGATGAGTTTTATTTAATTCTTTTTTTCTATTAAAGTAACGTGGCTTTAATATTCTTTTACAAAAATAGCGCTAACTTAAAGAGCAAAAATGTTTATCGCACATTTAAGCCACAAATGTGGCCTAACTAGCGCCCTCTACAAATTACATTGAAATAGGTACCAGACTATGATTTGTCGTTCCCAAAAACCCCTAGTTCCAAATTTTTATATATACATATCCAAAAACGCTAAGGTTATTGCAAAAAACAAATCTTAAAATTTAACATTTAACACCCTGTATATTCCTTATTAGCAACATTTTATTAGAGCAAGTTGGTTCAAATCGTAATATTTTAAAGTGGGGAATCTACCATACTTCTATATACAATTACTTAAGGACCACCCTATGTAATCTGCTTTCAATTTATACATCTGATAAAACTTTTGACTTTTTTGGTTTTGAGGTTAGGAAGAAAACAATGGTCCTTTATCTCTCACAAGTTATTTTTATTTAGCGACCGGTTTCGACGATTAGACCATCGTCATCATCAGGCCCTATGTGGAAAAGTTATGGTGTTATAAAAGTCACAATGACAGTTAAGTTAAGTTAAAAAGAGTTATGAAATTTATTTTAATTTAATTTATTTTAAGTAAAAACTCACCATAACTTTTCCACGTAGGAAAAAAACTGCAGGAAACACAAGAACATTTCAACAGAGTAGATTAAAATACAATTATATGATTGTTAAAATCAAGGAAGAACTTATAGATCCTAATTTTATTATTTAAAGAAGTTTAATTTATATTTTATTTTATAAAAAACATAATTATAAAATTTTAAATTTAACTGAAAGTTAACCAGCAGCCAAAGGACATTTGCAACAAATTAAAACATTAAAAACAAACGAAAAGTGACAATTTTTGAACGGTAGCTGGTTAAACAATGGAAGTGTTTTTTATACTAATGAAGTGAATAAAAAGTTTAAAATTAAAGTGTCGACTTAATTTGGTAAAACTGTAAATAGGAATAAAGCAATCTATAATGAGATACATAAGCGAAAGAAAGTTTTTTAGAAACCTTTTTGCATATATAATCAATAAGTTATGAATATGTCAATTTTTTGTCAATAATGATGCCTAAGTACTTAGTGCAGTCTATTTTTTCTAAATCTACATCATTGAACTGCACCTTTAGATTAAAATCTTCAGCTAAGTATTTATTTACCAATTAAAAATATTTAGATTTAGTATGGTTTACCAATAGCTTGTTTATATCCAATTTTTGATTGTTAATAAAATGTTGTTCAGTTTTTCTATAGCTGAATCAATACTTGTACCAGAACATACAGAATAGTATCATCAGTAAAAAAATGCATTTTGCAGCCCTCCAGGAAAAATATCATTAATAAAAATTGTGAAAATCAGTGGGCTAAGTACACTTCCTTGAGATATCCCGGTTTCCACTTTTAATTTGGTAGAATATTTTTCACCAATTTTTGTTTGTTGATATCGATTTTGAAGATACGATTCAAACCACTAGTATGAAACCAAAATAGTTCTTTAATTTTGGTATTAAAATTTTTCTTACTTACAAATTTCCTTTTTAGGTCTAATAATACTACCACAGTACCGTGATTTTTATCCCTTTCAGACCTAAACTCATTAATGATTTTCTGGAGAGCGGTTTCACAGGAACGATCCTCACTAAAACTAGACTGATTTTTTGATAATAAATTGTTTTTAGTAATGAATTTATTTGTTTATGAGAATTTTTTCGAGACATGATAGCGTATTAATTAATTAATTAATTATTGACAAACAAATTCGTATATAGTTTTTTTAAGACTCCATCTGCAATGAGGTTAATATTATAGCTTTTGTTGAGTTAGGGTTAGTTTTTACCACATTAGCAAACAGTTGGCACTGACTTTTATTATTTACAATATTTATTCTTAGTATTACTTAGTTTCTTATATTTCCCACTAAGTTAATAAGAAACTTGAAACTCACGAACTTCCAAAATGGAAACATTGCTAATTTAAATTTCGAAGTATAAAGAAAATTCCAGTTTCAAAAATAACCTTTATTAAATTCTGAGATGAAATGACTGAGAAGCCATTTAATCGAATAGTTTAACATTCATTTTTCCTCATCTGCATGCCTTAAAGGAATTAATATTCTCTGACCCATCTAATCGTAAAAACAAAAAAGTTAATTTCAATATTTTGAAATTACTAAACTATTGCAATTTGCTATGTTGCAACTTCATATTATTGGATTGGATTATGCCGAAAGTTATAACAAAAAATTTAAAATAGACGTAGAAAACAATAACTTAAGAGCAAACCGAACCCCTTCAAAATTTTATTAACCTTTTAAGCCTTTAGTTTTAGGGTGGAGAAATCTTGATTTTTTTGTAAACCTTCGAAAAGTATTTATTTTGTTAATTTTTAATGGAAAATCACAAAAAGAAATATCCGCGCCATTCTGCATTAAATCTATGAAAATTTGCTCCTATTTGTTTAAAAAAATATCAAGTTTTTAAATAATATGGTTTCCCACTTTTTTCTTAAATATCTTTGTAAAGTGCTGCCACATCGTTCCATACATTTAAAGCTGTCGAAAAATATTCCATGGCCAAGTGTTCCCAGTGGCGCGCATATAAATACAAGTTTACATTAGAAAATCCTCATAAAATAGAAGTGAAATTTTCTTCTCACAAGAACTCCGGTTGCCACTTAAATAGACTGATATCTCATCCAGTATGCGCGTGGGTTTATAACCCGCATCTTCTTTGTTTGTCGTTTCTCTATTATAGATTGATCTGTTTCTGCATATTTTTACTTATCTTGCTCCATTCTTACCAGTTCTTTCCAGTTTTTTATTCCCGTGACTCGTATGTTCCAGGTTTTCTTGGTATTCTTCATCCTGCATTTTGTTTGGTCAAAATATCGTTCTCTTAATTTTTCTTTCTAATGTTCTTTCTAAATATTTACTGGGAGAGGCACATCATTTCTGCAAAGTAGCTAGTCCGAGAGATGTTTCACGCACTTTTAATTTTATTACTATAGGGGAGAAGAGGAGATTTATGGAACAGCTTAGCATCCTTGCCCTACTCCCTTAAGTTTTTGTAAAAAAAGAAATATTTGTTTGATATCTTTTTCCACTATTCACTTCACTCGCTCCGTGAAATTGTTCGCTTGTTGATTTGTTGAATGCAGAGAGACTTAAATTCGGTATTGAAGACCATGTGGGACTTAAATCGGGCTCCGTAGGACCATGTTGGGAGTAGACGGAATTTATGGAACAGCTTCGTATCCTTGCCCTACTCCATTAAGTTTTTGACTATCGGCTACACAAGACAAAAGTCGACTGTATATTTAAAAGTTTGCTGGTGCCGTTGCTCTAGTCACTATTTTTTTTATATATATTAACAAAATAAAACTTTGACATAGTTGCCAATTCGCAACATTCAACAATGTACAATAACTTAAGGTGTATTGCTCAAAAAACAAGAATTTAAAATTGGTTTGGTTGATCCAAAATCCAAAATGGCGACTAAAGAGTGCTAACGACCGATTCTGTTGACAGCATGCCTTTCTTCCCTTTACTCCCCTCGGCAATTCGGTAGTTTGTTGCCAATGAAATGATCGTAACTGGACCAATGGGAGACGTTCTATCCATCTGTTTGTTGTAGGCCAAGTGTTAGATAGAAGTTTTAAAAAACACAGTTAAATGATATATCATTATTTCCATCGATCCACCACACAGACATCCAACTACTGAGCGTATAGCCTGTAGCGTATAGCGGACACTTGCAGATTTCAGTTATCCATGGAACAGTGGACGAATTTGCAGCGTGCTTACATGGTTGAGGCTTATTTTAAATTTTAAAGTCAACGATTCGTACACAGTTGCTCAGCGGCGTTTTTGTCATGCGCCATCGGCGATGTTAGTTCACGCGGGGGTAAAAATTTTTAGAGAACAAGCAGTTGTTACAAATGTCAAAACATCCAGGTCAACTGAAAACCATTCGAACTCCTTCCAATATTGAGAAGGTCGAGGATTACAATTTACAGCCTGTCACACCCTTTTCCATTTCATTTACTTGTATATTTAAACTATTTTTTTACTAATATTCATTTAAGAACAATTATATTGAAGTTATTGTTTATAGCGGAGTGAAATTAGACGAAAATATTCTGAAAATGGATGTAAGTGCTAAGTCAAATGATTTTAATTTTTTTCGATTTTATACATAAAGAGAAGCTTGTAAAAAATTTGTCAATAAATTTGAGTTGGAGCTTCGCGAGATATGTGTCAACAACGGAATTTTTGGTATTTTTCGAGTGGTTTGCTTCACTATTTTTTAAATATCTCCGGCTCTAAGAGTCGTGGAAAAATAAAAAATAAATTAAAATGACCGTGATGAAATCGAATATCGATCCGTATAATAATAGTGTTTTTTTAAAAATGCATCCTAACTTCAAAAAACGAATTCGCGCACATTATTTTTTTTTACTGAATTGGCAGTAAATAACCAAAGAATCCTCAAATTTTCTTAAAAATTGGAGAAAATATGTATTTTTATGTCGGGAAGACATGGTAAAAATTTTTCGAAAAAAATTGAATTGGCCCATTTTTGGAAAAACAATAGTAGAGAAAAATTTTTTATCATAAAAAGAAGGATTTTGTGTGTACTTTTGTCTAAGAAAATGCAACATTTTATTTCTTTATTTAAAGTGCCCAATTTAGGGAATAATAAAAAAATTTAAATTCGATTTTCATTTTTTTCTAACTTTTTTTATCGCGATATTTATGCTTGATTCTCTTAGAAAAACTATATTTCAATCCAAAAAATGTTTAAAAAAATAAAAAATATATTTCAGGTTTTAAAGTAAGATTTTTGTGAGGGAACGAATCAATATGCATTAATATATTTTTCTCTACTATTGTTTTTCCAAAAATTGCGGTCAATTCAATTTTTTTCGAAAAATGCCGATTTTGGCTAGACAAATACATTTTTTTTAATAAAACTTATACTTACTAGTAGATGGTCGACTGATTTTTATCATACTAAAGAGGGGGACCTAAAGCAATGATTGGTCGAAACATGGCAATTTCTGACAAGATAATGAAATGTTTACAAAAGTTTTTTAGCGTCTGAACTGAACTCTTCGAATTGAATCGAATGGCATGACCTTCAGGGCCCGCAGATGTCAAATAAGAATAAAGAAAAAATATATCTAACCTAACCTAACCTGACACATGTCAAAATGTGGCACTTATCAATATGTGACCTCTGTCAAAATGTAACAACTGTAAAAATGTAACACATGTCAAACAGTGCTACCTGTCAAAATGTGACCCCTATCAAAATGTAACAACTGTCAAAATGTGACACGTATCGTACTTTTCTTTATTTATTAAAAAGATCTAATCTAACCTAACCTCTATAGAGGTGGACCGGTAGCCAATTTCAGCCAAAAACCTAACCTAACCTTAAAAGAAACCTTACCTAACATAAACTAATGCTAACCTAACCTAACCTAGGTCCATACCTACCATTAGAAGTAAACCCTGACGGTGATAGAAAGAGCAAAAAAATTCGGCTAGAAATATGCAAAGACCATAAAAGAGATGAAGGAACAACACTTATTAAAATTATTGAGAAACATGTACCAAAAGGATGGCTATGTACACTTTACTGTCAATCATAGCGAAAATTTTGTCTGTCCTAAAACTGGTGCAAACACTCAGACAATAGAGTCAGCATGGCAATACCTAAAAATCGCTATAAAAAGTGGATAAGAAAGCAGAATTTTTATAACAGTATTTATGGCGAATGAAAATTAAAAAGACTAAAGCGAATCCTTTCATTCATTTTATCAATTTAGTTGCTAAAGTTTACGATCCTTATACTCCTTGAAAATGATTGTTTACTGTGTTAAAGTCGTAAAAACCTATGAAAATTACTTATAATAAAATATTGAATTGTTTTTCATTGAAAAATGCTTTAGGTCCTATACTAAAGAATATCCCAAAAAGAGTGAGAATGACCCTGTATATCAATTAATAGAAACAAGAGTATTTTTAAAAAGCAAAACGTGCTTGAAATAAAACGAAAACCCTGTACAATTGGACACAAAGAATTGCCCGCCCTCCCAAAGCTTGCGGCAATAAAGCACATCTTAATAAAGTTCAATTAATAAAAGTTTCGAAATTCTGCTCGTCGACTGCTTCAAACAGAATTAGAGAACATCCCCTGTTATTTCTTTGATTTAACTAATCAACGTCTTTTTAATTCCAGCAAAACCGTTATTAAAGGAAATAATAACATTATTTCGTTCAACATTTTTTTTTTCGTTTTTGTTAAAAGAAGGTCTTTTTAATTAGGATTAAAATAAAAGTGGAACGATTCATTATTTTTATTTGTGTTATTAACGTTGTTTGTGAAAATGAAAATTGGAATTTTAACGATGGATGTTTTTTTTTTCAAATTCAAATCCTTAATTGTTTTTTTAAACAATTTTATTACAGTAACAGTTTTTATTGACATGTTAGTCCATGTAACGCTATCATTGCAGAAGGGCATTCAACTTGATCAAATAAAAAGTGAATTTTGTTTTGTTACTTTTTTAAAATTAGTTACGAGGGACATTTACCGCTGATCCTATTGTTTTTGTTTGGGAACAAAATAGAAAAACTGTGAACGTAAATGCCAATTGGAACCTTTGGCGTTTTTCAAATACTTTAAAACTGTACAATCACTATACCAAAAACCTAAAAAAATGTCATGCTTGGCGCTTGTTTAGCTAATATGGGCATGACATCATCAGAAGCCAATAATAATACTTAAATTTCAAATATTTCCTTTTATTAATATTTAATGTGGATTTAGTTTTTCTAATACCCTACTGTAAGACTTCTCATTCTTTGTAGGACCTAAAACAAAGATTTACAAAAAAAGTTCTTAGCTAGGAAGTGGTCGTCTTTGGTCACGAAACTTCAGAAAACCTAAATCCTGACTCTTTATATCAGTTGGTTCAGTATGTTGTTTAGGGCTGTATTATCTAGCAGGTCTTAAACTTCCATTGGGAGGTCCTGGGCGTCTTGCATGATCTTTAGGTTTGATTGTGGCAGTTTCTTTTTTGGCTTCTTGGATGGTGTTTAATTTCCATTGAAATTAAACAAATATTCATTTGCATTCATAAGAGATAGATGACAACAACGTCAATGAGAAGCAAACCTCTGCCATATTGGCAACAGCGCCATTGAGATAAACGAATTTCAGCTTGAAGACTCAAACTTCCGTTTCCTTGAACACCTGCATCCGAATTCCAGCACGTACACGCATCTCTTGAACGTAAGCAGGTGGGCGGGATTTAACAAAGCTTCACATCACTGCTCCGGGGTAACGAAACCTCGTCAATATTTCTCTGACAAATTCTAGATGATTTCAATGGTGAAACATCTCCCGTTGGTACCATACTAAGACCAAGGGTTTGTAATCGGGATATTAAATGCCCAATAATTAGTATGTCTAAAGTGCGGCAAAAATAAAGTGTGGCTTTGATTGTTCAATTGACTACATCTCCGTTAATGTACAGTAAAAATATTTCTTTTCACAAAATGTTATAAAAATACAAGTTCATTCTGGGTGGCTAATAATGTAACATAAATAATTTTATAGTCATTTAGTGTTACCAATGTAGTGTTGTATTTGTTACGTTTTTCAATCGTTAAAGTTTAATAAACTTGTTAAACATAACGTGTGTGTTTTATTTGGAGTTTTTCTGGAAAACAAACGTAATTACAGTCCACTTATATTATCTTCATCTTCATATTCTGCGTATATTCCAAACGATAAATTTAAATATATCTTCATTGTTTAAAAAGGAGGCAATATAGCAAAAAACTTGCATCGGCTGACCTTGCAAAGGGAATCTCGCTGAAGATACGACAAATGGTGGTCATACTCCTAGTTTAGTGAGAGCTGGGAAGGTGAAAATAATGGCACGTGTTATTGGATGCGAATTTGGATTGTGGACATAGAGGTGAAGAGGGTTGTGTCATTAGGATAAAGCTGAAAATGGGAGTAAGGAGCGAATCGTATATATATAGAATGATCGTTTGGGGACTCCAGATAATGAAGCGTTCAGAGATCTGTCTACCTATTATAACTTTGATGGTTCTGTTCGTGAGGTAGAAATCTTGGAGATTGATGATGGTGATGGAGAGGTTGATGGCTTCGAGCTTTCGGAGTGGCCATCAACTTTGATCAAAAACTTTCTGCACATTTAGGAGAACGATTAGGGAAAGAGTATCCAATTGGCTTCATAGTTCTCGAAAATGTGATTTGATAACATTTGTTTATATTTAGATGAAGCATATTTATATCGCACCAACAGGACAAATTGATCAAATCTATTTTCAACCATTCAACATCACATACATTATCGATGGTACTATAAAGTTTGAAGTCACCTGCAAAATGAAATAGCAGGTGTATTGTATTACTTCTGATATATGATTAATAAAAGACTAGTGGACCTATATGGGATCCCTGGGGAACCCCAGATGTTACAGAAATTTCTGATGACACCGAACCAGCATATTTGACATATTGGGTTCTACCTCTCAAATAAGATGCGATCCAGTTCAAAAAGTTACCGTCAATGCCTGACACGGAGAGTTTTGCAATTAGAAGATCATGATTGACTCTATTAAATGCTTTTGAGATTTCAGTATGAATAGAGTCAATCTGCTGCCTTTCCTCCAAACTGATTAAAAGAAAATGTTGATAACTAACCAAATTTGGTTTTATGGCCTTTTCCCGGTTTTTGGGATAAGGATGGTATGGGCAGAAGGAAAGTAGGTATTTTAACCTAATGTACTCTTTTTCAGTCACCTTATCGCCAACATGTGACTAAGTATCCTGATTGCACGCTGACACGCTAGAGAAAGTCTACCAAGGTATAAATTGATCAACCATTTTAGACTAACTCTTGTATTATTATCGGTTCCTGATGATGCTGTCCTTGTTAGTAAAGCGTAACTTTTTGGTTTGGAGTAGTGTTCTGAGTTTTGTTGCTGATTTTGAACGATTTTATATTTTTTAATTTCCCAAATAACCCAAGTCACAATTAGATCTTTGTTAATTTTATTTACAAATTTTTATACGCCTCTAAGATATGTATCTTGACGTAAAGATTTTTAATTACAGATTGTAACAAAGTGTAAGGGTAATTAAACTTTCTTGTTTGTTACGGAAAAGTTACGATGGGTTTCAAATAGGCACAAAGAGAAAATTAATTTCAACAGATATGCGTTAACTCACGAATGAATCAATAACGTTTTACGTTTGAAGTAAAATTAATTTTGAATATATAAATTTACAGCTGAATCAATCGTAATATGCTGGGTGGGTACTCAAAACTTAATACCCAATTAGTATAAAATTAAGAATTATTTGAAAATTTTCGCCTTTCAATACGTTTTTTATCAGGCTAAATCAGCAATTGTTTACTGAACAAAAAACAAATATAAGTATAGGCAATTAGGAGAAAGTTTAATTTATAAAAGGGACGTGGTTAATTGAAGCAAGCAGGTTGTATAATCCACTGTCTATCTCTATTATTAAAAACCCGAACAAACCAGCTGTCAAAAGACTCGAAAAATGATTAGTGTTTCACAAAAGATTAGTACTCTACCAACGATATGTGCTCTGCCATGAACAAATACTTTGTAAAAGATTAGGGCTTCGCCAACGATTAGAGCTCAACTAGCGATTAGTGCTCTGCCAAGAACAAGGAGCAAAAGATTCGACAATGATTAGGCCTGTCCAACAATTAGTGCTCTGACAAGGACAAAGACTTAGGGTTTCGCCAGAGACACAAGCTTCGTTACGGACCATGCAGAAGATGCTCTGTTAGAAACTTCTCATTGTGGTGATAAACCTAAAGTAACATTCGACTAACACGTGTCTGCTACCAAAAACCATGAGACGCCGGTCACTAGGTAGCCCACAGCACTAACGGGCACCTATTTATCTCTCTATTAGGGAGTAAGGCACAAACAAAAATTCGAAAAAAAAATAACAGCTTCTATGATAAGAAAAATTGCCGCTTGCTTATCATATGTCTGGACTCCGTACTAGAAGTAGTGCGCATCTCTTGTTGCATATCTAGGACCTCTCTTTATAGTGGTATGTTATAAATAGTTTTATTACTACTGTACAACGCTTAGGAAAAACGTATATGACGCAGTGACTTTCTGAAACTGTCTATCATCCAAGACAATTTTGATTTTTTGATTGTTTGAAACTAGATGGTTCGTTTAAAATTTCCTTTTGTTTGTAAACAAAACCAGTTCGACCTTTGTAACCAAAAACTGGCAGCTTAGACAGAGCATGAGCATTGGTCAAATTGAAATTGAAATTGAAATTTGTATTTGTTTTCAGGTCGTGAAGGATCTCAGTATTGCATAGACATGATCCTTTTGATTATTTTTATTCTAAATATATATTTATATAATTCCACTGTCTTTACAATTGTTACAATGTGGGTACTTGCATTGAGTTTGGTTGATCTGCTTGGTCGTAAAGTTTCCTGAACTCATAGGATACAGCTGTCTAACTGGATGGCTAACTGGATCCTGAAATCTGGATGGATTCTAATTTGACCTGTTTGTCAAAAAAAAGATTTTTGTAGAGTCAGGAATTAACGATATGATTCAAAATCAAATGGGACTATGAACTCAATTCTAGGCTCAAAGATCACGTTAATGTTTATTGCATTTTATGAAGCCCTAATTATAGTCTCAACTTAACATTTATAATAAATAAATAGATTTGTATAACTTATATATTTTATGAATTTAACTTTTTCAAAGAAAAAGAGGAAAGATAAATCTTGATCATCTGTATAACAACCTGATTAAACAAATTTATATGGAAAATGAGACAAATCAAATTATATTAGTCAACAGTATAACCACAGAGATTTGAAAGATAGATGTATAAGAAAACATTGCTATGTTTAACTTGCCTTGGTTTCGAGCAGATGGGGAAATATTCGACTTATTTAATAAAGATATATAATTAAATTCCAATGTCAAATTTATCAAAGTGGACATTGGAATTTTTATAATTTCACAATGAGTGAATTATCTACTTACTTGACTCTTTCATTTCTCATGGGGTGTGATGTGGCACATTCAGTTTTTGAGGTGTGCGGTGTCGAACATCCACTTATTAGCGATACACTTTGCGTTGGTGAAAGTATTGGCATCGTTTCTATTGCTCCTAAAAATACAAAATTTTCAATGATACAACTTTTCACAAACAATACGCCAACCCAGCAACGCTCAAAGCGAAAAAACACTCACTGACAAAAGCTTCACTCCACCGGTCAAGAAAGCTAAGCCAAGCTGTATGGTGTAAGATTAAGTCAGTATGGCGGCAACTCAAGTCACAATAAACAACATCCACCAGTCCACCACACAAAAGTTCTACATTTGGTCACGTGGCACATACACGTCCGTTTCCGTAGGCTCGGGAATTTTAAATTCATACTATTTTCTCAATTTTATATTCTATATAGGATAAACGACACTTTACTTATTATTATATATCGCTATCGGAATTTCTAATTAGATATATGATTATTTACCTTATTATAGAGTCGTAAATCGCAATATGATTTTCGCCTATACCAAAACCAGACATCAGTACGACGTCAGATGTGTGGCGTCAGAGGGTCGTCACGAAATGGACGTCTTTTTGACGTCACTATTTGGTCACAGGACGTAAATACGTAAAAGTGACCAAAAAAGTTACGTCTTTTAGACGACTTGTTAGTCATGTTGGCTACCTGGGGATATATATTAAGTGTACTTCGAAGCATGGAATAGAAGGTCCATAAGGATGACGCTTTATATTTGCTTGATAATTCATTAAAATATGCCAGCAATACATTTTCTGAAAATGAATTTACATTCCTGATAGTGCGCCAGTCCATGAAACTTTTATATATTATTTCATATTTTTGACGCGATTTTTCAGGCAGCAGATTAAGTGTTGTAATTTTGGCAGCTTCTCTTATATTATATGGATATACACATTCTGATTCACTATCTGAACTCATTTTCACTTAGCTTTTCTCGTTATTGAAAATATTATATTGTCACATTTGACATGAGTGACAGAATACCAGGTAACTTGATAACATTATCTCTTGGCTGATATACTATTATAGGATTGATCAAATACTGTAAATTGTGTGTTTGAGCGTATCTGTGCATTTGTGTGTGTGAAATAAAAATTTAACTATATAATATAATCACGTATCTTGGTTACCCTTTAACGTCGTTTAAAAACGTGATAATATCCAATAGATTCGTCCGCTTGAGCAATCCTTATAGTGTAATTTTAGACATTCTTGCTATTCGATTCTGGAGCGTGAGTTATAGTTTATAATTCACGCAAATAACTCACGCTCTGTAAATTATTAATATTGTTAATTGCCAATTGAAAATTAACACTGGCAGCTTTTTTAATTTTCCCGCCTACTTTCAAGCCAATCGCCAATCAACTTTTTATTTATGTCCCTTTCAGTAGTTCAAGTAGATGTCGCCCACTCCGTGATTTTCGCGAATTAATTAATAATTTGTCATGTTATAAATATACTTAAATTATATATTCATTGGGCTGCTTAAAAATGTAGATTTGAATATTAAGAGCGAAGCTCGGTGACCAGATATTCAATTGTAGTTTGTGCTACTACTGTTTTAAGCTGCCAAGAGTGTACATTGTTTCACTTGCTTGGCGACTATCTCTTTTATTGTCATACATTTATCTTTATTGCGTCCCCAAGCAACAGGAATAACTAGACAAGTTGTAAGTGTATAAAATTTGACTGCATACTTGACGGCTACAAATGAATAAATATGAATATAAACAAATACTAATTTTATTTCAAAACTAACTTATTTAAGGGTTAATACTTTTTTACAACGTTATTGCCGCGCTTTTTCATCTCTTCGCTACAACTATAAACGAACCACTATCCACAACATCAGTTAATAACAGGAATATTACGTACATCCCCCTAGATATATGACCTAAAATTAATCTCATATATCCATTTAGAAGTTTGAAACCGAGATGAAATTCTGGGTTAATTTGAAATTAAACTTTGAGAATAATATTTCCGGGAGGTTTGTGGTTTAACCACGTACGAACTCTGTCCTTGGAATATATCTATCCACCTTAAATCTCGCTCAGTAAATAATTGATTTTCGTAAAGTTTGTCTCATAATTAGTTTTCATGAATATAAATTGAGAAATGCGGGAGTGTTCTTTAACACACTTAACAAAAATTTTGAAATTGGAAGATAAATAAACGTAGATTAAATTAATTGTTTTGAGAAGAAATTGAAACTGGAATAACATGGGCTTAATTAACGCACGTTGGTATGTACAGACGAAAGTGGAGAGAATAGACTACCAAGCTATACTCCATAAGGGCATTATGGGATAATACTTATAGATATATTAAACATAATATTTGTCATAGATCTAATTTTAAGAGATAAATCGTAGAAATTGGGTTCATTTCATGTGTAAACTCTTATACGCGTTTAATTTTATTATAAACCCTTTCACTCTTTCTACATGTACCGTAAAGAAGTTTTACATCACCATTTCCATTAACAAAAATTCAAGAAAGATCTTAGCTGGTCTTGGTCTCTTGAGATCCTTCTAATTGGCAGATCTTTTGTTTTCCAACTCTCTTTTAATCTCTCCTAATATCGTGCTACTGCTGAGTCCACAGGTTCCATAGGTTTGGGACACTTTTCTTGTAGTTTCTTGTCTGCAGTTTTTTTACCGTTCACCCGGATATGTCATGTCATTCACGTAAAGTTGGATTTCTATAGATATTTTTGTATACTTAGCTTAATTCTCTTGGTATTTATCGCTGACCTTATTATTATTATTATTTTCAGACATCACATACCTAACATTTTGTTATGCTTTCAATTTCTAGAAACACCGGATGTATACCTTGCACCTAGGTTGGTTCTCTTGATTATGATGTTATTTTTCATATAACTTTGTGTGTATGTGTGACGTGCCCAATAGTAGAAGGTTGTGGTCTCCTGGGATCTTTTTCCCAGCTTCACAGGTTGCGTTGGATATCAGCCCTGTGGCCCCGATGACGATGGGTATCATTTTTGCTTTCATGCTCCACATTCGTTGCATTTCTATCTGTAAGTCTTTATATTTCAGGTACTTTTCAGCATGCTCAGACATGCTCTTTTGTTTTTCTGTTTCTGGATGGTATCGGGTTTGTTGGCTTTTATCATTCTGTCGGTTTGAATTTGGGTGTCCAATATTAGGATGATTTCCAGGGTGTCGATCACCGAATCTGGGACATGCTGATAGTTGACACCAATTCCCTTGAACTTCCAGTGGAGCTGAGCTGCTACCGCTACCACATTAATTGTGTTTGTTGAAACATACCTTCTTTGGAGGGATTGGACAGCCGGAAACTACATAATATATCGTTTAACTATGTCCGAAAAAGTCTACATTTTGGGTCTTTGCCAGATTTCATGATTCTTGTCTTCATGTAGTTTGTTGCCATCGCTTGTTATTGGCAGGCGGTTAAGAGTACCTCGGTTTCTGTTTTGAGGTTTGCCTGAGTGAACAATTTCCAGGTAAGATCTCTATTTATTATTTCTTTTTCAACTTCTTTTTCTATATGTCTATGCATTGCTTTATCTTTCCATCTAGCTTTTTGTTCTTCTCTTATCCTTATTTTTATTTTCTCCTTTATTACCTTCACCCGTTGTGTTTCAGTTTCATCTGAGTTTGTGTTCACAATTCGTTCGTTTTCATCCATTCGATTTACCATTCCCAGATGTTTATCTGTTTGTTTCAGCTTCAGGTACAGGTTGAGGCTTGCGTTGGATATGGAGTACCATGTTTCGGTCCTTTGTATTCCTATTCCTCCTTCTCTTCTCGCGATGTATAGCCTGTCTATATCTGCTCTTAGATGGGGGGCTCCGTACAAATTCATCAGTTTTATTTTATTATTATTAATATTATAGTAAATTTCTTTGCCACAACATTATAAAGTTCAAATTAGTGCTTTATTTAACAAAATAAGGTTCCAATAATAATAAAATATTTTAATTAAAATTTGGTCTTTTTTTTTATAAAAGATTGCCTTTTTTAACAAGCACTTAAATGACCCTCCACTTGTGATGGTAAATAGGTCTAAACAATGCATTGATTTGTGAAACGGGGAGTAAAAAATGTTGCGGCTTTAAAACTTCCAATCCATTTATTCTGGAATGCCCATTAAAACCGAGAGAGTTATGTTTCAATTCCCAACAATGATTGACACCGCTGTCAGGTAATTTTGAGTGTTGAAGAGAAGGGTTCTGGCTTTTTATACTTGTTAAAAGCATTTTTATGAGATTAGGAAGCTTCTCCCTAAAGTAGGGTTAAAGTGTAAGGTCTCTGTGAAAGAAATTTGAATTTTATCGGTATATTAAAGACTCCATTGGTTTTCGATGATTTGGCGTAACTTAAACTAGAAGTGAAGGACATCTTGGTAAATTGAAAATACCATTACTGATTTGACTTTCACACTATAAAGGCAGCGGTCGATATTTTGACTGTAGACTGTAAACGATTCCAAAAACGATTCGAAAAATTCTTCAATCCTTTCTGATTAAAGAATACTAAGTCCGAAGACTCAATTTTTTGTTATAAGCATCAGAGTCCTTGGAAACATTGGTAAAAAACACAAATTCCTAATTTTAATTTGTTTAAGTTTAACAACTTTGGGTGTCTACAACTATGAAATTGGGGGCTCAGGAGTCCATTCTGAAATCAAAATCCGACGGTTGGCCACAGTTTTTGAAAATATCACAAAACAAGTATACAGAATCCGCCAAACCTCTGTAGTTCTATTAACTCTTATTATGTTGTAACGTGTAAATTTGGTTTTAGGCTTTCTCATTTATTTAGTGATTTTAAATACCTTATGCAGTTGATTCTCCTTTTATTTCGGTTCTTAAAACATGTCTTTTGTCTTCTTGGTTCATAGAAATCATTTTTTATGATCAGGAAATGTTTCACCTCGATTTTAACTAGTTATCATGTTTTTTTTAATAGGGTCTGTAAAATTTGGATAAAACAATATTTGACTTTTTTACCAAAAATGTGTTTTTTTTAAATAACCTTTAAATGACGAAAAATAGGTACGAAATAAATGACAAAGTAGAAAAAACTCCAATGGAAGTTTTTGGAATGTAAATTTTATCTCAGACTACCCTGTATAAAATAAAAATTTCAAACTGAGTCTAAAAGAATCTTCAGTCCTTTATCTTTGAATATTTGTAATTTTAAAGCTTTAACGCGTTAAATCTGAAAAAGTTGCGATTTTCTCCGAGATGACTGAAAGTTTTATAAACAAATTTTGGAGGTGTGTAGTAATATATCGGTTCTAAAAATATAAAAATAAGTAAGGCATTCCATTTGAAAAAAATTAAGTCATATTTGCCTAGTTTACTAATAGACCACCCTGTAAACATGAAAATAATTTTAAAACGTTAAAATGTTTGATTTCAGATTGGACTTCTGAGCCCCCAATTTCATAGTTTTAGATGCCCAAAGTTGTTACAGTTAAAAAATTGAAAATTAGGAATTTGTATTTCTTACCCATTTTTCCAAGATTTCTGATGCTTAAAACCAAACAATGAGTCACAGGATCTTCTAGGGATTTCGAATTCCTTAATCAGAAAGGGTTGAAGAATTTTTCACGAAATTTTCAGCTAATTTGACCATCTTTTTTCTTTTTTTTAAATAGGTATCCGATTACATTTTAAAGAATCTGATATAAAGGGTGCTATTTTAGAGATTATCAACTTTTACAAATTTTTCTTAATCCGGATCTGAATTTTACCATTAGTTCTTGTATTATACAATTGGGCTATTTAAACAATCTACCTGTACCAAATATGAAAGAAATCTACAGGGTGTTTTCAAAGTTATGGCTTATGAAAATGACATGTGTGAACGAGATGTGCATTTATAAAAATATGTCAGAATATCTCAGTTTTTTCCATTGGTTTCGAATGTCTGATCTAACTAAAAACAAAATCTGATGTACAGCGTGTTGCGTTGGGGATTTTCAAATTTTACAAATTTTTCTTAATCCGTATCTGGATTTTAACTGTAGTATAGTCCTTACATTACACGATTGGGCTACTAAGAAATGATACATGTACCAAATATGAAAGAAATCTACCAGGTATTTCGAAAGTTACTACTTGTGAAAATTAAAAAAATGCATTTGATGAAATTTTACGTTAAAACTCCAGTAGTAGAGTGGGATGTGCTCTTAAAAAGAACTTTCATTTTATCTCATTTTTTCCGTTCTTTTCAAATATCCATCCCAATTTTAAAAAATCTGATATACCGGGTGTTGTTTTGCGGATTTTCAAATTTTGCAAATTCTTCTTAATCCAGATCTGGATTTTAATTGAAGTTATTACACTGTAGGATTGGGCTATTAACACACTATACCTGTACCAAGTATGAGAGAAATCAACAGGGTAGTTCTAAAGTTACGGCTTATCAAAATATTGGCCGAAATGGATGAAATACCCCGTATCTCGGTTATTAAAGGCGTTAGACCCGTTAACCAAGGTTATTTGGAATCACCTAAGTTCCCTCTATTTACAGTTAACGTAATTCGGTTTAACTATGAAACACCCTGTATACAAACTTTTCGAAATGTTTATATTTATATTTTTTTCGAATTCGAAAATCTCCGTATTTTATTTTTTTTTCAACCAAGTCGAACCAAATTTTTACGTTATCTATTCAATTATTGTCATTTGAAATTAATGTGCAGGGTATTAACTTTTAGACTTATTACTATTATTAAAAATTCTACAAATTATATTCGTTAAATGTGATTAGGTAGTTTATAATCAAAATAGTGAAATTCAATTTTATATATTTTTTTAATTTCATTTTATTCCTATTTCATTTTTAAAATAGTTAATAGCAATTCTTATTTATTTTCTATTTTTCAGAACTTTCTAATATCCTCTTCTTTTTCTTTTCAAATTCATTGCTTTCTTAATCTATTTCTACACATTTTCATAACTAATCTTCACTTCATATTTTATTAATTCATCTTTTCCTATAACTATATTTTTACTGATAAATCTGAAAATATTAGAGACGAAAAAATCATCACACGTTTTTTCTACAAATTACTGATAATGAACGAGCGTTTTCCGAGAAAAGTCCATTTTACAACAGGTTCTCATGCTGACAAATTGCAAAGGACCCAGGTGTTTCCCGTCATACACGATACATAATTAATCATTACATTAATAATTAGAGATGTTTCCTAAAATCCTGCACGACATGTGTTCCATTCAATATTGCGTATATGCTAATGTAATACATCCCATATTGACAGGCTATCAGAAATGTAGAACACCTCTATGAATTTTGAATGAGTCATTTTACTAATTACTACTTGTAATTTGGTTAAACTTTTTAGTGAGTCTAAGAAAGTAGTGGAAATTTCTTTTAAGATATCGTGAAAACTTTTAAGTAAACTCAAAATACTACCTGTAGTTTCATAAAGCTAATAAATCAGTGTCATCGGCATACTTAGCATAAAAGAGAGATTTGTTAATATTAATGAAACAATTTAAAACACATAGATATCTTCGGTCTCATATTTCAGTAAAATAACGAACAATTCAATTTCGTAGAAGGCTCTTCATTATTTTTTGGGTCTCTCTATGTATATTATCGTTATTGTTGTAGATAATAATAAAGTTTCAAATAAACGTTTTAGTGCTATCGCATTTTTTGGCTACAATTTATTAAAAATGGGACATAATCGCTTTCAAACCTTAAGTTTTTCCAGAGTTATTCAGAGGAAGTCTTGAGAAGGGTACACAAATATCGAGAACTGCTCCACATAATAAAGACGCGAAAGACGGCTTACCTTGGCCACGTTTTAAGAAATGAAAAATATTACCTACTGCAGTTCATACTTCAAGGAAAGATAGAGGGTAGACGTGGAATTGACAAAAAAAACCAATCATGGATGCGGAATATTAGGAACTGGACTGGTTTAAACTTTGAAGACCTTATTAGAGCTGCTACAGATCGAGAGACCTTTGCTAATGTGATTGCTAACCTTCGATAAAAACGGAGAGGGCACAAAAAGAAGAAGAAGATGGATGCAGTGTCCTATATGAAAAAGGCTGGATGCATATTCGTATTCGAATCTCCTATATGTGACGTGTCTTGCGCATTAGAGAATGAGCTGAGTGTAAAGGAAATATTTTTAATTGTCCCTGAGTGCATATGGATCTTTACATTAATACTTCCCTATACGCCTTTACTACCACAGCCTGTAATAGTGTAATACCCTCACACTTTTGTTTATTAGCGTAATATGTGTAATGTCGTTTTAAGTTTGCCATAAAAGAGCAAACAACGTATGAATTGTTTATCATTTCGTTTTACCATCCTAATTCGACCCTTACTTAGTTTCTAATGTCACCCACTTTCTGGGGTGAGGTCATTAGTAAATATAAAGTCTTAAACATCCTCCCTTTCTAGGATACAAGGGTGGATCAATGAATTCTACGAATAGAAATGTAATTATTTTGAAAAAATTATTTCTTCAACCTAACCACTATGTGGACGAAAATATTCTGAAAATGGATGTAAGAGCTAAGTCAACTGTATTTCAGTCCAAAATATGTTAAAGAAATAAAAAAATATAAAAATATTTCAGGTTCTAAAGTAAGATTTTTGTGAGGGAACGAATCAATATAAAAAATGAAAATCGAATTTTTATTTTTTTATTATTCCCTAAATTGGGCACTTTAAATAAAGAAATAAAATGTTGGATTTCCTTAGATAAAAGTACACATAAAATATTTCTTTTTAAGATAAATTTTTTTTTCTACTATTGTTTTTCCAAAAATGGCAGCCATTTCAATTTTTTTTCGAAAAATGCCGATATTGGCTGGACAAATACATTTTTCTTTTTAATTTTCTCTTCCCGACATAAAAATACATATTTATTTTCTCCAATTTTTAAGAAAATTCGAGGATTCTTTGGTTATTTATTGCCAATTCAGTAAAAAAAAATAATGTGCGCGAATTCGTTTTTTGAGGTTAGGATACCTATGCGGATCGATACTCTATTTCATCACGGCCATTTTATTTTTTTTTCCACGACTCTTAGAACCTGAGATATTTAAAAAAAAAATATGTTGTGTCGCCACAAGACTTTCCCGGCAGTTATAAAATAAAAATTAAAAAATTAATTTGGTGTTAAAATTTATTAAAGTCCAAATTAAATGATATTTGGTATCCCGAAAAAAACATTCGTTTCGAATTTTTTTAAAGTAAAAATGACACTTGAAATATTATAAAAGGAAAAACACAGTCAAAAAAAAGTAGAACAATGTTTTAGGTTCGAAATTTTGTTTACTTCTTTTTTGACATGTCAAATATCATTCGGATTTTAAATTTTAAATTTTTGTCCATTGCTTAGTTTTAAAATTTAGGGCTCGTGCGCCCCCTGGTGGGGCGTTTTCAACCAAAAACTAATGGGTTCAATCCCCGATCACCCGGACGCTATCGTGGAAGAATACAGACACACAGACACATAGACACACAGACACACAGACGGACAGACTTCCATCTGGAAATCGTTTTAATCGTCTCAGCGCGTTCACAATACTTTCCCTTTGCGAGGGGCCGGGAAAGTGATAGTAAAGCAATCCACTCGAAAAATACCAAAAATGCAGTTTTTGGCACATATCTCGCAAAGCTCCAGACCAAATTTATTGAAAATTTTTTTACAAGTTTCTCTTTATGTATAAAATCCGAAAAATTTGACTTAGCTCTTACATCCAATAAAATTCTAATTTCACTCCACTACTAGTTGCATATTATTTTTATTAAAATCAGTTCCGCCACAAATTGTAGATAAAATACAGATGACTATTAATAATAAAATATTTTTCATTTGAATTGAGAGGCGTAATTTTATTTTTATAAATAATTTTTAATATATTTGGGAGTACTTTAAATATTTTGGAAACAAATATTTACTTGTTGCTTTCTCACTATTTACTAGTTTATGAACAGTGCAGTTTTAAATTATGCATTTCTCAACGAAGAAAAATAGTAACTTGCTATTTTTCATGTAGATAATATCAAGAATATTGCTGGAAGTGAAGAAGAAAATCTCCATAAGCACCTAAATGTTAAAGTGCTTTAACTCTTACACAATCAATCTTTAGTCGACATTGCACAGTGGCTAGGTGAACATCGTGCGCTTGCGCTTATATTTAGCAATGAAACAGATTTGACAGCTTTAATTGAATGCTGAAATAAATCATTTTCCGCATTTGATGCTTTGGTCCAGCATTATTTAATGAAGTCGAATATATTTTACTTGAAAAATGTCATAGGCGACTTGTTAATCTAGGTTAAATTATAGTTTTAATCAAATACTATTAAACGAGCAAGGTTTGTATGTGTGTGTGTATGTGTGTGTGTGTGTGTCCAGAGGATCTCGAAATCCACTCGTCAGATTTCAATGAATCTTTCAGGGTAGACTAATTCCTATCTAAATCGGCAAAAAATGTAGGTCTCATGTCTGTGAAAATTCGATCTTCCGAGATATTTACAAGAAAAGTTAAGCTTTTAGTTTTATTTCCTAGCAACGGCAACTTGTTTCTATAGTAATTTTGTACCATGTTTATATATAAAAAAATAAAATAAATATAAAAATAAATAAATATAAAAATAAATAAATAAAAATAGGATGGTGTTTAATGAAATCTGTCTGCCAGCATTAAATCTGTCTGCTAGCTCAAAAAGTTCGAAAAATATACTTAAATTGTTTCTGGCTGCATGGTCCTAAACCTAAAGCCAAAAGAAAAAAAAAAAAAAAAAAAAAAAAAAAACTACAAATAAGCATTGAAGGATGAGGTAAAAATAAAATTTCTACCTCTTGAACCTGTACTACGTTCTGCAAATTAAATACTGCACTCCTTTCTTCTGTATAGTATAGTAGTAAAAAGGTTTGACTTTATTTAATTTCTGTCGTTTTAATCTGAAAGAATTCAATTTTAAATTTGCCGCTTTATATAAAAAAGGAAAGGTTCATTTGACGGATATAAATAATTTGCTTGTCAAATGACAGCATTCTCATAAATTTAAAGTTGAAAATACAACGTTGCCAATTCAATTTCAGAAATCATGGGTTGTGTAAATATTTATAGGAACGTTGAGTAACACTGTTAAAATGGACACTTGTCAAAATGTGACACCTGTTAAAATGTGATACGTGTCAGAATGTAACAACTATCAAAATGAACAAATGTCAAAATATGACACCTGTCAGAATGTAACAAATGTCAAAATGTCACACGTATCGCACTTTTCTTTATTTATTACAAAGATCTAACCTAAGCTAAAGCTAATCTTTTTTTTTTTGGCGGGTGGAAATGCTTTATGCACATCGGGTAAAGGTTCTTCCCTTCCCCGATAGTGTGAGACTACCCCTTACGGCTACTATTTTATTATGCGGACAGTTTTAATATTTAAGTTTTCATTATCATAGCGAGAGAGAGAAAAAGAATAAATGCTTGTACACGTGTACTATTAACATAGATTTCAATTTTTTATTTTACAAGAAACTTTAAAGAGACATTTAAAATTCTCTATTTTCATAGTACATTTTAAGGTTGATTGTGACTTTGTATTTTCCAAGAACAAATTGTAATGTAATGTACGAATGAACTATTTTTGTAACTGAACTGCCACACGTCGAGAGTCTGGTCACAGGTTTTTTTGGAGGTTTTTACCCAAGTATGAATATCAGACCTATAATTTTCCTTCACTGCAGATCAATAAATAATAAAATCAATTGAACATAGAGTTTTTCTTATATAGTGATAAATAGAGTGAGCTGAGCGATCTTCTGTTGACGGGACGTGTGCCCTACACGCTGCTGTTGCCCGTCCCGGAAACGGGGCCTGTCCACCGTGACAATTCGCGAAGATCAAGCGTCAGTAAAAGGGTGAAATCCCCAAAAACTAGGCAACTTTTAATGCATTTAACTAACCTCTGTGACAAGCAGTTGATAAACGTCAACAACAGCTGCAGCCAATTGAAAATTAACACTGACAGCTTTTTTAATTTTCCCGCCTACTTTCAAGCCAATCGCCAATCAACTTTTTATTTATCTCCCTTTCAGTAGTTCAAATAGATGTCGCCCACTCCGTGACTTTCGCGAATTAATTAATAATTTGTCATGTTATAAAAATACTTAAATTATATATTCATTGGACTGCTTAAAAATGTAGATTTGAATGTTAAGAGCGAAGCTCGGTGACCAGATATTAAAACTAATCGTACTTGTACTACAACCACGAATTATCCTCTATTACCCCATCACAGTTCATCTTCGTAGCGTAGATTATTATATTTAATAGAAATTATTTTACAACATTTAAAGTGAACTCTTTTTTTTTTCAGGTTATGTTCATCCAAAATCACACACGCGTCACCCACACACTTCCAGTGCCCACCGACGATCTATTCGAGCTGACATACGTACCAACTTGAGCCATGACGTTATTGACGTTGAATACTCACAAGTCTACTCCAAACAGGGAGATCAGCTCATCTTGGAATGTGCTGTAAATATCAATTTCAGCACTAGCATCTGGCTTAAAGATGGACAAATAGTGCAGACCATTCTTAAAGACAATACGAACAATAAAAGAGTGATAGGACATAGGTTTTTAGTGGACGTTAGTGGAAATTTGTTAATCGATAATGTAAGGTTAGAAGACGATGGCCGATGGCAGTGCGAGGCTGAGGATGCCTTCGGCTTTGTAGTACAAGGACGGCCTATACAGTTGACAATATTGGGTAAGTAGCAAATTATTGATTTAATACTAAAATGTAAACAGCTGAATTGTACTGAGAATTAATAGGGAGGTATCAATAAAAAAATGTGATTCCTTCATGTGGGATAACAACCAAATCATTCGCCTCATACGTCACACTTTAATAAAATAATTTAAAAATAATAAAGCAATCATAAACATTGTTTTTAAAAATACAAATTAACTGTAGTCCAGATTGTGATTTCCTATATTTAGAAAAATCTGTTTTTAAAAAGTAAGTAAAATTATGGACCCCTTGCTGGCGCCTATCCTTGTATAATTTATTCAATGAAAATTTAAATTACTCTCAACGAAATCAGTTGGCTACAAATTTTGAAAATATAGTGTAGGATCTTGTAATTATCTGCCGCGGCTAAGTCTAACTTTTGCTGGTACAACTTTCCTCCAGCAAGTATCTTTCTTGCTAATCCAATCAGTCTTACATCAAAAAAAGCTATAAAAATACCGGCCGGTGTCGGACCCCGTGATTCTTGCAGACCTATCTTTAAGAAACTAAAGATAAGGATCCTTCCAAGAATATGTTTATCAAAGTCTTTGGAAATCTATAAAAATATTCCAAATCTGACATCTCAAAGCGAAATTAATATGCACATTACACGGAATGCTAATTGTTTACGCAAAGAAGCCTTACAGACTAGATGTATCTGCTAAAAACTACACTAATCTTAATAATAAACTTCCTGATAATATAAAAAATTTACAATATCACAGTTTAAAAATCAATTAATGGTATAGTAACTGAAAATACATTTTATTCATGTGATCTAGCTGATCTTCAATATCAGTTGACAACACTTAGCAAAAATTTTGGAATTCTCCAGACGGCTCTCGAATCAAGTCATAATTAACTCTATCAAACGCTTTGATTGGATCAGTCTAAATTTTGTACACTTGAGCATTGAATATATCACTGACAACTGATACAGTACAGATTGATCGTCGTTATTTTTTTGTTGCTATATTAGTACTTTTTATTGCACAGGGTGTCTCAAATTGGTGTGTTTTGCAGGGTATCTCGTAAACTAGAAGAGATAGAAGAAAAGCAGTTAAGATGTTATGACTTCTTTTTTTGTTAAAGTAACGATAGCCTAATTAAATCTTTAGTAACTCTGTGCAGTTGGAAGATACAGGGCGATTATTGAAAACTGTCGAAAACTACAAGGTACTATAACTTCTTAATTAAGAAAAATATAAAAAAACGTTATAAAAACTTTTGATAGATATAATATTAAAGAGTTCAGTCGCATACAGATTTTTTTTTAGGGGGCTCACTAAGGAAACATAATGCAAACTTATGTTTTTTTAAATGGGACATCCTATATATTTTGACGTTTTTCGTTTCCTTTTTTAATTCTCATATTATATATCTATTTTCAATGGTTGGAGCTACAGTGCAAATAAACCATTTATGGCTGTTATCAGGTGAAACACCCTTAAAAAATTGAACACTCAGTAACGAAATTTAACATTTTATTATAAGGATACTGATGTGTGACACTTTTATTTATCAAAATTATAATTAATAAAAAATAAAACCAGATTAAAAAAATAAAAACCATAAACTTATGAAACAACAAGACACATTGTAACAACTAATCTACCTATAACTAATTTTATTAGAATGTAAAAATTACATTAAATGTTGTAGTAATAATTGACACCTTTTACTTTACCATAGGTAAAGTATTGTAATTGCAAAAAAAAAAGTTCAGCTTTCTGTGGATTTACTTGTTTTGAGACGCCCTAAGTGATTTAAGACCATTTCCAGAAAATGTATGTATGGAGTATGTAGTATAGAGTATGGAGTATGTAGTACGGAAAAATTTGTGTGCGCTCTAACTTTAACTGCGATCGGAATTTCGTAACCAAATTTTATATTTAGCATTTTTACAACATGCTAATGAGCTGATTAGATTTTGGGCAAAATCGGACAACCGGAAGTGGGGGTTTACTCTTGAGAATTTTCAGATTTTCGCAATTATTATCGTTTCTATTAAGTTTATGTAAAAATATTAAAAAAAAAAATCTATTTTAAATTAAATTTACTATAAATTTTGTTTAAAAACTTTTTTCAAATTTTGTATTATAAGCGAGTTAAAAATAAAATATGGAATAACATAGTTGCATAATAGCGCAAGCGCAGTAGAAGTGTTTTGTTTCATGGAGTCAATGGCATGGCCTGCCTTAAATATGTACGAGTAATTGGATTATGAGCCCGTATGGCCGTTAAAGTCATGTGCATGGCCACATCCGATTTTTTCTTACTGATCTTACACAATTGAGTATGTGCACTGGCTTTATTTTTCTGAATGCGACATGAATATTTTGTAATAAATCTTCCCTACTCTCGAAGTTAGTCTTGTAAATATTATTTTATAAAAATCCCCAAATAAGTTGGTTGTTACAATGTTTCTTATTGTTTCATAAGTTTATTGTTTTTATTTTTTATTAATTATAATTTTGATAAATAAAATTGTCACACATCAGTATCCTTATAATAAAATGTTAAATTTCGTTACTGAGTGTTCAATTTTTTAAGGGTGTTTCACCTGATAACATCCATAAATGGTTTATTTGCACTGTAGCTCCAACCATTGAAAATAGGTATATAATATGTCATATCAGGTGAATAAGAATTAAAAAAGGAAACGAAAAACGTCAAAATATACAGGGTGTTCCATTTAAAAAAACAAGTTTTGCATTATATTTCCTTAGTGAGCCCCCTAAAAAAAATATGTGCGCCACTGAACTCTTTAATCTTATATCTATGAAAAGTTTTTATAACGTTTTTTTATATTTTCTTAATTAAGAAGTTATAGTACCTTGTAGTTTTCGACAGTTTTTAATAATCGCCCTGTATCTTCCAATTGCAGGGAGTTACTAAAGATTTAATTAGGCTATCGTTACTTTAACAAAAAAAGAAGTCATAACATCTTAACTGCTTTTCTTCTATCTCTTCTAGTTTACGAGATACCCTGCAAAACACACCAATTTGGGACACCCTGTACAATATACTTTCAACTGTTTTTAACACTAATGAGAAGATAGTAATTAATGCTTACTAAACACTGCAAAAAGTTTTATTAAAATAGTAATAATTTTTATTTAATATTTCTTGACAACCTAACCCGTACATTCAGAACAGATAAACAAACGTTTCAGATGCATGCTTCTACTCAATTCACTAAACTTTGCACGTCCAACACATCTTGACAGCCGTCGTTGACGACACTGCACGTACCCAGCTTGAAAGATTAATACACCACCCTGAGGAAGACTTCTTCGGACACGTTCTCTGGAAGAAGGTGAATTATATGAAGAAAATTTGTTATATAACGCGAGTTTGAATTAGGTATCTGGATAATAATTTATGATGTATGAGAAATAATTTATGGGAATGGAATAACTGAACTTAAAATTTCGATCACGTTATTTGTAGACTAAACGTCAAGATTGCATGACGAATAGTTTTTAAAATTAAATTCTTTAATTCCAATAGAGAATTGTTCTTTTCGTGCTGTAACATGTGTGTGAATCTTTGCCTTTTCTTAATTTCAATGACTTCGAGTTTATTAATATTAAATTCCAGTCCTACATCTCCTGCCCATATATGGTCATTTACTCAAGTTCCATATTGCTCGTGGGTATCTATATTTTTAGTTTATATTGTTCTTTCTTACTATACTCAAATCGAAGTTTTGTTGTCTTTGGCCTTATTTGCCCTTTACCTAAATCTACCACTTTGACTTTTACTTAAAATACCATTAGAAAAAAATTAAATCTATCCCTGCGATTATATCTTCAACCTATTTCACACACTGTGCACGAACGCCTCTACTCAAATTTGCAAATCAGAAATTGTAAGTGGTGACATATTTCAAACACCAACACGTCTTCTTAATGCATCCCGTACATGTTCAAGTGAAAAATGTGGGTTAAAAGGTCTCCGTATAAAAAAGTGAGTATTGAGTGAGATAGAAGACAGTAGAGAGATCTTCAAAAATATTGACAGAACTGACAGATTGACGTTTAGTTGTTCAGTTTCTTAGATTGTTTTATCTATTACATCCTTAGATCATATATGCTACGCTAGATACGGTATTCAGGTTATTTGTTGTGGTGTACAGGAGGGAGTTAGAGTACCATCCCTCTGATTGGTCGATTTCAAATTTCGACGATACTCGCTCATATCGTCAAGTTTTGACAGATGTCAGATATTCTGTTTTTTGGGAATTATTGTGCCAATCTTGTGTATTTTTATAGTTTTTTGAAAGTTTTTGCTAGGTACAATTAGTTTAGAGAACAATGGTCGCATTTCTCAACAAAATGCCAAAGCCTTGGTAAGTGTACAACATCAAATTTGAGAAAGGTGCTGTCATCGGTATGTATTCCATAGGCGTGTTGTTGGATAGGACAGGAAGTGAAAATAAGAACTAAACGTAAATTATGTATACTTTATTTGAATTGTAAATGAATTGTTTAAATATCTATCTATTGTATGTCAATTTATGTTTTATTAAAATAAACCATGTTCATCAGTAAATTTTTCATTTTTTACTCAACCTAATCTATATGAAGGTTCATTTTTGACGTAGGTAACTTTTGTATTAATATACCTACCAACTTTTCATTTTGTTTTTTCTATATTAACGAGTTTATAATCAATGGGATTTTTAATTTGCTATAAAAAAATATTTACAGAAGCGCAAGATGATGGTATTCAACGTCTCAGATTATTCCCATTCCAAACAATTTTCGTATGCATGCTATTTTATTTTATTTTCGATTCACATTAATTCCCATTTTACTGTAACCTACAGTCACTCAATCCTTAGAAAATGAAATATGTGTTGTATAAATATGACAATATATTACACTGTATCAAAATATTCCGAATGGTACGCCACTGTATCATGGTACGCTATTGCCCCTTCACCCCCTCTCGTCTTTACCGCTCTAGAGCCAAACAAACACTATAGGATGCCGTATCTAGCGAAGCATATATGATCTAAGGTTACATCCGGAAAAAAAAAATTAAATTATTTTGGTTTTTTTGTGAAAAAGGCAGTAAAACAGTTTTTTTTGTAAAAAATATCGCTTCGAGTATCTTCCTGCGATTAAAACTAGTCTTAGAAGACTAACCATTAATTTACATCTAACTATTCTTAAAACTAGATACTTATCATCTGGAATCAATCCAATGATGTCTTCCAGATTTTTCTAATCTATATACACTACACTCATGCACTTTGCTCTTCTTTACACAAAACACTACACAAGATCGATTGGCTTGGTTCTTTTCAGTCTTCGGACATGATGTTGATCGTCCAGCAGCTTCATGTTTGCCGGCTAACCTTTTAATCTCTTCCTTGACGATTGGTATTCGAAGATCTCTGTGAATATCAGAGTTACGAACATATGGGGACATTCACTATCTTTCGTAGCACTTTGTTCTGGAATGTTTGCATGCACTTAATATTGGAATCGCTGGCACATCCCCAAAGCTGGATACCATAAAGCCACACCGGTTTCAAAATCTGATTATAAATCAGTAAATTGAAATCTTGGAGTTTCTTCCAATTAGCCAGTAGTGCTCTCTGTATTTTAGGCCTAATTCGGTTGTTTTCTTTTTGACTTGTTCTTTCCACCTGAGTTTTCATCGAATATGGTACAATTATTCCGTTAATATTTAGAGGATACGGTTCTGGTACTCTTTTGTTGGTAAAGTTGACTTGAAGAGAATTAAGCTCAGTAAGCTTAATCGTCCAGTCTACTACTGCATTGGTTGCTATCTGCAATTTTCTAACAGAGTTTTCTTGGTTTTGATCTACTGCAAGTAGAGCAGTGTCGTTAGCGAATGCAGCAACAACTAGATCTTCTAATGATGGTAGCTCGCTGTTATATAGCAAATACAGGATGGATCCAAGGACGTTACCCTACAGTACCCACTTTTACCTCTTTCAGGTCGGAGTATTTCTCTTCGCGCTTGATTCTAAACAATCTGTTGAATATATATGAGATTAGGATGTCAACGTCAGCAATAGTAGTTTATAGAACTCAGTATATTATCATCTATCACTCAATTGCCTTCAGTCTTAGTTTATTTCATTGTTAAGAAAATACCACCAGTAAGGCGTCAAAATATCTGTCGGCGTACGCGTAACGCTATCCAAGTTTATAATCGTCGTGTCAAGAAGAAGATCGTAGGAATAGTTTCGGGGCAAACAGTATGCGATTAATCACAAGTTCAATCATTGGAAATGTGTGGAATAAATCTTGAATTGCCGGTTTCGTTCCGGCTTCGCAAGGGTGTACTAATGAAGATAATGAGACCAAATCTTTCCTTTACAGTATGACCATGTAATTTTTTGTCTTTCCTTCCGTAGAGAAAACACCAAACGACTTCTCTTACGGTCAACTATTTTATGTTTAATATGTATGTGTGTGTAAACTGGATTGTAGAATTTTTCTCTTCTGAATGTAGTAGCGATCTGTATGATTCTGTTCTTTCCTGGAAATTGTGGACTATTTCGCGTTTTAAGCGGACTTGAAATTAAAACGGTCGTATTATTTGTCACTTAACAATCATCTTTCTCACTCATTATGGTTCCAATATCTTTGGTTTAATATGAAATTCTACCTTGTCATTGTATCGAGTTTCCAAAAACCGATTAAGCAACACATTGACTTACCTGTGTTGACTTTTCTTCCATTTAACTTGTCGCTTTCCATGACAGTTCACGTTACATTTCCATTACTTTTAGGTCGCAGTGTAATTAACACCCCAACGTCGTACATACAATTATGAAGTTTAAAGATAGCGAGATGATAGGCATTTTTATACCTTCTAAGAACGATTCAATTAAAAATATCCCTTTTGTGCAGAGTAATTTTATGATTATACTAGTTGTAAAAGTACGGAAGCCAGCAATTACCGAAAATTCTCGTTAAATAACGTGACCTCAAGGAGTTTCAGTCTTCACATAAAACAAGTCTAAATACGAAAAACTCATCAAGCTCTCTGTCAGATTATCTTCATTACCAGAAATCTGAATGCAAAGTGTGCAGTCCGCCGAAGGGTGATAATGAATTAAAGGAACGGAACAACAGGACAGGCAGACTGGCAGAGACAGAAAGGGGATTATCTACGACTCAGTAGATTATAATTAAAATATGTATTTGTGCATATGGATGCGACTCGGACGTTCTGGGGCGTCTCTCCATTATGCATGCGTATCTGAATATAACGATACTATCTCGCTCTAGACAGATATTATTTAATTTATCAGCTGCGCGGGTCACTGTGAAATTTCAAATGACAGACTTATTTGTCGTTGCTTTATTAAAAAGCGTCGAGGATTTCACTTCTATTTTAATAATGGTGTTAATTATCGCTTTTGATGGATACTAAAAACCAGAAAATTATTCTTAACACATTGAATATTAATGAAAAATGTAAAGTCACAAATTATTAATTTCACAAAAATTTTATGAAGAATCGAGGTTTTAATTATATGAACCCTGCTAGGCTTAGTATTCTCTTCAATAATTATTTCATCGATACTCCTAGGACTATAGCTGAAGGAATTGACGCCGATAAAGCTGATTATAATAAATACATGAAAAGTATAATTTCAACATGCAATTCATTTTTCTTAAAACCCTATAATGAACAAAAAACTTAAGAGCATTACAAAATAAGTTTTCATCAGGATTTGATGAGGTACCGACATCTTAATAAAAAGAGCTTTGATAGCAATTCCTTCCACTTTCTCTAAAGTATTTGAATACTATTACTTAAGTAGACTTCTCTCTTTCTGTAATGAAAATAATATCTTCCATCTACCTATGAGCATGGGTTTTTAAATAAAAAATCAATAACTACGGCATCCTATTCATATTATAGTCAATTAATAAATCCATTGAAGCAGGTTGGAATATTTTGTCATCTCAACCGGGCTTTCGACTGTGTCAATCAAGAATTTCTTTTAAATAAACTTTATACATATGTGGTAAGAGGAATTTCCCTTAATTGGATTAAAAATTTTATGGTTAATCAGACAGAATATGTAGTTGTCGAACAGGTGCACAATGATCTTGGTGCTCCACAGGGTTCCATTTTGGGCCCCATACTTGGATAAAATTATAATAATAAAGTGCCTTTATTCATATTGCAAATATTACAATATATATTTAAAAAATGAGGCGAAGTCTAGCAAGCTGCTACTCCACTCAACCTCATTACTATAAAAATTGACGTAAGTAATTGTACGTAACATAAACAAAAAGAAAACAATATCTAAAAATTATTAGAAAAATTGAAGGAAATATAAAAATTGATTCTTACTCTTAAAATGAAAATCTAAAAAAGACATAAAATATGTCTAAGGAAAAGACAAACAAGTAAAATACAAAAACGAAAAAACAATTTACCTAGTCTTAATTATTATTTTTTTTAAACCCTGCCGTAACCGCACACTATCTAATTCAAGTAATAATGACTTATAATGCTTTTTAAGATAGTATAAACTACCTGATTTTAATTCATTTGGAATGGCATTATAAACAGTCACAGCATTGTAGGAAAATTATTTCTGAAACCCAGCTAGACGATATAGGTAACTCAATAGTATCTGTGATGGGGGTGTCGATACACTGATGTGCATGTCCCCAGCCCCCCCATAACCCAAATCATAAAATTGAATACGTAGCAATTATCTACACATTATGTACATTTTTGTACAAGCATAATTGATTTTTGTACAAGTGACGTTTAAAAGTTATTAACAAATGAAAGGTTGGGGCTGGCGACATATGTCGCCACCCCTTCCATATGGTAGATTGAAAAATGAATCATGGCATTTCATTCTACGACTTTTGTACAATTTTGTACAAGATACCAAATTCGCCCAACTTATTGTTATAAACAATTACAGCCATTTATGTCGCCAGCCCCCCCATAAGGTAAATTAAAAAATGAATCATGGCATTTCGTTCTAAGATTTTTGTACAATTTTGTACAAGATACCAAATTCGCCCAACTTATTGTTATAAACAATTACAGCCATTTATGTCGCCAGCCCCCCATAAGGTAAATTAAAAAATGAATCATGGCATTTCGTTCTAAGACTTTTGTACACTTTTGTACAAGATACCAAATTCGCCCAACTTATTGTTATAAACAATTACAGCCATTTATGTCGCCAGCCCCCCCATAAGGTAAATTAAAAAATGAATCATGGCATTTCGTTCTAAGACTTTTGTACAATTTTGTACAAGATACCAAATTCGCCCAACTTATTGTTATAAACAATTACAGCCATTTATGTCGCCACCTCCCCATAAGGTAAATTAAAAAATGAATCATGGCATTTCGTTCTAAGACTTTTGTACAATTTTGTACAAGATACCAAATTCGCCCAACTTATTGTTATAAACAATTACAGCCATTTATGTCGCCAGCCCCCCCATAAGGTAAATTAAAAAATGAATCATGGCATTTCGTTCTAAGATTTTTGTACAATTTTGTACAAGACACCAAATTCGCCCAACTTATTGTTATAAACAATTACAGCCATTTATGTCGCCAGCCCCCCATAAGGTAAATTAAAAAATGAATCATGGCATTTCGTTCTAAGATTTTTGTACAATTTTGTACAAGACACCAAATTCGCCCAACTTATTGTTATAAACAATTACAGCCATTTATGTCGCCACCCCCCCATAAGGTAAATTAAAAAATGAATCATGGCATTTCGTTCTAAGACTTTTGGACACTTTTGTACAAGATACCAAATTCGCCCAACTTATTGTTATAAACAATTACAGCCATTTATGTCGCCACCCCCCCATAAGGTAAATTAAAAAATGAATCATGGCATTTCGTTCTAAGACTTTTGTACAATTTTGTACAAGATACCAAATTCGTCCAACTTATTGTTATAAACAATTACAGCCATTTATGTCGCCAGCCCCCCCATAAGGTAAATTAAAAAATGAATCATAGCATTTCGTTCTAAGACTTTTGTACAAGATACCAAATTCGCCCAACTTATTGTTATAAACAATAACAGCAATTTATGTCGCCAATCCCCCCATAAGGTAAATTAAAAAATGAATCATGGCATTTCGTTCTAAGACTTTTGTACAATTTTGTACAAGATACCAAATTCGCCCAACTTATTGTTATAAACAATTACAGCCATTTATGTCGCCAGCCCCCCCATAAGGTAAATTAAAAAATGAATCATGGCATTTCGTTCTAAGACTTTTGTACAAATTTGTAACTGACGAAGCCGAAAGGCCTTAGGATGTCTAATCTAATAAATTAAATTCCTTACTCGTTTTCTAAATTTATTATGGTGTATTTGTACATCTACTCAAAGTAATATAATCATTTCCATTTTGCTTGCTCATTTTTTACGGTTTGAAAAGAAATATATCTGAACAGCAATAATAATGCATATTTTTTTAAAGTTTTGTAATGTTATATGAGCAGTTCTACCGAAATATGACTATTTCATAAAGTTTTTTCTTTTTTTTTTCTTGAAGACACTGCTTTGAAAATTGATTTAAGGTATATCTTGAGTAGAAGGGTGACAATATACCCGCGTAATTAATTTTTATACAGGGTGTTTCGTAGTTAAACCGACATACGTTAACTGTAAATAGAGGGTACTTAGGTAATTCCAAATAAACTTGGTTAATGGGTCTAACGCCTTTAATAACCGAGATACGGGGTGTTTCATCCATTTCGGCCAATATTTTGATAAGCCGTAACTTTAGAACCACACTGTAGATTTCTCTCATACTTGGTACAGGTATAGTGTGTTAATAGCCCAATCCTATAGTGTAAGAACTACAATTAAAATCCAGATCCGGATTAAGAAGAATTTGCAAAATTTGAAAATCCCCAAAACAACACCCTGTATATCAGATTTTTTAAAATTGGGATGGATATTTGAAAAGATCGGAAAAAAATGAGTTAAAGTGAAAATTTTTTTAAGTGCACATCCCATTCTACTACTGGAGTTTTAACGTTAAATTACATCAAATGCCTTTTTTTTCATTTTCACAAGCAGTAACTTTCGTAATACCTGGTAGATTTCTTTCATATTTGGTACAGGTATCATTTTTTAGTAGCCCAATCGTATAATGTAAGGACTATACTACAGTTAAAATCCAGATACGGGTTAAGAGAAATTTGTAAAATTTGAAAATCCCCAACGCAACACGCTGTATATCAGATATTTTTTAAATTGGATCAGACATTCGAAACGAATGGAAAAAACTGAGATATTCTGACATATTTTTATAAATACACATCTCGTTCTACATATTACTCAACTTTTAAAGTAAATTCAATTAATGCAATACATATTGTCATTTTCATAAGCCATAACTTTGGAAACACCCCGTAGATTTCTTTCATATTTGGTACGGGTACATTGTTTAAATAGCCCAATCGTACAATATAAGAACTAAAGTTAAAATCCAGATCCGGATTAAGAAAAATTTGTAAAAGTTGGTAATCTCTAAAATAGCATCCTGGATATCAAATTTTTTTAAATGTAATCTAATGTAATGGAAACTAATAAAAAAAAGACAAAAGATGTGTTATACTGAAATATTTTATAAGTGCACAAGAACGTTCTACAAAAAATACAGATTTAATTTTTCGGATTAATTCTGGATACAAAACTCATTAAACAACATTTCAAATAGGTATCTGATTACATTTTAAAGAATATGATATACAGGGTGCTATTTTAGAGATTATCAACTTTTACAATTTTTTCTTAATCCGGATCTGAATTTTAACTTTAGTTCTTGTATTGTACGATTGGGCTATTTAAACAATCTACCTGTATCAAATATGAAAGAAATCTACAGGGTGTTTCCAAAGTTATGGCTTATGAAAATGACAATATGTATTGCATTAATTGAATTTACATTAAAAGTTTAGTAATATGTAGAATGAGATGTGCATTTATAAAAATATGTCAGAATACCTCAGTTTTTTCCATTCGTTTCGAATGTCTGATCCAATTTAAAAAATATCTGATATACAGCGGGTTGAGTTGGGGATTTTCAAATTTTACAAATTTTTCTTAATCCGTATCTGGATTTTAACTGTAGTATAGTCCTTACATTATACGATTGGGCTACTAAAAAATGATACCTGTACCAAATATGAAAGAAATCTACAAGGTATTTCGAAAGTTACTGCTTTTGAAAATGAAAAAAATGCATTTGATGTAATTTGACGTTAAAGCTCCAGTAGTAGAATGGGATGTGCACTTAAAAAAAATTTTCACTTTAATTAATTTTTTTCCGTTCTTTTCAAATATCCATCCCAATTTTAAAAAATCTGATATACAGGGTGTTGTTTTGGGGATTTTCAAATTTTGTAAATTCTTCTTAATCCGGATCTGGATTTTAATTGTAGTTCTTACACTATAGGATTGGGCTATTAACACACTATACCTGTACCAAGTATGAGACAAAACTACAGGGTAGTTCTAAAGTTACGGCTTATCAAAATATTGGCCGAAATGGATGAAACACCCCGTATCTCGGTTATTAAAAGCGTTAGACCCATTAACCAAGGTTATTTGGAATCACCTAAGTACCCTCTATTTACAGTTAACGTATGTCGGTTTAACTATGAAACACCCTGTATAAGGTACAAATTTTCCTCTAGAAAACAATAGTAATTTGCCGTTTTATTTTCAATCCATGAAAGAAATTTTAGTTTTTGGCTCATAACAAATCATAATATTCATAAAAGAAAATGAGTTCAATAAAAGGAAAATGTCTAAAATTAATAATACGCCTTCTATTTGATAAACCCACTTAAAAAGTACATGATAATGACGCGTAAAGATTTCTCAAATTTTGAAAAAAGTCAGGCAACACTGGGTAGCCCCGTTTCTGTAGATTAGCTCATGTACGTAGTTATGAGTTTCAAAATCAAAAATCGCTATAAAAAAATATTTTTATATACTATGTATTGTGTTACTAATTTGAATAAATTTTACAGCTGAAATCGAAGGAAATGATGAAAACATAGATCTACTTTCTATGGAGAATTACCACCTTTGTAAGCTCGAGGAGATACCTGAATTTTTTAAAATTGAAGAGAAAGTATATAAATTGCGAGGTGTAATTGCTATTGCAGGAAGACAGAGGAATGTAAATAGTATTGGGCATTATGTTGCGTTTGTTAAACAAGAATGTTTGAACAACGTTTCTAAAACAAAAATAATTTATGTAGAAACCCTGTTGTACACTCAATAAATGAAAAATGTAATTTCGTTTTGAATTATTCACAAGTCCTGCTAAACAATGGATTATAGACTTAGTTACTTTTCTTACGGACAACGTAACCTCACAGCTGTCAGCAATTGTGCCGTAAACAATGAGTTTGTGAGATAATTTTGTGCGATCACATTCAAAAACTTCGTAACGTCTATACTAGCACTGATGTCGATCGCAGAGCAAAATGGAGCAGAGCTGAGAAATTTAATGCAAAAGGCGAAAAAAATTCAAGGTGCAATTAACTTATAGCAACAAATATTGCCAACACTTTTGATGGGGTAGAACGGAATGCCATGGATCATTTTTCAATTTACCCTATGGGGGGCTGGCGACATATATGGCTGTAATTGTTTATAACAATAAGTTGGGCGAATTTGATATCTTGTACAAAATTGTTCAAAAGTCGTAGAACGGAATGCCATGGATCCTATCCCATAAGTGAAGTTTTATTTTTTTACCCTTTAAACAAGAAAATCTCCAGAAAATCAATGAGTGTGCCGAAATACTTATTTGATTTTGATGTTTTATGATTTGATATTATTGAATATTAAGTTCATGTTACAATACTGTATAATTTTGAGCAATTTCGCTGTTAACAAAAAATAAAAATAACTTTGCAGCAAAAAGTTTGAAAATTATTTTACTTTTTAAAAAAATTGACCCTGGTTAACACAATAGTTGTGTAATTTGTAATATTACAGGCTTTTTAAATAAACCGTCGTATACTCTTATCTCAAAATCAAATTTTTGAACGCTCCTCGTATAGTACGAGTTTTTTACTATATTTTGTTAGTGCATGTTTAGTTTTAGGTAATGCACACTTTTATCAAGAATAACTTTTTGTTGAAAAACCCTTAATAAAAAAGTTTCCCATATGGTGCGTAGTTTCGGGATGACACTGTATATGGCTGTAATTGTTTATAACAATAAGTTGGGCGAATTTGGTATCTTGTACAAAATTGTACAAAAGTCGTAGAACGAAATACCATGATTCATTTTTCAATCTACCATATGGGGGGGCTAGCGACATATGTCGCCAGCCCCCCCCTTTCATTTGTTAATAACTTTTAAACGTCACTTGTACAAAAATCAATTATGCTTGTACAAAAATGTACATAATGTGTACATAATTGCTACGTATTCAATTTTATGATTTGGGTTATGGGGGGGCTGGGGACATGCACATGATACACTGCGACCTATAAGATCTATTGTGCCCCCTACTGCTGCCCAGTCGTTAAGGATGTCTCAACGATTAGAGCAGTTCCTCCAGTCCTATTGCTTTCAAAAAGTTCAGGATGTCGGTAGGCTTCAGGTTAGGTAGATCTTCCTCTTCTATTTGATATTCTCCGAGGTATCGTACCCTTGGATTTTGGAGGGTAATATATTCTGAGAGAATATGGATAGAGGTTTCCTCCTCTTTCTCGCAGAATCTGCATATTTCTTTGACTACTAATCCGAGTTTCTTTAGGTGGCCTCTCTGACGGCAGTGCCCTGTTAGGATACCCGTTAGTATTCTGAGCTTATCTTTACTTTTACTGAAGCAGTCATCAGATCTCTTCTGGTTATAGTTTCCCAGTAGTGTCTTGGCTTGAATCATTCCTAGTAGTCCTATCCAGTATTGGGATCTTTTGTTATTTACTTCTTTTCCAAGTCCATCAAGTATTGTACTGGTGCTTGTTCCGCAGAAGGGTTGAGATCCCAGAAATGGTGGTTCAGCCGCTTTTTTTGCGAGTACGTCTGCTATTTCAGTATGTCCCGGAACCCATAGGAGGGTAACAGTGTTGTTCTTGCCTAGTTCGTTTAGATTCTCTAGGCACTCCCTTGGATTTTGCAGGGTAATGCATTCTGAGAGAATGTGGATAGAGGTTTCCTCCTCTTCCTCGCAGAATCTGCATTCTTCTTTGTCTACTACTCCGAGTTTCTTTAGGTGGCTTCTCAGACGAACTCAATAGTAAGTGTATTCCTAATAAAACGATCGTGAATGTCGCCTCTAAATATTAATTTTCCTTTGAGGTACGCTGGTGTAGATGTTGATAATATTCGGAAAACTAAGGAAGCCATGTGATGTTTAAATATATCATCAATTCGTAACCAACCCAGCTTATGAATTTTCTTTGAAACTCATCATATTTTTGAAGTCCATAGACAAATCTGGATTCTTTGAAGATGCTGTTTAGTTACTTGATATAAGCAGGGGAAATATAGTATTAAGCCATAGTTTAGGATAGAGAGAACCAATGTTTCACATAATTTTTTCCTTAATTTAAAATTAAGAATTTGTCTATTTCAATATAGGTGTCTCATTGCTAGATATGCCTTTTTAACCAATAGCGCAACATGTTCCTCAAACCGAATTTTGCAGTCAAATATTATTCCCAAGCTCTTTCCACTTTGAGAGATTTTTAAGGGTACATTTTGAATAAGAAGTTGCATATCATTAGGAAAATTTGTAGACAATTTTGGGTTAAATAATACCGCTAAACATTTATAAATTTTATAAATTCACATACCGGCATTTTTTACACTCTATGCTGATGACACATCTCTTGTCTTGTCAGTTACGTCAGAGAAAGCTTTAAGTGATAATTGAACTTCATTTTTTATTGAATTAACAGACTGGTTCTCGGTCAACTCTGTTTTTCTCAATGTTGACAAATTAAAATGTATCAAAATAGCAGTGACACTCAGTTATCGACCAATAGTGACAATATAACATTTTTGGGCAAATGGGCAAAATCATTGCGATAAACTAATATCGAAATTACATTCATTGTCGTATCAATTTAGAAATCTAAAAGACTTTAAATTTAATTTAAATCAATATTACGCTCCATATGAGAGCAGGTGCGTTATGGCATATATTTTTGGGGATTTTCTACTGCCTTCTCAAATATTTTTATCTCTCAAAAGAGGATAATTCGTTCTATGATTGGTCTTTCAAATAGAACATCTCGTAGAATAACCAGAATAACCTTTGAATAGTTAATACATTTTAATATTATCTTCCCGCCTACTTTAATAATTATATGTACTTTATTTTAACCATATATGTAATTTTGGAAATGTTACATTAATGTCATTTATTTTATTTATTTATTTTATTTACTCCTTCTAATGCCCAATTCGTTTCCGAACATTGGTGACCATCATCGCTATACGTACTTTTTTTTACAAAGGCAGAATAATAAATAAAAAACATATTGACAACAGTTGTATTTATTTTAATGAAACCTACCACACAAATAATACAATCAACGGTTGTTATGTTATAAACAAAAAAATATCAAAATCAACAATGTATCCTAAAATGAAGTGGTACCCCAAAGCTTGATTATGGAATTTTCCATGTCCGAATTGTTCATTTTGAAATTCTAACATTAATTACTTTGATGTTAGTTTACGTTGCAAAGGTTTCAATCCTGGGGGAGTTTTTCGTTGTCGATGATAGTGTTGTGAGGTTTTTCTGGGGTTTCCCACCACTGTAAAGCAAATGCGCCATCAATAATCAGTAAGTCGCACCAGAATAATAATAGCCGTCCCTCTCTCGCGTAAGCTGTAGATTACTAATTTTATGGTATAGATGAGTACTTATCACAGGGTACACCATCTAATAAGAGGCGAAAGCTTGATCGGTTCCTTTGATGTTAGATACACACGATATTGAGAGGAAATACTACTTCAGATACACTGAGAAAGGTAACACGTATTGATTCAAATTCTTACATAAACTACTTGGGATACAACTGAGAAAAGTAACATGTATTGATTCAAAATCTTACATAAACTACTTGAGATACACTGAAAAAAGTCATATGTATTGATTCAAATTCTTACTCTTTTAGTCGAAGAAATATAGCATTCAAATCCCTAACTTGGGTGCAGTAAGTCGGATTGAGATGGGGTTTTTTGCATTAGCTTCGTTAGCTCGTCTAGAAATTTTGTGCCATATTTTGATCTTGTACTTTTTTTAAAATTGCATCGCTGCATCAAAAAGTGTTGAAGAAAAAATTAATATCTTGCACAGAATCTGGAATCCTTATGCTCTCTTGGAGTTGGGATGGTTGAATCAATTGCAATTATTCGAGAGAAAAAAACAAATATATGCACAATGTCAAAATTATCTCAATTTTATATTTCTCTGCACAAATACCTTGACTTATCCAAAAACCTCATCTTGATTCTAAACTTTATTTTAAATATCTTCTGCCTCATCAACTGATAAGTCGGTATTCTCTTCCTTGAGACTGTCATTCTCGGCTGCAATTATTTCTTCTGTGGTGTATTTCTCGACGTTGGTCCAGTTTGTACCAGCAGAATTTTTGTACTCGATGTTACTGATGAGTCCGTTCTTCCTGCAACCACAAGAAGAACCACACTCGGTTTTACATCCACAGAATATTAATTTCATTATATTCGGAGGTGCAGGTGGTTGCGTCATCCTTATGGGGACCAAATTATTATTATCCATTCTCCAGACCCAATCTGTTATATCAAGGGGATGCTCTTCTCTATACAACCCATTTTGGACTTGGAAATAGACTTGCTTAAGATGCCGAGTCAGGTAGGAAGTATTATTATTCTGACCTATTTTTGTGTTAAATTTCTCGACTATTTGGTTTACCTTTTTTTGAATGAAAAGACAGTGTTGACAATATGACATTACTGGAGAAACTTGAACTTGATTGCATTCACGGCATACATAATTTTAGTATAGTATTCCTTACAATTTCTGAGAAAATGAAGAGTTTATTATTTTAGTGTATACCTATTGAATATACATTTTTTTTTTCAAGGATCTTAGTTCAGATATTTCCTGGCAGTATTTCTCCTTCTCGGCAAATGCCAATAACTACCGGCAAAATGGCAATACCGCGATTTGGTCAATTTTAATCTGTTTTTATTATTTGTATTCTACCATTATGTATATTATTGTTTGGTTATATTTGATTTATGAGCATATACTTGATATTTTCCATACACCTGTAATTTGTCAACAAATAAATTATTTTTTTTTAGTACTGATATATTTCTACCGAAATATTTTATGGGAGTAAATAAATTGCACAAATGAAAAGAAAAATAGTCTAATCCCCCAGGAATTGGACATTGAATGTCAACGTTGCCACAACGTCTGGGAGATTAGACTATTTTTCTTTTCATTTGTGCAATTTGTTTACTCCCATAAAATATTTCGGCAGAAATATATCAGTACTAAAACATTTTGCTACCTTTCAGTTTGTTATTATCATGATAGATGGCGCTGGGATTTCTCAGTTCTTTATACACTTGCTAACGCAACTGTATTTTATAGGAACTGGGCTAGTCGGATCCACTGTCAGACTTCCATTAGAGATTGAAAGTCGAGCTTGTCTACGCCATACTGAAGAGGCACAATAATGCCGAAACCGGTCTATGGATGACGGGCTCCTTTAACAACAAAATCAAAGTTGTTGGTTTAATGTCCTGATATCTCAGGTTCCAACCAACGTTGGGACTTCTATAATTCAATACCTGTTGGGGCATATAGTCCAAGGAGTAGTTCTTTGAAGTCCAGACGTTGTGGCAACGTTGACATTCAATGTCCAATTCCTGGGAGATTAGACTATTTTTCTTTTAATTTGTGCAAATAGATTATTTCTATTGTATTCTATTCTAATATCAATGATATAAGGACACATTAGTTTCTACTGTTTCGTTATACCATTCGGCAAACTTGATAATTGTTATGTAATCTCAAATTCACAAATAATTGTTTTTAAAACCGCACAAATTCATTAACAAATCTCAAGTGTAGTTTTTGTTTCGACAAATAGGATATACAACACAATAATTGCTTAAAAATTTAAGATAGGTGAAGGGCACTAGTGTGGTCTGGTTCAGTGATGTTTGACTTAAACGACGCAAAATTCTAAGACCATCTACAACATTAAACTGCTAAACATCCAATTGACAAACTTACATGATATCTCGAAAGTTATTTTGACAGCGGACATCCCGATATAATTTAAATGGACCGAGTTACTAGAGTTACTCGAGTTAGCAAAAGGGGCCTAGGCATCTTTTTTGTTTGAAACTTTAACTAGGACGGAGAAATGCGGGGACAACTACTTCAAAGTTTAAAACTTAAAGTTTTCAATCAAGGATAAAAAGAACACCCTAAACCATAGACAAGATTGATTTCAGTGATACAGCAAGAACTTGTACATGGATTTTTTTCCACAATACTCAATTTACAGTGAAATTTGCTATGCTAAGCTAGGTCATAAATATCATTTTTTAGTAAAGTTACCAGTTAAAAATTCAATTTTTGGGTTTTTTAGTTTTGCACTGTTTCAATGTTCGATTGAACCTAAATTAACAAAATAAACCAACTGCTAACCTGAATTATATGCAATAGTCCTTCTTAAAAAAACATCAATAGAATCTTACACTATCTAGGAACAAAAAATTAAAAATAGGTAAGAAGTGGTATGTATACACTGTACTGACTGTAGATCACACTGGCATCAGAAGTGTCCACGGCCATCCCTAAATGTTTTAACCTGGATAGTTACCCAATAGCCTTTAAAAAACTTTCCATCTGTCGATTAACCAATGAAAATCTATACCCACCTCTATTAATATATTAATAGATTACTAAAAGTTTTTCAAAGCAATCCGATTATTCGAATTTGTAGAGCAAAATGTATTTTTTCATTATTTACCTTTACATAAACATAAACATAAATTGCTTTCATTGTGACATGACCAAAACTATTATAGAATTTTGTAAACAAAATAAATCAGTGCATAGTGAAAATCTGCTGTGCATTTTCATTTGAAAATAAATTAATCCTCTTAATTTGCCCGTGTTATACTTGTAAACAATGAAACTTTTTGGAAATTACGTTCATACTAATTAGTTAAATATTTGAAAACGATTCGTGCGCTCATATTTCCTATCAAAAAAAAGGGAAGTTGCTTTCGAAGACACAAAGGATGCGGCTTACGCTTAAAGGATCATGTTTTGGTAGTATCAAAAGAGCCGTGTTTTAAAGCTAATAAATTGGGGATACTACTCCTGTTCTTACTTACATGTTTAAAACTTATACCAGTATATGGGGCTATATTACTTTTTATACAAGTCTGTTATGCCCGGATTACCGCTTACGCGAGAAATTTTCCTATTGGTCAAGAGTTGACCTGGCAACTTGGGAAAAAACCATAGTATATATCGACACCTGATATGAATAACATTGTAACTCAATTTACCATTTTTTTTCTTCTACAACTCAAACACTAGAAAACGATCTTTATTTGAGTCCAAGAATTTTCATTGTATCTCAGTTACATCTATTATTATTATTAGACAAGATAATATCATCATAACTGCAAATTCTACTTCTGTTTGTTGTTTAAACATGGTAGGTAACATAAGTTACGATATCGCAAATTCTTATCATTGATTGACTTCTATCCATTGAAACATTGTAAGTATATTACGTAACAAGTGTTATACGTAGCATATTATACACTACGTACTATACTTTATCTACGCCTCAACAAAAATAACTATTTGTTTTTAAATATAAAATTAACGTTTCTAATTAATTTCATAGTAATGACAGATTTAAAAGTGTATATTGTAGATAATGGAATTAAATTGCTATGAATAAAAAGAACTTGTAACCTTATTCTTTATAGATGTCAAAATTATAAAATTGTCAATTGGAATTTAAATTTAAAAATTTCGGAAGATAACTAAAATTGGATAACGCGATTTTTAAAAAAAAATTTTTGGTTTTGTTGACAAAAGTTGATTTTGATTTTGAGTTTTCCCAGAATTTATATTTTGGTTATTTTGAAATAATGTTATAAATGATGTTATAAACATAACGTTAAATGGTAAATGGTTAAATGGTTACTAACAAGACAGTTTTCTTGTGATACAGATATTTTCTGTGGTGAGAAGAAACAATTTAAAACAGACAGATGTGGTTAAAAGAATTAATTAACTGAAGAAGAAATAAAAAATTTGGACTATGAATTGATATACTATTAAAAAAAGGTATTTTAAACAGTCATATTGTTTGATATTTATTTATCTGTAGCGTTAGGTTGTCTAAATTTTAATTCAAACCACTCAATTTGTGTTAAACGAGTTTTGTCAAATCTCTTTCCGATAGAGCAAAAACAATTTGTTCAAATGACAATATCTTAAATAATAAATTATCACTTGTTAAATCTGTCTTGATTAAGAACAACTACCCAAGTAAATTTATAAATCGTGAACTTTACCGAGACATCAAAACTAAAGATCAAAATTTAAATCCCCAATAATTCATTCAAATATAGTAAAAATCCCTTATATTCCAAAATTATCGGAAAAAATTAGAAGGATTGGCAATAAATTTAATTTAAAAACAGTTTTTCAAACTAATAGTACATTAAAATCTTTAATAGTAAATACAAAACCTTTTAATGAAATTCGAAACACAAAAAATTGTATTTACAAAATTAATGTAATAAATTTTATATAGGAGAAACATCTAGACCTTTTCATATTACACTTAATGAACACCAATCATACATTAAAAATAAACAATTCGAAAATTCCAAAATATGTGAACATGCATGGGATTTTGGTCATAAAATACAATGGAATTCTTCAACTAGATTGCTAAAAGAACCGAATAATTATAACCGCAAAGTTAAAGAAGCAGCATTGATATACTTAAATAATAACGAATGTGTTTCTAATTGTTCGGTCGATATTTCAAAAATTTGGATGTCTATTTTACAAAAAGAGTTAATTGCAAAAAGGATACCCTCTATATCGGGATAGTATCATAAGTTTTTATCTGGTTTTTTCTTATGATAATATTAATAAGAAAACTTCATTTATGACGAAGTATAAATTCTCTTATAATATGCAAATGCGCTATCCTTTCAAAATTCGTTCCCAGAAACGTCACAAAAATATGATTGACATCTTTAATCTCAAAATCTTTTTCTAAGTGTTGATGTCATATTTTTCCAAGATTATCAAGTGTTCTGTTTCTATAGTAAATTTATTTATTTTGTTATGTCATTTTGAAAACGGCTTCCGATAAAGAAAGCCGAAACGCCAAATTAAAACTTTTTTAGAAAATAAGTGGTTTTAATCCAGAGAAAAAAAGAGAAATTAGATTTATTAAATTAGATTTTGAATTTTTTTTAACGAATATAAAATTTAATTAACGGAGGGTGACAATATCGTTTAACATAAGGATGACATTTAATTTAATAATGGCATGAGTGAGTTTTTCTAAATACATCCATATAACTCTCTAAAGGGAAGTAAATCGTGGTAACTATATCACGTCAAATTCCAGATTAGATCTCGATTAGCGCCTTTTTTGTTGGTGTTTTCCTCAGGGATTGCGTGTGTGACTTTCTAACCCTAAAATAATGTAATTTGTAACTTGATACTGATACCAAACTCAACACGCATACATTTTTCACAGTTTCTCTGGGATTTTACAAATAGCTTTACACCTACTTCCTCTGAAACAACTGTGCGTGACTGAAAAAGCGGTTTTACAAATTCCTGTTTTCGCTAGAAGAGGTATTGTCTAAGTAGAAATTCTTGAATGAAACATAGGCGTATCATTGATAAAAAAAGGGTATTTTTCAGTTTTATTAAACTTCAATTTTCGTAAAGAGACAATGCGGAATCTTCTTTTTAACTGTGTCTCTTTAGGAAAAACACTGTTAATTACAAACCAACATAAAATGGTCAAGTAATGGATCGCAGCTGGTAAATAAAAATCAGTTTCAAATGAGTCAAAGCTCGAATTTCTATGGGGTGATACCCCCATAAACGAATATCATGAAATAAAGTAGCCCAGATAGCTGAAGGACCTCGGTCGATGGCCATTTGACTTTGTCAATAAAGTACTATTATTATTATATTAAGTAGACTAGAATTATGCCCAAGTTGTGCCCAACATTTTCCAACCAAAAAAAAAATGCCCATCTATAGAAAAGTACCAAAACGGCTTGATGTTATTTCAAAAATGGAAAAAATTGGAGAAAAAATGCGTCATTTTAGTTTTGCAAAGTATTGCCCAACACTCAGTTTATTTGGCGCAGCCTCCCTTAACCCATGAGTCAATAGTCGAACATCTATGGTGCGGTAGCCCATAAGCGAAATCGCTAAATTGATGTAAGCCATAATTTTGGGCATGACTTGGGCAAAATTATGCAAAATTATGCAATAGTTATTTCTTCCCAAATTCTCACCTGGGGTGCCAACTTCACCCGGGTGTTGTTCGTGACTTCTTGTCTATATTTTTCTGAATTTTATGTTGAGTTCTTCAAGTCTTTTTCGATAAAAAAATCTTGTCTTTACAAGTTACTCATAAACTAATAACTTCTGTAGACTTGTCTGAACAAACATGAGATTATCTAAAGATCAAGCCTGATCAACCAGTATATTAAATATAGTATTCAATAAATTTTTCGCATAAAACTTCGAACATTATGCAAACTCAACGTCAAGTTCTGGTACGTGATGAAGATTAATTTGGATTTTTCACAATAAATAACTGACCTTCCAGTTACTATTATAAATTGAATAAAACTTTTTTCTTACCGTGTAGAGAATTTCAATAAAGAGCAAAAAACTTGGGTTCGCTGATTACAGCTCTCTTTCACGTTTTTTTTTTCGAACAATTTTTTGGACAGATAAAAGTTCGCGATAAGTCTGGCTCACTGAAAGTTTGAACAGAATGGTGATCTGTGCCGACACCGTAAAATATTTCCCTTGTAAAAGAAATCCTGGGAATTGATTCCGATTGAATCAGTCTTCGAAGTTTTTTCGAAGGCGAGTGAAATAAGATTGCTGATAAAACAGAACAAATACTGTCTGCGACAGACTTTTTCAAACTGGCTCCTAAGTGACAATTTTTATTCGCAAATACTTTCCTTTTATTATTTAGTATCAATAGTTTTCGTAAATGAATAGTTTAATTGACATTTTTGGAAAGATTTTTGAAGAGATCCAGTCTTTATAACAGGTTATTGTTCACATTCGTACTTATCTAAAAAAATGTCTACGTTAAATTGTCACTAAAACGCGATATATTTCGTGGAAAATTCCATAAAATAGGTTGGTTTAAAAGCTTATCAAACCTAGGTCCACGAGGTCCAATGTTCACCTACCACCACTCACTTTGAGAAATGAAACAAGAGATGTAAAAAACCAATACACTTTTATTCGGGTCAACCTTCAAATATACATAAGTTAAGCAAAGATTAGGGAGGTTTTAAGCCACCTATTTCAACACCAATATACTTAAAACGTTATACATCGCATGCGCAATAGCGCTAAAATAAGGGAAACTTTATTAACTAATATTGTTTTACGTTATTAGAGGTGAAATAAGGTTCCTTAATAACGGATATTGATTTCGCCTTGGTGCCGCCTGTAGAACATTTATATTTAAGTTTTATCGTGAACTCCAAAGTCTATGATAAATACGTGTGAAATTTAGAAGATTTGAGTAAGTCTATAGTTTTCACCATTCTTACCACTTTTTTTCTTAAATATGAAATGAAAACATTTCATAAAATTAAATGTTATGGCAACATAGGATATGGACATTGAAGAGATGTCACAAGTCTTTTACCTAACCTATCTTTTGTAGTATTTGTTTCATTCTAGTTTCATTTAAAAAACGATTTAAGGCAGTTAAAATAAAAAAAAATCGTAAATGATTATTTAAACTATCACAAAATTTATTTATAAATGTTTCTGGCATCTGTCAAGTAAATAACGGAAGAGTGGGATGGCTTAAAAACTCATTTTCGACATACGTTATTAACGCTCTGTGTTTACTTTAATAGCGGATAAAGGGATATAACGTATGACGCTTAAGTTGTGGCTTAAAACCTCCCTATTAACAATAATCGCTTATCTAAACATAACGAACTGTGGGCCTGTCACAATTCCTTTATTAATTATTCTTCTCTAGAGGGCTTATTTTGGCTTTGGCTCAAACGCCGGACTATAATCTTCGGGTACTTCTTGTACTCTTGAAAACTTAACTTTTAACGCTACATTTTACTTTGGCCGATCGCTTCTCTTTCGGAGACCTTTTCGGCCACCCTGCCAACTACTGACTGTTCAGCCAACAACCGATCGTCCATTTTTTCTCGCCGCAAAGCGTTTCTATGAAAACTTCGCTGACAGTTGCAGAGTTCATAGTTTCAATAAATTGTCCTACATTTATCTCGGTTATAGCCTCTCAATTAATCTAACATCGATTTTCGTCTTTCTGCACTGTCAGCCAAATTTTGCAATGAGACCTGGTTTGATTAAATGTTTATATTTGAAGTTTTCTATTGTGTAAATAAGTTTAAATAAAATAATTTTGGTAAATTCAATTCGTAGGTATTTTTGACTTCGTACCTAGTTTTTTCAAAATTAATATTTCAATTATATATGGGATTTGTGACACTATGTCAAGTTGTACTAGATTGCTATTTGTTCTATTTATTTTTCTTTCCGAAAAATATTTTATCAAATACTATTAAACGAGCAAGGTTTGTATGTGTGTATGTATGTATGTATGTATGTATGTGTGTCCAGAGGATCTCAAAATCCACTTGTCAGAATTCAGTGAGACTTTCAGGGTAGACTAATTCCTATCTAAATCGGCAAAAAATGCAGGTCTCATGTCAGTGAAAATTCAATCTTCCGAGATATTTACAAGAAAAGTTAAGCTTTTAGTTTATTTTCTAGCAACGGCAGACAATACAGAGGTAACATAACCTGCTTCTATAGTAAATTTTTTATTATATATTTTGTTATGTAATTTTGAAAACGACTTTTATTCAAGAAAGTCGAAACGTTAATTAAAGCCCCCTTTTTCTTTAAAATAAGTGATTTTATTTCCATTACAAGAGAACATGATAAATATTAGTTTAATTTGTCAGTTTTTGGCATTGTCAAAAGTAGTTAATTGTCAATCAGCGATCATCGATGGAAATCATATCATATTTTTGTGCGAGGGGTGTTCTAGAGCAACGTTCAGTAACGTAGTCGTGGTACATATAATGTTGGTCTAACAGTGGCCGGCGAGAACGTTAGTGGAGTGATGATGGAAAATCGTCATAAGAAAATAACCTATTTTTGTAAATATCAACGTCAAGGTTTGACTTTATTTAATTTCTGGCATTTCAATCTGAAAGAGTTCAATTTTAAATTTTCGGCTTTTTACAATGCAATAGAAGATTCCATAATAATCTACAAATTTTGACAATTACTGACACGCATATCTCTGGGTAAACGTTAAGGATATGGGGCCGGCTGGGATTTTTATGAAATTTTGACAGATGCTATAAAACATGATAAATCAATATAGCAATAGAAATTTTTCGCGCGGAAAAATATTTTTCAAATTTTTTTTTTGAAAAAATATATGATGGAATACTCACTCCCAAGACAAACAAATTCAGTGCGTTGAAACAATTATTTAACATATTTTTCCTATACAAACGCATACATAACTTTTCTACAAATGTCCAAGTAGCAATTTATAACCAGAATAAACCTGAAAAGTATAAAAAAAGGAAAAAATGTTCATTAGATGGACATAAATAATTTGCTTGGCAAATGACAGCCATCTCATAAATTCAAAGATGCCAATTCAATTTCCGAAATCATGGATTTAGGTAAATATTTAATGGAACGTTGAGTAACACTGTTGAAATGGAGACTTGTCAAAATGTGCTAAAAATATGTGTAATAGTTTTAGTTTTAATCATCTTTTTCCGAGTTAAATATTCGTATATTTATGCTAGACTTAATATTGAAACTCGGTTTGTTAAATTTAATAAATTTTCGGGCAAATATCGTTTTGGGGAAGAACATCGTGACTTTAGTATTTAGTATTTATTAATAGATACATTTTAACTGTAGTATGGTTTAAAAACAATTCTGGAACACGTCAGTCTACTTGTTTGTTGGTTTGGTTAATTTTAACGTCTCCTTTCTGCAACTAAGGCTAATCTGGACGGGACCTACAGCTTATCGTGGGCTCCGAACCACGGTCCTCAATCACCTTAAATCCAGGACTATGCCTTTGTTATGCAGATGATCTACCGACTAACAAGTGTGTAAATGTGCCACCAACCCCTATCAGTTCCACGAGATATCCGATCTCATCCGGCCTGTATACCGGCGTGAATGAAACTGCGTAAGACACAAATATCTTTTTGCACTTGCCCAAAGTCTTATCTGACTTTTATTCCACTTGAAAGCAATAGGATTCGAACCTACTCTTCGAACAGTGACCCAGAGATTAAGGCTGGTGCCCTAACTAACTGAGCCACGGTCGATGTCAGTCTAGTTGCTTGCTCGTTTGCATTTAAAATAAAATAGGTATGTTTAAAGTAACAGTTATGTACTATGATAAAACTGTATTCATATGTCAGTGAATATTTTTGACTTTTTGTTGTATTTTTTTAAATTTTCTAAGACGTTTAAAGATAAATAGCGACGAAAGAAAAACATGCGCCTCTACTATAAATATTATACGTACCTCACTCGAAAGTTATATTTACAAAGCTCGTATGCATTCAGGGTTGTATCTTCAGCGTCTCCTTGGAAACTGCAGGCTGGCCCTGTAAAGTACCACTTTCCGATCTCAGCATGTAGTATATTTGTTACAATTTTTATCTGTCATCAAACTTAGTATAAATTCAATCTCCGATAGGAAAAGATAGAACTACTAAAATGTCTGATTCTGAGATCGAATTGATGAGCTGCACTTCAATAGAACTAAAAGAAACTGCAGGTCAGATAAAAGCATAAAAATTAAGTTAACATACTTTCGGCCCAAGATGCGAAAGCCATTCAAACAACGATAAAATTCTGACATCGATAACAATGAGTTAGAAAAGGCCTACTTTCGAACTTTTGTCAATAACTGCACTTAAAAATGGATTATTATATAGAAAATAAATTTATCCTCTACTTATTTTTAAATATATTTTTGCCAAAGAAACCGTTATGACCATGCTAAGTTTTAAATCAGTTTCCCTGGAATTTCCGTACATCCACAATTCAAAACGAGAATGTAGTTTCGTACCAGGTGAACCGTGGTAATAGCACATTTTCAACATTTCCTTTCTCCGTCAAGAAGGGTCCGCTTTATCCTTGGAGCAAAGGGCATGACTTTTGACTTTAGCTGTGGGAGTCTGAAAACTAAAGGCGAAAGCGAACTTGACCCACAAAGGAAGGAAGTGTTTCGTTAATTTGGGTTTCAGGAAGAACGAACAATGAAACAGAAAGTTTTATTTCAGCAGGGAAATTCCTTTTTCCGGGATAATAAATTAAATAATAATAATAATCGGTGAAAAGAAAAGGTTTGTTAAAGGAAGAGAAAATTTGAATTTTATAATAATATAAGTACTGTTTTTTTTTATATTTGTCGATGTCACCTCTTGATTTTCTGAGTTGATAGACCAGTTTCATAAAACGTCAATCAATCAATTAAATTTCAAGGAATTAATTGGCAGATAAATTTAGGGAGACGACTAAAACTTAACAGACTTCTCAAAATGAGACCTAATGAAAGTCAATCGCTCACACAAAATTTGAAATTTGTATATCTTACTTAGCAGTCATTGAAAAATTTTAAAGTCCATGTAAAATCACTATTACTAAACCTCTATTTGGTATATAAAATACAGTATTGTAGTATACTAAATATGTATTATCGTTTCCTTGTTAATGGTTTTTCTTAGTGTATATTTTGTATAAAGGGGTTAAGTGGAGTAGCTAGTAGCTAGACTTCGCCTCTTTAAATTGTTTACTGTATTGTATATCACAATACTAAATAAAGGCACTTTATTATTATTATTATTAAATCCTCCGATGTTAGAAGTTTGCGCCACCCTGTATATAAACATTAATCAACCGGATATAGGTTAAATTATCCCAATGTTAATGTGAAACATGAATTTTTCATTGTTTTTGAAAAGCTATTTGACACGTCACGCGATGTAACAACCCTCTCTGGTAATTGGTTAGACTGAGGTTGTCGCGCAAGAGGCGGTTGACCTGCCACGTTAAGGCGCCATCCTTGTCTTTTAATTTACCCGCTATATGGTAGATTTTTAATATATACAAAGTAAATTTATATTTTCTGCAATATTTGTGGAAAAACATGCTGCAAACTGTTATTCATGCATACTGATATTTCGCTTTTTTTTATGAATTTACGTCGACAAATACCTAAATTTTACATAGACATCGTTAGGAATATGAAATGAAGTTTGTTGATGCGCTCCTAAAATGATTGGTTAATCTGTCGATTTAGAAGGAGGTCCAGAGAAAGATACTGAACAACATAGAAATGGACGGTAGGTCAATCGAATGTAGATGTTTCGGTACTCTAGTATTTGAAGCTGGACCACGGGTATAATAGAGATAGAGATATATCCCTTAATGTTGTTAAGTGTTGTTGGTGTAGTAACTCCCCACATAACTGAACATTATTCATGATTATGCCTTATCTAAGCATTACATAGCGTTAGAACATAGAAAGACATACTTGATAACACAATTATGCCAAACCAATTTTTTTTGTAGGGGAGGAGGGCGGAGTAGAAAATACTTTCCTAAGTGTTCTTCAACCTGTCTTTCCCCACTCTTTCGTCCTTTTCTTTTCTTTGTACGATCTTAAGGGACAAATGATGTGCTATGTCGCTTTGCTCTCTCAATCATTTTATTAATCAAGTTTCCTTTCGGCAAATTAAGATCTAGTGGTATCCTGAGCGCAGTTCACCTTAGAAATGAAGTGTACTCCTACTCCACATCCTCGCCCTCCTCGTTCTTCCATTGAGTTCCACTTCGTTCATGACATAATATTTGATTTGATTGAATTAGTTTCTCATATGTTGCGTTATTGGAGAAGCATATATACACCTCCTAGACACATCTAGAGACTTGATACTTCTGCCACTGCAAGTATTGTTAATTTTCTCGACAGGCATATTGATTTAAATATATCAGGTGTTTCACGTCTTTAAGGAATCAACCCTATCTTCGCTTTTTTCTTTTAACAGCCATGTTTGTGCTACTTAGTCAGCCATTTTTACCGCCTCCGAAAGTAAGCCATATTATTGGGTTACCCTATGTAGTTAAGATATTCCTTATCCAACCTGTTATGTTAGGAAGGCGGTAAAAGTGGACTGTAGTTCTTGTTTGCACTAAGTGCTGTTTGTTGTTGGTTGTACCGAAGAGTAGAAATGAAAGAAATCATTTTTACTGTAAATTTATATTCCACAAATAACGAAAGTAGGTAAGCTAGGGGGATTGTAACGCAATGAAAACTAGGGGGATTCTAACACAATAAAAACTAGGCGGGTTCTAACGCAATGAAATCTAGGGGGGTTCTAACGTAAGCTAGACAGACGCAAGGTGGCGTGAGGCGACAGAGGGAGTAAAGGGCCTTAGCCTATATCTCGGTTAATATTGGTCCGATTTGAACGGGAAAACAGCCATATACTGGGTAGGTATACGTAAACAAAAATCATGCGCAGTGACGAGGAGACCTTATCTTCGCGGGTCTAATTTGAATGGATTTAACACTTTAATAATGGCTAAAAATAGCTTTCATAATTACTATGCAAATGCTCAGTGGAATTGTTAGGTTATTTTATTATTCAAAATAACTAGCTAGGTTAGCCGACGACAAATTTACCACCTTGACTTAAGAGGCCATCTGATCAGTGGGAGAGATATTTCACTACTACTTTGTTGTAGATTAAATTGTGACTTCAACCAGTAATGGATTTCCTAACCAATCAGGAAGTTTCGCGAAGGTGCAAATTGTTTGTTCAATGGCGCAAGGTCTTTTCTACGGCGTAGTTTCTATCACATGACGGATTGTTCGAGAACAAGCTAATATCTGAAACCGCTATGCAAATTACAGTGGCGCTCGTATGTATTTTTATTTAGTTATTAAATTGAATAATTTTCAACACATATGTTCTACCAGTTTTAAAATTTTTAAACGTATGCTCCAGTTTTTCGAAAGAGTGTAGGACTTTTGTTGCGTTGGTCATTCAGTAGTTGACTTTCGACGAAAAAAGCATTTTCGCTATCTTTTTATCAGATGATGTCTGACAGAGTTTGAGTTTGTGGCAATGAAAACCACGCCCACATCGACCATGGAAACATTGCTAGGTCTGCCTCCTCTGCACCTAGTGGTGCAGGAGGAGACAAGAATGGGTGCTTACAGGCTGAAAAACTCACTGAACCCCCGAATGGAGCTAACAGGGCATATTAGTATTGTCAGAACTGTGTCAAACGACATATTTAATATGGAGCCTGACCATAGGACAAAACAATATAACTTCAACATCAACAGTCCATTCAGAGTATCAATTATAGATAGGACTGAAGGGTTTGACAAAAAACACTACAACCTTCAAGGTAAGGTCTGGTATACAGACGGATCCAAAACCAAGGAGGGAGTAGGAGCAGGGATATACTCCAAAAATCTAAGAGGTAGCCACAGCTGTGCCTTAGATAGAAATGCTACGGTATTTCAAGCGGAGATATACGCAATTCTGTGGTGCTGTCCTGGGTACCTGGACATCAGGGTATCGATGGAAATGAAAAAGCTTATCAACTTGCAAAAAGGGGATCAGGAGAAATACCAGATACAGAACAGACCCCGGAGAACCGAAGTGTGCAGTCCGAGGGGATATAAAAACCTGGATCAGGGAAAGACACTTTCATCACTGGCAAAATGTGTCAGAACAAAAGCACGGAAAATCCTTCATAGGAAGACCGTGTTTTAAAAGAACTACTCTTACTGAGCAGAAGTAAGCTGAGAGTGATAACAGGACTCATGACTGGTTACGCACCAGTAAAAGAGTTCTTAAACAAAATTGGACTATACAATAAAGACCTTAGGTGCAGGCTATGCAATAACGAACCATACACTATGCAATTGCGAGGTATTGGGCAACCAACATTAGACCCAAAAAGTTTCAATAGACTGGACTGGGTGGATTAATAAATGGACAATAAACGCAATAAGCCAATAGGATTCAGCGATGGAAAAAAAACCATGGGATAGTTTAACAGTTTTGCACGCATGAACTTTTATTATGGTCCTTAAATTGGATCATATTTTTGAATTCTTAATTCGCCATAATAATCTCGAGATTTTTACCATCGAATTTGCCGATAAACCTTAATTTAACCAAATTTGTGATAAATTAAACATTTAATAAAATATAGTAAATAATTACAAATCCAAAAAACAGATAATAAAAAAAGAATTATAAATATCCAGTAGTTACAAAAACTAAAGTACTAATTTTCTCTCGAAGATACATGGACAACAAGCTGTGACGAAAATAATTTTTTTTGTGAAAAATTCGCTGCAACTTGGTATGAGTACAATGCGTTATATCCATTGTCTTTTGTAAGCTTACATTTGAATATTTCGATAAAAACCTCTGCAATTTCTGCTCACTAAAGGTTCTTTTATGGCACCGAGGCAATAAAAATAATTTATTGAGTTCGCGTGACATTGCGGTCATTCGTTTCAATAAGGGAGATATTACCATTTGCAGTTCCGTTCGTCCATATAACCTCTAACGTTCTAAGTGTCACATTTACTTGAAAAACTAACAGTTAGTTCAACATGAAAATACGTTTATTGGATTTATCAGCATATCCTTACTCCGTTGGGTATTAAAATGGCAAATAAAATAGTATTTTATTAGTTAATATGTGCAGTCATAGCAATGTTGCGATTTTTCAGCGAGAACACATTAGCTTTCTAACAGAATACCTACTTAGAGCCTTTTTCTAATGTATAAGTGGATAAAGAGGTCTTTAAAGCACGTCGGCACAAATATAACAAATAGAGCACATTACTACAAAAAGTGGAAATAAGAATTAATAATGTAAATTGAGTGAATTAGTGATTTGACATCAGTATACCTTTCGTTGTCATGGAAATGAGAAAAACACAAATTTGTCATCAAAGATTAAATTTTGTCACCGGAGTGCTTAAAAATTAATTCTAATATCGATTTTTTAAATAGTAAAGCAGAATCACGGTTAATACCGCAAATATCTAATGATGCGTATAAAAAAGAATACAAGTTGATCAAATGGAACGAAGAGCCAAAGGTAACAGATATTAATGAACGAGTTGTGCTTGCTTACCTTCAGAAAATGTCGGAGCAGTACAAGGCGTCGACTATGTAGGATATCCATTCTAAATTACAATGCTTCTTGAGGATAAACAATGAAGTCGATATAAAATCATTTGTAAAAGTACATGCATTCATGAAGGCAATTAGTAAGAATGACGTAGCCAAACACCGGACATTACGTGTTTATTTTTTAAAGTGGTAGCCATTTGCGGTATCTCTGGGTCTTGTAGAAGATGTGAATTATGCGATTTGTATGGAAGAAGGAAGCGTATTGGTTATTACTATCCGACCATCTAAGACAGTGAAGGCTCGAAGTTTTAGTGTAGCGGACAGTGAGGCGAATAGTTACGTGCTTTTGGTGAAGCAGTATTTATCATTGCGCACCCAAAATGTAAGTACAGACCGAGTTTTCTTACGTTATGATAGGGGGAAATATATCAATCAAGTGGTTGGTATTAATACATTTTAATCATGTCCCTTGCAAATTGTACGTTATCTTAAATTGGATGATCCTGAGAAATACACAGTACATACTTTTCGACGTACGTCCGCTACGATTATGGAAAATACTGGCATGACAATAGATCAAATCCAACGACAAGTAGGATAGAAAATAAACCTGTCCGTTCAAGTCTCAGTCGCATAAAATTATGGCTAGGAGTACATGTATCTCGCGCCATGGCAAACAAAGACTTTATTACGGAATTCATAGAGCTTTCTTTACCGGCAATAACCATGACTGTAGAACAAAAGAGATCAGCAATACCACAACGTTAACAAAAGACAAGCTGCGTATAATGTTTTGGTAGAAAAATAAAAAGAGTTAGATAACAATGAAACTATAAACAAAGAATTAAAAAAGGTTAAGGAGGCTACTAAAAGCGGAGCCGGAAGTGGTGATATATTATATGAACCATCTTTGTGGTACTGCGAATTATTTATTTTCCTTTAGTAAATTTAAATGAGATACTTTATTTCTTTCCAGGGGCCAATTTTTACTAGATTTACTTCTTTTTTTTTCGTCTGCTGAGCACAACGCAACCACAATTAGGTTGTCTTCATCTATAACTGAACTGTGCACGACAAATGACAACTGACAACTAACTGATCGTCTAACAACAGCAGAGTTTCCAAACTGAACTGACAACGGAACTGAAACTGAACGGAGAACTGATCTGACCGTCTTCTAAAACTACTTTTACTACTATAACAGATATGAAGACAGATAATTAGGTCAAAATATGCGCATTTGGAAACAAAAATCGATCTAGAAAAGTCAATCTGCAATGAAAATAACTCAATATTCCATACTTTATGAACGCACTGTATTTTCTAAATTATCATCATCGTCGACAATATACTTAATTTCCTAACATATTATATTTAAATATATTTTAACTTTTAAATATCTAACCATTTTTTTAGACTATTTGCTTGCCAATTATCTGAACTCTAAGTATCTTCTTAATTAAGATTCTGTAATTTTTCATCATTTAACTACGAGAAACTTTTCAATCTAGATAAAATACATATTTCATGCAAACTAGCTGTGAGGTAGAAAAATTCAAAAGGAAATTTACAACTTCAGATAACATTTCCTCTTGAGTGAGCGTAAAATAAAATAAGCGTTAAAAATGAAGGAAAGCTACAATTTAAGATGAAAAGTAAACATTCAAGTTCGGATAATATCATTCATAGTTTATTTTGTATCAAGATGTTTCCTTTAGAAAATAAAAGAATCCATTGGAATAAATATAAATAGAAATTGCTTTCCAAGAAAGGGTTCTTATCTGAAATTAACCAAGAAACGACTAGTCTCCTGAGCCGAATAAATACAAGTTGTTTACTTTATCCGGGTGAAAATGAACTTCTTTGAGAGAGAGCACATGAAATTTGATTACAAATAATATTCGAGTTTATTTTTTGCAAACGTATTATTTTTTATTTATTTTTTTTATACTCCGAAGTAGTGCATTCTGTGAGTCGGAAAAATATACAAATATTTTAAGCAGCAACCAGACCCCCCCTTTTCGAGGATGCTGAACACGATGGCGATGGTTAAAATTCTTTTGGAGGTTGCCCAACCCCCCAAGCGGCCAAAAACCACCCCCAAAATGGGGGGAATCGCGTATTCCCCATATTCCATCGGTAAAATATTCTCTACCGCCCGTTTGCAAGTATGCTGAACACGATGGCATCCAAAATTATTTTTGACTTGACCCCACTCCTGAAACGGCCAAAAACCACCCTCAAAATGGGGGAAATCGCGCATTTCGCATATTCCATCGGTAAAATAGTCCCTACCCCCCGTTTTCGAGGATGCTGAACACGATAGCGTTATCTAAAATTATTTCGTGGATTCCGCGTCTTCCACCGTCAAAATTTATCTTCCCCCTCGTTTTCGAGTATGCACATATAAAAAAATAATAGGGTACGAGTGTTTTTAGACCCCTAAACTACTTGTTTTAAAACGAATAGATGGTTTTCATTATTTTGTCGACACATAATTAAAAGACTTGTTTTCAATTAAGTTGCTGGAAAAACAGAGCTCCACAAGGGGATCAAAACTAATCAGAAAAACGACCATATACGACGTTCCTTTCTATGGAAACCAAAGAGGCTTTTCAAACGGTCAATGAGCGGCGCAATCGCTTAGGGACTGAAAGAGTCCATGTTTCGGAAAAAAAGAGCTCAAGATGTAGAAGAAACGCCTTTCTCAGTTAAGAAACTAGAAAAAAATCTAAGCTATATACCGCCAACCTATCTTAGAGTGACAATTGCTGAAGGGATCTACCAGACCGTGGCTTTTACAAAAAACATTGGCACTGGTAAAGGCTCAAATCGACGCTTGAATGAGTTTAAAGTCATTGATAACAAAGTCGTCTTGGTTGCTTGCCTGGATAATTTATCAAAGAAATACCTCACATACAAGGTGAGACAGACGTCTTCCGTCGAAGGGAATTTCAATTCTTGGAAGGTTAGTTCATTCCCATATTTTGTTCCTGGGGCACCAACGGACCAAAGCGATATAAAAAAATGCAGAGGCCTACTTTAGAGCTCCAAACGTGGATAATCAAGAACCAAGGGCTCGCGGATTGTGAACGGAATAGACAAAGGACAATTGATGCCAAAGAGCCGCAAGGTGCTCCTGCTTTTGACTAGGAAGGTACTTCGAAGTTTACTAGACTTATATTCAATTAACTCTAAAATACTGGTAAAACTGTATAATTATTTTAAAAATCAATTAGTAACTCATACAGTGAGGATGATAAGTGTTACCCCCCTATCTAACTCGTTACTGGACTCTTGTTAGGAAAATCGCCGAGACACGCCGACTTTTGATTTCTACAATGTCCATTGTTGAATGGAGAATAAAACCCCGTTTCAAATGAGCTATCACTCATCACCCCATGCTATTTAAATTTTTCGAAAGGGTTGCTCCCCTCCAGTAAGGGATGAAATTAGGGGTAAACTATTTATAAAAAAATGTACATTGTAGAAATCAAAGGTCGACGTGTCTCTCGGGCATTTTCCTAACAAGAGTCCAGTATCGAGTTAGATAGGGGGGGGTAACACTTATGATCCTCACTGTATAGATTTTATAAATTGGCAAAAAGAGAAGTTCGAGTTTCCTTAAATGTTAAATTGTGAAACCTACAACATATTTCGTAAAAGATACACATAACTAAAAGAAGGAAATTTTAAAATTATATCTAAAAATTATTGAAAATTGTACCTGTACCATGCTGAACACGATGGCGCTATCCAAAATTATTTTCGAATTGACCCCACCCCTCAAACGGCCAAAAACCACCCCAAAATGGATTCCGCGTCTTCCTCCGGGAAAATAGTCGAAAATAAATTTGAATACCGCCATCATGTTCAGCATCCTCGAAAACGTGGGAGAAGATATATTTTGCCGGACGAAGGCAGAATCCGCGATTCCCCCATTTTGGGGTGGTTTTTAGCCGTTTGAGGGGTGGGGTCAAGTCGAAAATAATTTTGGATAACGTCATCGTGTTCAGTATCCTCGAAAACGGGGGGACGGAAGATATATTTTGCAGGAGGAAGACGCGGAATCCGCGATTCCCCCATTTTGGGGGTGTTTTTTAGGGCCAAGATTTAGCTAAGCAATCCATGTGCAATTTATCAATCTATACATTATCTAAAATATAAACTTTGTCACCATCAAATAACAGATGAATGAGGGTATATATTCCTAATACCGGATCTTGTACTAAGTATGTGTAATAAGTCAGAAATTGATTTATATAAATAAACACTACTTTGAAAATAAAAACAATTTCATTATCAAAAACTAAAAAAGAATTGTGAAAAGTTGTTTCGCGTACAATTTAAAAGAGTTCGTGATACTTCATTATTTAATTTATCTTTGTTATATATTTGTCGATTACTTGATTTCTTAGTGTTTGTTTTTAATATGCAAATATGTTGAATACCAGTAGGATATTAGTTGTGGTTTAAATAGTAATATATTAGCGCTGATTTGGGTTAATATTTAACTTCTACCTCTGAATGTACATGACATGTACATTTAATTAACAAAATATACTGTTAAATATTAATAATTGGATTTGACTGAAATAGAGCAGAATTTGATTGATTCTGTGATAATTGGCCAGATGTATGTTAATGATAATCACAGAGAATGAAACTGTATTAACACTATACTAATTTGAGATAACAAATTTAAATAATGATCGAAAAACTGGCCATTTAGTAGTTATAGAGATGCTGAATGAATTATTTTTTCTTTACTTTTGGTAAGATTTAGTTTTTAAAAAACCCTTCCTTAAGAAATAATTAATAAACTACTTCCTGGAAAACTAAAGGTGGATGGTGTCGGGATATTCGAGTACCAGTCGCTAGCTTGGTACCAAATCCTTATCTAGTACACATAGTACTAGCAACTAAAGTTGACTGTATTTTCTTATATTACTGGAAGCCAATCTCCTAAATCTGTAACATACTGATGCTGAAATAAAAGAGCAAACTTCCTTAAATTTTTATATATGTTGTTGATGGGTCCAGCTGTAGAGTGAGAAGCTCGAGGAGTGGCTGCAGGATCTTCTGTTTTCTGTTTTTTAGCTGGAAGTTTTGAGGCGTACTTCTAAGGTGTTGGAATAATGCTCATTATCCATTTTCAGATAAGGCTTAATTGAGTTGGCTGAACTGTGGCCAGTAATTTTAATTAATTGTTGTTCACCAATCCGTCCTTTAGCCAGGTTACTGACTGCTGTCGACCGCATAGAGTGGTTTGTTATTTTATTTCTTTTGTATTTAATCCTGCCTTCTCTGCTGCTTCTTTAGTCCATTTCGAAAGTTCGTTTTTTCGCACTGGAGTGTTTTTGTACCATCCACTTGATTGTTCTTTGTTCCATGATGGGTTTACTGTTAAGAATAATCTATCATTTGTTATTCTAGATGAACGTTTAACCATTAGAATTTTAAAAAGACGGACTGGACAAAAAGTAGGGTTCTTCGTGTTGGGGACCAACCATTTACTATCGGCCATTTTTTTTCTCCACCCTGGGCCGTTGGAGTCCCGCCGGAGTGTCCTCGTCCAATGATAAAACCATTTTTCCAATTTTAATGAAGCAGAGCTAGATTTCCTTTTATTGGCGCACTTTTGCAAATTTTTTTGTTTCGCATGACGAGCTTCCCTACCAGAGTTGAAGATAATATCTTTAAACGGATCAAAAATTATTTTCCACTTCATAAAATACATCGCTTGCATTTTTTTTCTTTCTTCATAGTCCACGCCCAATCTTTCAGGATTAGGGTTAGTTGCTCTAAACTTGTAGTTTCCAGAAGCTCGTATTTCTTTGCCTTGCAGAATTCCGTAAACTGATTCAGTATTGACGTATGGGTTTTAACGGTATTGTACGGTACACTTTTCTCAATCGCCAGATCAATATTAGTCATAGAATTACTTCCAAAGCGACTCATTTCACTACATAACCTGACTAGCACTGTTTAAAAACAATATTACAGAATTTATTGACAATAAAATCAGAAAAATTATTTAGCGTCGTTTTCTGGTATCCAAGGAGACCATAATTACTTGTTATCAAAGGTATTGTAATTTTTGGTGATAACAGCTGTCAAGATTTGCCGCGGGTAAACTCGAAAATACTTCTGACAGGAGTTGTCATAGAGTTGTCATAGAGTTGTCATAGAGTTGTCATAGAGTTGTTTCATCTAGAAACCATTTGTAATTCAAAATTGCGCGTTTGTGATTGGTGGAAATTAAGACGAGGGAAATAGTCGAAGATTAAAACTAAATACATACCTGCCTATTATTTTCTGTTTACAATCACAAATTGTGGGTATTTTATAGGCCCTTACCCGATAATCCTTTTACGACACTTAGAAAGCCAACCGAATATCTTCAAACGAACTACCTTTTGAAGGTATTTTTTAAATATTCCGTGAGTTTAATTTTTTTTTCAGGCTAAAGAACTGATTTCTTAACCTCTAACCTTGGTTCAATATTTATCAGATCCTATAATTATGAATTTCATCAGATCGCCCTTTTATCATTACTGCACCATCCCCAACATCTAATCTTTGGTTCTGTAGTGCCAGATTAAGTTTATTAATCTTTAGAAGAACTTTTAATCTATCACAATTTTCAGTTGCGTTCGTAAAGTATGAACGGAATTATATTTCATGGACCATCTTGTGTCACTAGATCCCTTGATACTTATTTTCAATTTCTTTCTGAGTAGCAATCGATTAGGATGGAATTACAACAGAAGTAGAAGGAGAGTTTATATTTATAAATGCACCGAATCGCGTTTCGCATCATTTTCTAGTATTTTGTTGTCACCCAACGTACATATGCTAGTCAAGAAAGTCTTTATTTCAAGTGGAGCGCCCGTGGCAAATGCCTCCTTCACTCCGGCTCTGTTCTTCAAAACAAATTAATTTCTTATATTTGTGGGACATAATACTGGTATCCACGACAATTGCCATGGTATTGACATAAGGTCGAGAGCGCGATATTTGTACACTCTTTTCTCATTTTGAATTTCTGATTCCATCAACTAAATATTTGTTCCAATATGGTCTCATATCTGTGACGTAAATCGGTAGTGTGTCTGTTGATTTTACAATTTGGTGTAATGTATTATTTTGTTTATATTTTTATAACGCATTAATTCCTATATTTTTATTATGAATATTAACCTAAATGCCGCCAAAAACCTCTAATTTTTTTATAAACAAATGCATTCTTGACACTGTTCCAGATCACCAGGATCCGAAAGACATGATTTAGCAAAAAAAAATCACTATAAAAACAGGTCCCAAAAACAATAAAATTCGACGCTACTATAATTAGGAATTAGTTGAATATGGATTAGAGTTCAGCACAATTGTTATTAGCTATTCTAATCAGCTAGTTGGACAATGATTATACATGTTGATATAAATTTTGTTATTTCTGTTTCGAACTTAATAGTAATTTTATAATTTCAACAGTGAATTGTTAAATTATACATTACTCTAATTGCACTAAGCCATATAGATCTGTGAACTCGTTTCAATAAATAAATATAATGATATGATCACAGTATATTTCAATGGATAAAATTAGGTCAGTGTCGTTTTAATATCAAAAGGATTGTACAAAATGAGTTATAAATTAATATTTCGGATTCGGTCCACAATAACTATGAAGGTAAACCATCTGTGCAACATGGAAGTGACGTCCAAACTGGTATAGGACTTCAAAGAAGAACTGAGATCGCGTCATACTGATATGGGCCCAAGGACATCATGGAATTGCAGGTAACGAGAAACCAGACGAACTCGCAAGAAGAGGATCCGAAAACTCCCTAAATCAAAGGCAGACACTAGGAGTACCAAAGCGTACAACAAGAGTGTTTGTAAAAAACTGGATTTGGGATAAACACAAAAACTACTCGAAAAACGTCCCAGGAAACAAACACGGGAAAGAATACATCAAAGGAGCCAGCTGAAAATCGTTACAGGGCTCCTGAATGGCCACGCTCCAAAAAAAGAGCACCTATCAAGATGGGACTGTACAATGGCGACCTGATATGCAAACTGTGCGGTAAGGAACCAGACACATATACTGTGCAGATGCGAGTCACTGGACCGCAAAAGACAGATAATTTTTAGCAGCCAACTGGTGAACTGGTGAAGTTTTTAGTGAGTATGCTTGTAAAGGAGACTCACATTAGACCTTGAGATTTTAGACTCATAACCTTCCCGTAAAGGGTTTCCTCCACCTCCAAAAAAAAATCTCATAAAACATGAAAAGAAAAAGAGAATAGCCTATAGAAATAAAAAATGGCACAATTATCTGTCGGTGGAAACTTAAAAAAAAAGAATATGTATATGCCACTAATATAACGTTCAACATTATTAAATCAATGAATAAAATTATGTCTAATGCGCGTCAAATAGTAAGCCACAAGTAACAATATTACATACAACTAGAAAAACATGCTCACCATTTTTTTTAAAACTCGGTTGTAGAGTACGAGGTGCACTACCTCCACAGCCGTTTCATAGACGATCTTAGTAAAGAGTAGAAGCAATGGTTTCATCGGGATATAAGAACGATGAAAGAAAGATATCAGGGAAGGTGGGACACCCAAAAAATTAATTTTGGAGTCTGCATCGAGACCATCATAGGAAATCTTATAAAAGAAAGCTTTTTACTAATGGAAGAGACTAATGATATGATATGATATGATATGATATGATATAGTAATCGTTGTAGATATAGAGAGGAAATAAAGTATAGAAAATATGGTAATCAACAAAAAAATACAAATGGCATGTTATATCTAAAGTAAAAACATAAATGGAAAATTGAATATGGAAATAGCAAAACGAATAACTTATATTTCCCATTGAACAGATCTATTTAAAAAAAAGAATTTGAAAGGAAAATAAATGGTTATACAGTACAATATTAGTTCCACTTTTGCTCTATGATAGTAAAACATATATTACAAATAAAAATTAACATTTAAATAACGCTGCAGAAAAAAAAAACAACTTAATAAATTCAGAATAAACAGAATCAAGAGTAGAAGAACTTAAGTAGTAACTACTTAAGTTTAAAAAAACAAAACGGACAGTTAAACCCATATGGTCACATCAAAAGGGAGTATCGAGCAGTTTAAGTACTAAGAATAGTATGCAAATCGAAAAGGTATAAAAAAGTGAAAACCTAGTAAGATATGGACGAGTGAAATTATTGAAAAGAGAAAACAAAAACATAAATATATTGTATCACAAGGGCACAAAATAAGCTTTAGTAGCCCGAGACTATTAGCTGCTCTGTTAAGTAACACATTTAGAGAAACATTACTACCTTCTTCTTACAAGTCTGGTGGAGTATTCGTAAATTCTTCATCACTGCCTGAATTACTGTTCATTTTCAGTAATTCACACAATCACAATTATTCAGAATCAGAACGTACCTATTATTATTTTATTACTAGTACTGAGTAAACAAATTGCACAAATGAAAAGAAAATTAGTCAAATCTCCCAGGAATTGGACATTAAATGTCAACGTTGCCACAACGTCTGGACTTCAAACAACTACTCCTTGGGCTATATGGAATAGTTGTTTGAAGTCCAGACGTTGTGGCAACGTTGACATTTAATGTCCAATTCCTTGGAGATTTGACTAATTTTCTTTTCATTTGTGCTATTATTATTTTTTCTGCAGCCGTCTCGAAAACAAAATTTTCGGTATGATTTATTAAATCGAAAGTACCACTTTACACAAATGGTACTGAAAGTATCTACTTTCGGGACGATTCTTGTTTCTTTCGGGACGATTTTGGATATCTAGTAGGCGGTTTTGACAATAACATGAACTATTTTATTATGACAGCGCTTGGCATGTAATATTGGTGTGTGTTTTTTCGCTTTTCAAATAAAAAAATTGGAAATAAGTAGTGAAATGATTCCACATGAGATTAGTGAATCTGCTAAAGCGGCTACTTATGAATTTTTGCATAAGAAATGAATTCATAAGAGTGATTGTTACATGTAATTGTCTATATAAAGTTCATAGGGTATTATCCATCGATATAATAATAATAATAATAATAATAATAATAATAATAATAATAATAATAATAATAATAATAATAATAATAATAATAATAATAATAATAATAATAATAATAATAAAGTTTGGGAGGGAGTGGGTGGCTCAGTGGTAGAGCACTGGACTCATAATCCAAGGGTTGTGGGTTCGAATCCCACCGTCGGCAGAAATCATTTTCTGATTTTTAATTAATTAAAAATTTAGAAATTGATTTTCATATACCAGGTGTGATTCCCCACTCGACCATTCACTGTTGGGTTCTAATTAAAAGTGCTGTTCCTAAAGTGGCGCTGGGAAACAGTAACAAAGCCTACACAAAACACGAGGCTAATGACCAGAGTAGTCGATGCCGTTCACACTGAAGTAAAAAAAAAAAAAAAAAAAAATAAAGTTTGGGGAGTGGGTGGCTCAATGGTAGAGCACTGGACTCATAATCCAAGGGTTGTGGGTTCGAATCCCACCGACGGCAGAAATCATTTTCTAATTTTTAATTAATTAAAAATTTAGAAATTTAGTTTCATATACCAGGTGTCATTCCCCACTCGACCATTCATTGTTGGGTTCTAATTAACAGTGCTGTTCCTAAAGTGGCGCTGGGAAACAGTAACAAAGCCTACACAGAACACGAGGCTAATGACCAGAGTAGTTGATGCCGTTGACACTAAAGTAAAAAAAAATAATAAAGTTTATTTATCGAATGCACATAGATATAAATAAACAAGGGCATCACAGAGGCAATAACATGTATCGCTTGTACGTGATATAGCCAGGTGATATGAACTACTAATTCTAAAATATATTACAAAAAGGCATCATATAAAACATCAACATTATAAATAAAATTATACTAGACATCTGTATGAACCTTGACCGATCTTCTTTCCAATTAAGTATTCCCTTTTCGTCCAGAGCATTTGCTTCAAAATTTCGAGGACTCAAAAGGGTCCCCATTTGTTAATTAAGCAGGTTTTTTCTTTACCTTTGATTTTCCAAAAATATCCATTCAGGCAAGTCGTTCCCGCATATACACCTACTTGAATTTTCGTTTCAGTCTTTTGGTATTGCTGAACATAGATTTAAATTACAAAAATTTGGAGAAAATGACATGTCATATCTTTTTTAACATACAAAACTAGCAGGATTCCTACTCATCCCGTAAAATATAACTTTCGGAACTTGTTACGTAAATTACTATTTTAGTTTAGTTCGCTTGATTCTACACTGACGTTTAATGAAAAGGTCGAAATACGCTTCGTACATTTCTTTACTTCCTGTGTCAAACGAAGGTAAAAAAAACCATCAAAATATATATTTTTATTTATTACCTTTTAGTTATTTATTTGTATATGTGATTTTTTCGTTTGAGGAGGGCAGTCGCCCCCATCGCCCCCGCCCCCTTGTATCCGGGCCTGTGGATAATAACATATGAACTTTATATATCTAGATAATTACATAATTACATATAACAATCGCTCTTATGAATACATCACTTAAGCAATAATTCATAAGTAGCCGCTTTAGCAGATTCACTAATCTCATGTGGAATCATTTCACTACTTAATTCCATTTTTTTGATTTGAAAAGTGGAAAAATAAACATCAATGTTACATGACAAGCGCTATCAGAATAAAATACAAGTTCATGTTATTATCAACACCGCCTACTAGATATCCAAAATCGTCCCGAAAGTAACAAGAATCGTACCGAAAGTAAAGAAATCGCTCCGAAAGTGAAAAAAATCGTCCCAAAAATGCCACTGTCGGTACTATTTGTGGTACTTTCGATTTAATAAATTTATTTTATTGTTTTTTTGGCAAAACAATTTATGGACTTTATTATTTTTTTAATTATTATTTCTCTGACTTAAAACAAAAATTTAATTTAAAGTTTAAATTAAGCGAGAAGCACAATTATCAGAGTTAATTACTATGTTAACATTGGATGATCTCTTGAATTGTTTTAATTAATTTTTTCTGAAATCGCTCAAGAATGTCTACTTTCTTGGAGCAATTTCAGACCCCAACATACACTATTCGAGTATTTTAGTCCGTTGCTAAGCAACGAGCTTTCCCGGATCGAAAACCATCCGGCAAAATGTTTGCCGTACAAGGCCGTCAAAATCCAAGGATGATAAACAAGAGAGAAGGATGGGCCACTTCCATAAGAAGCAATGTAAATGTATTTTATGACGTCACGAAATACTTATTAGTTATGCCGGGTGGTAAAATTGTGTTGTTTCTGAAGGCAGGAATTGTATTATGTACAGTATTTCATGACATCAGTTACAGTCTGACAGATTGAGTTAAGTGGCCCATCTTTCTCTCTAATTTATCATAATTGGTCAAAATCTACATAATTTCCTGAAACGTCAAAGTGACAACTTAAACCAAAGCAGTCAAAAGTTTTGCCTGATGTACAAATTGAAATCAGATTATATATACTAAATGAATAAGGTACATATAGAATGTAAGAATTTTAAAATTATCTAGATATTTATGTAGTCTTTACTATTTAGGTTGCTTTAATATTTAGTGTTGCCGGTGAATTTATCAAATTCCTTAATTTATGATAATATTGTTTGCGATTTGAGAAAAAATAGTATGTGTACCTCGTAGTAAAAGCACTCCAATGCTTGTGGTCCTCGGCCAACAATTTGCATTGTCGTTCCGGAATGTATCGCTTTTACTGCTAGGTAAACAATGTACTATTGAGTATATTGCATAGTCAAAGAAACTTTTTGCTTGTAAACTTGTTTTTTAATTGAAATTTAATTTTTCCTCTCTAAAGCGAGGTAGCTTTTTTAAATTACAGCAAGAGAATATCCTGGCGTTTCAATTTAAAATATGCAAAATTAATATTATTTCCAATATATCGAACAGACTGCAATGAAAAGATTCATCTACCGCTTTCTGGAAATTTAAATACAATTGTAAAACTCCCAGAAATCCATGTAATTCAGTCTGTTCACATAAAACATATGTAAATAAAATCATATCTGCAGAAAAATTGGATTACCATATGAAAACAGTAAAATATAGGGGATTCCAGGGGATTTTCTAAAACAAGTTCTAGCCTGTTTTAATTTAGAATCAATGCATTTTGTCAATATGTTAATACTGGGATGTCTCGATAAATGATTTCAATCAAAAAATATATACAGTGTGTTAATAAAGTATGGAATATTCAATTATTTTAGTTACGAGTTAACTTTTTCAAAAACAGGTCGTTTTTTATTTTCAAATGCGCTTCGCATTGTATGACATGTTATACCTCTTTTGGGATGGCTTTTGTTCCTCTTTCCACCTATATATATTTTTAAATATTGAGGCGAAGATCATATGGGGCTACTCAAAAGAAACTGAAACTGAAAATGCTAACCGGTTACTAACTGATTAGTGATGCTATATCCGCAGACAGTCTACTCAATAGTGATCGAAATCAGTAGTCTCTGATTATAGCTGCTAATGAATACCGATTACTGATTACTGATTACCGATTACCGACTTTATTACTCTTTTATTATTATTGTTTTGCTATTTCACACCAACTGACAAACTGACTTGCTGTCTGTCCATTTTCTATCCAGTCTGGATGAACCCAGCATCGTTTTGGTATTCCTATCCTTCTTCTACGTCTACGTCTTCTAATCACAGCTAGAAACAACAGCTCATCTTCACTGAAAGACATTTTGTAACCTGAAATTACTACGTGGCGATCGCCGCTGCATGGACACGATGCATGCCGTGTGCATCGCGCTGCATGCCGTGTGCATCGCGCTGCATGCCGTGTGCATCGCGCTGCATGCTGCGCATCTTCGATGTGTAACCCGGCTTATATCAGAAAGCAGTGTATTCACTATTGTTTTCATAAGTAACCATGTTTGCTCACAGTCGATCAAAAACAACGATTTACAGTGCTTTTTGAAACTGTGAGTCGGAAAAATATACAAATATTTTAAGCAGCAACCAAACCACCTTTCTCCCCCGTTTTCGAGGATGCTGAACACGATGGCGGTGGTTAAAAAACGAGAGGGAGAGGTGGTTTGGTTGCTGCTTAAAATATTTGTGTTTTTCGAGGTTTTTTTCCGACTCACAGAATGCACTACGCAATAAAATCAATGGATGAAACGTGGATCTATGACTATACTCTAGAGTCAAATCGGCAGCCCGCTGAGTGGGCAGCAAACAGCGAAAGTCGCGCAAAAGGACCACAAACTAGAATGTCAGTTGGTAAAGTTTTTGCTTCTGCAGTTTGGAATGCGTATGGTATTTGAGAATGGAAGAGCCGTCAATAGCAAATATTGTATGGGGTTATTATTAAAAAGAAAAGTGCTTATTCACGAAGACAGAGCACCGTGTCACAAGTCGATCGCAAAATTACACTAACTGCATTTTCAATTGATCCAGGAATTGAGATTTAGCCAATGAAGAAGTGATTTCCGAAATAGAAGCTCGCTTTGAAGCCAACGATAAATCATTTTACGACATCGAAATGTTATAGAAGCATTGGAAGGAAAGTCTATACTGATGAATAAAACCGAATTTGGCCTAAAAGTTGTTTTATTATACTCTGAATAAAAGAGGAGTGCATTAAAAGTGGGGATATAACGTCATATGCGTACTTTGCAAAATAAAAATAAAAATAAACAAACAAATAACACGGAGGATTGTATGTTAAATTTTTTTTAATCTCTTGGCATTAAAATACTTCAGTGCCTAAAATCAAAGATTAAACAAATAAATAGTTCCAATAACTATCTTTAAAAGTCACTATCTTCACTATAACCGCTGGTATCATTATCTTTGTCTTTTATGAAGTTTATTATTATGGGGTCTATTAAGTTTTCCATCGCTATATCCACTTTCCAAAATTAATTTTCCAATTTTATCAAATGTTCTTCATTTACATCTGAAACTGCCTTCCAAAACAAATTTTACACATCAGGTAATTTAAATGTTGTATTGTTTTGAGAAACATAGCCTTTTAATTGTGACCAGATCAGTTCAATGGGATTTAACTCTGCATGGTAAGGAGGCAATCTGAGAATTTCAATTCCTTTTTCTCGGGCCATCTTATCTATAATATATTTTTTGAATTTGTTTTTATGTTGCTTTGCTATTACGAGTACTTCTACCTTAAAGGATTTTTTATATTTTGCATCTATAATATTTTACATTATGATTTGAGTACTCTAATGTTTCATTAGAGTACGCAACTTTTTGTGTTATACGGTTGGTGATATGAATCAACAAATGACATAAATTGACATTTGTCTATTGAAATTAAATCTCAAATCTGTCAAATTTTAAAAATTCTACAACAGTGCTACCAACTCATTTTTTTTAAAGCAAACTTCTCTATAATATGCAAAGTATAAATTTATTAAAAAATTAATAAAATGGCAAAATATAAAAAGTATTATAAGCAACTTATTTCATATGGCTGTTATGACACTCGTCCTTTAAAAAACTCATCGCTGCGCTATTCGTTTTGTAAATTTGGACTCGTGTCATAACAGAATGCCATATGAAATGCGTTGCTTAATGTACTATAGGAGGACTGATAATATTTTTAGAATGAAGCCATTTTAAAATATATATTAATACAAAATTCCGAATCAATTAAAATATATACGATACGGCTATGAATGAATAAAATCTGACTTATCTGTCAAAAGAACAGGTTTATTACAGTAAAAACCATGGAAACATGATTAAATCAAACGAAATCTTTTATTAGGCCGATCAAATGTATTAAAATTTTCATTTCTACCTCTTAACCCTCGAGCGGGCGCGCGAGCGGCAATCTGCCGCAACTTTTTGTTTTTGTGTTATAATTAAAATATGACGGGCCCTTCGAAACTGGGCATTTAGGTATTCCTTGTTTATGTTATTGACTCCGCCTATCGACACATCTGGTGCAATATAATATTTCTGTTCAGTTGTTACAAGCGAAAGATCCAAAGCAGGTAGAATTTGCAACGAACAATATTAACAAAAACAACAAAAATTGGTATGTAATTCTTGTCTTTTCGTTTCTTTTAAGCTTTTTGAATGAATTCAAAATTGTCAATTACGAGGGTATATCAAAAAATGTTAAAAATGAAAATTTTCTTAATGTCGGAATATCTTGTTCAAAAATTGGTACCTTCTCGTGCAATTCAAAAAAGCGCGCCCGCTCGAGTGTTAAACCTGTAATACTTCTACAAATTAAATTACTGCACTCCTTTCTTCTCTAAACTATAGTCATCCTACAAACTTGAGTGACCGAGTGGTGGTAGACCAAAAATTCCAGAGGAAGAAAACGAGCTATTGAAGAAAGTACTGCTTAACCTAGAAATGACTTAGAGTTTCAGTAACATGTGGCCTCACACCTCACTATGCAGTTATTGTTCCTCAATTTATGGATGACATTTCATCCGTAAGATGGATAACTGAAAGAGCAGTAATTGAATGATCAGACAGATCTCCTGACATGATACCTATTGATTATTATTATTATTAAAAGAACCGAATAATTATAACCGCAAAGTTAAAGAAGCAGCATTGATATGCTTAAATAATAACGAATGTGTTTCTAATTGTTCGGTTGATATTTCAAAAATTTGGATACCTATTTTACAAAAAGAGTTAATTGCAAAAAGGATACCCTCTATATCGGGATAGTATCATAAGTTTTTATCTGGTTTTTTCTTATGATAATATTAATAAGAAAACTTCATTTATGACGAAGTATAAATTCTCTTATAATATGCAAATGCGCTATCCTTTCAAAAATTCGTTCCCAGAAACGTCACAAAAATATGATTGAAACAGATTTTGACATTTTCAATCTCAAAATCTTATTCTTTGTATACTATGTTGATGTCATATTTTTGCAAGATTATCAAGTGTTCTGTTTCTAGTAAATTTATTTATTTTATGTCATTTTGATAACGGCTTTCGATCTGGAAAGCCGAAACGTCAATAAAAAAAACTTTTTTAACAACTAAGTGGTTTTAATCCAGTGGAAAGAGAGAGAAACCTATTGATTACTTTTGTTGGGTTACTTACTTAAAATTTTAATAAATCATATAGGTAATATCGAAACTCTTAAAGAATGAATTCAATCTGTAATTTTACAAATAAACTCTTAAATTGCTATAATGCGTTATGATTTAATTTGAATAATATTGGTCAAATAAATCTAAATAATTACTTAAATTACTGATACAGTGCGTTATTTATTAATAACTTATTTAAGAAAATATTGTTACGGCTCTGTTATTGGCAAGTTTAAAAATTTAATGTATTTTGATAAAGAAACAACAAGCATCAGTTTCCATATGACGAACTTTTATTATACAATATCTCATAAAAAATAACTTTGTGAACGATTATTCTCAATCTTTTTTCCTTTCCAGTTCGTTGGTTTTAATGGTTATATCAAAAGATATGTAGAATAAGGAAGGAAACAATCGACATGAGAGATATAGTTCAGGCTCCATTTCTCGACACTTCCGCTATTTAGATGGGGCTTCGCCTTAATCTCAAATGCAAGAGCTACTCTGGTTGCATTTGTTATTACGAACAGTGGTTGTTCGATTCGAGAAGTACAGTGGCGTAGATCGAAAGGGATATTAATTTTTAATAAAACAGAATGTTGGATATAAGTCAGAGTTAAGAAGCAGAAAAGTGTAGAAAATTTGTTGAAAATATAGTCATGTTTGTAATAGATAACTGAACTTTCAGTCTGCCATTGTAGGATATATTTATAAACTATATTTCAAAAATTCGATTATTGTTATGTTGCATTTTCCATTTCAATCATATAGTGCCATCACAATATTTTCTAAATTTAATGTTATGATACAATATTTATGATTATGAATTAATTTTCTCCACGGCCACTACTGAATGTAGTTATTCTGAAACCAATTATAATAACAGAAAAGAAACATTCTCGCTCTTGAGATCGAAAGAAAATTCTGAAAGACTTGTCTCTTAGGTATTTTATACGTATTTCATTCTTACTCTAGTATCAGAATGTTCATTCTGTAAAGGTGCCTCCAGACACGCGATCGAACGCAAACGAAGGCAAACGAAGGCATATGTGAAAACCATATTTGATGATGTTGGTCTAGTTGTAGACAGCGGCGACCGAACGAAAGCCAACGGCAATTTTTTTTATTATTATTAAACACCCATAAAGGCATTTAGTATATTACAACCTGGTCTAACTTAATTTAATAGAGTTTGAAACTTAAATCTAAGGTATACTCATCAGCGTTCCTTAGGTTCTGTAGAATGGATTGCACTAAAGTTTAACGTGTACACACAAGCTCTGCTTTTGCCCTAAAAATACTAAACTAACTCAAAGGACTTGATCCTCTTAAGTCTTCTTTCTAACCCAGTATTGTCTAGGAGCTGGATAGCCTCGACACTGACATGATGATGAACTCTTTCTTCATGACTCAAGCTAAGTTGCTTGCTTTGGTGCATCCCCATAGTTGGATACCATAGGTCCATACAGGCTTAAGTATCTGCTTATAAAGCATAAGTTTATTATGTAGAGACACAGTGGAGTTTCTTCCAATTAACCAGGACCTGGATAGCCTCGACATTGACATGATGATGAAGTCTTTCTTCATGGCTCTTTCAGAATCGTGATTTTGGTTTTCGTGGTTTTCCTAAATCATATTTTCCCCTTTAGATTGGGCACCGTTTTCCCTAAAGATAAGGGTGGAAATAGCAAAATTGGCGATTCTTAGATAAAAAAAACTGGGAAACAGCTCCTGCCCACACAGGCCCCAACCAAGATATACAAAACATAACACACCAGCGCGCACGGATACCTTAGGAAATTAGCTAGCTAGGTTACTAATATTGTAATCAGGGCCTCACCCAGAAAAGGAGGAAAACTCCTATAGCAAGGAATTAGGAAAATGAAATGTCCTAGAAAAATGTATTATATACCAAAAGATAATAAATAACAAACTAAAAAAAAAACATGGCTCTTGGCTAATTTCTTGAAGGTCTGGCCAACAGTGTCCATTTCCAAATCCCTAGGGAGGTCACTATTGCGAGTGTACCAAGGGGCGTCTACTATGTTTCTCAGTATTTTGTTTTGAAATCTTTGGATGATTGCTAAGTTGATTGCTTTGGTGCATCCATATAGTTGGATACCATAGATCTATACAGGCTTAAGTATCTGCTTATAAAGCATAACCTTATTATGTAGAGACAGAGTGGAGTTTCTTCCAATTAGCCAGTACATTTTTCTATATTTCAGTCCAAGTTCTTCTCTTTTCTTTTTAACCTGCACTTTCTATCGGAGTTTGGCATCTAAGGTAATACCTAAGTAATTTGGTGTGTTTGAATATGAGAATGTTTATTCTGACTGGAATATAATCTATGCTTTTGTTTGTATTAGAGAATAAGGTGAGAAAATAACAGTAAATTTCACTTGTAACTGTTAATTTTTCTTTGTAGTAAATAAAAATACACTTATTCAACCAAATATTTATTGCACATTCAACTAAAAGTTTTTTCGTTACTGATTTTTTTTTGTTATTAATAAATGTTTATGAATTTATCTCAGTAGTCGTTATTATTGATTTTTAAAATTACAAGCCAATTAGAAACATACTTGAGGTTAAGAATATCTACTCTGTATAGTAGATGGCGCCCAATGCATTCTGTCAAATGTAAGAATTTACATTCTGTCTGAGCTTACGAAGGATGTAAGAATAAAAATATTTCCCATACATTTTAAATTTATTTAAAAAGAAAAGTTGGTTAATAAAGTAAGTAAATTAGAAATAAATTAAATTAAATAAAACAAAGGAAAAGAGCTGTAGTCAAGGTTAGTTGATTCAAAAATAAAACAACAAAATTTTATATGTTATGTACTAAAATTTAAAATTAAAAGACAATAAAAACAAAATAAACTAAACAACATCCTATCACAACAAAGTTAGTACGGAGGATATCTGTATATTGTTTTGGAAGGAAAAGCTTGAGCTTATGTATTAAGCCTTCATGCCAAACCTTATCAAACGCTTATGCTACATCAAGAGAGATAGTAGCACAAATGTTTTTATCTTTTAATGATTTCTCTATAATGTTGGTTATTCTACGATCGTCAAGTGCTTATTTCTAAATCCAAATTGGTGATTAGGGATAATTTCTCTTTCTTCGATAAGTGGTTTTAGTCTTTTGAGTAGGAGTTTCTCAAATAGTTTCGACATAATAAGATCAGTCTGTATGACAATGCCTTATGTGGTGGTTTCCCTGGCTTGGGCAAAGGCAAATGTGCCTTCGTTTGGTCGCAGCTATATGGTTTTCACATGTGCCTTTGTTTGCCTTCGGTTGCGTTCGGTCGCATGTCTGGACGCACCTTAACACCTAGCTATAAATATCACGTCTGCATCCTAGATAGCCATGAATTTCATGTTTGACAGTAAAATGTTATATAACGTATTTTCTTGTATTTTGAAAAGGTACTTCCGGGACACCTTGTATATTACCAGTTATTTCTACGAGTAGCAGGTCACCTCCAACAATGTTTATACAACTATACACTTTTAAATTCAAAAGAAAAGTTTGAAATTTTGAGCAATGCGACAGTTTGAATGCCACTTTAGAATCTTTTAGTTACTGCAATATATCCAAATAAAGTAAGGTAGTGAAATAAAGTTTACAGAAGCAATCTTATCCCTCGATACAAGTATAACAGCATTGTTATGCCTGGAAGGTAATTTTCGAGCTGAACTCTCAATAAAAATGATCGTTGAGAAAATCTCGAATGCAGGTGTATTGCCGCAATAAAAGACGTAAAAGGCATTACAGCATTATTGCTATGTGCTTTGCAAGAGTTGTGTGAATTGTTTGAAATGAAAAACTTTTTAAACCATCCCTACTTTTTATTTCGATTCGTTTTGTTTATATCATACTTTCAAGTACTGACGAGGAAGAGAGAGACAAATATATTAGAAGCTTATATTTCACCAAAAAAGATGGCGTAAATCGGTAAACAAAAAATTCACATATTATTGAGCTAAGTTTTTCAGCTAAATGATATTCAATACAAAAGGTTTAGTATATTTAGAAACAGACGGAAAAGAAATAATGAGGATTAGTAATGAATTTTTTTATGGGCCCCCTAACCGCATTGACAGATGACAGGACCTCGAGAGGCTAACTTAATATTCGGATCTCATTAGAATCTAACCTAATCAATATTTTATATCCTATGTGCATGGGGTTTGTAATAGAAGATTCTAATCTTTTCTTGGCTCGCACCAACCTAACTTTTCTAGGGATCTGTCTTCGCATATCGGACTTCTTAGCTACCGTTAGGCCCTCATATCTAACTTTAGCCCCCTTTTAACCACTTGCCCCCCCCCCCTAGCCAACTTTTTTTTGTTCTAGAAACACCATTGTTTCTCTACTGAGCGAAATAGATACTTCAAAAGTAGTCGTAGCTAACACTAGACTTCTTTTAACAGAAACATACGATTATTAATCATGTTTGTGGATTCCCGAAAAAACTCTGAGTTTATACTTGTAGGCAAAAAACCAAAGAAAGTTTATAAAATATTACTAAAAATGTTCTTATTAATAGGTATCAGAGATAAAAAATAATGTCCATTGTACCCTATTAATGTGTGCAATTATAAGTATTATAATTAAAGGATTAAAAAAATTAAAAACTGTTAAGTACGTTTTAAGTCAAGACTTTTGAAACACAAAAGCTAAACCTTCAAAGTAAAATTATAAAATTATTTACTAATCTCTTTCTCGGAACCTTTTTGTAGAAAGTACAACATGGATTAAGAACCAACCAGATACTGACCTGAATCAGCTGACGGCCGTGTCAATTGGATACAACCTCATTTATTTCTAATGTTATTCCGAAATACTGTTAGTTAAGTTTTTTCGGAAAATTTAAACAAATAATTACACTAAAATCACACAAATAGTCAAGAAATAAAAGAATTACACAGCAAACAGCAATACAGAATTTTACATTCGGCAATAACAAATAAGTAAACAACACTTCCTACGACAGACTTAAGTAGAAGTGGTGACTGGTGTACGCACGTGCTAAGAGAATTTAACTCAGAAATGACAACATCGACGAAATTAATCGCATGACATCGCCACGCCATTGTTTTGATTTACATGGGAGAATTAATACTAATTATTCTTTAAATTGCAATTTCTCTGGAAACGGTAATTATATCTTGAGATATTTTTACCTACAAACACTAAATCCCCTTCTTTATCGTTTCTGCATAAATTCATTTAGAATTTCCGACCTAGTGGTAAGCCTCATTTGACAGAAGCCAACTAAACGTACCACAAGAAATGTGATTGCGCGGTATTATCGCTTAATTAGAACACTTTCAATTTATTAATGCAGTGAGTAATAATTGTAATACAGACTGCAAAAGTAGCGGGGTTGCCAAACAGAAAACAATAAATTCTATCCCCTAGAAGATGAATAACGAAGGAATACTTTAATTACCATTTTGATCTTTCTGAACCAGCTTCGGAAGGATGCAGCGCAATTTTCCGGGCCACTAGTTCACTTCTTTTTTCATAGAATTATTTTAGCACGTTTTACTGGATAGTCCAGTGCCATAAAGTACTTTAAATTGTGATTTGTAAATTTTTAAATCTCAAGAATTTTATGATGTATCATACGTATTTACAATCTTGCGTAAATTATTGTTTTTACCCTGTAAATTTATTTTCAGATGCACCGAAAAAGGCCTACTTAATGATCGACAACCGTATACTTGATCCTGGCAATCCCTTCATCCCAGTGAAGGAAAATTCCGACCTAACAGTATCCTGCGTCGTAGACGAGGGTAACCCAAGACCCCAACTATCATGGGAACTAACTTTAGGCTCATCTGCTCTTTTGGAGATCCCTGAAGTACCACTTGAAGTCTTGAATTTAACTGAAACAGTACGAGACCAAAAAGTTGGAGCTAGAACAGACGCTAGATTGGGAAGAGTCTTAAGGGGACATCATAATGCCACTTTGACATGTTTCGTTCGACATATTGCATTGGATAGGCCTCTCAATGCGTCGGTTCTACTAAACGTGCAATGTAAGTAATTTTTTTTATAATTATAATTTATAACTTTATTACAGTGTTAGTAGTATATTCGGACAAGTAAAAAAAGAAACAAAATAATAGATAAAAGAAATGATGAATAGGGATGGTTGTTTTAACAAATTGGTTTCTTTTTAGTCCCAAAACTGTAACCCGGTTCTTACTATGTTTGTTAATTCCCTTTATTAGGTTTAATATCCATTTCACGATATCATACTTGGTGCAATTAGTTTTTGGGAAAGTTTACCATAAAAGATCTTATACAGATGTTGAAGAGAAGGGGGATGAAAAGTCCTTTATATCTCACAAAGTTAAACTTAAATTTAAACTATACAGATGTGGTAAAATTTTAACGGAACATACGATTTTCAATGTATTTTGGAATAGCTCATGTAGAAGTCGACCAGCACAAAGCATAAGAAATTTGCGCGAAGGCGTATCAACTATTCAATTGAACCACTGTTCCCCTTCCTGCTTCCAGCAACTGACAAGTGATACTTGCCACTCAGTCTACTGAAAATCAATCGCAGTAGTAGTAAGCCGATAACGATTAAAAATAAAATGTTCACGTTCACAAAGGAAGAAAAGATACAAATTCTAAAGTGATCACTCGATTGGAGATACAATTTTATTTATTGTTGCATTTGAAAATAGGCCAATTCCGACACCAGTCCCTCATTTCTCGAATTATTAAAAAGTTCCTAACCGATTGATCATTTGATACGATCAAGTGTCCTCCCAGATCACCAGATTTATCTCCATCTGATTTCTTTCTTTGTGGATATCTGAAAGAATCCGCGACATGAATTTCAGAGAGCTACAAATCTTGATGAATTAAGAGGGAAAATTACCCAACTTTGTACCAACATTACGCCAAATCTTCTCAGCGATATGACATTATCTCTATTTCACAGATTTGGCTATTGTTTGTCACAACAAGGTGGTTTATTTGAACCTTTATTGCATTAGATTCGTAGTTTTTTTTGTTACATTTTAGTTTATTTTTACCGTTATGTTTTTTAAATCGTAGAATGTATTTTATTTTCAAAGCCGTAATGGCAAAAAGTAACCACAGCACTTATTTTCAGAAGATAAATTATTTGTAACATTTATTGAAGCAAATAATTTTTCGCATACAGTGGAACTTCGGTATCGCAAAATCTCTTCAAAACAAGTGTGTGCTTTATTTAATTCATATTATACTTGATCTTTGATATAGACAATATAATATCTGGAGTTATTTTTTCGTATAGGTAAAAGACGTGGAAAATTTTTTGTCGCTTGCAGTTTCTTATTTTTAAGTATACTAAGAGCCATTTGCACGGGTTCTACTTAACAGAAAATAAGCAAAGCTTAACCTTAAGTGAAACTTAGATTTATATTTTCCGTTGCACAGTTGACACATTGACACATAAGCTCGGCTTAAATCGCAACTAAGCTAAGCTGTAGAATTTCTCGGCTTAAGGTTTCCTTAGCAGAAATAACAATACAATTGGAATTGAACGCAGCACAAATTTTATTCCATGTCTCTTCTTTCTGCCTCCAAGTTGTCCCGTCCGTTTTTTTACATTCAATTATAGATTTAAAATTATTTATAATGCTTTATCTACAGCAGAAAAATTGGGGGCCCTTTTTCTACTTACTTCAGACTCATCCGAATAAACGCAATTTTTCAAATCGGAAAAAAACCGCCACATTGTTATATGTTGCAGCTTATCCATAGAATAGATTACACAACAGAAATATGATTCTTTTCTTTGAACTTGTATTTTTTCAGTTGTAACGATGTGGCGTTTTTTTTTTCCGATTTGAAAAATTGCGTTTATTCGGATGAGTATGTACGAGCCTTAAGTCGCCCATTTCAGACTAAATCAAACAAATTGTCACGTAACTGTCACTATTAAATACAAATTACTAGTTTTTAGCGGTGTTGTCTGCTCATAGTTAGGCTTAGCTAAGTTTTTTCAAAGAATGGCTTTTGCAAACCGAATTGAATTTAAGGTACACCTTAAGTTTCTCGCCTACTTAGCTAAGTATAAGTTTTGAGGTGAACCTGTGCAAATGGCCCTTAGAATTTTAAGGGATGCCATATCAGGCGTCAAACGGTACAAACAATAGGCAGTTTTCGAAGGTGTGCCCATTCTGACGCTTAACATAGACATATACGTTAACTCAGCCGCTATTTGACGGCTCTCGAAAAAGTGTTTTCGAATCGTTGGAGACATGCCGTTTGCCGTTAACGGAAATCTGTCATCTGTTGCATCGTTCGTCCTAACCTAATTGTTATTTTGACGTGTTGTTTATGTTTTGAAGACGTTCATAAAATCATAATTTATTTCTCAAAGCCACAAAAATTTCCTAGTGTACAAATACAAATAACACAACCAAAAATCAATCAAAACAAACTTAACCTTCAAACTTTCTTTCCATTTATTAATAAAAGAGAAATGTCAGATAATTTCCATCTCAAGAAAGAAAAGGGTAGATATACATTCAACTGTGCTGCGCATGCGTATCGTTATCGCTGCCGCTATGTCTCTCGTCCGTAAGATAGCGGACGGTGTCGGTCCTAACTGACATTCAAATGTCATAATTATCAATTAGCGGCTACCGGTGATACTTTTTAAAGGTTTCGAAAACTGCCTAATAATTAACACAACATCTACGTTATGCCTTGGTTAATTTAAAAAAATTTTACATAAATAAGCAAACTATAATTAAATAATACTGTTATTGAATTATATTGATACAAGTGTTACTACAAATAATAGTAATCAGTAGTGCCGCCGATAGGAATTTAAGACATTTCTCTCTTTCTCTTTTTCTTAAGCTAACAGAACATATCATTACAATAAAACAAAAACATTGATTTCCTAATTGGAACATTTAATTATTCAGTCATGTAATGAGAAACGCGATATAATCAAAATTTGACCTTCAAGAGTTGACGTAAGACGAACTTAAATTATCAAAGCTCTATTGGAATGAATGAACAATAGTATATTACGTATCGGGTGTAGTATGCAATTGTTTTACAACACGCATTACGTACTATACCTTACGAACGGCCATATACAGTGTGCCAAAAAGTCTGGACTTATGACAAGGTACTTAATTTCTTCAAATGGGATACCCTACATTTTATTGCATCTTTAGATTTGTTGAACAATTTTATTTCGAACAATTTTACAAAATTCTCTTCAAATCCAATAGATTCCCTCCTCACGATCACTTGACATATTGAAAATGTAGGTATTCTTTTTTAAACAGTAACGTCGAATTTGCGAGGTAATCCCAATCAAATTAATGGAAAAATTGCAGAAAATGGACAAGTGATGAGTGTTGTTTGTTCCTGCAAGGCTAGTTCAAGGGAAAAATATAAGCACTGCATTGCTACGTTGTTGCACTGTTACAGGTTATAGGGGTGTGTTAGAATGCTGAAGACGGTGGCGTTATCAGAATTTCTCTTTTCGCCAGCCGAACCCCTAAAACGGCCAAAAATTACCCCGTAAAGGGGTTAAACGGGAAACTCATCATTTCCCTGTAAAAAAACGTCTTTTCCCCCGTTTTCGAGGATGCTGAGCACGGCGGTGGTGTTGAAGATCACTTCCGATGCTGACCAACCCCTCCACCAACCAAAACTCACCACGATAGAGATGTTTTTTTTATTTTTATATCAGCGACAAAACGTCTTTCCCCCAGTTTTCGAGGATGCTGAACACGATGGTGGTGTTTAACATCACTTTCAACCCCCCACCAATCTCTCCACATGTCAAAATTCACCCCTGAAAGGGACACCCATTTTGCCGCTGATATAAAAAAAATTGTCCCTTTCGTTTATCCGGCTCCGGAAAATAGTGAAATACAACGTCTAGATGAGTAAACCAGTAGATGGTAGCACATCTAAAAACAACGTCTAGATATTTATTAGAGTTGTTACACCCTGGTACTGCGCAGTACATTTTATTTTTTGATTTTTCACGCTGTTTTAATACAATTTCGGTCATTATTACTCTCAAAAATGGATTTTCCCGTTTGATGAAAACTTCACCCTACTTTGTGTTCGAAAATAAAGTGCCAGGTGGCGTATCGCTGGATGTCAGATCCCAATAAACTATGCGTTTTGTGTTTATCGTGCGTAATGAGCTATATTGAGGCTGTGTGTCGTGTGTTTTTGTCTGTTTTCTATAGTGGCCGTAGGTAATAAATAGTATATTACGTAACAAGTGTTGTAACGCACGAATGGAAAAATTCCATGAGTATGTAACTGCTTTACAACACGCATTACGTACTATACTTTATCTACGCCTCAACAAAAATAACTTTTTTTAAATATAATATTTACGTTTCTAATTAACTTCATAATAATGACAGATTTAAAAGTGTTGACTAAATCGATTTATTTGTACTATATTTATTTAGTAAAACTAACCAATAAAAAATGTTTAAAATATCACCTTTATTAATGAATAGCAATAATTGTCCATTATACTTTTTAAACTGACTGACATTTCTGTCAAACTTCTATGTGCCTAATGTGTATTTCCTAAATTGATTAAATTAGCATTAATATTATTGATGTTTTAAATAAAACTGTAGACAAATTAATGTACCTGTTTATTGTAATGCATTAATAAATATCCTAAGACAATAATCATTCGGAAATTAACGGTTTAAAACTTACATTGAGCTCTTGTCGAAAATACATTGAAAATCGTAGGTTCCGTTAAAATTTTACCACATCTTTATACGATCCCTGCTTACGTAATATATTACGTAAGCGTAATATTTTTCCTTAATTACGCCATTACTTTTTTACTTTTTCTAATTTACTTGAACGATTTGCCTAATACTCTAAGTTAAAGCTGTAATTTCAAACTAAGAATATTGATAAGGAAAACCCCATAGGCTACTTTTTTTAAATTACTGTATCCTTGTGTTTTAATTTTATTAACTGTATTACCCCAACAAAAAACAATTTGTTGAATGAAAACTTTCACGGATTTGGACCAAATAATTTTATGATTGAACGTTTCGCCATTTATTATAAGCGTCTTCTTCATCGAGAATTTATAGTTTACCCAAACTGCATAAGGAGAATATCCTGTTATGTCCCACCTATCGACTTGGCTAATACATTGCTGATAAATTCAAACAATTTGCAAGCAAACCCCGTCCTTACGCCCTCAATTTATTTCATTTCCTTTACCTCTAGAATATCATCATAATCACACGTCATAGTAACGTCATAACTTCATAACGTCATAACGTCATAACTTTGATGCAACTTCCTTCTGTACCAATGTATCAAATACTTGACAATTCTAATCGATCTGTTAATAAAGTAACAATTCTTTTAGCTTGGTTTATCAGATGGAAAAATATCTCATCTCTCTCTTTTTAGTTAATCCTATAAACAAATATCCGGTAGTCTCCGCTTTCCCCTATCACAGCTGTTATCCTTATGGAAAATTTTGAGGAATTATCTTTGGAAATTTTCACGAATCCAAGGGTGCAAACGGGTCTTATCCAGCTAACAAAAATCTGTTAAGAGCAATCCGGAGCTTTTGTGAAAAGCAAATTTCACTTCTATTTTATGAGGATTTTCTAATATAAAATTGTATTTATATGCGCCCCACTGGGAACACTTGGCGATGGAAGTTTCTCGACAGCTTTAAATTTCTGAAACGAAGAGGCAGCATTATGCAATGATATTTAAGAAAAGGGTGTTTCCCACCCTTTTTTATTATTTAAAAACTACTTGATATTTATTAAAACAAATGGGAGCAAATTTTCATAGATTCAATACAGAATGGCGCGGACTCTTCTTTTTGTGATTTTTCATTTAAAATTAACAAAATAAATACTTTTGAAGGTTTACAAAAAAATCAAGTGGTCTCAACCCTAAGGTTTGTAATTATTAGTCTTTTCTGAAAATTTCACAAAAATCAGACTAAACCTAAGGCTTAGAATGATTTTAAAATTTTTCAAATGGTTCGGTTTGCTCTTAAAGAGAGAAAATATTTAATTTTGAATATTGAAGAAGTTATTACGATAACCAATATAAATGCAGAAAGTTCTATTATACCAGAGAAAAAATACCAAGTGTAAATTCATGCTCAGTCAAAAAGCAAGAAATTACAAAAGTATTAAAGAGAAAAGATATTATCAAACGACTAAGACAAAGCCAGAAATAAATGATCATAAAAAAGAATATGCATGAAAATAGAAAAGATGGTAAAGTCCTCTAGGGGTCTTTTTTAGTGGTAACACATGTGTGGTAAGTTAATGTTGTTTTTTTCTAATTTATTACGCTTTTTACCTTCCTATTGGCTTGGATTTGCCCAGCAATATATTTATAATAGGCGTGTTTATTTATTAACTATAATGTTATAAGAAATCAAATTGAATTTTTATGAATGTAGAGCAGTGAAAGTTTATTTACTGCATATCACCTTATTATCTCTTATTAACAAATTATTATAATTATTAAATAAAGTTTTTACCATATCTTTGGATCACTTAAAATATATTAATAGTATATTATCTAACAGGCTGAGAAATCTCTTATTACATCCGAGCCTAGAGTTCGCAGCCGAGGCCAATAGCTGAAGGCAATTGCCGATGATAATAATAATAAAAATAATAAGTATACGTCCTGCAATTCACTCCCTTACTAGTGAACACCAGAAGCAATTAATATGATTTCTCGGCCGTATAGTATGTACTATTTTTTTTTAAGCGTAAACAATTTCATTAGAAAATGCACTTTAGGTTAACTTGAACTGTAAAAAAAATAAAACATTTTTATACCTATATAAATAAGGACGAATAAAGAGGAAAAGTGCAACTCTCAACCCTAAAAATAGGGAGGAAGAGTCAATTTTTTAGAAAAAATTATTTATTTTTCAATATTTAGACAACACGAACATTTAAAGATGCTATCGTATCAAATCATGATAGAATCAAACTAATAAATAGTCAAACGGGAATGATAATAATTAATTTAATTTGAGGATAAGACTAATTATTTTCCGGTTCGTTTTAATCCTTATTATTACGGGTTACTTAACCCCTATTGGTTGCCTATAATTAAAGCAAACCTCGACCGATTCTTGTTTGCCCGAAGAGCCAAATATTTGGTACTTAATGTGGTGACTGACCAAATCTGCTGAAATTACATTGCACCCCAACTAAGATAATGTAGTCCTATCTAAACTGTAAATATCTGTTAGGATTACTAATTCTATTTATTTTAAATTGTCGATTCGTGTAATACAAGGTTTTGGTCTAACTAGAGGGATTATTTGAAATATATTATTGTCTTAATTTAAGACGTACTGTTCAGAATAACGTCTTGAATTGCACATAAACTTTAGTTTTCAATTACAAATTTTGATTTTTCGTATTTTTGCGTGTAGCGCCTTAATTATTCACTTGAGATACCAAGTATGATACATTCATGAAATCTGGTTTTCATGTAGATTCCAAAAAAGTAATAATCTACAGGGTGTCCCGTTTAAAATTCAAAAGTTGGTATCACTTCCGGTAAAACCGGAAGTAGTAAAATTGAAACAAACTGACTAAAATGAGGCCACTAAGGTCCCATTTAAAGTCCTAAAATTTTATACTTTTATCTTGAGAAACACAGGTTCTGTAGCCCCTGTTACATGGTTGCTGTGTCACCCTGTATACACAAGACTGTACATTTATTCATAGTAAATCAGTAAAAATTAATATTTTTCAGCGCCTACACACGCACCTAAAAAACCATATACAGAATCCGTATTTCGAATTTGAGCCCTTAATCTCAATTACTTTACTTACCAGAATTTTTTGAAAAATTACGCATTTTTTGGGGCTGATAATTGCACCACCTAGCAGAATATCACCAGAAAGCATCCATAGCCGGAGCAAGTACACTCGGAATAACAATTTATACGCCTTGCGTGTTCGTTCAATGTATCTTACGAAGTTATTCTTTATTCTTATTTCTGAATTTGATATTATAGGAGCAGTATTTTGTTTTTATTATAATAGTTATGCAATGTGAACAAAATATGGGAAATAAAAGTCAGCGGCTTAAAAAACTTTCAATTATTTTTTTGTTTTTAAACTTTTTGAATTATTTTTTATTAAATATGAGTGTTCGAGAAAGTTTCGAACACATTGATATTAATTAATTTATAATAAATACAACCCCAAAATTATCGATAAAAACGTTTTTCTTTTTCATTTTTTATTTTTTTCTCCCGCAAAAATATTTTTTTTTATGATACTTGGTAAAAACGTTCTTTGTTATATTTTAAGTAAGCTGTAATTTTTCACAGAAAAATATTTATTTTCCCATTTTATATGAATTTAAATTAAAAAAAGCTTAATTTTCAATCGAAAAAGTTGGTTTAAAAATTTTAATTTTTTTTTAACTTTAACAGTACCTACTCATTTTCTTCGTTGAAACCTAGACTTTAAGATGATATGAAAAAATTGAAAAATATGAAAAAATGGAAAAATATGGGAAAATTAGGTTTTTTATGTAATTTAAATTCGTAGGGAGATAAAAATTATAAACGGTTTTTGGCGATACTTTTGAATTATGTTGAAAAATGATTAATACAAAAGTTTTAGATTTTTAATTATCTAATTATCTAATTTTTTGTTCCAAAAATGATTGGCCCTGATCTATTGGGTACTCAACCTTGAAAAAATATACAAGACAGGTAATTTGCTACTGATTTTTTGTTTTAACTTTATTGAAGGGTTTAAAGATCTTTTTACTCCAATTAAAGTAATAAAAAGCTATTATAAGACATAATCATCCGTAATCCCTTACTAAATTCAGGTAGTTTCAATGAAGTTTTCGACAGACTACATTAGTAAGAGAGATGACAACCAATATTTTTGTCTCATAGCAGCCCGTCTGAAAATCACTTTTATAGATAAACTCGGGTCAGTTGATGCCGAAATATTTAAATTTTGAGACAAAAAACCTGCCGCCTTACATTTTTATAGCATTTGGTAGAAATCCGCTATCGCTCCCTATATGTGTAACTATCAGGCGGCTACCTTTTCCAGACGGCTGTTTTAACCCAGTTGACAACCCTTCAATGAAAGCTTGTCGTGCACTGGTTATTTTTCCATCCTGCCATACTTGTTTGACGGTATGTCCCTAGTTAACCCACGTCTCATCCATGTAGTAATTTTTTTTGTTAAGCTTCCGAAGTTCGTTAATTTTTCAATGAGTATGCTTTTCCTATCTACTTTCATTTCATGTAAAATTTTCCTCAACCTTTGTTTACTCATTTGTGGAATGAGTTCATGATCCCCAACAACTTCCATAACTTTTTGCAAAAAACTGTGAATACTTCTGCGTATGGAGGTTTTGGCATTTTCATCAACGATTATTTTAGTTCGTCCGCTGCTGATTTTTGGCTCTTCTACTTCCCCATGAATTCTGCTTTCACTTAGTATTTTGTAAATAGATGATTTGGGTACACCCGTATAGTGTCACGCTAAATAAAAGAACACTCAGTACATCGAGTTTGCATTTTTGTGTTTAATATAAGTTAAGTAAATTATATAATCAAACCAGCGATTCGAATAAACAATAATAGTATTTTTTAATAACATAACATTGAGCTGGTCACGTCAGACCCAATTCGCGAGATATAAATATCCGCCGAGTTAGCAACAAAGGTACTCTTGTCTTGGAGTCGTAATAGACTCTTGTCTGGGAGTCGTAGTAGACTCCGTAGTAGACTCTTGTCTTAGAGTCGTAGTAAACTCTTGTCTAGGGGTCATTGTGTGTACAAGATCGTACAGCCCTATCTCCAAGCCAGCGTGACGTGCCCAACGAAGAGATATGTGTAGCTTATGGTAAGGCCCTTTGTATTTTATAAGTTTATATTTTTATAGTTGTTAATAAACTTGTTTACTGTTTAACCTGGTTTTATTTCATAAAGAAAGGTAGCAAATAATTATAAGTTAATAATTCTCACAACCATTAGGGTCGTGACAATAGTCACAGCACATGTCAACTAACTTATCTTCTGGACGAGCATGGTCCCTTTCAAGACAGCGAAATACTCGAAGTACAATTTGTTTTTCATGTAGTGACCGAGATTTCGATCGTTTTACCTTTTTGAACGTGGAGGGCCCTGCGATGTCTTCCATTTTATGAGTACAATAAATAAATTGTTTAGAAATAAACGTTAAAACGTTAAAAATACACACAAATCACAATAAGCTCACAATAAATAATAATCTTTGAAAGCGACTATCAGTACACAATCAAGACTGCCTCTTGACCAGACACTTTCTATTTGACACTTATTATCTGTCTAAGCTAATTCCCTGAATGCATTTATTAGCCATTAAATAATCGTTATTCTAAATCAACCCTACATGATACGCTTCTGGTAGAAGCAGGTAAGAACGGAATTCCTACTTGCTCGCTCGTTAAAATGTACTTATCAGTGAAATGGACAAAGACAGAAACAGCGTTGCCATGAGTTGTATAAAAGAATAAGCAATAAATAAAATAAGTTATTTGAAATGGGGAGGAAATGATTTATAAGTATTGCTCACTAATGTTTTTTTCCTAAATAATATTATTTAATCATACTTTTATTGTGTATTATGTTAAAAATTGGTAAAATAAGAATGAGATATGACAACGCTATTTTGCTTGTTTTATGGTCTGGTAAATTCTAAATTAAATAAGAAGAGTTGTCTATCCTTGTTCGAACTACGCGAGAGAGAAGCGAAGTGAAAAATAGTCAAGGTACTATAATCACCTTAAATCTTCACGCAAAATTCTATCATAACTTGTTAATCCTCCTGGTGTAAGTAATAAAAAATAATTTGAAGTTGTCGCTGTAGTGTCATAGGGATCCACTGACATATCTTGATCTTGAATTTGTTGTATACTCTTCTTCGTACAGTATTGAAGACTTCATCTTTGGGATGAATGCCTACTTAACAGACCTAACCGTTCCCTTATTCCTCACATTTTGTTCCTTGTGTGATGAGATCTACTATTTTTGTGTCATCAAGCATCTTTCAACTCATTCTCTGCCCCAATAAAATTAGCTCCATTATCAGTGATGAATTCCTTATAAATCTTCGCATCCTTGGAGACGTAACTAATACGCCTTCCTTTTGGAAAATTTAGTCTGGCTCTAGTTCTAAATTAATTCTACATTGCATCAAATTTTATCGCTCATATCTCCGTTGCCTCAGTCTTTTTAGAAGATTTTTCCAACGCGATCTCATTTGCAGAAGATACTCTTTTTGCGATGCCACTATGGCTTTTGTGTTTTTGTTCAGTTACAATGTGATCTGAAAAGAGCTTACAAATTTCTAATTGTTTCTAATTTCAAGTCTTTTCCACTTTGTTTTAAAAGTTACCGATACTTCTGGTAGAGTCTAGAAAGATACTGAAAACTTTACTTAGTCTGAATATAGTGGAAAGTCTTTTGTTAATATGTGTAATGGAAAATTATTATTAATAGCAAGTTGTTTAATTTTGTTCAAAGGTTCAGGTGACAGGGGAATGAAAAATACCCTGTACCTGCTGTTTAAAGGGATGTAGGGTAGTTTGATTTATAGTCGATGAGGCCAATTAATAGTGGTGGATTTCCTATACATTTCAAAAATAAGTTTTTTAAATTAATCGGTCTAGAGATTGTCTTTCATTTCTGAAGTTTATAGAAGTTTGATAATCTATATATTCTTCATTTGTTCAAAAGTTGGTTTTATTTTTTGACGTTTCGACTTTTAAGTCGTTTTCAAAAATTTAACAGTGGCACAAAAAACGATAAAAATAAATAGTCGAGAAAATTTGATACAAAAATAGCCCAAAATGTGGAATTTTGGTGTAGTAAGTCGGAAATTGCACGGCTGCATCAAGAAGTGCATTCTTCTTTCCAAGTGTTAAAGAAAAAATTCATATCTTGCAGAGTGGGAACCGAACCATACGAATTTCAGTACCCGGGGGTGTTTTAGGTTGCTTGACCTGAATATGATGGCCAAATGAGCCCTCTGTATACCAAATGAGCCCCCCGTGTAGCTGGAGGTCAGGACGGTGCCAGGAACGTCATCACTTGGAGTTCCCTGTAAACTAATCAAAAATCGATCGAAAATCTTTACCCGGGGGTTTTTCGGGTCGACCGTCATAGTTCTGACATCGAAATCGTCATCCGGAGGACCTGGTGCGCGCTACCTTGCTAAACACATGGAGTTTACTGAAATTACTCACAGGTTTTTCGGATCGCTCGTACCAACTCGATCGAAACACCTCACCCGGAGGTTTTTCGGGTCGCTCGTCCCAGATCTAACATCGACATCGACCTCCGGAGGACCTGGTGCACGCGACCTGGCTAAAGACGCCATCTCCAGGAGTTTTACTGAAATTTTGTCGTCAAAATGTCTAACATTGCTTTAATGAATGCTAGTCAATATATTATTAATAAAGCAAGTTCTCCATAATAGCAAAACTCCAGGAGATGACGTTTTTAGCCAGGTCGCATGCACCAGGTCCTCCAAAGGTTGATGTCGATGTCAGATCTGGGACGAGCGACCCGAAGAACCTCCGGGTGAGGTGTTTCGATCGATTTGGTAAGTAATTTCAGTAAAACTCCAGGAGATGACGTTTTTAGCGAGGTCGCGGGCACCAAGACCTCCAGAGGACGAAGTCGATGTCAGATCTAGGACGAGCGACCCGAAAAACTCCCTTGTGAGGTGTTTCAGTCGATTTGATAAGTAATTTCAGTAAGAAAACTCCATGTGTTTATCCAGTTAGCGTGCACCAGATCCTCTGGAGGACGATTTCGATGTCAGAAGTGGAACTAGCGACCCAAAAAACCCCCGGATAAAGAGTTTAGATCGATTTTTGATGAGTTTACAGGGAACTCCAGGTGATGACTTTCCTGGCGCCGTCCTGACCTCCAGGTACACCGGGGGCTCATTTGGCCATTATTCAGGTTAACCAATCCAAAACACCCTCCGGTACTGAAATTCGTATGGTTAGGATGTTTTCTGCGAAAGATATGAATTTTTTCTTCAACCCTTGGAAAGAAGATATCTTACTGACTAAAAAACCACTCTGTATAGGAAAGACTCATTAAAGATTTATTAAAATATCTTGGTCAACTACATCCAAATAAATTACTTGGAACTAAAAAAAAATAAATATTTGATTTGTATATTGCAAAAAAGTACTTTTTCCTACGACCACCTAGAACAGATATCGCACTATCTACTTGTGGGATTGTAGCACTCGGCTTACGCCTCGTGTGAAAATTTCACTTTCCGCACTCGTTATGTAACATACTATTGCCTACGACCACATAGGAAAGTAACAGATATCGCACTCTCTACTCCGACGGAAAGTGGTACTTTCCTATCTGTTCTACAAGTTCACAGTTATTGTTTTTTTTTCAAATAAATGTTAATTATCAAATATTTGTATTTATTTTACTACAAAAGTGATTGTAAATAAAACAGCATTATTTATAATATAAACTAAGTCCAAACCAAACCATCACATTTCACAATATTTGGTAAAATTATAGCGTAATCGTAGGAAAAATAGTGGGATTGTCGCACTCGGCTTATGCCTCGTGCGACATTATTTTCCACTCGTGTGAAAAATGTCAGTTTCCGCACTCGTTATATAATATACTATATTTTAAAGTTTAAATGTGAATTATTCTTCACAAAAATTTTACTCAAAGTTGAGTATTTAAATACTTAGTTACATTCTGCATTACACTTACCGTCTTCATTATTCAAAATACGTCGAGAAAATATAATTAACTCTTATAGAGGAAAATCAATTTAGCCATATTATTCTTCCTGCTTACTCTTTTCATCTACTAGGAATAATTCGATTGTAACTTCTTGTTATACCAAAAGTTCTCGAGTAGCTTTATTAACAACTATATCGTCTTTCCTAAAGTTCTTTGGTATTTACTTTCAAAGGATCTTTATAATATGCGGCATCTTTTGAAGATTTCCTTTGAATTAGGTTAATTAATTATATCGTCTAAGGCAGAGAGCTAAATTAACTTATCCTTCGTTTTCGATATACAGAAGAACATACAAACTGTAATATAATTGTTAGAGAAAATAAACATATTCGTCTACTTGACTGCCACACATGTCAACGCAAAATGAGGTGCAACTGAATGTAGTTTAAATAATATAAAATTTTTAAACATATTGTAAGCCAATTGGTTCAACAAATAGGTCTGGTGAGTTTGGTAAGACATAGTGAAGAAAAAAAAAAGAGAGGGACAAAGTTTAGATAATAGTATATTATTTAACAAGTGTATAATGTAGAACATATTACACGAGTGTTGTAAATATTCGAGTGTAGTATGGTCCATTATACACGAATTGAATACTATACTTTATCTACAACTGAATACGGGGGCTCACCGAAAACGAAAAGGTGATTTTTAGAAAAATTTCTTTCAAGCTGTTATAAATAGAATTGACAAAATTGTTCATAATTTAAAGACCTTTCAAATGAGTGGTATTTAAGCCCCCGTGTGAAATAAAAAGCCAATTTATACAGGAACTATTTATTGATATAATTAATAGTAACATTACAATTTGAAATATTAATGGCTCCGGCAACATCATTAAGATTACTGGTAGTTAAAGAAAATTTACTGTTGCTATTAATGAGTACAGAATCATGACGATTACTGGCAGAATACGATGGATTATTTAGGCCAACACAATTATCATTATTGATTTGACTTAAAATTGCTTCAGCCGTTTGTATTTTGTTCTTTTTTGAATTGGCGATGTACCCTTCTGCTGTGGAGGCGGATTTCCAGCCTCCATGACGTTTCAATCTTGTCATTGAAGCTTCAGAATCAGCAACCAATGTTGCAGATGAACGCCTGAGGCAATGGCCAGTATATATCACAGGGTTTGGTAATTGTAAAAACGTTGCAATTTGCTTTCCCATTGCGCCAAACTTGTTTATTCCCATTACTTGTTTAGTACACTTTCCTTTTTGGAAATTGAGGAAGAAATCTTGTGGTGCATTTTCAGGCCGGAGGTCTATATATTTTTTAACGATTTCGAAAAAATCCACAATTGTAAAATTTCTTGGGACTTTGGTTTTTGTTAGTGGCACGTTTACTTGAAAACATCCCTCAAAACATCTTAAATCCTCAATTTTCATATTCTTTAATTCACAGGATCGGCAAGCACCCATTACCCCCATAATCAAGGCAACCTTAAAAAAGTGTGTAGATTAAGTTAAGAATTTACATTTTCGATTCGACTTTTTACCTTTGTTCCAAGATATTTAAAATCTGGGGCTTCCTTTATAAACCTGTCAATTTGTTCACCGGTCAGAGCTTCAGATTTCTTAGGTTCGTAATTTTCAGATCGCCTTTTCAACAAAGCACGTAATCTCGGATATTTATCAATGTCGACATTGTGCTTGATGCTTAACGTGCTTTTTAGCATGGAGTAGTTTGTCCATAAAGTAGACGATTTGTATTTAGTTGCAATTTCCGTAAAATATACAAGCACGGTGTCTTCGGAAAAAGAGGATACATTTTTTGTTTGTCTCCACGATATAAATTTGTTGTATGCAATTTCATAATTTTTCCTCGATATCTCGGGTAGTAATTCCAACGACGCCACTTTAGCAGCGTCGCGGATTTCGGGAGGTGTTAGTTCCATGTAATCATCGTCTTCCATTTTTTCACTTGATATAATACACTTAAAACGGGCTTAAAACTGTTAACTTTAAGTTTGGTTTCAAAAAAGAATCGGGAACAATGAATAACTGTCAACTAATTTGACAAACGCGTACCTACTAGATTTAATGATTTTTAATTCTATTCCGGCTAATAGACAAATACCGTGTAATATGAATATATTTTCACATGTGTAATATGGATTGTCTTATGTTGCCTTAGATACGCAAATAATACATCCATATAATGACAGTTGTAGATAAAGATAATTATTAATCATTAAATATTTTGAATTATTCATTTCTTACATTAGTCTATTGGCCAGAGGGGTAAATCCGGCCAATTGATTGGTGTCCGAGGATAAAACCAAGTGGATTTTATGTTTTCAGGGTCGCTGAATCCAAATATGCCCTAATGGTGGGCCATCAATTGTTATTAACAATTTTTTAACAACAATTTGCTTTTTTGTTGTTTTGAAAAAATTCAAGAGCTCCAAAGTTTTTCTTTTGTATTTTTCCCCCCGAATCCAATTTTGAAAACCGTTTCTGAATTGGACGCTCTCCTCAAAAGTTATTAACAATTTTAGTTTAACAAATGAGCTGTAGGCCGCTCAATTCAGGTCATTTTTTGCAACTTGATATTTTTGGGGGTATTTTGACCCCCTGAACACGATCCCGTTGTCAGATTCGCTCGGCGACCGTCCTATCAATTGTTATTAACATTATGTAAGTTTTTTTTTTAGTTGATTGTTTATTATCTTTTGGTATATAATACATTTTTCTAGGACATTTCATTTTCATAATCATAAACCTGATTACAATATTAGTAACCTAGCTAGCTAATTTCCTAATGGTATCTGTGCGCGCTGGTGTGTTATGTTATGTTTTGTGTATGTTGGTTGGGGCCTGTGTGGGCTGGAGCTGTTTCCCAGTTTTTTTATCTAAGAATCGCCAATTTTGCTATTTCCACCCTTATGTTTGGGGAAAACGGTGCCCAATCTAAGGGGGAAAATATGATTTAGGAAAACCACTAAAACCTAAATCACGATTCTGTACAGGTGGTTCTTATGTTATGTTTATTATGGTATTGTATGTTGAGGGGGTTGGGGTTTGTGGGGGTTTACCTTATGGTGAGGGGGCGGAGTCCAATAGATCCTTGTGTTTGGGGGGGAGGGGGAGGTCTTGGGAGTCGGCCAGAAGTCTGAAGTTGGGCTGTGGGAGTTTTGCTTTGGGTTTACTGAAGAGGGGGAGACGGTGAGGTCGCCAGGGGGTGAGGAACAAATTTTAGTTAACAAATGATCTGGGATATCAAGTTGCAAAATTTAGAGTCAGTTCAACAGTTCCCAGATCATTTGTTAATAACAATTGATGGCCCAGCATTAGGGCAAAATGTGTTGCATATTCGGATTCAGCGACCCTGAAAACATAAAATCCACTTGGTTTTATCCTCGGACACCAATTGGTCGGTTTTACCCCCCTGGCCAATAGACTACATAGCATTTCCTATAATACAATAAGATTTTAGAAAAAGGCAAAAACTAAAAAACGTCCGAACAAGCTGGATTTTTGTTTAAAAATTTGTTGTTCTAATAAAATTCTAAAAACTAACCTTAATTTGATCTATACGTTTTTAGCAGATAAAAGGAGGTAAATTGTGACTTTATTGCCATTTTCTCAATAATTATCAATTATTCTAGAAAAATATTTATTATAAAACTCCCTATAACAGTGTTGTAAAATCCATACTCGTTTCCACACCACTACGGTAGATCGATGATGAGAAATAGTCGTCCGAAGAAAAAAATTTAAAGGTTTTTATATGGAATGTGTCACATTTTTCTTGACAAAACGCCAACCCGACATCTCTCGACGCGACATCTGGCGACAATAATTTAGAGTCAAATTGTATGGCGGTACATGTTGATTCATACGTAATCGTGTTTATTTGTTTAAAAACGTTGTGATATGAGTGTCCCATTTAAAAAACGACTTCAAAAGCTGCTGCAAAAGCAAAGCCCAGCGGCAGGACATCGCGCGAGACACAGATTCGACTACGAGCTTTTTAACCGCTATACGCTATTGGAGCTGGAATTACTGCGGCTGCCGTTAAAGGATTTAGAGTATATTCATTTCGATTACGGGGCCTCGGATGAGTCCAGTATCGTTATTTTTCGTCACTACCTTCCGGTGCCGGGCGATGGTAATTTGTGCACCTGCTGCTTTCCTTGAATGTGGTAACCGTTTCTCAGGCTCCCTATCCGTTACTACCATGGTAGGCGCAGACAGTTGATAAGGCAGACATTTGCGAGGCCGTGCGATCAGCGTAAAGTTATTCAGAGTCACCAAGTATTACGATGACCCAATCAACCAATTCATCTGTCTCAGTTTCATATTTATTTGGACTTTCTTGGCCGTTATATGTGGTCTTCAGGTAAGTTTACTATCTAGTATGAGTCCTTCATTGTTCGCCAACGATTGGTTTTGATCTAATAAAAGCACTCCGTCCTTCTCCAATCGGAGCTCTTCTTGCATGTATTAGCTCTAGAATTACCACAAGTAAATATGCAGGGATACTTGAGATATGGCAAATTATTCATTTCCTAACTGAGAATGCCAAAACGGAACACAACTATATTATTTTTTTAAATGATACATTTTTGAACTTTTATCCGTCTTATTTTCCAATGTAAATTACTATTTATTACTTATTAAAACATGCATTTTTATTTTAATCCTTTAAACCTATTTTATTCATTAAACCAGTTGCGAATGCTCTTCTAGCATTTCCATAGACTGCCGTACCAAGCACAAAGGTGGTATCTACATAAGACAGAACAAATTGTAACAACAATAATAATATTTATTTTAGGCTGCGCGCTATTTTTCGCGTTTGCAGGCATCTACGATTTTTTATAGGATTTACACTGTTCTAATATTGTAATGTTACAGATAAAAGGCATTAGTAATTAAATTTAATGTTTATAAAGCTACAAAATCAACTAGCAGTAAAATGTTTTGGATTGTCGCATTGAGCTTGGAAGGAATTTATTACTTAATTAAAAATCAATCAACTTAACAAAAAATGCTTACTCACAGTAAATTAGTTTTTACTTAATTGTTCATTCATCTTTTGAGAAATTTCTTCGCATAGTTTGGGCGTTAGATTAAAAGTTCGCACAGTTACAGTTGTAAATTCCAGAGGAGTCAGCTTCTTCAGTATATTTCTAATTGGCATCCAAACTTGGTCTTTTTCATTTTTTTTAAATGATGTCCTTGACCCTGGTGGGTGATAAAATGTAACATGCGCATCTTGGTTTTGGTAATTAATATTATGTAATTCCGCAATCCACCATTTTCCATCTTAGATACTACATCTTTATTTTGAAGTGTTAATGGTTCACTATCAGGTGATGTTGATCTGAACTGACATTTAAGCAAATTGTCTGAATACTAGGCCTATATACCAAATTTATGATTTTAAAACTTAATCATTCTTTATGCCAACTTATTTTCTTGCTGTAAAAATTAGTATTTTTTACTTAAATGGAGCATTTTTATACTAACTCTAGTTCACTTTTTAAATGTAACATTATACAGTATTAGAACAGTACAACCTGGATTTTATTCAAAAAAAAATAAAAAATTAATCAAATAAAAAGTAAAATATTTAGAATCAAAATAACTTTTTATTTTTAACAATAACTAGGAAACTAAAAAAGGAAATTAATTATTTTTTTTTCACCTATGATTATCGAAACATTTCAACAATTGGTGAAATTGAAATTTATATTTTTGGAGATTCTAGAGGAAATCGTATTCAAGTCAATATTTTCTTTGTCTTCGACACTGACTCTGATGGGTACTTGTCGTCTCGATATTTGGGTTGATTTGGTGTACATTTTCACGTGAAGTACTCGTAGATGGTCTGTCCAAAATAGCGATCGCAATTTGCTGACCGATTCGTTTTTTATTGCCGATCGATTCTTCAACGTAACCTTCAGCGACAGTGTTAAATTTCAGGTGGTACGGATTCATCGTCAGAACTCTCATCAGTCTCCGGTATCATGATAGAGTTGAAACTCATTATTGTAAATTTTAGTTTTTTAATCAGTCAATTTATTTGTCACTTAAACGTCACATTTTTTTGGGAGTCTGTATAGTCAATTTCCGTGCGAAAAGTAAATTTTGCGTGCCCAAAATTTGCTTGTCGCACGGAACTAATTAAATAGCCAAACAGCCATTTTACACCCGAAAAGGCGGGCGCAAAGATAGTACTTTTCCCGCACGAGTAAAAAAAATTACTATACGTATTGTTATTAGCCAAATATCGCGGATGCGAAAATAACGTATTTCTGGCTAAAATCGAGAATTTTTTTAAATCACTTCCAGTTGAAGCTCAAAGTTGAAATTTATACTGTAGTTTGATATCATAAATACCTATTATGTGTGCATTTTTCAGATTTTTATCCGGTCCCCCAACAAAAATATTGTAGTTTAAACTTAAAAAAAAATTCAAAAAGTTGTTTTTTAAAAATTTATATCTTTTTATGGGTAAGAGTCTCACCATTAATACTTTACAAAAAGTAACTATACTGTGTAATGTAACAGCAAAAATATTAAGGCAGAGAAGTTATTCCTTCTTTGAAAAATTACCCTTCAAAAATTAATTTTGAAAATTTGCGACCAATAATCTTGAGCTGTAGAAAATATGAATAAATACATATAACTATGAAGTTTATTCGAAAAGGCTAGGACAATCCAGTCATGTACAATTTAAAAAATCGTAGATGCCAGCAAACGCGAAAAATAGCGTGCGGCCTAAAACAAATACGGCCGCAGTAAAAATTTTTGAACCCCCAAAACATAGGGGAATCTACCTACCAAATATTAATTTTTTCTGAGATGGTCAAGCAACCAATTATTTTGTTTTGGACCACTTGGTATGGATTGGCCCTTCCATGTCATTTTAAACTTCAAAATTTTCATATTTTGGTCCCTAAGCTTACTTTTTGATGCTCTATCAAAATCTGAAGTCAGAATTTTAAAATTCATAAACACAAAAAATCAACACACGCAGATCGAATTCAGATACCGAACAATTTTTAGATGTGCTACCATCTATGGTAAGAAGAAAGTATTGACATTAAATTTTGACTGAATCTAGATAAGATGTCACTCTCTTCTTTTTTATCCCTTTCAGAGATTAATTCAAAGTGGTTTACTCACTGCAATCGAACGTCCGAATATCTAAAGTTCTCGACTGCGATAGAACTTAGAAAATTGTGAGTAAACCAGTAAGGAATTTTAATTTATTAGATTCGACAACCTAAGACCGGTTTCTGCCTTTCGGCTTCATCAGTTAGGCTTTTCGAATCCAATAAATAAAATTTCAAGCTCGTACAAGTCAATATAGCTAGGATGTCGAATCTAATAAATTAAAATTCCTTACTGGTTTACCGAACAATTTGTACGGTGAAAATGTCGGCACATCTGGGAATTTTGAAAAAGTCAACTTCGGAAACATTTTTTTGTCTTTAGTGAGACTTTTCTGTCGGAAAATTGTTAAATTGACCGGCTTGAACCCAGATCTCAGATTTTTGCAATCAGACTTATGCGTGACCAACACGATCGGTTTAATTCTGACCCACAATTAGTGGTAGTAGTGCTAGACGATGTCGGGATTGTCGGGCTGGTATATACTTTTTTAAGAATTGATAGTTTTGGAGAAAATAGAGGAAAATTAAAAGATACTCCCTTTCACTTCCTAAAAAAATCACAATTTTACTGGACTATAATTACGTCATTTGACTTATGTCTTAAATTTTATACATTGAAGTGCCAGTTGTATCTCTAAATGTTTAAGTGAAATTAAAATTTCATTCTAGATATTTTACATTTTTGGACTACATTTTTGTGTTTTAAAATCCTAATACATGTTCATTATTTTAAGATGTTTTCTCAAAATCAAATGGTTAATCATAATGATAATCCTAGCGATAACACTTCACAGGATAAATCTGAATCTCCAAGATTTCGCGTGTCTTTTGCTGGACACGGAGCAAATAATTCTAAACCAATTTTGAAAAATAGTGTATTTTTATTGGATAACGTCGAGGAAAATACCGAACTGCCAACTACTCTGGAAAATCAAAAAAACTCTGCCATTCTAATAAACCAAATTAAAATGCACTTTGGAGATCCAGCGTTGATTATGGAAAATAAAAATAACATTTCCAATATTAGTCAAAAAAAGCCAAAATTGTATAGCAAAATTTCATTGACACCTAAACCTTCTTCATTAACTAATCATTTTAAAGCACCAAATGGTATTCAGAAAAAAATAGTGGATCATTTCATGTCCAACAGTAAAGTTGAAGAAGATGACATATTAGACAACATGACCGGAGAAAGATTATCAAACAATTTGAATCGTAAAATATATACAAATACGTTTTTTGATCATCCTACTGTACAAAATGAATTATTTAACGAAAATTTAAAAGCGCAAATGTTAATGCAAAAGTATTTTATAAATAACGAAGAAAGAAACTCTACAGAACCGCTTTTAAAAACGGATGTAGAGGAAAAAGCGTTGAATTTAATAAGACATGTATCAAGCATGTTAAAAAAAATCAATACGGAATCTGAAGACAGAATGAAACCAAAACCATATGATTCTATGGTCCATAGAGAATATAAGACTTTACCAGATCCCAGCGAAAGTATCAAATATCCTAAACCATTTGTGTATCACAAAAATAATATTGATAGCACCACTGATGTCAATTTAACTGATTTGGATGATACCAAAATCGAATCAACTGAATGTTTTCAATTTTTGGATACTAAATTTATACACAGCGGTAACAAGATATTGTATAAAAATAAGAGCGAAAATTTAGAAAAAGATATCTCAAGTGATAATTTTGGAGATTTTAGTACCTCTGTGATTCCAGAACGCTTTATAAATCTCAGAAATTTGCATAGCCATATCCACATGCAAAACTTTTCCAGGTAAGCTACCACATGACTAGCTATATGTGTACAGGGTGCGGCAAATAAACCGTTGGTTAGAAAGATCTCGAGAAGTAAAGGTATCTGAAAACTCAATTTGGAATGTAAACTATTCAATGAAAATATTGGCATAGTTTTGCTACTTCCGGCTATAATGGAAGTTGGTGTTAACTTCGTTATTTTAATGGGATACAATAGTAGAGAAAAATTGTTTATCTTAAAAAGAAAGATTTTGTGTGTACTTTTGTCTAAGAAAATCCAACATTTTATTTCTTTATTCTGGCCAGTTGGTTGTGAAAACCAGTGCCAAATAAACATACACACACACACACACACATTTCTTTATTTAAAATAATAAAATGTGCGCGAATTCGTTTTTTGAGGTTAGGATGCATTTTTAAAATACCCTACTATACGGAGAGATACTCTACTTCATAACGGTCATTTTAATTTTTTTTTTATTTTTCCACGACTCTTAGTGCCGGAGATATTTAAAAAATAGTGAAGCAATCCACTCGAAAAATAACAAAAATGCCGTTTTTGGCATATATCTCGCGAAGCTCCAGCCCAAATTTATTTACACATTTTTAATAACGTTCTGTAGTTTATCTTATGAAATTCTTATTTTTGTTATACAGCGTGCCGTCAAAATTAAAATAAAATCGTCACGCAAGAAATTCGTATATTTAATTTTTTTTCTGAAACACCCTGTATAAGATTTATTTTTTAGAAGAACACATTGTCCGCTATCTATCTACTAGGGGTCCATATACCTATCTTACATAATCTAGAATATTCACTTTTTTGTATTACAAGAGATGAGTAACAATTTAACAGCTGGATTTTATGTTTTCCTCTTGAGTTCTGACATTCTGGCAACTTTTTTCTGGCAAAATTTTGTGTCCAAAGTTTTTTTTTGTGAGGTGAAATGCCTTTCCAGCATATCGAAATATTTTTTTGTTTTTGTCACTTCCCCCCATACTCGTGCTCTGTAGAGTAGTATTGATTGTGTAACTCCATAAAGCATTAGTCTCTTATAACTGTTTGGCCCACCCATATTTGGCTTATCCTCATAAGCATTGCTGTTCTTACTTCAGCCTTTCTTGTGATTTCTTTGACATGTTCTCCAAATTTAAGGCGTTCGTCCAATACAATTCCAAGATACTTGACCCGTTTGGATGGTCTGATGTTAGTGTCTTAAGTCTGAATGAGATTGAATCCCTCTTTCTTGATCCCTTGAGCACAATTAGTTCTATTTTATGTTTCGACTATACTATTACTTCTATACTGAAACGAATTCGAGACCCATTGTAGCATGTCCTCTTACTTTCAAAAGCCCCGTGTAATGGCATTCTTCAAAGGCGGATTTACGGGGGGTTACAGGGGTAATTACCTCCCCCCATGATTATAATTTATAAAAAAATTTATAAAACATAATACACACAAAACTCGTTTACATAATAAAGAAAGTGGTGCTTCTTATAACGCGATAAAGAAAAATGTATGCACCTTCCTTATTTTATTAGACTTTTAATAGTAGCAGTCTAAAAGTGTTTTTTTTTTGTTTTAACCATTTCTAAGTACTTTCCTAGTCTCTATGTGATTATAATTTAGTATTAATAAAGGTTTTTTTTAAACATGTTAAACAAGAAATGAAGTAAAATCATTGAGCAGAAACAGATCGACTTGAAATTTTTTCAAATTGTTAGAAAAGGTGTTTAGCTCAGAAGTAGAAAACTTTGGATAGTGGCGTTTTTTCATCAAAAAGTGAGGGAAAAAAAGAAAATAAACTTGCGCTCCCGAGTTATAGGGCGTAGAAAATTACGATTTTCACCATAAAAATCGTACATTTCTAGTTTTTTTAAATATAACCGAAAATCTGATATTCTTACGTAAAAATTGATATGAACTAATTTTATGGCCTTGAGCTAACAATTAAAATAATTTTTCTTTTATTTTGCTACGATTAATACGAAGGAAGATCTGGCAATTGAAAAATGAGTGTTTAAAGAAACTGGATCGTTCTAGCGCATGGGGTTCTCAAACTGTGGTACATGTACCACTGGTAGTACATTACAATGTTTTAGTGGTACAATTTAACATTTAACATTTTGTTTTCAGAAACACATATATTTTTCTTCAAGTTTTTGACTTTAACGGCTCTAGCTTTAATATTGAAATGACGACTTTTCCAAAAACTTCAAACAATTTCGCGATACATTGATTTTTAACGGCGAAATGCTTTTATGGTGGTACAAGTTTGAGAACCGCTGTTCTAGCATAAATATCTGAAAAAATATGACTTCCACAAAAAAATGTATATAACATCTTAATGAGCGAACAACATTGGGAACATTTTAAGACCATCCAGAACCGTTTAACATAAGCAGAAAAAAAGTTATGGACAAAATAAATGTTATTCAATTTTTTTACGCCATTTTTTTAACGCCATCTAGACTGTGGTATTTGACAAAAAAAACCTTTTGCAGAAAGTCGTAACATATGTTTTTACAATTGTCTAGTAATTTTTAGCCCTATGGATAATTATTTTTTATGTGTTGGTCTGTTAAAGTTGAGCTAAATTTTTGTTTTTTATGACATTTTCAATTTTTGGCCAATACCGTGAAAAGAATTGATTTTTAAAAAAAAATTAAAGAGACAAGGCTTTGAGCAAATGTTCTTCCGAATAATTACCATTTTTTTTTATCTTTGGACTTATAACCGCCAATGTCATTTTTTCGGGTTAAATATTGAAAAAACGGTCATTCCAATGAAAAAGTTTGTCATAACATGATATTTCGGCGATATCCTAAGCTTTAAAATGAATTATTGTACATTATTTAATATCAGCCAAAAAAAAGTTACGGGCAAAAAATACTTTTTGTTTAGAAATGCACGGTTATTGTGGTGAAAATCGTAATTTTCTGCGCACTATAACTCGGGAAGGAACATTAATTCATTAAAAAAGGTAATTTATCAATTACGAATTTTTTTTTCTTTCTTTCACACCCTTACCTGCCCTCACTCAAAACGCAACTAACGAAAGTTTTCTACTTCTGGACACCTTTACTAGCAATTTGAAAAAAATTTAAGCCGATCTGATCAGTTACTAGTTTCTGCTAGATATTACAAACAAAATTACTAGCTTTCTTGGACTACTTGGTAAGTTTTACCCCTCCCATAAAAAAAAGCTAAATCCGCCCTTGGCATTCTTTTGTCCTTTTTTTGTATTTTTTCAACATCCAACAGTAGCCTGTCAGTAAATTATAATTCCTTCTTCCTTGACACCGATGATCCATCTCGCAAATATCTTGGTTAAAACCGTTCTCCTTGCTCTTCACTATAATCTAGATTTTCACGAACAAGATTTTTATGGAAGTGCAAGAAGTACAATTTTAGGTTTATCAGACAAATCTTCAAAGTACCCCGCACGGAAATAGGCCCCCGGGTAAAATCCAAATATCGATGGTGATAAAATTTTTTTTTTAGATTCTAGGTCCATTTATATCCTAAAAAACTCACTTTTCCCCCCAAAATGGCCCAAACATTTTTCTTTCGGTAATTTTGGCATTGCCAATCGGTTCTTTTATAAAATTGATTCTGCGTAAACCAAATTTTAATTCTTTGAATTTTTTGTAGATTCTAGGTCCATTTATACCCTAAAAAACTTACTTTTTACCTTAAAAATGGCCCAAACATTTTTTTTCTGTAATTTTGACATAGCCAATCATTTCTTGTACAAAATTCATTGTGCGTAAACCAAATTTTAATTTTTTTGAATTTTTTTGTAGATTCTAGGTCCACTTATATCCTAAAAAAATCACTTTTTCCGCCAAAAATGACCCAAACATTTTTTTTTCGGTAATTTTGGGATTGCCAATAGTTTCTTGGACAAAATTCATTCTGCGTAAACCAAATTTTAATTTTTTTGATTTTTTTTTGTAAATTCTAGGTCCATTTATATCAACAAACCCAAAATATTAAACGTTTATTATTTTGTTCGTAATGGTTCTACACAAAAAGGGTTAATATGGATGGATACCCCATCGATGGTACTTTCGAGTGACATCAGAGTACCATAATGGTACCATTTGAAAAAATTGGGATATCATTGGATTCAGATAATTACGAAGATTCCAAAAATATAATAATATACAGGGTGTTCCATTTGAAAATTGAAAGTTGATGCCATTTCCGGAAAAACCGGAAGTTGATATTTTTTTCCAAATATGTCAAAAAATGCCGTCTAATGAATATTCAATGTTCCAAATTTCAGAAATATAGCTAGAGAAACAAAGGAGAAAAGGGGGTGTACCATGAGTCTGTGTCACACGGTATATGAATAAGTGGATATTTTCGTGACTGTTCAATAGTAATTTATATAGATAAAATTAGTGGGAAGCAGTCAATAGTAAATAAAGTAGTACGATTTCTTCGTTTTAAGTCGAGCTTTCGAAAATTTTTATTTTCTTTATCAAGACAAATAACATGAAATTCAGAAAAAAATTACATACAAAAAGAAACATCAGTGTTAAAATTTTAAAATGACAAAATGACAATTTCTCAAAAAATCAGTATACAATTGAAACATACAGAGTGAGATTATAAAATGTAAAAGTATGTATAAATATACAGGGTGAGTCACGGTGAACGCCTTGGTCCATTGTGGCTAAACGGTTAATATTTTGAAAATTTTGTTTATTCAAGGATATGTAGGTTGATAAAGGCTTCATTTTAAAATTATTTTGAAGTATACAGGTTATCCCAAAAAAGTGTGGCGTATCAAAGTTATATTATTTCATATGGAAGACCCTATATTTTATTTCATTTATAGATTATACGTTGAAAATAAGATAAACGTTCTTAAGTATTCCCTATACCTAAGCTTTTTAATTTTAGAGATATTTTGATATTTCTAAAAATGAAAACACTTACAAGAAAATCAATAACTTCGAAACCTATGGAATCCAATTTTAATTGAAAAAAATTAGACTAATAACTGAAAGCAATAATGTATTTAGAGTTGTTTAAAATTATACAGGGCGTCCAAAATGGGGCGATTCTCTAATGACATATTCAAACGACAATATCGTTCTTATTTTAAATAGGACACCCTGTATTTTATAATCCTATTATGTAGCAAATTCCAGTACCTTTTAAAAATTATAAAGGTCTATTTTGTTAAATTTTACATTATTTTTCTACCGTAATGCCTAAATACCCTGTATTTGATCAGCTTATACTATGATCCGAAAAAATTATCTTTGGAACTAAGTGTTTGATTTTGACATTATTAAAAATGTTTCGAGATGCATCAAAATCTGTATGGTTAACCGTCATACTAATCCATTATTATGAAAAGTGGATTCGTCTGTAAACAGCACATCATAAAATAAATCATCTTCACTAACCTTCTCCAATGCCCATAAACAAAAATCTATCAGTCTTTGAAAATATGTGCCATAATTGTACATTGTGTTATTTTCACCGAATAAATTGTTCGGTATCTGAATTCGATCTGTGTGTGTGTAGCTTTTTCGTGTTTATGAATTTTAAAATTCTGACTTCAGATTTTGATAAAGCATCAAAAAGTAAGCTTAGGGTTTGATGTGACCCCCCGTACGTCTTCGGGAACACCTTCAAAATGGGGTCCAAAATATAAAAATTTTGAAGTTTAAAATGACATTGAATTCAAAGTAGATGCATAGTGAGTGACGATTTTGGTAAAAGTTAGTAGAGTGGTGGCTGTGTTGATTAGAATAAGAACTGTCAATCTAAAATTTTATTAATACTTTCATTACAATTTGTTCGGTCTATGACAATGCTAGAAGAGCATCCTCTACTGGTTTATTTATGATAACAGTAGTACCAATGAAGATGTATGGGAGCAAAACATGTCCAATCATATCTAAAAAACATGGATTCTAAATTTTATTTTAATATTATTTGAACGTTTTGCTACCAGGTATTTTGTTTTTAGTTCAAGAATTGTGTATTTGTTTTTGATATCTCGTGTCTAATTAAACATATATTCTAGAAAGTTCTCTTTTTTATTCCAATTTTTCTTTCACCTTTTTCTTTTCGTTTCTCTTCTTCTACATCATTCATACGTTTTTTGTTATAATGCATCGGTTTGAGGATATTTTTCTCTAATTTTATATTAGCCCTATACTTGCGTTTTTCTTTATTCTTTTACTTCTTCTTGATATTTACTCGTTATAACTTAATTATCTAAGTTTTCGTTCCTTCTAAGTTGCATTTCCATAATTGCCAGTTTTGCTGTTTAAACCGTTTTACAAAAATAATACATTTCTTGCATTTCAGGCTCACATCTCAAAAAACTCTATATAATTCAAGTAATTTTGGTGTAAGGCTGAATACTAAAATGGAAATTAATGTCAATGATACTGACTATAAGAAATGGTTGAAACAGAACAATTTTATCAGATATACAGACATGTCCATTACCTCAGATTCTTGTTCGATCGTCACAGATGAAATAATCAGTTGTTCAGTTTCAGAACGTGGAAATAGTCCAAGAAAAGTCGAGCACGCTAAGAAGACGGAAACATTAATGAATATTAATCCTCCTCTAAACTTTTATTTCGATCAGTATTACGAGTTAATACTCTACGAACATATAGTTATTTTAAATTCTATTCAATTTTTATACTATTTTTTGTGTGCACAAAGATTAAAACGAATGACAATACCCGAGAGATGTATACAGGTTTTGTTTTTTGTTTTTTGCTATTACATTACAGTCTTTGTAAATAACTTTGGAATTGATAAAATGCTTGAAAATTTAGATATAGAAAGTCTAATAATAAAACATTAAAAAATTTCTTTCTTTCTTTCTTATTTATACTATTAACTTTAAGGGCAAACGAATTTGTATTACTGGGGAATACAGCACTCCTCATTATACATAAATGTAAATTTTAAACTCTACATATACCGATATCTCCGTGTGCGATTCTCGTACTATACAAGCTAGACGACAATAACCAGAGCGCAGATTCTATTTTCATTGTAATATGTATTATATTATGTACAGCGTGTTTACTTCAGTTGCAAAACTTTTTATTATTAGTTTTACGAAAGAAAGTTACCTCTTTATAAAAAGTTCGGCATAATGTAAAACCCATGATGAAATAATAGTAGTGTTTGGCATTAATATTTTGCAAATCGTATAAATTTTTCAATAACGCTAATAAAATCTCTTCTCTTTTTCTATTTCTGCCAGTATAGCTTTTTTTCCCACTCTGCATCTTTCCTCTGCTAACACTATGTTGCTTAGTATAACGTTTTCCACCAAGTGATCAGAAGAAACATTTCTGACGTCCTTATACCCGTAGGTCTCTCTCAGAGCTGGGGAGGATTCGAATCCTGGATTTTGAGGATCCGCGACCGGTAATTCGAATCCTTGAAAAAAAAAAGGATTCGTATTCGAATCACCAATATTAGGTTCGAATCCTTTTACAGACCATACTACGATAATCGGATGAATTTTCATAGTAGTGGAGGCAAGGAGTCGGAATTTGAGGTGATTTTCCCTTTTTTCCGGACTGGGCCAATTTAGTCTTCCCCCCCCCCCGCATTTTCGAGATCGCTGAAACCGAATCTGAGGTTAAAAAAAGTCGTTAACCTCGGCGTCCCCTTCAAAACGGCCATAAACCACCCCTAATAGGGGTTTCTCAGATTATCGAGTTTTCTACCACTTTTTTGAGAGTAATAGTCTCTTCGTTGAGAAAATATAAAGTTCCTCCCCTACCGCAGGGGGTTGAAAAAATATATTTTTTAATAAAATAAATTAATTGTTTGAAGAAAATAAATATATAGATGGGTATGTAGGAGTGGTTTTGGGCCGTTTTGAAGGGGACGCCGAGGGTAAAACTTTTTTTACCCTTAGATTCGCTTTCAGCGACCTCGAAAACGGGGGAGAGATACTAAATTGGCCCTGTCTGGAAAAAACGGTGTCACTTTTGAAAATTGACCCCTTTCTAAATAAAAGATCACATTCTGACCTTTTCAAATATATATATATCAAGTATTTTACTAAATGCACGAGACAAAACTCTACCCTCAAATTTTCTCAAATTTGATTTTTTTACAATAAATTTATTAATCAAGTGCAAAAAGTGAAGAAAGTTGGTTATTATTGTCTTACCTTTTGTCTTCAAATAAAAAAGGGAGGATATTCAAGTTTTGGGAGGATATTCAAATTTTCCGTTTTCACCACAATAATTTTGCGAACTATTAAAAAGAATATATATTTTTGAGGTTAAGTAACCCTAACGTTGCTTTAAACGGCCTTTTTTGCAAAAAATATAAGTGTAGCGAAAAAAATCATAGGGACAACTTTTGTAGGTAATGAACTGCTCTTTATTTTTTGTCTAAAATTGCTTAAGGGTCATATTTCGACAGATATCGTGGAAAAATGGGTTTTCGGAAACTCTAGAGCCATTTTCCCACCCTTCCACAAATTCCACATACCTGAGATTTTCGTAGGTAAATGTATGTACCTATGAATACTTGCAAATTAAAAAAAAATTGCCGGACAGACTTGATGCCCAGGTTTGGGGTATTTATGGCGTTAATTTACTGGACTATATGACACGGTATTCTCTTCATTGACGTAGACACAGACCGCTGCTGCATGCTTGCAGAATCCTCTTCCTCCTTTGCAAGTGCAGTTTGAATCCAAAATGTTTCAGAATCAATCTAAACTCACTCATTTTTAAACTCTTACCCGTCTTATTTTCCAATGTAAATTACTATTTAATTACTAATTATTAAACCATGCGTGTTTATTTTAATCAGAAGAATTGAAAAAGCACAAAAAAACATTTTTTAGTAAACCAGTAAGGAATTTTAATTTATTAGATTCGAAATCCTAAGACCGGTTTCTGCCTTTTGGCTTCATCAGTTAGGCTTTTCGAATCCAATAAATAAAATTCCAAACTCGTACAAGTCAATAGCTATATCCGCTATAAGATAACATTTTTAGATGTGCTACCATCTATGGTTAGAAGAGAGTATTGACAATAAATTTTGACTGATTCTAGTCAAGATGTCACTCTCTTCTTTTTATCCCTTTAAGAGATTAGTACAAAGTTAGTAAAACAGTAAGCAGCATCCTGAATATTTTTAATTACTTTCAATATTTTAAAATCATCATCAAATATTAAATGATCACTATCTTTCACATTCAATTTAGCAATAAGTAATGCATGGTTGACTCTATCGAAGGATTCAGAAAAGTCTGTATAGATAGAGTCACCCTGAAATCTACCATAGCATTAGTAATGAAATTATTATAGAGTATTAAGTTGGTAGATGTAGACTTCCCTTTCAAAAAACCATGTTGCTGGTCATTTATTAAATTCCTACATTCCCATACTAAATAATTATTTACTAAACAATCAAAAAGTTTTGGTAAGACTGATTGTATGCAGACGGCACGATAATTTTCAATATTGTGTTTAGAGCCTGATTTATGAATTGGTGTTAAGAGCATACAGGACGCATACGCCTTCATCAAAAATTTGGATTACTTCGCATGTGGTTAATAGTACATGCATGGATACAATATTTCACCAGTAGATGTAAAAATTAATAGTTGAGACTGCTACAGAGAGAAAAAATAAATATTCCTTAAAATGTGGGTTTATAAAATGTTTTTTGATCAAAAATTTTTTTCTCTCTGTAGCAGTCTGCTATACACAAATACCTAAATAATTGTTACGCAATATTTTTTAAAATAATCAACCAATTTTAAATGAGAAGGAATCCCCCCAAAATTATATATGCCACTGGAAAAAGCGCCGCTCAACGTCAGCCAGCCTATTTAAAACTATTATTTCTAGTTACAGTGTAAATTGGCAACACTGCATGACTGCACGCGCTTGCTGATATGTCGGGCGCTGTGTGTGTGTAATTTCAGAGAGAAGGTTGGAAAGTTTCGATAATCCAAATTTTGTTTTAAAAAATGTATAAGAACTTTTTGCATGTAATTTTATTTAGTGTTAACGCCATTTTTTTCGTTACACTAGTAACTGGGGGCAAAATTTGTATTAAAATTATATGAAAAAAAATGAAATTACCCCAAATGAAATAATTATCAAACATAAAATATAATTAGTTTTATTTAGGGGGCGTGACCGTAATTGCAAACGACCCTACCCTTTATTTATTTTACGGTAGGATTTGTCTTTAGTTTGGATTGTAATATTGTTAGTACGGTTGTTCTGTTGGAGCGATTTAAAATAATTATTTATAACATTTTATAGACTTTGTAGTTTTTTTTAGATATTTTAGTGTATATTCCGTATATTTAGTGTTTTTGCTGCAGTGCATTTTAGATTTGTATTGTACTGAGAAAAATATTTTTAAAATGAAAAGAGAAGAGCGTATAAAACTGTAATTTAATAAAATGTCAAATCGATTTTAGTAGATTTTATTTTTGTCAATGGTGTCCCTAATATGCCAATAAGTCTACCCAACTAAAACTTAAATAAAATTAGGTATAGCCCTATTTTCCCGAGGAAAAACACATTTGGAGAGACTTTATTAGTAGAAAATAATTTATAACAATATAAAATAAGGTAGGTATTATTACGTATATCCAGTAAAATGAGCACACAGCTGTAATATTCGACTGACCTGATTAACTTTTGGGAAAAGTACAATATATTGTTTTTATATTTTGCATCTATAATATTTTACATTATGATACGCATTTGAGAACTCTAATGTTTCATTAGAGTACGCAACTTTTTGTGTTATACGGTTGGTAAAATGAATCAACAAATAGCATGAATTGACATACTGATAATTGAAATTAAATTTCAAATCTGTCAAATTTTAAAAATTCTACAACAGTGCTACCAACTCATTTTTTTTAAACAAACTTCTTTATCATATGCAAAGTATAAATATAAAATAAAAAGTATTATAAGCAACTTATTTCATATGGCTGTTATGACACTCGTCCTTTAAAAAACTCATCGCTGCGCGATTCGTTTTTTAAAATGGGATTTGTGTCATAACAGAATGCCATATGAAATGCGTTGCTTAATGTACTATTAAATTTCACTTCTATGTGTACTATTCTGAACTGCTTGGTGTGTAACTGTTCAATCGGTCTCTTTATGAATCCCGTTGTCAAGACTGCGAGGAACCTCTTGACATCATGTAACTTTTTTAATTATCTTGCTTAATCTTAACGATAAAATTATGATTATCATGACTAAAAATGCTCCAAGAAAACATCAAGAATACTTTTTTTTGAATTGTGACTTCATTTTTATGATATTGGCGTGTATAACTTAAAAATCGGTAGGAAAAACGTTATTTTTTAAGCGCAGAGCCAGAACATAGAATGTTGCCCCAATGTATCGTGGGAAATGAAATCAAAATATGCATGCCAACAAACTAAATGATGAAGTGGTAGGAAGAGAGAGGTTTCGAAATCAAACTTTATGACGTCACAGCGTACTGTATCCACTTAAGAAACTATGTTTCCAGTAACTAGGAAATTATCCTTTGTTCAAAGATAAATTAAAAATAAAATGAATTGGTTTCACTAATGTAAAGATGCAATGCTTTAAGAAATGAGCTGGCCATCTGGTCCAATAGTTAATTTCCAGGGCATTTGTAAAATATTTTCATTAACATCATATATTTCAAGATGTCAACGGATTGCTCATAATTGAAAATATCTGGTCACCGAGCTTCGCTCTTAATATTCAAATCTACATTTTTAAGCAGCCCAATGAGTATATAATTTAAGTATATTTATAACCTGAACAATTATGGGGTGGTTTTAGTGAGTAGCCGTAAGGGGTAGTCTCACACTATCGGAGAAGGGAATAACCTTTACCCGATGTGCATAAAGCATTTCCACCCGCCAAAAAAAATATTAGCTTTAGGTTAGGTTAGATCTTTGTAATAAATAAAGAAAAGTACGATACGTGTGACATTTTGACATTTGTTACATTCTGACAAGTGTCACATTTTGACAAGTGTCCATTTTAACAGTATCACTCAACGTTCCTATAAATATTTACCTAAACCCATGAGCTCTAAAATTGAATTGGCAACGTTGTATTTTCAACTTTGAATTTATGAGATGGCTGTCATTTGACAAGCAATTTATTTATGTCCGTCAAAACAACCTTTCCTTTTTTATACTTTTCTTTTATTCTGGTTATAAATTGCTACTTGGGCATTTGTAGAAAAGTTATGGCGTTTGTACTGGAAAAATATGTTAAATAATCGTTTCAACGCACTGAATTTGTTTGTCTTAGGAGTGACTATCCCAACATATGTTTTTTCATAAAAAAATGTGAAAAATATTTTTCCGCGCAAAAATTTCTATTGCTAAGTATATTGATTTTATCATGTTTTATAGCATCTGTGAAAATTTCATGAAAATTCTAGCCAGCCCCATTTTCTTAACGTTTACCCAGAGATGTGCATGTCAGTAGTTGTCAAAATTTGTAGGTCATTATGGATAAAAAGCGGAAAATTTAAAATTGAATTCTTTCAGATTGAAATGCCAGAAATTAAATAAAGTGAAACCTTTTTACTACTATACTATACAGAAGAAAGGAGTGCAGTATTTAATTTGCAGAACGTAGTACAGGTTCAAGAGGTAGAAATTTTATTTTTACCTCATCCTTCAATGCTTATTTGTAGTTAAAATTTAAATTTTAATACATCTGATCGGCCTAATATAGTTTTTGTCTAGATTTAATCTTGTTTCCATGGTTTTTACTGTAATAAACCTGTTCTTTTGACAGATAAGTCAGACTTTATTTATTCATAGCCGTATCGTATGTATTTTAATAGATTCGGAATTTTGTATTAATATATATTTCAAAAAGGCTTCATTCTAAAAATATCATCAGTCCTCCTAAATCCTTGAAGGCAGAATTATTAGTAATAGCAAGGCAACATAAAAACAAATTCAAAAAATATATTATAGATGAGTTGGCCCGAGAAAAAGGAATTGAAATTCTCAGATTGCCTCCTTACCACGCAGAGTTAAATCCCATTGAACTGATCTGGTCACAATTATTAAAAGGTTATGTTTCTCAAAACAATACAACATTTAAATTTCCTGATGTGCGAAATAGAGAACATTGGGGAAAATGCATTGATCATGTTAAAAAGGTGGAAAATTCATTTAGGAAAGTGGATATATCAATGGAAAATTTAATAGAACCTATAATAATAAACCTGAAAAAAAAATTATAGTGACACCAGTAGTTTTAGTGAAGACAGTGACTTTTAAAGATAGTTCTTGAACTAACTTTTTTTTTTAATCTTTGAGTTTAGGTAAGTACTGAAGCGTTACTTTTAATGCCAAGAGACTAAAACAAGTTTAATCCCAACATATAATCCTCCTTGTTATTTATTGGTTAAATTTAATTCGTTCAATGTTAGAGTGTCAGATGCATAAGGTTTATTTTTATTTTTTGTAAATAATACAACTTCCAAATTTAATCTACGAAGTGCGTATATATATATATATATATATATATATATATATATATATATATATATATATATATATATATATATATATATTGTATATGCTGTGACCTTATTTATATTATAGAAACTTATTTTGCAAAGCACGCCTATGGAATGTGACGTTATATCCCCACTTTTACTGTACTCATCTCTCCTTTATAGTATATATTTTTTGCCGATTTAGATAGGAATTAGTCTACCCTGAAAGTTTCATTGAATTCTGACGAGTGGATTTCGAGATCCTCTGGACACACACACACACACACACACACACACACACACACACACACACACACACACACACACACACACACACACACACACACACACACACACACATACATGCATACATACAAACCTTGCTCGTTTAATATTATTTGATGAGGTATTTGATTGATTTTAACATCGGAATAAACACTTGACTAGGTACTTATTCACGTAAATTTAATAAATGGAGATTCGGAGGTATGGGAATTTGGATAAAAACTCAAAATGGGCCCAAATTTTTTCTAATATTCCAGATAAAAAAGCAAGCTGAGTGGTACTATTTTATTGCAAGAAAATGTTTACACTTACAACGAATATTGAGAAGACGGTAACATAAAAAGTAATTTAAAAATTGCCGTTGTAAACAAAAAAGCGGTTTTTTTTGCCTTCTTTAAATTATTCTATATTTAAATGAACTGGAAACTTCTTTTTGTTTGTATAGTTCAAAAATATCCTTTAGATTATAATATTGGTGGTAATCAAACTGGAATCTTGTAAAAACATTTCTTTCACTTTTCTTAGATAAATTATTGAGTTTCTCGCAAACTTTATGATGATATTGACAAATTTATTTGAAATTTCGTTGTTGTAAGAAAACGGGTAGTACAATAATGTTTCGATGGAATTTGAATTGAAATATTGATTAAGTGACCAAATAAAGTTTATTTCGATAAAGTAAATTTAATTTTTATTCCCCAAAATAGTAAAATTCAGTTATTAGTTTGGTTTTTGTCAAAAATTTACCTTGTGGAACTATGTTTTCTGTTACTTGAAGCTGATTTAAGCATTTCTAAAGTAACATCAGAGCTCATACGGTTTGAATTATCCTTTGATCTTCTAGAATTATCTCTCTTTTTTTTTTGATGTTTTGCCAAACATACAATCGGTGACCCTGATTGCTTTTTACTTGAACAGTTAGGTTGACAACATAGTTTTATCCCTTCCATCATTGAAGAAAAATCTTTTGGTTTTAGAGGTTTAGCAGTACATAAAAATAAATCCTTTTCATTATTTTCATTCTGATTAAGGTCTTCAGTTTTACACTCACATGTTCTACGAAAATGTTTTAGAATATTGAAAATCTTTGATTTGTCTGGAGATTGGCGGGGCGGACAACAGAGAGTAATTGGTTTCGGGATTTCACAACAGGGCTCATTTTTGGGTGTTATACAAATTACTGGTTTAGGTTTGTTACAGCTACATTTTTTTACTTGGTCGTTTCGATAAGGACAACTTACGATAACGGATTTCGGTGTGTCACATTTATTTACAAATTCCTCTTCTTCGTCAGGTTCTTTGAAGCACACACAAGGTTTCAATAAATGCTCTTCATTCGAGTCTCTTTTACATTTACATTTTTTCTTTTTCTTTTTCACTTTAACCTCAACATTAATATTAACATTTTTTTCACATTGATTTAACTCAATTTGTTTTTCGAAATTGAAACAACGAGCATCAGGACAAACGCTCTTGCAAATTTCGGTTCTTTCAATACAAGTAGACATAATTGGAACTTGTTGATCTATAGGATAATTATTTCCCATGTGTAAATTATTATTCATAGGTTCTACTATCTTGCAAGTTTCTGATGTACAAGCACAATAGGGTTTACTAGGTTGAACTGAAACGTTTGCTTTTGGACAAATGACGCATTTTGTCAAACTTGAAGAAGAAAGTGAAGCATCAGCATAGTCTATAAATTTATGGGATTCTCGTCTTCTACAGTTGCAGTTGCTGCAGCAGTAGCAATTACAGCGACAAGAGCAGGAGCACGGAGGTGGTTTTGAGAAGTTACAGCAATATTTCGGAGAATTATGTAACTCATTTCTAGCTCTGTATGCTCTTATTGCTTCAGCTAAGCAAGGGATGAGATTACAATTAGTTTCTCTACATGATTTCCTAAAGTGAGATTTATTATTGCAACGTTTGTAACCATTATCGAAGTGGTATGCCATTACCGTCTAGTATAACATTGGTGATTCTGCAAAAGGTACACACGCTGTGTAGTAGCTAAATAAATAATAAAGGCTTATTAAGAAAATGGACACCAATAGGGCGAATTTGATGCAGCAAGGTTTTGGTTGTAGTTGTGCAAACAAACTTTGAGAAATGCACCGGCGACATTGACATTGGAGACGAACTGTGCCACATTTCATCTTTTCATCTTAAACCAAAAATTTTTTACTTTTTACTTTCACCAGACAATTTTGATTAACACATGACAATTTACAATGTAATCTGACATGGTAGCAGACATCTGTCTCTACTCATTTGTTGTCATCCACAGAACTGTATCCCAGAGATAGAAGGGAGATGACGTTTCTCAAACGCGTTTATACTGGGGCAAAGGACCCCGCAGTTTTTGATAGGAAAATGGCTTTCGGTGGATTTCTCTCAAACTTCGGAAATTTATTCTTCATCCCATCCCGATCAAAAGTGTTTACGGGCCCAACTCAATCCTATGTACAGATTTCGAGTTAGCGCGAGTTTAAAATGAATAGGGGGAACTCGATATATGGGCATTTATCGGCAAGTTAGGCGTTCACCTCTTTACGTTTATATGATGGATATACGTCATACACACCCAGATACACACACACGCACACATTTAGCGTCTTTTAGAAGATTTTATTTTGATTTCTAAACTATTTTTTAAGAATTTTTTTTTATTGAGACATTACATTTTTCAATCACTTTTTTGTTACCATGAATACAGCTAGACTATGTCCGACATAGGCGTTTCATTAACAGGGTTACACACTGCCGGACGGACACCTTGAAATAAATACAAAACTTTCAGACAAAACGCAAAAGAACAATGATGAAGACACAATTTTTTTACACATAAATACTTTTTTAAAATCACTAGAAGGTTGGATAGGTTGCCAGCTTTGTGAACATTGGGGTAACAATGTTTGTGCCGGTGTGGATGATGAAGACGCCGAAGAAATGCACATTTGTTCGTTGTGAAAAAAATTAGCTTTCACAATCATACCCCATGGTACAGGGTAAGATGGTTTTTCACATGTTCCTTTTTAATAATTCATGTTAGAAAAATCCGTCAACAAGATTATTAGATTGAAGGTGAACCGCGAGTGGTAGATGTCTAGATTATAGAACATAGAGTTAAATACATGTTACTTTAATAGGGGCACTATGAAAATGAACTGAAATAACCATCGTTGTTATTTCGCTGATTGCAAGATGGTTTTTCGTACGTTCCTTTTTAATCCTTCATTTTAAACAAATATGACGAGTTGATCTCCCAAAGACTACGCCAAATTGTAGTTAGATTAATAACACATGTGCTATAAATAAATAAGAATAATATACATAATGATTATGCTGCATTTTTGCTCTATGCGAGTCAAGGAACCCTTGTTGGAGTATAAAAGAGTAGGGTTTAGATGAGATAACGACAAGTGACGCTTGTGCTGGACATATTAATTGTTACAAAAAATATTTCTCCATTGAACATTTATTTAGTTTTTTAATTTATTTCAAGGTGACTGGTTGTGTTTAACCCTGTGAATGAAACGCCCTTGCCGGACATATTCATGGTAACAAAAAAGTGATTGAAAAATGAAAAATGTAATGTCAACAAAAAATAAATTCTTAAGTAAGTAATAGTTTAGAAATCAAAATAAAATCTTCTAAAAGACGCTAAATGTGTGCGTGTGTGTGTATCTGGGTGTGTGACATATATCCATCACATAAACCATAAACGTAAAGAGGTGAACGCCTAACTTGCCGATAAATGCCCATATATCGAGTTCCCGCTAATCATTTTAAACTCGCGCTAACTCGAAATGTGTACATAGGATTGAGTTGGGTCCGTGAACACTTTTGTTCGGGATGGGATGAAGAATAAATTTCCGAAGTTTGAGAGAAATCCACCGAAAGCCTATCAAAAACTGCGGGGTCCTTTGAGCGTAGTGGCGCACATGTGCACAAGCAGCATTATGACCGCCTTCACAAAATATATCCGTGATCAGGACCGGACTTGAAACACAATAGCTATTTAGAAGTAATATTTCAATGTATAAATTACCCAACAAATATTATTTATATTATTTATATGAATGGACGTTATTTGATTCTTTCACAACCAAGATAGTCAAAAATGTACCGTATTTGATCAACTGCTTAGTGATAGTTTAAAAAATTCATGCTGGAGGAGGTATTTCCAGGTAGTAATTCAAGAAGGTGGAAGATTCGGTAAGAGAATTCCACACCAAAGGAATACAAAAACTTATAACATGACACTTGCCTGTCAACAGATAAACTATGTGACATTGACTCAATGCAATTTCACATTTTTTGCTTTAGTTTTGAATGTCTCGTTTCGGGAAAGAAAGTGTGGAAGTTATAAGACAAGAAGTTCAGAATTTAATACCATATGCTAAGCCTCTTTATTTAGAAATAAGCACTCTAAGATCGACCAAGTTCATAGAATAACCAACATTATAGAGAAAAACATTTGTGCTACTATCTTTCTTGATGTAGCACAAGCGTTTGATAAGGTTTGGCATGAAGGCTTACATAAGCTCAAGCTTTTCCTTCCAAAACAATATACAGATATCCTCCATTCATATATATATATAGAAAAGATACTTTAGAATTAGGCAAGAAGAAGCCTATTCCGATCTTAAAGAAATTAAGGCTAGAGTACTTCAAGGAAGCGTCCTTGGACCTGTCCTATACTTACTGTATACAGGGTGTCCCATTAAGAATGGGACATAGAACAACCGCAGATTCTCCAATTCAAAATAAAACGATTAAGCGAAATATGCTTGAATAAAATGTTACTCGTTTCCGAAATACGGGGTGTTGAAGTTGAAAACTGAAAAATTATTAATGGCCATAATTTTTTTAATACACCGTATAATTTTACTCAAATCGGCACACTTGTTAAATATCATAAACTGCACCTAACAGTAAAAAAACAGTTCAGTACGCTCTACCAGTGGCGTACGGCAGGAGTAAGTAATGCTTGTACCCCTCTAAATGTTACGCCGCTGTGTAAATTTTAATTTTGACTATAATTTTAATTTTTTTGATATTTTCTAAGTTAATAATGTACACTTGTTAGGTTGTTGTAAAGTCATTGTTTTTCGAGATATCCGCAGTTAAAGATAGATAGACATGTACTTTTTATTTGTATTATTATTAATAATATTCATTTTTACAATTTTGTCTTAAAACCAAACAAAGTAAAAACTAATGTAATGAAATTTTTGGAACAAAATTCAGAATGCTGCTGCTACGATTCGACAAAATCAAGCAAATCAGTTGTTTAAAGTGAGACAGTCGTTAGTTAAACGTCTAAGGAAGTGTATACAAGTTAATGGTGGACACATTGAAAATTTGTTGAAGTAAAAATTTCATTACATTAGTTTTTACTTTGTTTGGTTTTAAGACAAAATTGTAAAAATGAATATTATTAATAATAATACAAATAAAAAGTACATGTCTATCTATCTTTAACTGCGGATATCTCGAAAAACAATGACTTTACAACAAACTAACAAGTGTACATTATTGACTTAGAAAATATCAAAAAAATTAAAATTATAGTCAAAATTAAAATTTAGACAGCGGCGTAACATTTAGAAGGGGTACAAGCATTACTTACTCCTGCCGTACGCCACTGGTAGAGCGTACTGAACTGTTTTTTTACTGTTAGGTGCATTTTATGATATTTTACAAGTGTGCCGATTTGAGTAAAATTATACGGTGTATTAAAAAAATTATGGCCATTAATAATTTTTTAGTTTTCAACTTCAACACCCCGTATTTCGGAAACGAGTAACATTTTATCTAAGCATATTTCGCTTAATCGTTTTATTTTAAATTGGAGAATCTGCGGTTGTTCTATGTCCCATTCTTAATGGGACACCCTGTATATGTGATATTCCAGAGTTAGAAAATAATACCATAGCCACCTTCGCCGACGACACTGCCATTCTAGCAGTAGTAAAGAGCAATGAAGAAACAACCAACAAACTGCAAACAGCTGTCCACCTTATCTATGACTGGACGAAGAGATGGAAAATTAAACTTAATGAAACTAAATCACTCCACATTAACTTTACAAACAAAAGGATATATCATATTCCAGTCAGAATAAGCCATAACCTGATTCCATATTCAAACACAGCAAAATACTTAGGTATTACCTTAGACGCCAAACTCCGATGGAAAGTGCATGTTAAAAAGAAAAGAGAAGAATTTGGACTGAAATATAGAAAAATGTACTGGTTAATTGGAAGAAACTCCACTGTGTCTCTACATAAAAAGCTTATGCTTTATAAGCAGATACTTAAGCCTGTACACTGAGAGAACGGTTACTTTATGCTTAACGAATAGGTTTGTTTGGGTATGGTTTGTTAAATATTAACTCCATTTTCTTACAGTCAATCAACCTTATTAAATACAACAATACCATTTGAAAATGTGTAGTTCACGAATAACAAAGGATTTGTTGCGAGCTGATTTCTTTAATATAAATATATACGTTTGTCTAAAACTTCTTACATTTTGTCACAAACTAATTTCTTACTGCCAAAATATCAAGAATATTATTGTTAAATATACATTTATTTCTGGTTAAAAAACATTTGCAAACATGTAGTTGTTTGATGAATAAGATATGTTTGTTTCTCAGAAACAAATATTTGGTGCAGTTGTGAACCGTTATACATACAATTGACAAGATGGCGCCCGAGTCAGAGACGGGAAACTCAAGTGCAAAAAATGTGTGTTCTTATTGTGGTAAAAAAGTCTTAAAAAGTGTTAAATGTTCTCAATGTGCCGCGATCTTCCACCATAGTTGTTCGCAACGAAGGGTTTGCTGTGAAAATCAATCTTTATCCGATAAACACGTCAACACGGACGAAAGTGAGGTTATCCTGCCCATAATGCAATTCGATATTGATGGGAAAGACGCTTTAGAAGTGGAGAATCATTATTTAAAACAGTTAGTAGATGAGATTCGTGATAAAAATTTGGTGCTAACTTCTAACAATCATTGGATGTTATGTGGAAAAATTCCAAGGTAAATGATATATTCGTTTGTATTTTATGCCCCATGTAGTAGAAACTTATTTAATATTTAGCAATGAGGCGGCAGTGCATGGTGCAAATGAAATTTTTATTGTTTTCTTATTTTTGATTTAAGCCTGGTAGCGTACAAAATGGCTGTGTGATATCAACGAGTATTTGTTAATACTTACTTATCATATGAATGTATGTTGTAAAATAATATTTATTAACTGTTAAGATATCCATGTTAATTCTAAAATTATTATATTTTATTTACTAATATTTACTAATATCACATATTTACTAATATCCTGATACAGGACATGCCTGAGGTTAGGTTAAAATTACGGGATACTTTTAATTTTCCATTGCCGTATAATTAATGCAGTTTTTGTATCGCAAATAGGAGAAAAACAGATCAGTGAGAACAACCGACCAATGAATGTAATTTTTCGATATTTGGAGGTTATATTATTGTTTTGTTAATTTTATTGTTAACCTGCTTAATGTAATTTTTTTATATTATTTGAGGTAGAAACATGAAAAAACTGTCAAGCAATTTGTTTATAATCCTGTTTGAATGTAATTGCTAATTTAATACAAAACAAAAAGTGTTGATTACCTTTTTGTTTTGTATAGAAAAAATATTTTTTGCCCTTTTCAATTGCGAATGTTTCTCTTTTTACAAAAATGTACTGCAATCTTCCGAATAAATTCGAGTTTCGTATTTCATTACAAATTGTCAGTATGAGCTTTGAAGCACAAAAAATAAAACGTCTTTTTTTTTATTTGTGTATTTTTTCTAGAATTCCAAAAAAAAATCGCTAATGTTTCTAATAAAAGTATTTTTATTATTTATGGGGAAATGTATGTGTCATTTTAAAATTGCATTTACTCTTAGTGGTTATTCACTATTTTATTTTTTGTTTTAGCTACCTGGTGATAAAGAATCTAAAATTAAAACAAAGACTGAGAAGCTGTGGCAGATCTAGATATAAGTGTGCAGCCTTTCATAGTGGTAGAGGGAAGTGGAACAGTGATAAAAAAAGTTTATGTGTACATTAATGGACAACTTTACAATGTTGCTTCTGTTTTGAAAGGTATATAGACTTTTGCTTCAAAGCATACTACGTTTTTCATCTACGATATCAAACCGAATCTGAGAATATATGATTTTTCTTTGTGATAAATAATTTAAGAATCCTATGTTCCCTTTTGTACCTGATGTTATATTTATTAAAGTTTTTCCTAATCATTCGACGTTTGATTTTTGAACATACTCTTTTGACAACATGAGAACTTCCAAATCAGAATAATATTTGGAATTCAACCAGTCTTCAACAAAATGATTTGAATTGGAACAACAGCTGTTATGAATTTTTTTTACATAAAGAAAAAGGGGTGAATGCCAATTTTTTTGTTGAAATGTGTATCAATTTTGTTAATGTCAAATAATTTTGTTTCAACTTACAACATCGTTTTTGTATGATAAGTTTTTATATATTGTACATTTCATTATTCATTGTTATTGATCACTTATAATATGTTAATTTTGAATATATTGTTTTTTACCTGATGTTGTTGATGTTGTTTTTTTTTACATAAAGAAAAAGTGAGAGATTTTATCAATTTTCATTTTAGTCGACATAGTTTGAGTGGGGTGAAAAGTTATATATGCGAGCAATTATGTCTCTCACGAAAAAAGTATACTCTTTTTAAAGTAGTAAAGTAAAGTAGTAAAAGTAGTATCAATTTTTTTCGTGAGAGATATAATTGTTTTCATAAAACTTTCAGCCCCACTGAGACTATTTCGACTATAATGATAATTGATAAAATTTCTTTTTCTTTATGTAAAAAAAAATCCATCTTAAGGTAAAAAAACAATATATTCAAAATTAACATATTATAAGTCATCAATAACAATGAATAATGTAATGTACAATATATAAAAACTTATCATACAAAAAAGTTGTTTTAAGTTGAAACATAATTATTTGCCATTAATCCGATACATATTTTTAAAGATAAGACATTAGGATAAATACAAACAAATGCCTTTTGATGGTATATAAAATATATATCGATATTCAATATAAATACTTTAACATTCAAGAACAGTTTTTAAAATTGAAGTAATATTATTTAATAATAAACATATGCAACTTATTGAAAACAGCGGTGGATCGTACTTGAAGTGATATTTGTTAATATTTAACAAATATGCCTTTAGTTCGAAAGCAATATCATTTAATATTGAAATAGATATTTGTTTGGGATCCGTTAAGATACCATTAGTTTGCCATGAAAATAGATAAGTTAGGCCATATCCAACAATGTCATTTGTTAACAATAAATAAAATTTATTTAATGTTAATAAACTGTTCTCTCAGTGTATGGACCTATGGTATCCAACTATGGGGATGCACCAAAGCAAGCAACTTAGCTTGAGTCATAAAGAAAGAGTTCATCATCATGTCATTGTCGAGGCTATCCAGCTCCTAGACAATACTGGGTTAGAAATAAGACTTAAGAGGATCAAGTCCTTTGAGTTAGTTTAGTGTTTTTAGTGCAAAAGCAGAGCTTGTGTGTGCACGTTAAAGTTTAGTGCAATCCTTTCTACAGAACCTAAGGAACGCTGATGAGTATACCTTAGTTTTAAGTTTCAAACTCTATTAGATTAAGTTAGAATTAAATTGCTCATTGGTCAGTCACTGATGACCAGGTAATATACTAAATGCCGTTATGGGCGTTTAATATTAAAAAAATCATGATATAAATGCCTTTATGGGCGTTTAATATTAAAAAAAATATGATACTAAAATATATATAAATAATTCTATCGCTGTAATCACGCCCAGGGTACCCAGGAGGAAAAAACTTCCGCAAAGTATTGTGGTTGCTATAGTAACGATCTGAAACGAAAGCTTCTTATTGGTTAAAAAATGTTGGTGTGAAATTTTCATTAAAAATTTCTGATAAATTTTGCTATTATATTTGTATTCACGTTCAGTCAGTTAAATAATAGGTAAAGAGGGGCTAAATTTAAACAATTCGAATCTAAAGATTCATTATTAATCTGAAAATATATATTTTGGATATGTATAACAGAAAATCAATCATTCATTACAACAAAGGAAAATATACAATATTAACAAATTACTTTCAGAAATTTTTTTTCAGTATACAATTTTTTTTGTTGTATAAGAAAAATAAATAAAATTTTGTAGTATGTGCCAACACGGTCCTGCTATTACAAAGTCAAAGCGCATGCTCACCACTACGCTTATTCCGCCAAGTTGTGTTAACGATTTTCAAATCAAATAGAAATCTTTTTTAAAATTTAAACAATCTACCGTCAATTTGCTGATGGGTTTTATTCAAAAATATCGAAGAAAAACCTCCTGCGGTGTTTTCTGCGACCCACCTTCTGGTTCTTATCTTTTAAGATTTAAAATATTTCAAGGGGAGTGGGTGGCTCTGCGGTAAAGTACTAGACTCGTGATCAAAGGGTTGTCAGCTCGAAACTCACCATCGTCAAAAAATCGGTTTCTTATATTTAACAGCCAAAAACCACCCCCAAAAGGGTAAAAAAAATAGGAATACTTACCGGGCTTGCCGACTCAAAGGACACCTTAAGAAAGTTGGATTAGAAGAAGAAGATGAGTATAGATTCTGTGAGGAGAAGGACGAAATCTCTAGCAGGGGTTCTGTATTAGTGAACGGAAAAAACCCAATAAACGAAGTTGCTGTTTTCGATTTTTGTTTTGTGAATTCATAGACTCGAGGTCCCTCTTTCACGTGATCACTATATGGAAGCTAAGGAAGGTGTAGAGGGTGGGGGCGAAATTAACACGTAAAGATATAACAATAATAATAATAATAATAATAATAAAAATTGTAATAAAAAATCGATACAGTGATATCAAATTGAAGAAACATAAATATGAATAAACATTAAGATATCTACAGAAGTATTATACATACTTGTTTGTGGGAAACGGGTTTTTCGCACATAACTCGAATTGAAAATGAGCCCGGCCCGATGTCACTGACCCTCGCAATTCTACAGGGCAAAACGCTTTTAAGCTCCTCTCTACCTTTCTGATCATCGGATTTTGTAGAGCTCAAATCAAAAAAATCCGCATCCGATGGCAAAAAAATCGTTTCGTCCACTTCCACATACATATCACATGAAGGAGGGACTTCGAATCTATAAAATCACAAAAAAAATTCCAAATCCAGATCACTCCACTCTATCTGGTAGTATATAAAGCAACTTAAAATCCAGGAAGAAAGGATTAGATGGTTTGTTATAAATGTTGAGAATTATCCACACGGTTATAGTGACAGAAGGGGGCACAATAAATCTTATAAGTCGCATGCAGTTAACACCCCATCGTCATACATACATACAATCCATGGTCGGATCCAGCCGATTTTCAAGGGGGAGCTCTCTTCCACCAGGGTGGCTCGGTCGGGAGGCTATGAAATATATTAAAAAACGTGATCTGGATCCGCCCTTGATGCAATCACTATGGATAATAATTCGCTTCAACCTAACTCAAAGTTTCCAGTGACGCCTAATTGCCAGAGAAGGATATTGACCAAAAGGTCGCACAAAATGTGATCTCGATGAAACTTGGCATTTAAGTACTTGAAAGGGTTTAGAAAACAATAAAAAAAATCTTTGCTGCTCTAAAGTTTATGCTAACTTCACAGTTTCGAAAATAAAATCGAAAATTTGGTTTTTCTATTATTTCTCGAAAAAAAAAATTCGAAAAACTAATAGCACCACGTGAAAGACCGGAAAATTTTACTAAAAAATAATATAAGTTACTTTAAAAAAGAATTTGTATTACTATAAAAAATTATTAAAAATAAGAAAGCAAATTCGAAAACTTAACAAAAAAATTAATTTCTGATTTATATAAATACTATTTTAAAAATAAAAATTGCGTCGAAAGAATGTTTTAAAAAAATGATAATTTTAAAACATATTTTTTATTAAACTTAATTAGATTTAAATCTAAAGTATAAGTATAATGATAAATGTACAGGGTGGCCAAATAAGAATGCGAGGTACTGTATCTGGGAAACTATCCATCATAGAGGCTTGCAAAAAAAAAGTTATGACTAAAACGGCCAAGAGAAAAATCTGGAAAATATTTTCAAGTTTCTGAAATGGCCGCTAGGGGGCGTAACTGCAATCTTGAATCTAAGAAATCGATGTTTCTGTGAATTCCGCTGTATTAATCTAACAAAAATATATCTGATCTTTAAAGTAGAGGATAATCTGAGTCTTTTTTGTTTGAGAATTTTTGCTGCTCTAAAAATAAAGTGGCGGTGGTATTCAAAAGTTTCAGTAAAAAATACCCTGTATATTCGAAACGGCTGAGCCGATTTTAACAAACTTGGTCAAGTTGAAAAGAGCTATTCTTGGGATACAAATGTTTGAAGTTTTGTTAGTTTCACATGTCGCCGCTAGAGGGCTTTTTTTTCGACATTTCGACAGAAATGGTTAATTTTCTCAAAAAAATTAAATGCCTTGGTATGATTTGTTTTTCATGAAAAAGTAGCTAAATGTTGCCTAAACAAGCTCGCGAAAACCGCATCTCGATATCTTGTTCCTAACCTCACATTTAGGCCAAAGAAAATTTTATATGGAAGTGCCTTAAATTTTTATTTTTTAAAGTAATTAATTCCTTTTATTATGTAAGTTGTGGCCCTAAAAATGACCGATTTAAAAAAGAAAGGTTTTTAATTCCCCCGTAAATTCTCTAAATGCTGTCCAACACGCTCTATGCATTGCTGAAGCCTCTCATGGGTAGACAAAACTGCAGCTTCAATTTCGGCACTCGGTATCTCTGTGGTCGTAGGTTGAGTCTGAAAATCAAGACAAGTTAAGTCTGGTGATCGCGCAGGCCACGTTGTAATACTGCATTAATATGCTCTCGCACAATAATGGAGAATTTTTATTTCAAATTCTTTGGACCGATGAAGCCACCTTTAAAATCTGAACAATATGCATTATTGGTCTGCAGAAAATCCGCATTGGTTGCGTGAAGTTCAGCACCAAGGACGTTGGAGTTTAAATGTGTGGTGCGGCATACTGGGAGGCCGAATTATTGTACCATATTTTTTCGAGCAATCCCTAAGCAGTAATATCTTTCTTAACTTTTTGGCCAATAAATTACCGTTGTTGGAAGATGTGCCACTGGAAACACGTTAAAACTTGTTTTTGCAGTTGGATGGTTGCCCAGCATATTATGCTAATATTGTGCGAGAGCATATTAATGCAGTATTACAACAGCGGTGGATTGGAAGAGGAAGTCTGTTTCCATGGCCTGCGCGATCACCAGACTTAACTTGTCTTGATTTCCAGACTTAACCTACGACCAGAGAAGATAAGAAAAACCGGATTCGTAATGCATTACATAACATACTGAGAGCCGAAATTGAAGATGCAGTTTTGTCTATCCATGAGAGGCTTCAGCAATGCATACAGCGTGATGGTCAGCATTTAGAGTATTTATGGGGGCATTAAAAACCTTTCTTTTTTAAATCGGTCCTTTTTAGGGCCACAAATTACATAATAAAAGGAATTAATTAGTTTAAAAAATAAAAATTTAAGGCACTTCCATATAAAATTTTCTTTGGCCTAAATGTGAGGTTAGGAACAAGATATCGAGATGCGGTTTTCGCGAGCTTGTTTAGGCAACATTTAGCTACTTTTTCATGAAAAACAAATCATACCAAGGCATTTAATTTTTTTGAGAAAATTAACCATTTCTGTCGAAATGTCGAAAAAAAAGCCCTCTAGCGGCGACATGTGAAACTAACAAAACTTCAAACATTTGTATCCCAAGAATAGCTCTTTTCAACTTGACCAAGTTTGTTAAAATCGGCTCAGCCGTTTCGAATATACAGGGTATTTTACTGAAACTTTTGAATACCCCTTCCACTTTATTTTTAGAGATTCAGATTATCCTCTACTTTAAAGATTAGGTATTTTTTTGTTAGGTTAATATAGCGGAATTCACAGAAACATCACTTTCTTAAATTCAAGATTGCATGTACGCCCCCTAGCGGACATTTAAGAAACTTGAAAATATTTTCCAGGTTTTTCTCCGCAAGCCTCTACGATGGATAGTTTCCCAGATACAGTACCTCGCATTCTTATGTGGCCACCCTGTACAATGATTTTGTTATACCTCTATTAATAGATATCTTTTAGTTTTATAAAAATCAGTGAGAATTTTAGAAATTATAACTTTCGGTCAAATTTTCTATGAGAAAACAAAAAAAAAATAAAAACTAATGACTTCCTGAGAAAGCTTAGAGTGTCCTCTTTAAAACGCTTTCTTTTTTTTCTTTGCGTATATTTTAGGCAAAGATACATTAGTTTTTCCGAACGCCTCGCCTGAATATTTGTATTCAAAGGCTCGGCGCGCGTGGAGTTTTCGAATTTGCTTTCTTATTTTTAATAATTTTTTGTAGTAATACAAATTTTTTTTTAAAATAACTTATATTATTTTTTAGTATAATTTTCCGTTCTTTCTTTTTTTTTTCGAGATATAATGGAAAAACCAAATTTTAGATTTTCGAAATTGTGAAGTTACCATACACTTTAGAGCAGCAAAGCATTGTTTTCTACACCCTTTCAAGTACTTAAGTGCCAAGTTTCATCGATATCACATTTTGTGCGAGGTCAAACTCTCTGACAACTGGGCTAATGGTTTTTTTGGCGTCTCCGAAAAATCCACAAAACTAATACTGCCATCAACCCTCTCGTCTGGTTCAAACAATTTTTTTCTCTAAATTATACCATGAGGGCCACAATCAAATTTGGAGAAATCTCTCACATATCTGCTCTCGAAAATATTTTTTGTATATGCTTAGGTTTTATGCCCCATAAATAAATGTTGTAAGGTAACTTTTGAAGCCTCACCTTTCCTATCTAGACTTGTGTTTTCTATTAGGTATAGCACTTTCTGTAGGCTAATATCTGCGCTAGTTCCAAGTCACGTAGGATTAAGCTATTTTTGATCTATTAATTTGAAAAACATGCAGACTTTAAAAAAGTCCACCACTACTGATTGCCTCATCATTTATAAAACAAACCACTCTAAAAACATTAAAAAAGCAGCTTTTTAATGGCATTTTCCATTCTCCTGCCATCCGAAGATTTTAATAACGAAATTAACTTAATTAAGCGACTTTCCTTGATAATTGTAGAAATTTATACATTTCAATGTTGTTTAGGAGAAGAAAATCAGGTTACCCAAGTTTCGCTGATGTTTTGCATTAGATGATAAATAAATTGGAGTGCATTTTTTTACATTAAACTGTTATACATTTTTACATAACAAGGGCTGTCAAGAAGAAAAAGGGAAGTAAATAGATAAAATTTTATATGTATTGAGTTCTAGTTATTAGTGGAGTAGATCTGTCTTTCGAAAACAGACTGTCGAGTAATTTTTTCCCCAATGGATGAAGTCAGACCCCCCCCCATCATTCCTGCATGAAATGTGCAATTGCGGCGGTGGTGGCAGAGGGGGAAATCTTCTATCTAAAGTACATGAAAAGGGGTTTTGCGACAAATCTCAGCCGGGTTTGATCCCACCAAAAAAAATATACTTACTTTTTAGTAAGTATATTTTTTTAAAGAGCTTGACAAAACACGTCAGCTCGTTCCAATTAGATCAATTAGATACTCATCATGCAGTGTTTGTTTGGTATTAGAGGGGCAGCGATGAGAGGGGGTGAAGAAGTAATAGCGTACTATGATACAGTGGCGTACCATTTGGAATATTTTGGTACAGTGTAATATATTGTCATATTTATACAACACATATTTCAATTTCATTTTCTAAGGTATGAGTGACTTCCATGTAGGTTACAGTAAAATGGGAATTAATGTGAATCGAAAATAAATAAAATACCATGGAAGACTACGAAAATTGTTTGGAATGGGAATAATCTGAGAGGTTGAATACCATTATCTTGCGGCTTCTGTTTGTTTCAAATGCAATATCATATAATATGCTTTATGTATCTAGTATCAATTTTGTAGATGTTATGTTTATGCCAGCGATAATTTACGACGACACATAAATGTATTATTCATTTGGTAGCCAGAAATAGACCCATATATTAGAAAATAATCATACATACACTCTACTCATGTTGCGACTAAATTTTCTTGGCTAATTTTATCATGATGGTTTCAAATCGTCATTGGCAACAATAATTAAACATATATTCAATCGTTAGACCTACTTCTCCAAAAGAAGTTTATGTGGAAATCGAAACAAATATAAATCCTAAAAAAGCCCCTGGATTTGATCTCATTACCGGGGAAATCTTGAAACAATTCCCACGTAAAGCTGTTGTCAAACTGACCAACCTTATCAATGCATCATTTAGGATGAGATACGTACCTCAGCTATGGAAAGTAGCAGAGTTACCAAAACAGGTAAACCTCCCCAAGAAGTAACGTCATACCGACCCATCTCTTTGTTGCCTGTTATTTCGAAACTCTACGAAAAATGGCTTCTTAAAAGATTAAAACCTACGATAGAAAAAAAGGACCTGATTCCCTCCCATCAATTTGGTTTTAGAGAAAAACACTCAACGATCGACCAGGTGTATAGAATCACAGACATAATTGAAAAGTCTTTAGAGGAAAAGAAAGTCTGCTCCACCGTCTTCCTAGACGTGGCCCAGGCTTTTGATAAAGTCTGGCATGAGGGCCTTAACCACAAGTTAAATTTGTTACTACCACGTCAGTATTCAGAACTCTTAAAATCCTATTTATCAAACAGATATTTCAGAATAAAACAGGAAGATGTATATTCTGATCTAAGAGAAATTAAGGCAGGAGTATCCCAAGGTAGTGAACTAGGTCCAGTACTCTACTTACTGTATACCAGTGATATTCCTAACCTTGAGCACGATACTATTGCAACATTTGCTGATGATACTGCCATTCTGGCTGTTGGAAAAGACCATGAAGAAGCTAACCGAAAATTACAAAGATCTGTAGACCAGATTAACACCGGACTAAAAAATGGCGTATTAAGAATAAATAACGCTCAGATTCCCTATGCTAATACAGCAAAATATCTTGGAATGACACTCGACGCTAGACTTCGCTGGAAAATCCACATTAAAAAGAAACGTGAAGTGCTTGGTATAAAATATAAAAAGATGTATTGGTTATTAGGAAGAAACTCCAAGTTGTCCACACATAACAAACTGCTCCTCTACAAGCAGATATTGAAACCCGTTTGGACGTATGGTAGCCAGCTTTGGGGCTGCGCCAGTAAAAGTAACATTCAAGTTATCCAACGTTTTCAAAATAAAGTATTAAGGAACATCGTCGATGCACCCTGGTACTGTCGCAACAGTGATCTTCATAGGGACCTGGAAGTAGAAACTGTTGACAAGACTATATCTAAATCTGCCAGCAGCCATGAACAACGGCTGCTCCAACATGGGAACGTTGAGGTCATCCAGCTCCTCGATAATACCAATTTAGTAAGAAGACTCAAGAGGACCAAACCTTTTGAACTAGTTCAGTGACAGTGCTAGTTACAAACAGAATATTGTGCGGATTTGTGTTACACGTTACCGGTAGTGTTACTAAAATTACCAGACCCTAAGGTACACTAGTGAGTAGGACCGTAGTATTTAAGAATTCTAGTTAAGTTAGGTTAGAACAAAATTGCTTATTGATCTTCATGATCAGATTGTAATTATAGAAAACATTCCTACAGAGTGTTTTGCTACGAAAAAAAAAATAATTAAACCTAGCAATTAAGTATGTCAATTCAATCAACAACTCAATAGTTAACACAAGTGTTGAATACGAGTAAATATTTTTTTATAGCAAATTAAAAGTCCCATTGATTATAAACTCGTTAATACAGAAAAACAAAATGAAAAGTTGGTAGGTATATCAATACAAAAGATACGTCAAAATGTACCTTCGTATTAGATTGAGTAATAAATGAAAAATGATCACAGATTAAAGACTTACAGATATTAAGCTCCGCCCATTTCCTTAGATGTTTCGATTGCCGCTTTCTGTGAACCTGGACCTTTACATTAGAGTGCACCCATGTTGCCAGTTCTGAAAGAAACATCCCGGATACAGTGTTGCCTTTCATGTAACGTATAAAGGAGGAGGTATAACTTAATTTAAATATTTAATAAGATACTACTTAATTTAAATGTTTTTAAATAATTTCTGGTAAAACATTTTCTTCGTTCTCGTGAGGATTACCAACATCTTCAACACACTCTAAAACACTGGTGTTTGGATATATGACCACTGCTTGATGTCGGGCATAACTTAAAAACCCATCAACACTGCAAATGTGGCAGCACATACCATACCTACTATCCCCGCGGAAGAAAATGTATTACCAGAAATTATTTAAAATATTTAACATGTATATTAAGTTTTACATACCCTATTATTGTTATTTTTCAATTTACCCCTGTAGGTAGGTATATAAAATTATTTACGTTTTATTCTAGAATAATTAAAAAATATTTGCAAGTTGAGGTTGAACTTCGTCACTTTTTTGTTAGGAGTATGGAAATAAATAGTATTAATAATATACTTATGAGTACCCCCTGTACATAAAAAATCAGCAGGTGACATCCTATACCAAGATAATATTGAATTGTTTGTATTTTTTTTTTTTAAATAAAATGCCATCCTTTATAATATTTTTCGTTTAATTCCTGTTTTTCAAATTAATAATTTTTATGAGTACCCCTGTACATAAAAATCAGCACATGACATCCGACACAGCCTACCAAGATCAAATTAACTTGCTTGTATTACTTTTTTAAAGAAAATATCAAACTTTATAGTATTTTTCATTTAATTCGTGTTTTTCAAGATACCCCATACCCGCCACTGTACGGAAACTAATCATAGGATCTCTTTGGGCCCATGGGACATTTTGATCAGAACGTCTATATACATTATACTAAAATTTTATCAAATTCGTACATTGTTGGAGATCCCAGAAAAAATGTTCAATCGTATCAAACCGGCAACACGGCGCGATTATGAAATAACCAAAATCATATCTGACCTTACGATCAAACCGCCAACGCTACGAGTCACGCAGGTATCCGGACGTTTAATAGTATATTCTGTAACAAGGTTGGAATGAGAATTCGACACGAGTGGAGGATTCCGAACGCGAGCGAATGCGAGCGTGAGGAACCACGAGTGTCGGATTTTCATTCCAACAGAGTAACACACTGTACTTTCTCCACGGACACAGAAAGTAGAAATTAAATATAGTAAAATGAAACCTCAATCTCTCAACATTGTGTAGGTAGTATTTTTATATTCAAGCTTGGATTTTTGCGGTAGCAAATTTTGAGTTATATTATCGGCAATTTTTTTATTTCTGGAGGAGTATTTTCAAATTCTACATCTGAATCGTTTGATTATCTTCTCCTTTTTAATAAATTAAAAGTTTTTACAAACCAATATTAAGACCACGTCAACTAATACTGACAGTTAATTTGACATTCATGGCAAACCTTATTTTTGTAAACAATCACGGAATACAGATTCTAGAGATAGAATGTAATACATATAAAATACATAGGGTAAACAGTCCAATTATTGGCACTTTAAGGTTGGCGTACGGATTAAAAGAAGATTAATGTATTATTACTTCAGAATCAGAGCCAATGTGCTTTTAGTTGGATATAATAACCTTCACAGAGTGTGAAATAAATTAAAAAAACGAAAATCGTTGCTTAATTATTGTGATATTAACGAATTAAGTGAAATAGGTCTAATTCCCAATCATTGGCACCTTCGACCCAATTATTGGCATACCTCTCATACCAGTCATTGGCACCCTTTTTCTCATACAAAAGATAGATAAAAAGTTGTTTTTTAAAATATTGCACAGCTGTGAATTATTTCGTATATGATGAACACTTTTTACTTACCAAAGACAAATAAAAATTAAATTGTTTAAAATATTGCACACCCTTTAGAAACTTTTTCATATTAGAAGTACATGATTTACACGGTATTTTCTACTACATTTCTGACATTGAATTTCTGCTAATTTATTTATTAGTATTAGCATTACAATGGACGTCGTATATATGTTATTTGTGCATATAAAACAAATACATTTTTTAACCAGAATATTATTTCTGCGAACAGGATTTTTGATGATTAACCCTGTATTGACTGGAATTCATTGAGAGTTGACTGATTCTAAATTTGGACCAGTAAATTTTCAAAAATTGACTGGAAATCATTGAGAATTGACTGATTCGAATTTAGAAAGACTATATAGTGCTAGTTGATTTTAGACTATCTGTGTTTGCGCGCAAAAATTCTAGGGTGGATGAGCTGAAAGAAGAAAAAATGGAAACTGATTATGAGGTTGTGTGGGATAAAAGGTAATCCAAATTTTTTGTTAATTGAAATGTTTTGGATAATTTCTTCAAAATATTGTCTTACACATTTATTTTTTGCTTTCATTTTTGGCATCTAAAATTGAGATGTACCTACCTAAATAATTCATTTATGTTTTTGTTATTTGTACATAAATGCTATAGTTACTAAATAGGTAATAATAACTTTAATTTAGATTTAAACAAACATGAATGTATTTATAAAATCAGGGTGCTAACAAATTTCTCCCTATATTCTGTTATATAAACTAATAATTGGCACCCATGTTAAAAATTGAAATATATCACAATTATCGTGCCAATAGTTGGCACCCCCTAATTTACTTAAAATATTACATTTTCCAAACAATAATTACTCCTTACTTAATAGTAACTATATATGGACACAACAAAATAGATTTAAAATATTAATTATGTAATTCACAATTTAAAAAAAGATGTTTAAAAACATCAGTGCGTTTAAACGGATTAGAAGAAGTTCCGAATTTTTTAACAGCCATATATTTCAATGTATTTTACTAAATAAGCTGCTCTAATATTCGGTATACTTATTTGACGATAAATTACCATTTTTATAATGTTTCAGCAATAAATTTCCTCTATAAAATTAGTGCCAATAATTGGTACCTATACAGATACCTTGTAACTAACCATTGGCACCCATGTCAATAAAATAAATCTATTATAATTTGCTTGCCAATAGTTGGCACCCCATTAATTTATTACCATTGTAACGTTTTCCCGCCAATAACCTCTCTTTATTTCGTAATAAACTTAGTAAATCAAATATATACTAATACAATAACATATAGTTTGGAAATATGTTGATAGGACCATTATCATAATAAGCTGTTTCTTATGGTTTACATAAAAACTTACCGTTTTCAGTTGGACCGGTGTTAACATCGGTCACTACATGTAAACTTAACAATGCAACTCAAGTTCAACAAATGCACTTATTGAACAGAGTTGCCAGTTTTACTCTAACGTTCAGATTGCGAAGAAATGTGTGCCTAGAATCTATTAATTTCAATTATTTGTGTCTAGGTGCCAATATTAGGACGGGTAACAACCATTGGTCACTTTACCCTAAGAGACAAAAGTTTCAGGATTTTCTTTCAATCTCAATAGCGAGAATGTTTCTTTTCTGTTATTATAAGTGGTTTCAGAATAACTACATTCAGTAGTGGCCGTGGAGAAAAACTTTTTTATATTTTGCATCTATAATATTTTACATTATGATACGCATTTGAGAACTCTAATGTTTCATTAGAGTACGCAACTTTACGCAACTTTTTGTATTATACGGTTGGTAATATGAATCAACAAATGACATGAATTGACATTTGTCTATTGAAATTAAATTTGAAATCTGTCAAATCCTAAAAATTCTACAATAATGCTACCAACTCATTTTTTTTAAAGCAAACTTCTCTATAATATGCAAAGTATAAATTTATTAAAACATTAATAAAATGGCAAAATATAAAAAGTATTATAAGCAACTTGTTTCTTATGGCTGTTATGACACTCGTCCTTTAAAAAACTCACCGCTGCGCGATTCGTTTTTTAAACTTGGATTCATGTCATAACCGAATGCTATATGAAATGCGTTGCTTAATGTACTATTAAATTTAAATTTTTAGTATTTATTAGTATTACGAAAAAAAAGTTCTGCGTCACTTCGAAATCCATAATCAAGCTTTAAAATTGTAAAATACACAAATTTCCAATATATTTGCATTGGTTTATATGGATTATTTATTAAATAAGTGCAATGATTTATACTTTTTGTCAATTCATATTTTGATTTATATGTATATTGGTTTTTAAAAGTATTTTACAAATTCCTGATATATTATTAATAAGTGATGCAGAACTTTTTTATCAAGAATAACTTAGGTACACACTGTATATTAATAATTTAATTAATTTATTATGTAATGTTTTTGTTTGGCTTATTGCTTAATTTTACACTTTTGATTCGGCAACACTGCTGCTGACATCCTTCAAAGTGGGTTTTAAATTGGCGTGCAACTCTATCTCTGTCTAATTTCGTTTGTCTTGTCTCACCTTCCTACCTGTAAGTCTCTAATCTGTGGTACAGATGCAGAGTCTACAACCACTTTTGTTGAAAAGTCAGTGATTACCTACAGAACGGCAATACCGCGACACAATCGGAATAACGGAAATGATGATTGACATTGACAGTTAAACTAGTTTAATCGCGCATGCGCATACAAATTTCTTATCAGGAAAACAGCTTTCTTTCGCCTCTTATTAGATGGTGTACTCTGTGATAAAAAATTACTAAAGACACAGATCACTGGATAATCTCACAAAAATATGACTTTTGGGCAGAGAAATATATTTTAAAATAGGGAAGAATCACGGAGTGGGCGACATCTATCATTGATCATTTGAATGACTGGAGGGGTGAACAATAAACTTTGTTTGCATCGGCGTAATGTGAAGTTCGAATTTATTTTAAGTTATTTGTGCATTGTGGAAGGTGTTTTGTGAATAATTATTGTGAATAAACCATACAACGAACGACCTAAAAATGCAGAGGATTATAAAAGGCGATATGGAGATAAGATCACGAAAAATGTGCTGTGTTCCACAATGCTCTACATATAGCAATTCGTCATATATTTCCTTTGAACCCCAAAGAAATCAAGAAATGGAAGATAATCTTGAAGACAGGAAAACCTATATCAAAGTATATGTTTGTTTGCAGCAAGCACTTTGTGAAAGACTTCCAAATATAATTTTCAATTCTCTTATCATTTGCTATCACGTTCTTTGAATTTATTTGTAATTTTACAATACAGAGACTTAAACAACACAGAGAAAGCGTTTGAAAAATGGATCTCTAGGAAGCCAGAATCTTCCAGTGCTCAAACACTAAGGAATTAAGAAAGAAGTAACCAAAGTAGGTGAGACAGAACTCAGAAAATAATAACTTTCATTAAATCATATTTAATTCATTTCAGGCTTAGGCAGAAATCAAATGAAAATGAAATGCAGGCCAAACAACATGGAGATGAGCAAGTGGGGGTAGAATTATCAAGTGAACATGATGAAAGATGTACTCTAAATTTATTATTATTATAAAAAAAACGTATTTTTGGTTAGCCAATTATTTATTTAAACAATAAACATATATCATCTTATTGAAATATTTTTTCTTTACCCCATTTTTGTCAAATCTGTGCAACTCGATGGTTCCAACATCTCAAATCTAAAACATGAAAGTGACAAGTGAACAGGAAATGCAGTTTGAAAATAATATTATCTTCAATAATTACTAACCTGTTGACATATATCATTGTAGCAATGATATGTTTGCAATATCCCCCTAATGATTAGGGCCTAATCCTGCTTTATGGTGATTTCATGAGGGAATTGTAAAATTGTTCATATTAGTTTGATGATTTTCTCATTGGAGCCGTCAGTTCCACATAAAATGATGTGACAAGCCTTAAAATCCTCTTCACCTTCCTTATTTGCCTAACACGTTTACCCACATAATCCAGAAGTATCATAAAAATCCAATGACAGTAACTCTAAAACCAACTGAAATTCGAAAATCAACCTTCAATCCAATTGTACAATGAATAAAAATAAACTTAAATCTCTGAGAATACTAAAAAACAACTCTTATAAAAACTGTGACTTTTAAAGTGATCAAATGACAGAATATTTGTTGTTCACCCCTCAATCCGACATTATGTAATTCGCAGCGCCATCTGCCGGTTCATGATTTTTCCCCATTTAAGATGTCAAAATCTGTTGCCAAACATATTTTTGCGACGTTTCTGGGAACGACTTTTTTTTTAATTTTTTCAAGTTTTTTCTTTTTCATAAAGCATTAAAATCACTATACCAACCAAAAAGGTGAAGTCATGCGCTGAGTAAATATTTAAAAACAAACAGTGCTATTAACCAAAACAATATAAAAGAAACGTAACCCCAAAACCTTTTATATCAAATAAAAATAAAAGAAGTAGCTTATGGTCCCTAATGCTTGTTATTTTAAAATGTTAAACGAAAATAAGCAGAACATGTGTCTCCACGCTTGCAAGTTCCACTGAAAGCAAAATGTAAATAAAGCCTTTTTCACATTCTGGTGACCACATTCGACAGTTGATTCCTTTTTATGGTAGAGTTAAATAGAGTTTACGTTAAATCCCAATGGCAAACAACATACAAAGAAAATTTCCAGTAAACTAAATATTCAGAAAATATTTGTAAAAATAAAAATGTGTTTGAATACCATTGTGGCAGAAATTTCATTTTTAAAATGGAAGGCTACATAAGTTATTTTAAAGTAAACATAATTTTTTATCGAGGGCTGTTTAATAAGTCGGTAATAAATATCATTAAACTACGCAAATGTGCCACCATATATTACTAAAATTGATAAATGCATCTTAGAGTGAGTTTTGACAACTTTACAAGGCAACAAATTCTCAAATTGCATTGGGGGTTGCAAATCCAATTTGCATTGAGGGTTGCAAAGTTTTTTGACCGAATCTAGTCAAGATGTCACTCTCTTCTTCGTATCCCCTTAGGGGAAAAATACAATCTAAGCCAATACAAATTAAATTTTGAATATCACAGATTCAAAAAACTTCAAAAAAATCGTTTTTGCTTAATTTAAATAGGATGAGGTGATCACGACGCGACGAGAAAGAGAAAGATATGTTCTTAGCTTGATTCCGAAAATTGAATTAAATAAAATTTACGCTCCTGTGAGACGAAATGCCATTGTCGTCGCTCGCAGTTATTTCTGGGTCTTATAGTACCCAATACAAATTTATTTAGCAGTTTTTTCGGTAAGAATATTTCTCTTTGGTGGTAATTTATCGTAGGCTTTTCATTCCCAGTTATTTTTAAACAATAAACCAAAGTCATTCGGACTTACAACAAGCAACCAAACATCTAAAATGTTTTCGTTACCTAATGCAAAAATTTTAATTAAGAAACTACAAATTTATGGCGTACGGGGTTCTCCTTTGCAATGGTTTAAAACTTACCTAGAAAATAGAAATCAGTAGGTGCGTGCTAATGGTGAGGAATCATCAAATCTGCTAATTAGCAGTGGAGTACCTCAAGGTTAATTATTAGGTCCAATTTTATTTTTATTATTCATCAACGATATCACAGACTTAAAAATAAGTGGAAGAATAACGTTATTTGCCGATAACACGAGTGTAACCTAAAGTAGTTCTGATATACAGACATTACAATCTAGCAAAAACAAAGATCTAGTAACTATTAAGTCCTGGTTTGACTCGAATGGGCTTTGTTTCAAAACCAGTAAAACCGTAGAAATGTCTTACAGGTACTTTACAGCCTATAACTCTAAGCAATAATCCGATTCTAACGGTGAACTCAATTAAGTTTTTAGGTCTTTATATAGACAAATTCCTAAAATGGTCCACTCATTCCTTTGCAAAAAATTATCTTCTGCATATTTTGCCATTAAAACTGTTTCTGAAGACCTAACCCCTACTACTGCATCAAAGACCTACTTTTCCTCATTCGAATCTCACATTCGCTATGGTTTGCCGTTCTTATAGCTTATACCACTTCGAATCTATTTTCAAATTACAAAAAAGAGCAATTCGTTATGTATTTGGTTTAAGTGGCAGGACACACTGTGAAAATTACTTTAAAAATTTCAAAATTCGAATCCTTCCTGCTCTATTTATCTTTGAATCCATCTGCTTAGTTTTCGAGCACATTCAAAAGTTATCGGAAAGGCCAACTTACAGATATCCTACAAGAAACTGAGATACTGATGTTTATTTAACTATTCCCGTCTCTGGGCTAATAAAAAATTCTATTTTCTACAATGCCAAAAAATTGTATAATAATCTCCCGATACAGTTAAAATCTATTAATTTATTTGATAAGTTCAGAAGATCTAATAGGGCTTTTCTTCAAGAAAGACCATTTTACACAGTGGCAGAATTCTACAACGTTCCTTAAACTTTTGGGTTGCAGTATATAGAAGTAATAATTAAATTAAGTTAAATTGGAAATTTTAATTTAAACTTTAAGTTATAGTGACGGATATTGCATATCCAATGCAATTGTTATTCATATTTTGTTTGTGTTTTGTTTTGTCTAGTAATTTATTTTTATTATGATTAGTTTTAATTTTCGCTTTTCTATAAATTTTTTGTAATTTTTCTTTTCTCTCTCTCTAATTAAGCTTTACATCGAATGACCAGCAACAAGCGACAGCTAGTGCAAACCAAAAAATACAGTCCACTTAATAATTTACTACCTCAAAATTGGTTAGTTAAGGAATTATCCCAATACTCTCAACAATAGATATGATTATAAAAGCTGAGTTGGTTCTTTTCTGTCAGTATAGATTAATTCATTCTTTGTCATTTCTCTTATACGTTCATTTATAATTCACCCGTACTTAGTTTTCCCTACATTTTGCCATGATATATTTTTGTAGCTTTTTGACTCCTTCTTTGGATTTCTACTTTATTTCGGCATTATTTATACATCAAAGATGCTATTGCTATTTATATTTTCTCCTAATTATACGTTGTGTTTCTCTCTTCTTCTTCTTTTCTTTCTTCGTTGAATGTCATAATCTTAATTTTTTTAGTATTCATTATCATTTAAAAGTTGTCTATTCCTTTTTCTCGTATATTTATCAATTGTTTTATATTTTTTCGTAAGATGTCACAAAGAAAATTATGCCTTACGAGTGACCCTTGTAACGAAGATTGCTCGGGCGCCAGATTTATAATGTGGTTTTCTCCACAACCCTTAGAAACGGCGTCTTAGGGGCACAGGTAGCTTCAGATGACGATAGGATATTCTCCATTCTCTTGTTGATCTCAGACTAATTTATTTTAACTTATTATCTAATTTTTAAAAGTTAAGGCTCATTCAGACGGCGACACCAATGTCGCGACATTCACAGCCACGGCAGTAATGATCTATATCGTGTTGTTTTCTCTAATAGCCATTTTTTAAAAGTTATAATTTAAATTAAAAATCTATAATATGGCTGGCACGTTCGATATTTTAGATTTCCTTGAAATTTATCAACAATTTCCCTGTTTAAAGCAAATCCAGAATATGCCAAGAAAATGGCAAAAGTATTTCGAATACCTACTCTACTTGTTATTCCTGAAATAAAGAATTAAAAACTCCCAACAAGCTCCTACGCCTTATCCTTTCTCTCATCCATTTTCGCTTTTGTTTACCTATCTAGAAGATCTTCCATTTAAAATAAAATTGAATTTAATTTAAAATTTGTTTAATTACAGGTTATAAAAAATACAAAAAAACGAATTATCAACTTTTCTATAATTCTTTAATATTATTATTTTTGATGAACACCTCATGACATTCAGAGTCATGACGGCAAGTGTCATGCAATGTCGCACCTCTCAATGCCACGACATTGATGTCGCAGTCTGAACGAACCTTTACTTATTATGTCACTACTGGCATATACTAGAATCAGTTTTCTCCACGGCCACTACTGAATGTAGTTATTCTGAAACCACTTATAATAACAGAAAAGAAACATTCTCGCTCTTGAGATTGAAAGAAAATTCTGAAACATTTGGCTCTTATGTATTTTATATGTATTACATTCTATCACTAGAGATAGAATCTGTATTCCGTGATTGTTTACAAAAATAAGGTTTGCCGTGAATGTCAAATTGATTCTCAGTATTAGTTGACGTGGTCTTAATATTGGTTTGTAAAAACTTTTCATTTATTAAAAAGGAGAAGAAAATCAAACGATTCAGATGAAGAATTTGAAAATACTCCTCCAGAAATAAAAAAATATGTCGATAATATAACTCAAAATTTGCTACCGCAAAAATCCAAGCTTGAATATAGAAAATACTACCTACTCATTGTTGAGAGATTGAGGTTTCATTTTACTATATTTAATTTCTACTTTCTGTGGCCGTGGAGAAAGTACAGTCTGTTACTCTGTTGGAATGAAAATCCGACACTCGTGGTTCCTCCACTCGTGTCGAATTCTCATTCCAACTTTGTTACAGAATATACTATTCTCCACGGCCACTACTGAATGTAGTTATTCTGAAATCACTTATAATAACACAAGAGAAACAATCTCGCTCTTGAGATTGAAAGAAAATTCTGAAACACTTGTCTCTTATGTATTTTATACGTATTTCATTCTTAGTCTAGAGACAGAATGTTCATTCCGTAATTGTTTAAAAAATAAGGTTTATCATGAATGTCAAATTAACTATCAGTATTAGTTGACGTGGTCTTAATATTGGTTAGTAAAAACTTTTAATTTATTAAAGAGGAGTAGAAAATCAAACGATTCAGATGTAGAATTTGAAAATACTCCTCCAGAAATAAAATAATATGCGGATAACATAACTCAAAATGTGTTAATATTATTTTATATTTTGTGACTTTTATGCTTCGTATTTCCGCCTTGTGGAATGGTCTTTTACTGTTACCTAATAATTTATTTTTATGTCCTCAATTTCGTCCTACTGTCATTTTAGTTTTATTTGATATTCCCATTTTCTTCTTCTACTCCAGTGTCTCATTATTTATAATTCAACCTGTAAAAAAATATTTTTTTACACAAAAGATGACTATTTAAAAAATCTAAGTTTTTGTCGGATATGTACAAAGTGAATTCCCTTCCGGCTTAAACAAATCGTTTTATCTATTTTACCATCTCTATTCAAATTTTTCTTGTCATTTAGATTAGCGGAGACGTCCTGAGCTCACACATCAAACTTTCATGAAATGTAAACAGTACACAGCCAGGAAAAATGCTCGGAGATTTTCGTTTACAATTTTCATGTTGGCTATTTTCTTTTCGAGGCAAACCTCTTCTAATTCAGTCCGGAAGGTAAACTCTAACATGGCTTTCAATCCACCCTGAATAGCTTCTCAATATTTGATTATCTCTAAGGAAAACGAAGGAAGAGGGGAACACGGTTTTGTTGAGAAAGAGTTGAAAGGTTTGAAGATGGAAAGTGAAAGTTTCACTTTATTCGTATTATTGTGTGCGATGGAGTCTCGTTCTCTGAAATAAAGTTTGAGTACTTTATACAGACCAAGAACCGTGTCCATTTTAAAAATTATGATAATATGAAAGAGAAGAGAGATGAGAGGGAGCGCTAGGCTCCTCACCTGGCATCTAATTTCATGGCTCCTGAGCCACCGCACCCGCTTTTATAAATATTTCACGCGCACTCTGCAGGCTCTAATATAGATAGAGCTTTGGGGTAAAAAAATCTTGAAAAAGACTTGATTGCCCTTGAAAATTAGCCGGGACCGAAGTCACTAACCCTATCCCTCCGCTGCAATGCAGTTCCGCCTAGTGAGGTCGTACCCTTAATCTAACTTTCGACTTCATTCGATTAGTTCTAGAAAAGAAGAAATTTTAGAAGCATTTAAATTCAAAGCTTTTATATATCAACTATTTATCAATTTTTTATCAATTTTTTATCAATTTTTTTTACAAAGAGCTAACCGTAACTTATATTTTAATTTCACTTTTCTTGTACACCTTAATAAATCGCCCAAATAAATCAACGTCATTAATGTAAGTGAAATTATAATCTTCCACTAGCCATACTTACCCCACATCATCACAATCTGATGAATGCATCAAACGAGATGGCCCTGGGAGTCAATATATAGTGGAAGATTAAGTGTTTACTGGACTACACCACGGCGGTTTACACGAGAAACTTATTGATCATCCTCCTATGTGATTACTTAATGATACATCAGCAAAACTGAATGTTCCCTACGTCGTAATTTATCATGAAATTCTGGAATATTGAGAGGAACTAATAGAGGCGTGTCTGAATTTGTACGGAATAATAATGAGGATGGAATAAGGGAGTTACAAACGGTAAAGACTTTTTTGGTGATTTGAAATGAGCATGTCACTTCATTCGTTCTAGACGCTGGCATTCCAAGCAATTTAGATTCTGAATAATCGAATTCTTACTTGTACAGGGTTTTTTAAAATGTTACATGTAAATTTATGTAGAAGAGTCTTTTCGTAAAATTATGAAAAACAAACAAAATGCGTTTTTACGTAAAAAATAATAAGCTCTCATTTTTAAAGACAAAAGATGCCTATATTACAAATTTCTCACAAGAGAATACTGAAATTTTTTATTCGCCATCAGATTCTCTTTGATTTGCTGAGCTAGCGCACGCGCTTTTAAAAATATTTCACGCGCACCTGCAGCCCCTAATATAGTTAGAGCTTTGTGGTAACAAACCTTAAAAGAGAAGAGAAAAAAAATTACTTGTTATAAACCGAAACGTCAATATCTCAACAAGTTTCTCTCTCATTATGGCGGACCGATACCACTTTTGGTTCTCGACGACCTTACCAATGTTGTCAAAGTTTCTGAAACTAATTGGATTCCAAAAACTATCAGATGGGTTCAGGGAAATTTAAAAATTAAAGAAAATGATAATAATTTATTTAGTATTGTTAGTTATTGTTTCTTTGTCGAATCTACTCTAAACTTCCTTATTAAAACTTGTCCTGGAAAACGGTTAACATTTTAAAATATATATTTTACAAAAGTTGCGTTGAAATTGAATAAGAAATCTGTTAAAAATTATGGATGATTTTTTCTGTCTTTAATCTATTGAAAACTATTTCGTCCAAAAAAAACGAATCACCAATGTTCAGAACAAGATTTAAAATTATAGCTAATTTATCAACAAAAATTAACAAATAATATTCAAATTTAAGTCCTTATATCTCAATAAGGACTGGATCCAGATATTTAAAGAGAAATTTATTTCTCTACTTTATATTAAACTTAAACCTTGAACACTCTATCAGATATTTAATAAGCTTAAAAAAGAGTATAGTAGTGTTAAAATAGTGACCGTAGTGTTTATTGAGTAAGACCAAAATGACAGTCTGGATTTGTAATGTAAGATGGGGCAAACAATGGATTGTAAACCCACTAAAAGCACGAACAACGGAAAAGAAAGTTGTCGAGTCAGAAGTTCGACAAATCTCCATGGACCGTACATAAAACGATTCTTTATTATCATACTCAAAGATGAATGATACAGTCGTAAACCTTTTTGAAGATTACTTTGATATAATTTCTTGTAGAGTTCAGAAATGTTAGCATGCATTTTATTATGAATGTCATGATCGGACAGCCTTTGTAAAATAAAAACATATTTATACACTAAAAGTCGAAACCTCAAAAATTTAAATCATTTTAATATAAAAAGTAGTTTTATTATCAATAAAGAAGAGTATATAAAAAAAATAGTCACTACAAAAATTATTGTTATAAATTGCATTAATTTATTTTGCGCAACAGCTTACAAAGATGGTCTATGCAATTGTTTTTGGCATAACCAAATAAGCCTTGTTTGGATTCGTAAAGTGGATTGTAATATTTATAGGATATCACCTCGTCTCTCCCAGGAATGAAGCGCACATGTTACTTTATATTAACACTTTAATAAAGAACATTATTTAAAAAATGTAACAAAGAACAACAATACATCAAGTTGTTTTATTATAACATTAAAACAACCGCTCAGAACATGAATGAGTTAAAAATACATCTTATAATGACGGAGCACATGAACGGTCAATAGATGAACACATACTGAATTTAATGTTGCTGTACCAGGAAGCAGATAATAATTTGTCAGAGAATATGGGCATAAACAATCCCGAAACAAGAAGCTTCTCTCTCTGTATCTGTAGAGTAGGGAGGGTGAGTTAGTCCCACAGCACTTAGGCCACATTTGACCCATTGTACATTCTCCCGAGGAGTTGTCCTCCTAGGTCATCGTACATCCTGTCCTTTCCAAGAAAGTGGACAAGTCACTAGGAGACATCACCTAACACGAACTCTCATTGTCGATAACGCCGAGCAATCGCATAGGACATGATTGACCGTTTCGTCTTCCTGTTCACACATCCTGCATAAAGGTGTGTCCACTAGCCCCATTGTATGGAGGTGTTTCCTTAGTTGATAATGTCCAGTCATTAATCCTATTACTAGACGCTGGCAAAACTGCATCCCTTGATTTCATCCCATCTCTTTAGAGGTTGAGCATGGGTGTAACGTTTAGCTAGTTCTGCAATTGCCGAAGTCGTCAAGCCGTAGGTGTCGCTGGGTCCTAAAAGTCTTAGTCCAGCCCCTTCCCTCGCTAAGGAATCGGCAATGCGGTTACCTTTACTCCTGTCGTGCCCTTTAACCCACCTCAGGTTAATGTTGTTATCTACCGAGGCGTTAGCTAAAGCTTGATGGCACTATAATACTAGCCCTGATGTAACACGCTGTCTATTCAAGGCTAGTAGAGCTTGTCTGCTGTAAGTGCAGATTATTATATTTTTACCAGAAATTCCTTTTCTGGTTAGTACTTTTGTGGCAATTGAGAGTTCTGAAACAAGAGCCTTATTCGAAGGACAGCTTGTAAAAAATACGTTGCATTTTAAGTGTGCTCGCGATGGGAGGTTGAAACATACTAAAAAAATATTTGCTAATTTTGTCTCATAGCGACTAACAAATCTGGTTTTTTCTAGATTATTCCCGCCTCCTTATGATGCTTAATAGTTGATTGGTCGATTTACGCGGGCTTTTGTATACGTGCTAAAATGCACACATGCAGACGATGAGAGCTAATCTTTTGTCTCTTTCACGGGTTCAGTTTTATTTGATTAGTTGTTTTCGCTAATTTTGTATCCAGTGGTGTGGTTATTTAATATAAATGCAATGAATATGTTTGATTTTGAACAAAAATTAAACAATTGCGTTTATACTTTTTTTAGACGTGTTAAAAAATGTTTTATTTATAAATTGATTATCCATACTTAAATAATTATTATTTTAATTTTTTTTTATTTAATATTTGCTTATTTATAATCTACTCAATTATGCTAGAGTAATAAGTAAATGTGATGACACTTAGCTTGAGATGGGAACCGTTTACTGACGATGCTCCAACGAATTATCTTCTAAGGTCTTCTGGCTAACTTCTTTTCAGTCTTCTTCTTACCAGTGGTTCTTGGTTTAGTGCGTTGATGAGTTCATTGTAGTGTCCTACGTTGCGTACTTTGTATCTGGTGGCGTGTGTTTGTATGAATTCGGATACCATTAGGATCTTCAAGTCATTGTGTAGGGTATGGTTTGATATGAACCATGGTGCATTAGCTATCATACGAATAATTTTGGACCTGACTGTCTGGAGTATCTTTGTGTTTGAGGGCTTGCTACATTCCGAGAGTTTAAGTCCGTATGTCCAAATTGGCCTTAATATGGCTTTATAGATAAGAATTTTATTTTCTAGTGACAGCTGAGACGTTCTTCAAAAAAGCCAGTACATTTGCATGATTTTTAGGTTTAATTGATTCTTTTTTGTTAGTATGTGGGTCTTCCACATAAAGTTTTTATCCAAGTGTAGACCGAGATGTTTTACTACTTCTTTCTGTGGTATAGGTGAGTTGTTTATAGAAACATAGGGACAAACGTTGTGTCGAGTGGTGAATGTAATTTATGACGATTTAGCAGCATTCACTTTGATTCTCCATTTCTTTTGCCCGTTTTGTAGTAGGTTTAAATGGTTTTGTAGGTTTTTGGAGGCCTGTTGTGGGTTTGTGTTCGATGTCAAAATTGCTGTATCATCCGCGAATGTTGCATTGTGGTATGATCTGTTACCGGTAGGTCTGCAGTGTAGATAAGATGGCTCCAGAACGCTGCCTTGTGGTACTCCTGATTTTATAGGGAAGTAAGAGGTCAGTGTCATCGAGTTTTACTTGAAAGTACCTGTCTTGTAGGTATGACTTTAATATGAGATATACTTGGTCAGGGAGATTTGTTTTTAGCTTGTAAAGAAGTCCATCATGTCATACTTTATTCAAAGCTTTCTTCTGTGGGCATCGTTTCTTTCAATATGTTTAAGAGTAATCTTTCAAATATCTTTGATAATAGAGGCAGGAGACTTATCGGTCGGTAGGATGAGGTTTCAGTAGGATCTTTTCCAGGTTTATTAATCATAATGATTTGTGCCATTTTCCATTGGAGTGGAAAGTAACAAAGACAACGATTTTAGATGATAGTTAGTAGCACAGTTGCTTTCCTAGGAAGATGTTTTAGTATTTCTCCTACTATCACATCGTACCCAGGTGCCTTAAGGGGGTTGGTGGCATTTATTTCTGCGTATACTTCTCTTGACGAGAAAGCTTTCATGGGTAGTGACAGTTGACATGGAGCAGTGAGACATGATGTGACGTCAGTTTCATCGTTATCAAATGGATGGGCGGTATTTTAAAATTTTAACCGTAAAATTAAAAGAGCTGAATTACAAATTGCATCCAAATCCAATTTTGCTCATGGTCACACTTATCCAGTGTTGGATTCAAACGTTTGAGTCCAACACTGGAGACAAACGTTGGTAGCATCGTTTAGTGCCTTAATGTTGATATGATGTTATGTTGAGGGTTTACGATATTTTATGTAAAAGACGCAATTTCAATATTTAACTGCCTTTGTTGACTTCCAAAAATTCGAGTATTTTCAACGGAGAGGTACGTATGATACATCCTTTACACTAAGGATGAAACATACTAAAGGTTATTGAATGATCGATTTGTTCCCTATTTGCTGTAACTTTGTACATTTACCTATAAAACACCCTGTACAGAGTTAGAGTTAGATTTAGTTTCTCCACTCGGTCCTATATTATAGTAAATGCGGCATTGCACCAGCTTTCTGTAATTTCATACTGACTGCGGATGTAAACAGTTTGTCGGGACGGTAAAACGGACCGACGGGAAAATTCTGTTTTTGAACAAATTCCTTGAATTTGGTACAGAAGACTCTTTTGTTTATGTTGGTGTGTTTGTTCATTTAGATTATTTATTCTTAGAGTTGCCGGCAGTTTCTCTGTAAGATTTAAATTACCATCGAGTTAAATTTATAATTTGTGAACTTTTATGACAGTACAGAGGATTCTTCAAAAGTCGAAGAAAAAAATCAATATTTTGCTTACTAGTATCTAAGTTTGCTCTACACATAATTTTAAGTATATAAAAATGTAAATAAGTGGATATTTTTGTGACTGTTCAATAGTAGTTTAAGTAGATAAAATTCGTGGAAATCAGTCAATATAAAATAAATTAGTTTGATTTCTTCGTTTTAGGTCAAGCTTTCGAAAAGGTTTATTTTCTTTATCAAGACTAATAACATGAAATACGGAAAAAATTAAATACAAAAAGAAACTTCAGCGTTAAAATAATTTAAAATCACAAAATGACAGTTTACAAAAAAATCAGTATACAATTGAAACATACAGAGTGAGATTATAAAAAGTATAAGTATGTGTAAATATATATAAAAAAAATCAATTCAAGGAGGACGAGTTGAGAAATTTTCTTTATGTTTTTTTTAATAGAAATGTATATATTGTACTGAGGTCATTGATGTCTGTTCTTTTATTCATTGAATTTTGATTATAATGTATATGAACCATTTCAAGAAAGAGACGCTTATTGGGATTTCGTTAATTGTCGAGAATTTTGGCATTATTATAGTCAATCACATGATCTTTATCTATTACATGTTCAGCAAGGCGACAAGATCTCACATTCCTTCTGCAGTCACTTTTGTGAGAAGTTATTCTATCTTTAAACATTCTACTTGTTTGACCAATGTATACTTCATCACAACTGCTGCATGGGATTTCATAGATTATATTTGATTTATTTTTGAGTGGTATAGGTGTTTTTAATTTAGAATGTATTTGTGAAATAGTTTTCAAATTGGTTTTAGCCATTTTAATATTGTCTTCATTTTTAAACAAACGTATGAGTTTTGATGTCAAACCATCTATATGTGGTAAAGATTTAAAAATAGAAATTTGGTCAGTTTTTGGTGGACGGTTTGAATTTGAAACAGAAATAGAGGTACTAATTAGAATTTTATTCACTAAAGATTTGGGATATGAGTTTTCTAAAAGAATGTTCTGAAGTTCTTTTAGACACTCATCACTCAAAGATGGATGAGTGACCTTAACCCCTCTGTTTTTGAGGTTATTAAATAAATTTATTTTGATTTTCATGGAATGGTTTGAATGGAAATTTAGGAACCGATTACTATTAATTGGTTTTCTGTACCACCTAGTAATGATTTTATTATCATTAATAATAATAATAATAATAATAAACGTCTTTATTATTTTCAGTACAATATATACAATCTACACAATACAATAAAACAAAATTATCAATATAAACTGAAAATAAAAGGCGAAGTTCAATTTTTAAGGTGAAGACACCTCTAATAATTGTTCTTCCACTCAACATTATGGGTATCGCCAAATACCTTACAATATTAAAGAAAATGTATCCCTTGTTCTTATCAATGTTAATCATATATACTTTTGTGAAACTTATCGTTGATGATCAAGCAAAAATGTCTTATAAGCCACCTTAAATCTTTGAAAACTGTAACTTTTATATATGGAGGGAACTCCGTTAAAAATTGAGCATATTTGGTACGAATAACTACGTCTGAAGAATTCAAGTCTAAAACGCGGTGGAGAAAGAATACCTTTATGCCGGACATTTATATTGTGTACGTCAGTGCGATATATTATCTTTTTGTGTAGATATGACGGTGTTTTGTTAGTAATTATTTTATAAAACAGAACGGATGCAATTTTCACGAATTTTATGTGATAAGTGTTCTCTTCTACGAATACCGAATATTAGGCGTAAACAAGAATTTTGTACTTTTTGGATTTTCTGTCGATATATGGCGGATAAAAATGGCCCATAGAGTATATCGGAGTAGTTAAAAATTGACAATATTATAGTTTCACACAGAGTGGATTTTACACGTATTGGGAGATATTGTCTATTCGCATATAACAGTTTAAGAGTCATAAGCACGTTTTATTAGCTGATTTATGTGTTTCTCGAATTTCAACTCTGAATCTAAATACACACCAAGACTTTTAGCTTCGTTTACATTTTGCAGAGGTTCATCATCTATAAGAATTTGTACCCTGTCAGAAATTTGATCCCGTTTATTCTTCGTACCAAAAAAAATGACATGAGACTTGCTGCAATTAATATTAAGACAGTGATCATGCGCAGCTTTGACAAAAGACTTTAAATCCTTATTTATATTTAAACAAGCATCCCTAACAACACTGGGAGGATCAAAGCTGCAATAGAGTTGAGTGTCATCCGCGTATAAATGGATATTACAAAAATTAATAGTATTCACGAGATTAAAAGTATATATAGCAAATAACAAAGGTCCCAAAATGGAGCCTTGTGGGACTCCACACCGTAATTTAACATAATTAGAGCACTGTCCATCAATTAAGACTTTCTGCTGACGACCTAGGAGGTAAGATCCTAGTAGATCTGTAGCACCTCGTGAAAGCCCTATATAACCTAATATTGCAACTTATGACGTTATAACTTATGATTTAGGGTATCAAAAGCCCTACTAAAATCTAGCAATACCAAGACAGTACATTCCCCTTCATCTATAGATCTGACAACATCATCAATTATGTGAAGAAGAGCCGTTGTACAGCTATAATTTTTTCTTTTTCTTATTAGTTTTAAATCCAGGAATGGAACTGAATTATCAGTTTCTTTTTCAACAGTAAACTGAATATTTGGATCGAAACTGTTAAAAATATTTAAGGTTTCATCAATTTCAACATTCTTTTAGAAAACTCATAACTATCTCAAATCTTTAGTGAATAAAATTCTATTCAGTACCTCTATTTCTGTTTCAAATTCAAACCATCCACAACTGACCAAATTTCTATTTTTAAATCTTTACCACATATAGATGGTTTGACATCAAAACTCATACATTTGTTTAAAAATGAAGATAATATTAAAATAGCGAAAACCAATTTGAAAACTATTTCACAAATACATTCTAAATTGAAAACACCTATACCAGTCAAAAATAAATCAAATATAATCTATGAAATCCCATGCAGCAGCTGTGATGAAGTATACATTGGTCAAACAAGTAAAATGCTTAAAGATAGAATAACTTCTCACAAAAGTGACTGCAGAAGGAATGTGAGATCTTGTCGCCTTGCTGAACATGTAATAGATAAAGATCATGTGATTGACTATAATAATGCCAAAATTCTCGACAATGAACGAAATCTCAATAAGCGTCTCTTTGTTGAAATGGTTCATATAAATAACAATCAAAATTCAATGAATAAAAGAACAGACATCAGTGACCTTACACATTTCTATTAAAAAAACATAAAGAAAATTTCTCAACTCGTCCTCCTTGAATTAATTTTTTTTTTATATATTTACACATACTTATACTTTTTATATATGTTTCAATTATATACTGATTTTTTTGGAAACTGTCATTTTGCCATTTTAAATTATTTTAACACTGAAGTTTCTTTTTGTATTTAATTTTTTCCGTATTTCATGTTATTAGTCTTGACAAAGAAAATAAACGTTTTCGAAAGCTTGACCTAAAACGAAGAAATCAAACTAATTTATTTTATATTGACTGATTCCCACGAATTTTATCTACTTAAACTAAAAATGTAAAAATATTTTTTAATTAACTTAAAAGTCTTTCTGTTTGTGACCTTTCAGGGAATAATTTGTAAAAGGATATTGCACATGATTATTACGAAAATTACTTCACATTGAAAATATCAGAATAAAAACCTAGAAAAAAATTACGATACTATCCTGATTTATATTCATCCTTTTATCAATTAAAATATATTCATTAATTACTATTTAAGCATGTCAATTTATAATTAGTAGTTTCTTTTGTCGGCGACGGTGGTTCAGCGGACAAAGTCGGTTACATTTTAGTTCCCAGGTCTACACAATGAGGTTCTTAAATAAAAAATTTTCATTGCCTACTTCTGGGTATGATTTATAGCGTATCTAATATTAATTACTTTGACGCTGCAAAGATTTCCCACAATTATAAAGCAAATGCGCCATCAATCATAAGTAAGTCGCCCCAAAGCGCCACGGAAAATAATAATAATAATAGCCGTTTCTCCCCCATACAAGCTGCAGAACTTCTGGGGTTCACTCATAAGGGGGTGAATTGCAGGGCATGTTCACATTTTTTTGATTTTTCAAAGAGTAATTTTTTAATATACGATTAGAATTTTTGTTATTTATGTTAATCGAAAACATTCACATCGAATTTTGTAAATAAATAAAGGATTATCCTAATCTAAATGTGGTAAGAAAAAGAAAATGCCTCAAATTCTTCCACATACTAATATAATAAATTATATAGGGAGCTTGCACCATGTCTGAACTGAAAACAACTACTCCTATACAGGGTGACCCAAGACTATTCCCTCGTTCTCTTGTGCCTAAACGGTACAAGATATCAGTTTAATTTTTTGGTGAAATATGTAAATTGATAAGATCTATTTGTTTATATTATTTGCAATTATACAGAGTGATCCAGAAATTTGTAAGTCAACTTTATTCAACGTTCCCTATATCTATCTCTTACAAATTTTGAGAAAATCGTGATTTTAAGAAAAATATTATATTTAAACAAGAACTAAAAACATGGAAACCTCTTAGTTTAAGTAACACAAATTTATATCGATTTATTCTGACTTTTAGGGCTTTCATTTACACTATGTAGGATTTCGATATTTTGCACAGGGTGTTTAGGAAATGGATTCTAATTTTATATTTTTCAAACCGCAAAAACTCACTTAAATGGACGCACTGTATTTTTTTTATCCTATGTGAAATAACTTTTCGTTTTCTATAAAAAAACTATGAGTAATGTACGTGTATAAAATTTCTATTTTTTATTTACATTCTAGTAGACAATGATTTTTTTTATTGTTGTTGATAAATAGGTATGGGATCAAAATTTAATTAGAAATGAAACTAAAATCAAGACGTAAACATTTATGAAAAAAAATGCTATAGTAAATGTTCATTATGACGACTATTTTCCTCTGTGCATAACCGCACTCGTTTTTCAAAGAAAGAAATCCATGCTGGTTAAATCAAGAAATCTAGGTGGAAATTCATGTGGACCTGCCCTTTCAATCCATTTATTGGGTGACTGTCTATTTAAATAATTCCATCTTGTTTTAAAAATCGTAAAACTATTACGCCGTTCAAGTTTCCATCAAAAAAATATGGACCAAGTACATGGTTTCCTACAATTCCCCCAAATACATTGAGGCTCCACCGGTTTTGGCGGTCAACAGTGCGCTACAGGTGACGGTTTTCCGTATCATAATAATGTTACCAAGCCGTTGATGTGGAAAGTGGATTCGTCGGTAAATAAAACATATTTAAAGAATTCATCATCTTCCCCAACTTTTTCAAGACTCCACAAACAAAAGTCTAACCTCCGTTGAAAGTCTCGTCCATATAAATTCTGGTGAAGTTGTATATGATAAGGATGGTACTTATGTTTTCCAGTTTGTCTATAAATTTCCTTGAACTGACATTTCCATTTTCAACCACTGAGCCTAAAACTAAGAACTCATTCTAAAACCATGGCCTACTACAATAGGAAACAATAGGAAACGTTCACAGAAATTTTAAAGGAAAGTCCTAATAACTTTTTAATTCTATAAAAACCTTATTCTGACCTTTAATGTTGAATTAAACATTTACTGATATTTAAACCGATATTACTCGATCACGAATTTTTATCGCACATTTATGAATTTATATATTTTTATTTAAATGTTAATAGTATATTCTGTGACAAGGTTGGAATGAGAATTCGACACGAGTGGATGATTCCGAACGCGAGCGAATGAGAGCGTGAGGAACCACGAGTGTCGGATTTTCATTCCAACAGAGTAACAGACTGTACTTTCTCCACGGCCACAAAAAGTAGAAATTAAATATAGTAAAATGAAACCTGAATCTCTCAACATTTTGTAGGTAGTATTTTTATATTGAAGCTTGGATTTTTGCGGAATACAGATTCTATCTCTAGTTATAGAATGTAATACATATAAAATACATAAGAGACAAATGTTTCAGAATTTTCTTTCAATCTCAAGAGCGAGAATGTTTCTTTTCTGTTATTATAAGTGGCTTCAGAATAACTACATTCAGTAGTGGCCGTGGAGAAAAGTTATTCAAAGACACTTTAGTCATGGCCTGCTTCTATTAATTTTGGAATAGTAAAAATGGTAGAAGGAAATGGAACACCAAGAATTAAAGGAACCCTTCGCCAAAATTTGAAATAAACTGTGTAATTTTTTGGCGGCTACACGGTTCGTTCGCCATAATTGAAATATTTTATTTAAAAATAAAATTAGTATTTCACTCCGCATCGACAGGGATCTTCCGAAGTATGTACTCAGGGGCAGTGGATAAATATCAAATAATATCTGATTTTTAATATTTTTTATAATTGTTAACGTTAAAATTTACAAATTTAAATTATCAAATTGACAATAAATGAAATTATTTTTTTTTCAGATACCCCATCATTTGCTATATCAAGAGAACCTGGATTTGGCTTTCCTATTAGAGAAGGAATGCCAGTCTCCTTAAAGTGCGACGTAGATGCTAATCCAAAGGCATTACCAGTTTGGCAGAAAGACGACGGCACCCCTCCTGTACAGCAGACGCCTGACGGCGTTCTAAATTTTACTGATATTAGACGAGAACACAGTGGATGGTACAAATGTATTGCCAGGCATCGACTGGGAAGGTTTTCCAGCATAGGATACTTCCTGAACGTTCGATGTAAGTAATATACTAGTTTACGTCACTAAGAGCTAAGTCAAATTTTTTGAATTTGAATGTCAACGTTGGATGTCTGTTAATCGCTTGATTAAATGGCAGATATAAGGATTGCTAGAATACAATAATTGCTTAGGTGGCCACTAACGGTGAAGTAGCCACGAAGGGTGCTCTTGCCCTACGTCAAATTTTTCGATTTTGTACATAAAGAGACGCTCGTAAAAAAATTTTCAATAAACTTGGGAGAGAACTTCGCGAGATATGTGCCAAAAACGGCATTTTTGGTATTTTTTGAGTGGATTGCTTCACTATTTTTTAAATATCTTGGGCTCTAAGAGTCGTGGAAAAATAAAAAAAATTAAAATGACCGTGATGAAGCAGAGATCAATCCGTATTGTAGGGTTTTTTAAAAATGCGTCCTAACCTCAAAAACGAATTCGCGCATATTATTTTTTTTACTAAATTGGCAATAAATAACCAAAGAATCCTCGAATTTTCTTCAAAATTGGAGAAAATATGTATTTTTATGTCGGGAAGACATGGTAAAAATTTAAAAAAATAAAATGTATTTGTCCATCCAAAATGAGCATTTTTCGAAAAAAATTGAACTGGCTGCCACTTTTGGAAAAACGAAAATCGAATTTTTATTTTTTTTATTCTCTAAATTTGGCACTTTAAATAAAGAAATAAAATAGTACACATAAAATCTTTTTTTTTAAGATAAACATTTTTTCTCTACTATTGTTTTTCCAAAAATGGCGGCTAATTCAATTTTTTTTCGTAAAATGCCGATTTCGGCTGGACAAATACATTTTTTTTTAAATTTTTACCATGTCTTCCCGACATAAATATACATAATTTATCCAATTTTTAAGAAAATTCGAGGATTCTGTAAGAAAAAAAGAATAATATGCGCGAATTCGTTCTTTGAGGTTAGGATGCATTTCTAAAAAAAAACCCTACTATACGGATCGATACTCTACTTCATGTCGGTCATTTCAATTTTTTTTTATTTTTCCACGACTCTTAGAGCCGGAGATATTTAAAAAATAGTGAAGCAATCCACTCGAAAAATACCAAAAATGCCGTTTTTGGCACATATCTCGCGAATTTATTGAAATTTTTTTTACAAGCTTCTCTTTATATATAAAATCGAAAACATTAAAAAAACTTGACTTAGCTCTTACATCCATTTTCAGAATATTTTCGTCTAATTTCACTTCACTATCTTTATTGGCGATTATATTTACTAAAATGTTGATTGATGTATTTTTTTTAACTAATTAATGGCACTGGCAATAAGCCAACAGGCCATGTTGATTGATGTAGGTAATTTGTTATGTACAGGGTGGCCAAATAAGAATGCGAGGTACTGTATCTGGGAAACATCCATCGTAGAGGCTTGCGGAAAAAAAAGTTATTACTAAAACGGGCAAGAGAAAAACCTGGAATATATTTTCAAGTTTCTGAAATTGCCGCTAGGGGGCGTAACTGCAATCTTGAATCTAAGAAAGTGATGTTTCTGTGAATTCGGCTGTATTAACCTAACAAAAAAATACCTGATCTTTAAAGTAGAGGATAATTTGAATCTTTTTTATTTGACAATTTTTGCTGTATCTCTAAAAATAAAGTGGTGGGGGGGTATTCAAAAGTTTCAGTAAAAAACACCCTGTATATTCAAAACGGCTGAGCCGATTTTAAGAAACTTGGGCTTTTTGAAAACAGCTATTCTTGGGCTACAAATGCTATAATATTTAAAGTTTTGTTAGTTTCAGATGTCGCCGCTAGAGGGCTTTTTTCGACATCTCGTCAGAAATGGTTAATTTTCTCAAAAAAATTAAATGCATTCGTATGATTTCTTTTTCATGAAAAAGTAGCTAAATAATACCTAAACAAGCTCCCGAAAACCGCATCTCGATATCTTGTTCCTAACCTAATATTTATGCCAAAGAAAATTTTATACGGAAATCCCTTAAATTTTTATTTTTTAAACTAATTAATTCCTTTTATTATGTAAGTTGTGGCCCTAAAAAGGACCGATTTAAAAGAGAAAGGTTTTTAGTGCCCCCCGTAAATGCTCTAAATGCTGATCATCACGCTCTATGCATTGCTGAAGCCTCGGCTCTCGGTATGTTACGTAATGCATTACGAATCCGGTTTTTCATATCTCTCTGGTTGTAGGTTGAGTCTGAAAATCAAAACAACTTAAGTCTGGTGATCGTGCAGGCCATGGAAACAGACTTCCTCTTCCAATTCTCCACTGTTGTAATACTGCATTACTATGCTCTCGCAAAATAATGTGCTGGCCAACCATTCAACTGCAAAAACAAGTTTTGACGTGTTTCCAGTGGAACATCTTCCAACAACAACGGTAATATCTTTCTTGAATATTGCCGCTTAGGCATTGCTAAAAAAAATAATTCTGCCCCCCAGTATGCCATACCACACATTTAAACTCCAACGTCCTTGGTGCTGAACTTCACGCAACCAATGCGGATTTTCTGCAGACCAATAATGCATATTCTGCAGATTTTAAAGGTGGCTTCATCGGTCCAAAGAATTTGATTATTAATTATTGTGTGAGAGCATATTAATGCAGTATTACAACAGCGTTCGATTGGAAGAGGAAGTCTGTTTCCATGACCTGCTCGACCACCAGACTTAACTTGTATTGCTTTTCAGACTTAACCTACGACCAGAGAGCTATGAAAAACCGGATTCGTAATGCATTACGTAACATACCGAGAGCCGAAATTGAAGATGCAGTTTTGTCTACCTAACATAATTAAACTTTTATAAGGTTAGATTGTTTTCAATCTAACTTTATTATTATGGCCTTTTATAGTTTAAACTTTTTAAATATCGATATTTAGTAATTAAAATGGTACCTTTTATTCAATTTAAGCTTTTCGTTCTTATTTTAGTTGTTCAAAATAAATGGGATTCTATAAAATCGTTTTTCCAAATAACACCAAAAGCAGGAAACAGGATGGATATTTTTATGCCGAATATAGTTGGATCTGAATACTTTTATACAGGAATACAGCTGGGACTGGAGATGTCCAAACAGGAACACAGGATAGGATGGATAATTATGGATAAAGCCACCTTTTTCAGATTGTTGTTCTTCTTGAATTATTTCTATTCTTTTATTAACCTCACTTTTTCTGACAGATAACAATTTTTTTCTTTTTAAATCGCGTTGGTTTGGGTTTTTCTTTTGTTTTTATGATACGGAGCGATGTGAACTATTCAAAAGATTTTGGTAAAAAGCCCTACTTTGACACACGAAATGCTTTTTATAAAGTACAATGTCACAGCTTCCTAGATGAAAATTTGACATTTTTTAACCTAAATTAAATTAAAAATTAAAAAAGTTATTGATTTTATTGACTAATAACATCTTATTCTATAGATTAAAAGAAAATTTTTGATATACTTTTTATATCATTTCGAATTATATTAACTTCGTACAAAGACACTTTTTGTTCGTCATCATTGATTTTCTAAATATCATTAAACTTCATTATTGTTGTACTTTTTTGCTATATTTCTTTAATTTTATAAATCCTAAACTCTTTTTCGTTTAATTTACTATCGTTTCGTTTAACTTAAACTAATTATGTTGAATTCTTATTAGATTGAATTTTAAGGTTAACTTTTATAAGTAATATTTTCTTCCTGTCGTTATACGTTAAAAAAAAATGCTTTATATTCAATACCATTACAATATATATAAGTTTGTTAAAATCGGCTCAGCTGTTCCGAATATACAGGATGTTTTTTACTGAAACCTTTGAATACCCCCCACCACTTTATTTTTAGAGATATAACAAAAATTGTTAAACAAAAAATGTTCAGATTATCCTCTACTTTAAAGATCAGCTATTTTTTTGGTAGGTTAATATAGCGAAATTCACGGAAACATCAGTTTCTTAGATTTAAGATTGCAGTTACGCCCTCTAGCGGCCATTTTAGAAACTTGAAAATATTTTCCAGGTTTTTCTCTTGGCCGTTTTAGTGATAACTTTTTTTTCCGCTAGCCTCTACGATGGATAGTTTCCAAGATACAGTACCTCGCATTCTTATTTGGCCACCCTGTACCTAATAAATTAAAATGTGTAAAATATATTAAAAACGGACGAGGAAAATTATTTAAGTACAAATTTATTTTTTAATGGAAGAAACAAAAATTGAAAATTGCTAATACAGTAACGGTGTAATTAATTAATCAATCATTAAGATTCTCTAGGTCAATTTACTTCAACTTCTTGGTGATTATTGATATATTTATGTTTCAGAGTTAAATGCAAATCAAAATAAAAAGTTTCCTATAAATTAATTACCATCCGAATCATAACTCACGAACGTCAAATAAGAACGACAATTTTTATTCTTCAAAAGACTTTCCTGTTTTTTCAAATTAAATTTATGAAGTCCCTGGAAAGACACTTGGAAAATCCAATTAAACTGAAAATTTATTATATGACAAGGCGAATAAAATTTATGATAGAATAAAGATGGAACGATAAGGAAAAAAAAACCTGTGAACGTTAAACGAAACTGTAAGGGGATATCCCTACATGAAAATTTTATTAATAATAAAATTTGTTTTAATAAAAATTAACTATAAAGTAAATTGTTGGAACAATTTAATACAAGTTTATATTTATCTTTAATTGCTTATAAAATTTCATCTCGAATAGAGAAAAATAAAAGGTTTATCTGTACCTACGTATTTAAGAACATTTCATTTTATTCGATTCATAACTTTTTTTTTTTATTTAATTTCGCAATTATTTTACAATCTATTCCTATATAGAACAATAAGTAAATAGTTTGGCAAGTATGTTGGCTAAGTCATATGAATTAAAAAGTTTGTAATGAAATCTAGAAATTTTTTTTCAGTCAGATATCCCCATCATTCCTGTATGAAATGTTCGACCCAGGCGGCAGTGGGGGAGGGGGAAATCCTCTATCTGAAGGACTCGGAAACGGATTTTCCGACATATCTCAGCCGGGTTTGATCCCACAAAAAAAATGTTCTTACCAAAATTGAAGAGCTTGACAAAACACTTAATACCGTTCTCTTGAACCCAATAACTCAATAATTTCGCGAAATATCGCGATTTGAAATTCCAAAAATGAAAAAAATTAATTAATTATTTCTCGAGAGGCAGTGGAGGGGGGCCTCAATTTTTTGTGAGTGAAAGGGTAATAATGAGCAGTTTTAAGTGCCAGAGGATGGGGGTAGTGGGATAAGTAGGGGGGGAGATATGGGTGGAAAACAAATATTATTGAAAAGCTTGTATTATTGAGCTAGCGTGACCAGCCAGGGCTCAAATTGTTTACTTTTTCATCCGCTAAAAGATAATAAATACCGGCTTGGCGCGCAAAATAAAAAATTGATAATTTTTTGCTCACGATTTTAAGCATGAAGTTATCGCATCGAGTTACTGCAGGGCTCAAATGAAAGATAAAAAAAATGCCGTCAAAAGGTTATTTTTTTTTTTCATCAACCTCTTCTTCATGTCTAAAATAGCGCCAAATTTTTTTTCCGTATTGCTATCTTTTAGCGGATGAAAAAGTGATCAATTTGAGCCCTGGCTGGTTACGCTAGCTCAATTAGTACAAAAGTTACAAGCTTTGTGCCCCTACTGCTGCCAAATCGTTAAGGATGTCTCAACGATTAGAACAGTTCCTCCAATCCTTTGCTTTCAAAAAGTTCAGGATGTCGGTAGGCTTCAGGTTAGGTAGATCTCCCTCCTCTATTTGATATTCTTGGATTTTACAGGGTAATGCATTCTGAAAGAATGTGGATAGAGGTTTCCTCCTCTTCCTCGCTGAATCTGCATTCTTCTTCGTCTACTAATCCGAGTTTCTTTAGGTGGCCTCTCAGCCGGCAGTGCCCTGTTAGGATACCCGTTATTATTGTTAGCTTGTTTTTACTTTTGCTGATGCAGTCATCCGATCTCTTCTGGTTATAGTTTTCCAGTAGCATCTTGGCCTGCCTCATTCCTTGTAGTCCTATCTAGTATTGGGATCTTTTGTTATTTACTTCTTTTCCAAGTTCATCAAGTACTGTAGTACTGGTGCTTATTCCGCCCCTTTTTTTGCGAGTACATCTTCTATTTTATTATCCTCCACTCCAATGTGTCCCGAAACCCATAGGAGGGTAACAGTGTTGTTCTTGCGTAGTTCGTTTAGATTCTCTAGGCGCTCCCAGACCTTCTTGGAGTTGATTACGTGGGAGTTTAAGGCATTAATAGCTGCTTGGATGTCCAACATGATGATGATCTCTTGTCTGCGAAAATTTCTTTCTGTGTTGAACGCGAACTAATTGAGTTATCGGGTTCAGGTTGGAACAAGATTACTTGTTTTGTCAAGCTCTTGAATTTTATAAGAATATTTTTTTTGTTTTCAAGTTCTTTAGATAGAGGATCCCCCCCCCCCTCTATCACCGCCTGGCTCGAAGATTTCATGCAGGAATGATGGGGGAACTAACTTAATTGATTGGGAAAAAAATTATTCGAAAGCCGGATAGACTCCACTATTTGTGGCTGCGCCTTATAATATGTTGAAAAACTATGTTTTTGTCAAGTTTATTTGGATGGTTTTTAAGTCTGTGTAACTTTCACGTATCTTCATAATTTCTTGTTTAACCGACAGTACATTAAGATAAGTTTTTGCTTGAATTCTCTATAAGATCGCTATGTTCGCATTTGATGCAGAGCCCCAAATTGGCTTAAGGACACTTTATTATTGAGAGACAACTTTGATTTGCGACCTACGATCCAATAGAATTTATGCAGCTTGAGGCCACGATATGTCCTTTTAGTAAAGATGTGTTTTCCCACTTTAATCTTCGGATCAAATGTAGCCTTAGGTACTTGATCTCATCACGCTGCAGTATTGTTTTTCCTTATAGCCTAACAGGTGAACAGTTCCCACGTCGATTTGAAAAAGTTTCGTGCACTGATTTTATTTCATTACCTTTAATTCTGCACAAGTATAGCCACGTCTCGTCTGTATATTATCGAGATCAGTTTGTCAAATTTCAGAATACTATTTGAAGGATTACGTGTGATGACAAAAAGACAGTATCGTGCCCTTTAAGACGTTGTTAGATGTGGGTAGGTCAGATGTGTATAGTAGGTAGAGGAGAGGACCCCATACACTTCCTTGGGGAACTCCAGCATTAATCGTGTGAAACGTCCAGTTTATTGTTATGTTTAAGGAATAAATAGGGTTCTTTCAACTAGGGCTGAAGGATGAGGAAGGGATTGAGGGACAGGGTCTTTTTGAGCTTATACAACTGTCCAGTATGCCACAATTTGTCAAAAGCCTGGCTCACATCCAGAAACACAGCAGAGCTATACTTTTTATCTTCTAGGCCTTGTATTATTTTATTGGTGACTTGTGCAATTATGCAATGTTCTTCTCGAGATCCAAATTGATGTTCAGGAATTATTTGGTGATCTTTGAGAATAATTTTTAAGTTTCTTTTTATTATTTTCTCTAGTATTTTGGATAAAATAGGAAACAAACTGATAGGTCTGTAAGAAGTAACATTATCCAACCTCAATACGGCTTTATAGATGAATGTAATTAATTTGATTGTGCTTGAGGGTAACTCGTGGAGGATTCTAGCATTTATTAGGTCGTATCCCGGAGACTTTTTAGGATTCAGGTCTTTAATCGCTTTCATAACTTGTTTAGTGATTATTTTTGTTAAAGGTGGTTCTAGCTGATAAGGGAATTCATTGAACTTCTTTACTGCTTCTTCGTGGCAAGTTATTGTTGGTGGGTTTGGTGGGTTGCAAAAATGTTCGCTTTTGCTATATTATCTTCAATCAAATGGCCTTCAGCGAAACGAATATTTTGAGGTCGGTTCATTTGGTGGCTTTCCAAAGTTTATAACTTTATGACTTTTTTAGATAGATAAATATAAACATAAAAAAATCCTGTGAAGAATTAACTTTGGACAAGTACGTTATTTCCTCCTTTATCTTATTATTTTAACCAATAATACTTGCATTTTGTCCGTTATAAGTTTAAAATTTCTGTTAGATGACTATTTTTCTATGGTACTAATTATTTTTAATGATTGCACAATTTTAGTTTAAATAATGATGTCATATTAGGTATCTTGTAATGTTATCTAAAGTTTTAAGGTCTTTCACTTTGGACAGCCAACATTATGTTTGTTTTATCGATTATGAGACCTAAAATATAATACTAACAAAACCTCACGCAGTTGATTTAAGCGATATGCGCCATTAAGATAATGAAGTTACCAGAGTACAAAAAGCCACATCAATAAAGCAAAATAACTGCAAAATTCGAATCAATTGGAAAATCACCCTCGTAATAAACATCATTAGTAAAACGGCGACTGGTGTGAAAAGAGAAAAGTAATAAAATTCTACCAACCCCGTAATTAACCGATGTCTGGTTCTGACGCTCTAACTCATTTTACGAAAACTTTACCAACTAATCCACTAAATCCACTCGCCACAACTATTTATGGTGGTTGTTGAGGAAAATTTTGTGAAGGAAAGGGCTACCGGAGTTGATTCAAGTAGCTTTTTCTCGCATTGTTCACATTGTTTGCCCTTTAGATTATTGTGGAGTAGGTACATCAAGCACTAAAACAAAATACATTTAGAATAGTTTTAGAATAACAAGACATTTACCTCATTACTACAGGGTATCTCAGAGTGGATTTTAGTTGTTAAATCAATAAAACTCGGTTTCAGAACCTGTTAGCGGATTTTATTTTTTAAACAACACGTTGGCGTCGGTTAGATGTTGCCCATCTGTCTCGTGGCACTCTTGCAACCTGGATCAGCAATAGCATTGTGAATATTTTCCTTTAACTCTTCGATGGTGGCTGAAGGGTTAACGTAGACAATGTTCTTTAAATAACCCCACAGAAAAAAATCTAAAGGAGTAATGTCTGGAGATCTAGGGGGATCACCTTTATGTGATATTAGTGTGTCTGGAAACATCTCTGTCAAGGCGTTTATTGACAAGTTCGCTCTGTGTGGCTTAGCACCGTCTTGCTGAAACCAGTTGTTGCCTGTATTATATCCTGGAAAATTACCTAATTCTGGACGTACCCCCGTTGACATTTAGTTTGTCCCCTAGCAAAAATTAAGGTCCGATGATCCCCGTTGCGAACATGCCACACCAAAGTCACTTTTCTTGAATGCAGCATTGTTTGGTGTAGCTGATTTGACTTATTAGGGAGTCAAAGTTAAATAATGGCTTTATTATCACACAGAAAAAAAAAATAAGTGAAACGATAGAGCCATTAGGAGACCATTCAGTTGGGCAGTTGCTATAATCCGTTGCTGAAAAAGGGTCAACATAATCCTATAGGTCAGTTGGTCCAATGTCGGAACATGAAAAAAAATAATATAAATCAATTAAATAATCATTATATTTATTCCAGTGAAGTAGGTAAATATTTATTTGACAAACATTTACTAAAATTAAAACCAGACAAACAGTCTTAAATTTTATAATTATATCATCAATAAAATCTTTCCTTTTTTTGTATATCCTTTGAGTTTGTTAATTTTAAATGTAGAGACTGTCTTAATTTTTATATAGGTCTGAATTTGCATATTGTTTATAATGTCAATAAAATTTGAGTTAAATTGGGAGTGGAATGCATTCGTTGTTCTACATCAATGTAGTTATCCACAATATAATCGCAAGAATGGTAGGATTGGGAACTACCTGATCTTTTTGCCCAACTGTCATATTACGACCCCTAACTTAAAATTATTTTGAAGGTTATGGGGTGATTCATGAGTGCAAGTTATGCCAATCTAACGTTTTATAACAGAACGCCCAGTATTATTACATTTTTAAATTCTACTCACTCTCAGATTCTAATGTACACATAGATATTTTGTTTAGCCATCGGCCATATATGTATATTCTTGATATTTAATTATTTAACCCTTTTTTCACACATTGACCAATAGGAATTGTGCCATATTCTTATTCATTTCGCTTCGTTTAAAAAAGTCGCCATTCTGATGAGTTGGGACTTGTTAGACCCATAATATGCTTAGGAAGTGCTGTCATCTCGTTAGAAAACAACGTTGTCCTTGTAAATTTTTTTAGATAGTTTCCTTTACCTTATTACCCCATCGAGCTCCTCAAAATAGCTCTCAACCACAGGCTCCACCTCTTCGTTGTTGGCATACCTGTTACTACCAAGCTATTTTTTTAAATGTCCAAATAGAAAATATTTCCAGTGTTCTAAATCTAATGAATAGGGTAAGTAAGCAACTGGAACTATAACTTTAGAATGCATTTCGGTAATTTGTATTTGTTCTCGTTTCTCATAATGTGACCCAGATATTCTAATTTTCTACGTTTCACTGGCTACATGATTTCTTTTTCTTTATTGTTGTTTTTGAAGCACTCATATGTTTGATACTTTGTCCGTCCATGATATTTTGAGTATTCTTCTATATGTCCATAACTCGAATGCTTTCAGTTAAACATTCATTTGGACATTTGAATGAAAGCTGCTCTTGCTTTTTCAATTCTTGCTTATATTTCTTGGGAATGGTCCCATTGTGCCAAGATATGTGTATGTTGACACTCGTTCTACTGTATTCTCATTGATGGTAAACTGTGCTCCTTCTGTTTTTTCTTTGCTAATTATCATGACTTTTGTTTTACTTCTAGGCCGTATTTCTTGCTATTTTCAACTACCATGTCCAGTAAAAGATGTAGTCCTTGTGCGGTGTCGACAAATATGATCGTGTCATCCGCATATCTAAAATTGTTTATTCGTTCGCCATTTAGTAGTACTCCTGCTTCCGTGTGTTCTAGGGCTTCTTGGAAAATTGCCTCTAATTACATGTTTAATATGAGAGGTAACAATATATATCCCTGTTACGTTAAGAGAAGTACGCTTAACGTTTGCACTTCTTCTGTTTTCTCATAGTTATTTATTTATCGTGTCTGAGCTACCTTTATTCGTTACAATAATAGGATAAATTTATGTGTACGACGTTCGCAGGCATCGCCAATCAGGATTAGTTTGTTTGATTTGATATCTCCTTCCAGTGTCTGGCACACTACACCGCCGTGTCATTCGCCTTCCACAGGTCCCGAATTGTGCAGGGGGTCTGAAGGGATGGGCAGGTCAGGAGCTGTTCCATCGTTTGGATCTCTCCGCAGGCGCATGAGTCGTATCCCCATCTTAACAAATTTTCTCCGGACCTTCCCATTTGACATCTGATCCTATTGAGGTTTTTCCAGGTTTTCCAGTCCAGTTGTGATGCTTCAGGGAGGCTTTCTGTCGGGTTCCAAGTTGGGGTGCTGTTGTCTGTTAGCCTCTGCTTCCACAATGTTTCTTTGGTTGCCGGTTTAGAGTCTGTTAGTGGGTTTGTTGACTTTAGGAAGTTGTTCCTGGATTTAAGTCTGGAGGCAGGGGGTTCGTGTCCATATAGGGGGTGTCTTTCATCCAGTGACTGTCTCTCATAGTTGATTCTAATGGAAGCTGATTGATTCCAGATTTTGATTATACGTAGGTCTTTTCCGTCAATACCACTATCTTGTGAGACTCCTATATGCGGTCATCCACTACCATTTTGTGGATTTTGGCGGCTCGTACGGCCTCATTTAACTCCAGTACCATATATTTTACTATTAAAAATGAACAAACGGACTCATCTAGCTCCACTTTGATATTGGTTGGACCGAGGCCTTCCAAAAGGAAAGCGTTCACTATTGATGGCTGCCAAACAGATACAACAATAGAAATGAGGTAATACGTAGAAGAACAGGAGTAGAGTATGTAATAGAAAGAATAGCTCCTTTGAAGTGGAGGTGGGCCAGTCGTGTTGCAAGAAGAAGAGATGGTAAATGGATAAAAAATATTCTGGAATGGAGACCGACAGCTGATAAACGTAGTCGAGGAAGACCACCTACTCGATGGACAGATGATCTAAATAGAATTTCGAATAATTGGGTTGCAACTGCACAAGATCGAGAAGTTTGGAGGAATCTAGAGGAGGCCTACGTCCGGCAGCGAACCGAAATAGCGGGATGATGATGATGAGGATTAATGAAGAAATAAATTCAATCTACTTACCGGAATTTTTTTGGTTAATCAGATATCGAATAAAAAGATTTTTAACCATATTTTATTTCATAGTTAGAAGCCTATTATTGATGAACAATTATTGTTATTATTATTGGTTAGTCTCATGTTCTATGTAGGCTTTGTTACTGTTTCCCAGAGCCACTTTAGGAACAGCACTGTTAATTAGAATCCAACTGTCGATGGTTTAATGGAAAATCATACCTGTTATATTCAGAATTAAGATCTTTGAATCGAGAGTCCACTGTTATATCACTGAGTAATTATTGTTATTTTTATACATACTATCATTAAACTCGATGAGAAAATGAACGATTTTCTTACAAGTTGTTTTTCTTTAAATAACTATTCGATAGCATTCCGTACTTCTATCGTTTCCCTTTTATCCTTATTTTAGCTACATCCGAGTAAAATAGGACTTTTTACATTCTAAAAAAAAGCAATAACAGCTCGTTTACAGGCTGACGTCGCCTCTAATTGTTTTTGTTTTATGTTGGCAGACGACACGGATGTTACCCAAGAGCCGGACTTCGACATCGGGGAGCTAAGTTCCACGGGGAAGCAATTAGAAGTTTCCCTAGGAGGAGCCGTCCAGCTAGCTTGTCCTCCAGGTAAAACTTTCTAACTTTACTCGTTTGGGGTGATATTGAGCCAGAGAGAAGGGGTTAGAATGGTGTCCCTTTAGTTGTATAAGACTAGGTTAAGTTTCTGCTCATGATTGATTATCTCGGTAATGGACGGTGAGCTGACGATTACAAACGATCCGGTAGTTTAGATGTGAGTAAACCGTAAATTTAAAAGTAATTCCAAACATTGGCTCACGAAATATCTCATGTACGTCACATTGGGAATTGAAAATGAATTTATGTAAAATCCTGTTTTTACATTTCACCCATTTTTTTTGTAAACTACATGCACAAACATATTGAATTTATTTGTTATGTAGGATTTAAAAATGTTGATAGATACACTTAACAGAGGAATTTAAAAAATATTAATTATAATGCAAGAAAAAATTTGTCAAACTTTTATTTCATTGTTTTTTTTATTACGTCACATTAAAATTATTATAATATAACGTTCAACAACTTTTTTACAACTTTTTTCACAAACAGATAAAACAATTTAAGAAACTGATCAACTACATGTCAATCTGTCGATTCTGTCAATATTTTTGAAGATCTTTCTGTCTTACTCAATCACTTACTTTTTATATGGAGATTTTTAAACCAAATTTTTACTTTTCCATACAATTTTTCAAACATTTTCTTTCATACAAACCAAAATAGGTGCAGCCGTTCTGAAGTGATACAGTAGATCAAATATGGTTGAATATTTTTTACATTAATATTTTATAAAAATGTACCAAATTTAACTTTATAATTTGATAAAAATCAACAATTTTTCTAGAATAACTAAAAATTCGCTTTATTCGTGCAGAATTCAATGTACTAAGTGAATAACTAGAATTAAAACAAACGAAATAAACAAGAGTAGATTTTTTATTAGCTTTAATAACTATTCGTTTGTATAATTTTGCATAGCATTAAATTTAAATATGCACTTTTCTTTTTCACATGTTGTTGATACAACGCTCTCCTGTTAGTTGCAAACGAGATACTTTTTTATATGTAATATTACTTATCGGAAAACTATTATATATAATATTTATTTAATTTGCGCCCATTTTGGAAATTGAGCACTATAAAGGGTGTTTCAAACGTTAACTGTAAATAGAGGGTACCTAGGTGATTCCAAATACGGGGTGTTTCATCCATTTCGGCCAATAATTTGATAAGCCGTAACTTTAGAACCACACTGTAGATTTCTCTCATACTTGGTACAGGTATCAAATACTATTAAACGAGCAAGGTTTGTATATATGTACGTATGTGTGTCCAGAGGATCTCGAAATCCACTCGTCAGAATTCAATGAAACTTTCAGGGTAGACTAATTCCTATCTAAATCGGCAAAAAATGTAGGTCTCATATTTACAAGAAAAGTTAAGCTTTTAGTTTTATTTCCTTGCAACGGCACATAATAATAACTTGTTTCTATAGTAATATATACTATAAAGGATAGATGAGTACAGTAAAAGTGGGGATATAACGTCACATTCCATAGATGTACTTTGCAAAATAAGTTTCTATAATATAAATAAGGTCACAGCATATAAAATATATATACGCACTTCGTAGATTAAATTTTGAAGTTATATTATTTACAAAAAATAAAAATAAACTTTATGCATCTGACACTTTAACATTGAACGAATTAAATTTAACCAATAAATAACAAGGAGGATTATATGTTGGGATTAAACTTTTTTTAATCTCTTGGCATTAAAAGTAACGCTTCAGTACTTACCTAAACTCAAAGATTAAAAAAAAAGTTACTTCAAGAACTAACTTTAAAAGTCACTGTCTTCGCTAAAACTACTGGTATCACTATAATTGTCTTTTCTGAAGTTTATTATTATCGGTTCTATTAAATTATCCACTGATATATCCACTTTCCTAAATGAATTTTCCACATTTTTAACATGACCAATGCATTTTCCCCAATGTTCTCTATTTACATCTGAAACTGCCTTCAAAAACAAATTTCGCACATCAGGAAATTTAAATGTTTTATTGTTTTGAGAAACATAACCTTTTAATAATTGAGACCAGATCAGTTCAATGGAATTTAACTCTGCGTAGTTCGGAGGCAATCTGAAAATTTTAATTCCTTTTTCTCTGGCCATCTAATCTATAATATATTTTTTGAATTTGTTTTTATGTTGCCTTGCTATTACTAATAATTCTGCCTTCGAGGATTTAGGAGGACTGATAATGTTTTTAGAATGAAGCCATTTTGAAATATATATTAATACAAAATTCTGAATCAATTAAAATACATACGATACGGCTATGAATAAATAAAGTCTGACTTATCTGTCAAAAGAACAGGTTTATCTAGACAAAAACTATATTAGGCCGATTAGATGTATTAAAATTTAAATTTTAACTACAAATAAGCATTGAAGGATGAGGTAAAAATAAAATTTCTACCTCTTGAATCTGAAAGAATTCAATTTTAAATTTGCCGCTTTATATAAAAAAGGAAAGGTTCATTTGACGGACATAAATAATATGCTTGTCCGTGACAACTGTCAAAATGTGATACGTGTCAGAATGTAACAACTGTCAAAATGAACAAATCTCAAAATGAACAAATGTCAAAATATGACACCTATCATAGAGAGAGAGAGAGAGAGAAAAAGAATGAATGCTTGTACACGTGTACTATTAACATAGATTTCAATTTTTTATTTTACAAGAAACTTTAAAGAGACATTTAAAATTCTCTATTTTCATAGTACATTTTAAGGTTGATTGTTACTTTGTATTTTCCAAGAACAAATTGTAATGTAATGTACGAATGAACTATTTTTGTAACTGAAAATTTTTGAAAAAATATGATATCAATATCTGCCACACGTCGAGAGTCTGGTCACAGGTTTTTGTGGAGGTTTTTACCCAAGTATGAATATCAGACCTATAATTTTCCTTCACTGCAGATCAATAAATAATAAAATCAATTAAACATAGATTTTTTCTTATATAGTGATAAATAGAGTGAGCGATCTTCTGTTGACGGGTCCTGTGCCCTACACGCTGCTGTTGTCCGTCCTGGAAACGGGGCCTGTCCGCCGTGACTATTCGCGAAGATCAAGCGTCAGTAGATTTTGCCCTCTAAAAGGGTGAAATTCCCAGAAACTAGGCAACTTTAATGCATTTAACTAACCTCTGTGACAAGAAGTTGATAAACGTCAACAACAGCTGCAGCCAATTGAAAATTAACACTGACAGCTTTTTTAATTTTCCCGCCTACTTTCAAGCCAATCGCCAATCAACTTTTTATTTATCTCCCTTTCAGTAGTTCAAGTAGATGTCGCCCACTCCGTGATTTTCGCGAATTAATTAATAATTTGTCATGTTATAAATATACTTAAATTATATACTCATTGGGCTGCTTAAAAATGTGGATTTGAATATTAAGAGCGAAGCTCGGTGACCAGATATTAGTCTGTTAATAGCCCAATGCTATAGTGTAAGAACTACAATTAAAATCTAGATCCGGATTAAGAAGAATTTGTAAAATTTGAAAATCTCCAAAACAACACCCTGTATATCAGACTTTTTAAAATTGGGATGGATATTTGAAAAGAACCGAAAAAAATGAGTTAAAGTGAATTTTTTTATGCACATCTACTACTACTACTGTAGTTTTAACGTCAAATTACATCAAATGCATTAATTTCATTTTCATAAGCAGTAACTTTCGAAATGCCTGGTAGATGTCTTTCATATTTGGTACAGGTAGCCCAATCGTATAATGTAAGGACTACACTACAGTTAAAATCCAGGTACGGATTAAGAAAAATTTGTAAAATTGTAAAACTGGGTAAGACATTCGAAACGAATGGAAATAACTGAGATATTGTGACATATTTTTATAAATGCACATCTCATTCTACATATTACTAAATTTTTAAAGTTAAAATTCAATTAATAATAATAATAATAATAATTTATTTTCCAATATACAATATTTACAAGATACAAAGTAATAATCTAAATGCAATACTTATTGTCATAACTTTGGAAGCACCCTGTATATTTCTTCTCTATTTGGTACAGGTAGATTCTTTAAACAACCCAATCGTACAATACAGGAACTAAAGTTAAAATCCAGATCTGGATTAAGAAAAATTTGTAAAAGTTGATAATCTCTAAAATAGCACCCTGTATTTCAGATTATTTAAAATGTAATCGGATACCAAATTTGAAAAAAGAAAAAAAAAGAAAAAAGATTTGTTATTGACAAAGCCAACTTGATAGTTTAATGAGTTTTGTATCCGGAATTAATTCGAAAAATTAAATCTGTATTTTTTTTATACTCATAAAAATATTTCATTTTCTTTTTTTAAATAGGTATCCGATTACATTTAAAAAATCTGATATACAGGATGCTACTTTAGAAATTACCAACTTTTATAAATTTTTCTTAATCCGGATATGGATTTTAACTTTAGTTCTTGAAATGTACGATTGGGCTATTTATAAACAATCTACCTGTACCAAATATGAAAGATGACAATAAGTATTGCATTAATTGAATTGAATTTTAAGTTTAGTAATATGTGAATTTATAAAAATATGTCAGAATATCTCAGTTTTTTCCATTCGTTTCGAATGTTTGATCCAATTTAAAAAAAATCTGATATACAGCGTGTTGCTTTGGGATTTTCAAATTTTACAAATTTTTCTTAATCTGTATCTGGATTTTAGCTGTAGTGTAGTCCTTCAATTATAGGATTGGGCTACTAAAAAGTGATACCTGTAGCAAATATGAAAGAAATCTACCAGGTATTTCGAAAGTTACTGCTTGTGAAAATGAAAATAATGCGTTTGATATAATTTGACGTTAAAAGTCCAGTAGTACAGTGGTATGTTTACTTAAAAAAATGTTTCACTTCAACTCATTTTTTTACGTTATTTTCAAATATCCATCCCAATTTTAAAAAATCTGATATAAAGGGTGTTGTTTTGGGGATTTTCAAATATTACAAATCTTCTTAATCCAGATCCGGACAGTTGTCACGGATATTATTTATGTCCGTCAAATGAACCTTTCCTTTTTTATATAAAGCGGCAAATTTAAAATTGAATTCTTTCAGATTCAAGAGGTAGAAATTTTATTTTTACCTCATCCTTCAATGCTTATTTGTAGTTAAAATTTAAATTTTAATACATCTAATCGGCCTAATATAGTTTTTGTCTAGATAAACCTGTTCTTTTGACAGATAAGTCAGACTTTATTTATTCATAGCCGTATCGTATGTATTTTAATTGATTCAGAATTTTGTATTAATATATATTTCAAAATGGCTTCATTCTAAAAACATTATCAGTCCTCCTAAATCCTCGAAGGCAGAATTATTAGTAATAGCAAGGCAACATAAAAACAAATTCAAAAAATATATTATAGATTAGATGGCCAGAGAAAAAGGAATTAAAATTCTCAGATTGCCTCCGAACTACGCAGAGTTAAATTCCATTGAACTGATCTGGTCTCAATTATTAAAAGGTTATGTTTCTCAAAACAATAAAACATTTAAATTTCCTGATGTGCGAAATTTGTTTTTGAAGGCAGTTTCAGATGTAAATAGAGAACATTGGGGAAAATGCATTGGTCATGTTAAAAATGTGGAAAATTCATTTAGGAAAGTGGATATATCAGTGGATAATTTAATAGAACCGATAATAATAAACTTCAGAAAAGACAATTATAGTGATACCAGTAGTTTTAGCGAAGACAGTGACTTTTAAAGTTAGTTCTTGAAGTAACTTTTTTTTTTAATCTTTGAGTTTAGGTAAGTACTGAAGCGTTACTTTTAATGCCAAGAGATTAAAAAAAGTTTAATCCCAACATATAATCCTCCTTGTTATTTATTGGTTAAATTTAATTCGTTCAATGTTAAAGTGTCAGATGCATAAAGTTTATTTTTATTTTTTGTAAATAATATAACTTCAAAATTTAATCTACGAAGTGCGTATATATATTTTATATGCTGTGACCTTATTTATATTATAGAAACTTATTTTGCAAAGTACATCTATGGAATGTGACGTTATATCCCCACTTTTACTGTACTCATCTATCCTTTATAGTATATATTACTATAGAAACAAGTTATTATTATGTGCCGTTGCAAGGAAATAAAACTAAAAGCTTAACTTTTCTTGTAAATATGAGACCTACATTTTTTGCCGATTTAGATAGGAATTAGTCTACCCTGAAAGTTTCATTGAATTCTGACGAGTGGATTTCGAGATCCTCTGGACACACATACGTACATATATACAAACCTTGCTCGTTTAATAGTATTTGATACCTGTACCAAGTATGAGAGAAATCTACAGTGTGGTTCTAAAGTTACGGCTTATCAAATTATTGGCCGAAATGGATGAAACACCCCGTATCTCGGTTATTAAAGGCGTTAGATCCAGTAACTAAGGTTATTTGGAATCACCTAAGTACCCTCTATTTACAGTTAACGTATGTCTGTTTAACTATGAAACACCCTGTATAAGGACGCTAATAAGTCCATACTATATTCACCGAACAAATTGTTCGGTATCTGAATTCATTCTGTGTGTGTGTCTCTAGCTTTTTTGTGTTTATGAATTTTAAAATTCTGACTTCAGATTTTGATAGAGCATCAAAAAGTAAGTTTGGGGTTTGATGTGCCCCTCTGCACCTCTTCGGAAACACCTTCAAAATGGGATCCAAAATATGAAAATTTTGAAGTTTAAAATGACATTGAATTTAAAGTAGATTTTGCTAAAAGTGAGTAGACTGTGGCTGTGTTGATTAGAATGAGAACTGTCAATCTAAAATTTTATTAATACTTTCGTTACAATTTGTTCTATTTATGGCAATGCTAGAAGAGAATTCTCAGCTAGTTTGGGTTAGTTTTATACAAACATTTACAGTTTGTTGAAATATTGATAGTAAATGCTAAAATTCAAAAGATTTTTGTTAATTTATACAAAATAATGTTTCTCAGGGTAACTTTTTACCTTAATGCCCGCATTTTATTTCAATTTTTATTTAATGTACAGGATGGGTTTTTACTATTTAGATTAGTTAAGTATGTAGGATGTTTTCCAACAATATTCTTTATTACTCCTATAAGTATTTTTCCATCATATTTTCAGCTTTCTCGCCGGTCTCTTGTTTAAAGTCAATTGTCTCATAATTTTTGGGTATACTCTAGATTTTGTGTTTGGTGACACTTTTTTGTTTTAACATTATTGCTAAAGCTCCCGCACTTTCTCTGTATATTTTCATATATATCTCTTCTTTTTCTTCATTTACTGTTTCGAAATTATATTAATGCCTTCCTCGTAGTTACTATTAAGTATTGTATAAAAAAGATGTATATTACCTCTTTTTTTCATATATTTCGTTTTTATTCTTTAACCACGATCACCAGGCCAAATTCCTTTTCTTTCTAGTCTTCCACACTTTCTTTAGTTCCCTGTTGTGGGAGTTATAAATATCTTTATTACCTTTCCATAAACCCGGTGCTGTTTGCCAATTAAATTTTGGCAAATACTAAGTATCCCAACTCCAGACATGTCCTACATACTTCCAATCTTCTGGATTGGGTTATCACTAGACATAATATGGTGTCAGGGATTTCCATCTGGTAACGTTTGTAATTTTTACACGTGGTTTTGCATAAAAATATTCCACTGAGCAATATAAGACGATATCTAGTTCAAAACCAAAGTGGAGCAGACCAAAGGACTACTTGACCCTTATAATATTGTCAAAACAATATTAAATAAAATTCTCAATATACAACGGTTTGTGTTTTCTAAAAGCGAACAAGCCCATTTTCAATATTTACCGAAAACAGCGTGCTGTATTGTTCGCTCAAATTATTTCTACTAAACCTATTTGGACGATATATTTTGTCTAACTTTTTGTCGACAGTTAACGCAGAGTATCCCCAACTTTATTCACAAAGCCAAATAAATTCCATTTGTCACATGACAACCCAACAAAGTTTTACTGCATTTGCATTGGAAGTAAAATCTCTGTACTCCACGGGAAAATAAAAATATTTTATTATATTCGGTTTTCGAGAGGACGAACTGGAGATGACGTTTGCTGATTTACAATATTCTGGTGCGATCGGAACCGGAACTTTGAACGGAAAAATATGAGATTATGTTCGATGAACGGATTTCACTTCTAGATAAAATTTAAAGAAAAACCATTCAGTAAGATTGATATATTCGAAGTCTGCAAAGAAACTCAGGAGAAAAAAATATAAAGACTGAATTAACGGAAAGAACATGAACCGGTTTAGCTTTTTGGAAGTTCATTAGTAGCCGAGTCATAGTGACTTGGTAGGTATTAACACGGTAGTAGAGGGAGAGAGAGAGAGAGAGAGAGCCAAAAACTTTATAGATTCAAATCACGGAAAACGGAAAACGATAGAATTCGTAGTCACTGTTTAATAGAAATATAATGACGTCCATCCTTGTGATAACAAACAGGCGACCTTTGTGGTTAGTGATAACAACATATAGGTAACATAAAAAAAGCAAATATTTGTTTATTCTCTGAACTTGTAAAACGTGACAAGAAATAAATACAATTCTTCCTCTTACTCACGTTAAGCGAAAATATGGTTGTTGAAGAACATTAGCGTATAGAGATAGAAAGACCTCACGTCAGCGTCTTTGATCCTGGCGCCATCGTTGTCATTCCTTGGCAGACTTTCATGAGAAGAATACTACAAATCATTTGCGGGGTTACGATGCGCTTCAAAACTTCCAATCGGACCAATAATAGGGGCGACTAAGACCCTTCTTCGCGTTCTTGGGCCAGTACTGTATCTTCTTTATACATATGATATCCCTACATCTAATGATGCTGACATAACAAATAAACTACAAGAAGCCACTAATAAATCACTAAATGGACGAAACAATGGCGCATTAAGCTAAATGAGGCTAAAACTATCCATGTAAACTGTACAAACATGGAATGAATTTATACGCTAAGTTGCGCTGGAAAGAACATGTCAGAGTGAAAAAAAGAGAACTTGAATTCAGATATAGAAACATGTATTGGTTACTTGGGAGGAAATCTAACGTCTCCACCCAAAATAAACTCTTATTGTCTACTCAAGTATTAAAATCAGTATGGACTTATGGCATACAGTTGTGGGAATGCGCTAAACATAGCAATATAGCTATAATACAAAGGTTTAAAAACAAGGTCCAAATACGGATATGCATATGGTATATGGAGGACCTTCCTTTTTCTTTTTATCTTCTGTTACTTTCCCACTTTTGGTGTTTTCTACATCTTTGGTTTGTGTGTAAGTTATAGATTCTTTCATTGTGTTTCCTTACGACTGTGACCGAAAAAACAAATCCAATGTGACAGTATGTCCATATACCGGCCAAGGATTGTTACTCCACGTGTCGCCACTTATTACGTAGTGAATGTTAACGACCACTTAGGACAACGCATCCTTTGACTCACACCTACATTAATACTGTTTTTGGCAGGTCCGATCCATCCAAAAAGTGGTAATGATAAAAGAATAAGCCTTACATCTCAGCTTCCTTTATAGCATCAGGATCGGAATATAACAAAAGTTGATCAAGGAGGCCCACACAGAATAGATTTAATGAATAGATCAATCTCACCCAAACAAATTTGGATCCGTTTAGAGTGTCCTTGCACCCGTATAAAAAATCTGCCTACCTCGCGGCGAAACCGTATTTTTCAAAACACCTGCCACCCAATGATACTTAGGTAATTCAGGTTGGCCTTGATTTGGTTCCATGCCCATCACACTTCTTTAGAGGGGTACCTACTCAAGTCATCTGGTTTAAGAATATGTTTGCAGAAGTCTGCACAATTGGGCAAAGACGAATGAGGTCCAGCATTACTTTCAGAGCTGCAGTAACCTTGTGCTTCCTAGTCAGCTTATCCTCCACTGTTTTAAGTTTGATATTGTTTTACATAGCCGGTTTTTCACTTTTGGTTTCATCATTTTTTAAGCCATACATTTAAAGTTTTTACGCAGAATGACTTCTGGAGTTTTAAATTCACTGTAAAATATTAATTAAAGTTTAGCTCTCGTAGAAAGCTGTTATAATTAAACTGATACCGAAAATTCAAATGAAATCTCATTTTCCTCTGTGTAACCTGTCTAACAATATGATGTTTTAAACAGTTTGAATTATTTCTCTAGACAACTTCCAGAAAAAGACAAGCTGTACAGGATATACATTACACAAGCGATATAAAACAAAATTTATTGCCTTATTCGGCTGTCTGCATAAATCTTCTGCCGTAGCATCTTTGTAAAAAGTTTTAACTACCTCAAGAATTCTAAACAATTCCCAACAATTGTTGTTTTTTCTTTCTCCTCGCTACCGTAATCGAATGTTCCTAGTTTCTAGAGGTGGCTGTGAATGCCTTAGTTTCAACTGTTATTGTTGTCCTGGGGCCCGTGGAATAGTTAGAATGATGCCGCGGAACTCCCTTGGAGCTTTTGCATACTGATTAAGGGCCGATGGGGGAACAGATCAGCAGGGATCGCATAAGAAGCGGGTTGGGAGTGATTGTTAGTCAGATGGAGAAGTGCCGATAAGATAAGAGTTGATTTGTCATAAAGGAATCGATTTGTAAGTAGGGTAATGTGAGAGTTATCTAGTAAATGGTTTCGTTGTTACTACTTTGCTCTAATCAGAAAGATGATTATAGGAATTTTCTGATAATGATCTTTGATGGATATACTCTGAGAAGATGGAATTTGGTCTTAAAAAGCTGATTTTTAAGAAAAATCGATCGTCTGTCTCATTTTTCTACTAAATAAACACTACACTTTCACGAATATATCAACAGGCAATTTCTTTTCATAAAATTAATTTCTAGCATCTGACGCCAAACTCTTTTCGGCCAAACAACCCGTCACAATTTCTGCTAAAAACGCTAAAACTGATAGACAGATAGAAAAAGGGAATAATCCACTAATTGAACGTCAATTCGCGTATCAACTCAGACATCCAAACGGCATTAACAGGAGTGGGTTCTATGGAGATGATTTTAAAACTTGTATGTAATCCCGATTGATTAATGTATTAGAAGGGATACAGAGTAACCACATTTTGAGTCCATTTTTTGTTGAAGGAAATCGATCCGAAGAAGTTTACCTCAATTTATTAGAAACATATTTTTCTCTCAATAACAAAAATCACCAGAAACCAGTCTATAAGAATTTACTAATGATGCAGTAAGGAACTGTTATTTTCGGGTTAATTGATCGGAGTCATAGAATTGGTACCGAGATCATCAGATTTGACTCCACTGGATTTTTTACGTATGTTACCAAAGTCTACTCGACAGTTTCGAATAGATTAAATTTCATTATTATAATATCGTAAGCATCACCCTGTACATTTTAAATCGACACCGGAACCCAAGAATGAATACATTTGGGTTTTCTCTTATTTTTCACTAATTTCATATTATTTTTCCTTCATTTTTTTTATTTTATAATTACTCTATTATTTTCAACGAAATATTGTACTTTTCTTCCATTTTATTTTAACTTTATTGTCATGACAATTTCAAAATATATAAATAATAATTATAAAATAAAAAATAAATAAATAAAATTTTCTTTCTTCTCTAATGGTGACATTATCCCCATTTTTTAATTTTATAACTTTAAAGCTAAGGGACAGCTTTGCTAGGCCGGAAAGATATCATATCCCTGAAATGTCGTAGATTTAAGATTATTATTCCCTTCAATACTCTATAATAACTGACCATTCTCTCCTTTCATAATAGGACTTTTCTAAACTAATTTTCATTTACATTACAAATTCACTTAAAACTTTCACATCGCAATTACAAGCTAGTTTTTCACCAATTCTGTAAAGTTTCATTTTTGAATTAGGTATCTTTATTACTGAGGCAGCGACATGAGAAATGAGCTATAGTTTTTGTAGAGAATTGAATTGACCTGACATATTTATTTAAGAAGTTCATTAAGGAGGCAATTGCTGAGAGAGCAATTCCTGGCCAGCGCTGGGCACTTGCAGATGAAGTGCGTAATTGTCTCTTTTTAGCTAAGATCTCCACGACCAATTAAACGGAATACCAAGCCGGGAAGCGTGCTCTAGCTATGTCCTTTCTCGAAAGCTTCAGAAGGTTATCCGTTTTGCTTTAGACGTACGAGGGCCACGTTTACCTGACCGTCCTGCATGTTGTTAAGGTTTTCCACCTAGCGTAGGCTAAGGCTAGGAAGTGTAGATAAATATCTCGTTTAATCGTATTAATTGAGGGTTCAACCCGTTCAGACATTGCCACGTCCATGGCTGAGCCTCTCCTTACTAATTCATCATCGCATTCGTTCCCCGGTATGTTCCTGTGGCCAGGAACCCAGAGTAACGTCACTAATTAACGCAAGCTCCTCTGAGCATTTGCTAGCTAATTTCGATGATATGGTAGCAACATTGAGGGCCAAGATGGCGGCTTGGCTTTCCTTAGCTCTCCACGTTACGTTTCGGAGACGGATCGTGTCTCACCGCTAGGCATGTACGCCAGATCGGTAGCATCTCTGCTTGATATACGCTAGATTTATCCGGGAGTCTAAACGATTGGCTAATTTGGAGTGCAGTCCATCTTTGAACCATCAGTGCAGATCACCGTGTCTACCCCACTCAATAGATTATTGTTTTTCCACTCACCCCTAGCTGGTGTCTGACCGCGGTCGTTGTGTATTTAATATGAAGGTCGGGAGAAGAAAGAGGAGAGCATCCAGAACATCCCGTGGCGATGATCTCAGCGCCCCTGTTATACATACGCATGCACTCCTCTAGACCCTACCAAGCTTGGTGCGGATATATTCCCTCCCAAGGGCCGGCCACTATACTATTGAACCGTATGTAAGAATGGGGCATACAACAGCAGTGTACATCCATAAAGCCATGCGTGGTTTTAGTCCCCATTTCTTACCTATCATCTTCTTTGTAGGTATAAGGCTATACAGGTCTTACGAACTCTTTCTTCAACGTACCGAATCGTAGTTTGAAATTTATTTATTTTCCCGAGTTGAACTTTTGAACATGAAATGTCACTTTAGTTTTTTTTGTATCCGGCCAATAATAAATAATAGTCACTTTTATTAATATATACTTCCGTGTTAATTTTGACAATCCATTCATATTTTGAAATATTAAATTCCGTTGTTCAGGGTTAAAAGAGTGGGCTTTAAAATATAATTTTTATAATTGTAAATATTAGTTTTCGTAAGCAATAGATGTGTCAACTATCGGACACCGTGACTCAGTTGGTTAGGGCACCAGCCTTTAATCTTAGGGTCAATGTTCGAAGAGTAGGTTCGAATCCTGCCGCATTCAAGTGGAATAAAAGTCAGATAAGACTTTGGGCAAGTGCAAAAAGGTATTTGTGTCATACGCAGTTTCATTCACGCCGGTATACAGGCCGGATGAGATCGGATATCTCGTGGAACTGATAGGGGTTGGTGGCACATTTACACACTTGTTAGTCGGTAGATCACCTGCATGACAAAGGCATAGTCGTGGGTTTAAGGTGATTGAGGATCGTGGTTCGAAGCCCACGATAAGCTGTAGGTCCCGTCCAGATTAGCCTTAGTTGCGGAAATGATACGTTAAAATTAACCAAACAAAATCCGATGTGTCAACTTTACTGATTTATAATAGCGGTTATTTAACAGTGTACGACTCCCTTTTTTCAGATTCATTAAATTCTTCTTAATCAGAATAGTCTTATTGTTTTATAAGGGATTAAAGCAATACAATGAATTGCTTGATTTTATTAAAAACTGCAATCATTTAATGAGCTTTAAGAGATCCTGTACTGACTAAATTAAGCAGACTGTTAGGTTGTAATTATAAAAATATAACTATTTATTTTTGTTATGAAATTTTGTTATATTTATTTTTTGTAAAACTTTTGTTTAGCAGTTTAGTAAAATAATACAAGTCAAGTGCTAACTAAAGGATTATTATTATTATTAATAATAATCTGGCGCCCGAGCATTTTTGAGGCAAGAAAAAACCTTACAAAGTAATACTGAATTATGTGGGTTTTTACTGTTGCCTTCTTTTTTACTGTTGAATAATCGTTTTTAAGAATTTTATTGGTTTCAACTGAAATTTTGTCATAACGAGGAGCACTACTACTAGCATCATATTGTGACAAGTTGTACGTATACCGACACATATTCTTCAATGTAACAATTTAGACTCCAAGTCAATTAAGTAGTTTCCGGTTACTCTTCCGTGATAATCACCCAAACGGATTGATAGATTAAATATTGATACCACAATAACTCATCCCGAACTAAAGTCCGTTAATAATGTTAACTCGGAAGTGATCTTGATTGGTTCGGAAGGCAAATTTCCAAGTCGAACTTCAGAAATCGCTAATTGAGTTTGACGAGGGCACGAAAATTACTTTACCCTCTGTTATACGCCGCATGCCGCACACCTGATTTACTTACAATGGACGCCATCGATGAGAGTTTTAAACTTACGATGATGGCGGTAACTTTTTTAAATGAAAAGCTGCCTTAACTATTCGAGCAGATAGAGTGAAATGGTTATTTTAGATAGGGTAGTAAAAACTAATGGTTTCCTAAATTTTGAAATCAACTTTAAACTACTTCTCCAAGAGTTAATCGATAATCGAATCCACCGAATCAAGGAGAACGTTATGGGTTGTGGCTAGGGTAGCATAACACTTTCTCGCTATTTATGTATACTTAAGATTTAGAACATATTTGGCGTTCGTGCAACGTATCCTATGGTAAAATAACCTATTTCCTACTTCACGATGAAGCTGAATAATACCTGACGGAAACTACACTTAGGAAATCACGAATGCTGTTTCTCGTCGGTCATAGCGGAAGAATGGAATGATTTAACCTTCCCTCATTTGTTGACAAGAAACTTCCATAAGTTACATAAGTATGCAGCAAAAACTGAGGGTTAAAGTGAGACTATAAGGCTAAATATTTTTTTGGTCGTACTTCTTCACAGATATTCAACCTTAATTATCAAAGTTAGAAATAGGTTTTTAGTATCTTTATACTAGTCACTAGTCGATACCACAATAGTCAAATGTGTGCTATGTAGTATTTATATTTGGCAACGCCGCATAAAAGGAAAAGAGACAGAAGTATGCTTTCAGTAACTCTTTGTGTTATCAAATGCATATTAGATTGGAGCGATATCACATTTAAAATAAGCATTCCGGTTACAAAGCATTAATGATAAAATGTGGAAACATCATTAATAATTATTTTTTTCTACGCCCTATCTTTAAAGTACCTTGTTAATGCAGTCACTTAAGCAAAAAATCTATTGTGTCGCCACAAGACTTTCCCGGCAGTTATAAAATAAAAATTAAAAAAATTAATTTGGTGTTAAAATTTATTAAACTCCAAATGAAATGATATTTGGTATCCCCAAAAAAAAATTCGTTTCGAATTTTTTTAAAGTAAAAATGACATTTGAAATATTCTAAAAGGAAAAACATTTCACATGTAAAACAATTTTTTATGGTCGGAATTTTGTTTACTTTTTCTTCAAATGTCATTCGGATCTTAAATTTTAAATTTTTTTCCATTGCTTAGTTTTAAAATTAAGGAATGAAAATTTCAGGTTGTATTTACAAGCCAATGAGGCACCTAAATACCAAATAAAAACTTTAGGTCTTTTATTTTTTTTGTAATGTACATAGGGCTACTGCGCTTCCTGGTGGGGCGATTTCAACCAAAAACAAACGGATTCATTCTGCGACGATCCGATACCGACATACCAAATTTCAGCTCAATCGAATCAATCGCTTGAACGTTGCGGGGTGTCATTTTTTAGTTTAAAAAAAAAATTTTTTTAGGTTAGGTTCAAAATTAAGGAATGAAAATTTCAGGATGTATTTAAAAGCCAGTGAGGTACCTAAATATCAAATAAAAACTCCTAAGTCTTATATTTTTTTGCGATGTAGATAGGGCTCCTGCGCCCCCTGATGGGGCGATTTCAACCAAAAACTAATGGGATCAATCCGCGAGCACCCGAAACCCATATACCAAATTTCGGCTCAATCGGATTAAGACACATACAGACACACAGACGCACAGACATCGTTTTAATCGTGTCAGGGGACCTCAAAATAGATATATCCGTCGTTATCTCAATTTTTTTTTAGCGTGTTAACAATACTTTTCCTTTGCGAGGGACCGGGAAAGTAAAAATGGGTCTACCTCAGAATGAGAGATAATAAGCTGGTAACTCGTATACACCTTAATTTTAGTGTTCTAAAAGTTGTCTCAAGTCACCTAAAATCTCGTGTCTGCGTAGCAAGTTATTCGAGGTCAAACGTCACAAAATCGGTCTTTTGCGATTTTCTCGGTTTCTATAGCTCCGATCATGTTAACATCTATTACAAAAATTGTAGAGCATAACATTTTTTCATACATAATATAATGCAAGGTTAACCTTGAATCTCGGTGAATAATACGTTGTATAAAGTTATCAAATCATTAAAATATCATTAACAATGAATATTTTTTATTAATTAATACATTGTATTTAATAACATTTTACATATATCTAATATATTAATTTAATAGTACTTACCTACTTTGTGTAATCAAAAACTTATCAAGTGACATACTTAGATTATTGTATGTATATCATAATTTTATATTAATTAATTTAAAATAGATTTTAAGTAGGAATAAAACGAGTAAATATATTTTAATTTTATCTTTAGACGGTAGCACCGCTGTATATTTTTTACAATTTAAATTAAAGTGAATTAAAAATTTACAAATCTTTAATAATTTATTGAACAAAAGTATTAATTTCTTCTTCTTCATCGTTCTCCTTAATCGTTGTTTCCAGGCCTTCTAGAATTTCCGGGTCAAATGCACTGTCTTCCTCGGGTTCGCTTTGCAATGAAACAGCATTGAGGCAAGCTTGCCCATTTCACTGGCCACAAGCTAAAGTGCATTGCAACTCCGATTTTCTGCAATCGCAGCGTGAACCACATCCTTTCTTACAATTACAAAATATTGTATTAAGTAATTCATCTGTATCCGGTGGCAATATTGTTGTCATTGGCTCCAGGAATTCATTCCCCCATTCCTTTATGTGCTGATGGGCTGCTGCGCTTGTCGGTGGAAGATTAGACAACTGGACCGGTTTATGAAGTTTTGCTTTCATTTTTGTTCGATAAATTCATATTTAAAACAAGTTGGTTAATTACAAGCATGATTTAAAAGAAAATAATACAAGATAAAAGATTTTGAAAGGGTCAGATTGAATTACTTGACTCTCCTTCAATTTCAAGTCCTACATTAACAGTCCCAACTACAAATACCTACTAATATTATTTTTACGCCGAAAAGAAACACGATAGAAATCTTCGGTAATATATTGATTTACCCTGGTGAAGAAAATTCCTCTAAAGATAAAAGAAAACGTGTCTTCCGTAGTAACATCTACTAAGTGGTTGGAAATTGAAAATGATAAGCAGAAACAGAAGGAACTGGAAATGACGGAAACAAAATCAAAAGAAGAAATATAGAGATAAAGAAAAGAAAATGTTGAAAATGAATCAATAAATGAAATACACACTGACGATTAACAAACTGAGTATATCGAAGATGATCGATATTGTCCTCAGATTTAGGAACATTGTATGATGCTTACTCCATTTTCGTGTAATTGTTGTACAGAGCAGTTTTCTTGTATAGAAAAACTTTAGCCAGTTGGTCAAAACTGGTAAGTTCTTCTAGGGATTTTATGAAAGTTTTTTTCTCTTTTTTAAGCAGCCACTGAATGCATATAAAAATAAAGTATGTTTTTTAGAAAGGTGATATTTATCAAAACTTTTTGAAGAATAGATTTGTGTTTTGACATTACCTTTTCCAACCTTTTTAAAGGAAAATTTCTTCTTGATGCAATTGAGTGCGTCCAATCGAAATAACGAGCAAATCTATGCCTTCTCCAATGCTGACGGCAGCCTTCTCCTATGATGACGTCAGTCCTCTCATGTTTGTATTCTTCGATAGCTGTTTCTATGATAAGAACATCAGCATCATGTCTCGCTTGTCTTGTTGTGATAAGTTTCTTTTTATTGTAACGATTTGACAAAAACTTATCTTACAATGTATTAATTAATAAATAATACAAAGTATTCATTGTTAATGATATTTTAATGACTTAATAACTTTGTACAACGTATTATTCACCGAGGTTCACGGGTATAGTATGTATGGCTGAAGGATAAGCCTTATTTATCTCAAAAACGGTCGAGCGCATGAAAAAATGTTTGAAACAAATTTTGTACGAGCCGTTAGGCGAGTGCGGCAATTTCATGTGTACCACTTTATTCACTTGTTGCATAAATTACTATTATTCAAAACTTTAAATACGATAACGAGAAAATTTTAATTTATTAGACAAAAAATACTTTTAAGTTAATATACTACTCAAATAATCAATTTTATTTAACTTATCTTAATAAATATGGGGTTTCTTCAACTGGGGAAGGAACTTAAGGTTCGGAAAACCATTTAGCTGGTATTTTGTTGTTCAGCTCAGAGAAATCATTTTGGTAATTCACATTAGGGCTTTGACTGGGACATCAGCCACATAAAACCGCGACACTAGAGATGGGCAAAAAATAACGGTATCATAGATATACGCTATAATTTCGCGCGCGTCAAAACCTCTGAAACTCGATTTGTGAGTAACCAAAATCTTGGAAATTTTTATTCTTTCCGTTAATACCACTTACATCGAAATCTGAACCGTACTTTTTTTTAAATAAAATAAAATCAGTGATTTCTGATCAGAATCAGTGGTAAAAGCAAAAAAAAAATTATATTAATTTATCTTTTCTGGTTCTCTGCAGCTCTTTGAAAATTTTACTGGTTCATTATCTTGTTATAATGTACCAATAGAAGTTTCATTAAATTCTGAACAGTAATTCTAAAACCGAGAGTACTACCTTAATGTCATAATTTTCGACTTTTACATAAACAAAAAATTCTTTAAGAATTCTTTGAATTTAAGGTACCACAGGATGTTGGACAAGGGTCGAACCAGCGACTGGTATGCTCGAACCATTGGGAGCTTCCCAAGAATTAAGACTGGATAGTGTTATTTATCAAGAAGGTGGCGAATACAGATGTGTTGGTCCCACGAAAGAGGCGACAAGAAGATTAGATTCTTTAAGGAATGCCATGTCAGTGCAAGTAGTAGTAACAGGTGAGTAAATTGATTTATTTGTTAACTTTACTATTGTTCACTAATAAATATTAAATTATTTAAAATACCCCAATCAATTTGTGTAATACTATATCTTTAGAGATATGAAAAAGTTTTTTAAGAAAATTATCGGACCATATTTTAATATCATTTACACGTATAAAAACAAAATGGCCGATTTCCGGTTTCGCCAGAAATGTCATCAAATTCGATTTTTTAAATAGAATACCCTATATATTTGACATTTTTTGGATTCTATGGCTCAAATTACATATGACAGTGTTGCCAAATTTTTTATTTTTCAATAAAAACATTCAAGTTCTCAGATTTTTTTTCAAGAAATGATTATGTTTAGGTTGAATTGATAATTAAATTCTTTATCGAATGCCAAGATGGCCCTCGGTAGGTACCATTTGAAAAAAACGATTTATTCGTTAAAAATGAATTCAGAAAATTTAAATTCCTGCTGTAGGATTTGTTATAGATCTTATCGATGAAATAACGATTAGTATGAATTACTGATGTTAATTAGACGAGATTTTGACATGATCAAGGCCTCCTGTGCTGAAAAAAAATCTGAGAATTTGAATTTTCTTATTGAAAAATAAAAAATTTGGCAACACTGTCGTATGTAATTTAAGCCATAGAATCCAAAAAATATCAAATATGTAGGGTGTATTTAAAAAATCGAAGCTGATGACATTTCTGGCGAAACCGGAAGTCGGCCATTTTGTTTTTATACGTCTGTCAATCCATAATAGTGTCTCATATCTATGTACCAAATTTTATTCAAATCGGTTGAAAAGTGAAGGAGATATAGGCATGGCCCTAGTCTCATTGTCACCCCGTATATCAACAACAACGTCAAGGAGTGCCTGCACCTTGAAGCTTGTTCTTTTTAAGTGTGATCAGTTTAAATGAGGGACAATGTCGAAATGAGCAAGGAGGAAACCGAACCCTTCAGAAGCAGCGGCTCTGAATATGTGCCTAACCCCTAAATGCAAAGTGAGTATCATAATATCATTAGTGGTTTCCGCGCGGTCAGAAAGGAAATTAAAAATAGAACAGAAAAAAAGTATTAGCAAATTCTTTATAATAGAATCGGATCCGGATAGTAAAAAAAAGCGAGTGCATAAACAAAAAAAATGTACTTTGTTCAAAATAAAACTAACTTTTTTAAAAATGCCAAATTGCGGCATGACATCGTTCTCTTCAATTTTTCAAGACAAAATATCGTATTACAGATTTTTTGTATTTTTAATTTTTTTAGAGTCCAAAAAAAAAGTAAAGTAATGCCAGGTGGTTCAGTCCGCCTGATGCTGAAATTTTCAGGCCGCTTTCTGCATGGCTTAATGACTACAGTTATATAGCCAGGACCGACGGTTTATTAGAATGAAAAAATGCTATAAAAACAGCAAAGGATACCGCCAATAGAAGAAAAGATGGATCTGGACATTTTTGAGCCCATATAAATAAAAATAAAATAATATTTTGGCTATTAGGACCACTATGCAAAGATTCAATAACCAACTTAATTGGAGATCCTAATTGGGGTAAATGGCGTAAAATTTCTATATTGGTTAACTTTCTTTAATATGAATTTACATTTTAATTTCTATAACGCATATTAGATTTGAATAGAGGTAGACCACTCCACCTGGCCCATAGCTTCATTTTCTGATCTCTTTTGAGATTTTCAAACGTTACTAATTAAAATTTTGTCTCAAATTTTAATTCTACCTTATCTCAATCCTCATAATCGGATCTGTCATCAACATTGATAATAAATTTGGTCGGACTCGTTATATAAGAATTTTCTTCTTTGATGACATGTTTGATTTTTTTCTGCCAATCATCAGCTAAAATTTTGTTAATTTCTTCTTTTACCAAATTTACAACCAACCCGTCAAATTTGGGAAACACGCTATGACGCTTTATTCTTTATTTAAGTTGACCCCAAATTATTTCTATGGGGTTAAATACACATTTCAACAATAAAGAATTTTTTTTCAAATTAATGTGTGCCTAATACCTCAAGCAATTGTTTTTTTTATAATTTTCTTCGAAGTAAAGATCTTGATTTCTTAAAAATTCCTGAATCTCCGACTTATTTGAGTTTGTATTGGGAACTTATCTATTAAGCGGGGAATGATATGAAGCATTATCCATCACTATGATGTTATTCTCTTCAAAATTGTTTAACAGCTGATTTTCAAACCAATTTTCAAAACTTTCTCCAGACATATTTTTGTAGTAATCTAAATTTCAATCTTCTAAATTTTTTGCCAGAGAGTTTGAGGCAATTTTGTACCCACCCTGAGTCCGATCCACAGTGAAGAAAGTCGAGTTCCTTTGTTACAAGGAACATTTACTGAACATCTTGTTCCGTCAGACCATCCTTTATTTGGCGTATCATGGGTATCGAACCACGTTTCATTTAAATAGTATATTTTTCTGTTACTATTTCGAGATGCCTTAATTTTTTCCAAATATTGTATCCTTCATTTCACGACCCTCTGGCTTTGCATTATTACAGTCCTCTTGTTGATAGTTTGGTATTTAAATCCAATTTTCGATATCCAACGCTGTGTTGTGCTTTTAGAAATTCATAAATCCGGCATTTTACTTTTTAGTAAAGAAAATATACTATCCACTGTTGGGAACTCATTTCTTTGGTAAGATTCATAAATAATACTACCAATTAATTTTGAACCGAGGTTGGAATTTTTAATTAAAAAAAATACAATCTAATTTTGTAAAATCTCCTTAACGTAAACTTTCGTTTTTCTTAAGTAGGACACCAAACTATTTCATTCAAGTAACATCAAAGAAAGAATTCCTATATTCCTTTTTCCCATTTTATTAGCAAGATTTCTCTGTTTACGTTCGTAAATTTCCTTCTAAAGAAGACAATGGAATTCTATTGTCGTTCCTGCTACAATAAATTTCTCTTCCATTTAAATGCTTGATTGTAACTCAGAAGCGTTATCAAGAAATCTAGTTCGCTGCCACTATAAATCTAGACGCTAGTCCTACATTTCATTAAGCCATCACTAAGTTCGCAGTAATAAATCGTCTTATGAATTTTGTTTACCAAATCAATTCGATTTGATTAAATTTAGTGTTGTTGTGTTTCGAATTTTGACGATAACAAAAGACCGGTTTGTTGTAAATTAAAAGTGACTTTGTTTGTTTTTTTGCCAATTTTTTGCATCAAGTGCCACTAAATAAATATCTATACTTTAATAAATGAAAATTTTTTATTAACGTGAATACAAAATGTCCCACCTTATCATATTTCACATAAAAAAACTCGAACATAGAAACATTAGACTATTGCATCATTAACCACCACCTACATGAAGCATACATTAGGAAAAGACCGAGATATTCAAAAGTTTGAATTTGTACCAAAATTATTCTAGAACAAATCAGTAGTAATTATACCACTCCTGAGAGCAGGTTCAGTATCTCGTGGTATTACGGCCCAATCGAATTTTAAGCAGTAGTAATCGTACTTCTCACACGAACATTCGTGCGAGTGATGTTGTTTCGGGGCATTTTGGTCCATTCAAATTTAAAAATTTAATTTTGCTGTCGGCTGAGATGGCCGAGAAATATATAAAACAAATTCACTGAGCTTTTTGCACAGAAAGTATACAGTGTCATTACGAAAGTACGCACAATATGGGAAACTTATTTATTAAGGGTTTTTCGACAAAAAGTTATTCTTGATAAAAGTTTGTGCATCCCCTAAAACTAAACATGCACCAACAAAATATAGTAAAACACTCATAATATACGAGGAGCCTTCAAAAATTTAAATTTGAGACAAGAGAAAAGTACCCTTATTTTGAAAAATTTCGGGAAAACTTATTTAGAAAAGTTGTTCAGCATTAAAAAATACATCTAGATTTGAAATCATGGCCATCTAAGTGAAGTTTTATTTTTTACCCATTTTTTAAAATTAGGACCACGAAAAAAAAATGATGAAACGATGAATAGGCAACATCCTGTATACGATGGTTTATTTAAAAAGCCTGTAATATTAGAAATTACACAAATATTGTGTTAACAACGGTCAATTATTTTGAAGAGTAAAATAATTTTAATTATTTTCACTTTAATTGCCGTGCCGTCCGGAAGCAAATGTTTGATTTTTAAATTTTCGTTTTGTGAAATAATAAAAGCCGATTAGTATTTTCTTCTTAAAGAACCGGAACGAGGCTAGATACGACTTTACCAGGTTATTCCGAATTCGTATTACTTTTCTTAATTATTTATATTCACTCTAATTAATCAAAAACGGTACTTTGGATTTATTCATTGAGGTCTAAGGTCTGACGGGACTTTTATTGATTTTTCCTGGTTAGCTATCGTTAATCAATATTCGTCCTGTCTTAGGCTTGCGTCAACAGACATTAGCATTCCTGGTTAGCTATCGTTTGCTAATGAATGGTACGCTAAACGCCTAAAAAGAGTCTGACAACCTCAAGCGCGTTTTAGTTTTGTATTTGGACTTGCCGGGATTGGTATTGATTTTCCTGGTTTGCTATCGTTAATCAATATCAAGGGGTCCACTGTAAATTCACCCGCCGCGTTCCCGTTTAGAGGATTGTTGGAATTGATATTAATTCTCCTGGTTAGCTATCGTTTATTAATATCTTTTTCAAACTAGGCGTCAACAGGCATTAGCATTCCTGGTTAGCTATTATTTGCTAATGAATGGTACGCTAAAAGCTTAGGACAAGACTCCGTTTCTGGCTAGAATTGCCGTTATTTAGTAGAAACCTGGTAAATTGATCGTAAGTCTGTATTCCCGTTTCTCCCGGTCGATTGAGTAGATAAATCATTTAAATATATTTTTCCGGTTAATTTGAATTAATAAATTAACGAATGCTTCCGCCGAATATTAGTATTTAATTAATTCAATAATCTTACTCGAGCTTTTCCTTATTTTAATACCTTTATCTTAGTCTGACTGAGTCAGTCCGATTATTACGCGAAATCCGATTATTACGCGAAGTAAATTCCGAATCGAGCATTTAATTTAATTATTTTTTTTGGGTTTTGGATTGTTCAGGGTTTTGAGGGTTGGGCTTTGAAATAATGACTTATTTTCTATTGTAAATATAGTTCAAAATAATATATGTGTCAACGTTAATTCTGGTTTATATTCACAGACCTTATCTCAGGGCTTTTAAAAATTAAATAATAAGTTAAAATAAAACTAATCTGAAGTCAACAAGACCCCTGGAGATACCGTATCTCCATCTGAAGCTACCTGTGTCCCTAAGACGCCGTTTCTAAGGGTTGTGGAGTAAACCATATTAAATAATCTGGCGCTCGAGCAATTTCCGTACTAAAGCGTCATCTTGTAAGGCAATATTTTTCTTAGTGGCAAGAAAAAGCCTTACAGTATCAATAACAATTTCAAAAAACCTCATAATATCAAATCAAAAAACATCAAAATAAAATAAGTATTTCTGCACACTCATTGATTTTCTGGAGATTTTCTTGTTAATTCTTATATTCGTTTTGAAAACAAAACCATGTTTCCGAAAGAAGTATTTTACATCTCAGTATGATGTCCATCCCGCAACATGCACAGTTCGGTTCTTCTTACACAATCTTTGACGGTAATTTGCTCCGGTTGTATGGCCCTCACACAATTAGTAATCACAGTTTTTACATGTTCTTTATCCCTAAAAGGACGATATTTGTAAACTTTGTTCTTCAATAAGCCCCATAAGAAGAAATCCATTGGGGTTAAATCTGGTGAGCGCGCTGGCATTGGATACTTTGAGTAATGTCCTATCCATTTTCCATTAAATGTTTCATTTAAAAATTGCCGTATTGCTACGCTACAGTGAACACTAGCTCCATCTAACTGATACCAAATTCTGTCTCTTTGACTTCGCGACATTTGATTTAAAATTGGTAATAAATCTTGTTGTAAAAATTGTAAATATCGGTTTCCATTTAAGAAGAAGGGACCAATCACAGCATTGTTTAACAGTCCACATAACACATTTACCTTAAATGAGTATTGGTCCTTGCACTCTATAGTGAAATGAGGGTTTTCTGTAGCCCACCATCTACAGTTCTGTGAACTTTCTATTCCATTTCTTGTAAATGTTGATTCATCAGACCATAATATATTTTTTGAGAACCGTGCGTTTTCTTCGTATTCTCCCTGATACCACGCGGAAAACTCAAATCTTGGAATAAAATCAATTTCTTTCGAAGTATTTATAAATTTTGGTTTAAAAGGCTTGAATTTATTTTTTCTTAAAAATTTTCGTACCGTACTAATAGGTACATCAAGAGATGTCGACATTTGATTTTATGGATGTCTTACCATTTTCGACAACTTTTAAGCACACTTCATCTTCCAATTCTGTAGATACTTTTGTTATGTGAGGTTTTTTGAAATTGTTAATACAGGCTACTGTAATGTGAGTTATATTTCGATTAGGATGTCTGGCGTTAAAAATGTCTGCAACTTGCCTGCTTGGAGTTTTTTCACCACACAACAATACAATCTCAACTTTTTCTTCTTTTGTAAGCATCTTAATACATATTACTTAAATAGTACTTAATATCAAATATTAACAAAATAAGCAATAACCATGTCAAACGTCAAATGTCAAACATTTGTTTCTTTTCAAAGTCAACTTAAAACAATTATTTTGAACAAGAAAATCTTCAGAAAATCAATGAGTGTGCTGAAATAATTATTTTATTTTGATGTTTTGTGATTTGATATTATTAAATATTAAGTTCATGTTACAATACTGTATAATTTTGAGCAAATAAATATAACTTTGCACCAAAAAATTTGAAAATTATTTTGCTCTTCAAAATAATTGACCGTGGTTAACACAATAGTTGTGTAATTTGTAATATTACAGGCTTTTTAAATAAACCATCGTATACATGATGTTGCCTATTCATCGTTTAATCAATTTTTTTTTTCGTGGTCCCCATTTTAAAAAATGGGTAAAAAAATAAAACTTCACTTAGATGGCTATGATTTCAAATCTAGATGTATTTTTTAATGATGAACAACTTTTCTAAATAAGATTTCCCGAAATTTTTCAAAATAAGGGTACTTTACTCTTGTCTCAAATTCAAATTTTTTAAGGATTCTCGTATATTATAAGTGTTTTACTATATTTTGTTGGTGCATGTTTAGTTTTAGGGGATGTACAAACTTTTATTAAGAATAACTTTTTGTCGAGAAACCCTTAATAAAAAAGATTTCCATATGATGCGTATTTTCGTAATGACAGTGTATAAACCAGTTTGATAGTCATTGTTAAAAATGTTACCTCTTCGTTATAGTTGAACAGAAATTTAAAGATAGGCGATTTCTTTTATTTCAACTCTTCGTACAACCAGCACCAAACTGAACTTAGTGCAAACAAAAAATACAGTCCACATTTTTTGCTGCCTGCTTATATTGTCAGGTTGAGTTTTGGAACTTTTTATAATATAGGGAGCTCAAGACAGAAGCTAAAACTTTCTAGTTTAGAACCATTATTGAATAAACGCAAGTTACAAAGGAAACGATATAGAAATTGAAAGAAATTATTGATGAGAAATAACGGAAAGGAGAAAATGTTCAATTTAGATCCTAGTAAATTTTAACAGATACAAAGTATAGAGAAGTTTTCTGGAGAATATATTATATAAGAGTCCTTGGTAATTAAAAGCAAACTTTGAAGTCTCTAAGTACTAGAAAGGAAAATACTTTTTTTTATTGTTAAACACCCATAAAGGCATTAAGTATATTACAATCTGATCAACAGTGACCAATGAGCAATTTAATTCTTAATCTAATAGACGTAAAACTAAAGTATACTCATCAGCGTTCCTTAGGTTCTGTAGAAAAGATTGCACTACACTTTAAGGTGCACACACAAGCTCTGCTTTTGCACTAAAAAGACTAAACTAACTCAAAGGGCTTGATCCTCTTAAGTCTTCTTTCTAACCCAGTATTGTCTAGGAGCTAGATCGCCTCGACATTGACATGATGATGAAGTCTTTCTGCGTGACTATTGGCTAATTTCTTGATGGTCTGGTCAACAGTGTCCATTTCCAGATCCTTATGGAGATCACTATTGCGAATGTACCAAGGAGCATTTACTATGTTCCTCAGTGCTTTGTTTTGAAATCTTTGGATGATTGCTAAGTTGCTTACTTTGGTGCACCCCATAGTTGGATTCCATAGGTCCATACAGGCTTAATTATCTGTTTATAAAGCATAAGCTTATTATGTAGAGACAGAATGGAGTTTCTTCCAATTAGCCAGTACATTTTTCTATATTTCAGTCCAAGTTCTTCTCTTTTCTTTTTAACATGCACTTTCCATCGGAGATTGGCATCTAATGTATCTAAGTATTTTGCAGTGTTTGAATATGGAATCAGGTTATTGTTTATTCTGACTGGAATATGATCTATCCTTTTGTTTGTAAAATTAATGTGGAGTTATTTAGATTCATTGAGTTAATTTTCCATCTCTTCGTCCAGTCATAGATAAGGTGGACGGCTGTTTGTATCTTGTGGGTTGCTTCTTCATTGCTCCTTCCTACTGCTAAAATGGCAGTGTCGTCGGCGAAGGTGGCTATGGTATTGTTTTCTGACTATGGAATATCACATGTGTACAGTAAGTATAGGACAGGTCCCAGGACACTTCCTTGTGGTACTCCAGCCTTATTTATGTATTAAGCCTTCATGCCAAACCTTATTAAACGCTTGTGCTACATCAAGAAAGATAGCACAAATATTTTTCTCTTCTAATGATTTCTCTATAATGTTGGTTATTCTATGAACTTTATGAACTTGGGTCGATCGTAGAGTGCTTATTTCTAAATGCAAATTGGTGATCAGGGATAATTTCTCTTTCTTCGATAAGTGGTTTTAGTCTTTTGAGTAGGAGTTTCTCAAATATTTTCGACATAACAGGCAGTAATGAGATCGGTATGTATGAGGATGCCTCATGTGGTGGTTTCCCTGGCTTGGGTATCATTATGACTTCCGCAATTTTCCAAAGGCTGGGTACATACTTCAATCTGAAGGCAGTACTTATTAGGTTAGTTAGTTTAATTATTGCTTTTTTGGGTAATTGTTTTAAAATTTCTCCAGTAATTAAGTCAAAACCTGGAGCTTTTTTCGTATTGATATTTTCTTTTGTTTCGGTAATTACTTCTTTGGGAGAGGTAAATTCTATGTCTTAATCAATCTGTAGCTGATCTTCCAGAGTGGGTTCTTCATCCTGATCTTCATGAGGTCGAAAGATTTTTTCAATTTTCAATTTTCAATTTTCAATCTCTTAGCAGCTTTCCAGAGTGAATAATCAGTACTACTGTCGTCTGTCAATTCTCTTAGGTAAATACTAATCGATACTTCTTTAATTTGTTGTATTTCTCTTTTGAGTCTTTGGTTAGCATTGTTGAGTATAGTTTTATCTTGTGGGGCTCTAGTTTGCTGCCATTTTCTTCTAAGCTTTCTTTTTTCAGAGATTAGTTCCCTTATTTCTCTAGGATGGTTGTTTCCTACCGTCCTTCTATTAATAGCAGGTGTAGTTTCCCAACCTGCTTGTTGGATATTATCATTAAGCAATTTCACTTCGTCGTCTAGCTGTTGTTTTTTTCTTAAAGGAACAGATAGATTAATTTTTTTTTCAAGAATGATTTTGAAGCTTTTCTAATATGTTAATTTGTTAGTCAATGTAGGGTTATTTTCTTTTTTAATAATGTTTTCACTAAGTGTTATGATGATAGGGTTTAGGGGAATGCACCGTTTGATGACAAACACTTGGCGCCCTCTACATAGAACGAATTTCCCATTGAAGGTGGTGAAGGGGCTGTATTAACAAACTATTTTGGGGTCATAAAGTCCATATCGAAAGATAGATCAGAAGAGGACAAAATGAAATCGTTGACAAATGAATTATTTTAAATATTTTTTCTATAATGTTTTCAAAAAACCTAATACCTAAAACCAACCAAAATAACTCATTATTAAACGATATCGGATTTTAATTTGGTTGCAAATGGTGTTTCAGGTTTTAACTAAAAAAAATATAAAAACTATTTTAGTGGCAAGACTTTCGTGATTTAGAAGCGGTTTTCTTAATTTAAAATAATCTAGTTAAAGTTAGAAAACGAAGCTTTTATAATTTGTATTTAATTATGTATTCAGCAGTTAATTTCCTGCAAACACTTCAAGAGGAAACTGTTGACAGCTTGCCAGAGTGAAATAATTTTCAATCAGATTCCAATTCAATTAAATTAAACTTGAAGTTTGACAACAATTCGGAACAATTTTCAATCTAACTTGACCCATACACTGATGAGGTTAAATGAATTTTCTCATGGCAGTATAATTAAAATTGTTTTATTCAAATGTGCGAGAAATGAATTAAGAATTATTTATCGCTGTTGTCCTACATGATTATTCACACTGTAGTATGCATTCTTTATACTAACTCGCACAAATCACAAAGATAAAACAAAAAACGTTATCACTGTATGACTAATATACCCTGGCTGTCGATATTTCTTCATTGCATTGTTTTGTGCCGACTCGTACAGAAGTGAAAGAAATTTTTGTGTTGAAAATGCCCAAATGGCGGAGAATAATAAGTTCATCTAGTGATTCTTCGGAAGATGAAAGCCGATACAGATCAAAGAAGGAAAAGTTTAGGAAGAAAAACCAGAATGGAAATAGAAAATATGATAATTTATTAAATCAATTAAAAGAAATGGAAAGGAAACTTAAATCTATGACAGATTCAGAAGAGGAAGAAAGTGTTAAAAGTTTTTCAGGTGAGTAAGTTTAATAAAAAATGATTTTAGGTTGGTGTCAATGCTCAAATAGACGATTGTCTTTGTTAGCAGTACACGAATTTAAAGCCAAATGTTAGGTAATTACCTAACCAGTTTAATTCATACAATTAGTATGAGAACTTTACATTACAGAGAGCCAAATGTTAGGCAATTGCCTAACCGTAAGAAAATAGAAAATAGTTTTAGACAATTGTCTAAAAGCAGATATTGTTCATTTTAATGAGACAAATGCATTTGTAAATTTCGATGCTTTTGTCTTTTCAGAAGAAAACATTACAGAAATACAAGGAAATATCGACAATCGAGTTTTGGAAGCTTTGGGAAAAAATCCAACTTCATCAATGAAGGAAGGTGAAGAAGTACATGAAGAGGTGGCTGTAAGGTGGAAAAATTATTTAGTAGAAGGTATTGATAAAGAGGTGCGGGAGCAGTTAGTTCAAAAATATCCCATACCCAAAAATTGTACCAATTTAAAACCACCAACTTTAAACCCGGAAATTGAGGTTTGCTTATCCAAAGATGCAAAAAGTCAAGATTTTATGCTTTCTCAAATTCAATATCAGCTAGCTTCTGGCCTTGCAGCCCTAGCTCAAGTTATGACTAGGTCGATAAGAAATTCCAATGAATTCGATTCAGAAATGCTGACTCAGCTAGCAGATTCTGGCCAAATATTGTGTAATGTCCATAATTATGTATCAAAACATCGAAGACATGCAGTAAAACCTCATCTAAAATCAGAAATTACAAAGTGTACGGAAAATTGCCCAATCGATGATTTTTTGTTTGGCAAAAATCTGAACGATTCTGTCAAAGCATCTGAAAATGAAAAAGGTCACAGCATCAATACATCATTACCCTTACCAGGATTCGAAACCGGGAACATCTGGCATTCGAAAAGCGAAAGAACAACAGCGTTTTTTATACAAAAGACCCCAGTACAAAACGAAGAAGAAAGAATACGAAACGTCACGTCGCAAAACTTATCAGGGGATACGCCGGGGGAGCAGGCAGAGTTACTACAGGAAACATTAAACAAGGTTGGTCATAAAAAATATGCAGGTTCACTTCAAAAATTTTTGAGGCAATGGACCATACTATCTAGTAATACTAAATTATTGAGTTGGGCAGAAGGAATAGTAATTCCTTTTGAAAAATGTCCCTTTCAATTAAATAAACCAGTAGTAAAAATTGAACAAACTGTAAAACATTTTTTAGTAAAAAAGCCTAGTGGTAAATTTAGATTTATTTTAAATCTGAAAAACTTAATACATATATTACTCTTCCTCACTTTAAGCTGGAGGATTACAGAACAGCCCTAAAGTTAATTACAAAATGTTGCTAGTTTACTAGAATTGATTTAAAAGATGCTTATTTTTCTTTATCAATTGTAAACAAACATCGAAAATATTTAAGATTTGAATTTGATGGTAAGTTGTATGAGTTTAACTGTTTACCAATGTGGCTCAATATTGCACCATATATATTCACTAAAATAATGAAACCGGTATTAGTTTTTCTTCGAAAACGAGGTATTGTTTGTACTTCATATCTTGATGATTTTTTATTTATGGCTGAAACGGAGGGAGAAGCAAAGTGTGATATTTTAACAGCTAGGAAGTTGTTAGAAAATTTAGGTTTCAGGATAAATATTGAAAAAAGTCAGTTTTTTCCTTTACAAGAAATTATTTATCTAGGTTTTAAATTTAACAGTTCAGATATGAATATATCTTTACCCCCAAAAAGAATAAAAACCATAACTAAAACTTAAAAAGAATTCGTAAAAAGAATGTGGTTAAAATACGAGACTTTGCAAAAATAATTGGTAGTTTAGTGGCAATTTGTCCTGCAACGAAATATGGTTGGATGTATTTAAAACGTTTAGAAAGAACTAAAGTCAAAGCATTGTATAAAGGTGGGGGTGATTATGACACTTTTATGAGTATTTCTAATGAAGAATGTCAAGATTTATATTGGTGGATAAATAACATATACAATTTTAGAAAAGATATAAAAATGAATGACTTTGCGATCGAAATTTATTCGGATGCGTCCAATACCGATTGGGGCGCGAATTGTAAAGGACAGGGTATTCATGGGTTTTATATATGCATCATATGTGAAATCATCTGAAAATGTTGCAGATTTAGAATCTAGAATTAAAAATGTTGGAACAGAATATGAATGGGCAGATTATGCTTATAATAAAATTATTAAAAAATTTGTACTACCCGAAATTGATCTTTTTGCAACTTACTTAAATAAAAAATGTGACAGATTTTTCTCCTGGCGTCCTGATCCAGAATCGTTAGGAGTTGACGCTTTTATTTTGAAATGGAATAATTATTTTTTCTATGCGTTTCCTCCTTTTTCATTAATTACGAAAATATTGAAAAAAAAAAAAAAAAAATGGTGGATGTTCTGTTTGTTGCGACATCTTAATCCCTATGTTTACTCTATGAAACACATGTTAGAATATTTTTTAGATATACAAGAGACAGGAATATCTTTTTCGGTACTAAATACGCATCGAGCAGCATTGGCGTTAATATTGTCAATTCCAGAGAAAGACCAAAAGACCTTCAAACGATTTTTTAAAGGAGCGTATAACCAAAAGCCACCTGAACCAAAATATAGCGCTACGTGGGATCCAGTTCAGGTTCTGAATTATTTATCGGAATTGTTTCCGTTAGGAAAATATTATTTATAAGTTAGTTATGTTATTAGCATTAACGTCCGCCCATCGGGTACAGACCTTATCAAAAATTTCATTAAAAGATATAAGAGGCGCAGAAGATGGAATAGAAATCCGTATTTCAGATAAAGTAAAAACTTCAGGTTATAAAAAAGTGCAACCACTACTAATTTTCCCAAATTTTGAAACAAAACCTGAGTTATGTGTAGTAAAAACTATGAGGTTTTACATATCCAAAGTGGATCCATTGAGACCACTGGGAGAGGATAGAGTATTACTAACTTGGAAAAAACCTCATCATACAGCAACTGCTCAAAGTATTAGTAGGTGGATTAAGAAGGTTCTCCAAATTAGTGGTATCGATACTACCAAACTTTCGGCGCATAGTTCACGTCATGCCTCTACTTCCGCTGCCCTGAGGGCAGGTGTTAATGTTGAAACTATTAGAGCAGCTGCGGGGTGGACTCAAAAATCAAATGTTTTTAATAAGTTTTATAATAGATCGGAGTTTGCGCGGTCAATTATAAACCCTTAAAAACAATTAAAATCGTATATCATTTCAATTATTGTATTTAATGTAATTAGGTGGGTTTGGTTATTCGTGTGAGTACCTAGAAGGTGAATTTCTATTAGTCTATTGTATTTAGGAAGAGTTCATATTATATGGTATTACTTAGATCGCGCGCGTTTTCTTTAAACGTCTACAGTGTGAATAATCATGTAGGACAACAGCGATAAATAATTAATAGATTGATCGACTTACCTGGTAAGGATGATCGATCTAAATTATTTGAGCTGTTGTCCGTAATGATTATTCTCCCACCCTTCCCTTCAATAGTAGCCCAGCGCGATCTAAATTAGCAAACAATGCAATGAAGAAATGTCGACAGCCAGGGTATATTAGTCATACAGTGATAACGTTTTTTGTTTTACCTTTGTGATTTGTGCGAGTTAGTATAAAGAATGCATACTACAGTGTGAATAATCATTACGGACAACAGCTCAAATAATTTAGATCGCTCATCCTTACCAGGTAAGTCGATCAATCTATTAATTTTATATATTTTTATTAAAGTTGTGATTATTTCGGTGGATTTGAATTTAATTCTAACAAATAAGTAAAAATAAAAAATACTGTTAAAAATTCTACATTTTCTACACTAACTGACCTTAAGAGCATTCACTACCTTGGAGAAACTGGAAATCGTTTCTCAAATCCCAGAAATTTTTTCAGTGAAAACCCTCTATCACAAAAAAAAATTTAATTTGTTGTAATTCCGAAAAGTCAATGATTTTCATCTACATTATAAAAATACGATCGAAAAAATAATAACTCTTTCCCATATACCACCTGATTAGCTAAAAAATAACATTTATCATGAAATCGTTTTTGTTTTTGAGATGGCACGTTTTCCAAGATTGGCAAATCTTCGTCCGATTCATGATGGCACCCTTCGTAAGTTTGTAGAATTCAAACGTTCTTCAATACAAATGAAATAGTGCACATTGTCATTATTACTAGGCGACCTAGTTTCGAGAACAATATTGGTCGCTGTCTTTGTTTACGGCCTAATCTACGCGGTCTTCATCATCGTCGCCGTATGTCTCGGAGTGTCTCAGATTAATATACAAGCTATTAGATGAATTTGAATTCTTTTTCAGGGGCGTCTCACAAATTATTTTTCATTTGATTCTGGCAATTAGAGTTGTGAAGTGTGGTCAGGCCAGGTCAGGGACCTCAGACGGTCAATATATTGATTCAATATTTGATTTCTATATTTTATATATTGAACGTGGGAGGAGTATATTGAAAGAGCTTCAATAAAAATCAAATTTTGATTTTATTAAAGCTCCTTGATTATAGCGGTGTCAGTAGCAACTTTCTTACTTTGCTACTGATTATTTGTTTTAGTTTTATTTAAGATTTTAAAGTTTTTCGAACTTTATTAGATATTAAACTTTTTTAATTATATTTTAATAATTATGAGTGTTCTTCAAAAAAATTTCAATATAAGGATGAAATGGAATTATTGAAGACATTTTTTTCAGTATTCTGTTACGTATGGCTGTGTCTGTATATTAAATTACTTACAAAAAAAGTGTTGGTCAGAATGTGTTTATAACAAACTCAATAAACAATAATATTATTGATAAAAAATTTGTTACCCTATTGAGAAATGCCTATTATGACTTTTGAAGAAAAAATTATTTCTTTAATATTTCTTTAATTAAACAACGGTGCCACGAGTTATTCTCGGTTAAAGATATTCCTTCGTGGGATTATGTAATCCGCTTTGGATGCCGGCTAACCACAGTGAAGTGGGGTGTGGATTGATATATGTTGTTAATTAAAAAGAAAAATGGGCGCCAGGAGATTGTTTTACCCTCATCCAAAATAAATTGAGCCCACTAAAAAAAAATAAACTACGTCGCAACAAAAATTTGCTTACCTTAGTTCGGGTCAAGACTGTTTGTGACTATTAGTAAATGAAAGAAAAGTAACTAATTACTCAATAACTGTTTAATATTTCCAAAATTTCCAAAATTGCACAGGTAAAAAAAAATAAAAAGAAAAAGGAACCCAAGGGATCCCACTAAAATTGCGCTAGTAACAAAAATTATTAAATTAATTAATTAATTAAATGACGAACAATAGGGGTGTTACACCGTCCGCGAGAGCTCTCAAGGTCGTTGGAATTGGGCGTAAAAAAAAATACCACTCGCCCCTATAAGTCGCTTACAAAATTCCAAAAATTTACAGAAAATATATGAAAATATTAATTTAGAGACCTTTAAAAATTACTAATTAACAAATAATGTATATGAACAAATATAAAAAAAAAATGAAAAACTTGCGGTTGTTCCTAAATTAAATTTCGGCAACTTGCAGCTACTAACGCGTCAGGTCAGGTCAGCTCAATACGAAAATCTGGTTAACACTCTGCCCAACACGAGAATGTGGTCAACACTAGAATGCTGTCCACAATCTGCCCAACACGAGAATGTGGTTCACAATCGCCCAATACGAGAACCCTAAAATAATATACATTAAACCCCTAATCGAATACCCCTCGGCCCAGAAAGAAATTTACAAACTTTAACAGTTTATACAATAAAAACATTTAAATATCTCAACATGCCCTTTTATACAGTGAAGGGGAATTCTCGGCGAATCAGGAACTTTCCTGACAGATGCTTCCGTGGAAGGTGAATCCTCGGAGAATCAAATCGTCTCCCGGGGAAGGTACTATCCCTATAATATTAATAGGCCTTACACACTTGCCAAATAACATAAAACTCGACTGTCATGAAAAACGCCTTACCTGACAAAAATGGCGTCGTTACGAACGTGGCTTGGTTAGGTACAAAATATCAATTCCTCTTCAAGAGAATCAGACCAGGGTAAACACACCAAATCAAATAGGCACCCTGCAAGTCTAACAATACGGGAATCGCTCGTCTATCCCAATCAATGGTACGAAATAATCTTCATAAAACACCGGGCGATTCCTCAAAATTTTGTCTAAACCACGTTATACTTATCACCCAACAAGAAAGAAAGAGAAAGCCGGTCCGAAATTTCCTTCGAAATCTTTCTAGAACGAATTCCACCACGCACGTCCAGAAAGAGATTCACCTATCAATCGCCACGGGTCACTAAAAACGACTGCGACTTGACCAATCATATAACAGGTGACTGGCTAACACAGCCGTACAGTACCTCAAATTTAACGAAATGACCGAAACGACAGATGGAAACATGACATCGATAAAATTAGACGTAAACAATCTATTTGTGCAATCTATTTTAATGTTCGAAATACTTTATATGAAACTAACTAGCTCGTTCAAATGGATATAAACTGAGTCAAAAATTTGATGTGATATATGGTTCCTAAATAATATAATTCGATCCCTATAGTGGCTCACCTCTACCCAAGAAGACAAGGTAAGGAAAACTAATTAATGTAGTAAGGTCTTAATACCGAATTTAAACGTTACAACGGAAATATTAAAAAAGAATATAAATAATAAAAATAATTATTTTTTCAAATCATTTTCCAACAAAATGAAAAAAAATACTAAACTTGTCTATTTATTAACAAAGATTTCATATAAATACAAATAATTTCTTTAATTTGTAAGGCTTCTTCTTGCCACAAAGAAAATTATGCCTTACGAGTGACGTCTTGTAACGGAGATTGCTCGGGCGCCAGGTTTATAATGTGGTTTTCTCCACAACCCTTAGAAACTGCGTCTTAGGGGCACAGTTAGCTTCAGATGGAGATACGGTATTCTCCAGGGGTCTTGTTGATCTCAGACTAGGTTATTTTTACTTATTATCTACTTTTTAAAAGCCCTGAAAAGAGGTAACGTCTGTGATTATAAACCAGTAAATAAGGTTGACTGAGTTTAAATATTTACAAATAAAAAGTTTAGGCATACATATTTTAAAGTCCACTAGTGGAGTAGATCTGGCGGAAAAAAACCCGATAAACGAAGTCGCTCCTTTCGAAATTTTTTTTGTGATTTCATAGATTCGAGGTCCCCCTTTCACGTGATCACTATATGAAAGCTAAGGGTGATGTGGAGGGGGGGTAAATTAACATGTAAAGATATGGAAAATCGGTTTTTCGCACGTAGCGTTCGGATCGGATCAAAACGACTTCTATATATAAAATAAAGTACTCGCGAAAACGCTTAAACTGAATTTTAACCCGTCCAAATCGGTCTAGGGGTTCTTAAGATATTGCGATTTGAAAATATATGGATTTTCGCCACGGCGAGAACACACCTAGAGCCGTGTTCGCGTTTTTCGCATGGAAGAAAATGACTTCGAAACTTGATTTTTTTTCCTCCGATAGATCTATCTATCTATCTGTGATGGGGGTGTCGATACACTGCGACCTATAAGATCTATTGTGCCCCCTACTGCTGCCCAATCGTTGAGGATGTCTCAACGATTAGAGCAGTTCCTCCAGTCCTATTGCTTTCAAAAAGTTCAGGATGTCGGTAGGCTTCAGGTTAGGTAAATCTTCCTCTTCTATTTGATATTCTCCGAGGTATCGTACCCTTGGATTTTGCATGGTAAAGCATTCTGAGAGAATGTGGATGGAGGTTTCCTCCTCTTCCTCGCAGAATCTGCATTCTTCTTTGTCTACTAATCCGAGTTTCTTTAGCTGGCCTCTCAGCCGACAGTGCCCTGTTAGGATACCCGTTAGTATTCTGAGCTTATTTTTACTTTTACTGACGCAGTCGTCAGATCTCTTCTGGTTGTAGTTTCCCAGTAGTGTCTTGGCCTGCCTCATTCCTTGTAGTCCTATCCAGTATTGGCATCTTTTGTTATTTACTTCTTTTCCAAGTTCATCAAGTATTGTACTGGTGCTTATTCCGCAGAAGGGTTCAGGTCCCAGAAATGGTGTTTCAGCCCCTTTTTTTGCGAGTATGTCTGCTATTTCATTACCCTCCACTCCAGTGTGTCCCGGAACCCATAGGAGGGTAACAGTGTTATTCTTGCCCAGTTTGTTTAGATTCTCTAGGCACTCCCAAACCATCTGGGAGTTGATTTCGTGGGAGTTCGATAGAGTCCGATAGATAGTCATGACCCAAGCATTGTGTCCGAATTTCAACCCGCTACTTAAATTTGGGGGGGAGATGGAGGGCAAACACTGATTAATTTTTGACTCTAGGTAACTTTTTAATTCTTGACCAATCCGGGTTATCAAAATGGCAAACTCTTTCATGAGGACACTGCTACAGGATCTATTAAGGAGATGATGGTTTTCGCGAAAACGGACAAATGGCGACCGAATTTCGGATTTTGCAAATTTTAATTTTTGATTTTCGCAACGAAAGAGTAAAATGAGGATTTTTTTTATCTTTGATTTGAGCCCTACGGGGACTCTATTCGATAATCAGGAAGGGTGGGAGGGGGGTAAACGCGTTTAGCCCTGTAGAAGGGGAACGGATAGGGTTAGTGACTTCGTGTTAGGCTCATTTTCAAGGGCAATCAGTTTTCTTTCAAGATTTTTTTATAACAAAGCTCTAAGTTTATAGAGGACTGCAGGTTTGCGTGATATATTTATAAAAGCGAGTGCGCTCGCTGAGCCGCCGTAAAATTAGATGCCGGGATAGGAGCTAAGCGCTCCCTTTTATATCTCGTCTCTCTCACATCATCTCTCTGCTCTCTCACAAATACTATTCCGGCATCTAATTTCAGGACGGCTAAGCGAGCGCACTGGTTTTTATAAATATATCACGCACTCCCGCAGGCATTATTATAGATATAGCTTTGGGGTAAAAAAATTTTGAAAGAAAACTGTTTGCCCTTGAAAATGAGCCTAACAAGAAGTCACTAACCCTATCCGTTGCCCTTCTACAGGGCTAAACGCGTTTACCCTCCCTTCCTGATTATCGGATCGAGTCCCTGTAGGACTCAAATCAAAGAGAAAAAAATTTCGCAACCGATGGCGCATAAACAATTTTCCCCACTTTACTCTTTCGTTGCGAAAATAGAAAAATAAAATTTGTAAAATCCAAAATTCGGTTCCGTTTTAGCGAAAACCATCATCTCCTTAATACATGCTGTAGCAGTGTCCTTCTGAAAGAGTTTGCCATTTTGCTGACGACCCGTGTGACATGTACTGATGTCGTAGGGTAAGTGGTGGGAGAGAAAGTAAACTCTACCGTTAGTAACAAACAATAACTGTAATTTGGGATTAACCCATAATAACGAATACAATACTTGTGATATGTATGAATTAAGATTAAGTTATATCTAATCTAATGTCTACAATAATTCGGTATATATATACATGCATTGACCTCTAGTCAAGAGTCATCTACAGGTCATCCAAGTAAGATCAAGGCTCGACCTTGTCGTACAAGTCGATACAATAGCAATAACCCGACAGTAACTTAAACAATAAACAATATACACTATACGGGGTGCTCGATATACATGTGGTATATCACACCCGGATTGGTCAAGAATTAAAAAAGTTACCTAGAGTCAAAAATTAATCAGTGTTTGTCCTCCCTCTTCCCCCCAAATTAAACTAGCGGGTTGAAATTTTGACACAATACTTGGGTCATGACTATCTATCAGGGGAAAAAAAATCAAGTTTCTAAGTCATTTCTTCCATGAGAAAAACGCGAACACGGCTCTAGGTGTGTTCTCGCCGCGGCGAAAATCCATATATTTTCAAATCGCAATATCTCAAGAACCCCTAGACCGATTTGGACAGTATAAGCGTTTTCGCGAGTACTTTATTTTATATATAGAAGTGGTTTCGATCCGATTAAAACTCAGCGAGCTACGTGCGAAAAACCGATTTTCCATATCTTTACATGTAAATTTACCCCCCCTCCACACCTCCCTTAGCTTTCATATATTGATCACGTGAAAGAGGGACCTCGAATCTATATTATCATAAAAATTTTTTTTCGAAAAGAGCGACTTCGTTTTCAAAACCAGATCTACTCCACTACACCCTTCTAACCCTGAACAAAAAGCAAATAAAATAAATATTCGATTCAGCAAAAATTAAAGAATAATGATTATCGGCCGGATAAAAAAAACTAAAGTGAAATATAATGTTCAAAAATTCAACTCGTAAAACAACGCAAAATTAAAAAAAAAATAATTAAAATTAATTTCAAACTATGATTCGGTGAAAAAACGGGCTAATTACGAAACGGAAATTCAAAGAAACTTCTTAAATAAATAAACTATTTCGGCATACCAAAATAAAACGCGTTCTTTATCGTATAAAATAAAAATGATTCTTTTAAGTCTCAAAACAACTACGGACTATACGATAAAAATTTAATTCAAAATATTGAAAAACGTTATCGGTAAGATTTTTTTGATCGGACGGACGGCAGGAATTCGAAGACGACGCGACGGCGACGGTTTAAAAGATTTTACCTGACTAGATTCTTTCGATCGCAAAACTAGAATGAATTCTCTTTCCAAAAATTTTAAAACATCTAATGTGTGGATAAAATGAATTTTTCTCCCATATTTAGGTAACTATGCGCGGAATCTTATTAACCATTTAAAATACAGGGTGCTTCACTTGATCTGTATGAATCAGTTGTGAGGGCCTTGGACGGATCAACGAAATGCCTTGCGGTATTTCTTGATCTGGCGAAGGCCTTCGACACTGTCGATCATGATAAACTTATTATCAAAATGAACTATGGTATTAGGGGTATAGCACTGGACCTATTTAAAGATTACTTAACAAATAGGAAGCAAACGATAAAAATAGAAAATAATTTAAGTGCGGAATCAACAGTAAAGATAGGGGTACCACAAGGTACAGTGCTGGGTCCGATACTATTCCTAATATATATAAACAGCATTTCTAAAATAAAAAATTTCAAAGGAAAATTGGTGTGCTACGCAGACGATACTGCATTACTAATTACTGAAAAAACATGGAATGAAGTGAAAATAACTAATGAGTCTTGTTTAAAAAAATTGAAAATTTGGTTAGATTACAATTTTTAAGCCTAAATATAGAAAACCTAAATATATTGCTTTCTCACCAACAATAACCGATCAACCCATCTTTCAAATTAAATTACATAATAACAAATGTGCAAAAATAAGTTGTAACTGTCCTGTTCTGAAAAAAACACCAGTAATGAAATACCTAGGTATCCAGATTGACCAACATGTAAGATGGAATGATCATGTTAATTACCTTAATAAACGTCTTCGAATTCGAAGATTCACCTGGGGATTTGACCTAGAGGGAAAAATAATTAAAAACTGTAAGGAATGCGTATACCTAGATGTAAAACTAACAACAACAGGACGAAACGAGGAAACAATTAGGGACAGAATAACCAAAGGAAGAAAAGTAATAGGAGCCCTGAACTCAGTGCTGTGGCAAAAGAATATTAGACCAGAAACAAAAAAGAGAATATACAACGCCATTTTACAACCAGTAATTACATATAGCTCCGAGGTTTGGCAACTTACAGAAAAGCAAAAAAATAACTTAAATGCAGTGGAAATGGATTTCTGGAGGAGAGCAGCAAGAATATCTAGAATGGAACATATAAGAAACGAGGAAATAAGAAGGCAAATGAAAGTAGAAAGAACTTTAGTAGAAGATATAGAAAAGAAACAGTTGATTTGGTACGGACACGTTAAGAGAATGGGAAGAGAACGACTACCAAGAAGAATATTAGAATGGACCCCCACAGAAAAAAGAAAGAGGGGAAGACCACCTACAACATGGCTACAAGGAATCTCTAAAGCAATGTCCGAAAGGAACCTAGCAGTCGACGACTGGCAAGATAGACAGGCCTGGAGATTAGGAACCCAAAGGCGTATAACGCTATAAAAGGGAATAAAAAAAAAAAGAATCCTAATCCATAAATTTTATAGTGTTCGAGATATCCTATCTAGAAAAAATTTAATTATGCTTTATAATTAACTAGCAGAATCAATATTGAGATATTGCATAACGGTTCGGGGTGGAACATTCACAACTATTCTACAGACTCTACAAGCTACACAAAATACTCTTTTAAAAATATTATTATTAATATTTCGTAAAGACAAATTTTTTTCAACCCAATTATTGTATGAAGAAATAAATGTATTAAAAGTAAGACAAATATAAACCTATCAATGCCTTGTAAGGATGTATCTCAAACAAGCAAATTTCCCAAGAAAAACCTCAAACACAAGGGCGGCAACTAATTTAAATATTAATATTGACTCTTTCTACAAATCAGTAACTCAAAGAACCTTTTTTTATTTTGAACCTAAGCTATTTAATTTAGTTCCCTCATATTTAAAAGAAATAAAAAAATACGCGTCTTTTAAAAATCACATTAAAATAATGATTTTATCAAATCCTCTGATATTTGAAATATTCTAAATATTTTCTATACTAGTTTGCTCTTTACAACTTTAACCATACCCAGTTTACACCCCATTTGTCTGAATCTGCCTACCTCTCGCCGATAATATATTCATTTTACAGTAACCTAATCATATATTTATATTTATATTTTAAATTTTAACTAATAATCCTTTAAGTTGGCTTCTTTAATGAGGAGTTAGGCAAAACAGGCACTAGTGTCTAGGCCTCTCCTAAAAAAAAGGAGTTAACCAAATTAATAACTATGTAACTATGTAAAACATATTTTTTTTTTAAATTATTATTTTATAGACTTTCTTATACAGGGTGTGTCATAGTTAAACCGACATACGTTAACTGTAAATAGAGGGCACTTAGGTGATTCCAAATAACCTTGGTTAATGGGTCTAACGCCTTTAATAACCGAGATACGGGGTGTTTCATCCATTTCGGCCAATATTTTGATAAGCCGTAACTTTAGAACCGCCCTGTAGATTTCTCTCATACTTGGTACAGGTATAGTGTGTTAATAACCCAATCCTGTAGTGTAAGAACTACCATTAAAATCCAGATCCGGATTAAGAAGAATTTGCAAAATTTGAAAATCCCCAAAACAACACCCTGTATATCAAATTTTTTAAAATTGGGATGGATATTTGAAAAGAACGGAAAAAAATGAGTTAAAGTGAAAAAAAAAGTGCACATCCCATTCTACTACTGGAGTTTTAACGTCAAATTACATCAAATGCATTTTTTTCATTTTCACAAGCCATAACTTTGGAAACACCCTGTAGATTTCTTTCATATTTGGTACAGTTAGATTGTTTAAATAGCCCAATCATACAATACAAGAACTAATGTTAGAATCCAGATCCGGATTAAGAAAAATTTGTAAAAATGGGTAATCTCTAAAATAGCATCCTGTATATCAGATTTTTTTAAATGTAATCGGATACCTATTTAAAAAAGACAAAAAAAGACAAAAGATGTCTTATACTAAAATATTTTTATAAGTACACGAGAGTGTTCTACAAAAAAAAATTCAGATTTTATTTTTCGGATTAATTCCGGATACAAAACTCATTAAACAGTAAGCTTCGGCAATAACACATCTTTTTTCTTTTTTCAAATAGGTATCCGATTTCATTTTAAAGAATCTGATATACAGGGTGCTATTTTAGAGATTATCAACTTTTTCAAATTTTTCTTAATCCGGATCTGAATTTTAACTTTAGTTCTTATATTGTACGATTGGGCTATTTAAACAATCTACCTGTACCAAATATGAAAGAAATCTACAGGGTGTTTCCAAAGTTATGGCTTATGAAAATGACAATATGTATTGCATTAACTGAATTTACTTTAAAAGTTTAGTAATATGTAGAACAAGATGTGCGTTTATAAAAATGTGTCAGAATATCTCAGTTTTTTCAATTCGTCTGATCCAATTTAAAAAATATCTGATATACATCGTGTTGCGCTTGGGATTTTCAAATTTTACAAATTTTTCTTAATCCGTATCTGGATTTTAACTGTAGTATAATCCTTACATTATACGATTGGACTACTAAAAAATGATACATGTACCAAATATGAAAGAAATCTACCAGGTATTTCGAAAGTTACTGCTTGTGAAAATGAAAAAAATGCATTTGATGTAATTTGACGTTAAAACTCCAGTAGTAGAATGGGATGTGCACTTAAAAAATGTTTTCACTTTAACTCATTTTTTCCCGTTCTTTTCAAATATTCATCCCAATTTTAAAAAATCTGATACAGGGTGTTGTTTTGGGGATTTTCAAATTTTGCAAATTCTTCTTAATCCGGATCTGGATTTTAATTGTAGTTCTTACACTATAGGATTGGGCTATTAACACACTATACCTGTACCAACTATGAGAGAAATCTACAGGGTGGTTCTAAAGTTACGGCTTATCAAAATATCGGCCGAAATGGATGAAACACCCCGTATCTCGGTTATTAAAGGCGTTAGACCCATTATCCAAGGTTATTTGGAATCACCTAAGTACCCTCTATTTACAGTTAACGTATGTCGGTTTAACTATGAAACATCCTGTATTATATTATCTTATCTTAAAAAAAAAAAATATAGCTGTGAAATCGAATATTTAATTCCATTATTCAATAAATTTGATCTTTTAAATTAAATTGTAATTTTCTTTGAGGAATAAAATTAGGTTCATTACAGATTAGGGTTTTTCGGTGAGCGGAAGAATACCTTTTTTGTATTAGATATACAAGGCAAGTTAAATAAAAGCTTGTAAAAATGCGGTGTGGATTTTTGTGTGTTGAATCAAAGAAAACATAACATTACCTATTTAAAACATTGGTTGGTTTTGGTCACCTAATTTTTATTTTCTCCACGCCACTGGCTACTAGGAATGTTATAATTAATCGGTGGCAATATCTTTCGGTGTATGTACATGCTACGTTGCCAATACTTGGAATAGAGTTATATTTAACCACGCCTCCTGCAGACGCGTGGGGAACGGGGCACATATCGTATAAAGTTGTGACGCTCTAAAGAAACCCCTTAAGACCGAGGTCTAACGTGAAGTACGAAGATGAGCAATAAGATTTTTAATTTATAATTTTTACCTTATCATTTAGTTTTTACCATAGTCATTTTTTCTCTCTGCAAAGTAGCTTTCTCGTTACTTAAGTATAATAAAATAAATATTATTCAACAATAGTAACACGAGTGAGAAAACTACTTTCCCCACATGTTGCACACTATTATTTTTCTACAACTGCACAAATTTAAGGAATACAAGTAATGTAACTTAATATTTATTTTTATGGTTAGCAAAACAAAAATAACATTATATCATACTTTTTTCTTGAAATTACCAGCAACAAATCTAACGTTACTTTTGCGACCCTTTCCAATATCTTTGGCGGAGTATTATCAAAATCGTCACTACTGTTAGTATCCGTATTATTTATTATAAATCTTATTATTATTAAAATAATATTTAATGGAAATTGCGATTTTTATCAAAGCGCGAATGAAAATTACCTTAAGAATTTAAAAAACTTCTATAATCTGACAGTTGTGACAACTATTTGAAGCTGAACAGCAGCCAACTAAGTTTTTGTTGATTCTCCATATAAATGTATGTGGTGTGGGCAAAGTGCCGTGAGCAAAAATATTTCTCAAAGTATGAGCAATACATGGTTTTGAAATTAAGTAAGCTATGAGAAATTCGCTACCTTTAATAGCAGTTGTAGAAAAAAGTATTTATAGCTCAACGGAATTGCAATTGATATTGTTAAATAAGGCGTGCACTTGCAAAACTTCCTGTAGAAAGTTGGTGTTTCTTCATCCGAAATTTCCCATTTTCTGTAATAGTAGGTGTTGAAATTAGTAGACTGTATTATTTTACAAAAACTTTTTCATTTTTGTTCGAAACATTCGGCAGACAAAAATAGTGAGGATTTTTTACTTTTGAATGCTATTTCTTTCCTTTAATATAACTTTTTCAACTATAGTTACTATTAAAACTAAAATTTAACTTGCCAGCAAATAGCTAAACAAAATAATTAATTAGAGAATTAGAGCTTTAAAAGATTTCTGACCGGAAACATCCTTTTACGAACTTTTATATTGAACGACAGATATATAGTGAGTGGTAGCTTAGTGATGATTGGATATAAGTTTTGCTATCGGAAATGATATAATAGATAAAAGATATTTCCTGTCGATTCAAGACGAGATTGGAAAATCTAAAATAAACCAGCTTATCACGTATAAATCTTTCAAACGGTCGATGGTTTTATGGTTTTTTAACTCGAATTATTTAATTACTTTTATACAGGGTGTCCCGTTGGTAAACGGAAATATTTTAAAGGTAGGTAGAGGTCACAAAGGCGATTCTAAATAACCCATATATAATGGGTCTCTTGGCTTCTATAACCGAGTTACAGGGTGTTTTATCAATTATGCATAATTATTCATTTGGCCAGAACTTTTGAATCACTTAGTATATCTTTTCCATTTTTGGCATACAGATTACACTTCTAACAAATAATGTATTGAAATATTGAGAGATATGAAAATCCAGGTTCGGCTTTAGGAAAAATTGAAACATTTAAAATATCAAAACAACACCCTGTATAACACAATTTTAATATTTCCATTTTAGATTTGAATAGAGGGGTAAAAACTGAATTGAAACAAGTTGTTGTTTTTATCCCGCCACCGATTTGAATTGGAAAATTTTGAAAGTGAAATTAAAATTTTCATTTAATTTAGAAAAAACATATTATGAAACTCATTTTTTCTTTAACAATTTTAAAAATTCACTTCGCATCATTTACCTATTTCTTGTTTATTTGGATTACAATAATTTTACACTGTACTGGTGTACCTGCAGGCCCGAACTTAGGAGAAAATATTCAATTAGGTATTTATTTTTTAAACGCCCAGTAAAGCGGGACAATAAACGCTTATAGTAACTAATAAACATTTATTAATAATTAACGAAATTGCTCAAAATGTCCACTATTTTGTACTTTCTTGTACGTTTACTGATTTTCTTATAATAAATGGATTGTTTCTCAATTCCTCGCAGGCTTCCTTAATTCTTTGAAGCAGTTCTTCTCTATTGTTTATTTCTTTAGAATACATCTTGGATTTCAGGTATCCCTATACAGCATAATCCACTGTGCTAAAATAAAATTATACGAGGCGATCGAAAAGTAATCAATTTAATATTTTGTTTAAAGTACGGATCTGCAATATTACTTAAAATGGTGTTAAAACGGACAAATAATAAAAATATGAATAATATAGGACTGTCTAAATGTCGAAAATAAATCCATTTTGAATATTAAACGATAAAAAAAATACTTTCTCTTTTTTTTTCTCTAAAATTTTACTTTCAGTTTCAAAAAAAAAGAGAGTGCATAAAACAAAATAGTGGACATTTTGAGCAATTTCGTTAATTACTAATAAATGTTTGTTAGTTACATAGTTACTATGAGCGTTTATTGTCCCGCTTTACTTTATACTGTGCGTTTAAAAAATAAATACCTAATTAAATTGTTTCCCTAAGTAGTACACCAGTACAGTGTAAAATTATTTTAAGCCGAATAAACAAGAAATAGGTAAATGAAGCGAAGTGAGTTTTTGAAATTGTTAAAGAAAAAATGAGTTTCATAATATGTTTTTTCTAAATTAGATGAAAATTTTACTTTCAGTTTCAAAATCTTCAAATTCGAATCGGTGGCGGGATAAAAACAACAACTTGTTTCAATTCAGTTTTTTTCCCTTCTATTATTCAAATATAAAATGAAAATATTAAAATTGTGTTATACAGGGTGTTGTTTTGATATTTTTAATATGTTTCAATGTTTCCTAAAGTCGAACCTGGATTTTCATATCTCTCAATATTTCATTACATTATTTGCGAGAAGTGTAATCTTTATGCCAAAAATGGAAAGTGATTCAAAAGTTCTGGCCAAATGAACAATTATGCATAATTGATAAAACACCCTGTAATTCGGTTATGGAAGCCAAGAGACCCATTATATATAGGTTATTTAGAACCGCCTTTGTGACCTCTACCTACCTTTAAAATATTTCCGTTTACCAACGGGACACCCTGTATATAGACGATCGGTTCTGTCCTGACTGACCAGGTTAAAGAGATACATGTAAAACATGAATTTTCGAAATATTAATAAAATTCGTAATTAAATTAACAAGAGTACCTTTCGTTTAGCAAAAACTGTAAGGTTTTTTAATTCCAAAAAATATAAAAAAGTGACATAAAAAAATATGACTGAAAATATCCGTTGGTCCCCCCTCCCGAAATGAGACGCTTATGATCGTGTTAGAAAAATCTAATTACCACCAGGAGTTTCATATTTTTTAAATTCAAAGCTCCAAAAGCACCTAAAAATCTGTAACACTTATTCATTAACACCCTTTATTATTGTTCTATGTAAGACAAAATAAAAGATCTTTGACACCAAAGTTAAGTTTCTTAAAAAGAATATTTTGTTACGTATTTTCTCTTGAAGGAGTAACAAGTTTTTAAGATTCTTAAGAAAAAGTAAATAGGAAGAGGATTAGTAATTAGTCAAAGTTTTTAACAACATTATCAACAATCTCGTAATTTTGAAGAAGATCTTCTTTTTTGGTTTTTTGTTAATTATATACAAGAGACTTTCTCATTTATTTTTTCCCTTGTTTCTTTTATCTTAATTGTGAATGTTGACTAACGACCGGTCTTGATATAGACCCTCGAGAGATATGCAAGTTTTTAAATTAATATACAAAGGGAGATAAATTACAAGTGCTCTAAAAAATAAAGAACTCAATTTAACAACTTCAGGAAGTTTAATGATTAATTGAGAAATGTTGTTTTTAGAAGGTTTTGAAATATCTAATTAAGCAGTCGAAATAATATCGCTTTTTTTCCTTATCGGTACAGTTATCAGCTGTGGACTGTATTTTAGTTTTTGTCCAAGACTTTGTTAAAACAACATACAGCAAAGACTATAATAGCACATCATATTTAGAATTGTATTACAAAAGACGTGAAAAAAGCACTAATTATTATTTTTTTGTCTTCGGGTCGCGCAATGCCACCGAAGTTAGCAAAAAAATTGTGAAAAACACGAAAGGTGGTTTTTGATTGCGTTCCTATATATACCATGAATTAACTACTAAAAGTATCTAAAATCAATATATATGCACTTATTATACATTTGTTTCAAATCTTCCGGTCGCGCAACATAGCACAAAATGAAAAAAAATTAGTAATTTTTGCACAATTTCAAAGTTTGACTGTTTAGTACATTTTAATCATACGACTTAAAGATACATGTTGGAAGATCTCTACAATAGAGTATTTGTCTTCTCCATTACAACGAACTGCCATTCCGCCACCTTTTCCAACACTTAGATGGAAATACAACAGGTCCAAAATGATATTCCGGACCGATTGGAAAGGCCCTTCCTAATTGTGAAAGACTACCAGTTGATTTTAATCCTATTGATTGTGAGATTCCAAAAGTTGGTAAGCGTATTCTTAGCAACGACCAATTGTAGTTGCTTGAGATATCAGAAGTCATCAAGTCAGGACATTGTTCATAGGAAGGAGGAGTCAGTGTACTGGTGTTCCATTTGATAATTTCGGTATAGTCTGTAGCTTTAAAGTTTAGGTTTGGGGGTTTAAAGATTCTGATAGAGTCACTTTCAGATATTGCTTTACCTTCATGATACGCATAAAGCCCAGCTCTCGGATATGGTTCCTTTCATCAGTTACCATAGCCAAAAGTAAATTTTCGGGATGGTCAAAGTAAGCATTCCGTTATAAAACAGGATCAACAATTTGAAGCATCTCTTCTGGTAAGTCCTTGTAGATTCAATAGTTTTGTAAACATGTCTATGGCCATCTGTGAATTTGTGATTTATTTTTATGGCAAACCACATAGGCATTTAACATTTGAGAATGAATGTGACAATCTCTCTCAGAATTTCAGACACACTGATGTAGAGGCGCAAAACTTGAATGTGACATTGGGCCAGGATCACGTACTACAAAGTCTTCTGTACAATGTCCTGACTTGATGACTTCTGATATCTCAAGCAAGTACAATTAGTCGTTACTAAGAATAGGATTAAAATCGACTGGTAGTCTTTCACAATTAGGTAGGGCCTTTACAATCGGTCCGGAATATCCTATTGGGACTGTTGTACAGGGTGGCCAAATAAGAATGCAAGGTACTGTATCTGGGAAACTATCCATAGTAGAGGCTTGCCGAAAAAAAAGTTATTACTAAAACGGCCAAGATAAGAACCTGGAAAATATTTTTAAATTTCTGAAATGACCGCTAGGGGGCTTAACTGCAATCTTGAATCTAAGAAAGTTATGTTTCTGTGAATTCCGCTATATTAACCTAACAAAAAAATACCTGATCTTTAAAGTAGAGGATAATCTGAACCTTTTTGTTTGACAATTTTTGCAGTATCTCTAAAAATAAAGTGGTGGGGGGTATTCAAAAGTTTCAGTAAAAAACACCCTGTATATTCGATACGGCTGAGCCGATTTTAACAAATTTGGGCTAGTTGAAAAGAGCTATTCTTGTGCTACAAATGCTATAATATGTGAAGTTTTGTTAATTTCAGATGTCGCCGCTAGAGGGCCTTTTTCGACATTTCGACAGAAATGGTTAATTTTCTCAAAAAAATTAAATGCATTGGTATGATTTCTTTTTAATGAAAAAGTAGCTAAATGATGCCTAAACAAGCTCCCGAAAACCGCATCTCGATATCTTGGTCCTAACCTAAAAATTAGGCCAAAGAAAATTTTATACGGAAATCCCTTAAATTTTTATTTTTTAAACTAATTAATTCCTTTTATTATGTAAGTTGTGGTCCTAAAAAGGGCCGATTTAAAAAGGAAAGGTTTTTAGTGCCCCCGTAAATGCTATAAATGCTCATCATCACGCTCTATGCATTGCTGAAGCCTCTCATGGATAGACAAAACTGCAGCTTCAATTTCGGCTCTCGGTATGTTACGTAATGCATTACGAATCCGGTTTTTCATATCTCTTTGGTCGTAGGTTGAGTCTAAATATCAAGACAAATTAAGTCTGCTGATCGCGCAGCCCATGGAAACAAACTTCCTCTTCTAATCCAACGCTGTTGTAATACTGCATTAATATGCTCTCACACAATATTGGAGAATTTTTATTTCAAATTCTTTGGACCGATGAAGCAACCTTTATCTGCACAATATGCATTATTGGTCTGCAGAAAATCTGCATTGGTTGCGTGAAGTTCAGCACCAAAGACGTTGGAGTTTAAATGTGTGGTGTGGCATACTGGGAGGCAGAATTATTGGGCCATATTTTTTCGAGTAATCCCTAAGCGGCAATATCTTTCTTGACTTTTTGGCCAATAAATTACCGTTGTTGTTGCAGATGTGACACTGGAAACACGTCAAAACTTGCTTTTGCAGTTGAATGGTTGCCCAGAACATTATGCTATTATTGTACGAGAGCATATTAATGCAGTATTACGACAGCGTTGGATTGGAAGAGGAAGTCTGTTTCCATGGCCTGCGCGATCACCAGACTTAACTTGTTATGATTTTCAAACTTAACCTACGACCAGAGAGATATGAAAAACCGGATTCGTAATGCATTACGTAACATACCGAGAGCCGAAATTGAAGCTGCAGGTTTGTCTATCCATGAGAGACTTCAGCAATGCATAGAGCGTAATGATAAGCATTTACGGGGGCAACAAAAACCTTTTTCTTTAAATCGGTCCTTTTTAGGGCCACAACTTACATAATAAAAGGAATTAATTAGTTTAAAAAATAAAAATTTAAGGGATTTCCGTATAAAATTTTCTTTGGCCTAAATTTTAGGTTAGGAACAAGATATCGAGATGCGGTTTTCGGGAGCTTGTTTAGGCATCATTTAGCTACTTGTTCATGAAAAAGAAATCATACCGATGCATTTAATTTTTTTGAGAAAATTAACCATTTCTGTCGAAATGTCGAAAAAAGCCCTCTAGCGGCGACATCTGAAACTAACAAAACTTCAAATATTATAGCATTTGTAGCCCAAGAGTAGCTCTTTTCAGCTAGCCCAAGTTTGTTAAAATCGGCTCAGCCGTTTCGAATATACAGGGTGTTTTTTACTGAAAACTTTTGAGTACCCCCCACCACTTTATTTTTAGAGATACAGCAAAAATTGTCAAACAAAAAAGGTTCAGATTATCTTCTACTTTAAAGATCAGGTATTTTTTTGTTAGGTTAATATAGCGGAAATCACAGAAACATAACTTTCTTAGATTCAAGATTGCAGTTATGCCCCCTAGCGGTCATTTCAGAAACTTGAAAATATTTTCCAGGTTTTTATCTTGGCCGTTTTAGTAATAACTTTTTTTTCCGCAAGCCTCTACGATGGATAGTTTCCCAGATACAGTACCTCGCATTCCTATTTGGCCACCCTGTACTTCGATCGAAGTGTTGGTAAAGGTGGCTAATTTTACTCATTTTGTGCCATGTTGCGCGACCGGAAGATATGAAATAAATGTAAATAAGTGCATATTGTAATGGTAACGAATTTAAACTTTTTATAATTATAATTCATAGCTTGCAGAGAAATATTTTAAGGAAATAGACATAAACTAAAAACCATAATTTTCATATTTTAATACATTTTAAACTAACAGACTCCAAAAAGTAAAACTTAAAGAGATTTAAACCATTCTTTAACTTAGAAATTACAAAAATACTATCTACTAAATTTAACATGGCAGTTCCATAAGAACTTTTCTTACCCAAATTTAAACTATTTGGAGCATTTATCACATGAAAATATGGTAATCAAAGTAAAATAGAATACTATAACATAAAACAGATAGTAATATATAATAACTATTTCAAAGAATTAGAAGCTATGTAAAAAATAATCTAACCTCAAAATTTCATAATAAAAATATTTTATTAAGAAAATGATGGTAAAATTAAAATAAATTAGATCATCCTTTATCATAATGTCATAAGTAGAAACTTAATACATTAGAATCAAATTTATTTACATTTTAAGTTACTAAATAATAAAATTTGAAATTCGAAAAAAACTTTCTTTTTTATTAGATTTTAATATGCGGGAATAGTATATTAAAGAACGAGTTTCATAAGACGATGTTTATTGTATGAGTTCGAAATTATAACGCGAGCCGCTTGGCGGCGAGCGTTATAACGAACGAATACAATAAACGGATTATGAAACGAGTTCTTTACGCTATTTTTTAAAATTTTCGCCTATTTTTATTATATAATTAAAAATATTTCGTACTTTTAATAGTAACGTAGTTCCTTAATTTTGTAGCAGTTGGTAACAATGATTTGACATTTATACTTGACAGTCATTTCAAGTTTGGATTTTCATTTTTTCATTTCTTGTATTTTAAAGTTTGTAAAACCTATGTGAAAATGAGTGATGAAATGTCGTGTACGCCACCAATAATTCGAAAAATTGCGGAAAATAGTATAGGTAATTTAATTCCCGATATTGCTGATATTTCATTACAAAACGAAAATGAAATCTCTACAACAATGATCAATGCTCAAGAAACTTCTAATTCTAATCCTGCTGGTCTTATAATTAATTCTAGAGATACCTCTAATGTAACTATTATTATTATTTTTATAAATATGTATAATTTATAATTATGTATAATGTGTACTTTTATGTTTATTAAAAAATGATTCTTAATTTCTTTGTAGTTAGATTATGTATTTTTTACGTTTATACTTTTGGCATTTATACTTGACAGTCATTCAGAGGCAAATTTAGAGTCAACCGACAGCTGATTTGACATGTAGGAAATTATGCTACCAACTGTGAAAAGGCGTGTATAATATGCGCGTTATGGCCTATTATAGCACTACTTTTAGTGTTATAATAGCTATATTATAAAAGAAAATTTTAAAAAATACTTTATTTTTCAATTAGTTACGTAATTTTCTTAAATAAATCAATAAAAATCGATCAAGGATAAAACTATTTTCCCACATGATTCAAGGCTTTTTGTCAAAAATCCATTGAAGAGTTCACATCGCTCTGTGACATTAAAACAATTAAATTTAGTTAAGAAATAATTTTTTTTAAATCATACTCAAAATTAGAGGTGACTTAAAAATTAAACATAATAAGAAAACTTTTACTTGTTTGTTCCTGTATTTATAAAAGAAATATGTTGTTTAATTTTCAGATAATTAAACATGTAAACTCATATTCGTTCAACCGGCAACGCCGCACCAAAATACATTTGCAAACGGCATTCAAACCAGGAAGCGGTTTCATCAAAGATAATTTTTTACTCTATTTCACAATGATGGTATCAAGCCATAAATCTAACCGTCTCGTCTAGACAATAGAAAAAATTTTACATGCTTGTTTACGCGGTTCACGCTAACGAACTTTCTAGAACAATTGCCAGCCGGGGAAGGGATATATCTGAAACCGATAAACTTCGCCGATTTTAAAATCAGTGCGTTCTTAACTGCGAATCAGGTTAGACCCTCCGTTGACACCAGCTCAACGTAAAAATATTTCGTTTTACACAGTGGTACTTAGCTGTGTATCAGGCGGTCCACTTTATTTTTCATTTCATATTCAAATTTAAACTCAGTGTGTATCTAGCTGCGAATCAGGCTAGAACCCTCCGTTGTCCAACACAACGTAAATACATATCGTTTCTCAAATCAGTTCATATCAGTGCGTCTCTAGCTGCAATCAGGCTAGGACCCTCCAGTGTCTAATTATCACTCACGCAGAACACACGCAAAAATAATATTTTCTGAATGATGTGATCATTTCTTTTAATTAATTATAATACTTTGTTCATGATTACTAGTTTAATGTAATCTTTGTTACGTTGTTGTTTTTGTTCATTTATTTATTTAACAAGTTTAATAAATGGTTAAATAAAAGTGTTCATTGTTTTTGTTGGATGAAGTTGAGAAGACAAACATACTACAGTACACATATCTTCAATCTAAAATTACAGTCCACTAGAAATTCGAACTACGATGCAGTTTAAAAAGGCGGTAACACATTGTTGGCCGTCCTGGGAAACTGGCACAACATAGGGTTTATTCCAGAACCCTCAACATGGTCCAATCGAGCCGGATCAGGACCTCAACATGGTCCAATCGAGCCGGATCAGGACCTCAACATGGTCCCATCGAACCGGGTTCAATCAGAAAAACTTCATTACTTCTCCAGGACCTCATCATGGTCCACTTCTTCAACTCTCCAGGAATAGTTCCAGAGATTTTCCTCCAGGTTCCTGAGCGATTCCAGAGATTCTTCCATGATCCTGAGCGATCCAGTTCAACTCTTCAACTTCATCAGTAGGCCTATAGGCATCTGAAAATAAGATGGCAGCGCCACGGTGGCTATATTGGAACCCTTTTCACAGACATTGGCTCATTGTTGTGATTTGTTTGTGTATGTCTGATATTTTTATTTTAGCATTTTTACCATTTATTAAAGACTAATTTGTGTGAAAAATGTATTATTAGTTATTATTTATCACATAGGTAAGTAATCTTTTTCATTTCATGTAAAAATAAGCATTTATTTTGATGTTAAAGTTGCCTTTCTAATTTACAATTTAATCAGTGTTTTCTTGTATTTAAGGATTTATGGAGGTACAAATACATCTAGATGTGTATATGAAGAGGAGGAAGTTTTTAAGTGCTAGTCATTTAATTGTGTGGTCAATTGGATTCTAATAGGCAAAGCCAAAGTAAAAACATCTTTATGTTCGGTTTGTGTTTGCAAACAAGTGATTTGAAATCTGGTCCACATAAAATAAGAGGCCAGCTTAATAATATGAGGAGCTCATATAAGGCAGGAAATGGGGGGAAGTTCAAACATTTCTGCACTTCTAATTACTTGTACAAGGTGTAAGACGTTACAGCAATTCAAAATACTGGAAATTTATTGATTAGGAGTTTACTAAAAATAAGTTATGGACAGTAAAATATAACTTTTTAATAAAAATGATTCATAATTTGTGTATGTAACTTATAAATAATTTCATTTTCCCAACACATTCAATAAAACATTCCCATTTTCTACATTTTCGTTTAATAGCATTGCAAGTATTGCTTTTAATATAACATTTTCTAAAAAAATATTGACAAAGGTTATAGGATAGTTGTTTAAAACAAATAAGGCAAATTGTCAGTATAATTCATTTGAACTGCTGCCACAATTGTATCCAAAAGCTGAAAACTGAAAATTCCAGTAAAACTATTAAGAGCACTATCTGTTTTTAAGAGATCACTTAATGTTGATATTTTTTAAGTATTTACTTGCACCTCAAAGTCACGAAACTTAGTGGGTCCTTCATATTGTTCTTGCTCATTTAAGATCATTAGCAGGCTTTGTGCACCTTCCAAATCATCGTTAGTACGTTCAGGCCCTCGTTCTTCATTGCACTGACAGTCTGTGAAATCTATAATTTTAACAGTATTTCTCCTGTTTAACCTTTTACTTCTTTCAGCGGCTTCTCGTTCTGGTTCTGTAGTTTGAACTAATGAAATCGAGAAATTCTGACTTCTTCCTATGGCATATAATTATTTTATTTACCTCTTCGGAAAAAATCGTCATCAATAAAATGTTTTGAATAAACGGCCATATTCTTAGTCACAACTTTTCCAATTTTAAGTCTTAAAATCCAAGCTTAACGCTTACACATCCATGTGGGGCGTCCTAATTCAGATTCTACTTTCACGCGACATTTTCCAGCCTCTGGGAACAAATGGAAACTTAAATCTCTGTTTGTTTTCGTCCATGAAGAAGATTGAGGTACGGAACAATATGAATTACTCATTCTTATTTGAAAATACTACACTACACAACTGTTTTTTACAAGCAAATATAAAACGACCTATTCAACAAGTACAAAACAATAAAATGAATGTCTGTGAAAAGGGTTGCATTTGCCACCACGAGAGGGCGTATTAGTTATTTTGATTCGCCTATAGTGGCTTAAAAACTTCAAGCAACTCTTCACAGCAAGAAATTGTAAAGGTATTTTTTGTAAAACTCATTTAAACTCGTTGTAACCACTTAAAAGCGGTCCGATAACAATCGTAGGCTTGTGGTAAATTAATGCACACATTTTTTCGTTATATTTACGTATAAAAAACTTTCATTGTATTTTAAACTTACCAAATTCTACGGCGCATGCGCTAACTAGCCGGCCGTAGATATTTATTTACTTACTCCACTGTAAACTATCAAACATTTATAAAATAGAAAACATTTCGTACTTGTGTGTTCTACATATTTTTAGCTATAAAGTCGAGATACATGTATTTTTTCATTTTTTCTTAACATATAAAACATTGTCGCATTCTATACATTTTTTCTGTAGGAATTTGTATTTATATAATTGTCGCATATTTTTTAACCTATAATACATTGCATCTACTTGTATTTACGTATTTTTATCGTACATATTTTGTGTTCTAACAGAAAGAACAAATTTTCACACAATCAAAATCTACAATTCAAAAATGAACTCAATTTTCATATATACAAACATTTCTCTGTCAAAAATTGAAAAATTGTTCTCGCTACCAATTTTGTCACAATCATTCAGAAAATATGCATTCGTATTTTTACATTTCGTGTAAACAGCACGAAAGTTTATTAAAAAATAACTAGGCTTTTAAAACGCCACCTTTCCAAGTTAAAAATCAACAATTCAACTCGTTCACTATACAAACACAATTTTAAAAAAAACTCGTATCGTTCGTAATTAAAACAAATTTTCGTACAAGAAAATCGCACTAATAATCAAATCGCATTTATTCTTAACTTACTTTTTTCATTTGCCGACGGCAAAAAATAATTCTCGCATTTTTCAAATAGTTTCGCAACAAATCATTTCGTTAGACAAATTCGTAAAAAACCCGTAGATATGGTTCTACGATTCTACAAATAAATCGCTAAACAATATTTAAAACTCAAATCATAAACATTCGCTATTTTACAATCAAACTTTATTCTTAAAATTCACTTTCGTTACAAATACAAAACAACAGCTGATCGTTGTTTCGAGATCTAATATCTCACTTAATAAATAAAAATCATTTTTTAACTTACAACTCAATACTATAAAAACATTTTATTATTTTTCTACTTTTTATACAAGGTGTTCTTCAAAAATAAGACACCTCCCTTTTATTCTAGAAACTAGCGCCGCATCAGAGGTACAAAGGGGCTGCATACCCTTATATTTTTATTCTCGTTCATAGGGAAAATTATCCCTTAGCAACAGGCTCTCCATAGCCAAACAATTTTCAATCTATCGTTCATTGCACATACTTTTCTATTTTTTCGTTCTGCACTCAAGAAGAAGTTCTTTATTTAAAGACTTCTTGTATTTCGTTCATTTTCGCATTTTCAATATAAAGGGAAGTCCTTCATTTTACAGCAAGGCTCCTGTACTATTGTTATTCGCATTCGTTCGCATTATTATTCTATAGGGTGATCTACTAAAAGATTATACCCTCTTTGACAAACATATTTTAAATCCTCGCTAACAATTTTATACTTTTTCTATAGAGTGATCTATTAAAAGATTATACCCTCTTCTAGCAAACATATTTCAATTTTCGTTGACAATTTTATACTTTTTTCTATAGGGTGATCTACTAAACGATTATACCCCCTTTTAGCAAACATATTTCAATTTTCGCTAACAATTTATACTTTTTTCTACAGGGTGATCTACTAAACGATTATACCCTCTTCTAGCAAACATATTTCAATTTTCGTTGACAATTTTATCCTTTTTTATATAGGGTGATCTACTAAAAGATTATACCTTCTCTTGCAAATATATTTTGATTTTTCTCTAACAACAAACATTTAAATTTCTAGCAATTCTACTTTTCATTTTCGCACAAGATGTTCTATATGGTTAGACATCTCCCTTTGGCACCTTACTAGGTCCAAGGGGTTGTATGGGGAAAATACCCTCAGGGATATTGGATGCCCAGACTCTATGACAAACATAAGATGATCTCTATGGTATCTTTCAGATCTAAGGGGTTGTATGGGGAAACTACCCCCAGGGATATTGGATGCCCAGACTCTGTCAATCATCAATGCCAGGTGATCTCTATGGTGAGACACCTCCCTTTGGTGCCAAACTAGGTCCAAGGGGTTGTAAACGGGATACTAAAATGCCCAGTTATGTATCGTTTAAAATTCATTTGCGAGGAAAGTTATTTTGGGCTGAGGTAGTAGTTATAGAGAGAGGGCTAAGGGGTTGATCTGGGATACCTCTGCCAGCAGATCTGAGAAAAAGCCAATGCCTGGAGTTGCAATTTTCGCAAATTATGTTAACAAAAACTCTTGTCAACTGTATAGGGAAACTACCCTCTTTAACAAATAAAAACTTTAAAAATGTCCTTCTAATAAGGCTCTATTTTCAGGATTACTTATCCATTTATCACACTTTTTCATGTATTCAACTTTCAGGGAAAACTACCCTCAAACAATTATTTTTATCATAAACATTCGTTGACATTTCTACTTTACTTTGTACCAAAAATCCTCTGATGTGGCCAAAAAAGGTGTTCGTACATTCATTTCAATTGTTGTACTGGAAAAAACATTCCACAACAAAAAACTATTCGTTAAATCAAACCTTTCTACTTTTATACATACAAGGGATCAATAACCCATCATTTGAAAAAAAAACCAAACAAAAATCAATCGAATAAACTACATAAATAAATCTTAAAAACAAAATAAAACGCTCAAACGCATTCATTTTAATTTTCACAAGGCATTTCATTTTATAGCAAATACCTTAAACAAGCAGTGATGCAATTTCTATTTTTCATTTTTTTTCTCTCATTTTTATACAGGGTGAGCACATACCCTTAGGATTTATATCTATCATTTAAACATTTTCACACAGGGTGATCTCATCAAAAGATTATACCCTAGGGACATTTCGTGCCCACATTCTCTGACAATTCTTTTCATACAGGGTGATTCCCACAAGCGGAAAATATTCCCAAATATTTTAGACTTTTCATTTTTTCTACTTTCATACAGGGTGATCGTATACCCTTGGGATTTCTTTTTGCCCATTTTGTTATTGTAGGCTGAGGTAGTCGTTATAGAGAGAGGGCTAAGGAATTGATCTGGGATATTCCTGCTAGCAGATCTGGGAAAGCCAACGCCTATAGTCGCAATTTTTGTATTTTTCGTTCACATTTTCATTTCGACTCACAACAATGATTTTCATTAAGTCTCTTGTTACACATTTACTTGTTCATTCATACAGGGTGATTATACCCTAGGGACATTTCGTGCCCATATTCTATGACAAATTCTAAACCTTTACAGGGTGATTCCCTCAAGCGGAAAATATTCCCAAATATTTTAAACTCTTTCATTCATACAGGGTGAGCAAATACCCTCAGGATTTTATATCCATCATTCAAAAACTTTTAAACTTTTTCATTCATACAGGGTGAGCAAATACCCTCAGGATTTCATATCCATCATTCTAACATTCTAAACCTTTTCATACAGGGTAATTCCATTAAGGGGAAAATATTCCCAAATATTTTAAACTTCTTTTCATTCATACAGGGTGAGCAAATACCCTTAGGATTTTATATCCATCATTCAAATATTTTAAACTTTTTTCATTCTACAGGGTGATTCCATCAAGCGGAAAATATTCCCATATTTAATTATAAACATTTCTTAAAACATTCATACAATTCTACTTTCATACAGGGTGATCGTATACCCTTGGAATCTTTTTGCCCATTTTCGTTCAAACATTCATGTACTGTTATTGTAGGCTGAGGTAGTCCTTATAGAGAGAGGGCTAAGGAATTGATCTGGGATATTCCTGCTAGCAGATCTGGGAAAGCCAACGCCTATAGTTGCAATTTTTGCAAGTGTTGCTAAGATTTTGGCATGTTTTGTTTTTTAATTCCAAATAAGGAACATGGCTCGGTGATGCCTAATCACAAATCGTTTGTACAAATCATATCTTTTAAACTTATGCGCCCACAAGCGGCCAGGATTCAAATATCCAATTTTTATTAAACTATGCGCCCACAAGCGGCCAGGATTCAAATATCCAATTTTTATTAAACTATGCGCCCACAAGCGGCCAGGATTCAAATATCCAATTTTTATTATACTATGCGCCCACAAGCGGCCAGGATTCAAATATCCAATTTTTATTAAACTATGCGCCCACAAGCGGCCAGGATTCAAATATCCAATTTTTATTAAACTTATGCGCCCACAAGCGGCCAGGATTCAAATATCCAATCTTTACTAAACTATGCGCCCACAAGCGGCCAGGATTCAAATATCCAATTTTTACTAAACTATGCGCCCACAAGCGGCCAGGATTCAAATATCCAATTTTTACTAAACTATGCGCCCACAAGCGGCCAGGATCCAAATATCCAAATATTTTAAAACTTTTTACATTTTTTCAAACTTATTTCAATTAAACTCATTCTGAAACTACAGGGTGATGACCCAAATTACTAAAAAATTTTTTTTAAAAAAAAAAAAAAACTTTTAATACCAATGCGTCGCTATACTCCGCCTCTTTTCGCGGGGGGAGAATGTTTAATTTTCAGATAATTAAACATGTAAACTCATATTCGTTCAACCGGCAACGCCGCACCAAAATACATTTGCAAACGGCATTCAAACCAGGAAGCGATTTCATCAAAGATAATTTTTTACTCTATTTCACAATGATGGTATCAAGCCATAAATCTAACCGTCTCGTCTAGACAATAGAAAAAATTTTACATGCTTGTTTACGCGGTTCACGCTAACGAACTTTCTAGAACAATTGCCAGCCGGGGAAGGGATATATCTGAAACCGATAAACTTCGCCGATTTTAAAATCAGTGCGTTCTTAACTGCGAATCAGGTTAGACCCTCCGTTGACACCAGCTCAACGTAAAAATATTTCGTTTTACACAGTGGTACTTAGCTGCGTATCAGGCGGTCCACTTTATTTTTCATTTCATATTCAAATTTAAACTCAGTGTGTATCTAGCTGCGAATCAGGCTAGAACCCTCCGTTGTCCAACACAACGTAAATACATATCGTTTCTCAAATCAGTTCATATCAGTGCGTCTCTAGCTGCAATCAGGCTAGGACCCTCCAGTGTCTAATTATCACTCACGCAGAACACACGCAAAAATAATATTTTCTGAATGATGTGATCATTTCTTTTAATTAATTATAATACTTTGTTCATGATTACTAGTTTAATGTAATCTTTGTTACGTTGTTGTTTTTGTTCATTTATTTATTTAACAAGTTTAATAAATGGTTAAATAAAAGTGTTCATTGTTTTTGTTGGATGAAGTTGAGAAGACAAACATACTACAGTACACATATCTTCAATCTAAAATTACAGTCCACTAGAAATTCGAACTACGATGCAGTTTAAAAAGGCGGTAACACATTGTTGGCCGTCCTGGGAAACTGGCACAACATAGGGTTTATTCCAGAACCCTCAACATATGTATTTATTCCTAATCAACAAACAAATATCCATCAGTTTACAATACCAGTCCAATTAGTCTATGAAGTCCCAGTCCCAATTAGTTTATAAAGTTCCAGTCCCAATTCGTTTATGAAGTTCCAGTCCCATTATAGAAGTACTAGTTTCACAAAAAAAAAACAAGTTGGAAGTTTAATAATAATAAAAAAAAGGTACCTTTTTATCTCTTTCTTTAAAAAAAATCATATCGAAAAGCTTAAGGAAATTTCAAAGGCCATTAATAATCATATAAAGTTCTCTTAAAACGAATCAAAAAAAGTATTTTAAATTAGTACTTTTTTCACGTCTACACCAATAGCAACTTTTGTACCCTACAGCGATCTGAAATAAAAAAAAAAGTATTATTCGAACCACCCTAATTCTGATCGTATCACTTCTTCATTTTAAAAATCATGTACAAAACAATATTGAAAATCACTTATCGAACACAGCCATAAACTATTGTAATATTATGTATTTTAGATTTAACCAGTTTATAGTATGTTCACCTATTTTTTATGAGATAAAAATCGATATGTCAGAAGTTTATAAAACAAAACATAAAAAATATGTTTTACTAATTTAAAAAAGACTCTACTGACTGGTCATTGTTATCAGAAAAAATGATTTTGTGACTGCTAAGGGATACGGGAAAGTGGAGAACTAAAAAAATTATTAAATCCAAAAAGATTATACCTAGATAATTCCGCTAGCGGATACATAGCCACTTCCTTTTAAATCTCACAAAGGGTATTACATTTTAAGAATTTCTTGACAATTTTATCTCAGCTAATAGGTACCTATCGTATTCTTCCGAGGAAACAAGAAAAGAAAATCCTCTTTTTTTTTCATGTCGGGCTTTCACGAAGCCTGCATATCGTCTTCTTGATTTATGCCTTCATTACCTTCTAAAGAGGAAATTGTAGAAGGAAATAATCGGGATTCTACGTTTTACAGATAACTTGCTTAAGGGTAAAAGCTTGTTAGGAAATACGAGAGGTATTTAAGATTTTAGTACATTTTTTTACGTACATACTGAATGTATTTCTATATTTTATACCTACTCTAGTTAATTTTTGATATTTTTAAAACTCCACATATAATAGCTGTATTATGCAACATATTTCCATTTATAGAAGTTTTAAAATAAAATTGAGAAAGAAAGCTAGTAATAATACATGTTATACATCAAAAATAAAGAGTAAAAAGGTAAACTAAATATTTACCAACTGATTTGAGACATAATTAAATAGATATTGGAAACAGAAAGACCATTATTGCATATTACAGAAAATTGGTAACTTAAGCATGACATTTGTCTTGCTTATTTATTATCGCATTGAAGGAAGACGTGAATATCTATAATCTGCACAATTAGTCACAACTTAAACAAGAATATGGGCATATTTCTGTCTCAACTCCAAGGACATAAAATTTAAAAGGCTGCTTAACTTGTAGTTGTAACATAAACAGGTTCTTGTGAACCTACCTTAAGAGGAGGTTGGCAGACCTGTTCATGACAACTGTCATCAGTCAGCTGGCAACAAGCTTAGAATAAATGCATGTTAAGTAAAGTAGAGTTTTAATAAAGAATTCACCCTAATAAAAACATTACATGGTGTCAGATGTTGCCGAACCCTATTTAAATAATGGATTCGAATTTTAAGCCACCTAAGAGCTTACATTTTGATCAAAATGCCAGTCAAAATTTTGATAAATTTCTGGATAGTTTCAACATATATATGACAGCGACGAGTCTGGCCAGCAAAGACGAAGCGAGAAGAATCGCGATTTTTTTAAACATAGCAGGAGAAGAAGCACAAGATATATTTAAAACATTCAAGCTAAGTGATGAGGAGAGGAAAAAATATGATGTGGTAATTGGTGCATTTAAGAAATATTGTTCACCACTGAGAAATGAAACATATGATCGTTTCCTGTTTTTTACCAGAGTTCAGGAAGAAGATGAAAAATTTGACTATTTCATAAAGGATGTCAAATTACTTGCAAAAAATTGCAATTTTGACAGTCTTGAAGATTCACTAATAAGGGACAAAGTGGTTAGTGGAATTCGAGATCTGTCAATACAGAAAAGACTCCTAGGAATACCAAACCTAACTGCATCAGAAGCAGAAAGTCAATGCCGTATAGCGGAAGCTAGTACATTCCAAGTTAAAAGTCTTCGAAAAAATTCAGAAATTGATGAAATCAGGTTTAATAGGCTCACTAGTAACAAAAAGTTAGCAGAACCACCTGCAGCAGCTATAAGTAGCAACCGCTATGATTGTTTTAAATGTGGCACAAAGCATGGTCCAAGAAGTTGTCCAGCTTTTAGTAAGATTTGTAATAATTGCAGCAAGACAAATCATTTTGCTGTTGGTTGTAAAAATAAAAAGTATGAAGGACAGCCAAGAAATTATTCTAAGAAAAAACAAAAAGCTGTTTATAACATTGGGATTGAGACCTCAAGTTCAGAGAGTGACAGCACACCATATATTGAAGAAATAACACTGGATAATGTAAGTAACAATAAGCAGGGTAATAATGTTTGGACTATTGATATTGTAATAAATAATAAATTTATAAGTTTTAAGTTAGATTCTGGAGCTAATTGTAACTGCCTACCACTAAAATTCATAAAAGATTTAAAGGTTGAAGACAAAATTGTAAACAATAAAATGGCACTTAGTACCTATGGCAACAATAAGGGAGTAGCTGTAGGTACCATCATTTTAAGTTGTTTCATTAGAAACAAAAGTTATAATATTAAGTTTATTGTTATAGACTGTAACAACAGTATGCCCATTTTAGGCTTAAACTCGTGTACTAAATTAGGTCTAATCAAAAAAATGGATACTGTAAAAAATAACTCTAAAGAAAAAAATGAAATGATAACAAAATATTCTAATATTTTTAATGGCACTGGCAAAATTCCTTATCAGTATAAGATTGTTTTACATAAAAAAGCTGAACCTGTAACTAGTAGTTGTCGGAGGGTACCTGATGCTTTAAAACCACGTCTGAATGAGGCTCTAAAAGATCTTGAGAAAAGAGGAATAATTTCTAAAGTTGAAGAGCCAACTGAATGGGTCAACAATATAGTTATATTAGAGAAACCATCAGGGGCCCTGCGCATCTGCTTAGATCCAGTTCATTTAAACAAGTGGATATGTTTAGACCAGTTTCCTATTCCTACGGTGGAAGAGCTATCACTTAAGTTAAAAGACAAGAAAATGTTCACTGTGCTTGATTTAAAGGAAGGGTTTTATCACGTTCCGCTTGACTCTAATAGTAGTAAACTGTGTACGTTTATAACACCGTTTGGAAAATTTTGTTTTAATCGATTGCCATTCAGCTTAAATGTCAGTCCTGAGGTATTTCAGCGCATGAATGAGAAAATATTTGGGGATTTACCAATTGGAATCTATTTTGATGATTTTATCATAGGCGCTTCAACAGAAGAAGAGCATGATAAAATTCTTAAAGAGGTAATTAAAAGAGCAGAAAGATTCGGCATAAGATTTAATAAAAGTAAAATTCAATACAAGGTTTCGGAAGTTAGCTATCTTGGTCAGGTCTTTTCTTCTGAGGGTGTTAAACCTAACACTGAATATGTCAAAGCTGTCCTGATGCTCAAAGAGCCTGAAAATAAAAAAGAATTATTAAGAATATTAGGTATGTTTAATTATTTGTCTAAATACTTGCCAAATCTTTCTAAACTATTGTCACCTTTGCGAAATTTGATTAAAAATAATGTAGAATGGAAATGGACAAAAGATCATTTGGCAGTCTTTCAAAAAATTAAAAATGTAGTATCACAAATCCCTATGTTAAAAATATTTGATCCTAAGTTACCCATAGAGATACAAACTGATGCTAGCCAACATGGCATTGGCTGTTGTTTGCTACAGGAAGGTAGGCCAGTAGCATTTTGTTCTCGAAGCATGACTGACACAGAAACTAGGTGGGCTCAGATTGAAAAAGAGTATCTGGCAATTTGTTATAGCCTAAATAAGTTCCATCAATTCGTTTATGGTAGAAAAGTGCTAATAACATCTGATCATAAGCCGTTGGTGGCAATTAACAAAAAAGACATTTGCAAAATAAGTTCCCGGTTGCAAAGATTAAAATTAAAAATGTTGAAATATAATTTCGACTTACAGTACTTACCAGGAAAATATATGTATATAGCGGACCTACTGTCGAGATCTTTCCTAACTACTCCCATTAAGGATGACAAAGAGATGAGAGAAATTGTTCACTCCTTTGAGTTGGATCTTCCTATGTCTGAAGACAGAGTCCAAGAAATAAGAGATGCGACAAACAATGACCAAGTATTGTTACAATTAAAAGAGTTTTGTCGTACAGAATGGCCAGATAAATCATCAGTGGTAGAACCAGAGATAAAAGCATTTTATAAGACTAAGGATAATATACACATCAGCAATGAATTAGTTTTTCATAATTTTAAACTGGTCGTTCCGAAACAATTGAGAGAGCAAATGTTAAAAAAATTACATGTGGAACATTTTGGAATAGAAAAGTCCAAAGCTAGAGCCAGGAAAATATTCTATTGGCCTGGTCTATCACAAGATGTGCAGAATTTTGTATCAAAATGTAATACGTGTCTAAAATACAGTCGGAAAGTCCCTAAAGAACCACCTATTCAGCACGAAAGATCAAAGATTCCCTTTTGAAAAAGTGGGTGCTGATATATTAAATTATGCTGGGAAAGATTATTTGACTTTGGTTGGAAGTAATTGGCAGGCTCAAAGTTGTTTTCTCTACTCATGGCATACCAACTAAATTTATGTCTGATAACCAACCATTTAACAGTATAAAATTTAAAGATTTTGCTAAAAGTTGGGAAATAAATTTAATAACCTCCAGTCCAAAGTACCCAAAATCTAATGGATTAAGTGAAAAAGCTGTAAGTATTTGCAAAAATATTCTAAAGAAATGTCATGATTCGGGTAATGACATTCATAAAGCTTTATTAGAGTATAGAACATCCCCCCTTTCTGGTCTAAACATTTCCCCATCAGAACTATTGAATAAACGATTGCTTCATACCACTTTACCTGTTACAAGAAAATTATTAACAGAAACAACTGATATAGAGTTTAATAAAATTAAAGAAAAGAGAGTTAAAATAAAAAATTTATATGATAAACAAGCTCATAAAAGACCCTCATTTGTAAAAGGGCAAAGTGTAATGATTAAAAAAGACAATTATTGGGTACCAGGTGAAGTGGTTCAAGAACATAGTACTCCTAGGTCATACTTGGTAAGAGAGGACGTGGACAAGGTCCTAAGACGAAATTCATCATTCTTAAAACCAAATCCAAATCCGGTGTATCTCAAATCTGATTTTGAGGATTTAATACCTATTAATAAAAGTTTCGCAAATTGTTGTAGTGAGTCTAGATATGAGCATCAGGCAGAACCCTCTACCAGTCACGAAATACCAGGTATGACTCAAAGTAAGGTAATTACACCAGTAAAGGATTTTAACAAAACTCGTTCTGGTCGTAGTATTGTAAAACCGGCTCGTTATAGAGATTAAGTACATTAAGTTTAAGAACCTTGTTTGTAAGTTTGTAAAAAGGGAAATGTAACATAAACAGGTTCTTGTGAACCTACCTTAAGAGGAGGTTGGCAGACCTGTTCATGACAACTGTCATCAGTCAGCTGGCAACAAGCTTAGAATAAATGCATGTTAAGTAAAGTAGAGTTTTAATAAAGAATTCACCCTAATAAAAACATTACAGTAGTTATAGATGAATGTAAGCGCATTACTTCAGAACTGCTACACCTATTTGGCTAATTCTTTTTTTGTTGTGTTGCGTACCAGGAATAAATCTTGAATTGCCATGTTTTTCGCATGGGCAGTTGTACGTTGCATGCTCGAAAGTGGACAAACCATGGGTGTTATTTGTTTTCTCTTCAGAAGGAAGGAAAAAATATTACAAAGCATTGCAATAAATTATGGTCTAAATTATGGCCTCATTTTCTTCATTAGTACACCCGTGTAGCCGGGATGGGCAGCTAGAAATTAATATTTTGTAATAATCGTTTCCTAAAACTTAACACTGCGGCGTGCCACTCGTTCATCCAGGGTGAAATGCCGCGATTGTGTGGGTGTTATGCCGCGCCTGTCATAATAAAAAATTTTAAATAAATATTCATTAAAATTATTCCAAAAAGTGTAATTCCTATTTAAGCTTTTTTCGTTATTTTTTTCAATATTCTTATCTACCAACTTAAGTACTTGTCTAACGGCATAAAATATTAGTATTCCGCTTTACCACAATATCAATTGATTGATAAGAACAGATGCCGCTTTTTCGTTCGCTAAAAGAATGTTAAGCTCACCTTTCTCCACTTCAATTGAAATATTATTTCTCCCAATTGGATACAACCTTCCTTCATCTATTGATCCGACGATTTCCGAAGGATTTTTCCTTTCAATTTCGTAAGGACTCTAGTCTTTTCTATCCTCATCCTTATAATATCTCTTTAGATCGGTAAAACGACGAAAGATTTACACACGTCGAGTTAGAAAATGTTCGCCTTGTTTCCCGCTGTGTCGCTTCAATTTTCGAATGAGTCGTTTTTCTCTTCCTTATCTGCCCTCCTTCTGCACTGGCGCGTTTTTCAACGGAGGGGAAAAGAGCATTCGGGGCGAGGAGGTTGTAGGAAGGAGTGTGGATTCCAGAAAGTTGGGTTTGCCATTGTCTAATGCTTTTACAATTATTGTGGAGTGGGTGTAATCAGGAAAAGCTAAACGGAAATAAACTAAGTTAAAGCTATTAAGAATACAGTAAGCGGAAAAGTATACAATGTGAAATAATATTAACTATAAACACTAACGGTATTTTACAACATTAATAGTATGTAATATTGGAGTTGAAAATGTTATTTAATTAATGAATTAAGTAGAGTTAATCAGCCCTATGAATGAACTAGTAACTAGTCCAATAAATAGGTATGAAGTGATGACAAAATTCCAGCCCGAAAACAAAAAATAGGGTCGTATAGAGAAAAAAAAAATAATATGAGTTTCTGTTTCATTAAACTCTATCCTAGTTGGCTAAATTGCCTAAAACAAAATTACAAAGTTCGCAAGAACGGTTTTTTGCAAAAAAAAAAGTAAATGAGAAAGTTATATAAAATATCTTTCGATTCATTTTTTATAAGTCTCGATCGAGATGTAAACCATCCAAAATAGCATTTTTTTGTTTTTGCTATAACTTTATCAAATTTAAATAAATTTATTTAATACTTAACAGGTACAGGAACAGGTACATATTTCAAATTTTTAAAAATATTTATTAGTTTTCCTAAAAAAAAGGCGTTTGCGAAAACCGGCTACTCTTGCTCGAGGAGTGAGCTTATTTTCTTCGGAAAGACATGTAGGTACTTTTATCCTATAAAAAGTTTATAGCAATTTTTTTAATTTTAAGTATGAAAAATAACTTTGAAAATTTGTTTTTTTTTTCGATCGCTATCTTTTTCAATTTTAATTGTATATAACGTTACAAAAAACCAAATTTTCAAAGTAATTTTTTAGTACTTAAAATTTAAAAAAATTGCTATAAACTTTTTATGTGATGAAAGTACAGGTCTTCCCGAATAAAATAAGCTCAAGATCATTATTCTACAATCACTCCTCGAGCAAGAGTAGCCGATTTTCGCAAACGCCTTTTTTTTAGGAAAACTAATAAATATTTAAAAAAATTTTAAATACATACCTATTCTACAAGACACGAGCTATATTTTTGTCAAGTATCAAATAAATTTATTTTTCTAATTTTGACATATAATGTGACACTTTTTAGAACTGATTGACGTTATGAAACGTCTTACTTTGTGTAACTAGTTGCACAAAGTAAAATATTATGTAACTGGTGACGCAAAATAGATTTCACAATTAGTGACAAAAAAATTCCATTTATTTAACTGTTATAACACAAGATAAGAACTTAAATTATAAATTAATTATTATAAATATTGATAACACAATTATTACAATTGTTTAAATTAATTCCCTACGACAAACTTGGTTCATGGCTCGCACTGGCTGTTATTTGGGAAGTGGGGCACACTACATTAGATGTTTCACCAAGTATACCTGTCTTGTGAAACGCGTTTTTTATTTTCTATGGAATTCTCAACATATCCCTCTTTAATTTTAAAATATCAGCGCCACTGTCAGCTGATAAAGCGGCATAGCTTCTTCTGAAGCAGTGGCCAGTATATAAAGCAGGATTTGAAAGTCCAAGAAATGGTGCAATAACTTTTGGCAGACTGCAAAAAATCTGTTGTGTTTAAGGTTCTGAGGACGCAACTTAATATATTTTCTTAAAATTTCAACAAAATTCATATTTTCAATGTCACCTGTAGTAATTGCAAACTGCTGTATAACTTTTGTTTTTGACGGAGGGATATATCAACATTTATAACATTTTCAAATGGAAGAAATGTTAACTCTGCCTTTCTGCAAGCTCCTGCAATTCCAATAATCATCACAAAAAAAATTTGGCAAAATATTCTTTGGTAAAAACTTTTGACTTCTTAGCACTGTAGCCATCCGATTTCCTTTTAAAATACGCTATCAAATTTGGCAGGCGCCTACCACAGTTCTCCCCCTCCACTGAAATAGTGACTCTGATTGTTCTTCCCTGGGCGCTAGCTGACATTCTTTCACAATATGTCATCTATTCAAACCCTTATAATATGTGACATAATCATTTTAAAACTTGAGTGATTGCCGGCTGAAAGGTACCTCAATATCCCAAAAGATGAAGCCCTAACATCTCAATTTGTGAAAAAACTGACAATGTTCGTTCTTCTGGACCCTTCATGTGTATAAAAAGATTTAATCATTAAATAAATCCAGAAGTAGCATAGTATTGACAAACTGTGTTAGAGACACATAAAGAATAATTCTAGAAGTCGTTATGAAAGTCTAAACTTATTTACCGTATTCAATGCCTTTGGGAAATTTAATATCGATTTGAAAATGGTTATCCTTGTCCTCTGCTATGTATTATTATAGTTATAAATCCATTTTGGTTACTGGATATATTTTTTCAACCTGAGACTATGTTTTTCCACGAAAGAATTTACTAGAATTTGCAGACATTCTTTATTTTAATGATACTGAATACCTACACTTTAGACGTTTTTCAACAAGATAGAACTATTCGGGTTTTCAGACAAATATTAATTAAGATCGTTAAAGGGGAAGCTAGCACGTCAGCACGGTTTGTCAAAATAAATGCTGAAATGTTGTTAGACCATTTCTCGGTTTAGATTTGATTTGTTTTGTGTTAAAATGCTCCTAAGACATATTTTTCTTCAAGTTCTCTTATACAGTTAATAGTAGATTAGATCGGTTTATAAGATAGTAATATTAAATAATTGCTCAAAGAAATCTTCAAATGTATTACATTTTCATTAGGTAATCAAAGATGTAATCATTATACAGGGTGTAATACCTATTGGGACATAGATTTAGCGCAGGATATTTGGAAGAAAATATGAGGATTGAATCAATATCTTTCGGTCGAACGGCAAACTTTCGCAAGTATCTCCAAAAAGAAAAATGGCATTCAAACATGGTAATAATAATTTGGCAATAAAAGCCCCTAAAAAATATACAGGGTGATCTATTCGAAAATAAAAAGTTAGCTGTTATAAAATATATAAAATGTATTTACATACAAAATTTTATAAATGAAAGTTGAGCCATTACACAGCTACTTACATGTTTCCATATTTATATAATATCACAAGAAACACTACTTATAAATTAGATGACCGAATAGAACTTAAATTAGCAAACGAGTAAGGAATTTAATTTATCAGATTCGATATCCTAAGACCGGTTTCTGCCTTTCGGCTTCGTCAGTTAGGCTTTTCGAATCCAATAAATAAAATTCCAAACTCGCACAAGTCAATAGCTATATCCGCTATACGATAAAATTCTTAGATGTGCTACCATATATAGTTAAAAACTTTGCAACATACAATGTAAATTGATTGTATGCAACACCCAATGCATTGGGAATCGTTGCTTTGTAAAGTGTCGAAACTCTCTTCTAACCGTAGATGGTAGCACATCTAAGAACATAAATTGTTTAGATTTCTGTTGTTCTGGAAGAAAAACTGGTTTAAAACTTTAAAAAGTAGAAAAAATCATTTTAAATTTAAACACAATTATCAGAACTAAATCATACTCAATTTTTATACGTTTTATTCAAACTAATTCCAAACTATCGTAAACACGAAAACGATTCCGCTATCATTCAGTACACACCAACTCCAATTAATTAAGTAGAACAAACTTTGTTTAATCCTTTTAATATTATATTTCACCGAAACGATAATTTTATTAAAGTGATTGAAATAAACGTAACAGTTTCATTTCAACGAAACTGCCTCAATTATTTCAACGTCGATTTAGGTGGAAACCACAATTACCATTAGGATTTCTCTCGGATAAGTTTCGGAGGAAAATGGAGAAAGCGGATTTTCCGTTCATTTGGAAGAATATACAAAGTAGTTTATTGGATTTAGTTCAGAAAATTATACAAAGTGCAATTTAAAAAAAAACGACTCTTGTTAAATATGAACGACAAGAACTCGAACACCAGAACTTGGATCTGGGAATATATGGCGAACGATATTGAAGACTACATTTAATGTTAATGTTGATAGTTGTTACAGGTTTAAATCAGCGAATGTCTAAATTAGTAAATTAATCCTGGAATATTAATATTAAACATAATTAATTAGTAATCCTAAGAAGCTAATATTTAGAGGGTTACTAGATAGACACTGTCACCCTTACAATTTGGATTTATACAAAATAAATCAACTCAAGATGCCATTCATTTATTAACAGAAGGAATCTACAACAGTCCTGATAAAGCAATACCTCCAATTGAAGTGTTTGTAGATCTAGCCAAAGCCTTCGACACTGTTAACCGTTATATCCTCTTAGAAACTCTTAACAATATAGGTATAAGAGGGATTCCACATAAACTATTTAAAAGCTATCTAACCGATAGAAAACAAAAGGTTAAAATTGGCAGCGCCACAAGCCAAGAACAAACCACATGTGGAGTACCTCAGGGGACAGTGTTGGGCCCTGTATTATTTAATATATATTTGAATAACCTCTTCCTTCTAGATACAAAATGTAAAATCATAAGTTTTGCAGATGTAACACAGTGTTGTTCTCTGAAAGCGATAATTGGTATGTCCTAAAATTACAATTTGAAAGAGATCTCAAAAAAATCAAATCATGGTTTGACCATAGGTTGCTGAGTATAAACTTAAAAAAAACAGTTTATGTACCCTTCAGCTCTTATAGCAACGCATTCCCTAGCTACACTGTTATAGTAGATAATGAAATAAGTATTTTAAAGTAAAGTATTTGGGTATCATACTGGATCATAACCTACGATGGGATCAACGTATAGAGTATTTAATAAAAAAATTACGTAGTATACTGTTTAAATTCAAACAAATATGCCATATACTGACCCTTAAACAAAAAATAATGGTGTACCAAAGTTTCGTAAAATCGCATCTCAATTATGACATATCGGGATGGGGTAGTGCAGCCAAAACATATATGACACAACTTGAGGTTCTACAAAAACGATTCCTAAGAACAATCCTCCAAAAAGGTTATGACTGTCCAAGTGACACTCTGTATCATCAGAGTAGACAACTCTACTTTGCTAGTATAGGAATTGGTTTATTATATAATAACATAAAATTAAAGACAAATTTGTTCTTCCTTGCATGAAAAAACAATCGGTCAGAAAAGTTAGGACATAAGATATATAATGTAATTCCAAATAATATAATAGAACAAACTAAACTGTCTCTGTACAAACAAGCTGTTAAAAACTTTGTCCATAGTATGCCACGTAGTTTTATACATAACATTATTGAAAATTAACAAAAAATCCAATAAAGTTCAATTGTCAAAATTTTCAAAAAATAATAAAATTAGTAACGCATTGTTCTCATACTATATATGAAAATTATTTTGTAATTGAATGTTTTAATCATACCATGCCACGAACAAGTATCCTGTGTACTTCGCAGCTCTTGTTGTTTATTTGTTTGTTGGTATAATTCGTTCCATTGTATTTGTTTTACTGACAGCAAATAAACATTATTATTATTGCTATTATTATTACTTACTTCAGGAAATTCAAAAAGAATTCAGATATTTTAACTGTTTTTGAATATAAACTAACCTAGTTCAATTATTTACAATTTTTAGAATTAATTTAGTCACCTTTGGACTCTGCTCTTCTTCTTTAGTTTAGGAAGATTTTACAATTAGGTATGCCTACACTTGGCTAAAAGGCCTAATATGGTCAAATATTTTGGGCACTCCCCAAGGAAGTGTTCTTGGCCATCTGATTTTTCTATTCTTTGTAAACGACTTAGAGAAGTTTTTATCGCAAGTGATACGCTGGCTATTGCAGATGACAACAACGTCACAACTTTTGGGAAACCTCCGGAAGAAGTATCTGAGAAAGTACATCATCTACTTCAAATATTCTGCGATTGGTGTCATCAAAATAATTTAATAATAAAGTATGAAAAAACCATATATATATATATATATATATATATATATATATATTGAATCTCATACTCCATATAGACAACAATAAATTTTCACTTTTGAATGTCGGCATTACAATCATTTGATATCACATCACTCATCAAGTAAGAGCTTTCAAATTTTTGTCTGATAGTTGCTTCGGGGTGCATCTGGACAATTACTTCCGTTTAACCTACAAGATATTTAGAATTTAGCAGTTTATTAAAATAGTTACTATATATCACTTAACCTGTGAACCTTGGTAGTACTAAAAATGGGGACCTATATTTAGTTGTTCAAAGAGTATTTTTAGGTTTCTGATTATTACCTTGTTATTATTGCGGTCACTCACTAGCATGTAAATATTCTTCTTATGAACCCTCTTCGGCTCATAGTGGCACTATAAATAGACAATCTGTCTCTTGAATTAGCAGCATATTCCTTTATTTTTGTATTTAAATTTCCTTTCAAGATCAATATTAGTTCTTTTTTACACCTTCTTCACTTCTCCTATAATGTTATCTAGAACATGTCGGTAAACGCATGACTATTAAAATTTAGGAAGATAAGTGGTTGATGTATGAATATTATTATTTTTATTTTTCAAATCATTAGAACAGAAAAACATTTGTGCTACTATCTTTCTTGATGTAGCACAAGCGTTTGATAAGGTTGGCATGAAGGCTTAATATACAGGCTCGAGCTTTTCCTTCCAAAACAATATACAAATATCCTCCATTCATATATATCGGAAAGATACTTTAGAATTAGGTAAGAAGAAGTATATTCTGATCTTAAAGAAATTAAGGCTGGAGTACCACAAGGGAGTGTCCTAGGACCTGTCCTATACTTACTGTACACATGTGATCTTCCAGAGTTAGAAAACAATACCATAGTCACCTTCGCCGACGACACTGCCATTCTAGTAGTAGGAAAGAGTAATGAAAAGGCAACCCACTAGCTGGAAACAACTGTCCACCGTATCTACGACTGGACGAAGAGATGGAAAATTAAACTATATCTCTTCACATTAACTTTACAAACAAAAAGATAGATCTTATTCCAGTCAGTTAAAAGAAAAGAGAAGAACTTGTACTGAAATACAGAAAAATATACCGGCTAATTGGAAGAAACTCCACTCTGTCTCTACATAATAAGCTTATGCTTTACAAGCCTGTATTGACTTATGGTATCCAACTATGGGGATGCAACAAAGCAAGCAAATTAGCAATCATCCAAAGATTTCAAAACAAAGCACTGAGGAACATAGTAGATGTCCCTTGGTACATTCGCAATAGTGACCTCCATAGAGAGAGCCAAGAGAGACTTCATCATCATGACAATGTCGAGGCTATCCAGCTCCTTGACAATACTGGGTTAGATAGAAGACTTAAGAGGATCAAGCCCTTTGAGTTAGTTTAGTGTTTTTAGTGCAAAAGCAGAGCTTGTGTGTGCACGTTAAACTTTAGTGCAATCCATTCTACAGAATCTAAGGAACGCTGATGAGTATACCTTAGATTAAGTTAGAATTAAATTGCTCATTGGTCACTGTTGACCAGATTGTAATATACTAAATGCCTTTATGGGTGTTTAATAATAATAAAAAAAATATTCAAATAATCTATAGTAGATTTTAGTCCCTTTTAAACCCATTTTAGTAGATAATTTTAATGTAAAGTTATAAAGCTGACAAAAATTTACAGTTCAGTTATTGCCGGGCTAGTAGTTGAAAAATAAATAAGTGTAGACCATTGCAATATTATATAAAACATTAACGCTATTTTAATACCCATTTGAGAATAATTAGATTCAACGAATATGTATACTATGTGTGGAATGATGATTATTTAATGAACACTTTCTATTCGAGTTTGCCTAACTATATTCATTTCATGCATTCTCTAACAAACCAAATTCAAATTACCGTTAAATCAAACTAGAAATTCAGTTAGATTTTTAACTTCCTATTTGATCGAATTAAATTCTGTAGTGCTCAGTAAACATTGGACTGTATTATCTCTGTGTGTTTTCGTTCGAATTTGGAAATACATTGTGTTACTGACTGAATGGACGAAATAAGTATAGATATATTGTAACAGTTAACTAATTTAAAAAGAGAATGCAAATAATAGAGAGAAGGTACCAAACGAAACAGATACTTTTCGTAATAATGATAAAATCACTACTTGTTACATTTTGAGTAAACACAGGACAGAATGCAATTCTAATCTAATGTTTCAAACAAATTTTAAATATTGTAATTATAAAGAAACTATGAAAATTGATATGTCCAAATTTAACATTGTAAGCCCATAAGAGCTTTTTACCAGTTAATTCTAATCTAATGTGTCAAACAAATTTTAAATATTGTAATTATAAAGAAACTATGAAAATTGATATGTCAAAATTTAACATTGTAAGCCCATAAGAGCTTTTTACCAGTTAATTTAGTGTATTTACTGTTATTTTAGCAAATAACTGAATAGATAAAGTTAAAGTAGTAGAATTTCAGATTAGACTGAGAAAATAATATCAATAAAAACTTTATTATATAAAGTGTTATTTAAAAAAAATTACAATATAACATCAAAATTTAATATCATGATACATTAACATAATTTGTTCAATTTCAAGGAGATTAGTAGAAATCAAAGAAGTAGAGATTCGATTTTTCAAAATTAAAGAAATATAATGTAAACGGGCAATAATAAGAAAGTTTTATGGCATTTATGAAATCAATAACAACGAAAATGAAAAGACTTAATATGAAGTTAATATAAGAAGAAATTGTATAAAAATTATATCAAAATTATTTTTTTCGTTTCTAGTGTAATCTGTTATTAATTAAAACTTGCGAAAAATTAATTTTTTTTTTAGAATTTTGTAAAAATTTAGATCTAATTCTGTCAAATGTAAATCTAGTGACCTCTGACTTGGTCATTTATAAAAACTATTGCGCGAGGTCAAGCGAGGCTTTTTCTCAAAATCACTCGAAAGGTCCACATCGCTCTGTGAAGCAAAAATATTTGAAAAACGGCTCAAAGCAATATTGATAAAATAAATTCAACCTTTCAACAAAGTGACGTTTTAAAAAAGAAAACTTATAAATCAAGATAGAAAGTTCAAATTATTCATCCTGTCTACCGTTCCTGATACAAAAATCCTGTGTATCCTGACTATCCTGATCCTAATTTGGAAAGTATTCGGTGTTTTTATTCCAATTTGAAGAAAAACACCCATTTATAAGCAGCAACTAAAAGAATCAAACAAAACAGTAAAATCATACGTATTGAAAGAAAATTTAAAAGGTACCTATTAAATATTTAAATATCGATATTTAACAAGTCACTAAATTAAAAAGGCCTAAAAAAAATTAATCAAGTTTAAAATTTATTTAACTTATAAATAAAAATAAGTTAAGTTAGAATCTAAAATTTGAGAATAAGGTATGAGTATAAACTCTTACGAGAACTGTTAGATTTCAATATCAGCAAAAACGACACTTACCTTAATTAATAACATTTTTTTTTTCACATATATAAAAAGTTTATGGTTAGTTTAATTTTCTTTTTACAATAAATGGTTATAAAAATTATACTTCGTCATTCGTTAGTATTGATTTCTATATGTATCGAGCCAATGATCTCACCCCTGAGGTTAGGAATCTCTACTCTGTGGTAGATGGCGCCCATGGCAACTTGTAGATTAATAAAAATGAATTCGCATTCTGCCTAAGGTTACAACAAAAGGTAGCAGCACAAAGATTTTCTGTGCATTTAAAATTTATTTAAAATATTAATTAAAAGTAAATCAAATTAAATTAAACTAAAATAAGAACGAGCTAAAGTCGTGGTTATTTAATCTATTAATAAAATCACAATAAAATTTAACAGAATTGTCGCCTAACGACATACAACAAAAATATATAAACTTGAAATTAAATAATTAAACAAAATTGAAAAAATAAAGGAAGTATATATCAGGACAAATTTGACTGCGATTCCTCTTATTCCAAAATCTTCTAGTAAAATTCGCTGAACCGAGATCCAAAACAATCGAATTTATACTGACTGCTATATGACCAACTTCAAGTAGAAGTTTACGAATTTTCTCGATATTTTTATCTCTTCATCTTTATCTAATCAGTTGACAGACGTCCAGAATGAGGTTTGCCATTTTTGAATTGAGAAAATCACTCGTACAGTAGAGATTTCTCAAAGCAGCATCTTTGTAAGCTATTGTCAACAATTCTGCAGCGTTTTTTCCAAGCAGGGAGTAAAATTTAACAGCCGCGCGTTGTTCACCTAATAGACCAGGGCCAATCATTTTTGAAACAAAAAAATTCTTAGCAGTATATGAAAATGTAGGCTGAATTATTAGTAAATTAAAAAAATAAATTAGACGAATTAAAAGTTCCGGAAGGGGGTGGGGGTAGCTATATATATATATATATATATATATGCATCCTATCGAAAAAAATATAAAACTTGTATATAATTAAAAAATCTAAAACTTTTATATTAACTATTTTTCAACATAACCTCAAAGAAAAACAATAAAAACCGTTTTATTCGTTTTTAATTTTTATCTCCCGCAAAAATATTTTTTTTTACTGAAACTCGGTGAAAATGTTCTTTGTGTTCTAAATAAGCTGTAATTTTTTCAAAGCAAAATATTTATTTTTCGATTTGTATTTCCATTCAACTTTTTCCGTTCTTTTCGAATATGCAACCCCATTTTTAATATTTCGATTTACAGGGTGTTGTTTAAGAGCAAAATCACTTCGATAATTTTTTTAAAACCGGATCTGGATTTTAATTTTGGTCACTATGCCTCTTGATTGTTCTAACGGAATAGAACAAGCTTGCCAAATATCAAATAAATATACAAGGCGGTTCGAAAAATACGGTGAATAAAAGAAATGAGCAAAATTGATAAAACACCCTGTAACTCAGTAATGAAGCCAGTTAGGTAGTTATATATAGGTTTTTCTTATTTGTCTAAGTGTTTCTTATCCACAGTTAGCGTACGAAATACCCTGTATAATTAGAGCCAAGTTTTTAAGTATTCGATTATTGTTTAAACAATGTTTTCGGTAATTTCAAAACCATTAACAGTTAATTGGAAGTAAATGACATTATATTACATCAGAATTAATCTTTTTCATCAATTTCACTGCTTATTTGCAATAATAAATAAAAAATTGTATAGATTAACTGAAAAATCGATTATGAAAAAGTCGTTTTTTGGTTTTTTGCATTTTTAACGAGATTTTTCCATACGAATAATATATTTTTTCATACCGTCTTCAAGTCGATGTTTCAACGAAAAAAATGAGCACTGATAAAGTTATAAAAGTTTTTCGATTAAAAATGAGGCTTTTTTTAAATTTAAATTCGTAAAAAATCGAAAAAAAAATATTTTGCTTCAGTACAATGAAACCTCCGCCCAGGGCAGCGCTTTTCCGATTTTTTTTTGGGATCTACCTCGTAGAACGTTAAATTCCACAATAATAATTATTTTTATTTTTATTATGTTACTACTCCTTTGTAGCTGTTTTAATATCATTATAAAATTGCTCTATTTGCTGTATCAAACAAAAGAAATGTATTTCTCCAAACATTACCAGAAGCATTACGCATTTTTATTTATTTAATACTTATTTGCCTCTTCTAAACAAACTTTTAAAACATTCCAAGAACCTTTAATAAACATTCTCAGTTAATTAATACCCGTCGAATAATTAGGAAATGGGAAACTTAATGAATTTAAAGGTAGAAGAAATCTCGAAGCACAACAGTAATTACAACAAATATTGGTTTTAGTATACATTCCCCTCTAAAAACGTGTCGAAATGGGAATCGGAATAGTGATATAGGTGGACCATTACTAATGCAATTTGTAGCGAGAATCGCGCGCTTCACTGATCTTACAAATGGCAGTGGGGTAAGAACGATAAATGAAGGTTACGATGTAATAGATCTGCAAAAATATTTAAAGCAAACTGTCCCGTCGATCTTTGCACAAATTCCAAAGTTCAATTCGAAAGATAAATTTCAACCTAAAGAACCTAATCAAAGGACCCCGAATCATTTAAATGTAAAAAAACCCTGTATACATGATTATTTCATTCACACATGGCTGCGCCAATGACAAGTCATGAATTTAGTCACATGATATGCAATATGATCGGATATATAGGTAAATAAAGAAATATGAGCGGCTATTTTAGTCGATTGTATAAGTGTGCTATTAAGTGTCAAAACTTGACGTAAGATTAACTTATAATTGAAAATGTCTCATTTTGGTAATGTTACACTACGGAAATCAGTGAAAATATAAGCAAACTATCTCAGAAAATATCAAAAAGAGAAAGGAGTCTGTTTGGGGACAATCTTAGCGAATGATTTTGTGGGGTTCATGAAATAATCTTCCTGAATATCACTCGACTATGACAAATAGAGACTATTATTTTCTTTAATTCATCTCAGGCAACTTGAATTTCAAGACAATTCAATTCGACCATATGAACTTTAATAATCAAAAAATAACTCCCTCGAGCTAAAGCTCTCGGGAGTTATTCAGATTATTAAATGTTCATATGGTCTCATCGAATTGTTTCAAAATACAAGATACTCTCGATAGAATTAGGCAGAAAATAATAGTCGGCTATTTGTCATAGTCTTGGGATATTACCTTCGACTATTTCCCTCGTCTTAATTTCCACCAATCACAAACGCGCAATTTTAAATTGCAAATGGTTTCTAGATAAAAAAAACTGTATGACACCTCCTGTCAGTGGTTTTTTCGAGTTTACCCTTAGATCATATATGCTTCGCTAGATACGGCATCCTATAGTGTTTGTTTGGCTCTAGAGGGATAAAGACGAGAGGGGGTGAAGGGGCAATAGTACTATGATACAGTTGCGTACCATTTGGAATATTTTGTACAGTGTAATATATTGTTATATGATAGCGTAGCATATATGATCTAAGAGTTTACCCGCGGCAAAACTTGACAGCTGTTATCACCAAAAATTACAATACCTTTGATAACAAGTAATTATGGTCTCCTAGGACACCAGAAAATGACGATAAACAATTTTTCTGGTTTAATTGCCAATAAATTTTGTAATATTGTTTTTAAACAGTGCTACTCAGCTTATGTAGTGAAAATTAGTCGCTTTGGAAGTGAGTCTATGACTAATATTGATCTGGCGATTGAGAAAAGTGTACCGTGATTGATTGATTGATTGATTAAGACGATGCACCTGACTGAGGTTTTTTTTTATAAAAGCCTCAATACTACAGCCTTAAGACTTATTGTATTATGTCAGTTACATCGTTATGTTCAGGTGAAGAGGTTTGTTACCTTTATCAGGCTGAGTAGCCTTTTCACCAGATTTTCTTTTGGAAAGTCCTCCTGTGGGTTTACCGGCCCCAGTAGGTTATACCTCCAGTGCGTGAGTGCCTGGCACTCTAGTATGATATGTGAGGCTGTTTCCTTCTCCTCATTGCATAGTCTACATATGGGTTCATGTTAAAAGATGCCCATTTTATGTAGGTGTTCCCTAAGGTGACAATGAACGGTTATTAGTCCCGTGACATGCCTTATTTGATTTCTGCTTAGATTCAGAATATCACCTGTCAGTACTTTTGATGGCGCTTTAACCATTCGTTTACTGTTTTGTTGGCCCGGCACGAGATCCCAGCGTGACCGGTGTTCTTTTAACATCCACCTAGTCAGCCAGAGTCGTACCGAGGATTTGGGAATGCCAAACGCCGGTTCAGGACCAGTAAAGACGGTCGCTGAGGCTTTCCTTGCCAGGGCGTCTGCTTCAAAAAAAAAAGTGTACCGTACAATACCGTTAAAACCCATATGTCATTATGAAAACAGTGTACAGAATTCTACAAGGCAAAGAAATACGAGCTTTTGGAAACTACAAGTTTAGAGCAACTAAACCTAATCCTGAAAGATTGGGCGTGGAATATGAAGAAAGAAAACGGTGAAGATTACAAAGAACTGGTTGTGAAGACAATGTGGAACACCGTTGCAAAAAAAAATGCAAGAGATGTATTTTATGAAGTGGTAAATAATGTTTGATCCATTTAAAGATATTATCTTCAAGTCTAGTAGGAAAGCTCGTAATGCGAAACAAAGGAATTTGCAGATGTGCACCAATAAAAGGAAATCGAGCTCTGCTTCATTAAAATTGGAAGAATACTGCGCAATGGTTTTATTATGGGACGAAAACACTTCGGCGGGACCAAAATTTTACCACATCGCTTCTTTAGAACTTGCCTGGAGAGGTGGAGAAGCAGTTAATTGCAGAATTCGTTATTTTAAAGAGGAAGTGGATAATTCTGGGATTAAAACAGGTAGATAACATAGTTACATATTTTTTTAAATAACTAATTTTCAAAAATCCTACTTTTCAGGAAGAGTAGAATATAATCCTCTCTTCAATAAAACAGCCCAGGGTGGGGAAAAAAATAATGACCGATAGTAAATGGCTGGTCCCCAACACGAAGAACCCTACCTTTTGTCCAGTCCTTCTTTTTAAAATTCTAATGGTTAAACGTTCATCTAGAATAACAACTGATAGATTTTATTCTTAACAGTCAACCCATCATGGAACAAAGAACAATCAAGTCGATGGTACAAAAACACTCCAGTCGGAAAAAACGAAATTTCGAAATGGACTAAAGAAGCAACAGAGAAGGCAGGATTAAATACAAAAGAAATAAAAATAGCAATCCACTCTCTGCGGTCGACAGCAGTCAGTAACCTGGCTAAAGGAGGGGTCGGTGAACAACAATTAATTAAAATTACTGGCCACAGTTCAGCCAACTCAATTAAGCCTTATCTGCAAATGGATAATGAACATTATTCCAACATCATAAACACCCTTAGAAGTGACGCCTCAGAACCTCCAGCTAAAAAATAAAACAGAATATCTTGCAGCCGCACCTCGAGCTTCTCATTGTACAGCTGGACCCATCAACAACATTAATGATTTACCTACACCCAACGTTATCAATGAGTTAACAAAGATTTCAAACAATACTCCTACTGTGTACCAAAATTGCAATTTATATTTTAATTGTACCATACATAATTAAGTTTGTAATATTTTGTGATTAAATAAATTACCTGTTTTTCAGTTTTCAAATTAATAACTACATATTTATTATGTATGCATATATAATAGGTAGTATGTTTGGTAAGCTTTGTGTGTGCAGAATAATCTGTTACTCATGAAATAGTCTTGTCAAGTACCATTTGGGCATCTAATTTTTCCTGTGAAAAATTAGATGATATGGTATTACTTACGAAAATAATTGGACAATATATAGCACGATACTTCGCGACTTTTGGGGTGAGTGCATTGTAAAATGGTAGGGACTGGATTTACGCTGCCGGTTTCCTATCAAATTTTATAGATACTAATTTATTAACATCTTCTGCGACACAGCTTACTTTCGTTTTTAATGTAGACTTCGGTACACTAAGGGTAACAACGCACGACCCGCCAACCGTGGCGATGGCGGTTTCTCCTCGCGGGAACCGCGTAGAAACATTGAAGCTGCGCGTTGTCTCCCACTTAACTCTGTACATCCTGACAACCGCGCGGCTGGGCTGGTCAGGTCATCCGCGGGGGTTTCGAGATAACCCGCTCCTAATTCCATCAACCGCTCGACCTGACGTGTGGGTGCCGTGCGTGGTCTTGTATTTATTTCTACGAATCTAGACAGCTTGGGACAAAACGTAAAAAAAAAACGCAACAAAAATAGGCAGCAATGGAGGAGCACGTGCCTGGCCAGACACAGCGTGGTTTCCCGCCGATGTGGTGCATTCTTAAGGATTCCCGCCGCGGGCTCCAAAACGAAGGCCTATTTTTGCAGCTGGTTTTCCAGCTCGTTTCTGGCCACACTAGCCGGAACACACGCAAAGTGTAAAAAAAGTGATCGTTACTCGTTCCATTGTATGTAGACTGCAGTTTAGCACGCGCATTGTGCCCGGGTCGTAACGGCGACGGGAAAAGAAGCTGAAATGCAGGGTGAAAAAACGCCAGTGTGTCCGAAGCTTTAGCTTTAGCAGCCACTATTGCTTGTTTCATGTTTTCGTTCGAAAAAATGAAATCTATACCAAATTATACCATTCCTACTATCAATATTATTGGAAGAAGTGTCTTTTGGAAAAAAGGACGCAAATGAAGAGAAACTTGCCACTTTATATTAAAACAAAGGATTTTAAAATGTGACAGAAAGATATCAACGAAATAAAAAAAATCACTAATAGACCTATTCAAAATCGGCGAAGATATTTGTTCGAAAAATATTGGCCAGTAAATTAGGGGATAAATGACAAAAGCAACATTAATTAATGAATTACGAAACAACTTTTTTTGCTAATTTATTTATTTTTCATAAAAATATTTTATATTAAGTACATTAACTAACTTCTTCCAATCAGCTTTCAACTCGACACCTTCGAACAACATAATGGATGAGGTTTCTAATGTACCTACCCTATCAACCCCTTATATCTCGGAAGAACTTGTACTCCAATGCCTGAAACCTAAGATGACAACCGGGTCAGATGGTATCCCATCATTCATTGTGAAGGACTGCGCCATAATATTTGCTATGCCGCTTACAAAAATGTTTAATCTGGACATTTGGGAAGAATGTAAAATTTGCCCTATTTTCAAGAAAGGTAACAAAAGTCATATTGAAAATTACAGACCCATTGTCATTCTCTGTAATTTTAGCAAAGTCTTTGAGATGGTTATCTCAGAGTTTTTATCAGCTCATGTTAATTCACAAATAGTGCCTTATCAGCATGGCTTTGTACCAGGCCGATCAACAGTCACCAACTTGCTCGATTTATTTATTTCCGATAATTTGGATGATTCAGGACAGGTTGATGTCGTTTACACTGATTTTTCGAAGGCGTTTGATAGGCTCGATCATGGCATTCTCCTCACAAAACTCACCAGTTTTGGTCTTACGATGTTCTTCTACTCTTATCTCACCAATAGAACTCTTAGAGTGGTATACGATGGTCACCGATCAACCGAAATAACTGCAACTTCTGGTGTCCCGCAAGGATCTGTTTTAGGCCCCTTGTTATTCATAATATTTGTAAAGACATCGGACTTAGACTGAATTGTAACCTTTTACTATACGCGGATGACTGTAAATTATATGGACAAATCGAAAATCCAACTGACAGCTTGAAACTGCAAGAAGATCTGAGGATTCTTCATGATTGGTGCGATCGATCTATTATCTACTTCCTTTAAACATAGGAAAATGCAAAATTGTATCTTTCACGCGCAAGAAACAACCAGTTATTTTTTATTACGATATTGATGGCACCAAGCTTGAGAGGCGCACCAACTTCACTGACTTAGGAGTCAAATTTGACAATAAATTAACATTCGTTGAACATACCTCCAATATTGTTTCGTCTGCTTATAAAACTCTTGGCTTCGTGATCAGGAATTTCAAGCAGTTTACTAACCCTAACACTCTCAAGCTCCTGTTTGACGCATTTGTGAGAACTAAACTTGAAGACGCCTCCATTATTTGGTCTCCGTGCTATAATGTCCACTTGAACAATATCGAGAATGTACAGAGACGGTTTCTCAAAGTAATATGTTTTAGAGTAGATGGGAGTATCCTGCACGAGGTATTCCTCAGGAATCATTACTGGAACGTTTCGGTACTAACTCATTAGATTCTCTCTTCAAAATAGATTCTCCCCATCTACTCTCTTTACTGAATATTCATGTACCTAGAGGGTCTGCATGATCGTATAACATGTTTTATTTGCCAGTACCTAATACGAATTCACGCATGTTTTCTTCTATACATCAAATTTGTGTTAACTATATAAGATACCAGAACGAGATAGACATTTTCTACACATCATTAACCGATATCAGGAAAGTGATTTTGTAATTACTCACTTCTGTTTTCATCTATTCTTGCAACTCTGCAAGTGAACTTTTTTTTCTTAACAAGTTTTTTTTTCAGTTCACATGCATAGTTGTTGCATGTAAGTCTCACTAATTTATCTTGTTTTCCTTTTTGTATTATTTTTTTAATCATTGTATTGTAATTTATGCTCACTGTATTTTTCCCACCCTGCTTAAGGGTGGTGTAAACCTAAATAAATAAATAAATAAAATTAAATACGGAAAAAATTAAAATTACACAGTAATACACATTTTTGTCCTTCTTACCACTACGAGGGGTCCACAGTGTATCGTTTTCCCTTCAATAGGCAGCACACGTTCTTTGTTGAAAGACTAAAAGATCTCTTTTGACATGTAAATGGTTCGTAATTGCAATCCGGTTGATAAGGTAGCAAGCCAAGGGCTGTTTCGATCCCTAGACTTTTCTTCCGTATTAAATAAATTGAGAAAGAAAAATGTTAGATGAAGTTTATAATTCTAAACGAACAGAAGATACAATATTTTTATTTTATTTTTCCTTTTACCATGTTTTTCATTATTGATTTTTTTTTCGACTGGAGGCGAACTGGAATTCACCAAGCAACTAGTAGGGAGTAGTGTCGGATTATGGAGAGTAAAAAATCTCCCTCTAGCCAGAAACCGCTGCTGGCCTTACTTTAGGCTTAAACTTGTCTAGTATCCAGTGCCGGCCTAAGAGCAAAATCTTGTGTGTGCCAGAATGAGTTTTGGCGCCCCTTGACAATGAAAATGGGTATAGAAAACCTTCCAAAAAATGTTATTTCGGCGCCCCTTCCCAAATCGCACACGCCTTAGGCCGGCTCTGCTTGCATCCTAGGCTGTTAAAAGTTTCTTTCTTTGAGATTGGAATAGTTTTATGCTGTTATCTTATCTCTAACGTTAGGACAAGAATGGTAAGAACTTCATTCAAAGACAGCTTCGATTCCAGCCTACTCATGTCATAGAAGTGTCTCTTCAAGTAACTTTGACTGTGATTTCTTCCAGTTTAAAGTAGTATACATCGTTATGTCCTCATTTTATAATGACCTTTCACAACTGAACAGTTTCGAATAATCTGTGACTTGTCAAAATCTAGGTCAAATAGGAATCAAGGCAGATTGATACTTTATGTTATATTTAGTATCCTATAGGTGGGGATACAAATATTATCTAACCAATTGTTGAGTTAGAAATCATAGCGTACTGTCTGATATGAGCGCTGATTTGAAATAAAATTCACACTTTAATTATCTGTATATTAACATCAAAACATCAATAGAAAACAACTAGTTAACAGTGGAATCAACAGGAACAATTCACTTTTAACTTACCTATGTAACATGTAACGCATTTGCTTAGGTTACATAAATATTAGGCACTTAAAAGTCTGACAAACTTGAGAATATACCGCCTACTTGTGTGCCTGTGTGCGTTACCTAGCAACGAGGCAGTACTGAGTGATGACAGTAGCGTCGCAAGAGCCGGTAAAACAGTGTTCAGAATATGTTCTAGTGGAGTCTCCCTCTTTCTAACTGTTTTATTCTAAAGTTTGTGTAGTGTGAGTTGAAATTTATAGTAATAAAATATTCAAGTTTCAAGTAATGCACTGAAGCCCTAATATGTGACTGAAGGAGAATTATAAATTTTTACTGTTCAAGCTATCTTTGTCTTATTGTGTTACAATATCACCTCACACCAACCTACCCAATCAGGACGTTCCCTCCATTATTACGTACCAGCTTGTGCCAGCCCCGGCAAGAAGAGTTCGCGCGAAATTCCATAACTAAATGTTTTTAGGTGTGTGGGTAGATGAGATGATGAAATGCATTGTTTTAGACTTTTGGCCCGTGTCTCTAATCGCAATTTTTTTTTACTTCCCGTAATACATTGGAATTCGATGCGGAAGAGATTTGTAACTGTGTATTTAACTAGATATGACTTGAAGTCAAGGCCAAGTCGTGTCTGACTGTTAATTCAGTAGTGTAGATAGGTTTATTAATTATACAATTTGAATTTTATTTAGTAATCTTATTTTATTAGATATTAGCCAGTGTCGGCTTGTACTTTATAAACTGCTTTATCGAGGGAAAGGTCATTTTGGTCATTGTCTCTTAAGTTATTCCCTGCCTATCTGCAAGCTGTAATATATGTTGTCACTCCTATATCTTTGAGTCCCTCGTTTTTTGTATTCATTTTGGAGTATCCCCTCTGTCACTAACAATGATATCCCCGTTATTACCTCTACAGGAAGAAATATACTCGTAGGAGCATTCTTCTCAGTTCGAGAGTCTGCCCATATTTTTCTATTGCAGTAGATTGCACTAAGTACGTGATATACCAGTTCGTTCCCTTATACTTCCAGGTTTTTTATACTTTGACCAATTCTCTTTCAGCATGTTTCTTTTCCCAGGTGGCGAGCTACCTTTTTTGATAAAGTTTCTACCACTTCACAGAAGAATTTATTAGATAAAGACTAGACTGACTAGACATACTATCGGTATTTTTTTCATCAACAATCAAGAAAATAGAACTAAATACGAAAGAGTTCTATCATTTTTAAACAATTATAGAAAATGTTTGGACTAAGAATCATCTGCTTACTTGAAAAATGTAAGTGGTACTAACAAATTAGGAATTTTACTTTGATCTCATCTGTTTGCTTTGAAATTATTAACACAAATCCTGTATAGCTTTTTAACTATTTTTATACGTTTTTATAAGTTTTGGTTACACCACACATCAGATAAAAAACATTTTTAAACTGTAAAAACACAATGATTTAAAACGTTTAAGCCTTTTATTTATACAAAAATCTACATTCACAATTTTTAGTCTCTATCAGTATAAATTTTCGAATTACTCCCTTTTTCGACGATATATATAAAAGCCAATCAAATATATTTAACATGTATATTATCATCAATTTGCAATGTGCAATTACAAAGTTAATTCGAGTTATTTCTGAAACAGTACGCTTACCAAAAGTCATGTAATCAACAATATCGAGCTTAGCCCAATAAAATGTTTTGAATTGAGTCAGGTCAGAAATAAATTTTGCAATTATTTTGATTGAACTATTTGATGGATTTCATCTGGGCATAATACAATAGAAGCTTAATTGAAAAAATCTGATTTTATATTATAAAGAGTGTTTGGCATCTCCTACTAACTCAGTTAATGCGAAAGAAGAGGGGATCTACAATGTCGTCAATAAAAATTCATGTCCACGCATTAATCTTTCGATGAAATTGTGTGTAGTCTTCACGAAAGAAGAGATGATTTTCATTGATATAATAACTTATTTCTATAGTAATATATTCTATAAAGGAGAGAGGAGTACAGTAAAAGTGGGAATATAACATCACATTCCATAGGCGTACTTTGCAAAATAAGTTTCTATAATATAAATAAGGTCACAGCATATAAAATATATATACGCACTTCGTAGATTAAATTTTGAAGTTATATTATTTACAAAAAATAAAAATAAACCTTATGCATCTGACACTTTAACATTGAACGAATTAAATTTAACCAATAAATAACAAGGAGGATTATATGTTGGGATTAAACTTTTCTTAATCTCTTGACATTAAAAGTAACGCTTCAGTACTTACCTAAAATCAAAGATTAAAAAAAAGTTAGTTCAAGAACTATGTTTAAAAGTCACTGTCTTCACTAAAACTACTGGTATCACTATAATTGTCTTTTCTGAGGTTTATTATTAAAGGTCTATTAAATTATCCATTGATATATCCACTTTCCTAAATGAATTTTCCACCTTTTTAACATGATCAATGCATTTTCCCCAATGTTCTCTATTTACATCTGAAACTGCCTTCAAAAACAAATTTCGCACATCAGGAAATTTAAATGTTTTATTGTTTTGAGAAACATAACCTTTTAATAATTGTGACCAGATCAGTTCAATGGGATTTAACTCTGCGTGGTACGAAGGCAATCTGAGAATTTTAATTCCTTTTTCTCTGGCCATCTTATCTATAATATATTTTTTGAATTTGTTTTTATGTTGCCTTGCTATTACTAATAATTCTGCCTTCAAGGATTTAGGAGGACTGATAATATTTTTGGAATGAAGCCATTTTGAAATATATATTAATACAAAATTCTGAATTAATTAAAATACATACGATACGGCTATGAATAAATAAAGTCTGACTTATCTGTCCAAAGAACAGGTTTATTATAGTAAAAACCATGGAAACAAGATTAAATCTAGACAAAAACTATATTAGGCCGATCAGATGTACTAAATTTTAAATTTTAACTACAAATAAGCATTGAAGGATGAGGTAAAAATAAAATTTCTACCTCTTGAACCTGTACAAATTAAATACTGCACTCTTTTCTTCTGTATAGTATAGTAGTAAAAATGTTCTACTTTATTTAATTTCTGGCATTTCAATCTAAAATAATTCAATTTTAAATTTGCCGCTTTTTATCCATAGTGACCTACAAATTTTGACAACTACTGACACGCACATCTCTGGTTAAACGTTAAGAAAATGAGGCCGACTGGGATTTTCATCAAATTTTCACAGATGCTATAAAACATGATAAAATCAATATACTTAGCAATAGAAATTTAGCGGAGAAAAATAATTTTCACATTTTTTTATGAAAAAATATATGTTGGGATACTCACTCCCAAGACAAACAAATTCAGTGAAACGGTTATTTTTAACATGTTTTTCCAGTACAAACGCATACATAACTTTTCTACAAAAGCCCAAATAGCAATTTATAACCAGCATAAACCTGAAAAGTATAAAAAAGGAAAGGTTCATTTGACGGACATAAATAATTTGCTTGTCAAATGACAGCCATCTCATAAATTCAAAGTTGAAAATACAACGTTGCCAAATCAATTTCAGAAATCATGGGTTTAGGTAAATATTTATAGGAACGTTGAGTAACACTGTTAAAATGGACACTTGTCAAAATATGACACCTGTCAGAATGTAACAAATGTCAAAATGTCACACGTATCGTACTTTTCTTTATTTATTACAAAGATCTAACCTAACCTAAAGCTAATCTTTTTTTTTTGGCGGGTGGAAATGCTTTATGCACATCGGGTTAAGGTTCTTCCCTTCCCCGATAGTGTGAGACTACCCCTTACGGCTACTATTTTATTATGCGGACAGTTTTAATATTTTAAGTTTTCATTATCATATAGAAAGAGAGAGAGAGAAAAAGAATGCTCGTGCACGTGTACTATTAACATAGATTTCAATTTTTTATTTTACAAGAAACTTTAAAGAGACATTTAAAATTCTCTATTTTCATAGTACATTTTAAGGTTGATTGTGACTTTGTATTTTCCAAGAACAAATTGTAATGTAATGTACGAATGAACTATTTTTGTAACTGAACATAGAGTTTTTCTTATATAGTGATAAATAGAGTGAGCTGAGCGATCTTCTGTTGAGGGGACCTGTGCCCTACACGCTGCTGTTGCCCGTCCCGGAAACGGGGCCTGTCCGCCGGGACTATTCGCGAAGATCAAGCGTCAGTAGATGTTGACCTAAAAGGGTGAAATCCCCAGAAACTAGGCAATTTTTAATGCATTTAACTAACCTCTGTGACAAGCAGTTTGATAAACGTCAACAACAGCTGCAGCCAATTGAAAATTAACACTGACAGCTTTTTTAATTTTCCCGCCTACTTTCAAGCCAATCGCCAATCAACTTTTTATTTATCTCCCTTTCAGTAGTTCAAGTAGATGTCGCCCACTCCGTGATTTACGCGAATTAATTAATAATTTGTCATGTTATAAATATATTTAAATTATATACTCATTGGGCTGCTTAAAAATGTGGATTTGAATATTAAGAGTGAAGCTCGGTGACCAGATATTATTTATTAATGATATAACATCAGGTATAGTTGTTGTAATACATATAGTAGCCCCAATTTAACAGCTTTAAAGCGGCGCCTTTGTTGCTCCCAAAAAGACTTCTAACGTACCGGCATCCTTTGAAACTGCCGCAAAGGGTGCCGCTACGTTGCCGGGGACGCAAGGACCAGTTAAACTATGATTTGGTCGGGCGGCCGAGCCTTTAGTCGCTTCGATTACATCTTAATGAATGCAAGTTTCTATTTTTTCAACTCGAGAAATATTCTCTGGCTCCCGAGCTATATATTAAAGTAGAACACTCAGGCATCGACTTTAAAGCAATTTTTAGATGGCTGGACTATAGGAATTACTCAAACTATATCTCGAATGGAACAACTGTCTTCTTTGCTGATGATGTCAAAATATTTTCCAAGATTTACCTTCGCGCACCATGAGACTTCATCAATCATTTTACAACAACCCATTCCATCGCTCAAACTATGGTTACAATAGCTGTCTAACTTGTCTCAATCTGCTTGTCACGTGTGTAGTTATTTAAATTTTGGCTTTCTTTTTGAGTTTTTCCTCTAATTTTCCTCATATATTATCTTAATTGTATTTGTGTACTATCGTACTATTTCATCCTATTCCTTGTGAAATATTGTATAACCTGATATGTAATCTATTATTGTTTCCTGTACCGGACTTGAATAAATAAAAATAAATATATAATTTATTCTTTCTTAACATATTTAATATTTGATTAATTAAAAAGTAAAATATAACCACCCGAAAAGAATGAATCGAAGTAAGTTTTCACTAGTAATATCACAAGTGATAAGTCTGTCGAAGGGCGAGTGGTGTTTTCGTTAAGCATTTGAATTATTTCTTCTAGGTTACAATTGTGTTTCTAGACAGTCATGAAAATGAATCTCTTTTGTTGCTATGTACAAATAAATCATCCCGTGTAGTAGTCTGCGTATCATGTTACATTCTCACGTTTTTCTAGTGTTCGAGCTCATCTCGTAACTGTTTATCTAAACCACTAACTACAGCAGATTACAAAGTTCAGCGTACACATCATAACTTTTAATTAAAATTTAATTTAAAAAAGTGTAAGGGAGGTCGAGGTGGAGTGACGAATCTCTGTACTTTTTTACTGTAAATGACACACGACACAAACTTAATGAAACAATTCATTTCGGGTTAGTTATTTGACATATAAATGATACATCCTTTATTTTTTTACCTTTTTTGACTTTAAGTATAATTAAAACAGAGAATATAAAAAGTACAAAATTATTTTTTGTTCGAAGAATTTTACGGGTTAAGGATGGGAAAAAATTAAGCCTTATTTATAACTAATCAAAATTAGATAAAAAAAAATTTTGCTCTAAAATCCGTGTCAGCCAGTTTTAACATGGTTATGAAGACAAGAACATTCAAAAACAAAAATAAAATTTGTCATCTAAAGTCCCAATTAATCGTGATCGCCATGTTAATAGTATATTACGTAATATGTGTTGTAAATTGCATGAGTGCGTAATTGCTTTACAACACGCATTACGTACTATACTTTACCTACGGCCATATACAGTGTGCCAAAAGTCTGGACTTAGTTATTGCATCTTTAGATTTTTTTAACAATTTTATTTCGAACAATTTTACAAAATTATAGAGGATATATTATCATATAGGATAATTCGTTTTATTTATTAACATTGAAACTTTATTGAAACTTTGAAACTTTATTGAAACTTACCAAACAACTGTTTGGTACATTAACAAATTGTTACATACCTATTAAAAATTGTTACATATACTTAAGTACAGGTTGGTAATAGAAATTACAATTTAAAATTAAACAAAGATACTAGTAAAAAAATAAATACTATATCCCAGCAATTTATACAACAAATACAATTTTATTAAAATTTTAAATACATTCAATAATTAAAAATAAATTTATTGAAAATTTATTAAATATTTATAAATATGCGCCGATAATAGCAACCTGTAAGAATGTAAGAATTTTTACAAACAAACAATTTACAATTTACCATTAGGAATATTATAATTGTTTATGGTTACTGAACAATTATTAAATATATTGGATGTATTTCGATTTGTTGAGTCATAAGTCATTGTAAAATTTTCATGTGTTGCGGTTGTTGAGGTTGCATTTTGTAAAATAGCGGAGGATATTCGATTGTTTTTTAATGAATCGTCAACATATCCTTCCGCTACTGAAGACGATTGCCAGCCACCATGTCTCTTTAAATCCAAGAGATCCCCGCCAGCGTCAACTAAAATAGTTGCTGAAGATCTTCGGAAACAGTGTCCTGTGTAGCGATTAGGATTTTCTAGTTTAAGAAATGTTGCAATATCTTTTGGTATACTGCCTAATTTGTTTATCCCAACGGGTTGTTTGGTGCAATTTCCATTTGTATATTTTATAAAAAATGGTAATTTTTCTTTTAGTACCGTCTTGCGTATAGTGTAATATTTTTTGATTCTAGAATAAAAATGGTCAGAGATCACAAAAGAACGTTGAATGTTGGTTTTTGTATTTGGAATTTTAATAATGAAGGATTTTCCTGTGTCCTCAACATCATCAATTTTCATATCTCTCAATTCCTGTTTTCGGCATGCACCACTCACGCCAATTATAAGAACAGTCTAAAAATGAAAATTACTGTAAGTGTGGAATATAGCACAAGTACTGATTGTCAGGAGCCGTTTCGAGGAAATCTTGAATATTTTTGGCCGTCAAAATTTTAGATTTTATGCTTCTAAAGCCATCCGATTTCCTTTTTAATAGCGCTATTAACTTGGAATAGGCTTCTATATTTATGTTGTTTTTTATGTTTAGAATCGATGAGCTAGGTTTCATTTTTTCCGATAGGTGCAAAACATTTTCGGAGAAAGAATTCACCTTATTTTTTAGTCTCCAGTCCATGAATCTACTGTAACAATTTTCGTAGCGTTCGCGGGATTTACTTGGCAGTAAATTATTCGTTGCCATTTTTGCCATTTCCATGACGTTGGAGTTAAATTTTCGTTTTCACTATCACTTGACATATTCATATCTTATAATTATTATCTAAAACTTATTTGTCTTTCAAAAAGTTTGTTTCTATTATTTTGATTTTGACAGTTGCTATGGCTACGGTGATGACGGGCGGTTACGCGATTACTACCTACTTATAGTTGCCCTTCTAAATAAGTTGGACAAATTGTTTTGACCGTTTTTATTTCTAAAGAAATGCCATTCATATATATTTTCTTAAACATTATTTTTCTACAGATAAGATAACGTTTTATAAAAACACTTTCTTTTTCAAGGAATAGGCCAGTAAGTTAAAACGATCAAAACAATTTGTCCAACTTATTTTGAAGGCAACTATATGTATAAACTGTGCGTTTTGTTTACCAAAACCGTGCGTTTTGTTTACGGTAAACAAATCGCACGGTTTTGTGTTTACTGTGCGTCATGGGCTATTTACTGAAGCTGTATGTCGTGTGTTTTTACCTGTTTTCTATAGTGGCCGTAGGTAAAATATTTTAAGAATTGGTCGTCAAAATTGCAGATTTACATCAATTAGTTTTTCGGAGACGCCTCTGTACTGAAAAATCCCCAATTTGCCTTGGGGGTTGCGAAAGTTTTGACCGAATCTATTTTCCTACTTTATATATTTCTCTTGACGGGATAATTAGAAGATAGTGATACTTTGCACCAAAATGGGCCAAAAACTAAACAACCCCTAATGCAAATTGGGAATTTTTGCTTTGTAAACTTGTCTAAACTCACTTCTGGGCTTCATTTTTCAGTTTTGCTTACATTCATGGTTGTATAATTAGTTTTACCGGTATAAGAATGAAATGGAAAACCCTATATTCCATCATGACGCATTAGATATTACTGTCAAAGTGTACATTTTTTTTTATTATTATTAAATACCCATAAAGACATTTAGTATATTATAATCTGGTCAATAGTGACCAATGAGCAATTTAATTCTAACTTAATCTAATAGAGTTTGAAACTTAACTCTTGGTTAATTTCTTGATGGTCTGGTCAACAGTGTCCATTTCCAGATCCCTATGGAGGTCACTATTGCGAATGTACCAAGGGACATCTACTATGTTCCTCAGTGCTTTGTTTTGAAATCTTTGGATGATTGCCAAGTTGCTTGCTTTGGTGCATCCCCATAGTTGGATACCATAAATCCATAAGGCTTAAGTATCTGCTAATAAAGCTTAAGCTTATTATGTAGAGACAGAGTGGAGTTTCTTCTAATTAGCCACTACATTTTCCTATATTTCAGTCCAAGTTCTTCTCTTTTCTTTTTAACATGCACTTTCCATCGAAGTTTGGCATCTAAGGTAATATTTGCTGTGCTTGAATATGGAATCAGGTTATTATTTATTCTGACTTGAAAATGATCTATCCTTTTGTTTGTAAAGTTAATGTGAAGTGATTTGGTTTCATTAAGTTTAATTTTCCCTCTCTTCGTCCCGTCATAGATACGGTGGACAGCTTTTTGCAGCTTGTCGGTTGCGTCTTCATTGCTCTTTCCTACTGCTAGAATGGCAGTGTCGTTGGTATTGCTTTCTAACTCTGGAATATCACATGTGTACAGTAAGTATAGGACAGGTTCTAGAAAAGTGTACCTAAATTTAATAAAATTTATACAAATAGGAAAGAAACACCATTAAAGGATTCTCTAAAACTCACCAGATTCATATTTATTATTATAAATGTATTTAAACATTATAAAAATTTGTATGTCTATCAAAAGAATTGTTAAAATAATTTTTCAAATCTCCGAAATAAGTTACAGGTCCTTAATAATAATAATCTGATAATCTGATAACAACAAAGGTCATGTAAAGCCGTCGAGGTTAATGTCAAGTCACAAGTTCCATTAACGCTTGTGATTTATTTCAAGTCTGTGAAGATGATTGATTGCATTAATTAAAATGTCGTAAGTATTTTTTTTTTCTTTAGAAGCGTAATTTGATTCTTATTGGTCTTTTTAACTAAAAGATCACAATTTTATATTACAAAAAAAATTATTATTTAATCAGTAATAAGAATTTTTAGTCGCTTTTAAAAAATACATTTGAACGGAACGTCAATAGATAGTAGTAATAAATAAATTAATTGAAAATGTAAGGTAATATATTTTTATTCGAATATGTCAAAGAACGTCAAATTCCGGACAGTACACAATAACAAAAAGAACTTTTCGGTCCACGTCGAAAAAAGTGCCATTTTGTTTACTGTCCGGAAAAGTAAAATATTGTTATGGTATTAAAATTTTGAAATGTTGGGGGAATTATGTAAAAGGGATTTTAAAATTGAAAGATGCTTCTTATGACAGGTTTGTTGATGTTAATATTTAGTTTGTTTTAGTTTATGAAAGATGTTAGATTTGAATTTTTAAACGTAAAGAACAATGTTAGGCTCGAAATTGAGTGAACCCAAAAGATGAAGGAAGATAATTATGGAAAGAGAATAGGAAATGCAAGAAATACTCATGGAAGAAAAAGATGAAGCCACAGTTAGTGCAGCAGAAGAATCAGAGGAAGAACATGATAAAAACAGAAAAAGGGAATGAATGACATTCTACAGACTATAACGAATGAAATAGGGAAGAACAGGGCCGAAATCAAACAATGTATCGGACAATTAGAAATTAACATAGACATTATGAGAGAAGATATGACCAAACAACAAGAAATACTTAAACAAGAATTTAATCAGAAAATAGAAATAGTAACGAAGGAAACGGAACAAATACAAGCAAGAATGTATGACATAACGAATGAGATCAAGGAAGATAGAAAAGAAGTAAGATAGGAAGTAATGAGAATAAATACACTATGTTAATTATGGTTAGAGGAATAGTTATACAAATTTTCAAAAGTTAAAATGTAAAAAAGTAAAAATAACATTATTAAGGGGTCAATAATTATGAGAAATGTAAAAATTAAAATTGTAAATAAAGTTGTATTTAGAAAATTAGGTTAAGGTTTAATAGTGAATAGTAATAGTGAAAGTGATATTAAGAAGAGTGTGGAAAAACATTTCCAAAATATAAAAATGTAATTTGACATCTCAGCAAACCGTGAGATGCCGGTTTATAAAAACCAAATTTTGACAAAATCAAGGTCAGTCCATTATTACCTGTTGGAAGAGCATCTATTCGTTGTGTTGTGAAGTCGATAAAGCAGATCCCTGTTTTTCCTGCCAAATGGATTTTTATGTTGACAGCTGTGACGTTTGTCAAAATGTTTATTTTTTTTTTCAACTTCGAAAATTTGAATTATCATTATTTTATGGAATGATAATACAAGAACTGAAGCAGAATCGTGAGACATCCTACAAGCAGAATTAAAATAATAAAGGTACCTAACATTTTATATTGAGCTCAATAATTAAATCGATAAATAGATATAATCAAACAAATAAAGACTAGTCCTTATAAAAATAGAATGCATTCGATGATTAGTAAATCTTCGTACGGAAATTAATTTCTATAAATAATTTTACTTTCTAAATCAAGAGACACTTATTTTAACCTTAAAATTTTTATTTGATAATAAAACTTACCACATTTCGTTTTAATTTTAAGATAACTTTTTCTATTTATAGTGGCGTCTGTGAGTCGGAAAAAACCATGAAAAATGAACCAAAATTTAGCAGGATTGAGAGTACCTCCCCCCCCCCCCGTTTTCGAGGAAGCTGAACACGATGGCGGTATCGGAATTACTGTTTTCGACTGCTGAACCCCCTAAAACGGGCAAAAACTACCCCCTAAAGGGGTTAAACAGGCAACGCATTATTTGTGAAAAAAACGTCTTTCCCCCCGTTTTCGAGGATTCTGAGCATTAATTAATTTTTCAAGTTATTCTTACATATGGGCAAGCTCCTGCCTTTTTAATTCGCTTTTTCTTCACATTTCCTACTTCAAGGAAGGATGATTATTTTTTATTTTTTGATTCGGACTATTTTAAGTTCTTTAAAATTAAAAGCTCTTTTCGATATGACAGCAAACTATCTTTTCATTCATTATTAATTTTACCAATTAAATATTATGTTTTGACAAAATTGTCTACCTTATAAAATGAACAAGTAACAGTAACTAGTCCCGTTTTTGTATTATTCACGCTCAGCTTAAACTTCTGTACTGCTAAATTAACTTTACATTTTTTTATCAAATTTTAGTTTCCATAATGAATGGATCAATCCATTTTTTTTAAACTATCGTGCAGTCCTTGTAAACTGAATATTGCATTTTAATCCAGAAGCAACTTCGCAGAACGTGACATATGTAGCCCTGCATGCAAGCCAACGCAACTGCACGGGGATTATATAAATATTAAGCCCCGAGGGGCCAGTCCCCTAACCGGTGGTTATGTCGTTAGAAAACGCGATGCTGGCGTACTACGAAAACCGCTGCGCCGTTTTGGGCCCTTTTTTGCGCTACCGGAATTTAAATTTTGATGCTCTTCGTGTCTGACTTGATAGTTCATATGCCAGTAGGGAATTTTACTATATTATCAAAAGTTTGGGGAGGGTAATTGGTCGCTCGGGGGGTAAGGGTCATATATACGTAAAATTAACGTATGACTTCTAACCCTTATGTTAAATTTGATCTATAAAACTAAATGTTTAGCCAGGGAAAATAAAAGTTAACAGCTTGTTTTAATCAGGTAATTTAACTACGAAATATTTTTCTTTCCTCCTCATAGCAGTTAAAATTTATATAACCATTATATGTTAACAGAGTTCTACATCATAAAAAGTACTTGTAAAGTTCTTTTTACTTACCTATTAAATAAAAATTCATTTAAGCGATACAAATTACACTTTTGAAATAATTACTTCAACGGCAGATTAATTTAGTGAAATTATATTCGCAAAAATTGCAATCTTGGCGCTGTGTGGTAAATTATTAAAGTTACGTAAATGCACCCTGGATGTATGAATACCAAATCTAAATGGTAGATGTGGAAGTTTTGAATGACCCCCGCCTTCACCAGATCTTAATCCCAAAAACTATTTGGTAAATAATTTTCACTTAAAGTTTCATTTCCTAACTACATAAAATCTAAGAAGTGACGTATGATTTAAGTAGGATTAAAAGAATAATAAATAAAACAATATACAGGGTTTTAATAATTGTCAATACTCTCTTCTAATCATAGATGGCAGCACATCTAAAAATATACAGGGTATTGCATTTAAAAAAACCAAAGTTACCAATATTATCGGAAAATGGTCAATCTGGCAACAGTGCAAATGATAAAACAGGAATCGGTATATTCTTAAATACCCATGTCCCAAATTTTGTACATGTTTGACTTGATTTTTGAAAACTTGTTTTCGAGAAAATTTTATGTTTCTAAATTTATTGCAAGTGTCAAATAGGTTTTGTTAATCTGTCAGTGAGTGATTACCATTTTCACGTATGAAGTTTTCAATTCTTGTTTAAAATTTTAGATTTGTACATAAATTGTGTACTAGGGTAAAAAAAGTCGCTTGAATGAGTCAGTGTAGGTAAATAGTGCAAGGCATACGCGTGGCTAGTTGTGCGAAAACTTGGCCTGCACAATTCGTGCGCTGGATGCAGTCCAATCAAGTCTCGTTTCCAGTCCTGGTTGGTGTTAGTTTGAGTATTTTTATTTTTGTCTAAAAACCAATTGCCTTCAGCCGCGTTTTCAACTATATTTTGGATAATAATTCAAACTGATCAAAATATCTATCATCTTTCATATATTTTTGATAGAATGAAATTTTATATATTTTTATATACACATATTAAAACAAATTTATTTCATTTAAACGTTAATATTTTCAAAATTTTCTTTATTCATGGACATGTGGGTTGATAAAGGCTACATTTTAAAATTATTTTGAAATATATAGGTTGTCCCAAAAATGTGTGGCGTATCAAAGTTATATTATTTCTTATGGAAGTCCCTATATTTTATTGCATTTATAGATTATACCTTAAAAATAAGCATTGGCGTAACCACGGCGGGGCCTGGGGGGGCCAGGCCCCCCTCGCCCGCTCGTGTGCCCACCCACCGACAATCTCGCGATGTCCTCACTTTGGTAAAGTCTGCTTGGAACTTATCCACGGAAAATCCGTCCAGAAATGTCCGTTCAATTTATCAAGCAAAAACTCAATGTTTCAGCACAATCTCAATTTTACGAAATTTCCCGCTCAAGAGTTAAGAGATCCAACTGAATTGTTGTTGGACATTAGAGAGTGGGAGGTTCGCGATTCGCGAAAAGGCCGCGAACGAGATAGAGCGAATGCAACGACTCGTGTGCGTGAACCTGTTTGTTTTGCTGGCATTATATAACCTGTACTATTAAGGAGTGTTAGTGACAAAAGTTTTAATGGTCATAATTAGTGGATTATAACTGAGTATTTTGGTTGATGGTCAATATTGTTGTTGATTGGCACGTGCCTTTGTGGATTTTTTGGTCATAATTTCTGTGATTTCTCCGACAGTGTTGATTTATGAATTTGTAAAAAGTTTGGAAATGTAAAAAGTGCAATTTTGGTGTGTATACAACATCATTATCAAGGTTCAAAAGTAAAACATGAGTAAAAGGAGCATTGTAGACTTTTTCTTGCCCGCTGGGGGGAAGAAAAATTGCACAGACTCCATCAACGCGCATAACAAACTTTCGCGTGATCAAGAGACTCTGAGTAAAACTGACGATGACGATGATTCAAGCCTCGCAAATTATTATCTAGTGGATATCGATGAGAATATCATGAGTAGTAACCCTTAAGACGAAGCTTTTTGTTTCGATGAAGGAGAGAACGAAGTGTTTGAACCAGAGACGGCAGAAACATATGAAAATACGGGAAAGCTTCCGTCTAGTCATATCCCTGGGCCAAGTGATCTTTCACAGCAGATCGATCAAGGACCTTATCAACCGAAATTATCTTCCTATACCAAATCTTCATTCGGGACTGGCAATAGCAAAAAGTTGCGGTCTTTTTCTTCTAGTTGGTTTCTATGTTATCCATGGCTCGAATACAGCGTGATAAAAAACTCCGCTTTTTGCTTTCCTTGAATTGAATTGAGCGAAGATCACAAGTCCTGCCAGGTCAAGTGGGAGGCGTATAAGGTTAATCGAGCAAAGGGCGGAGGGCAATCTGTATGTGTCCAAATTAGCGAAGCTCATCGGAAATTAGTTGCAGAAAATAGGTCTTATATAAAAGTTTTGGCTAAATGTTTGCTGTTCACAGCTGTTCAAGGAATCGCTCAAAGAGGACATGACGAGAGGGTCGATAGTGCGACCCGTGGAAATTTTCTAGAGCTACTCAACCTTTTGTCAGAATATAATCCAGAATTAGCCACAAAGTTGGATAAATTACCGCAAAACGCAAAGTACCAGAGCCCAATTGTACAAAATGATTTGCTCAAAATTATGTCAGATCTAGTCTTGGAAAAAAATAGGAACCGAGTTGCGGACTTCCAAGTACTTTTCCGTGCTTTCCGATGAATCGAAGGACATTTGCAAAACAGAACAGGTTTCTGTATGTGTTCGGTTTTGTCTCGATACCGTGATATATGAGAGATTTTTAGGATTTCATCCTGCGCATAAATTGGATGCTGTATCTTTCTTAGAGTACATCAAACAATTATTCTCTCAATGTAAAGTTGACATGCAAAAGTGTGTAGCGCAAACTTATGATGGAACCAATGTCATGAGTGGTCGAGTTGGCGTTGTACAAACTCTTTTCAGAAATGAAGTGCCAAAAGCAATATACGTCCACTGTTACAACCATCGGCTCAATCTTGTATTAGTAGAAGTTTGTCAAAATGCCCCCTCCGCTAAAGAATTCTTCGGTCTATTGGAGATGTTATACGTTTTCATATCAGGGTCAGCAATCCACTCAATGTTTGTGGAAATACAAAATCAAATGCGGCCCAAAAAACAGCGTATTGAACTCAAAAGAATTGTTTTGACCAGGTGGTCCGCTCAAGTGCATGCTTGTATAGTAGTCAAAGAATTATTTTCTGTAATATTAGTGCTACTTCATAGAGTCATTTTAGAAAAACCTGCAAGATCCGCAGAGGCACGAGGTTTACTTCTGCAAATAGAGTTCAACTTTGTTTTCAATTTGTGCATGTATACACAGCTTCTTGCCCTGTTTAAAGGGACCAGTGATTACTTGCAATCCGTAGAAGCAAATATAGCATCAGGATGTGCACTTGTAACTTCCCTTATAAGGACTCTGTCAGATATGAGGGCCGACTGCACTAACAATACTTTTAACGACATCTGGACAGAATGCCTTCTTATTTGCAACGAAAATAATGTCGATATCCCGTTGATATCCACACCTGAAAACTCGGATCAATCTTGTAACGATTCGAGAACTTCAAAACGAATCCGTCAGATTCCACGGAATCTTGAAAGATTTGTAATTTCTGAAAATTTACCGTTCCTAGAAAGGGAGAAAGTTGACTCCAAGGAGAAATTAAGGACTCATATTTTTTACCCGACTCTTGATAGAGTCATGAACGAATTGATGGCGAAGTTTAGCAATAACGGTGAAATAATTAGTTCGATCAGTTGTTTAGATCCTAAGAACCCCGATTTTCTGGGTTTCGAAGAGCTGAAGCCCTTAGCAACCCATTATGATCTTGACATTGATTCATTAAAGTCCGAGCTCAAAATTCTTCCAAAAACCATTGAGGTATGGGAAATCGAAAAAAACGCGAAAGTTGACAGTTTTATGAAAGTTATTGATGTGTTAAATGTTTACAAAAATGCGTTTGGTGAGACCTTTAAACTTGCGATAATAGCAATAACAATACCGGTATCGAGTGCAGGGTGCGAAAGGACCTTCTCGTCAATGAAAAGAGTGAAAAAGTATTTGCGCAATTCTATGAGTGATTGCAGGTTACATGATCTCGCGATCTTGTATGTCGAGAAAAAAAATTGCCAAAAATCTAGATTTAGATCTAGTTGTAGACAGATTTGCCAGTACAGATAAAAATAGAAGAATTATATTAATCTAAGTTTGATGTATTTATGTAAGATCGATGCTGAAACCAAATATATGTTATCAAAATAAACATTCAATCAATAAATGGCTCATTATATCTACACCGCAACCCAAAATGGTTTTTTTCATGATTGGAGCTCCACTCGGGTAGCCTGACTGAAGAATAGTCGAAATCGATCAAAGACCCCTTAAATTGTCCCCAAAAAGTCTGCACCTACGTGCCCCCCCCTGAAAAAAATCCTAGTTACGCCACTGAAAATAAGATAAACTTTCTATTCCTTTCTATTCCCTATACCGTTGTCTGTATTATAAAGGTATAGTCTTTCAACCTCATGAGTATGAGCAAGAGAGTCAAAACAAAGATGCATGCATATTAGGAAGTGGTGCCACGGGTGATTTTGCGACAAAATCTGAAATCCTTATTTTACCGCTATCCTAGTGAATAATAGATGACAACACTTTATTTCACATTCCAACTCAGGTACCTAGTGGTTAGTGGTTTAGAAGTTTTATGAACTTTGAACTCATTTATTGTCTGTAATAAAATAATTTACCTAAACTAGTTTAAACGATGTTTGAATTTTTGTTACTTATGTTACAAAATTGCTAATTTAGTATTTTTTTACGGTCTGGTCAAAGTTATAATTTATCTGCAGCAATTAAGAAAAAAAATCCCACATTATATAGGTACACGCACACACATATGACTTTGCTACATAATAGAATTATAAAATATAGGGTGTCCTATTTAAAATAAGAACGATATTGTCGTTTGAATATATCATTAGAGAATGGCCCCATTTTGGACGCCCTGTATAATTTTAAACAACTCTAAATACATTATTGTTTTCAATTATTAGTCTAATTTTTTTCAGTTAAAATTGGATTTGTCTGATTCCATATAGGTTTCGAAGTTATTGGTTTTTTTGTAAGTGCTCCCATTTTTAGAAATATCAAAATATCTCCAAAACTAAAAAGCTTAGGTATAGGGAATACTTAAGAAAGATTATCTTATTTTTAACGTATAATCTATAAATGCAATAAAATATATGGTCTTCCATAAGACATATACCTTTGATACGCCACACTTTTTTGGGACAACCTGTATATTTCAAAATAATTTGAAATTATAGCCTTTATCAACCCACATATCCATGAATAAACAAAATTTTCAATATATTAACCGTTTAGCCACAATGGACCGTCGCGTCTACCGTGACTCACCCTGTATAGTTTTACATATTTTCTTTAATAAAAGTTTTGGCATTTACTCTATAGTTCCGCATATTTGTTTTTTTTTCAGGTTGTTAAAATTTTCTTTTAAAATGAATATTAAACTTTTTATTAGTAAATTTTCGCGACTGGAAATTGATAAAGTTTGAGCTACCGTTTGATTTGTTTGGTTGAAAAGTTGCATGGCGCTCAACAATTTCTACTTTATATCCAAAAATTCACCACCGTTCGACAAGCACTTAAAATAACATTTTATGTTTTTAAATTTTCTCGTATACTTAAGTACTGCACTAAACCCCCTCATCCTCTCATTTCTCTCATTTTAAATTGCTTATTCAAGTAGGTATACCTATGTAAAAAAAATTTAGCGTATAGTTTGTCAGCACTTTAATAACAATGTAATTCCAAATAGTAATTTTATTTTGAATAGGAAGATTTGTTACGAATACAAACTTAATAAACAATTTACATACAGCACAAAAATTAAAATACGATTTGCTAAAAATAAAATTGATATTTTTCAATACTTATTTTATGCAAAGAATATTAATTACAAAAAAAAATTAAAAAGAAAATATTGAACAAGACTAACAACACATTTTGGTTTTAAGAATTTTTTTTGCCAACTATAAAGTACCTACAATAAAAAGTCAACAAATATAAATAATTTTATGTTTTTTAAAATATTTAGCTTTAACTGTATTACATAATTAACATTTACAATACCAATAATTCTATCATTCTTTTAGTATCTCAGAAACGTATTTCTGTCGCATTTCCTCTAATTTCAAGTAATATTATTTATTCAGTTCAATTAAAGGGGATCCATCAATTATACTTACAATATAAACCTGCCTTACTTGTAGTGGCTGGCTTAAAATTCTGTTTACAGCAATTATAGCGATCCCTAACATATTGAATAATTTCATATATATCAAGATGATGTACTTGAATCATTTGTCGTATGAGTTCAACGTTTTTATCTCCAACCGCTGCTGAAATTTAAATTCCTCCTATCCTCCTAATTGGAAGGTATTTGTTTATCGAGAGTCTTAAGGTTCGAATACACGAGCAATAAACTTGCGATACTTATTAGTAAATAATAACAAATTTTAACGGAAATTATACAAAAATTCGGTAACCGATACCTGTTATTGGGTCTCGACAGCAGTATGAAACAATATGATTTTCAAAAATAAGTATTAATAACTTCAGTGTGTGTCTCGTCCAAAAAATGGTCAAAGTGGAATGGATAAAATTTTAACAAAAATCATAAAGGCAGTAAAATGTAATATTTCTGAACCCATTGCTCATATAATTAATCTTATTTTTGAAACAACAAATATTCCAAAACAATTTAAAGAAAGTTGTGTACTTCCAATATATAAGTCCAACAAAAAAGATGAAATGACAAATTATCGCCCAATCTCGCTTATAAACAACTTTTCAAAAATACTTTAGAAATGTCTTTTTTAAATGAAAATAAAATAATATCAAGAAAACAATTTGGTTTTGAAACGGGGATTGGTGCTGAACATCCCCTGCAAATACTTACCTCAAAGATATTAAATAACTTTAATAACAACAAAAAACTATTGCAATATTTTTAGACTTGCAAAAAGCCTTTGACACAGTGTACCACAAAAAGTTAATTGAAACACTAGACAACATGGGTTTTCGTGGTCACATTTTACAGCTTTTTACAAATTATCTGTCAGGCCGATCTCAACAAGTGCGTATTGGGAATGAATTAAGTGAAAAATAAACAATTTAAACGGGAGTTTCACAAGGAACTATTCTGGGGCCAACTTTGTTCTTAATATTTATTACCGATTTGCTTTCATATGGTGAGCGTGATATCCTTTCTTATGCTGATGATGCAGTTTTAAATTTTACAGGAAGTACTTGGGAAGAGGTTTACGATAGGGCATAGCTATTAAATGATGTAAAAAATTGGCTTGATGTTAATAATATCTGTTTAAATACAGGGTGCGCCAATTATTTCCACTCGATCTCTAGCACCGAAACTAAAAGAGATATCAACAAGATTTTTTGTAGGGGTAGACAGTGTCACTCGGACTACAATTTTAAAATATTTTGATGTGCTAATTTTTGTGGAATGAAAATTAATTGGTTTTTTTAAATTGAACACCCTGTATACGATTATGTCTTCTGATTCTACTTAATATTAGATTTACGGTAGTTTTTTGTATTTGTAAATCCGACGCGGCGTTGACAAGTTATTCCTATTTTAAGCAGATTTAATGAAAAAACAGCACTTATCGTACGTTTATGATATAAAGTATTTAGGTTTACATATTGATCAACATCTTAAATGGTTATCGCATATAGAATATACAGCTAAACGACTAAAAAAATTGACTTATAAATTTTATACTTTGTGAAATGTCTTAAATAATAAAATATTATTAATTGTATATAACAGTCTTGTTCAATCTGTAATTAGATACGGTATCTGCGTATGGGGTGCAGCTTACAGTAATGTCTTACACAAAATACAAGTAAGTCAGAACTACATAATTAGAATAATATTTAGGCTACAAAACAGAATGAGGTTAAACATATATTTAAGTCCAATCAGATTCTAGACGTAAAGGGACTCTATATAAATGAACTGTTAAAAGCTATACATCCGAACAACCATTTAAAAAAAGTCAACCATTCTTATGAATCACGACAAAATAAATGGCAACTTTATGCATACAAATTTAATAAAACCGTCTGCCAGAAAACTATTTTATATAATGGTGTAAGAACATACAACACCATTCCACCAACACTTAAAACACTACCGTTTAAAATATTTAAAAAAAGTATTAAAAAATACCTACATCATAGATATACCCTTTCCAAAAATTCAAAATAAATTGAAAAATGCTTGTTTTAATTTTCGTCTTTATTAGTATTTGCATTTGTTTATACAGGGTGAGTCGCAGTAGACGCGAGGGAGCATTGTGGCTATACGGTTAATATTTTGAAAATTTTGTTTATTGATGGATATGTGGGTTGATAAAGGCTACATTTTAAAATTATTTTGAAATACACAGGTTGTCCCAAATAAGTGTGGCGTATCAAAGTTATATTTTTTCTTATGCAACACCCTATATTTTAGTTCATTTATAGATTATACGTTAAAAATAAGATAAACATTCTGTATTTGATCAGATTGGACTATGATCCGAAAAAATTACAGATGAATCCACTTTTCATAATAATGGATTAGTTAATCATCATAACTTTCATTATACAATACAATACACAATAGATCATCAGAACCGGTGGAACATTAATGTATACGGTGGAATTATAGGCGACCAAGTTATTTGTCCATATTTCTATGATGGCCATTTAAATGGGAGGAAATGTTTGCAATTTTTAAGAAAAACTTTCTGGGAACTGTTGGAAAATATATCATTAGATATTAGACAAAAAATGATGTTTCAATCTAAGCTGATTAAATACTGGGTATTTAGGCATTAAGGTGGAAAAATAATGTAAAATTTAACAAAAATAAAAATTACTCCAAAATTAATAGATTTAGGTATAGTAGACCTTTATAATTTTTAAAAGGTAACGGAATTTGCTACATAATAGGATTATAAAATACAGGGTGTCCCATTTAAAATAAGAACGATATTGTCGTTTGAATATGTCATTAGAGAATGGCCCCATTTTGGACGCCCTGTATAATTTTAAATAACTCTAAATACATTATTGTTTTCAATTACTAGTCTAATTTTTTTCAGTTAAAATTGGATTTGGCTGATTCCATAGGGTTCGAAGTTATTGGTTTTCTTGTAAGGGCTTCCATTTTTAGAAATATCAAAATATCTCGAAAATTAAAAGGCTTAGGTATAGGGAATACTTAAGAGAGTTTATCTTATTTTTAACGTATATATAAATATAGGGTCTTCCATAAGAAATAATATAACTTTGATACGCCACACTTTTTTGGGACAACCTGTATATTTCAAAATAATTTTAAAATGTAGCCTTTATCAACCCACATATCCGTGAATAACCAAAATTTTCAAAATATTAACCGTTTAGCCACAATGCTCCGTCGCGTCTACCATGACTCACCCTGTATATATGAATTTGCCTTAACATGACTTATGACAGAGATGGTAAAGAACTAAATTTAACATGAATTTAATTAATTAAATTTAACTAATGAATTTTTTTTTCTATTTATATTCTATTTTTGTACACATGTTAATAGGATATACGATACAACACAAGATTTGCTTAGGTGCCAATATTGTAAAAATATTTTTGTAAAGTATATAGTTAACATAAATTGAATTGAATTGAATTGGTTCTACAAAATACCCTTATTTCCTATGTCTTTGAGATATCAGATAAGACTGAACAATGGATTATAAAGAATTGACTTCAGGAGACATCATTCTTGAAAGAAGACAAATGTTTCAATATTTACCTATGACTTATGAAGTCATTTTCAAAGGCTTTAAAATAACGTATATTTTTTGGATTCAGCATACAAAAATTTAAATCTGTAATTTTATTAATTGCAAAATGAATGAATAAAATTGAGTCTAATGACTGGTGTTTTTTCGCCAAAAGTTTTCTTGAAAACCAGAAGTTGCAAAATTAGGAGCAACTAGTGAAAGACATGCTCACCAACTTTCAAAAACTCGGTTGACATATTAAGGTTCCTCCACAGCCAATTAGACCGTTTTCAGAAAATATAGGCGATCTTTAGGAAGAGCAGGGAGACGATTCTATCAGGATAATTTTTTATGTAATTGTGTAAATATCAATGTGTGTCATCATCGTGGGTAATTCTTCTTTGAGAAATATTGAAACTATTTTCCCAACGTACAATATTGACAGCTAAATGTTAAGAAACAATAGTATACCTGAAGCAACTGTTTAATTTAATAGTTATTTATGTGCCAGGGACGAAAAACTGTCTATTATAGTCGAGTCTGCAAATTGATAGCCGACGCGCAGCCGAGGCTTGCAAGCAGGCGAGATAATAGACAGTTTTTCACCGAGGCGCATATTACATTTTTTTGTCGACCTCTACAAAAACGTACTAATTTCCGAAAAAAAAATCGACCATTTTTGAAGGCAAGCATTTTTCGCTCGCAAACACTTTTCGTCCGCTGTGGTCACTATTCTTTTTTGGACGATTATGGAGTTTGCCTACAAATAGTACTTGGTATTTTTTTAAAAACACATATCACAGCAAGTAAATATGTTATTCCGATAATAAAATACACCAAATATTATTGAACACAACTATTAATTTAAAGCTGAAAGAAAAAGGTAAGCCAGATACCTATATTTTACTTTACGGACAGTTCACTTTTTCGGACGGTGATTTGTAACCAAGTGATATTTAGAGGTTATATTAAAATGTCAAAATAGTTATAATTTCTGTTTGAAAGTTGACATTTCTTACACTTCTGTTCTATAGGCGAATCAAAATAACTAATACGCCCTCTCGTGGTGGAAAATGCAACCCTTTTCACAGACATTGTACACATAATTGTATTGTTTTGTACTTGTTGAATAGGTCGTTTTAAATTTGCTTGTGAAAAACAGTTGTGTAGTGTAGTTTTTTCAAATAAGAATGAGTAATTCATATTGTTCCGTACCTCAGTGTTCTTCATGGGCGAAAACAAACACGGATTTAAGTTTCCATTTGTTCCCAGAGGCTGGAAAATGTCGCGTGAAAGTAGTATCTGAGTTAGGACGCCCCACATGGATTTGTAGGCGTTAAGCTTGGATTTTAAGACTTAAAATTGGAAAAACTCTCAGTATATGGTCGTTTATTCAAAACATTTTATTGATGACGATTTTTTCCGAAGAGGTAATTAAAATAATTATATGTCATAAGAAGAAGAAGTTTAAAACTGACAGCTGTTCCCAGTCAGAATTTGTCGATTTTCAAACTACAGAACCAGAACGAGAAGCCTCTGAAAGAAGAGAAAGATTAAACAGGAGAAATACTGTTAAAATTATAGATTTCACAGACTGTTAGTGCAATGAAGAATCAGGACCTGAACGTACTAACGATAATTTGGAAGGTGCACAAAGCCTGGCTTATCCTCTTAAATGAGCAAGATCAGTATGAAGGACCCACTAAGTTTCGTGACTTTGAGGTGCAAGTAAATACTTTAAAAATGTCAACATTATGTGATCTCTTAAAAACAGATAGTGTTCTTTATAGTTTTACTGGAATTTTCAGTTTTCAGCTTTTGGATACAATTGTGGAAGTTCAAATGAATTATACTGACAATTTGCCTTATTTATTTTATACAACTATCATATAACTTTTGTCAATATTATATTTTTTTAGAAAATGTTATGTTAAAAGCAATACTTGGGATGCTATTAAAATAAAATTGTAGAAAATGGGAATGTTTTATTGAATGTATTGGGAAAATGAAATTATTAAAAGTTATTTATAAGTAATATATTTATTTGTTACATACATAAATTATGAATCATTTTTATTAAGAAGTTATATTTTACTGTCGGTAACGTATTTTTAGTAAACTCCTAATCATAATCAATTTCCAGTATTTTGAATTGCTGTAAGGTCTTACACCTTGTACACGTAATTTGAAGTGCAGAAATATATTTGCACTTCCCACCATTTCCTGCCTTATATGAGCTCCTCATATTATTAAGCTGGCCTCTTAGTTTATGTAGATCAGATTTCAAATCACTTGTTTGCAAATACAAACCGCATATAAAGATGTTTTTACTTTGGCTTTGCCTATTAGAATCCAATTGACCACTCAATTAAATGACCAGCATTTAAAACTTCCTCCTCTTCATATACACATCTAGATGTATTTGTACCCCCCTTAAATACAGGAAAATACGATTAGATTGTGAATTAGAAAGGCAACTTTAACTTCAAAATAAATGCTTATTTTTACATGAAATGAAAAAGATTATATTATAAATAATAACTAATAATAAATTTTTCACACAAATTAGTCTTTAATAAATGGTAAAAAATGTTAAAATAAAAATATCGGACATACACAAACAAATCACAACAAAGAGCCAATGTCTGTGAAAAGGGTTTCAATATAAGCCACCGTGGCGCTGCAATCTTATTTTCAGATGCCTATTGCTTTTTAGTGTAGTCTATATTACACTGACAGAACCGATCAGCTATTCGTAACCTTCAAATTCAATGAAAAAGTTATAATAACACTGGTTTAGTTTATCATAACTCAAAACTTTGTGTTTATAAATTCTACATGCTATTTTGCTTCGAAAAGTATTGTGAATATTTTATTTATTTTAGTACTTCTTACACTATACAAATGAAATGAAACGCGTTTTTTTAAAATTATATAGCTCCGTACTACACTTTCTAACACAAGCTCCATTGACATTAGCAAACTACAAAACTATAAGTAGAACTAGGTAAAATTTTTCTTTATTTTATTAATATTTTTTATAATCTAATAAAAAATATTGTATGATAACCCGGACGAGGAGTTTCTTCTTCGGACTCTTATGGTTTCCCGGCTTCGACTGACGTCTCAGCTGGCAAACTCCATAATCGTCCGAAAAAGTAACACTTCTCGTCCTTGCATCATACACTACTTTTTCTAATCTATGTCGGATTCCTAAATTTCCTGAAAATATTCACAAAAAAAATATTTTATTCGCTTTTTCTTAAATATCGTAATTATCACATTGGCACGTAGTATATGCTGTACGAGTTTCTAGTTAAAAAGGAATATCGATAGCCTTTATGCTAAAAATGACCCTAGTCATTTGCATATTCGATTAAAACAATCAAATTAGGGTATAAAGTATCTATGGAGGTCAAAACGATTTCTAATATATATCAAATAAATCAATGCATTTTTTTTTCAGATTGTATTTCCAATGGCTCTTTCAATTCCTCATGGATTTTAAAATTTATTTATAATTCATGAGATAAAGAGGCAATAAATATAAATTTAAAATTTCTTTTCTTTTTATTATACAAAAAACCAATTAATTATTTAAATATGGGACTCTTGATATATCATCTTAATTTTAACTTACTCGTAAATTCTTTTTTTTTGTTAGTTTTTAAATAAGTATCATCTTTTGTATAATTTACTTTCCTACTTTCCACCATATATTTTAGGTCCACAAAGTCTACTTTTAATTCTTCCCATTTACGTACTTTTTGCCTTAAATTGTTTTTAAACTTATGGCCATTTTGAAAATTCTTCCACTTCAGGAACACTAATATTTTTTTCAAAGGTAATACCACGAGTCCTCCAAATTTTATCAAAAGTAATACCACTAGAGCTCAGATTTGGCCGGATATTTTTCAAAAGTTTGATGTATAGTATTTACTTTTATTGAAAAAATAACGAGACCGCCGGTCGAGTAATTTTGTCAAACAGATCGAGTTAAATTGCCTATATAAAAGTAAATACGAGAAATCAAACTTACAAAAAATATCCTGCCCAAAATCTGATCTGGAACTGGTTTTTGGTAAGACAATATAAAGTATTTAAACTGACGCGACACATAAATAAATAACAAACACACGTCGTTAACCGGGCAACGTGGTATTATCGATTTTTTATCCAGTTATATTTTCTCTTCCTTCCTCGTAGGCTAAATATCCGATAGCAAACTACGATTTTTGACATTTTTTTCCATATGAGTGGAATTGTCAAAGGTAATACCAATGAAATGGTACTAAACAGGGCCAACGCAACACGCATGTTACTAGATGCAGTTAAGTGCAGGAAAATCCATTTTTCTTTTTCATATTGTAACCCCAATCTATTAGTATCGTTGAAACTTCTTCAATCGGCTGTTCTTTGTTCAAATCAAAATTTCTTTCTTTTCAAAATCACTAACTTGCTCCATATGGACATCTTTGACTTTTTATTATTTATTGGAGTATAATTTTCTATTTCTCTAATTATTTCTGGTTCCGAAATATTACCAAATCGTTTTAAAAATGTTTTAATCTTCATTGTTTTGTCTGCTAAGATTTTTTTTGGTTAAAAAATGATTGGCACTGGTCTAATCTGGATTCCAGCTAGTTCTGAAATCTCTTGAACTCGTGACTTTTAAATTATTTTAACCTCAATGTTTCGGATTGCAATCACATTCAGACTATTTTAGACTACTAGAAAATTTTAAAATTTTTATGTTACTTCGTGTTTTAGGAAGTTTCCAAGTCTAGTAAAGCTCCTTGGAATTCCATACGAGAGATTGTTGACTTCTTTTTATTGGACTACATTTACATTTAGAAAAACAAACTATGTTGTTATTATTACTATTTAGATTTTCACCAGAATATAATACAGGGTGTGTCACGAAGGTGGCTCATTAGCCATATACAGAGAACTATAGATATTTGAAATTTGAAAATTGGGTTACGGGGATTTATCAGTACGATCTATTCAATGAAAAGATTTTCAACTTCCGGTTACTTCCTGTTATACCGGAAGTAGACATCAACTTTGTTATTTTAAATGGCAAGTACCATTTTTATTTTTATTTTTATTTTTGAATTCACCATCAAATTTTGAACATACCACAGGTCTAAGTTTAATAATTTCCGAGATATTTGAGATTTTTTTTAATTTTTTTGAAAAATACACATTTACTTTAATTTCCGTATCTAGCTTAGTTGTTCAGCTATTAATTTCAAATTTTATACAGAGGTTGTGAGAATATCCTTCTAGCATACGGTTAAACGATATTTTATACAGCGTGCCTAGAATGGAGCGAGTTAAGTGTGGGAACTTCGAAAAACACTTTTTAAAAAAACGAAAATTCTACAGTGAAACCTTTATTAACTGAAAACTAACAAAGATCTAATAATTTTTTATATTTAACATATATTTATAACCTTTCTGAAAAGTGCAACGTTAACATTAATTTTATAATAGTCGGCGGGATTGTTTCCATAACTAGCGTCTAATGTTCATATTTTCAATTCTTAATTAGTCGATAATTTCAAATAAAACACTCTGTATTTTATTATCACGCCTGGATCAGTTTTTTATTCTCTTATACCTAAAGTTACGTATTTCTTAGTTATTGCTAGATTTATTATAATTTGGTGATATTTTACATAAATTGGTGGGTAATATAATCTTGCATGCCATGAAAATTGAAAAGACAGTTGTAATAAATAATCGACTACTGGACAATTAGATTATTTTGTTTTCTAACTTCGGTCAATTTAATCGTAAGTGAAAAATGCTCTTCTGGGTTACAGTAATGAAGATCCTATGAATTGTTTTAAAAGATTCTCTTAAACTAACTTTTGCATCTCGCAATGACGCATTTGGAAAAGTATGAAAAAATAAGCTATAACTGTTATTTCCAATTCTTCATCATCAACTTTTGGTTTTGTCTTTTTAACTTTTGGTTTAAACGATCCGTGCAATAAAAGATTGTCTATAATATTCCTGACCATTTTCCTATTGGGTCTGCGTTTTCTGGGTATCTGCGAATAATTGCTACGTACCTACGACTAATTATGCGATTGCATTCACCATAAATCATTACCAGATTTAATAAATCTTCATCTTCATTCAACCCACTACAAATTGAACAAAGTTAGAAAATAAAATAATCTAACTGTCCAGTAGTTTGTTTAGTACAACTGTCTTTTCAATTTTCATGGCATGCTACATTATATTACCCACAAATTTATGAAAAATATCGCCAAATTATAATAAATCTGGCAATAACTCAGAAATACGTAACTTTAGTTATAGGGAATGATAATACAGATCGAAAGAGGATAAAAAACTGATCCAGGCGTGATAATAAAATACAGGGTGTTTCATTTGAAATTATCGACTTATTGAGAATTGAAAATATAAATATTGGACTTTCCATTCTAGACACCCTATATAAAATATCGCATTTGACGTTTCACTGTATGCTAGCAGGATATTCTCACAATATCTGTATAAAATTTGAAATTAATAGCTTAACAACTAAGCCAGATACGAAAATTAACATAAATGCGTGTTTTTCAAAAAAATTTAAAAAATCTCAAATATCTCGGAAACTATTAAACTTAGACCTGTGGTATGTTAATAATTATTTGTTCAAAATTTGATGGTGAATTCAAAAATAAAAATAAAAATGGTACTTGCCATTTAAAATAACAAAGTTGATGTCTACTTCCGGTATAACAGGAAGTAACCGGAAGTTGAAAATCTTTTCATTGAATAGATCGCACTGACAAAGCTCCGTAACCCAATTTTCAAATTTCAAACACCTATAGTTCTCTATGGCTAATGAGCCACCTTCGTGACACACCCTGTACACCAGGTCACAAAATATGTGATTCCCAGAGACTGTTTAAACTGTCGATGTCGTCTAGATATTTTAAATTGTCCGATACTTTTATATATGAACACCATTTCCTCCATTTATTGAAATTATTATCGCTTACTGTTTCATATCAATTTATCATTTACTTTCAAGCAAGTCTTATTTTGATGGCTTCTTTTGTCCATTAAGAAATCTTGAACGTATTTTAATAATAATAATAATAATAATAATAATAATAATAATAATAATAATAATAATAATAATAATAATAATAATAATAATAATAATAATAATAATAATAATAATAATAATAAAACTAATAATAATGTCTTTATTGCTCCCAATCTCACAAAGTTATATACAAATATAGTAATAAAATACAAATAATAAGCAAATGTTGAGCAATAGGCGACGTTCGCGCTTAACTGTTTGTTCACAGAACAACAGGTAAGCGGCGCTCTTCCACGCAACCTGTATAGGCCTATTTTTAGTAACGGAAGGGGATTACTTAGTTTCGATTCAAATTTTGAATAATTTGTTCGAAAAATGTGTGAATATAAAAGGATTATAAACTTTTACTTTTACAGTGCATATTGAAAGAAAAAAATAAAAAAGAGACAGAAGAACAAGACGGAAACTTTTGCAATACCCTTTAAAAAATTAGCAGCAAATAGTTGTCGACAAAACTCATTTAATTGGAAAAAAAGAACAACTCTTTTGAATAGCTATTTTGACTCTGGTATAGATTTAGTAAACTTCATTTTTCGCTTATTTAGATGTGAATGTGTAGCAGATGCCAACTCATTTTAAATTATGGAAGTTTATTCCTTCTAGCCACAGTTAGATTAAGTGCCAGTTGGTTGTATACAGGGTGATTTAGATAAAACTCAACCGCCCGAACATTTTTGTAACTGACATTTGCATTTTATACTTTGGATTAGATTGAACATTGTATTTCCTTTTCTAGTAATTTCAAATTTTCTATTTATTAATGTAACTTTTTTAATATTAATTTCAGTTGGTACCCTACCTCTTAGAAATCGTAGTTGAGATTTAAACTGTTTGCGTTGGAGTACGTAGTCAAGGCGAGGAAAGTACAATCTCATCTTCACTTTAACAACAAAATCAAAGTTGCAGAATTTATTACCCGCATAGGTACTTATTTGAAACATCCAGTGCTTCTTAAACTCATCAATTAAAAATTTTTGCTTTCTCCCAATTTCCACAATGTTTGAACCCAAACTGTGTCTATACACACCAACACTACTATGTCCCTCAGTGCTTTGTTTTGAAATCTTTGGATGATTGCTAAGTTGCTTGCTTTAGTGGATCCCCATAGTTGAATACCATCAGTCCATACAGGCTTAAGTATCTGCTTAGAAAGCATAAGCTTATTATGTAGAGACAGAGTGGAGTTTCCTCCAATTAACCAATACATTTTTCCATATTTCAGTCCAAGTTCTTCTCTTTTCTTTTTAACATGCACTTTCCATCGAAGTCGGCATCTAAGGTAATACCTAAGTATTTTGCTGTATATGAATATGGAATTAGGTTATTGTTTATTCTGACTGGAATATGATCTTATCCTTTTGTTTGTAAAGTTAATGTGAAGTGATTTAGTTTCATTAAGTTTAATTTTCCATCTCTTCGTCCAGTCATAGATACGGTGGATAGCTGTTTGCAGCTTTTGGGTTTCTTCTTCATTGCTCTTTCCTACTGCTAGAATGGCAGTGTTGTCGGCGAAGGCGGCTATTGTCTTTTAACTCTGGAATATCACATGTGTACAGTAAGTAATTCTAAAGTAACTTTAAATGGAGGATATCTGTATATTATTTTGGAAGGAAAAGCCTCCATGCCAAACCTTATCAAGCGCTTGTGCTACATCAAGAAAAATAGTAGCACAAATGTTTTTCTCTTCTAATAATTTCTCTATAATCTTTGTTCTATGAACTTGGTCGATCATTGAGTATTTATTTCTAAATCCAAATTGGTGATTAGGGATAATTTCTCTTTCTTCGATAAGTGATTTTAGTCTTTTGAGTAGGAGTTTCTCAAATAGTTTCGACATAACAGGCAGTAATGAGATCGGTCTTTATGACGATGCCTCATGTGGTAGTTTCCCTGGCTTGGGTATCATTATGACTTCCGCAATTTTCCAAAGGCTAGGTACATACTTCAGTCTGAAGGCAGCATTTATTAGGTTAGTTAGTTTTCATTTTGCTTTTTGGGTAATTTCTCCAGAAATTAAGTCAAAAACTGGAGCTTTTTTCGGATTGATATTTTCTTTTATTTCGGGAGAGGTAAATTCTATTTCTTCTGTGGATGTTCTTCCAGAATGGGTTCTTCATCTTGATCTTCATGAGGTTGCAAGATTTTTTCTAGATGATTCGCAAATCTTGTTGCTTTTTACTCATTATTTCTAGCCCATTTACCATCTTCCAATCTGACAGGTGGTATTCGCATTATGGGTCTTTTCAATCTCTTAGTAGAGTTCCAGAGTGAATACTTGGTTTGGATTCCAAGCAAAAGTTGAGTAGACTCACCAAACAAATGTCAGACTAATGTGCCGTCTAATGAAGAAAAACGTATTACTATAATACACGCAGGAACCAAAAATGGTTTTATAGCTCATGTGTTGTCTTTATCGATTATGATACTACTTTATCTACAGCAATTAAGAAAAAAATCATATACGATGCGGACTTTATGTGTATATCATATAGTATATCTAGATAAATAATTCTTAAATAAATAATCATTATTTTAACCCGATTTAGTAGTCAGCCTGCTAATAAATCAAGTGATTTATGGTGATATTTATGAGATTCTTATATTTCTGGTCAGACCATACAAAGTTTATATGAGGTGCAAATATTAGTTTACCTCCTAGTTCTGTAACACTCTGTATACAAAAGAACTATAAAGTACTTTGAGACAGATACCTAACCACTATTTTTAATAAAAATTATTAAATGTAAAAGAACTTTTAAACAAAGTTGATGATCCTTATTTCTGATCCCATTAGTCAATACATATTTGAGGTTAAAAGAAGTCTTATCCAATTTGCTCTAGTGAAGCAATGGGAGACTTTCGATAAATCTACTCTATATTATTTATTCCCTTATTAAGCTCGTGTTACTATTTGCGAGTAAACCTAATAAAGCTGTTTAAATTATTCCTTAAAGACGTCGACTTGTGCATCCCCAATAGGTAGTTCATAGTTAGCGCACGTCCCTCCTTACCTTTGAAATGTTCAGCTGACACCGATTTTAGAGTGATTGTGTTTATCTAAATTGTCTGAACCAGAGTAAAGGAGCACCTGCTGATATCATTTACGTCGACAACTAAATGTATAAATTAAGAAATTTGACGATTTTATAATGTGTTAAAAACTGAAAAAGAAACTTTTGTCACACCTGTTCTGGATTTTACTGATTATTAATAATACTTTGACAAACTACTGAGATTCAATTAGTTTATTTGATTCAGGGACATTTAACAAAAAGCGGGGCAAGATTTTTTTTTACAATGTAATCAGCAATCAGAATATACAAATTCTATAAGCTAATCTGTTCACAGTGGACTAAAGTGGATTGCTTTTAGTCCATAATGTGAAGTCTATTGGTAATTTTCTTTTAAGTCTTCTGGTTTCTGGTTGATGCAGCAATGGTTGTAAGAGTACGTTGGGATATTCTTCCAATCTCTGGTGGTGTTTTTGGCCTCTTTCTTCTATCACTTCTTTGAGTGTTGGGACCCGAAGGTCGTTATGTCGTGTGTCGTTTCACACATACCATGGTGCATTTGTGTTGGCACATCCCCATAATTCGATACCATGCATCCAGATCGGCATTATTACAGTCTTGTAAATTGGGAGTTTGTTATCAAGCGATAGGTGACATTTCTACCAAGGAGCCAGTACAACTCTTTGAATCTGATGTCAATTTGTCTTCTTCCTTGTGCTCCTTCTAGGTGAGCCTTTGGTCTAGGTGAAGTCCCAGTAGATTTATGTTCAGGGATTGGTATATTCTTGAAAGAAACTGGCAGACAATGTCCTTTTTTTAGGGTAAACGTTATTTGCGTAGATTTTGACTCGTTTATAGTTATTTTCCACTTTTCTGTCTAGTCCTGGATTAGATTTAGGTGTTGCTGTAGGTGGTAAGATGCGGAGATTGGATTTTCATGGCTGGCAATTATTCCTGTATCATCAGCGAAGGTATTTGGAGTTGTTGGTAGGTCTGATGTGTACAATAGATACAGTATTGGGCCCAAAACACTACCTTGGGGGACTCCAGATTTAATTGGGAAGAAAGAGGATGTTTCACCTTTGACTCTTGTTCTAAATTGTCTATTATTTAAATAGGATTTAAGTAGGTGGAATAGAGATGGTTGTGTATGTTTGGCTTTGTAGAGAAGTCCTTCATGCCAATCCTTGTCAAAGGCTTGGCTGACATCAAGAAATACTGAGGTACAGAGTCATCAAATCGATTGAGGTTGGATACATAGTTATGGAACTGTTGATTGTGCATTTCCTTGAGTTTGGCTTTAAATTTGTTTGTTAATTGATTGAGTACTGTTTTATCTGTTAGAGTATGGCTCTGTTGCCATTTTTTTCTAGCTCAAGAAACTACAAGAAGCAGCAAATTAAAAAATTAATATAAGAAAAAAAAAGAGCGGGACAAGAATCGAAAAAGAATTATGTAACCGTAGCAACCTATTTCTACTCAGACATGTTCAACTATTTAGGATAGAAAGAAACTAATAACTAATTACTAAAATAAGTGCATTAAAGTTAAGCATAGGTATCATCGAATGCTTATACCGTATAAAGGTATAGTCAGTCAACTTTATGGACCTAAAAATAAACACTTTTTTGTAGTATTGGACCAAACGTATAAGTGGACTTCATCGTTTTTGGACCTATCGTAGGAGTGGGAAAGAAATGAAGAGATAAGTTGGATGTAGTAAAGACATCTGTCTTTTTAAGATGATTCACCAGTGTTTTAAAGTTTCTCTATCATACAAACAAGTTTCTCGATTATACAGACAACGCTTATATTATTCAGAAGTCATTGGTTATAAGACATTGTCACAAATCCCAATTATAATTAAAATATTAATTTCGGAAAAATAGGTAACAAAATCCAAACCATTTAAGAATTTTATTCACTAAAATTATTTTGAGTTTCAACTTGTTTACATAGTAGAAAAATAAAACATAAACAGTTAATCAAACCAGGTCTCGTTGCAAAATCTTGCTGACAGTGCAGAAAGACAAAAATCGATATTATATTGCCTAATTGAGAGACTATTACAGAGATAAATGTAGGACAAATTATTCAAACTATCAACTCTGCATCTGTCAGCGAAATTTTCATAGAAACCCTTTTAGACAAGAAAAAATTGACAGTCAGTTGTTGGCTGAGCAGTCAGTCGTTGTCTGGGTGGCGAAAAAGACTTCTCGAAGAGAAGAGAGCAGCCAAAGCCAAAAAACCGTATTTTTATACCTTGCGCAAGAAAAAGTTAAAGGTTTTAAAGAGTACTTGGACCCTTGCTATTTATAACATACATCAACTCCTTATTACTGTCTAATGATTACGGTACAATCATTTCTTATGCTGATGACACTGTACTCCTTTTCAATGATACCACCTGGGCTGGGGTTAAAACAAGGGCAGAACAAGGTATTTATGAAGTAAAAAGTTGGTTTGAGCAACATCTGTTATCCCTAAATATATAGCCTTCTCTTTAACAAATGTTAACAGACCAACATACAACACCCTTCAAGTCCCCCACAGCGACTTAGTTATCCAAGAGAGTGCTAATACAAAGTAGGTACTTAGGGATCACAATAGATAAGAATTTAAAATGGCATGATCATGTAAATATACTATGTAAAAAAATACGGAGACTGATTTCAAAATTCTACCAACTAAGAAAATGTATGAATAAAAATCTATTAATGATGATATATAAAGCGCTTGTTGAATCTATTTTAAAGTATGGCATTATAGTTTGGGGTAGTATGTACGATTATCTACTAAGCAATTTAAATGTAATACAAAACTATATACTAAGAATCATATTTCAAAGAAATAGGTTATATCCTACTGTTAATTTATATACTCCTGACATTCTCAATGTCAGGATGTTATACTTTCATAGTGCCTGTCTTTTCATATATAAAAATCATAACATGAGGAATCCCATCTCACACAACTACAAGACAAGGCAAGTTACTGACAAAACCATATCTGTACCTTTCTATCGTAAAGATGCAAATCAACGATTTGTAAGTAGTTTTGCTCCGAAAATTTACAACAGATTACCGCTAGAAACCAGGCTTTTAAAAAGTATAAACAGTTCTCCAAACAATCAAAACGTCACATTTTTGAAAACTACTCGACGTACATGAAGCTATTGTAAATGTCTCCATGGTGCCTATGTTAATGTTAATGCACACATATATATATATGTAAAACTTTTCTAGTACATTAGAATAGTAGAAAATCAAACAGTTTTTTACATGTCATTGCATATACAGACCTATGGTCTAGGTGCAACACAAACAGTATGCTAATATCAGTGTAATGTACATTTTAGTTTATATATATTTCTTATCAATTATTAATAAAGTATAAAACATATTTTAATAAAAGTTTGTAAATCTGTAAATTGTAAGTTATATGCAAACTAAATTATAACCAATTGTAATTGTAAATTGTAACTTATGTTAAATTAAATTAAATTAAATTAAATATTAAATTAAATGTAATTCCAGCTTATTGATTATAATGTAATTCAGAACTTTTTATGAAGAATATTTAAAAAAAAATCAATAATAATAATAAATCAATAAATAAATCAATAAAGCACAGCAAAATAATAAGTAACTGAAGATTACAGTCCGGCGTTTGAGTAGAAGCCAAAAGGAATTGTGACAGGCCCCTAGTACTTAATGTTTAGGTAAGCGATTGTTATTGATCTTTATATGACCTATGTATATTTGAAGAAATAAAAGTGTATTTGTTTTTTACATCTCTTGTTTCGTTTCTAAGTGGTGGTCTTGAGACATAATAACTGCTAAGTATTCGGGGAGAGACCTCTTTACCCCTCGTACAGACCGAAAGGGCGGTTCACCCTGGATACGTGCCAGCAACACGTATGCCAACTTTTGGATCTCGTGACAAAATTGATAATATTGTTAACCTAATTGTTTTATTCTTATAAGTTTATTATCGTATATTTTTTTATTATTATTCTCTACTTACTGAGTCTCTGTCAAATAATAAACCTAAAAACAAACCGGAATTTGAGCTTCATTATTCGACAGTGTGTTTGTAAAATTGATTTGATTAGTTAAAAAGTGTTGAATAATGAAAATTCAACACTTTTAATAACCAATAATCGTAAGGCAACTAAATTTAACCAATCCAAGATCAAGTACACATTTACATTTAATCTGTGGCACGAGCTTTAATTTAAACGTCAATGTCAAATTAAATTAGTACCAATAAAAGTCATTCACTAAAAACTTTATCAAATTTGTTGAAATGGATATTTCTCGCAAGCTCGCTCGTACTACAAACTTCATCCGCATGTAATAAAATAACCCACCCAAACTCATTGAATAATATATATCTGCATGTTTTCTGTTGATATTTTTACAATGTGTGCTTTATGTATATTTTATTTTAAATTTTGTACTATTTCGGAATTTCATGTCGGACGCCATTGTGTACATTTTACGATAACCATTTGCTTTTAGAAACAACATACGTTGTTGTGTTTCTCAAAACCCAAGTCAAACCGACGAGACAACTAGATGAATAATATATTCTACAAGGATAAAGTTTTACTAAATGATCGATGATAGAGCTCGAATCGAATTGTGTTATCATTTTTATCACAAAACTTTATAATATTGCAAAAAGTTTCAATGAAAAGTGTTAGTTTATAAAGTGTGTTCATATATGAAATGGATTAGGTTTAATGTACGATTCAATTATCCTTACTTTCCTTTACATTAATTTTTTTTTTTTTACTTCTGTGTCAATGACATCGACTACTATATTAGCCTCGTGTTCTGTGTAGGCTTTGTTACTGTTTCCCAGCACCACTTTAGGAACAGCACTGTTAATTAGAACCCAACAGTGAATGGTCGAGTGAGGAATCACACCTGGTATATGAAAATCAATTTCTAAATTTTTAATTAATTAAAAATCAGAAAAAGATTTCTGCCTTTGGTGTGATTCGAACCCACAACCCTTGGATTATGAGTCCAGTGCTCTACCGCTGAGCCACCCACCCCCCTCTTTACATTAATTGTTTGTTACTTTTTACTGAATTGTACCTTTTACCTTATCTTTCTTAATACTTTCAATCCGCTACGAACACTTTACCTTTACAAGTTTATTACTTTTTTAGGTTACGATGTATTAAAATTTTGAATAACAATTATTGTTTCAAATGTCTTATTGATTTACAAAACATTTGATACATATTTGTTCCTAATGTTTGTTGACTGGTTCTTTCATTCTTGCTCTAACTTTAATATACCTATCACCTTTTCATTACATCTTTTGGTGGTTTTGGTACAAAAAAAAATAATGTAAATATACTACGCTTACAAGATCGGCATCCTCAAAAGCTAATGATAATAAAAAAGGTAATTCGATACCGATTTCATGTCGGACGCCATTGTGTACATTTTACGATAACCATTTGCTTTTAGAAACAACATACGTTGTTGTGTTTCTCAAAACCCAAGTCAAACCGACGAGACAACTAGATGAATAATATATTCTACAAGGATAAAGTTTTACTAAATGATCGATGATAGAGCTCGAATCGAATTGTGTTATCATTTTTATCACAAAACTTTATAATATTGCAAAAAGTTTCAATGAAAAGTGTTAGTTTATAAAGTGTGTTCATATATGAAATGGATTAGGTTTAATGTACGATTCAATTATCCTTACTTTCCTTTACATTAATTTTTTTTTTTTTACTTCTGTGTCAATGACATCGACTACTATATTAGCCTCGTGTTCTGTGTAGGCTTTGTTACTGTTTCCCAGCACCACTTTAGGAACAGCACTGTTAATTAGAACCCAACAGTGAATGGTCGAGTGAGGAATCACACCTGGTATATGAAAATCAATTTCTAAATTTTTAATTAATTAAAAATCAGAAAAAGATTTCTGCCTTTGGTGTGATTCGAACCCACAACCCTTGGATTATGAGTCCAGTGCTCTACCGCTGAGCCACCCACCCCCCTCTTTACATTAATTGTTTGTTACTTTTTACTGAATTGTACCTTTTACCTTATCTTTCTTAATACTTTCAATCCGCTACGAACACTTTACCTTTACAAGTTTATTACTTTTTTAGGTTACGATGTATTAAAATTTTGAATAACAATTATTGTTTCAAATGTCTTATTGATTTACAAAACATTTGATACATATTTGTTCCTAATGTTTGTTGACTGGTTCTTTCATTCTTGCTCTAACTTTAATATACCTATCACCTTTTCATTACATCTTTTGGTGGTTTTGGTACAAAAAAAAATAATGTAAATATACTACGCTTACAAGATCGGCATCCTCAAAAGCTAATGATAATAAAAAAGGTAATTCGATACCGATTTACCTCTCTTCAAACTGTTGTGCTAACAAATCACAATTATTGTCATATGTTTGCAAAATCGCTTAAAAATTTGCGATGTCAGTTGATGAAACTGTAGGGTGGTCCTTAAGTAATTGTACATAAAAGTATGGTAGATTCCTCACTTTAAAATATTAAGAATTGAACCAACTTGCTCTAATAAACTGTTGCTAATAAGGAATATATAGGGTATTAAAGATTAAGTTTTAAGATTTCTTTTTTGCAATAACTTTAGCTTTTTTGGATATGCATACATAAAAATTTGGAACTGGGGGTTTTTGGGAACGAGAAGTCATAACCTGGTACCTACTTCGATGTAATTTGTAGAGGGCGCTAGTTAGGCCACATTTGTGCAATAAATGTGCGATAAACTTTTTTGCTCTTTAAGTTAGTGTTATTTTTGTAAAAAAATATTAAAGCCACGTTACTTTAGCAAAAAAAAGTATACTTGTTATTTATTAACTTTAAAACTTAACGGTTTACGAGATAATCGCATTTTAAGGATCAGCTGCATGATTACACTGGTATGCTTTCTTTCTACGAAAATAACGTGGTTTTAATATTATTTTACAAAAATAGCGCTAACTTAAAGAGCAAAAAAGTTTATCACACATGTATGGCACAAATGTGGCCTAACTAGCGCCCCCTACAAATTACATCGAAGAATATACCAAATTCCAATTTTTAGTGCCCAAAAACCTCCAGTTCCCATTTTTTATATATATCCAAAAACGATTTAACCTTTAGCACCTTTTATATTCCTTATTAGCAACATTTTATTAGAACAATTTGGTTCAAATCGTAATATTTTGAAGTGAGAAATCTACCACACAAATATACTCAAGAATTTCTTGTTGTATACATATTCAAATCAACAGTTATAGAGATAAACTGAGGGATCCGGCATAAGAGGAGTAGCACTTGACCTCTTTAAAAGCTACTTCAAAGATCGTAAACAATCGTAAAAATTGGTGAAACTATAAGCCATGAAAATAAATTATCATGTGGAGTGCCACAAGGAACTGTTCTTGGGCCAATACTGTTCAATAACTTACTTAGCCAGAAATCTACTGGAAAAATTTACAACTTCACCGACGATACAGCTATTCTTTACTGTTCTGATTCGTTGAAGAACCTGAAGAGAGAAATTGAACAAGATTTGGAAAATATATTCAACTGGTTTAGACATAAACTATTACTATCGAGAAAGCTTACTATGTCCATTTGGTATGAAAATCACCAGATTTTAAAAGTCTTGAGCTAAAAGTAAATCAAATTTATGTCAAAATAAATGCAAGTAATAAGATAAAATACATTGGAATTAAAGGTGTTCACTTTACATTACATTAAGAAAAAGGTCCTGATAGAAAAATACTCTTATTGAATATAAGGTTGATTTGTATCAGTAGTTTTACAAAATATTGTTTACCTCGATGAGTCTTGAGGTAACAACTACTTAGTTAAAAAGAAAAAAAATTATAAAATATTATAGAGATAAAAGATGTAAATAAAAGGTAAACTAAATACCCATTTTTGTGGTTTTTGAATTTATTATAAGGTAGTTTAATTTCGAATTTACTTCTTTATTAAGAAAAATATAGATATTGTCTCAGTAAACAAATATATTGCCTACGCCCATGAACGGACGTCTATTCGTGCCATTTTCGACAAATTTTATGACCACTCCCCTACCCCACTCGTTTTATTTCCCTGGTCGGACAGTATGTCACTGAATGTAATGCTCAATTGTAAAGAAAAGCTCCAACAATTCTCCTGCCAAATGTTTCACACTTGTTTATTTTTGTTTGTTTGTAGCAGATCAGAAGGGGAAAGTGGGGCAAAACGGGATACAAAGATTGATGTATATAATCCACAAAGTTTTTAGAAAGAAAAAATTGTTTTTGTTTAATTAACCTGTGGTTATCGGTCTTTAACCCTATCCTGCTGGCTTCCGATCTGCCGAAGCACTCACTAAGACCGCTTCTCTTATTAAATATTTAAACAATATAATAATGCAATTAATATTTCAGGACAAGTAACGAATTAGGCTACAAGAAATTATCTTGTAAGTAAGTCTACCATAATAATAAAAATCGTTTATTATAATTAATATATTATTACTCGCATAGTTCAGATTTATAAACTATCCTCGCTGTTTTTTCTGGAATAAGGAAAATGCCTGTCCACAAGATGATAATGCTTCTGATATTTTTAAAGAATTTCTTTAACCAAATGTTTCAGATGCGTGATTAGTTACTAACAGAGTAAGATACAGCAGAGCAAACACCTTTTGCTTCTGGATATATTCCAAGAGAACAAATCTCTGCTTGCAACTTTATAATAATAAGTAATTGCCGAATTAATAAAGGCATATGGCAGTTCTGGTTGACACAATACGCAAAGATGTACAGTCTCATCGTCTTGGTCATCTACCATGTCTCTTGCCAAAAATAACCCGAAGATCATTGTGGGGATGTTTTGTGTTTTTTGGGGCGCTGAATCCGAATTTCACGTCGAAAACGACCCTCCCAACACCTGGTGCACCAGAACCTCGGCCTGAACGTCGTCTCCGAGGGTTTTTCAGACACGATCGCAAAAAACTAACCGAAAATCGTCTCATAATTTCACACACTCAATGATGTGTACCTCTCGGCTGGGGCCCTCGAAAAAGTTGATTCCGTCCTGTAAAATTCGAGTCTAAATGCCGGGTTTGAATAGAGCGAGGAAACTTACGGTGCACCAGGTGTTAAGAGGATCGGGGGGTGTTCGCCGATGCCATATTTGAATTCAGCGACCCAAAAATCACCCGGGCACCTTCCCCCCGCGTGAATTTTGGTCCTATGGAGATGACGTTCATCGGCGTTCCTGAGCCCCAGGTCGGCTGTGGGTCAATTTGAACATCATAATCGTGATCAGCGTCCTCGAAACCTCCGGGAACCCGATTTGGGCCAGTTCTGATTCTTATTTACAAAGTTATTAAATCTTCCAAAAGCCGTCTCAAAAAATGCATTTTTTTTTCCGGTTTGTATAAGATACAAAGTAGGTGCATTTTTTACAAAAAAATTTTGGAAGCGAATGCAAAAAACCGCATTCCGATCCGTTTTAGTGCGAAAGATTCCGAACTTTTGGCCTTATTAGTGCTTCATTGCCTCGACTAAAAGAAGAGAGTGACATCTTGACTAGAATCAGTCAAATAAAAACTTTGCAACACACAATGCAAATTGAGTATATGCAACACCCAATACAAGGGAATCGTTGCTTTGTAAAGTGTCAAAACTAACAATTTATAGATGGTAGCACATTTAAGAACATGTGTTTAATTCTAACTTGTGATCAGTTGATGAAATCGTTTAAATACATTAATTGCCGTTTTTATAGTAGCAGTTTGTTTGTTTTGCAACTTTTCCGACTGATGCGGTTCTGGATCCTGGATTATATCGAAGCCAAGAACTCTGAATAAGTCAGTTGTCTGTGGTGGTAGTGACAGTAGGGGACAACGTAAGACTTCTGTACTTTTGGGTCTTCCCCAAGAAATTAAACTTTTTCAAAAATATCATTATTCTAATCCTAATATTACTACAACTTATAGTAAAATCAGATTACTTAATAATGTTAGCAAAAAAATACCGCTTTTATAAAACTCATACTGAGAGGCAAGCATCATCGCTTGTTTTAGCATGTAGGTATTGCGTTTTATGTCTTTTTTTTTATTTATTTATACGGCAAGCTCAATTCAGAATACAGAAATAAATTATTGACAATAAATATGTATAAAATAGAATGTACAACAAACATATAGAAAAAGAAGAAAAAACAATTAATTACAAAACAATAAGTACAAACAATAAAAAACCAACTTATTTAATGATTGTTAAATATTTAAAATCATTAAGTATGTGGTTCTTAAAAATAGCAACAGAGTTACCAAAAAGTAATAGGTCATACAGATAATTAGCAAGTCTTAGTGTTCTTGGAATCAAAGTATAATATGAGTAATTAATTATATCTGTGAAAAGAAATGTGAAAAGTTTATATCTGTGAAAAGAAATGTGAAAAGTTTGAGTTTGCCTCGTTGCACGTGGTGGAACAAACAACATCACTTTCAGTTCAGGACAGTTACATATACCATTGATAATATTGAACAGTACTGTAAGATCTTTTCGGTCTCTACGGACAGAAAGAGAAGAAATATTCAAGTATTGCTCCATGTTTGTATAATTGCAGTTGATGTGCATTGTGAAACCAATAAATCTAAGAAAGTTATGTTGAACATTATCCAATTTGCTCTTGAGCTGCAAGTAGTGTGGGGACCAGACAGGAGAACATTATTCGAGGTGTGTCCTGACTAGAGAACAGTCGAGAGTTTTAATAGCTAGCACGTTGGTAAAATCTCGGGTTGTTCTTTTGACGAAACCAAGCATTTTCATGGATTTTTTAATAATATTATTGAAGTGAAGGTTAAAGCTAAGAGAACGATCGGATATATTACCCAAGTCTTTAATTTTCTCTACAGTATCCAATAATTTATCATTTATGGTACAATTAAATGTTGACAAGTGATTATGCCGACAAAACCGAATAACGTGACATTTGCTAACATTTAATTCCATCCCATTAAGAAGACACCAATTGGGTAGATCGTCCAAATCTGATTGCAATGACACTGCATCGCTTCGATTATTAATGATTTTGAAGCATTTAAGGTCGTCGGCAAAACAAAAGAGAGCAGAGGTATTGGAAAAACAGGCAATGATATCATTGATAAACAGGTTAAACAATAGTGGACCCAGGTGTGACCCTTGGGGGATACCAGAAGTCACTGAGATGGTGTTAGAGTAATAATGATTAACTCTAACCTGCTGAGTTCTATTCGTTAGGTAACTGCCTAACCATTTTAACCCTTGACCTCCTATGCCGTATAATTTAAGCTTTTGGAGCAATAGGTCATGGTTCACCCTGTCGAAAGCTTTGGAAAAATCTGTATAAACCGAATCAACCTGTAATTCTTTCTCCAAAGCTTCAGACAAGGTATCAACATAAAGCAGCAAACTAAGTTCAGTCGACTTACCAGAAGAAAATCCGGGATTCAATATAGAAGTGCAGACGTACTTAAAAAAATCAGTAACGATACTTTCGAATACCAAGGGAATCATGCCGAGAATAGAGATAGGGCGATAATTCTTTTTGTCCGCTTTATTGCCCACTTTCTATATTGGAGTAACATAGGACAGTTTCCAAAAGTGAGGAAACTCCCCTAAGTGAATGTGAAAAAGCGGCCGAGGAAGAATAAAGCAGAATTCTTTCAGAAAAATGAGAGGAACACCATCAGGTCCAGGCTTTTCGAGATTGGTATGAAATAGGAAGATACGCAAACATTGGATTCTATTAAGTTCTACTAAGTTATTATCATAAGTCAGAGTTGTATTGCTAAAAACAGAAGAGAGATGATTAGCAAATAAATTTGCGATCTCATTACCATTAGAGGTGACTGTATTGTTGAATATCATTGGAAAATACCCTCTCTTTCCTTACTTCCCCGTCTTGCCCCACTTTCCCCTAATGAGCGTCTTTTTAAGTATTACAAATTAAATTATTTGTTACTTTGTCTGGATGATTATGTGAAAACAATTATTATCATAAGAACACTTTGATGCATCACTAGCAAAAATTTATTTGTATTAATGTTTTATTGTATTTTACATTGTTGTTACTGATTGCTACTAGCCAGGGAAATGTTTTCGTTTTCAATTCGTATTAAGGCATTTCACTGAACTACTGACAACCTTTATTCGCAGGAGAATTCATTTCATTCTCGAAATCAGAATTAGGTTCAGTTGTCAGTTAACAGACAACTTGAGTTTATGCACTCTGTAGGTATTCACTAGGGAATTGTGGATAGCTGAACCACTTATAATTCCAACTTCATAATATCTACGTGGGTGAATAACAAAAATACAACATAACTGACATTCTGGATAGACGTCAACGCTTTATTTGAAAAATTCGATATCCAGAGCGATATTGCTTTAAATATATTGATAGGGTTACCTATGTTTGTATTCAAAGGTTTTTTATTTATATATTTTATTTTACGGGCAAGCCCATTTAGTATAAATTTTACAGTGCTAAAATGATACAAAATGGTGACAACAGTAACATAGTACATATTAAAAACACAAATAGAACAACAGTAAAACTAAAAATTAATAAATGGTTAAAATTGATACGGAGAAGACATTGCAAAAAGAAAAATAACAATAAACACATTACACATATATTATAAAATCAATAGTTAGATTAATAAACGTAGTACTTCATTTTTAAATCTTAAGACTGGTAGGTATCAAATATCATGATTTCCTCCAAAGAGTTTGCTAAACTAAGCGTTCTGGTGATAAAACTATAAAACTATTGAACGCATAATTTTATCTATGACAGGCAACATAAAAAGTTTGTGACTGCCTAGTAATACGTGATGAAACGAATAGTTGCAATGGCCATTAATAATTTTAAATAATAATACAAGATCTCTCTGTCTTCTACGAACAGACAGAGAGGGGATATTTAAAAACTGTTCAATATTGGCATATTCGCAGTAAAATCTTAATTTGAAAGCTACGTATCGTAAAAAAGTATGCTGAATGGCATCCATCTTGTTAATATAAGTAATATAGTGTGGAGACCAAACACAAGAACAATAGTCTAAGTGAGTTCTACCCAAAGAACACTACAATGTTTTGATTGCTAAAATATTAGTAAAATCACAGATAACTCTCTTTATGAAGCCCAACATTTTCACAGATTTTAGAACAATTGTGGTAATGTGAATATTGGAATTTAGCGTGGTATCCAGAGTGACACCCAAATCTTTGATCGAAGTAACAGTATCCAAGTACACATTGTGTAAGCTGTAATCAAAATATAAGGGATTGTGTATACGATAAAACCTCATAACGGAACATTTGGAGGCATTCATGTCCATGCCATTTTGGGAACACCAATTAGACAAACTATTTAAATCTGATTGCAAACTCAAATCTTCCGCAATAGTATTTATGATTTTGAGGTCATCAGCGCACTTCATTTGCAAGTGCCCAGCGCTGGCCAGGGCCAGGAATTGCTGTCTCGGGAATTACGTCCTTAATGAACTCACCGATCTATCTAGTAAGTGGCCTACGGAAACAGTACATTTCCGGAACACCACGAGATAGATCTAAAACAACCAAATAAAGCTCGGGTTCGCGCAATCGTGGTATAGTTTGTCCATTTTCAATTGCAGAATAAAATGATCCCGCTTTATACAAGCGGCTAATACCGACAAAGCCACTTGTCAGCACATCTACAAGCCGCCAAAGCCAATCAAAGTAACCTGTCGGCATATCTGAGAATTTTGTTTCTGAAATTGAAAATGGAAAAACTATAGCAAAAGGGTGCTAAAGCGCTAATTGGGGCTCGGGACAGTTGTCCGGAGCTCGCCACTTAAACCAATCAACCAACCAAGGTCATCAGCAAACAATAAAGCACTACTCTCAAGGAAACAATAGGTAACATCATTAATAAATCGACTAAAGAATAAGTGTCCAAGGTGAGACCCCTGAGGAACTCTGGATGTAACTGCAAAAGTGTGAGAATAATAATGGCTAACCAGGACTATTTGTGATCTATTCGTCAGATAACTACCTAACCACTGTAGTACCAATCCATCAACACCGTATATGCTGAGTTTATAAAGTAAAAGTTCATGATTTGCCCTGTCAAAAGCCTTGGAAAAATCAGTGTAAACAGAATCGATTTGTAAACCCTTCTCCAAGGCTTCTGACAGAAAATCAATATACGTAAGCAGTCCCAACTCTGCAGACTTTCCTTGGTGGCGAACTGATGAGAAGATATAATACTAGAACAGTGAGTAAACCAATAAGGAATTTTAATTTATTAGATTAGAACAGTCATAAGTAAGATAACCAGTCTGCCTTCAAAAACTTTCGGAATGATGCTGGTGATATAGGGCGATAATTTTTTTATATTAGATTTACTACCAGATTTTTATATAGGCGTAACATAAAAGAGTTTCAGGAAATTCACCTGTATTAAGTGATTTGTTGAATGGAAGAGAGGCCGAGATAATATGAAGCTGAACTTCTTCAGAAAAACTGGGGGTATACCATCAGGTCCAGGTCCCTTACGTACGTCGAGTTTGGACAATCTGTCCTAAATAGTAGAGATTTGATTATGATGACACATTTACGTTAGAATGGACTTGTATGTCATGTAAATGATTACTATTATAAATGGATGAGAAATGTCTAGCAAAAAGGTTTGCAATATTACCACAAGAAGCAGTAAGATCGTCAATGAACATGTTATTGGGTGCTACCATCTATGATTAGAAGAGAGTATTGACAATTTTTAAAGCAAAAAATTCCCGATGTATTGGGGTATTACTCGTTTTCTAACTTTGTATCTCTGAATCTCTAAAAGGGAGACGAAAGAAGAGAGTGACATTTTGACTAGAATCAGTCAAATAAAAGCTGTAAATTGTGTATGCAACCCCAACACATCGGGAATTTTTTGCTTTAAAAATTGTCAATACTCTCTTCTAATCGTAGATGGTAGCACATCTAAAAATTTTATCTTATAGCGGATATAGCTATTGACTTGTACGAAGCCGAAAGGCAGAAACCGGTCTTAGAATGTCGAATCTGATAAATTAAATTCCTTACTCGTTTTCTATGTTATTGGGTATACTGTTATTTTCCTTTTTGCTATTTATGACCGAATTTTCAGTAAGATTGATATAACTATTATAACACTATTTGCTCAAAAGTTTGCACTGAGATCTTAAACGACTAAACTCTTCATAACTTTCGGGAGACCTAGTAGTTTTATATATTTTGTGTGCTGCCTTCTTTTCGAGTATTAGCTGTTTTAACTCTGGAGAATACCAACAAGGAAAGTTTGTATTACAAATCCTTTAATGTTTTTTTTAGTGTTTATTTAGTAGATTAGTAGATTAGTATGGGGCTTATGTGCTTATGGTAGCCTCTCCATTGCGATCTTTGCAGATCTATTGTTAGTGTGCCCTCATGTTATATTAGAATTCCTTGTCTAGATCTGCCCTTGTTATTAGACTCCATAGATCTTAGGTCCTCTGTATATTGGGAGGGCTGTGGTTTTTCCTCCTCTATCGTCGAAAACCCTAGCCCTGCCAGACCTTCACAGTGGCACAGAATATGTGCTGGGGTTCTCTCATCTTCTTGGCAAAATCTACATATGGTTATGTCTACCAGTCCGATTTTGTCCATGTATTTGTTGAGTCTACAGGCCAGGAGCCCAACTGTGATCCTGGTTGATCGCCTATTCTGGCTTAGTAAATAGCGTTGGTTCTTTAATGAACTCTTTGGTCCGTCTCATTGCTTTTTCATCCAGGTACTGTTATATATTTTGCGTAGTGCTTTCGCTAGACCACAGATCGGTTCTAGACCAATTGGGGCATATATTGCCCCTTCTCGGGCTAGTCAGTCAGCCTTTTCATTGTCCTTGTAACCTGTGCGGCCTAGTACCCAAGGTTTTTAAGCAATCCCATATAAGTTTGAAGTTAACTTGCGAGGACCCTTGTCTATGGCTTGGATATATAAATTCCTGCTGCTAAACCTTCCTCGACGACATTGTGATCATGAGAACCGACCAGGAAGACCATGGTATGCGAACTAAAGAAAGAGTCACAGAAGGTAGGACTAGAAATGAACCTCCAGAAAACGAAGATCATGAGCTCAAACAACAATAACATCAATGTCAATATCGATAACCATACACTTCAACTAGTGGAAGAGTATATATATACCATGTGTTCCATGACGTTTTTAACAGCCTGTAACTCAGGAACTAGTGAATATTTTTTTTTGAAAATTGGGACATATCAATTGGACCTACATTACTATCATTTGAGGTATATTTCAGATCTGTGACGTCATCGATATGAAAAAAATTAAATTGGTCAAGGGGGTAAAAATTAGCTCAAATGAAAGAGATTTTTATCCCAAATTCAATGGTGTACCATAATGTGGGTATTAATATAAAGAATTATACTATCTTATCAAATTAATGTTTAATGTTTAAAGTGTGAAATAACGTTAAAATAGGTGAAGGGGGTGAAGTTTTTTAGTGAGTATGCTTTGAAAGGAGAGTCTCACAGTAGACCTTGAGATTTCAGGCTCATAACTTCCCCATATAAAGGGTTTTCCTTCACCTCTACAAAAAAAAAACCCACATTATGATACACCGTTTAATTTGGGATAAAAATCTCTTTCATTTGAGCTAGCATCAGGCTAGGCAAAGACAACCAGACAGCCGAGATAAAGAGGAGTATGAGTTTGACATGGGCAGCATTTGGAAAACTCTCAAAGAACCGAAGATACCAATTAATCTGAAACGAAAAACATACGATGCCTGCGTACTACCAGTTATTTTGTACGGGCTCGAGACAGTCACCATGACAACAACTACGGGTGTGTCAGCGTGCGACGGAGCGTTGGGCCGGACACGTTGAGCGAAATGATGAGAAATGGACGAAAATGCAGTGGAGACCACGGAGAACAAAGAGAATCAGAGGCAGACCCATGCTAAGATGGCGAGATGACATACAGAGAAGAGCGGGAAAGAACTGGATGCTCTCAGCGCACAAAACAGGTCAACATGGAAGGAAATGGAAGAGGCCTATGTCCAGGAGTGGATTAATACAGTCTGATGAAGATGAAGAAACCTTCCTCGGTGTTTGAGCAGTCTGTGTAGCAGCCCAGTTCTGCATTTATTGGAGGTTCATTACTCCACATAGTGTTTAGTTATAAAAAATGATCTATCCTGAAAATAATTTACATTTTTCCCAAATTTTTACCTTCATAGATATCATTAGATATATCACCTTTGCCATAACGATCTTTGAATTACACGTTACGACTTCCAAAGAGTTAAAGAAACATTTGAAAGTGGACTGAACTCTCATCGACGCCATTAAATCTCACGTAAGAGTACTACTGCATTCGAAATGTTTGAGAAGGTTATATTCCAAGTCATCAACAAGAATATAAAAAAGCCATCAGGAGTTTTCATCAACCTAACATTTTACGCTACGAAGTATAAAAGCAGAATCGAATACAGAAATGAAATACCAATAAAAAACCCACAGAACGTAAAAGGATCAGTATAATAAACAGTTTTATATTCATGACCCTCATTAAAGTGAAAATGTCGATTTCTGACGACATAATATATTTTTTCGTGTGGAACAATTTATACTGATTTGGAAAATCATAATTAGCATGTAGAATTTAAAGTAACATATAAGAAAATATTTTAGAGTACAAGTGCAAGCAAGCATTTTGCTATTCTCGCAACAGTCAATTAAACCAACTTCTCTCCAAACTGAGACGTAAGATAAGAATGATTTTAATATTTCATATTATTCGTGTGAAAATTTCACACCAACATTTTTAACCAATAAGAAGCTTTCCTTCCCCTAGTATTTCTGTCAAGTGTCAAATTATAAAAATACACCGGCCTTACGAAAATGTCATGTTATAATTTTTTATATTACTTTGGTGTGAAATTTTCTTACCGAATCTCCCACGATCTTAATCTTCGACTCGGGATACTTTTAAAAAATTCATGCTTTCGGAAATATTTCCGATAGTAATTCAAACTCTAGGGAGATTACAAGTGATAGTTTGTAAAATAGGCCAGGGTACCATACTCGGTCAAAGGCTCGTGGTAGAGCTCGTAAATAGAGCTGAACAATATCTTTTGACTTGTATATTGCTATTGAGTTTTTGAACTACTCAATAAACTTGCTCAAATATTGAATGTCCATGCGGAGTTCCAAACTAATTAGTATTAGTATTAGTTTTGTTAATGGATGATATTAACAGTATTGGTGTTATCAGCAGCAAAAACAGCACACTTTTCATTAAATGAGAATAAACTGATTGGTCGGTGAGACATTAGTAATTTGTTTGAGTAAGTTGTGAATGTAAAATTTAATAAAAACAATTTCACAAAAAGGTTCGCTTCAGTCTACCAGAAATGGTTGAAATATTAACATCATAAATTATAAATATAACAATTGAAAATAAAAACAGAAATTCTGATAATTTTTCATACCAATTTTAAAACGAATAGGATTACGATTGATAAGCTAAATAATTAACAAAATTATTATTATATTATATATTATATTATTATTATATATTATATTATATTACAAACCGAGGTGGAAAATATATCTTTACAGACTAAAATGTACTTAAAGAAAAAAAAATAGTTTTTTTTTTGTTTTTTCATAGAAAATTTGATCGGTAGTTATAATTTTTAAAATTCTCACTGATTTTTATAAATCTTAAGATATACTTTAATAGAGGCATAACAAAAAAAACTCCTTGTACAGTTATCATTATTATACTTTTACTTTTGATATAATTAAATAATAATAATTAAAATTATGAACATTCTCTCTGTTTAATAAAACTTGTTTTAAAATTATAATTTTTTTAAAATATTTTATATTTATATAAATTAATTTGTGAATTATTACACGTTATAAAGTGTATTTTTAACTTTATTTAAAAAAAATTCTGATTTATATAAACACTATTTCGAAAATAAAAATTGCGTCCAATGAATGCTGTAAAAAAAATGATATAAACAGAGACAATGTTCATCATTTTAATTATTTTTACATCAAAAGTAAAACTATGATGATGATAAATGTACAAGTATTTTTTTTGTTATGCCTGTATTAAAATATATCTTGAGATTTATAAATACCTTCTTTTTTCCTTTAAGTACATTCTAGGCAAAGATATTTTAGTTTTTTCCCGAATGCCTGGCTTGCATATTTTTGTATTCAACAGCTCGGCATGCGTAGAGTTTTCGAATTCGCTTTCTTATTCTTAATAATTTTTTATAGTAATAAGTACAATTTTTTTTAAATAAATTATGATATAATTTTAGTAAAATTTTCCGCTCTTTCACGTGGTGGCATTAGTTTTTCGAAATTTTTATTTTTTTTTGAGATATAATGAAAAACCCATATTTTCGATTTTGTTTTCGAAATTGTGAAGTTAGCATACGCTTTAGAGCAGCAAATATTTTTTATCATTTTCTACACCCTTTCAAGTACCCAAGTGCCAAGTTTCATCATATTTTGTGAGAGGTCAAAGTCTCTGATAACTAGGCTATTACATACCATACTGTCAGTCGTTGAAGGATGTGCATGGTCACATGATATAAATTTCAATGCCTCAAAAAACACCCACGAGCTTTGGTACATTTCGTCAGTTTCATCGCCGCTTTTTTTATTGTTTACTTTTTTAACTTCAGAATGAAATCGTGTCCTTAAATTGTGCAGTTTCCTGGTTATTTCATCGACAGTCGTGCTTAATGAACCAGCCAGATACTTTAAAGCATTTTGTTTTTTAATTCTGTTTCGGATTAATTTGCTTTTTACATCCCAGTATATGAGGTTTTTTTTGTATCACCTGACATTTTAAAAAATTACAAAAAAAAAATAGTATAGTTGCACAAAAACTTTCAGCACTTTTGGAAACTAGACACTACTCTCCAAGAGAAGGTAATTGGCTGTTTATATAAAACAAAAATATTATCTCTGACACATATTGCGCAACGTTTCAAAAGTGTCGAGAGCTTGCTCTTAGCCATGTTTATACGTACATGGGACCTAGCAATAAGTTTCGCAAGTTGATTGCTCGTCTATTCGAGGCTTTAGTAACTTTTCCATATCCTTAATAGTTTTATAACTTTCTCATACAATCCTGTGAATTTTGTCCTTTCTTTTAATTTATTTTTTTATATTTGCTTCATGTATTCATCTCGGCAGACGACTTTCTTTGTTTTTATTGGTCATTCTAGTTTACGATTTCCTTCCTTTCTTACAATTGATGTATGCTTTACTTTATTTATTTATTTATTTTTTTAATATTCCAATTATTGTTTTTATAAACTTTGTTTTGCATTACCCACATCTTCCATAATAGGAGCTGCCACCGTGTTCTATACTAGTTCTTTTATTTCTCCATTCCTTTTTGATTTACTTAACATGCAGTTCTCTGAAAAGCTGCCAATTTTGATTTTGTTATTACAGTGAAGATGGCGTTGGACTTTCCTCGTTCTTGATACACTTGCTATCTAGAACAAGGCGAGTCGAATGCATTCTTCAGACATCGTTAGAGATACGATATCGAGCTGTCTGCTTCTTACTGATGAGGCATAACAATGCCGAAACCGGTCTACGAATGACAAGCTTCTTTAATAACAAAATCAAAGATGTTGGGTTTAAGTCCTCGATTCGGGTTCCACACGCGTCGGGACTAATGTAATTCAATGCCTGTTGAGGCATGTAGGCCAGGGAGTAGTTGTTTGAAGTCCAGACGTGGGGCAGTGCTTTTCGACATTTTCTAATTTTGTACTGTGAGAGAATAATAATAAAATAGGTATTTATTGTTTGCGATTTTATTTATGAATTAGATTTAAACACATGTGCAGGATAACTCAATTTTAACTTAAGTTATTGCAATTTTTAAAATTAGGGTGTCTTATCGATACTAGAAAAGTTGGAAATTTTTCACACATACTAATTCGTTTATATACGCCACACTTACTCCATAATTTTCAATATCTGTCGATATTTACGAGACTCGTTATTCTGTTTATAATTTCTCGCATTTAAATTCTGACGATCCCGCTGATAGTAATGAAATTGCCGACAAATTAAATGTCAATATTTCCCGTGATAATAATTCTTTTCCAACATTGGAAAGAAGAGGCGAGAGACTCGCAAAAACTGAGATTGGAATCGGTATCCCCCTAAGTTGGATATTTATTAAGGATTATTTATTGCCAAGGGGAATGTTTCGGATAGAGAGAGCAATCGGCTGAATATGTGGGGAAGAAATGGGCGAAATGGTGCTGGAAAGATGTGTCTGAGATAGGGATAATGAAGATTTTAGAGTTTACATAGAATAAATGTAAATTCTTTTGTTAAAATTATAATACGTTAGTAATAGTGTTTGTATTTGTTTTGTAATGACAGATTATATTTTAGGGGACACTTAGGTCGTTGAGGATTTCACTACTTTGATCAGATCAGATCAGATCATCTTTTATACATTTGCATACTAAATAGAAGCAACAAATATTTTCAGTTCGTTATTTAAAAACTTTCAGAAAGCGAAAGGAAATATAGTTTATTGATGCGAATTTTTGAAGCATTCGTTATTCGGACTATCTTGAAAAATATCCTAAGAAAGATATAATATTCATTTATTTCGATGCAACAACAATGCAGGGTACAATACATCATAACATTCGTTAAATGCCATATAGCATTTTTACGTTAAGACGGCAGTGACGTCACATGTCAAAAATCTGCGGCGTTGCCAGGTAGAATTTTTTTTTGTTTACTTAAAGATAAAATTGTGACAGTGTTCTTTGTTTTTTCCTAGCTCGAATAAAAGTGCATCTAATAAGCTATCAACTTTAAGGTACTATTGATTAAGTTATAACTTAATTGAAGATTGGAATGGATGTAAAAAAGAACTGCTAGTCTATAGAACAATGAAATATGGACTATAAAGAATTTTCAAATAAATATTAATTGTTATATAATACTTTTGTAATTTTTATTGTAATATGCCACAATATTACAGTTCATTGACACGTTGTAGGTCAATTTGTAGTGACATTAATTGCCAATTTTGCAATTTGACTAGCTTAGTGTAAAATTTATGATTGAAATGTTTTGCGTGATAAATAATTCTAGCATAACAAGTTAGGAATTAAAATTTATAGCACTTATGCTACAACTTTAGTTTAGTAATAAAAATTACTATCTCTTGTAAATTTAAAAAAAAATGAATACATAACAAATCAAACAACCCGCAAACGAATGTTAATTGATGAAGAATTTTAGCTTTGTCATATCGGCAACATCGTATACCTCTAAAAGTTAATTTCCCCTGCACGTTAAATTTAAATCGTATTTGACAATATAACAACTAGAAATGACGTCACTGCCCTCTTATCGTAAAAATGCTATAACGCCGTTTTCATACAATTAGAGTTATTTTAGATAGTTTTAACTAGCTCGGACACGAAATTGATTGCAAAAATAATTTATCAGCTTAACAAAAAGTAACTGTCTCTGAGCTAAAAAAACCGATAGATTTTAAATTTATTTCATAAATGTATTAGTACAAAATGATATTTTAAAAGTTATATTACAAGTCCGTAAATAATGAAATATTAAGTAAGAATTTCCTAAAGTTATATTCACCGCTGAGTGATATTGTGAAATTAACAAGTTAGAGTCTAATATTGTTTTTGTTGTCCTACTACAAAGTTTCAAACCTAAAATGAAATTATAAAACACACTCCACTTATTTAAAAGCAATCGCATCAATTTGCAACATAGTCCTTCGTTAGCGTTAGCAACAGTATTCAAGCCTTCTGTTTTGGAATGTTAGTTGCCATTTATGACATTTAGTTTTGATTATTGTATTTGTCTCTCTTCCTTTAACTTCTTGATCATATTGTTCCAAATATTGTAGTAATGATACATTTGACCGAAATTGCTTTTCTTTTCTGATAATCTTTTGTTTATTGACATTTAGAAATGTAATTTTTGCAAATAATGATTTATTGTTTCAGGTGAGTTTTATCTACAGCGTCATGAATACTTACAAATAGGTAAGTAACAAATAATTATACAATTATATTGATTTTGACATACAGCATACATTATAAATTTGCTAAAAATTAAAGATCATGCTTTGAAGTTTAAGAAAAAAATTTAGAAAATAAAAAATGTTCTACTAATCTTAATTCTATAATTTCGCAAACTAGTAATTGCTATAGAATATTGTTACTCTCCGAAGAAATTAAGTTTTCTATTCGTGGTGAAGTCTTGTACGTTATTTAGTCCTACCAGATCGTTTGGCATTAAAGGAAAGATTGACTATCCTTCCTAAATACATAGTCTGTAAAAATAAAACCAAAATATTGTATTCAAAGTATTGCTACACATTTTTCATATCTCTCTGGCAATTTTTCGATGCCACTCCAATAAAACTGTTGCTCTTTTGAGGCAAGTGAGTGCATCCGATCGATGCAAATAAGTAGTAATCGGATGTTGCCAAATCTGGTAATTAAGCCGCATGCGAAAATATTTCCCAACTAAACGCAATTTTTTACGCAATGCTTGGTTCAAATCGATCATTTGTTATCGGTAACATTCAGTATCATCGGTTTCTTTTTTTAGCAGCTCAAAATAGATATATTGTAGATTATAGATTACAAGGAGGTCAGGTCAGGTCAGGCCTTACCACACTGCGACCTATAAGATCTTTTATGGATACTCTACATCTATGTTTTAGTACAAAAGATCAAGGCTTCTGAGAAAGCCTATTATCCGTTTTGGAGCTTGGTCTGTAATGTGATCAGGCTCGAGGTAGACCTGTTCCAGGTATTTAATGCGTTGGCGAACAATTAAACTCCATCTGCAGATAATGTATTCTGCAGTTTCATATGCATCATCGCAGAATCTGCATGTTCCACTGTCCACTTTGCCTATTTTACAGAGACGGTATCTGAGTGAGCAGTATCCAGTGAGAATTCCTGTGATTACCCTGAGATCAGATTTCTGAAGCTTCAATAGCAATTTAGCGTAGTGAGCAGAAGGTCATATTAATCTTTTTGCCTGTCTTTGGCCTGGAATATTTTTCCATTAGGCTGCACTAAGTTCGTTTTCCCATTTTCGGACTTCTTCCACGATGGGGCTTTTTGGAATAGCACAAAATGATTCGGGTCCAATAAAAGGAGTATAAGCTCCTTCTTTTGTGAGACCATCAGAGCGATCTGATTTCCGACAATTCCTTTATGCCCTGGCACCCATAACAAATTTACTTTGTGTTGACTAGCTAGTTACTTAAGGGATTGTTTGTAGTTCCAGACTGTTTTAGACTGATCCAACCAAACAGAGTAATGTTTTCCGTCCTTAAGGCCCCTCCTATGGGCCAGACAGTGGCACAATCCTGCTGGGCCACTGTGTAGACAGGGGTTGGCTTGTGTTGGTCATATTGGGCCAGGATATTGGCTTGTGTTGGCTATCGGAGCGGTTTTCAACACACATCAAAACAGGCCATCATGCGTGAACCAAGTGTGCAGTGGATAAGTAACTCGTACACACACTTGGTTTAGGTTATGTTTATAATTATTATATATATATATTGTTATAAGTAAAGAAAGTTTTATTTTTGGTTCCCATGGTAAATAATTACAAATGCAAATTATACTTACTTTGTTCTGTTCTGATGAATGTTAGTTAGAAGAAATGGAATCAAAAAAGATGGTGATCTAAGTAACAATTATATTATATGCCTTAGCCAAACACAAAGCTGCAGCAGCAGCAGCAATTTTATCAATATCGATCACGGAAATAGAGTTAAAGCAAATGAAAGCTTGCTCAAGGTTTAACATGATACTGGGCCAGTGGCTGGTCCACTATGTGGATTCAAAGTCAAGGCCAGTGCAGCCGTTACGCCAATATTGGTGACCAATGTATTGGCCTACCTTGGCCCATAGTGTGGAGGGGCCTTTAGCGATGTGGCCTTGATGAAGAAATTATTTACTTTTGTACCTGGCGAGCAGTATTTCACAAGTGGTTTTACGGTTTTCCTGATGTCTTTCATTTATGTGGGGCGCATTTTACCATGTTCTGTATCTTTCCCATAGCTTTCAAACGTATGGAGACGGCTTCTCCTGTCATATTGATCCGCGAGTTGTTGTTGTAAGGGTAATCCTCATCCAACAATGCTTGCAATTTTCGGCGTTTTCGAGTCGTTTTTTCACTGACCTTCTACGTTCGTTTCAATGACCTTCTACGTTCTTATGCTCTATGTTGTATTAAACTACTATTGTATTATTGTGAGTTAACGGTCTTGAGCAAATTCCGGTTTCATATTTGCAGCTCTGAGATATATAATTATAATGATACAAACCCAAAAAAAGAAATGCGTTGTTCATAAATAATATTTAGTTATGTATTTATAAATTTCGATATTTTTAATTTTACTTATATTTTACCCGTTTTAGAAAATTTATTGTACATTTGTACTATTGTTATTAAATGTTTTGGTTGTATATAAAACAATGTTGACAAAATAATCCTTTTTATCAGGAATATATGTTTTGAGTTAAGTACACAAAAGCCAAACTAAAACAACATGAAAACCCAGAACGATAAATAATTATTTTTAACTCTGCATCGGTCACCCCCAGCGAAGGGTTGATTAACGGCATCGAAACCAGATGAAAGGGTCGATAGTGTAAAGCCGAGAAGGGGTATGAATATTAACGAGACCATTGAAAGAAAAATGACTCTGTTATTTTTATTTTGCCTCATGCTTGTAATTTGTAGTTCCTCTCATAGATTTCTATTCATTGATAGGTTTAATTTCAACGGATGGATTTTAGGACAATTCAGGGAGTTGATTAAACTCCTGTACTTTTTTATACGGAAAGCCAAATCATTTAATTGAAATTTACTTTCACATACATGGTTTCTATTTTGGTGGATAGTGCAGGTAGTTTTAATAATGCTTTTATTTGTTTTTGTAGGTGTTGTAAAAAAATTAATAGATAAATATTAGTTCCTTTGAAAATAAATTATATTTGGGTTGCGAAATTGATAAATTTTTAAATAATGTAGTTGGAGAATTCCACTAAAAGAAACTAATAATTATAACCTTCTTAATTAATAATGAATGTGTTTCTAATTGTTCGGTCGATATTTCAAAAATTTGAATGCCCATCTTACAAAAAGAGTTGAAAAATCATTTAATAGGCTCGTATTTTGTCTTACTGGCCAGAAGTCAAATGTGCTCTATTGTCTAAAGAAAAAACTTATTAACAAAGTTGTGTAATAAGAGAAAAAAAGTAGAAATAAAAGGCTAAAAATACCAACACAGCTGAAACAAATAAAGATTAACATAACATACAATTTAAAAAGAGTTAGATAGATAGATACATTACTTAACTTCATTGTCAAAAGTTAAAAACTCGTTGACCAAGCATCGTTACAGCATAATACTAATAATAATAATAATAATAATAATAATAATAATAATAATAATAATAATAATAATAATAATAATAATAATAATAATAATAATAATAATAATAATAATAATAATAATAATAATAATAATAATAATAATAATAATAATAAAACACTAGTTAAAACAATGACTCATTTATATTTTATAAATTAATTTCTCTCAAGACTATCCTCAAAAAACTCTCCAAGCAAATAATATGATTTTCCTACCAGAAGGTTTTTAACTTTCCTTCTAAATTTACATGTGTTTTCAATTCTTTTTATATTTAATGGTAGATGATTGAAAATCTTTTTACTGTTATAAAAAATGGACTGTTTGATTAGGGTGGTAGTAGGAATGGGAAGTGGGATACAATAAGTACGTCTTGTATTATGATGAGAGTTTGCGCTGATTTGATTTTTATATTTTTTGTGCATGGTCACTGACGTTTCCAAAATGTAAATGCTGACTAAGGTTAAAATTTTATGATCCAGAAATAAAGGCTTACGTGAAACATCCAAGTTCACTTTGCACAGAAATCTAAGAGTCCTTTTTTGTAACACAACAACTCTAGTAAATGGTTCCTGATTACAGGATCCCCAAAAACATATTCCATACCTTAGATGTGATTCTACTAGTGAAAAATAAACACTTTTAGCTATTTCAAAGTTAACACTCTTAGAAACTGTTCTTATTGCAAAACATCCAGATGTTAACTTATTACATAATAGGTTAATGGGTGAATCGAATTTTAAATTTTCATCAATGCAGATTCCAAGAAATTTAGTATTTATACGCTTCTGTATGTTTTGTTGACCAAGAACAATATCTGATATATTATATTTTTATTAAAATTTTATCATTACTAATTTTACTAGCTAGAAGGTCTTCATGTTTGTTGTGCCACATTATGGTCTATCATCAGCAAAAATAGTAAATGCCCATTAATATTAATTTCGGGTGAGTCATTAAAAGTAGTAGCCCCAAAACAGAACCTTGAGTGATATTTTTTTACTTATATTTTTTCACCCTGTTAAATGATATGTCCCTACACACTCGTATGGACTTATGGACACGATGGTCCACCACCCTCCCCTCCATTTTAGTTTAGTTGTGCGCGTCTATGAAGATCTAATTTTTCCTAATAGATCGATTATTGGAAAGATAGGCCAGTGCGTTCCCCAGACGTATCCTAAAAGTTTGGTGTATTCGACACCTGTACTCAGAAGGCAATAGTTATTAGACAGAATTGTTTTCCACTGCAACGCGTCTAAAAGTAATTCAGTGTTATTCTTTTTTATTTTTTCAATAGTAAAAAAATAATAGAACCAGAAATTCGAGTTGTATTGCATTACTGGGAAATTAAAAAAAAATAAAATTATTTGGTTAAAGTTAATATGTTTATTAATATGATTAAGCGATCATATTAATATACAGGGTGTTCCAAAAGTCAGTTCCTCGGATTTAAACCAACCAATAAAACAAACAGATGTAGTTAAATATACATATTTTTTTTCAATTTATTATGATAGGTACATAGTTTAAACTCTTACAACTTAAACTTTTACAGAATAAAACTGAAGAAACAATAAATATTATTTAAACAAACATTATTTAATACCTATTCTAATTCTAGTTCAGTATCACTAGCGTGCAACCGTGGTATTAGCATTTCGTTATGTATCTACCTATTAAACCGAATTTTTCCAGCTAACAATAGAAGCATTACTTGTCACAGTTCTAATTAAGTAACTCTATTACACTTGACTTTAATGTGGGTGAAACGTTTTCAGATCTGACTATGGATTTTACCTGATGCCACATGTGTTGTGCTTCATTTGCCGACACTCTTCGATAATTTGCCGCAGCGAAAGGGTTAACCAATAATCCTATTGCAATAAAGTCAACCAAAAATCTTGAAACGGACTATACACGCATAAATAAACAGAAGCATATTAAATATAAATGAATTTTATATATGAAAAATAATTAAATTACCACATATAAATAATAACTAGGAATAAACTTAGTTTTCTACTTAAAAATGATAAGAGATTAAGTTTTGAATCTTTGGTACTTACCTGTTCAAAGATTGCGACAATCATTTCATGTTATTCTAGAAACAACTGGCTTTGAGTTCTGTATATTAATCACATTCTTGGATTTATATTTAATAGATAGATGGATTCATAGCTTTATTAAAATAGGGAATCCTAATGTACATAAAATTTAAAATATACGAAATAACAATATTTAAGGTAAACAAAAAACAAAAAATAATATTACTTAAATAGTAAATAATAAATAAATTATCACATACATTTCAAAAATTCATTAGCATCACATTTCCTAATATTTCATACTTAATCGCCCCAAAATAAGTCTGCATACGTGAAAATTTTCCAAGGATATCGTCACGTTTAGCAATTTCGTAACGCTCAGTTGCAATTGTTTTTCCGCAAAAGTTTCTCGGACAGTTTGCGTTGAAGTTGTAAAGTTGGAAAGTGTCCGAGTGCCAAAACCGCTGTCGTTTGGAATTCTGGAAGGTCTCATTGAGCATAGCGACAAAACCATAAGCGGCAGCAAAGCAAATTTCAGTGGTACAAGGGTTTGATTAAATTCTGAAAAAGGAATTAAATAATTCGTTTGCGACGATGGGCTCTTGTAGAGTGCGGTTCAAAAAAAATTTGTATTTTTAAGCTGTGGAAGTTCTTTTAAATATATGAAAACAAGTTCCACAGGAAATTATCGTATAGTGAAGTCCAAATTCAATGAAAAAATGTACCGTAGAATTTAGAAACCCTAACAATTGCCTTTAGTGTAATAGCTCATTACACGAAAATAAAAATATAAAATTAAATTACGTTGAAAGTATTTTTTTGCTTCAGCATTTCTGACATGTGTTTTTTCTAATAATTTTCAAAATATAATAACAAAAAAATAATAAATAACAATTCTTTTCCTAGCGACGATGATCTTCTTATCCATATGTATTATAGTCCTATGAAGCTTTCCAAAAAGAAGAGAATCTTGATCAATGATATTAATATCACTAAAAAAGAAGAGACCAAATGATCGCTACTTAAAAAGAATTGCATATAACCAAAAAAATAAAATAATGACATAAAATGTCAAACCTAAGAAGAAGTGTTAAGATGTAAAAATATTGTGTGCTCGTAAATAGAAGACACGAGCACCACATCGTCCGCATCTTAGTTAGGAAATATGGTCTTTTCACACCAAAAATAGTTGCACAACATCAATGACTTCACAATAATTAAAAAGTACTACCACCTACACCTACAGAATATCTAACAATAAAACTAATCATGCGAAATTGATATTAAATATCACAAATGTACATGAATATTAGTTCTCTTTCACAAGCAATAAAACGTAATGAAGTTTTGAAACCTCCGTCAAAAAGACGTTTATTCCAAAAGACAATACAAAAATATTGGATACAAGGCATGTTATTTTATGATATGTATAAAGGAAGTTAATATCTGTGCCTATATTGAAATAAGTTAATAAATAATTTGTATTGGACAAATGCTGTTAGATTTATTCTGTTAGATTTATACCTCGAACGAAGTTGGCAGTGATCGAATTATCATTTTCTCTATTGGAATGTTTTTGACACTACATACTTAAATGTATATATGTTATTTTTATATTTTGCATCTATAATATTTTACATTATGATACGCATTTGAGGTAATGTTTCATTAGAGTACGCAACTTTTTGTGTTATACGGTTGGTAATATGAATCACAAATGACATGAATTGACATTTGTCTTCTCATTTGTATCTAATAACTCCGTCAAATTTTAAAAATTCTACAACAGTGCTACCAACTCATTTTTTTTAAAGCAAACTTCTCTATAATATGCAAAATATAAATTTAATAAAAAATTAATAAAACGACAAAATATAAAAAGTATTATAAGCAACTTATTTCATATGGCTGTTGTGACACTCGTCCTTTAATAAACGCATCGCTGCGCGATTCGTTTTTTAAACTTGGACTCGTGTTATAACAGAATGCCATATGAAATGTGTTGCTTAATGTACTATTTTTACCACTTTTATTTTACCGCCCTCAACTACAACTTACAAGAAGGTAATGTGAGGGGAAAACAAAGAAAAAAACTCGTTCAATCGATAAATTCTCCTTTTTTAATGAATTTATGTTAAATACAATTTTTCATGAAAATAAACCCGTTTCGAGTTATAGGGAGTAGAAAGTTACGATTTTCACCACAAAAATCGTACATTTCTAAAAGTTTTCAAATACCTATAACCGAAAATCTGTTAGTATTACGTAAAAATTGATATGAACTAATTTTATAGCCTTGAGCTTATAATTAAAATGATTTTTTTTTAATTCTTCTACGATTAATACGAAGGAAGATATTGCAATTCAAAAAATGGATCGTTCTAGCATAAATATCTGAAAAAATATGACTTACACAAAAAAAAATGTATACTGGGTGTCCCGTTGGTAAACGGAAATATTTTAAAGGTAGGTAGAGGTCATAAAGGCGATTCTAAATAACCCATATATAATGGGTCTCTTGGCTTCCATAACCGAGTTACAGGGTGTTTTATCAATTATGCATAATTAGAGAGAGAGAGAGAATATGCTTTATTGTCATAGAAAAATTACAAAAATTTTATAGACAAAGCGAAATTAATCATAATAAAAATAAAAATAAATTACTAGATAAAACAAAACACAAACAAAATAACAATAACAATTGCATTGGATATGCAATATCCGTCACTATAAATTATTGTTCAAATTAAAATTTTCAAATTAACTTAATTTAATTATTGCTCCTATATGCTGCAACCCAAAAGTCTAAGGCACGTTATAAAATTCTGCCACTGTGTAAAATGGCCTTTCTTGAAGAAAAGCCCTAGTGGATCTTCTGAACTTATCATAAGAATTTATAGATTTTAGCTGTATCGGGAGATTATTATTCATTTGGCCAGAACTTTTGAATCGCTTAGTATATTTTATCCATTTTTGGCATACGGATTAGACTTCTCAGGACTCAGGAATAATGTACTGAAATATTGAGAGATATGAAAATCCAGGTTCGGCTTTAGGAAGAATTGAAATATATTAAAAGTATCAAAACAACACCCTGTATGTCACAATTTTAATATTTCCATTTTAGATTTGAATAGAGGGGAAAAACTGAATTGAAACAAGTTGTTGTTTTTATCCCGCCACCAATTCGAATTAGAAAATTTTAAAACTGAAAGTAAAATTTTCATTCAATTTAGAAAAAACATATTATGAAACTCATTTTTTCTTTAACAATTTTAAAAATTCATTTCGCGTCATTTACCCATTTCTTGTTTATTCGGCTTAAAATAATTTTACACTGTACTGGTATACCTGCAGGCCCGTACTTAGGGAAAAATATTCAATTAGGTATTTATTTTTTAAACGTCCAGTATAAAGTAAAGCGGGACAATAAACACCCATAGTAACTAATAAACATTTATTAATAATTAACAAAATTGCTCAAAATGTCCCCCGTTTTGTTTTAAGCACTTTCTTGCAAGTTTAATGATGTCTCTTATAATAAATGGATTGTTTCTCAGTTCCTCGAAGGCTTCCTCAATTCTTTGAAACAGTTCTTCTCTATTGTTTATTTCTTTAGAATACACCTTGGCCTTCAGATATCCCTATATACCATAATCCTCTGTACTAAAATAAAATTATACAAGGCGATCGAAAAGTAATCAATTTAATATTTTGTTTAACGTACGGATCTGCAATATTACTTAAAATAGTGATAAAACGGACAAATAATAAAAATATGAATAATATAGAAATAAATATCCATTTGGAATATTAAGTAAATGATAAAAAAATAATTTCTCTTTTTTTTTTCTCTAAAATTTTACTTTCAGTTTCAAAAAAAAGAGACGTGCAAGAAAGTGCATAAAACAAATTAGTGGACATTTTGAGCAATTTCGTTAATTATTAATAAACGTTTGTTAGTTAAATACTTACTTATTATCCCGCTTTACTTTATACTGGGCGTTTAAAAAATAATACCTAATTGAATATTTTCCCCTAAGTACGGGCCTGCAGGTACACCAGTACAGTGTAAAATTATTTTAAACCGAATAAACAAGAAATAGGAAATGACCCGAAGTGAATTTTTGAAATTGTTAAAGAAAAAATGAGTACAGTACATTATTCGTGAGAAGTGTAAGCTGTATGCCGAAAATGGAAAAGATATACTAAGTGATTCAAAAGTTCTGGCCAAATGAATAATTTTGCATAATTGATAAAACACCCTGTAACTCGGTTATGGAAGCCAACAGATCCATTATATATGGGTTATTTAGAATCACCTTTGTGACCTCTACCTACCTTTAAAATATTTCCGTTTACCAACGGGACACCCTGTATAACATCCTAATGAGAGAACAACATTAGGAACATTTTAGGACTATCCAGAACCGTTTAGCGTTAGCAGAAAAAAAGTGATGGACAAAATAAATTTTTTCCAATTTTTTTTACGCCAGTTTTTAGCGCCATCTAGACTGTGGTATTTAAAAAAAAATCATTTTGCAGCAAGGCGTAACATATGTTTCTACAATTGTCCAGTAATTTTTAGCCCTATGGGATAATTACTTTTTAAGTTTTGGTCTGTTAAAGTTGATATAAATTTTTGTTTTTTATAAGACATTTTCAATTTTTGGTCAATAGCGTGAAAAGTATTGATTTTTGAAAAAAGATTAAAGACTTTAAGCAAATGTCCGAATAATTTCCTTTTTTTTCATCTTTTGTCTGTAACGAGATATGGTCGTTTGAAATTGGATACAATTGCATTTATAACATCAATGTCATTTTTTCAGGTCAAATATTGAAAAAACGGTCATTCCAACAAAAAGTTTGTCATAACATGATATTTCGGCGATATCCTAAGCTTTAAAATGGTTTATTGTACATCTCGATGTTATCAGCCACAAAAAAGTTACGAGGAAAAAGTACATTTTTTTTCATAATTAAATTAAAAAATCGTAATTTTCTACTCCCAATAACGCGGGAGGGGTTTATCGATTGCCCAATTTTTTTTTTTTTTTTTTTCCTCACTTTTTGATGACCCCTCTCTCGGCCCCACCCAAGACGCCACTAACGAAAGTTTTCTACTTCTGAACTAGACACCTTTCCTAGCAATATGCAAAAATTTCAAGTCGATCTGATCAGTTACTAGTTTCTGCTCGATATTACAGACATTTATAAATGATATAACGTTTTTTGTATGAATTATACCTGATTACAAAGTTTCTCGCCCCTATTTTGGTTCCTCTCTTTCTAAATTTGAAATTTTCAGCCTTCAATCAATATTTACCAATCAATATCATCAATATCAATATAATTAAAATTATTGCAGTTACTTTTGATTAATCATTAATTTAAAATCATTTTCGGAATTTATCGGCAAATTCTAATATATAGACATTTTAGTATTAGATTTTAGAGGTACCGGGATCGGTGCCCGGCACCTCCACCATGTCACGAGGTCCAAATTATGGCCTACGTGTTACTGCTACGTATCCAGGGCGAAACGCCTTTTCGACCTTTACCAAGCTACAGTGGTCTCTCCCCGAATACTTAGCAGTTATTACGCTTTAATACTACCACTCACTCTAAGAAATAAAACAAGAGAAGTACAAAACAAATACAATTTTATTGGGTCACCCTTCAAATATACATGGATTAAATATAACTAACAATAAAATCTTACCTAAGCATACTGAGACTATAGGGGCTTGTCACTCTTCCCTTTTCGGCTTTTTCACTTTAAAGAACTGGCTTTGACTTGGACTCGGATGCCGGCCTCTTATACTTCCCCAGAGGAACTTAACTTTTAATCAACCCTTGATTGACTCTGCGGCCAACACTCGACTCGCCCTGCGGCTAACTACCGACTGACCCTGTGGCTAACTCGCGACCCTGCAGCCAACACTTGACTCACTAATTCCTCTTGCCGCGAATAGTTTTTTGGGCAAAGATCGCTGACGTAACAGAATCCGCAATTCCGATAGATTGCCCTACATTTCAGGCAATCTAACCTTGGTTTTCGTGTTTCTGCACATCAGCGAAATTTTGTAACGACCTGGTTTAATTTAGATGTTTATATTTTTTGTTCTCTATTGAGTAAATAATAATAATAAATTTAAACTAAAATAATTTTGATGAATAAAATTCCAAGACGTTTTTTCTGAAATTAATATTTTATCTATATTTGGGATTCGTGACAATACAATGCAAAAGAACCCCATCAAAATCGATTCACTGCCACTCTCGTTCTAGGTTTTTCACTTTTTACGACTAACGACACTCCACTAAAAATACAATTAAAGGCAAAACAAATGCAAGTATTATTCTAAATATTTGGCAACATGTAATAAATATTTTTGTTGTAAAAAGACTATAAATAAAACAATCCTTTCTTAATATTTCGAAAGAATTGCATACTAGCAGGGCCGCACTTTCTTTGAGTAAACAAACATTTGTTATTTTCAATGTATTTCGCTAAATATAAAAATAAAATCTAATCAATGAAGTAGTAGATAAACAACGTATGCACGACTACCAGCATAGGGAATTCAATGTGTTAGAAAGAGAACGCAATATTATGTGACGTGTTAGAGGGTATCTTCGTTGTCTATTACACAATGCCGTTTGTCCCATTCAGATCGCACCTCTTTCTAACACATTGAATTCCCTATGCTGGTAGTGGTGCATACGTTGTTTATCTACTTATACTTGATGTATTTATTTCAATTACACCCTTTATTAAGATTACGCTGTTCAGAAAGTTAACAAATAATAACTATTTTTTTTCTATTGACCTTAGCCCACAAAAACAAAGGAAAAACAATATTTTTGGTCAGAAACCTTTTTCACAATAATTATTTTTATCTCTTTATTTTTTGAAATTTATGTAAGTATATTTTGCAAAACTTTGCCCCAAAATATTATATTTTTTAATAAAAAAATATTCTGTTTTATCCTTTTCCTTCGCCAATGTTGCAGAAGGTCCTTTTGACCAAATCTGGCCATCGCTGGAAATAGGCCGTTCAGGAGGATCCGTTCAACTTTTATTGGGTACTTTTATTTTACGGTTTATATGCTAGAGATATTGTGCTAGGGTGCGTTGTAATATTATTTCAGTAGTTAGAAGCAGATATCTTTGAAATAAAAGATTTTTCTCCAATACAATAATAGCATTTATAGGGTGGATGCGATAAAACCAGCTGTAGAAAAACTATAAATGTTTGGCAGATTACGCACTCGATATTACTAACCTTGACAAAATATTTTTTTACTGATAGAAAAAAAAAAGCTTCTTAAAACATTTTATGATACCATACGGATTCATATAGATAAATATATAATATAATTTGGAAAACAAAAACAAAAGAAAAGAAAAATTATTTTTTTATCATTTAACATTCAAAGTTGAAACACTATCGTCGACCACTCAACCAAAACACAAATTTTAAGACACTCTACGCGCACTAGTCTATCATCAACTCTCCTGATGATGCCAACATAGTTGGCGAAATGCGCGTAGAGTGTGTTAAAATTTGTGTTTTGGTTGAGTGGTCGACGATAGTGTTTCAACTTAGTTGATAAACCAAAGGTTCCAATTTCCCAATTTAATTTAACATTCAAAATGGATTTATTTTTGACATTTAAATAGTCCTATATTATTCCTATTTTTATTAATTGTTGGTTTTAACACCATTTTAGCTAATATAGCAGATCCGTAATTTAAACAAAATATTAAATTGATTACTTTTCGATCGTATAATTTTATTTTAGCACTTTAATAGTTACATGTAAAAAATAATATTCTTTTTATGGAATAAAACAGCTCAAAGTCGGTACCACATATATTTATTAACGTTGAAATTGGAATGAAAAAAAGGCTACTAGTTTCGTCTACATACAGCCATCATCAGGCCTAGAAAAAATTTACAAAAGGTCTTATCACAACTTACGCATGGCTATCGAACAAACATCAAAATATTATATTAAGTAATTAAGAATTATAACGACCGTTGAATTTTTTGAACCATAAAAATACCAAAAAAGGACCATGGGCGTAAGGTTGTGAAATAAATCACACTTGTTCCCAAGAACAAAGACATTAAAAATGTCCTACACTGCACGAGCGTCTGGACTTCAACAACTACTCCTTGTGCTATATGCCCCCCCAGGTATTGAATTACGAAAGTCCAGACGTGGTTTGGCGCCCGACCAAACCAAAAACTTCGATTTTATTATTAAAGACCGGTTTCGGAATTATTGTTCCTCATCAGTAAGAAGCAGGCTAGCTCGACATCCTATCGCTAAAGGATGTCTGAAAATGAATTCGACTCGCCTCGTTCTTGATAAAAGTGTTCACGTATATCACGAACGAGGAGAGCCCAACGCCATCTTCACTTTCATAACAAAATCAAAGCTTACAAAACTATAGAAAACTATAACGACGGTGGAATTTTTTGAACCATAAAAATACCAAAAAAGGACCATGGGTTGTGAAATAAATCACACTTGTTCCCAAGAACAAAGACATTAAAAATGCCCTACACTGCACCTGCACCTGGACTTCAACAACTACTCCTTGGGCTATATGCCCCCCAGGTATTGAATTACGAAAGTCCAGACGTGGTTTGGCGCCCGACCAAGTCGGACATTCTTTAGCGATAGGATGTCGAGCTAGCCTGCTTCTTACTGATAAGGAACAATAATTCCGAAACCGGTCTAAGAATGGCAAGCTCCTTTAATAATAAAATCGAAGTTTCTGGTTTAAAGCACCGACTTGGTCGGGGGCCAAACCACGTCTGGACTTTCGTAATTCAATACCTGGGGGGCCATATAGCCCAAGGAGTAGTTGTTGAAGTCCAGACGCTGGTGCAGTGTAGGACATTTTTAATGTCTTTGTTCTTGGGAACAAGTGTGATTTATTTCACAACCTTCGGCAACTAAGAATTAAATTAAATTTAGAAACAAAATTGCCGGCACATGTACATCATGGCTGACACAGGTTTTATTTTAACAAAAGTAACAAACTGCCGTAAAATGTGTAACATTTTAGAGGCCAATCCAAAATCAGAAATCAATCCTATTGGTTTCATTAACGGAAAACAGCAATATAGCCCAGTTGCCAGAGAAGGATATTTATATTTTCAAAATAGTGTTTATTTATTTATGTAAATCAATTTCTAAATTATTTTTAACTTTATTTAAAAAAAATATTAATTTCTGATTTATATAAATACTATTTTGAATATAAAAATTGCGTCGAATGAATGTAGTAAAAAAAAGATCGTTTTAAACATAATTTTTCTTAAACAGAGATAATGTTCATCATTTTAATTATATTTATATCAAAAGTAAAACGTATAATGATGATAAATGTACAAGGATTTTTTTTGTTATACTTCTATTAATAGATATCTTCAGTTTTATAAAAATCAGTGAGAATTTTAGAACTTCCGGTCAAATTTTCTATGAGAAAACCAAAAAAAAATTAAAAACTAATAACCTCCTGAGAAAGCTTAGATTCTCCTCTTTAAAACGCTTTCTTTTTTTTTTCTTTGCGTATATTTTAGATACATTAGTTTTTCCGAACGCCTCGCCTGAATATTTGTATTCAACGGCTGGGCGCGCGAGTTTTCGAATTTGCTTTCTTATTTTTAATAATTTTTTGTAGTAATACAAATTCTTTTTTAAAATAATATTATTTTTTAGTAAAATTTTCCGCTCTTTCACGAGGTGCTATTATTTTTTCGAAATTTTTTTTTCGAGATATAATGGAAAAACCAAATTTTCGATTTTATTTTCGAAATTGTAAAGTTAGCGTACACTTTAGAGCAGCAAATATTTTTTTATTGTTTTCTACACCCTTTCAAGTACTTAAGTGCCAAGTTTCATGGAGATCACATTTTGTGCGAGGTCAAACTCTCTGACAACTGGGCTAATAGTAATGCTGCCCCATTAACAAAAAGAACAGTGGAAGGAAAAGCACTAACAACTAAACTAAATGTAGAGGCGACATGACGAAAAACAAAATGGAGTGATCAATAAAATAATCGGTCTGAAGTTAATCAATCATCATACTAAAAAGAAGATTGACTATGCGAATAAACAGTGAGCGTGCTTCTACCACCACAATTCAAGAACAAGAGCTATATAAAAAGAAGAAGAGTAAAATGACAAGTGAATTATAAAATTACAAGTTTGTAAACAATAAAATGAATGAAAATAAATTAACTCAATGAACTCGAAAATTTCCAAAAACATCCAAAACAAGGGTCGCTGTAACAACCCAACCTAAAGTCCAAAACCAAGCGCCATTCTAGAAAAAACCGTAAAACATTGAGTTGCAAATACAACGAGTAAAAACATTAAAAAATAGAATTACTCATTAAATGTCTCCATGGCAGCGATAAACAATAATGTAAGGATTTTGAGATACCGGCCACCGAAGGTGGAGATTTTTTAAACGTCGAAAATCTTGCTGAACACGAAGGCGGTGGTTAAAATTTTTTTGAAGGTAACCCAACCCCCCAAAGGGCCTAAAATCACCCCCAAAATAAGAGGAATCGCGGATTCCGCGTCTTCCACCGGCAAAAGATATCTTCCCCCCCCCCGTTTTCGAGGATGCTGAACTCGACGGCGCTATTTAAAATTATTTTCAACTTAATCCAACCCCTTAAACGGCCAAAAATCACCCACTACAGGGTAAAAAATTTTCGCGGGTTTTCATGTTCGCTCAAAAAAAATTTTTCTCCCTGTAGAGGGTTGTTGTTGGCCGTTTGGGGGATGTGGCCAAGTCGGTGTACAGATGTAACATCACCATTGTGCTCAGCAGATAACACGGTTTTTCTTGTTTATAGAAAAAAATCTCATCTAGAGTGCGATTTTTGGCCGTTTGGGGGGTGTGAGTAAGTCGAAAGTAATTTTAAATACCGCCGTCGTATTCAGCATCCTCGAAAACGGGGGGGGATATATTTTGCCGGTAGAAGACGCGGGTTTGGCGATTCCCTCATTTTGGGGGTGGGTTTTGGCCGTTTGAGAACGATATGACTGATACTTTTCAACAGGTTTAAGAGAGATTGAGTGAAACCCAATTCCCCTTTAAAAACTGCGGGGTCCTTTGTAGTTCTGGTATAGTTTTCTACAACTGACACTGTACGGCGATCTGCAACTTTCATTTTGTTATTTAAGTAAGGATGGCGTTGATCTTTCCTCGCTCTGAACACTTACTTTAACGCAAGCAGTTTCACTATGAGCTTGGCAAGGCCACCGATTATTCAGACATGAATTTGATGTCGTGTCGAGCAGGTCTACTTCCTTCTGATGAGGTACAACAATGCCGAAACCGGTCTATGAATGACGGCTCCACTCCACAGTTTATAGCTAAATAAGCAGTTAGCTCACTAAGACCAATTGCAATAAAATCAAAGGGTTGACTGTCCATAGTATGGTTGTTACTGATATTTTAATTATTTTAACACCTCCGTCAAAATTTCAAAGAAGGTTGTACCCGAAACGATTTATAATATACCGATTTTTATTGTAACTATACCGGATTTAGCACCGATGGAGTCCTTTTAAGTTAACTTTTACAATTTCCGAGGATACTCTCTAAAGGAATCAACTTCAATTTTCTCTTTACACAGAAACAGAAATCAGTTCCGAAAATTTTTCTTTTCAAGATCCTCTCTCCCCATTTCGTTTACTAATCAAATTGCCAAGAGACTTTCTTTGAAACTGACTAAATGTCTCTTTTTAAATCTTGCCGAATCCATTCACCATCTTGAATATTTACCAGAAATTAAATCACTTCAAGCAAATAAAAAACGAAAGCAGTTAAAAAAATGTAAAAATGTGTGGATCAGGGGAAAACCATTTACAAGGAAGGAAATGTCTAATATAGGGTGTCTCAGTAAAAGAGATATTGTATAAACGTGCAAATTATTAAAATATTATTTTCCATGGCGTTCCGTTGGTTCATGGCGCATTCACTGAAAAAAACGAATACCGGGAATTGCCGGTTAAATGAATTCCTGTTGTTTAAACTATTGTTATTATAACAAGAAAAAACTGTTCTGAGAACAATCTGTACTTGCAATCTAACAGGCCGATTCTAGATAAAATTAGTCCAGTCTTATGAACAGGAAAAACGTTAAGTATAGCAGTAATAAGGTACTTTTAATTTAACAGGAATATATTCATGTCATCTCTACGATCGTAGAACGTTGAATTTAACAGAATTCCTGTAAATCCCACAATTCAATCCGGTACTCTGAGCAGTACGCGCCGACGCACTAACTCGTAACTGACACCTGCCTGATCGGCAACACGCATTACGCTGTTCGTACGACCCCTGCCTATTCGGCAACCGGTATGCATCGAAGACTCACACCGTGTGGAAAGTTACTTTCCGCACACGTTTAAATTACTTTCCTATCTGTTCTACAAGTTCATAGTTATTGTTTTGTTTTCAAATAAATGTTAATTATCAATATTTGTATTTATTCTATTACAAAAGTGATTGTACATAAAACAGCATTATTTATAATATAAACTAAATACAAACAGACATAGAACCTTTCACAAATAAAACCATCATATTTCACAATATTTGGTAAAATTATAGCGTGGTCGTACATAACTTGTGCGAAAGTGATTTTTCTCACTCGTGGGATTGTCGCACTCGGCTTTTCCCTTTCGTGTGAAAAGTGTCACTTTCCGCACTCGTTATGTAATATACTATTTTTATACAACTGCTATAAAAAGTAGCGTATTTCTCATAGCTTACTTAATTTCAACTGCATGTTTTGCTCATACTGTGAGAAGTAGTTTTTCAGAAAATTTGACGGAAAGACATTTTTCCATAAGAAAAGCGCCTGGTCCTTTTCGATTCCTATGCTTGTTAATTAATATAAGAGATTTGTCTGTATAATCTCAATACTTACTGATATTTATATAGTCCAGTCAAATGGTAGTTTATCCAAAACATGAGAGCAGTAGAAAATTTTTCAAGAATTATATGTTTTTCGGGGTGCTGAAACGAATCTGAAGTTTGCTGCCTCATAGCAGGACCGGAACAGGCCCAAAAACTCAAAAAACCTCGAAATTTTCTGAGTTTTTCCGGTTTTTCGATCATTTCTTGCAAACGACGCATCGTAAAAAAAATGTCGCGGTATTCAAAGTTGAAGAGTATAAAATTCTGCTTCAAATGACGTCCCTAACATCCTAACCGCAATATTTATAAGGTCGCCATCGTCAATCGAAAAAAGCCAATTTTTACCAACTTTTGTGAAAACTGCAATATACTAACAGTTAGACGACTGTGATTTAAAAACAGCCAGTTTATGTGAAAAACTGGCAAAATAAAAGTTATAAAGCATCAAATTTTGAGTTCAGTGAATACAAAAATTTTAAATTTGGATCAATATATAAGCATTGATCATTTCTCCATTTTGCCTCTAAACGCTTATTTGAGCGGTAGAAAATTTTTCAACAGAATTATATATTTTTTGGGGTGCTGAACACGAATCTGAAGTTTGCTGCCTTGTAGCAGGACCGACTCAGGTCGAAAAACGCAAAAAACCTCGAAATTTTCGGAGTTTTTCCGGTTTTCCGCATGGTACGGAAAATATCATGATAACCAAAGTTGACGAGCATAAAATTCTGCATCACCTCCCTAACTTTCTAACTTCCAAATTTATAAGGTCGCCATCGTCATTCTAAAAACGCCAATTTTTTGAAAACTGCAATATACTCACTGTTAGACAACTTTAATTTAAAAACAGCCACTCTACATGAAAAAGTGGTTTTCAAAAAATTTAGTAAAAATTGGCGTTTTTCGAATGACGATGGCGACCTTATAAATTTGGAAGTTAGAAAGTTAGGGAGGTGATTCGATGCAGAATTTTATGCTCTTCAACTTTGGATATCGTGATATTTTCCGTACCATGCATCGTTTGCAAGATATGAGCAAAAAACCTGAAAAACTCCGAAAATTTCGAGGTTTTTTGCGTTTTTAGAACTGAGCCGGTCCTGCTACGAGGCAGCAAACTTCAGATTCGTGTTCAGCACCCCAAAAAATATATAATTCCGTTGAAAAATTTTCTACTGCTCTCATGTTTTCGAAAAAATACCATTTAACTAGGCTAGTTAAATAAGCGTTTAGAGGCAAAATGGAGAAATGATCAGTATATGCTTATATATTGATCCAAATTTAAAATTTTTGTACTCACTGAACTCAAAATTTGATGCTTTATAACTTTTATTTTACCAGTTTTTCTCATAAACTGACTGTTTTTAAATCACAGTCGTCTAACTGTGAGTATATTGCAGTTTTCACAAAAGTTGGTAAAAACTGGCTTTTTTGGATTGACGATGGCGACCTTATAAATTTTGCGTCGTTTGCAAGAAATGATCGGAAAACCGGAAAAACTCAGAAAATTTCGAGGTTTTTTGCGTTTTTGTGCCTGTTCCGGTCCTGCTACGAGGCAGCCAACTTCAGATTCGTTTCAACACCCAAAAAACATATAATTCCGTTGAAAAATTTTCTACCGCTCTCATGTTTCGAAACACCATTTGACTTGGCTGATACTGATAATCGATCTAAAGAAAGATAAAGAGAATAACTTGCACAAAGAAAATTACTTTTTATTCGAATATGTCAAAAAACGTCAAATTCGATACAGTACACAATAACAAGAAGAAGAAATTTTCGGTCTAGGACTTTTTTCGTATTTTTTTGAACGGTGAACTGTGAACTATCCGGAAAAGTAAAATATAGGTATTTGGCTTACCTTTTTCTTTTAGCTTTAAATTAATAGTCGTGTTCAATAATATTTAGTGTATTTTATTATCGGAATAACATATTTACTTGCTGCGATATGTGTTTTTTTAAACCAAGTGGTATTTGTAGGTTACCTATGTTAAAATGTCAAAATAGTTATAATTTTTGTTTGGACATTTCTTACACTTGTGTTCTATTGCTTTTTAGTGTAGTCTAGCCACTGACAGAACTGATCAGCTATTTGCATCCTTCAAACTCAAAACGTTGTGTTTATAAATTCTACATGCTATTTTGCTTCGAAAAATATTGTGTATATTTTATTTATTTTAGTACTTCTTACACTATACAAATGCAATGAAACGCGTTTTTGAAAAATGTTTAGCTCCGTACTACACTTTCTAACACAAGGTCCATTGATATTTGCAAACAAAAAAAAAATATAAGTAGAACTAGGTCGAATTTTTCTTTATTTTATTAATATTTTTTATATTCGATTAAAAACCACTATTCTATGACTTTTTAGAGAAATATAATACGTGCAATATTGAACTGTTGTATTGAAATACCAATTTTTGACTGGCTATTTACTTATCATCTCCTAAAGGCACTAAACATTTTAAGAAAATATGAATAAAAGCGAGTTAGTAAAACAAGGTGTAATACGATATTTCATTTTTTATAGTCATTAAAAGACGATCGTTTTAAAGAAAGAGAAATTGAGTCGACTGGAACCCACCTTGTACATTTATTTCTGCTGTATAAATCTCTTATTCTTTGTGTGTGATTTGGAATGCCTAAAGGGAGACTTATTTATTCAATTATAAACGTGTTTCTTTGAACTTTTTCTTTAATTTTCGTAATACAACGTTCAGCTTTAAAGAATTCAACCTGACCTGACCTAATTTTTTTATAATTTTTGGCAGGTCAAGTTTTTATAAAAATAATTTTTTGCGCTATTTTAATTTAAACAACTCAAAAAAATATTCTCATCTACAAATAATAAAATCACTTTTTATTAATGTTTTTATAGACATTTTGAATGTTAGTCTAAAGTCGTTTTCAAAAAATTCGCAATGACACAATAACTAAAAATAATTAACAATAGAAATAGATCACTGGATAATTTCACAACATGGGACAAAAATATGTTGACAACAGATTTTGACGTCTTAAACTTTAAAATCTATTTCTTTACGGTATTCGTGCAATTTGATCATTGTTGCCATGATTGTAGAGAACTTTTTTATATGGGGTCATTTTTACGCAATTTCTTACGGTAAACTTACCAATAACGCCATATAATATTCCTTATTGATGATTTCTCCTTTCTCAAGGTAATTGATGAATAAATAACCGTTTAATAAATCCAAAGTCACCGAAGTTTCGAGGCTTTTTGATAAAAATCTGTTGTCGTGTCAAATTAAAAAAACAATCGAAGGTGATCTAAAAAGTAAAAGGTAATGTAGAAGAATTGAAAACATTTACCATCAGTTAGAAGTTCTGTTTACCATATTTGAAGATATTACTCAGGATGAAAATGAAATAAAATATCCTGATAATTGTTATCCAATGGTCCTATCCTGCAAGTTCCCTGAATAGTTCCTGCATCCCGTAGAACCCATAATGATTGATGTGTCCTCCTAAATTTACAGTTGTAAATTAGTTCGTCAATTAAAAAGGTACCAACAAAAAATAACAAGTTATTTGAAAATTAAAAAGTAACTATAAAAATTTATAAGTAGTAACATTTTATCAAGACAAATTAAAAGTTATGACTTAATTTAATAATTTTAGGTTTGTTTATGTGAATACAAATAAAAAAGAAGACATCTAAAATTTCATAATAGGCTAAGAAAAATTGACTCTTAACAGAATATTGAATTTGAATTGAATACTTACCGTTCATATTTAAAATTTATTTTTTTATTGTTGATTGTTTATAAATTTGAGTTATTTTATTTAGTTAATAAAAAGTGTTCCATTGCTATTCATTGGATTGTCATTTGTAAAATTGGTAGATCCCTACATGAGGATACAGTTTCTCTTTCTCTGCTATTAATCAAGAGATGGCGCCCTAAACAAAATTACAAATCCTGGTAAAAAGGATGAGTTTTTGGTAAGTAATAATTTGAGGTTGTTTAATAATATCTTAGCAAACTAAATATGAATCATAAATGTAACTATAAATAAAATTGAGAATAAAACAAAACATATCAAACCATTATAATATATTATATATTTATCTACTTACAATATTTCTCAAAACAACAATAAGTGTTGTTTATGTAATATGTATGCCCATATTATTAGTGAATAAATATTATTCTTATTATTAATTTCCCTAAATATAGTTGAATACGATAATATTTCAATAAGGTTACACACTGATCACCGAGTGTAACTAAGTTTGAGCTTTTTACCAAAAAACCAAACTTAATGTAACTACTTTCCTAATATTCCTTCATATTGAATTCGATACAATACCAACTAAGTATGCTTAACATAAGATTCTTAAAATAGACGTACTCACTCGTATATTCTGGAAATTTCGATGACATTTATGAATTTGTGACGAAACTTTCGTGACATTCTCAAGTATAGTGATATTAAATGCCTGCAATATTGCGTGCATTTAAGTGTATTCAAAGTTGAACCTGTTGCCTTTTATGCCTGGATTTCGTATTTCAGAAATTCAATATTGTGGGTCTACCTTATACATGAATGTATTACATAGTGGCATAGTACAAAGTAGAACGTAAAATTGGAAATTCACCTTACTTATATTCAAACGACTTTGAAAACAGAATCGGTACGGAGTCAACAAGTTAGTTGCTGTAAATCTTGAAAATGATTTCTGGAAACAAAACATATTAGATAAAGCAGTAGGAGTTCGTTTTTTCTCGCTCTCTTGGGAGCGCCGTTATCGTGGTTTCTTAGAATGCAACATTCGTATCTAAAATTAAATATTTACCAGTCAATTTATAGTTAATTAAAATACATTTTTCACGGATTGAATTCAAAAAATTTCTAAAAATCTTGAAAATAATTTTAAATAACTACATGGTGATTCATAAAGAATCGTAAATATTTAGTTTTAAAATATTAATAGTTTGCCTTATAACATATGGTCTAATATTTTTTCCCAATGAGATATCGAGTATTTAATTTAATTTTTTTTTTCCGTTTTTGATAATTTTTATTTTTTTAATTATGAATTTACTAAAAAGTTCTGAAAGATACGTTTTTTTGGGTTTCAGAACCAAAATTTTAAAAGTTTCACAACTGATTTAACTGCCTATAAATCGCTTTAGTGTCAGTTTTGTACTTTATATTATTTTTAGTGGATGTTGGCTGTATTTTGTTTAATAAAAACTGACAAAAATAATCTTATTTCTAAAGAGCAAAATGACTTCAGAAAAAGTCACAGTACTGTGTCATTATTAAACAACAATTGAGGAACGTTATTGCAAAAGTAAACAAATCCACATTTGCCATGTTTTGAGTTAGGGTTGGATTAAATTAGGTACCCTGGGATGATTGCCACGACAAGCAATAAATATTTTCATCAAAACTTTACAAATACCGTTTAGATAAAGCATCTAGTATTTTTTTTCAATACGCAACAAAAATAAACAAATCTCTGTTTGAAAATTACAGTAATATTTCAAGCTGGAATAAATCCAACGAGTATTGTCAAATCGTACAAATTAATTCACTATAAAACTGGTATTGACATCTGTGTTACAATAGTTTAACTATATAATGAGAAGGAAGGTTAAGATCAAAACGAATCACTTGAAAAATTTTAAAATCATTCTAAGCCTTTAGTTTTAGTCTGATTTTTGTGAAATTTTCAGGAAATACTAATTACAAAACTTAGGGTGGAGACCCCTTGATTTTTTTGTAAACCTTCGAAAAGTATTTATTTTGTTAATTTTAAATGAAAAATCACAAAAAGAAGGGTCCGCGCCAATCTGTATTAAAATAGAAGTGAAATTTGCTTTTCACAACAGCTCCGGGTTGCTCTTAAGGGGTCCCACATTTATGTAAAAATCAGTGTTGCGATTTATAGTAATAAGGAAGCCATTTGTGAATTTGTGAATTACCGAACTAGTAAGCAATAACCGTATTCTGTGGACGTTTCTTTGAGTTTTTAACATTTTAATACTATTTTTTTGCAACTCAACGAAATTTTAATAAATAATAACAATTTAGTTAAAAAAATTTACAAATGTTTGTTCATTATACATGAGCTTCCTTGAGTATAATAATAATAATGTACTTTTTTTAAATTCTACCATTTGAATGTATATAAATAAACATACGTTACCTACGTCAAAATTTCTGTTTAGTGTCTGATTCAAAATTTGTTTCGTTATTATTAGAATCTAGCATTTTTTATATTGAACAAAACATAACAAATCTAACTGACGTTTGATCAAAATTGAACAAATTCATGGTATTACAACAAAAATCAACAACAAATATCAGTTTGTTGTTAATTACTAGACTTAAAATTATTCAAATAATATGTCTCATTTTATTCATTTTTCAGTAATATTTTCGATATCAACAACAAATTTTATTAAATTATAGGAACATGATACTGAAATATCTTGATTTCTCTAAAATTTACCAAAGTGGATTTGTTGACTTTTGCAATAACGCTCCTCAATTATCCTACATTAAAAACAATTTACAATGAAACGTAACATAGCACTTATATCCCTTGACGTTCTAAAAGCTTTTTACAGACGATGGTCCACTATAATTAGTGAAGACGATTTATTCTTATTTGAATGGCAGCGATTTCTGTGGTAAAGAAAGTAACACCGCAACAGCGCCATCCAATACAAAAGCTGGCGTTCCTCAGGGCTCAGTCTTATCGCCTCATCTGTATTTTCTGCTGATGCATGGGATTGGGGTAGTGCTATTGGCGCTACTTACTGATGATACGTGATTTTATAAAAGAATACATTATCCAGAGGAAAATAAAATAAAACTCAACAAGGAGAAGACTGAGCAGATGGTGTTCACCAAAAAGAGATTGAATATTAGATCTTGACAAAGAAGAATCTGTCAAATATTTTTTACCTGGCTAAGAGTTTATAAGTTCAGAAAGCTTATTGATTTGCAAACAAGAGAAATAGCAGAATATGGATGATATATCCTATCACAGCTAAATTCAGTAAAATGTCTGCTGAAAACAAATTCTTTGTTTATAAACAAATCATTAGGCTTATAATAACTTACCACGTTATCTTCTCGTCAACTCAAAAATACCAATCTGCTAATAACCATAATAACCTACTGTTAAATCAGGCGCGGATCCAAGGGGGGGGGGGGGGTCAAAGCACGAACTTAATTTTTTTTTGTAATTAATATTAATATTACTACAACAGATGGGAGAGCTGTGCTATTTAAGGCCTAGATTACCATGTGACTAACGACATTTGCACTTCATAAATAATTCAAAATCAACTTCGAAAATAGATTACATATTTGATACATTTGAAATCAATAAAATATTATATTGTGTCACAAGGGCAGAAAATGAGCTTTGGCAGCCCGAGCTGCATGAACGAGCGAAGCGAGGGCAGCTAATAGCTAAGGGCTGCTAAAGCGTTTTCTGCATGTGTGACACACAACTATTTTTCGCCTACAAAAAAAAAACAAAAAATTGGAAAATATAACAAAAATCTTTAATTTTATAATTATAGACAGAGTTTAATGAGAAACTTAAGTAATAACAATGTACCAATTTATTTATTATATATTATTTCCAGTTGTTAAACAATTTATAGTACTTTTCTTACCGTTGCGCCTTGTCTAGACTTTGTAGGTAACAAATTTAGAGAAACATTTCTTCTTTCTTCTTGCAAGTCTGGTGGGGTATTCGTAAATTTTTTATCACTGTCTGAATATTCATAATTGTCGATGACTGTACCTCGTTCATGGTGTATCATTGTACGAGTCACATTACTAATAATCTTTCTCCACGGCCACTACTGAATGTAGTTATTCTGAAACCACTTATAATAACAGAAAAGAAACATTCTCGCTCTTGAGATTGAAAGAAAATTCTGAAACATTTGTCTCTTATGTATTTTATATGTATTACATTCTAGCTCTAGAGATAGAATCTGTATTCCGTGATTGTTTACAAAAATAAGGTTTGCCGTGAATGTCAAATTAACTGTCAGTATTAGTTGAGGTGGTCTTAATATTGGTTTGTAAAAACTTTTAATTTATTAAAAAGGAGAAGAAAATCAAACGACTCAGATGTAGAATTTGAAAATACTCCTCCAGAAATAGAAAAATATGCCGATAATATAACTCAAAATTTGATAACGCAAAAATCCAAGCTTGAATATAAAAATACTACCTACACAATTTTGAGAGATTGAGGTTTCATTTTACTATATTTAATTTCTACTTTCTGTGGCCGTGGGGAAAGTACAGTCTGTTACTCTGTTGGAATGAAAATCCGACACTCGTGGTTCCTCACACTCGCATTCGCTCGCGTTCGGAATCCTCCACTCGTGTCGAATTCTCATTCCAACCTTGTTACAGAATATACTATTCAATGATACCTATGGTAAGGAGTAGGAGCTGAATACAAATTTCATGTTCAGAGCTAGTTGCAGTGGACATAACATCAGCCGGGGTCGGATAGCCTCTCATTTAAATAAAATTTTTCCTCATTGTTGGATTGGATGTGCAAGCAAATTTCCTGAGCCAGCTTGTAGTCCTCATTTAAGTCCTTTAGATATTTTTTTATGGAGTTATATAAAACTATAGTATATTTAAAAGTTATAAACGCATGAGAAGAATTATGAGTAAAAATTGAGGAAGCTGCTAATTTTATTAGAGAAAACTTTTTACAATCAACGGGTAAGAATCACTTCGGCTTCACTACATTCACAATTATTATCAACCAGCTTTTTGTAAACAAAATTAACGAATCTGTTTTAATTATTGCTATTGGCAAGGGTATTCGATCGAATACATTTATAGCTAGGATTTCTCTCTGACGTTCTGGTCCCATCATTACCACATCCATCATTACCACATCCATCGACTCCGATTTTCACATCAGTAACCTAGTTTTTAAGTAAATTTCTGATATATTGTCGATAAATGTTACTAAATATTTGATTTTGGTCCCATTCTAGTTTATAAAACAACATACAGCCATCAGTATGTGAAATAATTTATTAGTTTTAGTTTCATATTGTTTAAAAATATCATATAGTAATTATTTAGTCGTTTTTCTCATCCCAGCATTATCGAAAAGGGATTAGGGATACGGTATCAATTCGTACTTAAAATGAGGCTAGAGTTTATTATTATTTTTTTTCTATTTATTACACTAATACATTTTCACGTTCGGTAAAATAATTGCTTCATATCCTGGTTAACCAAATCCTGCTGGTTGTACTGCACATTGTTTCTGACGTTATCTGCATCGTTACTGCACAGTACTTCTGACGTTATTTGCATCTTTACAGCACATTACTTCTGACGTAACCTGCATCTTTACTTCACATTGCTTCTGATGTTATCTGCATCTTTACTGCACATTGCTTGTGTTGTTATCTGCATCTTTACTGCACATTGCTTCTGATGTTATATGTATTTTTACTGCACATTGCTTCGGACGTTATTTGCATCTTTACTGCACATTGCTTCTGACGTTATCTTTATTCTCATTTCTTTTGATGTTAACTGAATATTTACAGCAAATTGCTACTGACAGTATCTGCATCTTTACTTCACATTGCTTCTGTCATCTGCATCTTTACTGCACATTGCTTCTGACGTCATTTGCATCTTTACTGCGCATTTATTTGCATCTTAACTACTGCAAGGCTTTTTCTTGCTACTAGGAAAAATATGTCTTACAAGTGACGCTTTAATACGGAGATTGCTCGAGCGCCAGTTTTTTTATGTGGTATGCTCCACGACCCTTAGAAACGGCGTCTTAGGGGCACAGGTAACTTCAGATGGAGATACGGTAGTCTCCAGGGGTCTTGCTGATTTCAGACTTAATTATTTTTAACTTATTATATACTTTTAATAGCCCTGAAAAGAGGTAAAGGTTGTGAATATAAACCAGGAAATTAACGTGACACTTATATTGTTTTTAGCTATGTTACACAATAAAATTTGTTTATTATTTCAAAGCTCACCCACTTTAACCCTGAGCAAAAAAAATAATAATTCTTTAAAAGAAACGTTCGATTCGGCTCTATGAAATACGGTAATGACGGAGTGACTCAATCAGGCTTTATTGAAATTTATTTAAATTTTGAAATTTACCGGAAGAGTTATTAATTGAATTAAATGATTAAATTAATCCGAATGAATTTTATTAACCGCTTCCAAATTAACCGGTAGCGGTAATTAATTCTATTAATTCTAATAATTAATCAGGAGAGTTACTTAATATTATTGTTCACGAAACGGACTGGTAGATTTTGTTAAAATTGTTAAATTCTTAAATTAAAATCGGCTAAATGTCCTTACATCCTTTCTAACTAATCATAATTAACCGAAAATGTTAGTTAATACTACTAAATTATTTAACTTAAATCAGGTGAGTTAGTTAGCTTTCTTATCTTATTACATAAACAGGGTAAATACCGGATCGCGGGGTTGGGGAGCGATATTGTTTAAGGGTTCAGCCTAAGCAACCAACAAAGACAAGATCAGTCCCAAAACGATGGATTTCACGGACCTAAGCTTGCAGAAGCTGATATTGTTTAATGGTTCAGCCGTAGCAACCAACAAAGACAAGATCAGTCCGGAAGCTGTAAATACTAAAACAACCCGCTCGAAACTTAGGTAGATATTGTTTAAGGGTTCAGCCGTAGCAACCAACAAAGACAAGATCTGGTCCCAAGATTTCGAATAACGCGTTGACCTAAACTTGCAATGGGGAGATATTGTTTAAGGGTTCAGCCTAAGCAACCAACAAAGACAAGATCTGATCCCAAAGCGGCGCAAACTACTAGACGGTGACCTAACCTTGCAATTGGGGAGATATTATTTAAGGGTTCAGCCGTAGCAACCAACAAAGACAAGATCTGATCTCAAAGCGGCGCAAAATTACTAAACGGTGACCTAACCTTGCAATTGGGGAGATATTGTTTAAGGGTTCAGCCGTAGAAACCAACAAAGACAAGATCTGATCCCAAAGCGGCGCAAACTTACTAAACGGTGACCTAACCTTGCAATTGGGGAGATATTGTTTAAGGGTTCAGCCGTAGCAACCAACAAAGACAAGATCTGATCCCAAAGCGGCGCAAACTTACTAAACGGTGACCTAACCTTGCAATTGGGGAGATATTGTTTAAGGGTTCAGCCGTAGCAACCAACAAAGACAAGATCTGATCCCAAAGCGGCGCAAACTACTAAACTGTGGCCTAACCTTGCAATTGGGGAGATATTGTTTAAGGGTTCAGCCGTAGCAACCAACAAAGACAAGATCTGATCCCAAAGCGGCGCAAACTACTAAACTGTGGCCTAACCTTGCAATTGGGGAGATATTATTTAAGGGTTCAGCCGTAGCAACCAACAAAGACAAGATCTGATCCCAAAGCGGCGCAAACTACTAAACTGTGGCCTAACCTTGCAATTGGGGAGATATTGTTTAAGGGTTCAGCCGTAGCAACCAACAACGACATGATCTGATCCCAAAGCGGCGCAAACTTACTAAACGGTGACCTAACCTTGCAATTGGGGAGATATTGTTTAAGGGTTCAACCGTAGCAACCAACAAAGACAAGATCTGATCCCAAAGCGGCGCAAACTACTATAACTCAATCTAAATGGTTAGTACGGTAACAAGATTTAATTGCGGACTTGAAAAGAAATAAAAGCTAAATTGAGATTTAATTAAAAGCTCAAGCTAAATAAATGAATCACTTTCGGTTAATTTTTCGGAAAAGTTAATTAACAAAATTAAAAATGAAATCGTAAATAAAATTCTAAACTGAGAAGTTAAATAACTCTCCTAAAATTCGGCCGCGAAAAGAAATGAAAATTAAATGAATCCCGTTCAATTAATTTTTCGGAAAAATAATTAACAAAAATAAAAATGAAATCGGAATGAAAATTCTAAATTGTTCCCCTAAAATTCGGCCACGAAAAGAAATCAAAATTAAATGAATCACGTTCAGTTAATTTTTCGGAAATACAAAATAATTAACAAAAAAAAACGAAATCGGAATGAAAAGTCTAAATAACTCTCCTTCTAAAATAAAACAATTACGAATCCCCAAAAATGAATAAACTGTTCTCAAATTACTAACTAATAAACCGGATTTAAAAAAAAATCAGAAAAACAAAACGTAAATAAATCGTTCGTTTCGATATCTTAATACGTTACAAAATTAAACGCGTTTTCGGAGTAAAATACGACGATTTTATTAACACGGCAAATACGGCGATAGTTCAAATACGAAAATTACGGAAAATTAAAGTTGTACCTCGGCTGGTCTTTCAAACTCGGAATTTAAATCGGCTAGCTAGATTTTTATTCGACTTGAAATTTCGGATTTCTGTAAGTGAATCAATTCTTATTTTAAAATTATTCTTCATCTAAGCTCTGAAGTGTCCCTACTTCTCAAAATTTCTCCCACCTAGTTAACTTAATTCACGGTGCGCGTAGTCCTAGACCAAGACGGCGTCTTGTGACTTTGAAAATTTAAATGTACCCGGTGGCCAAATAAAAATCGAACGTTTTATTTAATTTTAAATAAATTTTCATTTTATCCCGAAATTATTCAAATTATAGTCTCTGAAAAATAGCTTCATTACCCTACACATTACTTCTGACGAAATCTGCATCTTAATTGCAAAGTGCTCCTGTCATCCGTAACTTTACTGCTCATTACTTCTGACGTTTTCTGCATCTGCTAATATTAAAAATAAAGAAGACATTCTAGCTATATTTTGGGAAGAAATAGTTTTTTGCTTAGACTTAAATTTTCTTAAATCAGCATTTATTTATCCTGTTACGTAAAATTCATTATGATGGAATAAAATTAATGTTACGAAATATGTGAAGTCAACAATGCATTTAAAAATTTAACATTTTTAACAGGATTATCTAAAGATATTTATACTCATACTTGTCCCTAAGCTAATGTAAAAGGCCTCAGAGAGTAGAAACACTACCTCTATATATATTCAGTCGGATATGCAATTCTGACAATGTCCTCTGATAACACTGGTTAACTAGACCATTATTGAAGTTACACGATACGCGATTGTGTGCAGGATTTGCGAGAGAGAATAATATTCCTGCTGTTTCAGCATTGCCGGATTTGAAATTTTTAAGCTATATATAACTAATTTTGAGTATTTTTTATAAGCTTACATCCACGTAAACAAATATTTAGGAACTATTTACCTGAGACGTGTACTCACAAAGTATTACTCTGGGTTATCTAAGAATAGAGAGCACAGAGAACTAAATTTAGTTTTTTTGTTTTTCCTCCGATTATTTTTTCATCTTCAAAACAGTCAGATTTTATGGTTTCAGCCAATAAGAGCTCACGATCCTATCCAATCATTGAGTTTTATACTGATAAAACCGCCTCTTCGTTTTTGTTTTTCGATTAAACTATTGTTTACCTTTTTTGAAATGTCAAATATTATCAATTATTATTAAAAAAAAAAAAAAAAAAAAAAATACAATCAAAGCGATTAATAATTACAAATTCAAGTTGATCCCCACATGGTTGAAATCATTGGGGTGGAGGGTTGTTCGAATGCGTAATGACTCTGGACTAGCGCCCATTTCCGTTAGCTCCAGCCGTTTAAGTGTTTGCGCATTAGGGCATTTCCTCCCCCTCAAGGTTTTTAACTTGTTGGTCTTTTTTAAAACATTTTTTAAAATAATGTTTTAACGATGTCATTTACATAAATCTTTTAAACTCTTCATTTTTCAATTTATTACTCTAGGGTAAGTAGTTAAAAATATTGTCATTGTAATCGTGTTACTATTTTCTTGTAATTATTTGTAGGCCTGATGATGGCTAATAGCCGAAACTAGTCGCCTTGTAAACTAACCTGTTTTTATTCGTTTTTTTAACACACAACACAGCCCATCCATAAATTCGTTTAAAACTGACAAATAATGTCAAAGTCTAAGCGTTACCTTATATAAATAATCTTAAATACCTACTACTAGATAGGCAACTTATATTACGTTCGTAGGTATACAATCAATTATATCAATATTTGACTATTAAATGTAAAACAAAATATCGAACTTTTGCGTGTAAAGTGTCTTTCTCTATTTTTAACACAAAATGATTCAAAAAATTTTGTAGATTAAATTTTCGGTTTCCATACTCAAACGCCTTTATTTCAGGCAAAACCACTCAAACAAACTGATTTGAGATAAAATTTTATCAATCAGTTTGTTTTCGTGGTTTTTCCAAATAAATACGTTTTCGTGAAAACCAAAAATTTAATCCATAAATTTGGAGGGCTCGTGGTATTATTACCTTTGATAAAACCGCTTCTTCGTAATTGTTTTTTGATTAAACTGTGTTTACATTTTTTGAAATGTCAAATATAAACATTTAACAATTTTTATTTAGTATTATCAATTATTATTATACTAAAATGCATTGCAAATGTTAATACATAAATTTCAAAATGTATTTGTAAACTAACCTGTTTATTTCTTTATTTCAAATCACTTTAACGCCTTTAACACAGACATAATCAACACAACAAATTTTGTGGATTAAATTTTAGGTTTCCACACTCAAACGCCTTTATTTCAGGCAAAACCACTCAAACAAACTGATTTGAGATAAAATCAGTTTGTTTTCGTTGTTTTTCCAAATAAAGCCGTTTTCATGAAAACCAAAAATTTAATCGATAAAATTTGGAGGACTCGTGGTATTACCTTTGATAATTTTACTACAAAAAGTAACCCGAACGAACATTCCTATTAAATCTTGATTTTTTATAATTTATGTTTACGTCTATCCACTTAGAATTTGACGGTTCGTTAACTATGAGTCAACACAGAAATGGTAAAAAATTGATAAAACACTCTGTACTCAATTAGACAGTTTATTAAACCCATTAAATATAGGGTTTTTGGAATCGTCTAACTGTCCTCTATCTATGGTTAACATATTGTTAAGGTGTTAAAATTTTGAAATGTTGGGGAGAATTATGTAAAAGGGACTTTAAAATTGACAGGGTTGTTATGGGATGTTTGTTTTATGTTGATGATTAGATTGTTTAGTGGATATGAAAAGATTTGAAGTTTTGGAAAATAAAGATTATTAAAAGTTAAAAAAGAATGTAGTATTTCTTAACAATATATTTACTTCTCAATAAAATACCCTGTATATAACTTGATAAAATTGAAAGCCCTGCAAAAAGTCAAAATTGCTTCTAGGAGATGTTTAAGAGAAATGAAACTTGTTAAAGGGCACACGAGATACACGACGTTTCATCTAACTAATTTGAGAAAACTTTAGTTCTAAGTTTGACTTAATCTGTATTCAACGGCTTAAAATACAGTAAATTCATTACACTCAAAGGATCACAGGTCGTTCAATTTGTGACGATTTTGATTCAAAAATGGTTAAAACTTTTAAAATAGCCTTTACATCTTCTCGTATCTACTGAAATAACAGACTTTATCAGACTATTGAAAAAAATATTTAGGATTAGACCTAATCACAGTCTTTTAAATGAGTGTTGAAAATAGATGCGGAGAAGTATTTCATTGCCCCAAAATACCACTTATGATGAAGTCTTACATTTAAAAATAATTTTAGTCATATAAAAGATCACACTGCATTTTTGTTCTTCATCCTTTATCTTTACCAAAAAAAATAGCTGGAAATTCTTCAAATACTTGGCAACACCGCGTGGGTATAAAGTTTCGAAATTAATTGTCGCCGGAAAGCTCGTACCGTCACTGTCATAGCCGGTTTTATTTTATTGAGTACACTTGCAACGATACACTCGATATATTTCTATTGTATTTGTCTGTAAAATTCGAGCAGAACAAGGCAAACAGTATAAAGGGGGCGACCGAAGCAGCGGCATGGGGTTTTACTTTTGATAAAATTGATGTTATTTACTACAGGAAATGAGAGAATATTTGTTTTCGTGAGAAAGAAGGGGTGCTACATTAGATCTGAGGAAAATTCTAAAGCGTGTAATAACATCTATAAAGAAGACATTATTAGCTTTATTACTTTCTTGTCTTATTTTCGGAGGTTTTGATCAAACTTTACCTAATAAAGCAAGATATAATGAGCAAGCAACCTGACACTTATGTTGGAAGCGGTGGTTTGAATTGAAGGGTATGACATGGTCAGTCTGTGTGGATTTTCTGTAAATGGAGAATTCTAATTAGTACTTGAGTCCAAGAAGTTTAATTTAGAGTAGTTGATTTCAGTTTAGAGGGTAAATTTAATTTTTGGATTTTAGTCATTAAGTGAGATGAGAATATTTTGTGCATCCAAATTGTCACCTTCGATGAGTACCAAACAGTCGTTAGCATAACTTAACCATCTCAGAATCTTTTTAAATCTATTGATAATGAAAGAGTTCTCTAAATGTTACATAAAAATATCAGCTAAGAAAGGTGAAAGAGGGTCTAATATGAAAAGGTCTGTTTCTCCTCTATAAAATTTTGTAAATACAATTTTATATATTTTGAATTTCATTAAATGGTTTTGTATTTACTATTAAAGATTTTAGTGTATTATTAGTTTGAAAAACTGTTTTTAAATTAAATTTATTGACAATCCTTCTAATTTTTTCGGATAATTTTGGAATATAAGCGATTTTTAGTATATTTGAATGAAGTATTGGAGGATTTAAATTTTGTTCTTTATTTTAGATGTCTAGGTAAATTTCACGATTTATAAATTTACTTGGGTAGTTGTTCTTCATTAAGACAGATTTGACAAGTGAAAATTCATTATTTAAAATATTGTCATTTTAAGAAAAGAAACACACATCTTTTCTAAAAACTGGTTACAATTGTTGTTATTGTGTATTAGTACATCAAGAATTATTAATATTATATAAAAATCTGTCAATATTTTCCCTATCGTGTTGCCAAATTGCAAAGATATCATCTACGTATCTAAACCAGACAGAAGGTATTAAATTTTGTTTATTTACAATTTCCATTTCAAAATTCTCCATGACAATGTCACACAATTTTGGTGATAAAGGTGAACCCATTGCCATGCCAAAATTTTGTTGATCACTATTTAATTGAAAATATCTATTTTTAATACATAATTACAACAATTATAGAATTGCTGAGACGCTTAATTTAGTTCTATTTATTTATGTATTATCACTTGTCAACTTTTTTCTCACAATAACAACAATTGTAATCAGTTTTTAGAAAAGAAACGCATACAAATAGATATCTAAATTTTAATTCAAACCACTCAATTTGTGTTAAACGAGGTATTGTCAAATCTCTTTCCGATAGAGCAAAAACAATTTGTTCAAATGACAATATTTTAAATAATGAATTATCACTTGTCAAATCTGTCTTGATTAAGAACAACTTCCCAAGGAAATTTATAAATCGTGAACTTTACCGAGACATTCAAAATAAAGAACAAAATTTAAATCCTCCAATACTTTATTCAAACATAGTAAAAACACTTATATTCCAAAATTATCCGAAAAAATTAGAAGGATTGGCAATAAATTTAATTTAAAAACAGTTTTTCAAACTAATAATACATTAAAATCTTTAATAGTAAATAAAAACCTTTTAATGAAATTCAAAATACAAAAAATTGTATTTACAAAATTCCATGCGAATGTATTAAATTTTATATAGGAGAAACATCTAGACTTTTTCATAATAGACTTAATGAACAACCATCATACATTAAAAATAAACAATTAAAAAATCAAAAATATGTGAACATTTTGGTCACAAAATACAATGGAATTCTTCAACTAGATTATTAAAAGAAGAATAATTATAACCGCAAAGTTAAAGAAGCAGCATTGATATGCTTAAATAATAACGAATGTCTTTCTAATTGTTCGGTCGATATTTCAAAAATTTGGATGCCTATTTTACAAAAAGAGTTAATTGCAAAAAGGATACCCTCTATATCGAGATAGTATCATAAGTTTTTATCTGGTTTTTTCTTATGATAATATGCAAATGCGCTATCCTTCTTTCAAAATTCGTTCCCAGAAACGTCACAAAAATATGATGGGAACAGATTTTGACATCTTTAATTTCAAAATTTGTTTCTATATTAAATTTTTTATGATATATTTTGAAAACGACTTCCGATATTAAGGAAGTCGAAACGTCAAAAATTAAAAAACTTTTTTAAAGTAACTGGTTTTATTCCATTAGAAGAGAAATTGAATTAACAAGGAAACCACTATGAATTACAGAATAAGTATATTTATCTATGAGTATAAAAACTAAATATCTTTTTGGTTTGATTGAAATGTATTATGAGTATTTGAGTAGGTACAACAGAAGTATTGAGATTAAAAATGAGCATCACAAAAGAAAAAAAGTTTGATATTCACAAGTACACAACATATTGAAACTAAATAAAGTTTAAGCAAACAATACAATTAAAACGTCATCTTCAAGAGAATATTGATCCTCCTTATTTTATTCGTTTTCAACTTCTAACACCATTTCTGTTCATGATTTACAATAAACTGAAGATTTCTGAAATGCGAAGAAACAGGTGTCTAAAATATACAGAAGAAATATTGATTATCGAATTTCAAAAACAATGAAAATAGGGAAGGTCAAAAGATATCTGAAGCCCTCTGTGAAGATCCTATGCAAACCTATTTGAAATCAAATTAGGCATAACAAAACTTTACAAAATCATTTGACTGAAAAAAATTATTCTTATTAGATATACGAAAAATACCAATTCACTAATGTTAATACCTGATGCACATAGCCACTAACTTCTTAATAAAATTAAAAACCTTCTTTTTAACGGCTGCCCCTTTGTTAAATCTTAAGGAATATTCTCTGTATAAATTCCATAGTTATGGGTTGTGGATAAATCCTTAGGGTATTTTATATTCAAAATCAAGAAATTTTCGTATCCTTTATCATTTATATTTGTCTTTTCCAGATATATAAAAATGTCTGACCTAGAAAATACTGATAGCTTTAGTGATACAACATTTGTTGTGGACACTAGAAGAACTACAATTTCATACAATTGAATACTCACCTACTTCAACAATTGTCGGAGTAAGAGGTAGTTCTCCTCTTTCTATGGCAACTATATCCTGGAAGAAACATTAAACTACATAATTTATATTCAAATATAATATTAAAAGAATAAGTAACTTCGCATTCTGGTTTAACACCACAAAACTGCTTGGAATACAAATAAATATAACTAAGGTTTAGGGAGAAAAACAATATTAGTGCATTCCAATCACGCGTAACCCTCAACTAATTTGCCTAACTCTGAGACACCGAGTTCACATAATTAAACCAGTGCAATTTCATTCACAGAATGAATTCTGTAAACTAGTAGTTTTCAAAATGGCGATATTTTTCACATACATTATTCTGTGAATAATTTTATAATGTACTCTTAGGGCATATATAATGTAAAATGTAGGTCACATAGTATATTTTGTAAACATTACCATACTTATCAAGTTTTTTCACAACTATTTTTTAGAGTGTAGTATTTGTAAAACGAATGTGAGCAATTTTTGTTTAAAAATTAATAATAAAATATGTTTGAACGTTTTTATTCTACCTACAAATCTTTTATACTTTTCTTTAAAAAAAATATAAAAATAAAACAAATCTGGTCTTAACCGCAACTCAAATTTTTTACATCCTATACTTTACTTTGATGTTGACTTTAAATTAACAAAGGAGTCAAACAGGGTATTTTTTTATGTTCTAATAGCCAAAAATGTTCACTTTCGCTTGTTTTTTAATTGCTGCTCTCATATTTCACAGATGACAATGACTAATGATTCTTATTTTCAGGCACATCTCTTTAATTCAATTTTTCACCCAGATGTAGCAAAACACGGCTAAATCGTTTTTCCAACGCAACGCTTTGAAATTTATACAAAACATAGAGTGTCTTATAAGACTTTCTTATAGTTGTGAATTGAATAATCAAAAAGTCAAGGAAGAGACAAAATTTCGCGTAAAATGTTTGTTAATAAAATTAAATCAAAATGTTTGGCTTAAATTGTTTCATGATAAACTAAATAGAGAAAAAGCAAGAATTTGCGTTGAAATCACAAAATATATTTTATTAAAAAAATATTATGTAAATCCAGATATTTCAATAAGAAATTTTCATTAAATTTCTTACTTAAAAATTTGGTGGTCGAGGTTTTCAGAATATGGTGGTCGAAGATTTTCAAAATATGGTGGATGAAGATAAATATTTGTCGCCATATTTCGATATTCTAAATATTACGCAGAAGAAGGAAAGAAAACCAAACTGAATAAAAGAAAAACCATACTAGTAAGGAGATAAGGTAAATATCGCTGGAAGGAGTAAAAAAAGCACTACAAATAAGGGAAAAAATGGGAAGGAGCAGGAAAGATTGTTAAAAAAAAAGATATACCTCAGCTACATCATGCCTTACACTCGTGAGGATAGATTAGCTATATAGATTTATTTTTAGATTAAAAGAACTTCGCTATTCACAGAAGAAATATTGTATATAAAAATATTAGGAATTTTTTGTACTTTTTTTTTCAAACTCTTTGTGTCGTACTTCACTGACAGTCGTCAGTATGCCATATTCAATGGTTTCAAATCTATAGAATATGCAGCTACCTCAGGTGTCCCTCAAGGCAGCAACCTTGGTCCACTTCTCTTCAACGCTTTCATAAACGACATAGTGGATATGATTGACCTCAACTGCTTAATTTACGCGGATGATTAAAATTATTTTCTGAGATTAACGGAATCGAAGACTGTCTTCAACTGTTCCTTAACCTGAAGCGCATTGAGCAGTGGCGTTTCCGTAATAAGCTTCCTCTTAATATAAGTAAATGTAATGTAATGACATTTACATTGAAAAATCGGCCACTTTTATATCAATATTTAATCAACGATATACCACTCCAATGGTCTGTCAGATACACCGATCTAGGTGTTATTTTCGACTCAAAATTGTCTTTTGTCACTCAGAATGTATGAATTCATTGCTCGCATCGCAAAAGATTGCTCCGACCCATCTATATCGAAAACAATGCCTTCGTGAAAAGAAATTTAAAATAAGAGTTTTTAATTATTTCCTAAAGTTGATAACTTTTAGATCCTTAATTTTATTTATTAATAAAGTATAATATTAATAGTAATATAGAATAAAATAAATTAACTCAGTCAATCGTTCCTACACATTCATCAAGACTACATGTCGTACTCAAAATTTACATAGAGATATCAACCTATCATTTTTCATTCTTTTCATTCTTTTCATCGAATAACAAATTCATTCCACATGAGTTCGTTTTCTGTACAATTGCTTGCTAATAACTAAGCAAGAATTGCAAGAATTTCTTACTCTTTTTACATTGCAAATTGTTGTTAACCTAATATATAGATTTTTGTTAAGTGTCGAATTTTATTCCAACTCTTTAAAGTCGACGAAAACGAACAGGAGGCAGCAAATGCAGGTAACCTAATTATCCAGTCCACTTTAGTCTTGGCTATTAGAGGACAGTGCCACAAAAGAACGGAGGCCTGTTAAAAGTGAATAGGTAGGAGCCAGTTGAAAATCGTTATAGGGCGGGAAGGAGCCAGAAACAGTGAACTATAAAGCTCCCACACAGTAAAGGACTTGTACAAGGCACAAAAGTACTGGTGTCGGTGCTGTGATAATATAAGAAAGAGGTCGATAGGACAAAGTGTCACCGGAGCCTTCGGTCAGACGGGGTTGCTCTTTGCAATGGTACAAGTGGGAAAGTCGTAGGTGCTGTATGTATCGCCTAAATTGAATTTCAACAAATGGACAACTCGATATGGTACGATTTATTTAATGCTAGAAATAGATATTTCAACTTACCTACTTGTGAAATCTGCATAATATCAATTCTAAAAATACATATTGTGAGTTAGCCATTTGTACATCATCGAGATACCCAGTTGTATATAGATCTACTACCTAATAGTTCACTTTAGTTCAGTTATGGATATACCAGATAGCCAAAAGGGAACATGAGCACAGTTTTTCAACTTCCAGTACACCCACCATTTTACATAGTCAGGTAGAGGTTCAAATTCTATGTTTCTACGTTTCTCAATTTTTTCGCACGACCCCCTCGATATTTTTTTTCACCATGCTCTCGCGGAGGGCGTTATTGACAATCAGATTGCCATTTCGAACCCAAACACCCCCCCACACACACACACATACACACACTTTATCTCCCCCCGGTTCTATCCCCCCACTCAACTGGGATGGGGAGGGGCTAGAAGTTTTGAAACGTGGTACAGTGCGCAATTTTTATCCGGCTCGGACAAAATTTTGAGATGAGGTACTAGATTTTGAGACTTAACGGGGTTAAGTACTCTAGAGCACCCAAAAATATCTGTTTTTTGACAATTGAAAGCCGCTAACTTTTTTCTAATAATTATTTAGGCATAAATTTAATGTCACATTGAAAGTATGGATATTAAAAAAGAAATCCTAAAAGTTTTATCAAATTTTATGGAACAGTTTTTTAGATATGATGAACGGAAGCTCTGAAAACTATGTTTTGAGATAATGAGGTTTTTCTAAAATTCAGCCCTTCTGAAAAGCGTGTGCATCGCCCCACTCCCCAGGCTCTGGTGGCGTGAGTTTTAAATGTAGCGCGGTTTGCGGCAAAATGCTCGTGAAGACCCACTCTTTCACATAAACAAAATTTTAAAAAATCGATTTTTTAGAAATTCTAGAGCCTTCCCTCTCTCTCTGGAGTAGAGTATAAAGGTGCTTCTTGAACACCTTGGGGAACATAAGGGTGGAAATAGCAAAATTGACGATTCTTAGATAAAAAACTGGGAAACAGCTCCTGCCCACACAGGCCCCAATCAACATACACACAACATAACACACCAGCACGCACAGATACCCTTATGAAATTAGCTAGCTAGGTTACTAGTATTGTAATCAGGGCCTCACACTGAAAAGGAGGAAAACTCCTATAGCAGGGAATTAAAGGAAAATGAAATGTCCTAGAAAGATGTAAAATATACCAAAAGATAATAAATAATAAACTAAAAAAAAAACCTTGGGGTTCCGGAGAATATCGATCCCCCCCCCCCTCCCCCCCGTATGATTAAAATCCAGGGAGCCTTTTGAATCCATGGTAAACTGTCTTTTATTGGGTCACAAATAGGTTACTTACAACTAGAATTTATCACGATCTTTGCAACATTAGAAATCTCGTTTTTTTTGTTTCAAAAAATTTGAAAATTTTTCCAAAATCAATTTTGCGTTATTATGTTAGCTAAGGCACAATAAAACTGGTAAGCTTATGGAACAAAAATTCAAATATTGAACTCCAAAAATAGACTCATCGTTTTAGTAAAATTTTTAAACCCTTGTACTGAAAAATCAAGTTACTTAATTGTAGTATTGAGGAGACGATATGAATATACTAAGCTGTTTAATTAAAGTTTTAACATATATGGATTTTCTAATCCTACTGATTGCATTAAATTTTTAGTGAGTATATGATTACAGAATTTCTATTGTCCATATATTCAACACTAAATACTCTATACAATTTAATGATTTTAAAACTATATTTTTGGGTTAATGGACCTAAGAAATATTAACACTGAAAAGCTTGGACGTCACAGAAACTGAAAACAATGCCAGAATCGAAATATAATCCCGGAGAAGTGAGAAGTTAAGAAGCACTTGAGAACAATAAAGCAGCACGACCTGGCACTATCCTCAATAAGTCGATATTAAGAATGGAACAGAGAGGCTATATGAAAACTGTTTCAGGAATATATTAATAATGCATATACAATGTATATCTACAATGGAAAGTGCCCTATTTATCGCTATAATCTAAAAAAGGGAGCATAGATATATGCGATAACTGTGCAAAATAAATATAAATAATATAACTAGGCTGAAGAACCAGCTGGATTTAAAGCGGCAAGCCTTTTGCTTTTATTTTATTTATTAATATGTTTCTACTAGATACTGGAAAACAGCGCCTTCAGTTGTAGTACCACAGTACTACGACATTAATAAAAAGATGTACCGGGTGGTCCAATAAGAATGGGTTTCGGTAATTTCTCAGGATTCGTTTATAGTTTATAGATGACTAAAGTAGCCACGACACATAGGAATTATTTAATTAATGATAATTCGATTACTAGATGGCATAACTGAGCATAAGCACACCAGCATGAGCACCGAATAAAGCAGTATTTCCTCAGTAGAGCTGTACTCTGCCCTAGAACTTCACCAACCCATCTGAACTCTTTCTTTTCGCGACCTCATGCCCTTTATGGAGATATAATATAAAAATTCAGCACAGTGATTATTTTGATATATTGAAATTAGTAAATTTAGTTCCAAAAAAATCGTTTAACACCAAATTGCCACTTACTCGAAAAGCGGATTATCCATCTTTTCCGTTGGAGTATTTCAAATGCGCGATAATCCAAGTAACCCATGGGCTAAGCTATTTGGCAGTTTGTTTGCATTCAGTTTGAAAGACAAACATATTGACCGCCTCTCGTATTGACACTTGCGTGAAGCGTAAACATGGCTGAGTTACGGCTTCTAGATATATAGGAGACGATTTATAGCTGGCGTTGCAATATCCAAATTTATTTGTTTAAATAGCGCATTACTCGCTATAATTTATTTATTATTTAAAATGGTACAGGAGAATAATCATAAGAAGCTATCTAGTTTTACTGGAAAATTAACTGAATCTATTTTGTAAACGAAATATTTGGGTTTCTAATTACAATTAATAATGTAGGTTCAGTGTGGCTGTAATCATTAAGGTAATAATTTAGACATGATATTAATATTGAGTAATATAATCATCATCACTATATACAGTGTGTCCCAAAAAGTTTTATATAAATGGAGAAAAAGTTTATTTTACATTTCACAAAAAAAAATATTCTTGATGAAAAGTTCTGTATGACTTTTTGATCCATAACCAGGTTCAAGTTTTTTAAAACATTGCATTGTATGGAGTATAGGGAAAACAAAAAGTAATGATTTGGACGGAGAGGAAAATACGTACAAATTGTAGTGGATGGCAAAATTTTCATTGAAATTGTGAATAAGTAGCAAAAAATTATGAACAATTGTAGATTTTTGATATTCCCTGATAAAAAAGACAATAAACAGTTCAGAAACTGTTAGGTAATTTATTGATAACCTTCTTTAACAATTTATCAACAATGAATAATACTGATCCAATAGGTACATTTAAATGGGAACATGTAAAATTACTTAAATATTACAGAACTTCAACGTATCCACCGTCCTTTTCTAAACAGGCGATTGTTCTTTGATTATTTTTCCACTAAAATATAGTGCAAATCTATGTTAATACCCAAATTTCAAAATTTATTTGAAAACTAACCTGTTTATTCGTTTATTCACACACACAACATCAGTTTTTGAATACCCAAATACTTAAAAATCCATAAATCTCTTTAAAACTGACAAATGTCAAACTCTATACCCCAATTAAGCCAAACGCCCTGTATTTAAAACTATAACAGCTCAACATGATGTTTCAATTTAAATTGATAAAGAAAATTTTCAACATTTGTGTGTAAAGTGTCTTTTGCATAAATGACAATGTTCTCTGTTTTTAATACAAAATGATTAAAAAAATAACCCTTCCAAATACCACATGTCCTCTCAAATTTTATAGATTAAATTTTTGATCTCCATACTCAAACGCCTTTATTTTAGGCAAAACCACTCAAACAAACTGATTATCCTGCGGACTCGTGATTTTATCAATCCAATCAGTTTGTTTTCTTGGTTTTTCGTGAAAACCAAAAATTTAATCGATAAAATTTGGAGGATTACCTTTGATTAAATTCTTTTGTGACATTTCTAATGACATCTGGAGTTACAGTTTAACTGGCAATTTCTCTGATTATTGCAAACGCACCCTTGTTTGTTGACTTTCATTAGATATCATGAACTGCTAGTTGCTAAATGTAAATATATCGGCTTTAACCAACAGTCTTTGAAGTTTATTCGTTCTTATCTAATATATCGCTCTCAGTAGATTGTGATTAACAGTAAAGGCTCTTCAAAAAGATCTATCCCTTCAGGAGTGCCTCAGGGTTCTGTTCTGGGGTCTATGCTATTTCTTTTGTACACTCTTGATTTATCAAATAAAATTCAGTTTTGTAGTGTTCAGAGTTTTGCAGATGATACTCAACTTTATATCCATTTCAGTCCAGAACATAGTGTCTCTGCTATCGAAAAAATACATAAGGATCTTAACAGTAATTATAATTTTACTCATAGCCACAACTTAAAACTTTATACTGACAAGTCGAAAGCTATTATGTTTTGTTCAGAAACTAAGCATAATGAGATAAGGCCAATAGTGAAACCGAAGGTACGAGATCACACACTAAATTTTACTACTTTGGCTAAAAATTTGGAGCTCTATATGGATGATCGTTTTAGATTTTACGATCATGTTTCCCACTTAACAAAGTCTTGTTACGGCGGTTTAAAGTTGTTGTTGGCCAATAGACGATTATTGAGTTCTAAAAGGAAAAAACCTTGTGTGAGAGCTTAATTATTTCAAAAATTACGTATTGTAATGTCATTTATTACCCGTGTCTTGATCAGGTTTCTGCACGACGATTGCAATATATTCAAAACACTAGCTCTGTAGGCTTATATATAATCTAAAAAAGTATAATCACATATCTTATCATTTTAGATGTAGTGGGTGGTTAAGAAAACATGTTTAAAATGTTTTTAATAAAAATTCTCATAACTTCGTGCCCTTCATATCTTAAAGATAAAATTGTTTTTCGTAAAAACACCCACTCACTTACTCACTGATTTTATTGCACTGCCCAGATATCGCACTGCCATGTTTCAGAGATCATTTACGTCTAATGCCTCTAAATTATTTAACTCTGTCAAGATACCTCTTGGACCATCAATGTTTCAAAGAGGTTTTAGATACAAATTAAAACGATGGCTTCTTGAAAACCAAGTAGATTGAATAAATGGTTTAGCGTGCGGCATTATTCAGCTTAGTTTAGTTGGAGTTAGGATAGAAATCATCAAGTTTCCAAAATGGTTTTCTTCATAATTACGAAATAATATGTTACTATATGAACAGCATTGAAAATAATTTAAAAAATATCCCTGCATTTTTTGTAACTACATAAAGATTAAAAATCCTCATATAATCTAGACCACAATCTAAGTATTTAATATACATATAAGATATAAACTACGCAGTATATAAAACAAAAAATATAATAAATAGTTTGTTAAAATTATTCGACAACTATTTAGCAGGTAAATCTATTATTAAAATAGGAATTAAAAAAAGAATTTTATATACAATACAATAAAACTATTGAATTGACAACACTAAAGTTATTACATATTAAAAAATATAATACAATACAAAAAAAAACTATTACCATAGGACAATTTTATCTGATACTCGTAAATTCTTTGATCTTTATTTTAAAGGCATTGAGAGATTGTGAATTTTTTATATCTATGGGTAGATTGTTAAAGTCTGAGAAAACTATAAAAAACAATGAATTCATTGTACTTTTATAGCAAGTTCGCGAAATATTTATGTTATTAATATTTCTTGTGTTGTGTGAATGAACATCTTTGCTGAGAATAATATATTGATGTAAATATTCCGGAAACGTCTGATAGATAAATATAAAATTGATTATATTAACTGATAAATTTTGAGCTAAAAAAATTAAGTTTTTGTAATATTTTTTTGGAAATATAATGAAAGTGGCCCTTCAAAGGTCAAGAAACTATCTAAGTAAAATCCCAAATATTTCACTATGTAACAATTTTTATTCTTTCACTGTTATATTATATTTGTATTTAGTTGTAACTATCATAGCGCGGGTTTTTGAAACATTAGTTTTAATTTATTATTGTTTCAATATTTACTCAGAGTTTTCAAGATATCATTAATTTTTTGAATGGCCTTTCTAAATTTAAGGCAGTACATTCAATAAAAGTATCTTTTGCAAATAGCTTAATAAAGTCGCATTTTATGAATGGTTCTATATCGTTAATGTATAATATAAATAGGCATGGACCAAGTACACTGCCTTGCGGAACTCCTGTATCATTTCCCATTTCAGAAGATGTTTGATCGCCATAACGAACTCGCTGTTTTCGGTTTTGTAAGTAATCGCTAAGCCAGTCAAGTATTCTACCCTCTATACCATAATGTTTTAATTTAATTAATAGTATCCCTCTATCAATTGTCTTAAAGGCCCTTCGAAAGTCAAGAAAAACACCAACAGTATATTTGTTTTATCCAAATTACCTTTAAGAAAACATAACAGATGCAGTAATGCCGACTCACAAGAAAATCCTTTCCGAAAGCCACATTGGTTATTAATCAAAACAGAATTCTTATTGACATGTTTTAATAATTGTTCATACACTGCAGCTTCAAGAAGTTTTTCAATTGGAGGTAAAATATTAAGAGGGCGAAATTCTTCACTTTGGTAGTATTACTATAACTTTTTGAATAGGAATAGTTGTACTTGTTTTTAAAGCTTGTGGGATTTTACCAGTACTTAAATCTATCTAAATCTAAATTATCTAAATTATTCACCCTTTTTCGTAAACTATTGAAAGATATTGTTTCAAACTCGACAATTTTTTTATATAAGTTATAATTAAGATTACACCAAGAATCTCTATAATAATGAAGAAATGGCTGAATTATTTGCCAAATACTTTTCAACAGTTTACTTAAAAATTGAAAATACATGTAACAACGATATACCTAAACAAGAATATGATATACGTTGCCCTAAAATATCCCTAGAAATGATATATAACAAAATCATCAATCTGCCAATTAAGTTTACAGTTGGAATTTTTTTGAAAAATTGCATTCAGTCATTAACTTTTCCGCTCTATTTAATATTCGATCTCTCTTTGAAAACTGGAGTATTCCCGTACAGAACAGAACAAATACAACATTATGAGGTATAAAAATGAATTAATTAGTACATTATATTTTTGGTACCTGCTACCTTTCAAATTCAATAAATGTTTCAAAATATTTTCAATAAAGAGAATATAGAATATTCATGATAAATCGTATTTCCTAGAAAATTTCAAATGTCATCAAATATTTTAAAAACCGCTTAAAATATTTTCAACCTTTTATATTTTCGTTTTTCTCTATCTATTAACGAATCCTGACGAGAGAAATCCAATTAATGTTTGACCAGAATTCCCGGAAATTAACTTTCGAAGTGGAATATAAGATTTAACTCGTTCCTAGTGGTAAAAGGTGATAAAAAAGCGGCGAAAAATAAAGTTAAGAAACTATTGATTTTAACTAACTGTAATTTGTTGGCTTAAAATACCATTATGGCTAGTAATTTCCGGTTTAAATTGCTCTTAAATTGGAATTGTTTAGTGTGATTATAACAAGAAAAAAACTAAAAAACCCTAACGTTGTTGTGAAAGAATCCTAGCACCAGAGTTTCAAGAATAATTTCCACTTATTCTGCTTTAAGTGCTCACATATAAACCGATGAGACTTAGACGAAATTTAAAGGATCAAAATATTTTAGTATTCTCGTACTTGAAAAAGATGAAACATTTTTACCTTATTACAATACATACAATTAAGAAAAAAATTATTTTAAACAAATTTAAAAAATACGAGAGCTACCTGGTCACTCAATAAGTTCATAGGATGACGTATGTATAGAAGGTGCCACTACTGATCAATCCATATGATTTTTAGGAGGTACTAACAAATGATACGTGTCAAAAATTTATGTTAATCCTACGTTCAGTTCACAAGTTACAGTGGTTTTAGAAATGCTACTTTTGTAATTTTCAAAACAATGGTAAAATCTGAATTTCGTGTGTTGGTAAAACATTGCTTTTAATTGTAAAAAATACCGTTCAAGCACTGCATTGGCTTGAAAAGTGTTATTCGGACTCTTTGCCATCAATATAAATGAAAGAGAAGTGTTTGCTGATTTTAAACGCGGCCGTACACTGATGCTGCTGAATGCTCTGGTCACCCAAATTCTAGAAATAATGAGCAAAAGCAACAAGATTTGCAAATCATCTCAACCTCTGGAAGAACATCCGCAGATTGGTCAAGAAATGGAATTTACCTCTCCCAAAGAATTAATTACCGAAATAAAAGAAAATATCAATCCAAAATTTTAAAACAATTACCCAAAAAAGCAATAATTAAACTAACTAACCTAATAAATGCTATCTTCAGACTGAAGTATGTACCCAGCCTTTGGAAAATTGCCAAGGAAACCACCACATGAGGCATCGTCATACAGACCGATCTTATTACTGCCTGTTATGTCGAAACTACTTGAGAAACTCCTACTCAAAAGACTAAAACCACTTATCGAAGAAAGAGAAATTATCCGTAATCACCAATTTGGATTGAGAAATAAGCACTCGACGATCGACTAAGTTCATAGAATAACCAACATTATAGAGAAATCATTAGAAGAGAAAAACATTATTTGTGCTACTATCTTTCTTGATGTAGCACAAGTGTTTGATAAAGTTTGGCATGAAGGCTTAATGCATAAGCTCAAGCTTTCCCTTCGAAAACAATATACAGATATCCTCCATTCATCATATATATCGGAAAGATACTTTAGAATTAGGTAAGAAGAAGCCTTTTCCGATCTTAATGAAACTAAGGAAGTGTCCTAGGACCTGTCCTATACTTGCTGTACATATGTGATATTCCAGAGTTAGAAAACAATACCATAGCCACCTTCGCCGACGATACTGCCATTCTAGCATAGTATCTATGACTGGACGAAGAGATGGAAAATTAAACTTAATAAAACTAAATCACTAAATAACCTGATTCCATATTCAAACACAGCAAAATACTTAGGTATTACCTTAGATGCCAAACTTCGATGGAAAGAAAAGAGAAGAACTGGACTGAAATATAGAAAAATTGGAAGAAACTCCACTCTGTCTCTACATAATAAGATTACGCTTTATAAGACGATACTTAAGCCTGTATGGACTTATGGTATCCAACTATGGGGATGCACCAAAGCAAGCAACTTAGCAATCATCCAAATATTTCAAAACAAAGCACTGAGGAACATAGTAGATGCCACTTGGTAAATTCGCAGTAGTGACCTCCGTAGGGAACTGGAATCCAGCTCCTTGACAATACTGGGTTAGAAAGAAGACTTAAGAGGATCAAGCCCTTTGAGTTAGTTAAGTGTTTTTAGTGCAAAAGCAGAGCTTGTGTGTGCACGTTAAACTTTAGTGCAATCCATTCTAGAGAACCTAAGGAACGCTGATGAGTATACCTTAGTTTTAAGTTTCAAACTCTATTAAGATTAAGAATTAAATTGCTCATTGTCACTGTTGACCAGATTGTAATATAGTAAATGCCTTTATGGGTGTTTAATAATAATAGAAAAACCCAAATTCGGCTATTGTTCCAGAAATTATAACAATAAGTGTACACAAGAGTTTTGACAGGTCGTAAATTGAAGATATCAGAAGGAAGTGCATTTGCCATGTACTCATTAATGACAAAATTGCACGAATTGCGCTTTCAATTACTTTCCCATCCACCGTATTCTCCGGATCTGGCAGACTCAAAAACATTGCTCCGGGAAAAGATATTTGGCTACAATGAAGAAGTGATTCCTATTTTTAAGTCAAAGATAAATCGTTCTACAAGAAAGGCATCTAAATATTACAGAAGCGTTAAATTAAAATAAAGTCGATTATTTCATTCACACATGGCTGCGCCAATGAAAAGTCATGAATTTAGTCACATGATATGCAATATGATCGGATATTTAGGTAAATAAAAAATATCAGCGGCTATTTTAGTCGATTGTATATTGTTTGCTATTAAGTGTCAAAATTTGACGTAACATTCACTTAAAATTGAAAATGTCTCATTTTGGTTCATGTTCCACTATGGAAATCAGTGTGAAAATCTATCCCAGAAAATATCAAAAAGAGAAAGGAGTCTCAAAATACAAGATACTCTCGATAGAATTAGGCAGAAAATAATAGTCGGCTATTTGTCATAGTATTGGGATATGACCTTCGAATATTGCCCAAAAGTGAACTTAATGAGTGACCCAGTAAGGATGTTGTAGGTAATCGAACCTTCCGTCTGTTATACCCCTTCTTATATAGGTCATTCACTCTATTCATAATTATGATAATGTAGACCAAGCAGCTCTTTTGGTAACCACTACCCATATTTCTGGGCATCAGAAAGTGATGGTTTATCTGTGCTTTCATAAAAGGGAATAATTCATTTTATAACAGTCATCGTTATTGATCTGTGTTTTCACCTATCTAGTATGCAGGTCGATATATTTGGGTAATGGCATAGTTTTGGTTTAACTTAGTCCATGTTGCTCTTTCAATCTCGATAAATTCGATGGTTGATCATTTAAAAATAAGTTTAGACTGTAGTAATAGTTCCAATCTTTTCTTATACTGGTCTGTACCTTTCGCTTTGGCTTGCTTGTGGTGAAGTAACAAACCTAGATATTTTTATTTAACCATCCTTTATTGTGCAGATGATATCATCGAAGGGAAGAATGATATCACCGTTTATGATTCTGCCATTATTAATCTTTGCTATTTTGTATTTATGCAGACCAAATTCCATATGGATGTCAGCGGAGCTTTTAGGTTTTAGGTTTTTGCATAGAATTTGATACACCGATGTAAAAGAAATCTGATTATTATTCAGCATTGTAGAAAGTGAACACAGAGAGGCAAAATCAAAAGAGGCTTAGAATATCTGTCGGAGCCTGATATACTGAAATGGAATTTGTAAAAATTTTTAAAGAATTTGGGTACATTATCAAAATTTATAATAGTCAAAATTAAAATAAAGTTACTAAATAAACATTACAATACCTTAAATAAAATATTCTAACCACAAAAACTAGATAAAGTAAACATAACCTATAAAAATATGAAATGTCAAAATTATGAAAGATACAAAATACCTAGTTCAACTTTTAAAAAATTAAAAAAAAAACAGTATTGCCAACATAAAATGTAATAGAAATTGTCTTACTAGATTTTAATAGTTTTTTTTTTTGAAAAAGAAAAAATAGAAGGTTGTTGTTAATTAGTTACGAAGGAAAAGCAGAAAAAGATTATTATTGAAAAATTTCGGAAGAAAAAGGAAAATTAATTTAAAAGCAATTAAAAGTTTAAACAAATGACTTAGAAAATTTAATTTCTAAATTTTTAACTTAATAATATGTATTAAACAAAGATAAATGGTGAGGTATTCAAAATAATAAAATAAATGGAATTGAAGAAACCCTGAATGATATTGATAAATTAAGAAGAAGAGGTAGGAGTATGATTTAACTTATAAAGAAATGGAATTGAAGAAACCTGAATGGTACAGATAAATTAAGAAAGAAGAGGATATGAGTAGGATTTAATTTAGAAAGAATGACTTACATTGGATTAAACACAAAGGTTGGACAAATAAGTGTAATAAATAGAAGAACTTTTGTAAGTGTTTTTTTTTCATAATTGAAACTTTAATAATTTTAAGTAGTTCTAGGTGTAATTAGAATAGTTGGCTATGAATGGATAATTTAAATTTAATTTTTAATTTGTTTGACTTTATTCTAATAATTTGCAAATAAATAATATAAAAATCGTAACTAATCACAAATCTTTTTGAACTCGCTAACCCTGAGATTAAAATTAAAATTGAATTAAATTAAAACTAAAACTAAATTAATAAATTAAATAAATTAAATTAAAACAAGAAATTTCTTATAATAAAATAAAATATTACAATACGTTTATACAAAAAAAAAATGTGTTTAGTTGAATGGGTATTATACATCTATAACATATATTAAAGCCAAGTCGGGCAGTATTTTTTATAATATAGAGACTCTTGGTAACATGTAAGTTTGGTCAAGAGTATAAGAAAATCTAGGAGGTTATACCCATGTAGGTAAACTCTCGGGGCATTAATAGGATTTTTAATAACTTTCGTTTTACTTATCTCGTTAAACTCTATATTTTCATGCAGTCTGGGTTGGCCTTTTTCTCTTTTCGTTCAATATTATTGATGACCAATAATTTTTTGATTGTTTTTGTGTTCTTACTGTTGGCTTGAGATAAACAGTTGGTTTTGTTGGCCCTTGATTACTTATTAGGCGTATCTAGATACTGTTTCAAATGATGGTTACAAGGATAATTATTGTTTATACCCATTTTCTTAAAAATCGTTTATTACTTAGTTAATTAGAAAATAATATCTATATTATAAATATGGAAGGAGAAATAAATAAAAGCAGCGTTTTCTAAGTAAAGTCAAGAATTTATCAACTTACTCTCGTAGAAATTTACGATTCCTCTGGTATACCAAATATGCCTAACGTTAGTTGTTGAGTTTTGTGTAGGTATATTTAACTAACAAATACGCTAGCAGATTTTATATCAAGTATGTACATCAAATTCTCTGAATAGTTTACACGAGCAAAACTACTTATTTTAACGAGACACTTTCTTTGAAGTTTTTTGTAAAAAAAGAATTATTGATATTGATCCTCCGCTCTGAATTCTATGCGCAGAATTAATATTTATCCTTTGGGAGTTTTTATTCCGCTTGTCCAAGCCAGAAAATCGTTTAAAAGCTTGAATATATTGTTGGTAATGTGCTCCAAATTCTGATCGTTATTGGATGTAAATTTAAATCTCGTTTGTTTTGGAGAGATTGTATTGAGGTCGCTTGTAAAAACAAATTTTTAAGCTTAGACTATAAAAATAATTTCATGTCATACTTTTTTTTATTTTGAATATGTAAACGGAAACTTGATATAGAAATTGTCCTGGATATTTAAAGCGAGAGAGGAGGTTATCAATATAAGGCGTAGGTGATTGGTAGCCTTGTAAGTTTTTCTTGAAAAATACCAAAGATGATAACAATTATGATATTTAATAATAATAATAATAATAATAATAAATCGTCTTTATTAGAAAATTTTTAAAATATACAAAATTTTAACAATGGAGCGAGATTTAGCCATGGGCTACTCTTACATCTAACTCCTCATATAAAAAGATAAATAAAAATGTAAAATGTGAAAAGGTAAAATAGTAAAATATTGCAATGATAAATAATCACCTGATATATGAAAAAGGGCAACCATGGGAATGGGGAAAAAAGAGATTAGTTACTGAAAGAAAAGGGATGTCAAAGGTTTTTTATCGGAAATTTGAGAAATGTTAAAGAAGAAAAATATAAATCCACCAGGAGTTGCAGAAAGTTGCAATTGAGTAATAACTTATGTTAATATTTGGTTGTGAGCATGGAACTTTAGCATTGAAATAAAATAAGATTGATTTTATAAAATTTAAACAACCTGAAGAAATGTTATAAAATAAATCGAGGGAAGTTGCGATGAAAAATAATCACCTAGTATATTAAAAAGGGTATCCAGGGAACGGGAAAAAGAACGAGGAGAGATGTCAGTTACTGAAAGAAAGGGGATGTTAAAGGTTTTTTTTGAAATTTGAGAAATATTAAAAAAGAAAAATATAAATCCACCAGGAGTTGCAGAAAGTTGCAATTGAGTAATAACTTATGTTAATATTAAGTTGTATGGTATATTTTTCCCCAAAGTTTTGTAATTTAAATCTATGTTGAGCAATACCAAAAGACTGGAACGAAAATTCAAGTAGATGTATATACGGGAACGACTTGCTTGAATGGATATTTTTGGAAAATCAAAGGTAAAGAAAAAACCTGCTTAATTAACACATGGCGACCCTTTTGAGTCCTCGAAATTCTGAAGTAAATGCTCTGGAAAAAAGGGAATACTTAATTGGAAAGAAGATCGGTCAAGGTTCATACAGATGTCTGGTCTTTGGGTATAATTCTATTTATAATGTTGATGATGATGTTTTATGATGCCTTTCATGCGAAACAAGTTCAGTAGCACTTTTCGCTTACAATTCATTACCATAAATGAATAAATAAATAAATAAATATGGAAGTTTGTAACTACCTAGAAGAGTTTTGTCAATGTACGAGTTTTTGAACGAGGACTGTTAGATGAGAGGACTGTTTAATTTGGATTAGAAGGACCTTGACGTACAGGTCAAAGGTATTAGAAACTTTCAATGTTTAGTATTAGACTATTTTTATTGTTTTTATTGTTCAACATTATATTATAGAGTGTTCAATTTTATTTTTGTGTTATCATCTGAAATTGTTTAATAAGATTATAAAACATTTGACATTTCGTTTCAATATGTAGTACACATAAGAATATTATTAATAAAGCAGTAGAAAATAAAATACATTTAAAATACATTTAGGGAGACATTTATTGAGTATTGATTTGCTGTTGGAGTAGGAGTTTTTTTAGTTGCTGTTTGAAGCTTGAGCGAGAAGAAGTTTTTTCAGACCAATGTCTAGTTCATTATAAAGTTTAATGGCATTGTATGTAAAACTTCTAACAAAAACAGCAGATGTGTGTTGTGGCATTGTTAATGTAAATTGCCTGCGGATATTTACATTGTGAATCTGATCGCGTGAAATTAATTTGGTTGATAAATATGGTGGATAAGATTTTAGTACATTATGCACAAAAGAGAGAAGATGCTATTTGAATAAACCGTTGATATTTAACCATTGTAGTTGCCTAAAATTTTTTTAAATGTGATCATACTTAAGCAAGCCATAAATAAAGCGGCAGCAAGTATTTTGAATTTTTTGCAGTCTATTCGCCGTGATTAAATCTAAACAAGGATAATAAGTTACTATGCAATATAATATTTTACTTAGTATTACAGTTTCGCAAAGGTACTTTGTCATTTTTTGCGATAATTTATATTTATTTGCAAATAATAATTTCAATGTTAAGTAACACTAAGAAGAGAGGTTATTTACATATTCAATAAATCGCAAATTCTCATCTAAAAGTAAGCATAGACTCCTAGCTACATTTACAGTTGGGACTGTCTCATCAACAATCTTAATTGAGATATTATTTTTAACATATGCACGTCTGTTGGTATTCGAAAATAAAATTAGTTTAGATTTAGAAGCATTCAAATGCAAGTTGTGATTTACAGAATATGTATTTATTCGTGTTAAATTCGCGTTAATTTCTTCCTGTGCTGCGTTTGTGTTATCATCAAAAGTGTGATGCAGTTGACTATCATCAGCAAAAAATGGGACCGTTTCTATTTGTTTGTTTAAGTCAGATGTATATATGACGAAAAGTAGAGGTCCTAGAATGGGACCCTGCGGTACTCCTGATTGAATTGATAGGAAATCTGATGATTGATTATTTATTTATTAGAACTTTTTGCGAACGATTATTAAGATATGTTTTTATAAAAGAAAGTGGATTTTCAGAACAACCATAATAATTGCATTTAGAAACTAGTAAAAGGTGATTCAAAGTATCAAATGCTTTAGTATAGTCAAGTAACACTAGTGCTGCAGCTTGTCTTCGATCAAACCCCGATATGACAGTATCAGTTAAGCGGCAAAGAGCTGTGGTGGTACTGTAGCCTTTTCGAAATCCCGATTGATGCAACGGAAGTATATTATTAGATGAGAAGAAATCATATATTTGCTCATGTACTATTCTCTCCAAAACTTTAGAGAGAATAGGAAGTAAACTTATAGGACGCAATTCATTAAAAGTCGTTGGATCCCTTAAATTTTCATAATTCAAAGTACAGCGGATTCTATATTCTGAACAAAAAATAGAAAACAAATAAACCTTTACTGCAAGAATACGAAAATTTTGTTACTCGATATAGTAACTACACACCATAAACGAGGAAAGTATCAGAAATATAAAACAGATTAACAATGGCAAAACGGTTTATTAAGGCATGAAGAAAATATAGAATTTTGCAGTTGGAAACCAACAAATTTTCTAAAAATGTTAAGAAATTACTTTAAAAGACTAAAAAATGAAAAACATAATACATAATACATAAAATAGCAGAGGAAATATGTGGAAGAACATTTATTAGAGTAGTGGTTGAAATAAATAGATCATAGACGTAATGTAATAAACTTAGGCATCCGCAAACATAACCTGAAAATATCATACAATTATTCTCGACTGAAAATAACAGTTTACGAGCCAAATTCTCATTATCTGAGGGAGATTTTGTGCTCTATTATGAACAAATCTCATCTAATGCTTTCATATGCATATGGTAAGGCCGCTTTTAGTAAAATAACGTTCTAGTGCTTCAAGAATGGTGATTTTCATGTTGAATACCGGCAAAGCGATGGAAGAGAGAAGCTTTTCGAAGATGCAGAATTTGAATTACTTAATACTTAATGAAGAACCGTGTCAAAGTCAAAAAGAATTGGGATTATCATTGAGAGACTCAACAAGCAATTTCAAAATACCCCAAAGCCATTGGAATGATTCAGAAGCAAGGAAATTGGGTGCCGTAAGAGTTGAAACGGAGAGATGTTAAACGGCGTTTGTTTGTTAATATTTGCTTAAAGGGCAAAGACGGAAGGGATTTCTGGATCGCATTGAATAGAAACTGGGTACGAAAATCGGTTTATTAAAATAAACCCATGAAAATCATAGGGATATGCTTGTAGTATACTATGAGCTGTTAAAGCCGACTAAAATAATTATGGACGATCGTTATCGAATGCAATTCAAACTCATTGCATTCGATAATGCCAATCACAGACAGTCGCAACAAGAGACACGAAGTGATTTTGATGTTGCGAAAATAGTTAAGACATACTTGGAAAGTAAAAAGTCCTACCCCATATTATTATTCTCCGTCTAACTATCAATTGTTTCGATCAATTGCACACAGCCTGCCTGACCGGCACTTCCAATGGCTTCAGAAGATGACCAGTTTTTCAAAAGAAAATTCGTACGCTGCCCGAAACATGGGAAAAACTAGTGACCAACGATAAACAATACTTTGAATTATAGATTCTAGTTCTTTACAATAAAGCCGTACACCTAATAAAAGAAACATAATGGTAAAAACGATAGAGATCGAGAAGCAATTAGAAAAAAAACTTGGAACTCTGAAGAAGACAAAATTGCTTCTAAAAAATTATGAATAATGTGAACAAAGTGCGACCTTTAAAGCAATAGGCTTCGCATAAAACAGCTAGAAACTATTGTAATATCGTGATGCCGGTTATTATTTAAGTCAAATGTTATTCAAATTTTTTCCTTAGGTTTTCCTTTGGCTTCTCTTATGACTATTTTAATTTTATTTCTTCTTAAGTATTTCTTTTATCTTCTTGGACCTTCGTTGGTAGATGTTTTCTTTATTTTAATTTGTTTCGTTGCTTTTTATTATATTATACCAACTAGTTTTCATTTTTTTTCTGTTGCATTTCGCTATTCTACAAATCATAATCATAATCATAATCATCATTATTAGTTCTTTAGATCATACAAAATGATATAGAACACGTCAATTGAGTTCAATAAATAGATAGAATAATAAATACAATTTAATTCTTATCAAAGTACATATAAAATACATATAAATATAAAATACATATAAAAGTTCAAATATAGTATAAAAAAGTAATTAAATAAATAAATAAAGTAAAATATAAAATAATAAGATTATAGTTGTCACCACATAATTAATAAACATTTACAAACAAAATAAAATATATATCTACTTAGGTATTATTGAACACAATTATTATTATTAATTTATGATCTAATGGAGATTTTAGAGGTTGCCATCGTTCAGATACTCTTGAATAGAATAGTAAGCTTTGTTCAGTAACAAGACTTTTACTCTGCTCTTAAATTGCCGTATCGATAATTCCTTATATTCATCTGGCAGTTTATTAAACAATTTAATTGCCATATATTTCGAACATTGTTCTGTTTTGCTCAGGCGATGAGTCATAATTTTTAGAGTTAGCCCATTTCTCGTTGTATAGCAACTAATCCCAAGTGCTTTAAAAGTGTTAATTTCACTCCTTGCGTATATCAGTATTTGAAATATGTAGGTTGAATATAAAAATAATACATTCAATTTTTTTAAAATATCCCTACAATTTGTTCTTCTTGGAGCATTCACAATATTTCTCAGTGCCCTTTTTTGTCTGAATGGCGTTGTTGTATAAAGTAAGTCTTCTCTAGAATTCCTTCTGATTTTAACTGTTCTAGGTTCATAAAATATTAATCTCTCATTATTTTTCTTTTTCTTTGTTTATTTCCGTTTTTCCGTTAGTAGCCTGTATTACGTAGCTTGTTCCACCTCTTAGTGTAAGTACCACCCTTACCATTTTCTACATTCACTGTATATATTCTATATAGTCCAACAACCTTATCTTTTCTTTCTTCTGCTACTAAAGTGTACCTATCCTTTAAAGTTTGATACTAAATGGTACTTCTCTAAATCATTTGTTAAACAAAATCCTATCTTGCTGTTCCCATTTCTGTCCATTATTTTCTCTCCATATTGTCTCATACTTCCTAGTGCATGCTTTTATTATTCCAATTATTTCATCGCAATTGTGTTATTATATACTTCTCGTATTTTATTTTCTTCAATTCCTCTTACTGATTGATACTGGTACAAATGTTTTTAGTATACTAAATATTTTACCAAATCCAATTCTATTGCTGTATTTTAGGTAGAGGTTTATAGCATCATACTTTACTAATCCATAACTTGCGCCAGTACTATTTTTACTTCTTCTTTGTCTCCTTCTCTTAGATTTGTATGTACTCCCCGGTAGTACACTGTATGATTGTTGGAAGAGTCTCGAGGTCCGCAAATTGCGGACACCTATTACTTATTAATGCGGGTCTCAAATACAAATTGAAGGGGAAATTTTGCAAGGGAAGTTGAGTTCAATGAGAATTGAAAATCTTTGTGGTAAAACTATCAACATAAAATCCAAATGCATTTCGACATTTGAATGGGGTAGTTTAGAGAGACCAGAACAACATTTATGTATCCACATCGAACATGAGTCACACCTCACACTTGGCTGAATGCTATCAATGCAAAACCATTTTTCTTTTTTTTTCTTTCATATATAAGCTTTTCAAGCAGTAGAAATGCAGATTCCTCAAAAAAATTTATATTATTTTAATATCAACTTCTTTTTTATAAATCGTACAATTCATGAGTTCACAACTTTTAGGTAAATCGCTACACTGAACTTTGTAGCTATGAAATAAAATTTCAACTACCAATTCATGATTGTTAAAAATTGCAAGCAATATTTTTTTTTGCCTTGAAATTAACGTCTGGTTAAAAATTCAATTTTATTTTTTCTCTTAAAACCAACAGCTGGGTTTTCTATGCCTTTCGAACTGCTTCTCATTTTAAAATTCAATGGCAACCTAATAATTGATAAATCTACATCTTTTTATAGAAGTTAGAACATCTATTACTTGAGATTGATCATTTTGGATTTGAATATCCTTATCACTCATCTGTGTATTAAAAATTATATTTCCGTTTTCCCTATATTCATCAAAAAATGTTGCATTTACTGAAGTAGAAAAGGATAGTATCATCACATTTTCACATAGGTTATGTTTCACCCATCTCCCGCCGCCAGCTAACTACAGGGTCAGCAAATTGCCCTTTAAGAGACATGATTGTTTGATGGTTTCCTGTTTTATCTTCGTACTTTCTTCCGCTTGTATCTAGTGTGTCTAATCGGCTGCCAATGAGAAGATATTACATTTTTCTTCGATTTAGAACTGTAATCGTTTATTTAAATTAAGAAATTATGTTATTTGAATAAATTAAATAACATTTAGTGGGTGGGCACTAAAAACCCAAAAATAAGTCCCTGATTTTATTTTCAGTCTCACATTATTTACAGTACACTACAAAAAGTAAACAAATCACACAAAAACACGTTTTAATCAATTAGTGGCACTGAGCTCGGGTTCAAAAACCCTTCATGCGAAATTATTATTTCTTCGAAATTTTATTTTGAACCGCGTACAATTTTAATTTTTGGTTTCGTGATTAAAATCCCTACGGGTGTACTGATTTCCGTGTTTAATTGCACAATTGCGTTTTTACTAATAGTAAATTAAAATTAACTATCCATTTATTTTAGAGTGTCAACCTATCGAAACGTGATACGAAATTATTTAATAACTCATGCTCGTCAAACGCATCGGAAAAATAAAACTGGTTTTTCGAAAATGATTTATCACCAACGTTACATAAAATCCTGCAAAACTAGTAATTAAAAAATAAAAACGCTGGTACAGGTTTTTTTTAGCCATAATCCGGCGTTTTCAAAGCTGGCAAGTGTAAAATTCAATTTAAAATTCCAAAGCCTTTTCCAGAACCGCACTAAGCCTAATTAAAACTTGTTTATTTTATCTTGCTGTGAAAGTTTTTTCTAGATCGATTTGTTTATTATCAACTTATGGTGAAAATAAAAAACGTTGTCAAATTGTGGTGAAAGGCAAAGAAGTCACATATATATTGTCATGGAATTTTAAAATGTGTCAAACGGAGTATCACATCCTGTATAGTAAAAAGAGTTATCAAACCATAAACAAAATTTTATGTCAAACACAATATATTTTTAAATAAAATCACCCATAAATAAAAATGTATAAGAAAAAGTAAGATACTTTAAATTAAAATAAAATAATGTTTCTAATTTAAAATTAATAAGAAAAGATAAACTTACCTTTTATATAAAATTGTCATCATTTTTAAAACATCGTTCAAAGTCTTAATAAAGCTATTGGTCAGAAGAGTATGCTCCGAGTCTACGATTTTAAAAAACTAAAAAGTTTGATGAGAAAACAGAGAGGGGGCTTTTTTTTTTACTATTTCCCTCGTCTTAATTTCTACCAATCACAAACGCGCAAATTTGAATTACAAATGGTTTCTAGATAAAAAAATTGTATGACTCATCCTGTAAGTAGTTTTTTCGAGTTTGCCCGCGGCAAAACTTTACAGCTGTTGTCACCAAAAATTACAATACCTTTGATACACTTGAATTATTTAATTTACCCTTTAATAGAACAAACTGTTCGCAGAACTCTCCTTTATGCCGACGTGTTAGATGAAGTAACACTCTTTTAAAACACTTCGATATTTTTGGTACATCTCTCCTCTCCTCTCAAAAAATATTAAAGCAAATTTTCATAACTCACAATTAATTAAGGTACACTTAATAATTATTATTCAACTTTACTGCAATTTTAGGTCATTGTAATTATTTTTTATATTAGGCAATATGTATATTATTATTATTATTATTATTTCTGGGTGTCTCAGGTTCTCCTGGTATTTTGGTCGAGGTACGGGTTTTTACCAAGCACTCTCGCCTACTCTTGACTCAAGAATCTTCTTACTATTCGAGTGGTGTTTATGACAACAGCTTTCTGGAGGAGTTTATACACGTTGCTTTGCAGGCCAAGTATCTCGAGGCTTCTGTGTAGGTCCTTTGGTATGACTCCTGTTGCAGATATGACGATGGGTACGATGGTTACTTTGTCGAGGCTCTACAACTTCTTAATTTCATCAGCTAGTTCTGTATATTTTCTTCTTTTTTCTGTGATGGTGGGAATCAGATTGTGTGTGTTTGGTATTGCCACATCTATGATGAATGCCTCCTTTGCTGCTTTATCCCTTACTACGATATCAGGTTTATTGTGGGCGATGCAGCGGTCAGTTATAATGGACCTATCGTGATAGATGGTAACTTGCCTCGTTTCTATTACTGATGGTGGTTCATATTTGTAGTAAGGTGTTTTGGGCGTGTCTTTTATCAATTCTGGCCTGTAGCATATGTCCTGGTGCATCACAGCACTGACTTGGTTGGTAATGTGTTGGATAGTCTCAGGTTTCTCATTACATTTTCTACACCTGTCATCTAACATGGTTGGATCTTTGACAATATGTTTCAGGTAGTTTCTTGTGTTCACTACTTGATCTTGTATAGCTACCATAAACCCCTCCGTTTCTGGGTAAAGTTCTCCGCACCTCAACCACGCGTTCGACGCTTGTTTGTCGACATGTCTTTGGTCAAGGTCATGCGGATGTCTCCCATGGAGGGCTTTACTTCGCCATTCTTGGTTCTTCTCCTCCCTACTAACGATAGCCTCGTTCGGTTGTGGAGTTTCGTCGGACAGGTTCAGTGGTGTATACCCTCGGTCAGCTAAGCAGGAGCTTTGGTGGAGGGGTGACGTCCTTTGTCTTTTATGGAAGTAATCTCTTAGTAGTTTGATCTGGCCATTATGGAGATTTCTGATGTTTGTGAGTCCTCGGCCTCCCTCCCCTCTTGGTAACGTCATTCGTATCGTGCTTGCCTTGCTTTCCTGTGTTTGGTAAGGGGTTGTTCTCGTTTTTCTCATGATGGTCTCGAGGTCTGTTTCCGTCCATGTAATTACACCGAATGAGTAAGTGAGTACCGGTATAGCCATGGTGTTAAGCGCTTTAAAGAGGTGTTTACTGTTGAGCTCCGTTCGCATACTTTGTCGACTCTGTTTATGTATTCTTTGATGAGGTCTTGTTTGATCTTGGTTTGCTCTATTGTTTTTGCTTGCTGATATCCCAGGTATTTGTAGACGTCTCCTTCGTTCATGGATTCTATTAGTCCACCTTCTGGTAGAGGTACCTCGCCTGTCGTGCACCTGCATTATTATTATTATTATTATTATTATTATTATTATTATTATTATTATTATTATTATTATTATTATTATTATTATTATTATTATTATTATTATTATTATTATTATTATTATTATTATTATTATTATTATTATATAGTGAAATTTGTAGCTTCACTTATTTGATTCACTTATATATGTATGTTATAAGGTAATGTTAATTTTAATATGCGGATATTGTAGTGGATTTGTATCCCAAATATTCTAAATAAATAACAAGTAATTATGGTCTCCTAGGACACCAGAAAACGACGCTAAACAATTTTGTAATATTATTTTTAAACAGTGCTAGTCAGCTTATGTAGTGAGTATGAGTCGCTTTGGAAGTGATTCTATGACTAATATTGATCTAGCGATTGAGAAAAGTGTACCGTACAATACCGTTAAAACCCATATGTCAATATGGAAACAGTTTACGGAAACTACAAGTTTAAAGCAACTAAATCTAATCCTAAAAGATTGGGAGTGGAATATGAAGAAAGAAAACGGTGAAAATTACAAAGAACTAGTTGTGAAGACAATGTGGAACATCGTTGCAAAAAAATGCAAGAGATGTATTTTATAAAGTGGAAAATAATTTTTGATCCATTTAACGAAGGAATTTACAGATGCGCGCCAATAAAAGGAAATCGAGCTCCGCCTCAATAAAATTGGAAGAATACTACGAATGTTTTATTATGGGACGAAGACACTCCGGCGGGACTCCAGCGAAAATTTTACCATATCGCTTCAGTAGAACTTGCCAGGAGAGGTGGAGAAGCAGTCAATTGCGAGTTCATTATTTTAAAGAGGAAGTGGATAAATCTGGGATTAAAACAGGTAGATAACATAGTTACATATTTTTTAAATAACTGATTTTCAAAAATCCTACTTTTTAGGAAGAGTAAAATATAATCATATCTTCAATAAAACGGCCCAGGGTTGAGAAAAAAAAATGGCCGATAGTAAATGGCTAGTCCCCAACACGAAGAACCCTACCTTTTCTCCAGTCCGTCTTTTTAAAATTCTAATGGTTAAACGTTCATCTAGAAAAACAACTGATAGATTATTCTTAACAGTAAACCTATCATGGAACAAAGAAAAATCAAGTGGATGGTAAAAAAACATTCCAGTGGGAAAAATCGAACTTTCGAAATGGACTAAAGAAGCAGCAGAGAAGGCAGGATTAAATACAAAAGAAATAAAAATAACAAACCACTCTTTGCGGTCGACAGCAGTCAGTAACCTGGCTAAAGGAGGGGTCGGTGAACAACAATTAATTAAAATTACTGGCCACAGTTCAGCCAACTCACTTAAGCCTTATCTGAAAATGGATAATGAGCATTATTCCAACATCATAAACACCCTTATAAGTGACACCTCAGAACCTCCAGCTAAAAAACAGAAAACAGAAGATTCTGCAGCCACCCCTCGAGCTTCTCACTCTACAGCTGGACCCATCAACAACATTAATGATTTACCTACACCCAACGTTATCAAAGAATACTCCTACTGTGTACCAAAATTGTAATTTATATTTTAATTGTACCATAAATAATTAAGTTTGTAGTATTTTGTGATTAAATAACTTACCTCTTTTTCAGTTTTCAAATTAATACCTACATATTTATTATGTATGCATATATAATAATAGGTAGTATGTTTTGTAAGCTATGTGTATGCAGAATAATCTGTTACTCATGTCTAATTTTTCCTGTGAAAAAAATCGAAAAAACACAATGCAAAGTAATATTTTTTCACAAAATGCATTCGCGCAGGTGCAAAAATCCACGTTTTCGACTCGGATTTTTGTTGCCACCAGCACTCATGCTTCTTTTTAAAATATACTTAGCAACGTGTTTTTTCGATTTTTTTTTTTTCGGAAAAACTAGATGCCCTTATGATATTACTTACGACAAATTGGCAGAAGGCTGTATAAAATTGGTTAATCTAGAAAATTGAATTAAACATATAAATCTAAACAAAGTACTTACCTTACAAAATGAATTGTAAAAGTAATTAATAAGAAGAATATATAATTAAAAAGGTTATTAACACAAAATAATTAAAATAAAGTAAAATAAAGAAAATACAAAAGGATATACTTACTACTGAAGAGTAATGATGGATGTTTCTCCAGCAAGAATCAATTTAACCAAAGTTTGCAACGGATTCCAAGAGGAAAATTTCTGTATCTTTACCTGAAATATTAGAAAAACTTTTCTTTACGATGGACAAACTAGAGTTCCTTCGATTTTTTTAATGACCCCCTCCTCCAACCAAGCAAATCCTGCGCACGGGCCTGGTAGTTTCAAAGGTAAAGCTCAAGAAAAAATTGCCCAATATCAATAAAACATCCTGTACATCGGTTATGAAAGTCCATAATATAATATTAAAATGTCCTTGCTCAACCATTTGGGAACGTGCAAATTTATTCAGTTTCGTGGTTTCGTACGAAATTATTGATGCCTGGTTACAAATCCACTAAAGTTCATGATAAATAAAAAAGACATTCTAAATTAAAAATAAAGGCGATTTATCTCAAAAGACATATTTACAGCTTATCCGACCACGACATAAATTCCCTTTTTAAAATGATTTCGTTCACTCGAGTCCTTTTTGATACGTAACTAGATAGCGGCCAGTGAAGGGTATTCTCCACATATATTACACTGTCTTCAATCTCTCAGCCAACCCCAAAGGACCTCCCAAGGGATTAATTCCTTCCCTTCAGACGTTGTAGGCTAGATATCGCAAAGGCGAAAGGGCACTGCAAGCAAACATACCCAAGCAAGGGTTTAATGAAAATATTAACTATATAGCCTTTGTCATGCAGTTCCGCAGCATATATGTTGGTGATAAGCTAACAAATAATTATTTAATTAGTAACTATAAACTTCTTTTGTAAGATCGGAAATTTTAAAATACTAATCGATTCAACAGTTTTAAATAATGAAAAATAACGAAAAAACAATTTTTTGGCTTTTTCCACAAAACAAACTATTTTGATGAAAAGATAGACAGTCTGAAAAGCAACTCTAAGGAAATGAAAGTCATTAAAAAAATTAATTTGTACAAAGGAACATGAAAATGAAAAAAATTAAATAACAGGAAATGAGATTTGTGAAAAATTTAATGAGTTCTTCTTGGACAGCTTCCGAGAAATTTCAGAAAATATAATACCAACACAATCCTTGGAGGAAACTGTACAACAAATAGAAACTGAACATCACATGGAAAAATTTCATAAAATAGAAATGTAAGAGTTGAGGAGAATTTTGAAAAGAATGGAAAATAAAGAAAGTAACACCGATGACATAACTGTTAAACTTATTAAGATGCATTTGAAACCATAGGACATAAGTTTCTGAACATCATCTATCAAAGTTTGGAACAGGAGACTTTCCAGATAAGTGGAAAAAAAGTATGGTTATGCCAATTGAAAAGAAAAAGGGTACTGTGAAGTGTGAAGAATTCAGGCCAATTAATATGGTTCCCCCTTATGAAAAATTATTAGAAATGTGTGTTAATGAGCAAATAATGACTTTCATATAAGATAACGATTTACTGAGTAAATACCAGGCTGGCTTCAGAAGCAAAAACTCTAGTGAAAGTGCTTTACAGACTGTTCTTTTTGATTAGAAATCTATATTGGAGAGGGAAAAATTATAGGTGTAGTTTTTTAGACTTTAAACGTGCTTTGGAGACTATTAATAGAAAGTTACTTCTACCGAAACTAAGAAAATATGGGTTCGGTCAAGTTATTTTGAAATGGTTTGAGGATTATTTAAGTGGTCGTATACAAATAACCAAATATATTGAAACTTCAAGTGAGATGGAGTCCATTTATGGTGTACCGCAAGGGACGGTGATTGGTCCTTTGCTTTTCATTCTATACATAAACGATATTGTAAAAAATGTCCAGAACTGTAAAATACAACTCTTTACAGACGATACCATCCTTTATGTATCAGGTGACAATATTAGTGAAATAGATGACATAATAAATAGTGAACTTAACAAATTATATCAGTGGTTGAACAATAATTACCTTCAATTAAATGTAAATAAAACCAAAGTTATATTTATTAGAAATAAGAATCACAGTTTAGTTAATAATTTAAATATAAGTATAAATAATGAAAAGCTAGAAATTGTAAACTGTTTCAAATATCTTGGTTGCATTGTGATTGTAGGTTTAAAGCCATACATAAATATTCCACAAGATCAAGAAACAATTTTTATTTAAACAGTAAGCACTAGTTATAGTCAGAATAGTCTGTTTTATAAGGGATTAAAGCAATACAATGAATTGCCTGATTTTATTAAAAACTGCAACAATTTAATGAGCTTTACTGACTATATTAAGCAGACTGTTAGGTTGTAATTATATAACTATTTATTTTTGTTACATTTATTTTTTTATGTAAAACTTTTGTAAACCTAAATGTAAAATAATACTAGCCAAGAGCTAAATAAAGGATTATTATTATTATTACAAAAATGAGATAATTAGAATAATAAAAAATAAGACCAATACATGCAACTCAATATGACAGTAATTTATTTATTATACTACATACATACATTTATAATAAAAACCATTCATAACTATTATAACATATTAAAATAGTATATTATGCAACGATCATGTAATGATAGCTATTAGTACATGCGCTTAAGGTAAGTTACGACATGAGCCACAGGCGAGTGTCGTAAATCTTAAGCGAGTGTATTAATAGCCATTACATGAAAGTTGCACACGCTATTTTTTCTACGACAAAATATAAATAAGTAATTTAACTGAAAACTATTAATTTATTTGATACATTTGATACAACATCAAACTATCAAAAACCTACTTGATTACAACATAGAAATTTTTATTGCTGCAAAGTCTATTCTATTGGTCAAAATCATCGACTTATTTTCTTCCACATATCTATTTGGAGTTGTATAATGTGTTCCTAAAAGTCGTCCATCTCACCTCTAAAATCTGTTCTGCTTTTTTTTTTCGTGCATCCTCTTTTTGCCGCACCGATGTACAGGATGTTTCTATAATCCAATCATATGTATTTGCAGTTTTAAGAACCTTATACTCTAGAGAAGTAAATTAATGTCAACACACCGTATTCTTCATCTTTTTCTTTGGTTATTTCAGTTTGTCTATTATTGCCGTCATTAGAGTGTATTGTGTTGCTCTTCGGCCTCCTCTTACCCTTTTACTAACACTCTTCTGTATAATTAAAATAGGGACAAGACTAATCCCAAAAAAAAGATAAAAAATAAAAAAATTTCTTTAAGAAAACAATACTAAATACTTTATTAAACTTTTAGCTTTTCTTTCTTCAGCTACAGAAGTTTTCTTTGCTATCAAAAGGTATTTGATATTATTAAATCATTTGTTCAACAAAATACGATTATCTTCCTCTTATTTTTTTAAATTGTTTCTATTTCGACATCGTCCTTCCTATACTCCATAGTCCATGCTTTCCCAATAACATTTTATAATCTATTTTGTAATTATGCAATAGCGTCGTCGCTGTAGCTGTTTCTACCCGATCTAAAATAAAGTAAACGTAAGTTGATCTAATATATAAAAAATACAAGAGGAAATTAATGTTTTTCATCTTAGCTTAAAAATATTTAATAGGTGTAGTCGCGTCCGTCCTAATAATAACCTACTTTTGAAATAGTTATTTATGTGCCAAGGATGAAAAACTGTTTATTATAGTCGAGTCTGCAAATTGATAGCCGAGGCTAGCAAGCAGGCGAGACAATAGACAGTTTTTCGCCGAGGCGCATATTACTTTTTTTCGTCGACCTCTACAAAAACGTACTAATTTCCGAAAGAAAAATCGACCATTTTTGAAGGCAAACACTTTTCGTCCGCAAACACTTTTCATCCGCTGTGGTCACTAGGATACGGCACGGTGCGAGATATTTTAGGACGAAAATAGTTGACTTTTCATTCGGACGTAAAATGTCATTTTTTGTAGAGGTCGACGAAAATAGTAGTTTATGATGCAAGGACGATTATGGAGTTTGCCGGCTGAGACGTTAGTCGAAGCTGGCAAACCATAAGTACGAAAAAAGACCTAGGCCGAAAAGTGCTTCTTCTTGTTATTGTGTACTTCGAATAAAAACAATATTTTATGGGTTCAAATTTTAAAAGGTTTTGTACCTCTGGTACATTATGTTCACGTTTCAGGTTAATTTTCTATGTTAATTTCTTGTTACTATACATATTAAAAAAATACCAAATGTAAGTCATGATCAAAACTATGTGGGTACAATAACATAGTATTGTTTTTAAAGTCCCACCCTGTTACAAATACCTACCCATTCTTCCTTCTCAGGAAGATCATAATATCAATATGAGATGACGTACATTTATAAAACACTAGTAATGAGAAATATGTACTAATACGGATCAATAGATTTATGATACAAAGTTGTTGTTTGTTAATATAACGTCTCTTTTCTGACCTAATGGCCTAAACTGGACGGGACCTACAGCTTATTGTGGGCTCCGAACCACGGTCCTCAATCACCTTAAACGCAGGACTATGCCTTTGTCATGCAGGTGATCTACCGACTAACAAGTGTGTAATTGTGTCACCAACCCTTATCAGTTCTTTTTGCACTTGCCCAAAGTCTTATCTGACTTTTATTCCACTTGAATACGACAGGATTCGAACCTACTCCCCGAACACTGACCAAGCTGACTCGGCAGACGCCTTACTAACTAGGCCATCGTGTCCGGTATGATACAAAGTAAAATGTTATTAAGTAATACTTACTTTTGCATTTTTACTCCTCGCATCTCGGCGACTAAGAAATCAAATTATTTGAAAAATACTGGGCAACCATTAACCCGTCTATTTCGGGCAAGTTATCAGATTATCCTTTTCAAAATATCTAATATTATACTTATAACACTTATAACACTAATGTAATACTGATTCACATAAAAACTTAAGTTAAAACGTTATTGTTGTCAAACATAGAGAACATCCCACAGCAAAGGCAATGAATGAGTGTTCGGTGAGAACCTTGCGTTGTACAATGACGTCACGCGAGAATGGCGCGCTCACGTAATATTTGATATGGCGGAAAATAAAATTGTCGTAACTTTTACACTACTTGCTTGATTTAAATGAAACAAAAACAGGCGTATTTCTAAACATTTAGGCTACACGGTTATAAAGTTTCAAGTCATTTAACAGACCCAGTGATATTCTTCATTGACAAACACCCATTAAAAAGATAAAAAATGTTACTGCTAATCTTATATCACATTAATTATTTCAGAATAACCCTCGTAGGCAACCTCTAAATTTTATCGTGGCAACCGGAAGATACATAGAAGTAGGATATAACAAGAATAATACTTTAATGGAAGGTAATTACGTTTCTTCGCTGAAAACCTACATCTGCAGAAACGAAGGTATTTCAGTTTTATTTATTCGGTCATTATTTCTGTGTACAAGCAGAGATTTTCTACTGGGATTTTTCTTGATATTCCCCGGAGAGTCGACATTTTTCGCAGCAGTACGAAAGGAGTCCTGTAAACCATTTGAACTGGTCTTCTACTCTCGTAATTGATCGATAAAAAGCAATCTTGTTACTCCATTAATCTAAAATGTGCCGTCAGGTCACTGGAGCAATTTGTAAAAAAGGAACAAAGGAAATCGGGTTACAAGTATAACTAGTGAAATTGCTCAGCTCTGTCGATAGGATTTGCGGAAATGATAGAAAATTAGAAAAGGTAAAATTTTATTTCTCTTTATTAGAAATATATTTTCTTTATACGAGGTAAACTAACTAAAAAACGTCAAAAATGCAAAAATGTATAAGCTATTTGAGATATGAAGATAGTGTCGTTTATCAGTCAATTTACCTACATATTAGTTTGTGACTGGTAATTTCCTATTATCTCAGAATTTATCTTGGAAGTCTGTAACCACCTAGAAAGGCATGCTTTATTAACATGCATTCACAATCATGTAAGACATGATTATAAACATTATTACAAGTTTTAAGTGGTCCAAATTTTCAAAGCTCAAGAAATGATTGGGAAAAATCGATAAAACATTCATTATAAACTTAATAAATGTTGGTTGTAACTATAAGGTTGGTTGGTTGGTTGGTTGGTTCAAGTGGCGAGCAAGTGTACAGAGCCCCAATTAGGGCTTTAGCACTGTTTTGCTACCACGATCGCATGAACCCGACCTTTATTTGGTTGTTTTAGATCCATCTCGTGGTGTTCAGGAAATGTACTGTTTCCGTAGGCTCCTTACTGGATAGATCGGTGAGTTCATTAAGGAGGTAATTGCCGAGAGAGCAATTCCTGGCCCTGGCCAGCGCTGGGCACTTGCAGATGGAAGTGCGTAACTGTCTCTTTTTCGCTAGGATCTTCACAGTTTCGACACAACCGATTAAACGGAATAGCAAGCCGAGAAGCGTCTCACCAATTGGCCAGTAGCTCTAGCTATATCCTTCCTCGAAAGATTCAGAAGGTTTTGCTTTTGACGTCCGAGTGCCACGTTTGCCTGGCCGTCTTGCACGTTGTTAAGGCTTTCCACCTAGCGTCGGCTAAGGCTAGGAAGTGTAGATAAATATATCGTTTAATCGTATTAATTGAGGGTTCAACTCATTCAGACATTGCCACGTCCATAGCTGAGCTTCTCCTTGCTAATTCATCAGCGCATTCGTTCCCCGGTATGTTCCTATGACCAGGAACCCAAAGTAACTACACGCTGTATAGGTTACTAATTAACGCAAGCTCCTCTGAACATTTGCTAGCTAATTTCGATATGGTAGCAGCATTAAAGGCCAAGATGGCGGCTTGGCTGTCCATAGCTATCTATCACCACGTTATTTTTCGGAGAAATACGCTAGATTTATCTAAACGTTTGGCTAATTTGGAGAATGATTCCGTGTAGATACCTGCACCTACACCGCAGTTCATTTTTGAACCATCAGTGTAGATCACCATGTCTACCCACTCAATAGATTGTTGTTTTTCCACTCACCCCTAGCTGGTATCTTAACACTGAAATTCTTGCCAAGACACAGCTTGGGAATGATGGACGCGGGGAGCATCTTCCCCACCTCCAAGCTGAGAATAATGCTGTGTCCATAGGGTTTAGCTGGCCAGTGCCCATACCTCTGAGCCTGACCGCGTTACAGGTCGTTATGTACTTAATATGAAGGTCGGTCGGGAGAAAAAAGAGGAGAGCATCCAGAGCATCCCGTGGCGTTGATCTCAGCGCCCCCGTTATACATACGCATGCACTCTTCTGGATGTAACTATAAACTACTGCTATTATTTCAACCACTGACGCTTTTATATTTAGCCAACAATAATTATATATGACCAATTTTTGATGATTCCCAAAAAAAAGTAAGTACATATTTTACATCAAAAATCTAAAAGCACTGTTCCACTACAGCTTCCCCTAATTATCGTAAATAACATTTTTTATTGCCATTGTCTCTAAACAAAGCACCATTATAAGTTGTTTTTATAATCGACTTTCGGATTCAGAGCTCTGAAATCCTCTAAAAATATTGCTCTGTTCGATGTGACAAACGACTTCCTGTCAATAAACACGCCAAAAATTATGTGGTGGTAAATCGACACAGGGATACAACCCTATCCAGATAGAAATCTGCTGTCTGTATAAAATATGCGATGGAATTTGACTACAGCGCGATGGTAGATGGGAACTACTTTTGGGAATATATTTTCCCAACACGGAATTCTTGACATCTTGTCGATATATGGAAGTGAATCTTATATGCAGAATGTAGTAGATTAATTATATTTAAAAACAAGGTGATTTACATTGAAATAAGTAATGTAAATACACAAACAACGCGGTTATATTTTGCCGGCCGTGTGCAAATTTAAATAATCCGCATCTACTTGAAGAACTGTCTTAAGATATGAATTCAATTTTTTGCGCTTTTTATTCTGCAAAATAAATTCAGTTGGAGAAAGAGTGTTGTGCCACTTTGGACGTTTACCTGAAGTTCTGGACGTAGCTGGCTAGCTTTTGTTTAGGGGTTCCTTCACATTGGTGCTCGATTAAAAAAATGTTTGACGCAGCTATTAAAAATATAAAATAATTTTTGTTTTACACATATACACAGTAGGTTTATGAATAATTTGCAATAATAAAGACCATGGCGTATCTTGATCTGTGAAGCTGAAATTGCAGTTTCATGAATTAGTCGTCTGGAGTGTCGTGGATGGAGGTGGTGGGTTTTTCTGAGGAGTTTTCCCTCCTTGGAGAGGATGGCATGTTTTAGGTGATTGGGGATGGAGGAGTAGACTACAGACTTATATTCCAGGATCGGTCTTACAAAGTTTTTGTAGGTGTTGACTCGTGATATTAAGTTGAAAATTACCATTTATAGTGGTAACTTTTTGAGAGGAGGGTGGAACTAACTCTCCACTGAGAGCTCTGACTGGTTTAGATAATAATCTAACCGTTATTAGGAGAGACATAGGGTGTTCTATTGACTATTTCCCTCCTCTTAATTTCCACCAATCACAAATGCGCAATTTTGAATTACAAATGGTTTCTACATGAAAAAACTGTATGACAGCTCCTGTCAGCAGTTTTTTAGAGTTTACCCGCGGCAAAACTTGACAGCTGTTGTCACCAAAAATTACAATACCTTTGATAACAAGTAATTATGGTCTTCTAGGACACCAGAAAACGACGCTAAACAATTTTTCTGATTTTATTGTCATTAAATTTTGTAATATTGTTTTTAAACAGTACTAGTCAGCTTGTGTAGTGAAAACGAGTCGCTTTGGAAGTGATTCTATGACTAATATTGATCTGGCGATTGAGAAAAGTGTACCGTACAATACCGTTAAAACCTTTACGTCAATATGGAAACAGTTTACGGAATTCTGCAAGGCAAAGAAATACGAGCTTTTGGAAACTACAAGTTTAAAGCAACTAAACCTAATCCTGAAAGATTGGGCGTGGAATATGAAGAAAGAAAACGGTGAAAATTACAAAGAACTAGTTGTGAAGACAATGTGGAACACCGTTGCAAAAAAAATGCAAGAGATGTATTTTATGAAGTGGAAAATAATTTTTGATCCATTTAAAGATATGTTTTTTACTTCAGTGTCAACGGCATCGACTACTCTGGTCATTAGCCTCGTGTTCTGTGTAGGCTTTGTTACTGTTTCCCAGCGCCACTTCTGGAACAGAACTGTTAATTAGAACCCAACACTTAATGTTCGAGTAGGGAATCACAACTGGTATATGAAAATCAATTTCTAAATTTTTAATTAATTAAAAATCAGAAAATGATTTCTGCCGTCGGTGGGATTCGAACCCACAACCCTTGTATTATGAGTCCAGTGCTCTACCACTGAACCACCCACTCCCCCATTTAAAGATATTATCTTCAAGTCTAGTAGGGAAGCTCGGAATGCGAAACGAAGGAATTTACAGATGTACCCCAATAAAAGGAAATCGAGCCCTGCTTCATTAAAATTGGAAGAATACTAAGTTGAAACACTATCGTCGACCACCCAACCAAAACACAATTTTAACACACTCTACGCGCGTTTCGCCAACTATGTTGGCATCATCAGGAGTTGATGATAGACTTAGTCGATAAACCAAAGGTTTCAATTTCCCAATTTAATGGAAGAATACTACGCAATGGTTTTATTATGGGACGAAGACACTCTGGCGGGACTCCAGCGAAAATTTTACCATAGTATAACTTGCCTGGAGAGGAAGAGGATAATTCTGGGATTAAAACAGGTAGATAACATAGTTACATATTTTTTTAAATAACTGATTTTAAAAAATCCTACTTTTTAGGAAGAGTAAAATATAATCCTCTCTTCAATTAAACGGCCCAGGGTGAAAAAAAATGGCCGATAGTAAATGGCTGGTCCCCAACACGACGAGCCCTACCTTTTGTCCAGTCCGTCTTTTTAAAATTCTAATGGTTAAACGTTCATCTAGAATAACAACTGATAGATTATTCTTAACAGTAAACCCATCATGGAACCGAGCACAATCAAGTGGATGGTACAAAAACACTCCAGTGGGAAAAAACGAACTTTCGAAATGGACTAAACAAGCAGCAGAGAAGACAGGGTTAAATACAAAAGAAATAAAAATAACAAACCACTCTATGCGGTCGACAGCAGTAAGGAACCTGGCTAAAGGAGGGGTGTGTGAACAACAATTAATTAAAATTACTGGCCACAGTTCAGCCAACTCAATTAAGCCTTATCTGCAAATGGATAATGAGCATTATTCCAAAAACATCATAAACACCCTTATCAATGAGTTAATAAAGATTTCAAACAATACTCCTACTGTGTACCAAAATTGCAATTTACATTTTAATTGTACCATAAATAATTATGTTTGTAGTATTTTGTGATTAAATAAATTACCTGTTTTTCAGTTTTCAAATTAATACCTACATATGTATTATGTATGCATATATAATATGTAGTTTCATAAGCTTATGTGTATACAGAATAATCTGTTACTCATGAAATAGTCTTGTCAAATACCATTCGGGCATCTAATTTTTCCTGTGAAAAAAATCGAAAAAACACAATGCAAAGTAATATTTTTTTAACAAAATGCATTCGTGCAGGTGTTAAAATATTACTTAGCAACGTGTTTTTTCGATTTTTTCGGGAAAATTAGATGCCCTTATGATATTACTTACGAAAATCTGAATTCAGTGCGAGGTGTACTGGTACTAGTAGTGCCGAAAAGCTTAGACAAATTTTGTATATAAAAAGCGGTTTTTTTTTAATTATGATCAGAACACCTGATACAGTAACTTATTTTTTGGTCTGTTTGTGTTATTTCATGAGAATTATAATGTTGTTATTCCTTTACAATTTATTTATTGACGGTTTTGAGCACCATTTGAGATTCGGTTTTTCATTCACAATCACTAATTTACATTTATTTGGTACGCCCATGGTATTTTGATGGTTCAAAAAATTTCACCACCGTTACAGTTTTCTGGCAAGCTTTGATTTTATTATAAAAGTGAAGATGGCGTTGGGCTCTCCTCGTTCTTGATATACGTGAACACTTTTATCAAGAGCGAGGCGAGTCGAATTCATTTTCAGACAGCCTTTAACGATAGGATGTCGAGCTAGCCTGCTTCTTACTAAAGAGGAACAATAATTCTGAAACCGGTCTAAGAATGGCAAGCTCCTTTAATAATGAAATCAAAGATATTGGTTTAAAGCCCCGACTTGGTCGGGCGCCAAACCACGTCTGGACTTTCGTAATTCAATACCTGGGGGGCATATAGCCCAAGGAGTAGTTGTTGAAGTCCAGACGCTGGTGCAGTGTAGGACATTTAATGTCTTTGTTCTTGGGAACAAGTGTGATTTATTTCATAACCTTAGGTAGTTTTGGTACGCCCATGGTCCTTTTTTGGTATTTTTATGGTTCAAAAAATTCCACCACAGTTACATTTATTTCTTTTTTTCTATTTTAAATTAAAACTTATAGTAATCAACTTAAAGGAGACCCATTCAGGAATTTTGGTCAGTCAGCTAATTTCGATCTCTCCGGAATTATTCAACCAGAATATTTCACTTGAGAAGTTTCTTTGTCCAATATGGCGTTTCATATTTCCACAGATATCGGATACTCGTTTAGTCTCGTCTTTGGAAACTTATAAGTACATTCTCGCTCGATACTTTTGTTTACAGTTAAGGATTTAAGTGGAACTTTATTACGAAGCGTATCTGATTGACTTCCGATATTCGCTGCCGGTTATTTGAAATATTTGTTGAGTCGGCGAAATTTTCTAATTCACATCTAGCAAATAACAAATATTTTTAATTTGCATTTAAAAAACCTTCGAGACAATACTGATATATTAATTAAAAAATATGTGATATTCTTTTAAGAAGGCATCAGCACACAGCGAATATTTTATCAATACAAGTTCATTCTCTCAAGCCAAAACTTGGCACAGCTCCAAAAAATTTTACCCGTTTTCAAATCTTTCTTTCAAGAATACATCATTTTCGATCACTAATAGGTTCTTCCCGTGATTACTTTGTACTACAAATGCCTTCATAATTATTTAAAAAATTGTATGGATGTATAGATACAATTTACACAAACTGTAACGCCTATACACCTATAAAACAATATAGGGCTAGATATAATGGTGGGTTGTCGATCGCAACTTTACGCCTATCGGCGTAGCTCTGTAGTGGAGACGGTCTTAGTTCCAAATTATAATAATGATCAAAAACTTACTTTTTTTAATTGCTCGGGAGGCGCCAGTTGATTTAAAATTAGCTTAACTGACCTAATTTACCTCTAAAAATCAACAAAAGGGGTAAATGCAAGACAAAACTCCAATATATCACCGATTTATTAAAACAAACAACCCAAATACCAAACAAATAATTAAATATATACAAAAGTGCGTAAATCAGATATAAAAATGTTCAAATGGCAAATTACTAAATAATAAAATTATATGGTTCAAAACAACTAACTAAACAGAGATTAAACGTCCTAAAGAAGGGAAATTGACGGTCTCATTTAGCAGTGGTACCAAGGCTGAATAGGAAATTAAAATAGTTAAAGTTAATGGCAATAAAATTTAGTTTAATTTCCGTTTATAAAAAAAGAAAAATACAAAAATATTGGTATGCGCAATTAACAAAAATAAATTTATCAAACCGTCAAATTTTCTAAAACAGTATAAAGTAAGAGTTGTAGTACAAGGACGGCAATATTCCTCTAATAATTCGACGGCAGTCGAGCGAGCAAAAGCGATTGTACCAAATACTTCTCAGTATACATCAAACCAAATATCGCTTACAATTTGCTCGCAAATAATGGAATGGCACTTTTAATCCCTCAAACAACTTAGGGATGGAAATTTGCCACAATATAAGTGCTTCTTTCAAAAAAAGAAAAACCGAAGCTTGTAACCATTTTAAAGCTGTTATTCAACAACAACCCTTTCTAAAACAAAAACGCGCGTCCTTTCCTCGTTTTTGCGCATGTCTGAATTTCCGTAACCAATTGGAAAATTTGGCGTTAGTCATGTGACCTTTAGGACGAATCCTAATAGGAACTCGAAAATAAAATCTACGTAACGACTTTCCAAAAAATCCCAATCAATATACAAACGAACTTGTCGTCAACGTTCGTTTTACAATTTCTGTAATCACTATAAAATCTAAATATTAACGCATACCAAAATTATATTTAATTAAATACCCATTTAAAATTAAAACGGTGGATATATTGGAGTAAAAACGCAAAATTACAGTAAACTAGAACAGTTGGACAGGCATCAACTCAGCACTTTATTACCCTCAGGTAAACTATTGAACCCCTCGTAGATATATCAATTCAGCACTTAATGACTTAATACTTATCTCTTTAATTCTGGTTAATTTGAATTTATAAGTAATGCTTGTAAAAGGGTTTGATGATATAAATGGACCTAGAATTTACACAAAAAAAATAAAATTTGGTTTACCCAGAATGAATTATGTATAAGAAGCGATTGGCAATGTTAAAATTACCGAAAGAAAAAATGTTTGGGCCATTTTTGAAGGAAAAAGTGAGTTTTTTAGTAGACCTAAAATCTACAAAAAAAAATCAAAAAAATTAAAATTTGGTTTACGCAGAATGAATTTTGTATAAGGAACGACTGGCAATGCCAAAATTACCGAAAAAAAAATGTGTGGGCCATTTTTGGGGGATAAAGTGAGTATTTTAAGATATAAATGGACCTAGAATCTACAAAAAATCAAAAAAATTAAGATTTGGTTTACGCAGAATGAATTATGTATAAGAAACGATTGGCAATGTCAAAATTACCGAAAGAAAAAATGTTTGGGCCATTTTTGAAGGAAAAAGTGAGTTTTTTAGGATATAAATGGACCTATAATCTACAAAAAAAATTCAAAAAAATAAAATTTGATTTACGGAGATATGGCATTAAAATTCACAAATAAAAAAATATTAGAATTAAATAATGGGAAAATTACAAAATTTGAAACTAAAATCGATGTATTTTAAATTTATATTTTTATATTGATATTTCTTTTGTATTTACTTTATGTTTCAAAATATTTATAAAAAAACATTAGTTGCCAATGCACTCTTACAAATAAAATCAATTTTAACTAACGTATCGTACTTTTCTTATTAGGATTAAAGGATTAAAAAGATTTATTAAACCAGGTAAAAGTGCTCAGTTGATGTATCTACTTTTATTGCCTTCAAGGGACGGTGCTCAGTTGAAGTCTACCCGAACAGTTAGGAATGTCATCAATTCCTAACGTCAGTCACTGCTGTCAAAATAAAAAAAATTATGGATACCAGGGGCATCCAAAAAATAATTTAAAGTCTGGGGAAAAATGAAACCGTTACAAAACAAAGTTTTTTAATATCTAATTTGCCAAATATTGAATGATCTGTAAAATTATACCTACATAAGCGAGGTGAGCTTGAGGGTTTTTCTAATGAGTTGTTAACAGGTGGTCCTGGTGCACAAATTTCATGTATAAGATTACAACAGGACAATTTCTAATGGCAGGTAGTCCACCCTTTTTGATGAGCCCCCTGTGTACCAGGAGGTTGGGACTGCGCCAGGAGTTCCCTGTTAACTCTTTATCCGGAGGTTTTTCGGGTCGCTCGTCCCAGTTTTGACATCGAAATCGTCCCCCGGATGATCTGTTGCACGCGACGTGGCTAAAAACGTTATCTCCTGTAGTTTTACTGAAATTACTTAGCAAATCGATCGAAACATAATAAACTAGAGGAATTATATTCCTCAAAAAGTATGGCTCATATACCATCCGTGGCGGATAATATTTTACTACTACATGTCGTTGCTGGTTGCGACACTGTCTCAGCGGCTCATTATCTGACCTTCAGCCCCACCCTGCAAAGTTCAAAGAAGTTGGACTTTCATCAGAAGACATTCTGGAAGTAGCAGAAATATTTAGGTACAGGATGTAGTTAATGGCAGTGGCCAGAAACAAAAAAAAAATAGGGAAAATCATTCCTACCAAAGATGCCCTTACTCAGCATATTAAACGAATCTATTTCCTAGTCCTTAATTGGTTATAGATTCGACAGATTTAGGAGTGAGAAAAATAGTTTCCCCACAGCACACTATACTTTTTCTACAACTGCACAAATTTAAAGAATACAAGTAATATAACTTAATATTTATTTTATGGTTAGCAAAACTAAAATAACATTAAAATAACCCTACCTCTTAATAGTTAAATAATTTTTTTAATTTTATTTTTGTATTTTTTCTCCATTCCATAAATTTTTCGTATGCCATTTCATACCTTTTTCTTGAAATTCCTGGCAACAAATCTAACGTTACTTTTGCAGCTGTTTCTAATATATCTGGCGAAGTATTATCAAAATCGTCACAACTGTCAGTAGGCATATTATTTATTATAAATAGGTATATGTCTTACCTTAAAAATTTAAAAAAGTTCTATAATCTGACAGTTGTGACAACTATTTAAAGCTAAACAGCAGCCAACTAAGTTTTTGTCGATTTTTGTTGATTCTCCATATATAAATGTAATATCTGGTCACCGAGCTTCGCTCTTAATATTCAAATCTACATTTTTAAGCAGCCCAATGAGTATATAATTTAAGTATATTTATAACATGACAAATTATTAATTAATTCGCGAAAATCACGGAGTGGACGACATCTACTTGAACTACTGAAAGGGAGATAAATAAAAAGTTGATTGGCGATTGGCTTGAAAGTAGGCGGGAAAATTAAAAAAGCTGTCAGTGTTAATTTTCAATTGGCTGCAGCTGTTGTTGACGTTTATCAACTGCTTGTCACAGAGGTTAGTTAAATGCATTAAAAGTTGCCTAATTTTTGGGGATTTCACCCTTTTAGAGCAACATCTACTGACGCTTGATCTTCGCGAATTGTCACGGTGGACAGGCCCCGATTCCGGAACGGGCAACAGCAGCGTGTAGGGCACAGGTCCCGTCAACAGAAGATCGCTCAGCTCACTCTATTTATCACTATATAAGAAAAACTCTATGTTCAATTGATTTTATTATTTATTGATCTGCAGTGAAGGAAAATTATAGGTCTGATATTCATACTTGGGTAAAAACCTCCACAATGTGGCAGATATTGATATCATATTTTTTCAAAAATTTTCAGTTATAAAAATAGTTCATTCGTACATTACATTACAATTTGTTCTTGGAAAATACAAAGTCACAATCAACCTTAAAATGTACTATGAGAATTTTAAATGTATCTTTAAAGTTTCTTGTAAAATAAAAAATTGAAATCTATGTTAATAGTACACGTGTACAAGCATTTATTCTTTTTCTCTCTCTCTCTCTATGATAATGAAAACTTAAATATTAAAACTGTCCGCATAATGAAATAATAGCCGTAAGGGGTCGGGGTAGGGAAGAACCTTTACCCGATGTGCATAAAGCATTTCCACCGGCCAAAAAAAAAAAAAAGATTAGCTTTAGGTTAGGTTAGATCTTTGGAATAAATAAAGAAAAGTACGATACGTGTGACATTTTGACATTTGTACATTCTGACAGGTGTCATATTTTGACATTTGTTCATTTTGAGATTTGTTCATTTTGATAGTTGTTACATTCTGACACGTATCACATTTTAACAGTTGTCACGTTTTTACAGGTGTCACATTTTGACAAGTGTCCATTTTAACAGTGTTACTCAACGTTCCTATAAATATTTACCTAAACCCATGATTTCTGAAATTGAATTGGCAACGTTGTATTTTCAACTTTGAATTTATGAGATGGCTGTCATTTGACAAGCAAATTATTTATGTCCGTCAAATGAACCTTTCCTTTTTTATATAAAGCGGCAAATTTAAAATTGAATTCTTTCAGATTAAAACGCCAGAAATTAAATAAAGTCAAACATTTTTACTACTATACTATACAGAACAAAGGAGTGCAGTATTTAATTTGCAGAACGTAGTACAGGTTCAAGAGGTAGAAATTTTATTTTTACCTCATCCTTCAATGCTTATTTGTAGTTAAAATTGAAATTTTAATACATCTGATCGGCCTAATATAGTTTTTGTCTAGATTTAATCTCGTTTCCATGGTTTTTACTCTAATAAACCTGTTCTTTTGACAGATAAGTCAGACTTTATTTATTCATAGCCATATCGTATGTATTTTAATTGATTCAGAATTTTGTATTAATATATATTTCAAAATGGCTTCATTCTAAAAATATTATCAGTCCTCCTAAATCCTCGAAGGCAGAATTATTAGTAATAGCAAGGCAACATAAAAACAAATTCAAAAAATATGTTATAGATGAGATGGCCAGAGAAAAATGAATTAAAATTCTCAGATTGCCTCCGAACCACGCAGAGTTAAATTCCATTGAACTGATCTGGTCACAATTATTAAAAGGTTATGTTTTTCAAAACAATAAAATATTTAAATTTCCTGATGTGCGAAATTTGTTTTTGAAGGCAGTTTCAGATGTAAATAGAGAACATTTGGGAAAATGCATTGGTCATGTTAAAAATGTGGAAAATTCATTTAGGAAAGTGGATGTATCAATGGATAATTTAATAGAACCGATAATAATAAACCTCAGAAAAGACAATTATAATGATACCAGTAGTTTTAGTGAACACAGTGACTTTTATAGATAGTTCTTGAACTAACTTTTTTTTTAATCTTTGAGTTTAGGTAAGTACTGAAGCGTTACTTTTAATGCCAAGAGATTAAAAAAAGTTTAAATCCCAACATATAATCCTCCTTGTTATTTATTGGTTAAATTGAATTCGTTCAATGTTAAAGTGTCAGATGCATAAAGTCTATTTTTATTTTTTGTAAATAATATAACTTCAAACTTTAATCTACGAAGTGCGTATATATATTTTATATAGAAACTTATTTTGCAAAGTACGCCTATGGAATGTGAGGTTATATCCCCACTTTTACGGCGCTCATCTTTCCTTTATAGTATATATTACTATAGAAACAAGTTATTATATCTGCCGCTGCTAGGAAATAAAACTAAAAGCTTAACTTTTCTTGTAAATATCTCGGAAGATCGAATTTTCACAGACATGATACCTACATTTTTTGCCGATTTAGATAGGAATTAGTCTACCCTGAAAGTTTCATTGAATTCTGACGAGTGGATTTCGAGATCCTCTGGACACACAAACACACACACATACATACAAACCTTGCTCGTTTAATAGTATTTGATGTGGTGTAGACAAAGTGCCGTGTGGGAAAATATGAGAAATATGCTACTTTTCAAGCAGTTGTAGAAAAAAACTGTTGTATAATTTATATGGATTGGCAATAATTTTCGATTTCCATTGCTATTATTCTTGATCCTTAAACAAGCTATATAGACAATATTCCGAAAATCGATGAGAACCTAAGTACATAGAGCGAATGTTTTTTCAATTAAAATATAGCGTTTCATAATCTGTTTAAAAGCCGGACAAAAGGATTTGAACATTGGACGCTGTTTTCGGAATTACTGGAAGGTATTAAACAGATTACCATGAGTTATGGTCTTAACTATTTAATAACATGATGGAGGGGTCAAACCACTGCGAGCACAAGGATTAATAACATTAAATTTGGAATGCAAATGGTCATTTAGGCGATTATTTAAGCAAAAATGAATTAAACTCAAGCTCTCTGGTTTGCATGTGGTAAAACTAAATATTTGATAATTACGAAATGGATATGGAATGTAATCGGGAAAAGCTCAAATTTTCAAATGGTAGGATATTACATGCTTATGAAAGACTTAGAATATTAATATAAAACTCAAAGTCAATTGCATTGAAAATGTACATATCCAGTTTTTAATTTATAATAATTTTTAGTATTTATAGCTCACAGAATTAAGGACAAATGCCCAACATCATGCGGATACGTCAGTCAATTATGGGGGTATGATCTTGCTTCTTCATGTATATTGTCACGAGGTCCGGTGTTGGCCTACGCGCTGCTGCTACTTATTCAGGGTGAAACGCCCTTTCGGTCTTTACTTAATACCACCACTCACTCTAAGAAATAAAACAAGAGATGTAAAAAACAAATACACTTTTATTTGGGTCACCCTTCAAATATACATACGTTAATTAAAGATTAATAATAATAGCTTACCTATACATAACGAACCAGGGGCCTGTCACAATGCCTTTGATGATTATCCTTCTTTATAGGGCTTATTTTGGCTGTTGCTCAAACGCCGCACTGTAATCTCCCGGATATTCTTTCTTCTTTATCATACTCTTTAAAACTTAACTTTTAACGCTACTTTTTGCTTGGACCGATTGCTTGTCTTTTCCGGAGATCTCTTCGGCCATCCAGCCAATTATCGATTCCGCAGCCAACAACCAACCGTCTAATTTATTCCGTCACAAAGAGTTTATATGAAAATTTCGCTGACCGTTGCAGAGTTTATAGTTTCAATAAATTGTCCTACATTTATCTCGGCAATAGCCTCTCATTTAGGCAATCTAACATCGATTTTCGTATTTCTGTACGGTCAGCCAAATTTTGCAATGAGACCTGGTTTGATTAAATGTTTATATTTTAAGCTTTCTATTATGTAAATAAGTTTATACTAAAATAATTTTGGTAAATAAAATTCTTAAATGTTTTTGACTTTGTTACCTAGTTTTTCGGAAATTAATATTTTAATTATATATGGGATTCGTGACAATATGAAGAAGGAACTTCTGTAAGAGGGATGAAATCGTTGAAAAAAGTTGAAAGAATTTCTCTGTAAAATTTTGTTCCATCTTTTTTTTTAAATTTGTGTGCTCTTAACCATATAAAGCTTTACTGAGTATAATACTTTTCATAATATATTCAAGTTATAGTTATATTTCTTCTATTTTTTCTTACTCTCTTTTCTAACCTTCTATTTATTTCTCCAAGGTCTTTCATCCTCAAATCTTACCCTATTTTGGCGGTTTATACTTTATATTTTTTCTGAAATCGCTCAAGAATACCTACTTTCTCGGAGCAATATCAGACCCCAAAATACGCTATTCTAGCATTTTAGTCCGTTGCTAAGCAACGAACTTTCTTGGATCGAAAACAGTCCTGGAATATTTTTGCCGTACAAGGCCGTCAAAATCTACGTAATTTCCTGAAACGTCAAAGTGACAACTATAAACCAAAGAAGTCAAAAGTTTTGTCTGATGTACAAATTGAAACCAGATTATGTAGGTATACTAAATGAATAAAGTACGTTTAGAATGTAAGAATTTTAAAATCACTAGATATTTAGTAATGTTTACTATTTAGGTTGCTTTAATATTTAGTGTTGCCGGTGAATTTACAATTTCCCATTCCCATTCTTATTCCCAGACTCCAATGCTTTGCATTGTCGTCTAGGAATGTATCTCTTTTACTACTAGGTACATTACGTTTAAAATAGTTTTTCCCTAGTACAACTAAATCTTTCACTATAAAAAGAAGTAACATTACTAAGAACAAACTATTAATTGTTAATTGCCCTCCGTAGTAATTTTCTTGATTTCCATTCTCTCGTTTTTAAAATATTTCTCTAATGCCAATTTCAACTCAATGAATATATCATTTAGAAAAGTTTCAGCACTCTAATCATATAACATTTAGTTAAAGTTTCCTCGTACAAAATTTTCAAACTTCTTTTTATTGTCGTTGACTTTTTCTCGACCTCTTTAATCAAAAAATGAAAGAAAAAAATCAAAGCCCGCATATTTATAATTCAGCATGAGCCCAAGTTGAAAGTTCAGACCTTGCTAACGACGGAAAGAAAGAGCGCTAACTTCTAGAGTTCTCAAGTTGTAATTCTGGCGGCGCGTCCGCTGCCCAAACTTCCAGAGATCTCGCACTTTTGCCGTAACCTCCGCAAAAGTTGTCCCAGGAGAATTGTCTCGGTTTACGTGTTTAGATGTTTATTATCAGAAAGTAAAGAAGAATATTGCGGATTTAGGGTTGGACGGAACTACTTTTACACGTGTTTGGGGAGTTTCTGCGTTATTAAGGACTTCCGCTTCCTTTAAAGTATGTTGAGAAATTTAGAGAAAGGATGTACGTTAGAGGTAACTGAAATAAATGTGTTTCTACTAACGTTACAAGGATTTATAAGTATAGAAGGTGGCCCAATAGTGGATTAAAATTTACTGTCACAGAAGGAAAATAAATAAAGAAAAAAATTATAGCCCCTAGGTTGATTAGGCTATTAAGTTGAAATAAATAAATAGGCTGTCGTTTAAACTGTATATAGCCAGAGCCACATTTAGATCAAAAGCTCTCATAAAACAGACCAATCCATAGGTATGAAGTGATGACAATATTCCAACCCGAAAACAAAAAATAGAGTCATATAGAGAAAAAAAATAATATGAGTTTCTGTTTCATTAAACTCGATCCTAGTTGGCGAAATTGCCTAAAAAATTCGCAAAGTTAGCAAAAACGGTTTTTCGTGAACAAAAAAAAGTACAACTCCAATAAAAAAACGCTGTGTCTAGGTGCACGCTAACGTGTACCAAATAAAAAACTTAGGTACCCGATAAAACGTCATCATTATCAATGACGTAATCTTTTAGGGTGCACCTTTAATTTCATACAAAATTAACATCGTGCACGGTAATTTAACAATAACTTCATTTTTCCTTTGTTTTTGTGGGCTAAGGTCAACAGAAAAAAATTAGAAAATCTTTGTTTTCATCAGGCCAACGTTTGGGCTTTTTATTAAGCCATCATCAGGGCTTCTGCAAAAAATACAAAAATGTGTTGTCTTTTAAAATTAAAAATGAAGCGTATAAAATGTAACAATATGAAAGACGCAAATATTGTTTTTCTTATACAAATAAAATAGAACAATTTGACATTATTAATAACAAAAATAAAATAAAAAAAAAATTAATTTTACAGATATGTAGGAAGTCACAAAAATAAAATATTTTAAAAGCATATCTAGATTATTGGGATTCTGTGGTTCTTCCCTTGTATTATCTTTTTGTTACCTAGAACATCCAAGAGATCTTGAACTTGGCTTTTCTGTTTCAAATTCAGTTTCCGATTAGCAGTTAAATGACTACAATAGTAGTTTGTGCAACAAGAGTGGACATGATGGCCGTATCGCACTCGAGTTGTACAGTATATTTGTTCTACGACCCACTAACGAAAATCTATAACTTTTAAAAATTAATTTAGGTTTTTGAGATAATATAACTAATTTAAAAATAGTTTATGATTTTATGAATATAGAATGAATATATAGAGGCTTATCATACCTGGGACATGTCGTGGTTATAGTGATTTTCCACGAATTCTTTTATCTGTAGACTTACTTTGCTGGCGTGAATTTTAATTATTGCCGGACATTCCATTTTATGAGTTCTAAGAAAAACGAGATACCTACATTGATAATGAAAAGTAAGCATCATTCAAATCAGTAGGAAAATGTTACAAAATACAACTGCTACCAATACTCACCTAGTTTTCCTTAATCCTTTTCCTCTCAGTCTCATTTTCCCGCCGTGTATGCAGTTATAATGTGGTTCATAATACTTTAATTTGTCATCAGGTGAACGTTTTAAAACTTTCCTAGCCGTTTCGATGGATTTGCTATGTCTAATCGAACTTTTGTTTATTTTCCGTTTCATATTGCCTTAAATCATTTTGAAATTCCTCAAAGGAACTAAACACTTGACCACAACGCATAATTTGTATCGATCAATACAAACGTTTTAACCTCGTTTAACATTTATAAGTACCTACTGAACATAAACTCATTTATTTAACGTACACGGTAGAATGTCTCTGGCGCGGTAAATCGGTGCACGATAAAAGACTACGTCATTGATAATCGTGACGTTTTATCGTGTACCTAAGTTTTTCATTTGGTACACGCTAGCGTGCACCTAGACACAGCGATAAAAAGAAGTAAATGAGAAAATTGTAGATAATAAAAATATCTTTCAATTCATTTTTTATAAGTCTCAATCGAGATTTAACTTATCGAAAAAACCGTCCAAAATCGCATTTTTTGTTATCAAATTTAAATAAATTTAAACTTTTTAGTCTCTCTGTAGAAAATAAGCTCAAGATCGTTATTCGACGATCACTCATCGAGCAAGAGTAGCCGATTTTCGCAAGCGCCATTTTTATAAAAAATGAGTCGAAAGATATTTTTAATTATCTACAACTTTCTCATTTACTTTTTTTATTGGAGTTATACTTTTTTATTTTACCAAAAACCGTTTTTGCGAACTTTAAGAAATTTTTTTAGGCAATTTCGCCAACTATGATCGAGTTTAATGAAACAGAAACTCATATTATTTTTTCTCTATACGAGCCTATTTTTTGTTTTCGTGTTTGAATTTTGTCAAATTTAACATTGGGTGGTGACAGGTTGATTGGACTAAAATGTTATATCGCTAAAATTATGCTCTTAGGTACTTTAAAGGGTGTAGAAAACGCAAAAAAAAATCTTTACTGGTCTAAAGTGTATGCTAAGTTCACAATTTCGAAATTTAGTTTTTTCATTATATCCAAAAAAAAATTACTAATAGCACCACGTGAAAGAGCGGAAAATGTTATTAAAAATTATATTATAAGTGATCTAAAAAACTAAAATATCTTTGCCTACAATATACGCAAAAAAAAAAGAAAGCATTTTAAAGGGGAGATTCTAAGCTTTCTCAGAAAGCCATATGTTTTTATTTTATTTTGTTTTCTCACAGAAAATTTCTATAATTTCTAAAATTCTCACTGATTTTTACAAAACTGAAGATATACAGGGTGTTCCAATATTCGATCGACAACACTTTACAGGTGATAGCCCTGGGCAAATGATGAAAAATGAGTTAGGTACATAAGCACCTAAGAATCTTTTTACGAGATACAGGGTGTTAAATTTGAGAAATTAAAATTATTTTTTTGCGATATTTCACCTACCGTTTTAAATTTTTTGTTCAAACTTGGCAGTTGATTTACTTTTTAGAAGCTTGAAAATTTAACAAAAAATATGCTTGGCGCACTTCATCCAGTGGCGCACAATAATGGGTAGTGGTAACTTCGGTCCCTCTATTTTTTACGACACTGTATAAATCGATTTTTTTTTCTTCTTCTTCTATTATTGTATCCATTATTACACTGAACAGTAAAGGGCTGAGCGAGTCTCCCTGCCGTATCCCTCCATTTACAAGTATGGGTTTTGTATCTGCTTTTGGTGTTATGATTTTTATTCAGTGTCTTTGTTTATTTCTTCTATTAGTTAAATTAGTCTATAGTCTACATATTTTTGTTCTAGCTTTTTAAAATGTCAGTTCTTATTGCCCGATCAAAGGTACTTTTTAAGTCCACAAAGCACATGTATGAGGGTTTATTTTTTTTCATTTTATTTAAATATTTGGTTATTTATTTTACAAAGTTATTAACTTTTATTGCGCTAAAATCGATATTTGACTTTGAAGAGAAGCCTACAATTCGTCTTTTCTATCGTCGATGTTAAATCTTAAAAGCCACTGGATGAAGTACGCCAAGCATATTTTTTGTTTAATTTTCAAGCTTCTAAAAAGTAAATCGACTGCCAAGTTTGAACAAAAAATTTAAAACGTTAGGTGAATTATCGCCAAAAAATAATTTTAATTTCTCAAATTTAACACCCTGTATCTCGTAGACTAAAAATCTTAGGGGCTTATGTACCTAACTCATTTTGCATCATTTGTCAAGGGATATCACCTGTAAAGCGTAGTCGGTCGAATACCGGAAAAGCCTGTATTATTGATAAAGGCGTAACAAAAAAACATACTCAAAGTCTGCCAGAACTATCAGGATGCAGCAAATACAAGGTAACATAATTACACAGCCCACTTTTGTCTTGGCTAGTTATTAGCCAACTCTTAAGGTAGTTAGAACAGCTCAGTTCCCATTAAACCTGATTTTTTTCACTGTTGACAAAAGCATAGTTCAATTGATTTAATAGATGATTTTTCTTGCTAACTCAATATTTAAATCGCCAATCATTTAATTACTTCTCATAGAAAAATCGCATTTTATGTTACACACTGTTTTTTTTTCTTAAAAAAAAAATTAATTAACTGTATTTCGTTAGAATATCTTCGTACCCAACGATAAATGCAGATAAAATGGACTCCAATGGCTCTTTATAAATTAGATTATCAGTTCCACCTTTTGCCCGTTTCTATTCCCTTAGGGATTTTTACCAGTTGATCAATTTAACAGAGAGCAAAGCTTAAATGATGAAATTAGTTAGTAGTCCTAAAACTAATAAAGTTAGTCAGTTAAACCGAAATGCCAGGAATAAACCAGGCCACGATCTTGTAGTTTTGACTGAATTTTCAGAACTGCAAGTCGATTGAGAAATTAGATGGCATAGCACACTTTTGGGAAATTTATAATTTGGAAAAGTTATATTTTTATGGATCAAAGAGTATTATGTAAATAAAACATTGCTGATCCGTAGACGTGTCCCATAATTGATATACAGTAAGAAATAACATTTTCACAAGAAACATGGGTTGAACTATATAATGATTTTTTTTATTAAAACTGCACTTTTTCGCCACAAACTAAACTTCTTCTAAAGTTTTTTTTACATATTCAAAGATCAGGTGACTAAAAACTGAACTTTTTTGTCTAGAATCATATAAACTAACTGATAATCAACAAAACGGACATGTGGCAATGACACCATTTTCAACATGTTACTAATTTTCCAATTTTCATCCATTAGAACCTGGCAGGTGACTCAAAATGTCCGTTCTCAATTTTTTTCTCAACACATTTACTTCCATCTGTTAAAAAAACGGACGTGTGGCGATAACAAAACTTTTTTTCTCAATTCTCCGAAAATTGATGAAAAATACTTGAAAATTCTGTGTGACAATAAGTCGAAAATTCTGGTTACGGTATGTCGTACTAAAAGAATTACCACTCCGACACCTATGCAGATCCTTAATGCAAACTTAAAAGTAGAGACTGACACAAAATTTTTGGGTATCTTCATAAATGAACATATAAAATGGGACACACTTGGATCAAAACTAAATAAAATTGCATACAGTACTCGTATACTTAGTAAATATCTCAATAGAAAATCTTTAAAAATCATCTACCGTGCTAACTTTGAATCTATCGTTAAATTTAGTATAATTTTTTGGGGATCAAGCAGCAAAATTAGAGATATATTTTATACTCAAAAAAGGGTTCTGAGATCCATGTAAAATATAAAATACGCAAATACATGTAGAGGTACCTTCAGATCTAATAAGATAATGACCATATTTGCATTATAGATTTATGACTTGTAATATATTTATATAAAAATAAAGATAATTTCGTGCAAACCATTCGGAATGATAATTTCAATTTTCCAATACATAGATACAATACACAGAAAAGCAGCCAAATTATTCAGCTATCTGATTTTACAACACCTTACCAAATGAAATAAAAGAGATTGATAGTTTAAAAAAATCTTAATCTTAATCAGTTAGAACCTTATTCTGTAGATGAATATTTCAACTAATTCTGAGAAATCTTGTGACACTGTTTCATTCTTAGTTCGACTTTTATATAAAATGTTAATGTAAACTTTTTCTGAAATAAAGATTAGTATTATTAAAATTGAGAAAAATATTTATAATATTAGCCAGCTCAATCACCAGATCCTATTACAAAGGAATTTTTTATATGAAGTACATAAAATGCAACGTTTTTTAATCTGTTACCCGAGATTAAATTTTAAAGAAGAAAAATGGGATGTATCTATCAAAAATGCAGCAGATATTATAAGATTGCTACACAATTAGTTTAACGCTGGTCAATTTAAATACGCGCCATGCAGCGACAAACTACACACCTAAAAAAACTTTTAAGCATTTTCTTTCGACCGATTTGATTATAAGATTTTTTACTCAAATTCTAGAACAGTTTTCGAGATATGGCCGGTCGACGCTCTTAATGACTCGCGCAGTACATAGAATAATTGCCTTCTAATAAATTTTTTAAACTTGTGGATATTTTTCTACCTGTATTAATTAAACTGTAAAATAATAATTGTACGACTTCTAATTAATTCAGGAACATTGTCTTTTAGCTGTAATTAAATATATTTTCTGAGTTTAATCAAAACATATCCAAATGGAACATCGATATTTCTTCTTAATTCCTTATGATTCATTGTCTCTGTACTTTCTATATTTCTCTGTTTAATTGAAAATATTTACTTTGAATAAATGATGTTATTATTGTGATATATCCCAATAATCGAGTTTTCAGAAAATTGTAATTACAATTGTGTTCGCTTTCAAAATCTAATCTCTTAAGCTTCTTTCAGAAAAATATAGTGACGCAAAGGACAAAAGCAGATGTATCCCTTTTGTTTGTCTTTTTTCTTTGTTGTGCCACATGCGCGACCTCACATATCCCAAGTAGTAAATAAAAGAAAAAAACTTTTAGGGAGCTCATAATTTACGGTTATCTCTTAAGTAGCTTCGTGGGTGGATTGAATTCACCTAGATTTTTATGTGGTCTTAGATAATACGATACTTATTTATGGAGTTTGTTCGAATTAAGCCTAAATTCAATAAAATTTACAAAACTTGTAATGCAATAAATGCAACTGGTTGATTTCATATAGGGTATTTCATAGGTACTGCAGTAAAAAATTGTAATATTTTACTGTCAGAACAAACCTGCTCCTTACTGAGATATAGGAGATTAAAGCTGATTATACAATCATATATTTAGCTAATCGAAGTTGCAATTTCTACTTAGTTACCATGTATTGATAAGCTAATATACCCTTGACGACGTGATATAATCAAAGGTAATACCACGAGTCCTCCAAATTTTATCGATTAAATTTTTGGTTTTCACGAAAACGGCTTTATTTGGAAAAACCACGAAAACAAACTGATTGATAAAATCACGAGTCCGCAGGACGAGTGATTTTATCTTAAATCAGTTTGTTTGAGTGGTTTTGCCTAAAATAAAGGCGTTTGAGTATGAAGATCAAAAATTTAATCTATAAAATTTCAGAGGACGAGTCGTATTTGAAAGGATTATTTTTTGAATCATTTTGTATTAAAAACAGAGAACATAGTCATTTATGCAAAAGACACTTTACACACAAATATTGAAAATTTTCTTTACCAATTTAAATTGAAACCTGAGCTGTTATAGTTTTACATACAGGGCCACCAAGGCGATTTTTTGACTGGCTACCCCGCGAAACGGCGCCGTTAATAAAAGCGAAGAAGAATGAAATGAAGTCTTTCTTAATTTAATTAATTTTAAGTTTAGTGTTATGTTATGTAAAAATGTTAAAGGCATTTTGAAATCAACTAATAAAAACAGGTTAGTTTACAAATACATTTTGAAATTTGGTTATTAACATAGATTTGCAATACATTTTAGTATAATAAAAATTGTTAAATGTTTACATTTGACATTTCAAAAAAGGTAAACACAGTTTAATCAAGAAACAAATACGAAGAAGCGGTTTTATCAGTATAAAACACAATGATTGGTTAGGATCCTGAGCTGTTATTGGCTGAAACCACAAAATCTGACTGTATTGACAGATGAAAAAAATAATCAAAGGTAATACCACGAGTCCTCCAAATTTTATCGATTAAATTTTTGGTTTTCACGAAAACGGCTTTATTTGGAAAACCCACGAAAACAAACTGATTGAAATAAAGGCGTTTTAGTATGGAGACCAAAAATTTAATCTATAAAATTTGAGAGGACGTGTGGTATTTGAAAGGGTTATTTTTTTTAATCATTTTGTATTAAAAACAGAGAATATAATCATTTATGCAAAAGATACTTTACAGACAAACGTTCATTTAAATTGAAACCTCAAAAAATATTGATCTATTTTAAATACAGGGCCACCAAGGCATACGTAATTGCCTTTGGCTTAATTCGGATATAGAGTTTGACATTTGTCAGTTTTAAAGAGGTTTATGGATTTCTAAGTATTTGGATATTCAAAAATTGATGTTGTGTGAGTGAATAAACGAATAAACAGGTTAGTTTACAAATAAGTTTTGAAATTTGGGTATTATTAACATAGATTTGCAATACATTTTAGTATAATAATAATTGATAATGCTAAATAAAAGTTGTTAAATGTTTATATTTGACATTTCAAAAAAGGTAAACACAGTTTAATCAAAAAACAATTACGAAGAAGCGGTCTTATCAGTATAAAACACCATGATTGGTTGGGATCCTGAGCCCTTATTGGCTGAAACCACAAAATCTAACTGTTTTGACAGATGAAAAAATAATCGTTTTTATATTTCGAATCCTTCCATCTTGAAAAGTTTGTCATAGTAAAAATATGTTTGACGATTATATTAAGCAAAAAAAAAAAAGAGAAAAAACTTTCACTAATTTCTTAGAAAGGGCTCACACATCGATAACGATGGAAACCTTCGAATCTAAACACGCTGTTTATCACCGAACAATTTGTTCGGTATCTGAACTTGATCTGTGAGTGTGTATGTGTGTATGTGTGTTGATTCTTTGTCTTTATGAATTTTAAAATTCTGACTTCAGATTTTGCTAGAGCATCAAAAAGTACCACCAAAATATGAAAATTTTGAAGTTTAAAATGACATTGAATTTAAAGTAGACACATAGAGAATGAATATTTTGGTAAAAGTGAGGAAACTGTGGCTGCTGGCTGTGTTGAAGAGCATTCTCAACTATTTTATTTTGAAATCTGATTTTAAAATGTATCTGCTTCATGACATTTACATTTATATCATAATCAGATGATTAGGAATTTGTTTTTTATTGTATGGGTTGTCCTCGAAAAAGCAAATTGAAGCTGATTGAACAGATCAGCATCAGAGGCTACTCGAAAATCTTTCATGTAAAAGGCCTTGTTTGCGATTAGTGTTACCTCTAGTCCTCTAGGTCAGATCATGGGTCAATGGGCATGATGATCCAAGAAAGAAAGAAAAAGTGTCAATCTTTTGCCTACTCCTTGCTCTAAACGTAATTAGACTTTTAGAGTATCTCTCCGAACAGTTTTTTACTCGTTCTCAATTTTATAGTCGTTTTAAATTTTGTTGTGTGGTTATCTATCTGTTTGGTGGGGGTGTCGATACACTGCGACCTGTAAGATCTATGTTGCCCCCTTCTGCCATCCATCCGTTAAGGATGTCTCAATGTCTTCAATCCTATTGCTTTGAAAACGTTCAGGATGTCGGTAGACTTCTATCTGATATTCTCCGAGGTATCGTCCTCGAATTTTGCAGGGTAATGCATTCTTAGAGAATGTGGATAGGGATTTCGTCCCCTTCCTCACAAAATCTGCATTCTTCTTCCTCTACCAATCCTAGTTTCTCTAGGTACCCTCTCAACCGGCAGTGCCCTGTTAGGATACCCATTAGTATTCTAAGCTTGTTTTACTTTTGCTGATGCAGTCGTCTGATCTCTTCTGGTTATAGTTTCCCAGTAGTGTCTTAGCCTGTCTCATTCCTTATAGTCCTATCCAGTATTGGGATCTTTTGATATTTACTTCTTTTTCAAGTTTATCAAATATTGTGCTGGTAATTATGCTGCAGAAGGGTTCAGGTCCCAGAAATGGTGTTTTAGCCCCTTTTTTGCGAGTACGTCTGCTATGTCATTACCCTACACTCCAGTGTGTCTCGGAACCCATAGGATGGTATCAGTGTAGTTCTTGCCTAATTCGTTTAGTTTCTCTAGGCACTCCTAAACCATCTTGGAGTTTATTACGTGGCAGTTCATTGTTGTGTTATTACTTTTGTCACGTCTGTTTGAATTTCTCAATAGTCTAATAGTCTAATAGTCTAATCTGTTTAATTGTCTATAGTAGACAATTAAATAGATCTGACAATCGCTGTTACTCTGTTCATCTTCAACTTGTTGTTCTTCCTCTTTTAAATTCTGCAACTCAACTTTTATGATTTCTTCCTTTCACACACACATAACTCAATTTTTAGGATACGTAAGATACAAAAAAATAAATAAATTTCATTGCCAGTTGACCCTTTTGAAAACAATTATTTTATTGCCGACCGATACTCAATTTTATCAAAATCTACTCAACTACAATGTAGCACGTAGCCACTATTTATTGCATGGTTTATTTTATAAAAAAATATCAAAATATCGTTATGTATAATCAGAAAACTCATTAATAGATAAAATCTAACCAAGTGGTTATATAGTGTTTTATTTAAGTTTAATGAACCCTTTATCCTTTATTCTAATAGATAATTTAAAAGGTAATCAAAAATCGTTTTAATAACGCATATATGCAGTATATAACTACAAGTACACGAAAACAAATAGCGTGAACGTTTGTAAAAAGAACATCAAAATGTTGAATATACCGGGTGACAATGACACTAGGGCCATGCCCATATCTCATTCACTTTTAAACCGATTTGAATAAAATTTGGAACATACATATGAGACACCATTTTGGATTGACGGACGTATAAAAACAAAATGACCGACTTCCGGTTTCGCCAGAAATGTCACCAACTTAGATTTTATAAATGGAACACCCTATATATTTGATATTTTTTGGATTCTATGGCTCAAATTACATACGACAGTGTTGCCAAATTTTTTATTATTCAATAAAAAATTCAAATTCTCAGATTTTTTTTTAGCACAGGAGGCCTTGATTAGGTCAAAATCTAGTCTAATTGATATCAGTAATTCATAGTAATTGTCATTTCATCGATAAGATCAATAACAAATCCTACAGCAGGAATTTAAATTTTCTGAATACATTTTTAACGAATAAATCGTTTTTTTCAAATCGTACCTACCGAGGGCCATCTTGCCATTCGATAAAGAATTTAATTACCAATTTAACGATATACATTATGTACCATTTTCTTTTTGTTAAAACCTAAACATAATCATTTCTTGAAAAAAAAAATCTGAGAATTTGAATTTTTTTATTGAAAAATAAAAAATTTGGCAACACTGTCGTATGTAATTTGAGCCATAGAATCCAAAAAATATCAAATATATAGGGTGTTCCATTTAAAAAATCGAAGTGGGTGATATTTCTGGCGAAACCGGAAGTCAGCCATTTTTTTATACGTCTGTCAATCCAAAATGGTGTCTCATATCTATGTACCAAATTTTATTTAGTCAAGAAATTCTTTAAAATCGTAAAATATTCCTCTACGTAAATCTGTTTTTCCTTTTTTTTAATTCGAGAAAGAGTAGTTTTTGACCCCTTTTTTTTTTAATTTATCCTCTAATCTCTACTCGAAGGCCTTTAAAACAGCGGGGTTTCCTCGAGTGATTCAGCGCTTTAAATGTTCAAAAATACCCTTTGCTTTGCGGTAATTTTTTGAAATTCTTGAGTACCATATATTAACCATTACTAATGTCAACGTCGCTGTTAGCTTTGAACGTTTCGTCACAGTAGATACAGTAGTTCCACTTAGCGTCGGCACCTTTGATATTGGTGTCCAGCAGTTTCATTTTTTATATTCGCACTGGTATTGACACTATTGACAGTAATGACATTTCTCCCCGCCACGATCCCTAACAATGCTCATATATACACTGCTTGATATATCAATTATTGATATAAACTGCTCGCTAAAATTCAGTCTATGCAAATAAGGTTGGAAACATGGAAAAGTAGTAAAAATTAATTATGCAGTTTTCAATGAGGTAAAATTCATTTAATCGGATGCACCCGAGATAAAAAAAAATGTTTGGTGATTCTTACGTATTTTTGTCTCCTGAACACGAATTTAAAGTCAAAAAGCGGAGGTCTCGAATGCTTTTTGAGATATAGGCCCGAAAAGTATGAAAACTTGTTTCTAATCTCACGATTATCTTTATTGCCACACTTATATTAACTTCATCTATACGTTTATTAGTACAAATTTGAACCATTTCTAGTCGAGTTGAGATTTGGCATATATTTTTATATGATTATGGGTCGATGCTATTGAAACGTGGTTTAAAGGAGTTTTTGGGAATGGAGTTTCTGCCAAAATTCAATATGGCAAATACAAAATTGTGGTTGAGTTGTGTGCTTATATAGTTTGATTCTATTTAAAAAAGTTAATACAGCCATTCTATATTCGTTGTTAAAAAAATGCAAGAGATTATTACGAGAATATTTAGTTTTCCCATTTCAGTTGACATTTCACATTCCTAATATATAAGAAAGAAATTTGTTGCATACAATGTACATAGTCAATACAATTTTTTTTAAGAAAACAAGAACCAAGAATGCATGACACCTCATAAAAACATAGATAGATAGATATTTATTAATATATGAATTGTTAAATTATCATAATTCGAGATGCTATTGTAGAATTGTCACAAAAATGATCAGTTTTCAATGAAATAAGTGGAACATACATAGGGATTAACGCCTCATTGATAAAAATTACTAAAACCAGAATTTGATGACATAAGAGACTACTTTATGAAATGTTTATAACACTTTTAATATATTACACAGTAGATTGGATGAAATTTTTTAAATCCGGCAACTATGGAAGGAGTGCCGGTCGTTCTTAAACTCGTCGTTTGCGCATTAGCCAGGAGTCGCAACACTCGCAACTCCTGGCTAATGCGCATTGAAAACTTATAACCAGAAATTGGCCGAAGTGGAATTACTGTATCTACTGTGGTTTCGTGGAAGATGACCTTTGAGTATAAAAACTAGCAGTTAGCAGTCATATTGCTCGCCAAAGTCAAAGGAAAGGGCATTTTCGAAAACATAATGTGCTGAGTCACGCAATGGAATCCCAGCGATCTACATGTCTTCTAGTAGGAATTTAAGTAAATGTATTTGTTTGTAGGACAGTTCAGACGGTGGTCTTAATTAATTTAATATCTCTTTACATAATTGAATTATCGACCAATTACGCACTAATGGGACACCCTGAATATTTATATTTTAGCTTTATATATTATGCGAAATTTATTTATCTATATTTATTTAAAATAAATTACCGTTTTGTTGACAAAATTCCTTTTCTTACTTTTCACAATTTAATTAAATTTTAAAGATAATAAAATAATAAAAAAATCCACTTGAAAACGACACTATTGTTCACCATAGACGATAGGGTTGTAAACCAAAACTGATATATAACAGGTATACAAATTTACTAGCTCGAACTTGCGTACATAAAATTTATAAAAAATAATAGGTTTTTTATTCACAATAAATGTAACATTAATTACTTGAGATATAGTTTTTAAAACATTAAAAAAAAAAACGCGGCAATATTTAAGGTGCTTTTTCGTGTTACCTACCTGGTCTGTTTATCTCAGTTTTAATAAAGTACTGCGAATATAATGTGATTTCCAAATAAACCACCAGCACAAAACAGTTTATTTAAATAATTTTAGACAGTTATTTTAAGAATTAAAAATAATTCAAAACCACAAAACTATTGACATAACCTCTAACATTTTCGCAAGCCGTCAGACCGTACAAGGACAAGGATACAAGTGAAAAATGGCAAAACAGGCAGACAAAAGCTAATTGTGTACCAAACTCCCCAGACGTTTGTACTGGCTCAACGCCTCTGAACCCCTGAGATGGAACTGTAACAGTTTAAGTGGATAACTGTTGGCGGCAGCACTTGCCAAAGCATTGGATGCACTTTTCTTAAATTACTTCTCAAAGTTAATTACTGCATAATTTTGAATTTTTCTCTTCACCAAAAATTCTAAAATCGTATTTAGAATTGTGGAAACTTGGAACTTATATGCAAATTCTAACTAAATGCGAAAGAAAAAATATGTAAATAAGAAAAAAAAATTATAACTTAGCATCCACAAAACTAGATTTTTTCTCTACATATTGGTGAAAACCAATTTTAAATTACTGACTTCATAAAAAAGTTATTAGGAATTTAGTAAATGTAAGCCTATAGAACGCTCTTAAAAATAATAGTGAACACACCCAGTTCATTTAATGCTAGAATGTAAGAAGTTTTGACCCTTTTACAATAATTTTCCAAATATATTAATGAAAGGTGTTTCACGATTAAGACCAGAGAAGCCTAACTACAACTTCACGTGGAATCCTAAACAAATATTTGATTATTTTGATGAACACCCTACAAATTTCTTAAAATGTTATTTTCGGGAATTTTGCTATTTCAGCCCAACTGGCCTTAATAGTTTACTAATAACTAGCCGGGACAAAAGTGTACTTCCTTTGTTAATGAAATATATTCATCACTTAATGATAAACTCTTCACAGCTTCAGTATTTTGTGACTTCGCAAAGGCCTTTGATTGTGTTAATGATGAAATTTTAATTAAAAAACTACAAATTTATGACGTACGTAGTTCTCCTTCGCAATGGTTTAAAACTTACCTAGAAAATACAAATCAGCCGGTACGTCCGAATGGTGAGGATTCTTCAAACCTGCCAATAAGCAGTGGAGTACCTCAAGGTTCAGTATTAGGTCCAATTTTATTGTCACTATTCATCAACGATATCAAAGCCATAAAAATAAGTGGTAGAATTAATTTAGTTCCCGATGATACGAGTGTAACCTGGAGTAGTTGTGATATGCAGACATTATAATCTAGCATAAGCGAAGATCCAGTAACTATCAAGTCCTGGTCTGACTCGAATGGGCTTTGTTTCAACACAAGTAAAACCGTAGCAATGTCTAAAGCGGCGTTTTCATTGGTATAGCTACTTCTACTAGCAACTGGTGCAAGTAGCTAGCTAGCCCCAAGTCCAAGATTAGTAGGCCTTTACACATAATACTATTTTCTCAATAATACTGTTCCACGTATCTATATAAAAATGTCACTGGCACAGCCAGTCTGCCGGTACAAGTAAGTTAGTATGCAGTTAACATTGGATTAGTAGCAAGTTATACTGGCGCAAACAACTAACCTATTTACTATACCAATGAAAACGCCGCTTTATAGAGGCACTTTACAGCCTATAACTCTAAGCAATAATTCGGTTTTAAGTTTTAGGGTCTTTATATAGACATATTCCTAAAATGTTCTACTTATATTGATACCTTGGCAAAAAAATTATCTTAAGGTTTTAATCATGTTTTGATAATGTTTTACATCGAGTTATAGGTGAGGTTTTGTTGACTAGCTATTACTGTGTCCCGCAATCTCCCAACTCTAATTTTGACATATAGCTATCGCTCTTGTAGAATGGTAAACCTAGTCATTTGAATTTAGCTGGTTTGTGGTTAAAACAATATATATCCCAGGTTTTTTGTCACTCAAGCGCACAGCGAACATTTGGTGATTTTTGTTATTTTTGATTCCTCACTTAACAAATGCCGGTATTGTTGGATTGTTTTGGAGAAAACTGGGCTATATTCGATGCGATCCGTTAAGTTTTCAAAATTATTTATTTCGTCTTTGAAACAGGACTTCTTCAATAGCTGATCTAGCCAGTTCAAAAGACGATTTAAATAGATTTAAAAATTAACCTCTTCTTATTCTATGTCACTTTTGATTAAAAAGTACCATAAACTGTTTCTATAGTTTTTTACGAAACAGTGGTAGTATTGTTTTGAATGAATCGCGTGTAAATTTTTACAAAAAATTTTCATTAACTTATTTGCGCAGTACTTCAATTTAGAATTCATTATTCCGTTTCACATTCGGAATATATTTATTTCATTTTTTATTCATTTATTCTTAATGAAATTTTATATTTAAACATTTATTTTATTTTAAATTCATTTTTATTTTTATTTAATTCTACTGAAAATTTAAATTAAACTTTAAAATAAAATTCGTCAATGGACGGACACAAATAATCCATTTATTTTCGCGGATGGCTTGGAAATGAATAAAATTTGATGGGTTCGTCAGTTCCATACTTCGTGCTGCACCCCACAACACAACAACTTGCATTTGAAACTTTTCTTTTCATATTTTCACTCAAGTTGACATGTGATTACTAAAGCTGATTCGTCAAAAGTGCGCATGGTGGCGCTTCGATAGCTGCCTGCATTGCCTATTCGCTTCTCGTCCTAACTGATACGCCCTCTGGTGAAAACTGCGAAAACTGAGCTAAGGAGTAGTTTTGACATTTTGGGTTATTTCTTTAGCGTTGTTAAGTAATTTTCATAGTGTTTTTGTCTTGTTTTTACAAATAATTTTGATTTGTTGATCTTTTTTATAATGAGTAATCATTATTGTTGTGTACCTAAGTGTTCATCATGGGGAAAAAGAAACCCTGAACTAAGTTTTCATTCGTTTCCAAAAGCAGAAACGTCCAAAGTTTTTTTTTAAACCAAACTTGGCAATAGAGAATTAGTGGATAGGAAAAGATTGTGGATCACAACATTAAAAATTGGCAAGAAAGTTTCAAATACCATGAGAGTGTGTTCTCTACATTTTGCTGAAAGTGATTTTATTCAAAAAGGTATGGTAAAAATATTTAATTATTATTTACCACTTTGCTTTGATTTATTATTTACAGTTAGAGTAAAACGGAGAACGTTAAAGCCTCATGTTATTCCTAGCAGAAATTTGCCAGTAACTTCAATTGATCTACCAGGATCATCTTCCAGACCCAAAACATCTAGAAGAATTCAGACAGGTGATGAAACAATTTCAAGTGATATTCAAAATGAAATAGTGCAAGTGTCTATGCCTTGTGAAAATATGCTTGTTGTTGAAGGCATGAAAGGTAGGAAAGCAGCAGAAACCTTAATTGCCCTACTTAACTTTACTAGAACATAAGAGGTTCTCCACTTTTACAGTGTTAAAAATAGATAATTTCCCAGTAATTTCATGTGGATTAGATTCCAATGCACTCGTTTGTAAACACAAACCATATATTTCTATCCACTCATAAGTTTCTATGGTCTTTCCCGCTAAAATAAGATGTCCTGCATTCAGGACATTTTCATCTTCAACTACAGATTTAGAATTAGCCGATCCGCCCAAATAGTTCATGTACTCTAAAATGCTTAACTTCATTTCTAAAAAATAATGGAAACAATAATTTGAGACTAAAATGTATTTGAGTAAAACTCCTGACTACTACTCACCTAAATACAACTGGAAATATCACACTTTTAAAGATATAAAATAAATGTTTATGTATAGTTTATAAAATAAAATGAATGTCACACTAAACACTAGACAAAAACAATACACAATTTACACCTAGAAATAATTCAAAAAAACAAAACTGATACCAAATAAACAACTTAAATACACATGAAATATCCCATAAGAAAGCACGAAGTAAACAAACTACTACTCCTTAGCACAGTTCCAATTTCACCGCATGAGCGCTGCAATCTTAATCCGAGTTACCTATACTTGACTTTATTTTTGTTGTCTTATTCATTAATAAAAGTTGCACTTTCTTCCACAGTTTTGATCTCCAACGAGACAATTTACTCTAAAACTATTAGAGAAAATAAAAATGTATTCTTAAAAATTTCTAATATGGCAGATGACAAATACGCATGACTGGCAAGCCTAATTCTCAACGTGGGTCGTGTTAAACACCTAAAAGGTTTAAAACAGAAACAAAAAATAAATAAATACGATAAATGCAAGTAAATAAAATATTTACTTATCTCATTCTGACACAAATTTTCCCTATTATTAAATAGATCTCAAGTAATCCTATAATCAGCACCCGTAATCAGTTGTCTTGCATTTATCATTTTCAAGTTGGCTAAAGTAGTGACACCAATTGTTTCATCAAGATTAATCTGTCATTAGCAGATAACAAATGACAAATAGGTGAGTTACAACGCTGTCTAGGGAGGATTTATTATTCGTTATTGTTACTGTTTCCATTGTAGTGCTACTTTGGGAGACCCCACTCGACTAACATGACAGATTCCTCCCGTTTTGATACCGACAATATGAATGCGAACCTAAAAAGATGTCTGTTTCGGGCATTGATGCGATAATTGTTTTCCAAGTGCGGTCCACAATGAAACTGGCTTAAAAGATTTCTACTTAATTATTTATGGAAGACGAAAACAAAGTGTTTTGTTTAAGGATGTTTGTTAGGCTCTTAAGAGGAACCTATTTATTAAAAAATAAACAAATTTACTATTACATAATACGAGCCAAACTCCACCAATAAATTTGGATGTTTCATGTAAGCCTTTGTTTCTAGGTTATAAAATTTTAGCCTTGGTCAGCATTTACCTTTAGGAAACGTCAGTGAGCACGCACAAAAAATATAAAAATCAAATCAGCGCAAACTCTTATCATAATACAAGGCGTACTTATTATATCTCACTTCCCATTCCAACTACCACCGTAATCAGACAGTTCATTTTGTATAACAGTAAGAAGGTTTTTAGATGTGCTACCATCTCTGGTAAGAAGAGAGTATTGACATTAAATTTTGACTGAATCTAGTCAAGATGTCACTCTCTTCTTTTTTATCCCTTTCAGAGATTAATACAAAGTGAGTAAACTAGTAAGGAATTTTAATTTATTAGATTCGACATCCTAAGACCGGTTTCTGTCTTTCGACTTCATCAGTTAGGCTTTTCGAATCCAATAAATAAAATTCCAATTATTTATGAAGGCAGAAACCGGTCTTAGGATGTCGAATCTAATAAATTAAAATTCCTTACTAGTTTACTCAGTAAGAAGGTTTTCAATCATCTACCATTAAATCTAAAAAGAATTGAAAATACATGTAAAAGAAGGTTAGTAAAAAACCTTCTAGTAGGAAAAGCATATTATTTACTTGGAGAGTTTTTGAAGGATAGTCTTGAGTGAAATTAATTAATAAAATATGAATGAGTCATAGTTTTGACAAGTGTTGTTACTATCATTTATTATTATTATTTGACCTTAGCCATTTAGCTCTCACTCCCTCTACGGAGAACATTGACTTATCAACAGTAATACCACAAGTGATTGAATTTTCGCGATAAGTCTGTCGATTCATTTCATAACGAAACTGAGTTGCTTGAAAACACCACGAGTCCGCAGGACGCGTGGTGTTTTCTTCAAGCAACTCTGTTGAGTTATGAAAGAAGAGACGGACTTATGAGATAAATTCAATCACGAGTGGAATTTTATTAGACTATTTCACAAACAAAGTAAAAGGTAAAAAATCTGAAATTCGGTAGAATTAGAGGAAATTAGCAGAAAAGGTAAGAAGTTGATCGGAAACATTAATAAAGTTTAATAAACAGGAACCATTGACATCGAACAAAATATATATTGAATTAAATCAGTATTAACGTAACGTACTTAAATTTTCTCAATTATAATTATAAATGGTGCAGTTATTATATACAATGCTTTGAGCTTGATTATTTGAACACCCGCTTGTACTTGCAATAGTTGTCTTTACGACACATTCCTTGTAATCAGAACCATTCATTTTTATCATGTTGATGCCCAAGTCCTTTAATATAACAGCTAGTGTCTCGACAGGCGTAGCTCATTTTTAGCGTGGTTATTTATATTTGACGTTTAACTGTCACATATGTAAATCTGAAAACACCGAACTTGATAGGCCAATCAGAGTCAAGAGTCAAAAGTCAAGTTCACAATTATCGATAAGCCAAACTTAACTGGAGCTCCTGATTGGTTCATTTTACAAGTGCGTGAAATAGTCCCAGATATTTTAGATATCAAAGAGCGGCTCTTTCCTAATTATCGAGCCCAAAGCTGACGTGGAGTGCAGGTGTATCTCCCAAAAACTTTCAGATGGTGCGAGACGTCGCAAGTAGCACGGCCTTCTGCATTGGTTTGTTTCACTAAATCCCAATCACCTGATGATTTCCAGTAGAGTCTTTGGTACGACACCCGTGGTCGATATGACTACTGGTATAGTTTGAACCTTTTCCATCTTCCATTGTCTCCTAATTTGTACTTCCAGGTCTCTGTACTTGGCAATTTTTTCGTTGTTCTTTTTCCAATTTGGAATAGCCACGTCCATCAATGTTACTTGCCTAGAAAATTTATTTACTAATATAATATCTGGTCTGTTGTTACTGACTCGTTGGTCTGTGAGAACACTTCGGTTATTATTATTATTATTATTATTAATTAATCATTGTCGTTACTTATTAGTATTTTGCACAGTTCTTCTGGTTGGCCCCCCACGAGCAACTCACAAGACAACAGGAGGCTTGTTTGAGTTAGAAATGACGGGGCCTTACCTTGACTTATGATTTCTCAGCAGGGGCTAAATAACAACTCTATAGGTATATCAGTGGTGACCTATCCAAAGTCTAACCGCGGCGAGATGTGCTTAACAGTTAGATCTATATACTCACCAACAACTGAAGAAAAATGTAAATGTAAATATCATTAATATATGTGGATAAATTACCATTTTCATATCTGCTTTTTTTATGTGATGTGATTCAAATCAATGTAAATTTAACAAAAAACCTTTTAGCATTTACAAAATAATTTTTTTTATGTAAATTCCCGTTACAATTTAAACTCACTTTTTTAACAATCTCGGGCGACCTTGAGCTTTTCCAGATTAAACGACAAACCTCCCAAAGAGAAAACTCGGCGGCAACCCAAATGGCTCAAATCTCATTAACTCGAAATTTAATTTGTGCTTTTATTCATTGTATAAAGGTAACGAAAGATCGCTTAATATTCCTGGCCAGTGATTGGTGGATTCAGATTTGATTTGGTCGCCTGACTACCTTTGTGATTGGAATATAAATGGTGCAGACATTGATGTCGCTGCTCGATGTTATTTGCTGCTGAGTTTGCACTGATAATAATTATGTCATACGAGAGCACGTTTTACAGAGTGGCGTATTATTACACTTTTAAGTTTATTAAATAATATATCAGAAAAATTAATCGCGATCAGGATTTTATTATTGAATCATCATAACTAAAATAGTATATTATGCAACGATCATGTAATGATAGCTATTAATACACGAGCTTAAGGTAGGTTACGACATGAGCCGCGGGCGAGTATCGTAAATATATAGTTATAGGCTGTAAAGTACCTCTGTTACGATTTTACTGGTGGAAACAAAGCCCATTCGAGTCAGACCAGAACTTGATAGTTACTAGATTTTTGTCTAGGCTAGATTGTAATGCCTGTATATCAGAACTACTCCAGGTTACACTCGTGTCATCGTCAAATAAAGTAATTCTTCCACTTATTTTTAAGTCTGTGATATCGTTGATGAATAATAAAAATAAAATTGGACCTAATACTGAACCTTGAGGCACTCCACTGCTAATTGGAATATTTGAAGGATTCTTTTCTAGGTAAGTTTTAAACAATTGCAAAGGAGAACCCCGTACGCCATAAATTTGTAGTTTCTTTATTAAGATTTCGTGATTAACACAATCAAGGCCTTTGCGAAGTCACAAAATACTGAAGCTGTGAAAAGTTTGATTGATAACGGAAAACATTGCGTCACTAGTGCATTTTTTAGGTAGGAAACCATATTGATAAGGTGTTAGGATGTTTTATTTGGAAAGAAAGGGCAGCAGGCTATTTTTCATTAGCCTTTCTATTATGTTCGATAAGGTAGGTAATAAAGCAATAGGTCTATAGTTACAGGTTTCGGTTTTGCTGGCACCCTTATGAAGTGGGATTATTATAGCTATTTTTAGACAGTTCGGAAAGATACCAGATTCGAAGGATTCATTAATCAGTTAATTACTACATCAGGTATATTTGAAAATATTTTAGTGGACAAGCCATCATTTCCACAGGAAGATTTATTTTGAAGATGTTTATGGTTTGTACTAGTTCGTGCTTATCTACTGGTCCTAGGAAGAAACTATTAGTCATCCTTTTAGTAGGTAGGAGGAAGGAGAGAGCATCCTGACCCGGAGCTATGTTAGAGCTGATATTCTTACTTACATTAACAAAATAATTGTTTAGTTCATCAGGACTAGGATTAACAGTGTTTGAAGAACGGGTTTTATTTATTAAGTCATTTATAATAGACCAGGTTTCTTTGGAAGAGTTTTAGCTCTTGAGATGCGATTTTTATAATAGTTTTTCTTAGTAGATTTGATAATTTTCCGATAAAGTATTCTATAGTTCTTGATGTAGATATTAGAGGGTTATCTGAGAATTTTTTAAAATACATAAGTGACCTCATATTTTTTAAAGAGATTCTTATTCCTTTAGTTGTCCAAGGTTTATGATGTTTAGTTTTAATGGGGCGAAGGTTCTTAATTTACTCTCTGCACGACCAGTAAGACTAGCTGGGGATTCTAGTTCCCCAGAACACATCAAATTATTACTTTATTTGATACATCTGACACAACAAGAATATTTTGACATTACCTTTCACAGAACACAGAAATAATATCTATCAATAACCTACTTGATTACAACGTAGAAATTTCTATTGGTACAAAGTCAGTTTTATAATAGAAAGCAGGGGTTTCTTTTGGTCAAAATCACATTTATAATGAAATGTGTGCTATTATATTGGTCAAAATGAGTGTTATAATGAAAAGTGTGCTATAATGAGGTTTAATATAAAACAGATAGCGCACATTTAATAAGTAATTTAAAGTACAGGATTAGAAAAAATATATAATAATACAAATAATAACTTTATAAATAACTTTTTAATTTTTTAATTTTTTTTCTTAAATAACGATTGCGTGTCATGTTGAATATACGTTGACCACGTAAATAATGTACGGTATACAAATAGTGTTTACGTAATTTTACGATCTTGAATACTAAAAGCATTATAAAAAATTGATTATCATGAAAAATTGCTTTCAAATTTACTAAATTATTAGTTGCGCTATGATAATAATTCAATGAAAAAATCCATTATTAATATTACTCAAATATAGCCAGTAGTTAAATTAACAATTCAAATAAAACCGATAATTGTATATGGGGTGTTTTCGAAATATGGGACCTAATTTCTACAAAATATTCATTTTTTTATTATAACCGCAAATCTGATAAAACTCGTATTCGATAAATCCAAATAGACCAACATTTTCCCGTGCTAGCCTGGAAATATGTTTGGAAAAAATTATTGATATTGAGCTAAACAATCTCATCTCAATAAATAATTATTTTACATCAGTTTTGAGTTCTATTAATTGTTTTCCTGAGATATAGTATTAGGTTTGAAATCGGATGCTATTGGAAGTGACAAAATTTCTGCAAGGATGTTACAACTTTCTCTCCCTCTGTTACTGCTCCTTTCATTGATAAAACCAATATTATTAATTGCTGTCTGGAGATCGGTTATTTTCCATCAGATATTTGGAAATATGCGTTAATAAAACCTTTGCCTAAATCAAATGAACCTGTCTCTTAGTGAACTTCGCCCAATAAGCATTCTCCTAGCACTGTCTAAAATCTTAGAAAAAGTTATTTATCAACAAATATGCGACTATGTATTTAATAATAACATAGTAACATATATACAGTCAGTCTTTCGAAAGGAGTTTAGTACAACGACCCTACTTCTAGATTTAACCGATAATATACTTCGGTCATTAGATGAGGGAAAAGCTGCATCAGTCATTCTGCTACATTTTTCTAAATCTTTTGACACTATCGATCATGCTCTTCTGTGTGTTAAACTTGAACATTTTGGATTTGACGAAATTTCCCTACGATCTTTCAAATTTTTTTATCAAAAAGTAATTATCGACAAAAACTCATCCGATTTTACACCAGTCACTTCAGGGGTACCTCAAGGTTCTGTCCTTGGACCCCTTCTTTTCTCAATGTATATCTCTGGCCTTTATAAATCTTTGGATAGTTTAAAATTACACTTATTTGCAGATGATACACAACTGTATTTTTCATTTGTACCTGAAACTGTAAATTTAGCATCTCAAATAATAATAATAAATAAGCTAATGAGGTTAGGAAGAAAACAATGGTCCTTTATCTCTCACAAGTTATTTTATTTAGCGACCGGTTTCGACGATTAAACCATCGTCATCATCAGGCCCTATGTGGAAAAATTATGGTGTTATAAAAGTCAAAATGACAGTTAAGTTAAGTTGTAGTTAAATTTTAAATTTTATAATTGTTTTTTATAAAATAAAATATAAATTAAACTTCTTTAAATAATAAAATTAGGATCTATAAGTTCTTCCTTGATTTTAACAATCACATAATTGTATTTTAATCTACTTTGTTGAAATGTTCTTGTGTTTCCTGCAGTTTTTTTCCGACGTGGAAAAGTTAAGGTGCGTTTCTACTTAAAATAAATTTCTTAACTCTTTTTAACTTAACTTAACTGTCATTTTGACTTTTATAACACCATAATTTTTCCACATAGGGCCTGATGATGACGATGGTTTAATCGTCGAAACCGGTCGCTAAATAAAATAAGTTGTGAGAGATAAAGGACCATTGTTTTCTTCCTAACCTCATTACCTACTACTCACATATGGCTAACCCCAATTTAAATAAATAAGCTATTTGTACCTACTCAAGTAATCATAACCTTAAACTGTATTGTCCTCATACCTCCAAAGCTATTGTTGAACAAAACATAAAACTAGTTAAAAATGAACCATTAAAAATTGTTAATAGTTGTAGAAATTTAGGAATAATTTATGACTTCGATTTCAAGAGCATGTCACACTTTTAGTAAAATAATCGTATCTAGTTCTAAGTCAATTGTATAGAGGTCGGGGTATTTTAAACATTAGGAAAATTACTTTGCGAAACCATGATTAATCGAATTTTTATGTTTTTATCATTCCCTAAATTGGGCACTTTAAATAAAGAAATAAAATGTTGGATTTTCTTAGACAAAAGTACACACAAAATCCTTCTTTTTAAGATAAAATTTTTTTTTCTACTATTGTTTTTCGAAAAATGCCGATTTTGGCTGGACAAATACTTTTTTTTTAATTTTTACCATATCTTCCCGACATAAAAATACATATTTTCTCCAATTTTTAAGAAAATTCGAGGATTTTTTGTTTATTTATTGCCAATTCAGTAAGAAAAAAGATAATGTGCGCGAATTCGTTGTTTACAATAATAATAATAATAATTCTTTATTTTCCATAAGACAACAATTGTTTTTCATTTTTCTGTATTACCAAATATTTGAGAAATTGTTGTTTGTTTATTTAAGACAATAAAAAAACATTTTATTTATAAATATTCCTTGCTGGGACTCTATGTAACTAAATATAGTCTCTTCTTACTGTATAAAAAAAAAGAATTTTTAATAAATAACTAAATGAAATTAAATACCACTTTTGCATTACCCGAAAGTATACAAGGTTTATAGATTTTATTGAAATTAGGCGATTTAAAAAAACAGTTACAAATTTTCTTACAGTACATCAAATAATCAGAAATAACCATCGATCAGACACCCAAAACTCAGCTTATTGTCAACAACAGAGAAAAATGATTAAAATATCAGTTTGTATCAGCACGAGAGTGGACAGTTCCCTAGTTCGACAATACAATTTATAAAATCCAATTAGGAAAAATCCATAAGATTACAATCTACCCACACCAAAGGTCTATTAGCAAAACTACTGGACTTCAAAAAATGTCAAATCAAACCTTTCTTGATTCCGTGAGATCGATGTCGCGACAGTATGACATTGTGACTTTTTCAGTTTTCATGAAATAAAATGTCGGGGCATTCTGAAATTTTGTTCTCTTGTTCGAAAAGTAGCATTTGGCCGTTCCACTAATGTAATCAAAAATTCGATTTGAGTTGTGCACTTACAGAAAATAAATGGATTTCATCATTTTGTAAATGTAATTAGGGAGCAAACGTAGGGAAAAATCCCTAGAAACTTCCCTCGACTCTAGGGAAAACGAAACAAAAGAAGATCATGCACACTCAATTTTTATGTATTAAGGGATAAAGTGAAAGTCAGTATTCTTATAAGAAACGAACTAACAAGAAAAAGCAACAGGGAAACGTATACTTATACCGGATGTCCCACGTTTTTTTACTAGCCGCTTTTCTAAAACCGATCTCCATTTTTATACAAAATTTAAAGGTGCCAATAGAATGTTCAGTGACGATTTGAGGTTATCTCATTAAAAAAGAAGTAAAATAGCTCAAATAAATGGGTCATAGTATTGATAACATCTTTAAATTAAAAAGTATTAAAAGATTTAAAAACGTTTTATATACCGGGTGTCCCAAGTTATCGACAACATCTCGCTTATTTGACAAGATAATTAAAAAATAAAAAACTGCTTTGAATGCCATTAAAGTACCTTCCTATTGACGTACCCCTCACTTTTAATTTTCAAATGACACCCCCTGTATATTGAAAATTGCATGTCATTATATTTGGAATACAAGGATGGTACGTACTTGGTATTTTTTTATTCATAACAAAAACATTTTGTGACTTTTTTTACGTTACTTAATGATCCTTATAAAAATTAAAAACGGCCTCGGCCCATGTTTTTAAAAACTTCACAGAATAGAAGTTAACTGGAGAATAGTAATTTATACAACAAGTACATACAGTGATACTTTTTTCACGAATAATATTTAAAAAAAAATCAACAACTAAAGTATATATTTTAGTTTTATTTCGCAATGTGAATATTAAAAACGCAATTGTTTGATTAACTAATGTGAATCTTTGATCCAGTAACGTTTGTTTCTGTTGGATTCATGGATATAAAGCTTCATTTAAATTTTCTAGACCTTTCTTCAAAAAAAGCTAATAGCAGTCACTATGTAAAGCTATGAATATTATTCTGGTTCATAAAAGTGTCATATTCTTTTAGATAATTTTCTTTGGACTTCTCCGGCAGCAAAATTTAATATAGCCACATTTGCCTTTTCTATAATTTCTTCGGGAGAACATATTTCAAACTCGGAATCTTCACTATCCACAATAATAATAATAATAATAATAATAATAATAACAGAAACAACTACTAAATTAAAACAAATCGAATTATTGATACTATAAATAAATCTGTTAACGTCAAATCAGTTACAGTTCATGTGTTGTCAAAGTTCAAAGGTGACTTGATATTGCACCATTCAACTGTATTAGCTTATGGAAATCGTGAAATAAAGTTAACGTTAGGCTCTTTTTTTAACGCTTTTTTAATTTTTTTCACTCTAACCATAAACAGCCGTTTTAAGCGCTACAAACCGGTAAAATACAAGGTACTTTAAAGTTAGGGCGTAGAAAAAGGTATTTACATATTCTTGTACACGAATTATCTGAACTTATGGAAAACATTTCTTTGGCACAACGAAATATAAAGCTCTGGCAACAGGACGGTGCCCCATCTCATAATGCAGATATTGTTGCGGGTGGATTGGTACTTATGGACATATTTTGTGTGAGGTTATCCTAAAGAATTGGTTTATCAAATACAACCTGCGGATTTAGATGATCTTAAATAACGCATTCGTGAATCATGTAGCGTTAGGCTTACTGTCCACGTAGACCGCACGTGATACGCACGCTATCGTCATTTCATTTGACGATTGTTTGGATTTTAGGTATAAACAAGCGAAACTGTGTCCACGGTGCAGCAACGTCGCGTCTGCCTTTCGTGATGCGTTCGTCTTGGGTTGGGAAACGCGTGGGTAGTAACATGCTACAGCACGAGCTGAATGACGAACGCATGACGAAAGGCAGACGCGACGTTGCTGCACCGTGGACACAGTTTCGCTTGTTTATACCTAAAATGCAAGCAATCGTCAAATGAAATGACGAAGCGTGCGTATGACGTGCGGTCTATGTGGACAGTAAGCCTTACACCAGCTATGATTCAGACGATCTGCACAAGAAAGCTTTTATCACGTTTTGAAGCCTACATGCATTCTGCAGGAAATAATTTTGAACACTTGCTGTAATTTTTTGTTCATGTTTTGAATTACATCATAGGTATTTTAGTTGAAATTCATACTTCATGAAATGTTAATGTTTTTGTTATAAAAATATCAAGTATGTGCTATCGTTGTATTCCAAATAGAATGACACTCAATTTTAAATGACAATATACTGGGGGTGCAATTTGAAAATAAAAAGTGAGGGGTAGCTGCCATAATGCTGTCAAATGTAATAAATTTTTTATACGTCATTAGGATGGTACTTTATTGCCATTCAAAGCAGTTTTTTATTTTTTAATTATCTTCCCGGTATACAGTAAAATAGTCGTAAACATTTAAAATGTTACTTGTAATTTTGAAAAGTGTAAAGCATCGAATTCCATCTTAGGTACATCATCGACCTAGATATAATAAGTAAGTATAGTGGCCGAAATAAATAGATCATGGACGTCAAGCAATAAACTTCTGTCAACATCCTAGTGGAGTCGATCTGACAGAAATAACCCGGTAAAGGAAGTCGCTCTTTTCTAAATATTTTTCTGTGGTTTCATAGATTCGAGGTCCCTCTTTCACGTGATCACTATATGGAAACGAAGGGAAATGTGGAGGGGGTAAATTAACATGTAAAGATATGGGATATCGGTTTTTCGCACTCGCTTAGTTTTATTCGAATGAAACTATTTTTAGGAATAAAATGAAGGGCTCGTGAAAACGCCTAAACTGAATTTTGACCCGTACAAATCAGTCTAGCAGTTCTCGAGATATTGCGATTTGAAGGTATACGGAATTTCGCCGCGGCGAGAACGCACCTTGATCAGTGTTCGCGTTTTTGGCGGGGAAGAAAGTGACAAAACCAGATTGACTAGACTATCCATAACATAACTCCGTATAAACATTAGTCGATTTGTATCTGTATCACAAAGTTATTTTCGATTGAAAATCTCAGTTTTGCCCTAAATTCTGGTCATTTTCAAGAGATTTTAATTTTCTGCTTCAATATGAAGAAATCTGCGGCTGCGGTTCATTGAATGCTGCTGTTAGTAAAAGAACATGTAGTGAGTGGTTTCAAGGCTTCAAGAAAGAAAAAAGTTTATATCTGCATTTTAGATTTTAGACCATGCAGAATTTTTTACGAAGAATAACTTTTTTTTGTAAAATTAATAATAAAAAAGTTTCCTATAGGTATGCTGCGAACTTAAGTGGACACACTGTATATGCAAATCAAAATATTTAATAATCCTGTCTACTTGATGTATCTATTTCCGCTCGTATTGCTTTGCTGAAATCGCCAATACGAAATTAATTAGCGCCATTTCCACTAAATTATTTCGTAAATTTTCACTGTTTTCAGCAATTATCTAACCGACTGGTTCACAATTTCTTCATATAATTAGTTCAGACACGTAATGATGAAATGAAACAGATACCTACCAAGAGAATAGTAATAAAAGGGATTCACTGGTTCAGTTGTGGCAGAGTACATGCTAGAAATTAACACCGATAGCGTAACTTTGATAACGAACCTGTAAATTTGAGTGTGTTATGTAGTGATAGCGATGGTTGTTCGGTTGACAATGGAGATCGTTCGCAAAATTTGGTGTATTTCCAGTAATAAACCATAACCGCAATTGTTGCTGCTAGTGAGGGTGTATAATCATCTAATTTCATCCCAAGGGATGCCCCCAACAAAGGGGCGTTAAATTGCAGTAGATAAAAGAGAATTATTTTGAATTGGAATTTTCGGGAGAACTGAAATTAGTTAAATTAGTGAAAACTAGTGATACTTAAATGTTCTTTTACTCTGTAAAAAGTGTATCAAATGAGTTTTTTACTTAGTTTGTTTGCTATTGATTGGAGGAATATTAAAAGGTAGACAACAGAATCTAAAAGAAGTTTTTAGTTTGCAGTTCTACATAAATTAACTGTCGCTTATTTTAATCATTAACATAGCACAAAAAAATGTTTTTATTCCTTTGCAATCGTTTATGAATAAACTTTATTATTGTCGTATCAAGAATTTCAATAGGTATCATTTATAGGCCAGTAGATATAGACAATCAATTAACATTAATTCCAAAAGTTTTAAAAGTTAGCGACGGTAAACTTGCTTAAGTTGTTTAATTTTTAATTTCTGGCTCGTCACAATTAAGAATGAAGAGCTATCAGGGCGAGAATCGGCTATACTTTGAGTTAATTTCCCAGGGCACCATCACATTTGAAATTTTCTTTTATTTAAAACTAGAAACATATGTGAAAATAAAGAAAAAAATTATCTATGCCTTTAAAAATAATTAATTATATATTAAATATAATAATAATTGATATTTATCTGGGAACCTTGAGGAAATCAAATACGATAAAAAAATTAATGGGATTTATTAATAATAAAACAAAAATTACAAGAGCTGAAGGCTTTTAAGTAAATAAACAATAATATAGCTGAAGGCTAGAATTATTAGGACTATATTAAAAAAATATTAAATAGGATAAAAAAATATGTTTTAAGAGTATCTTTACAAAATTTATGACAATGATAACTAAGCTTGTTTTCTGTGATTTGGATGGATCTCACCGTTTATCCTGATGGAGGTTGGATTTTGGAGGTTGGATTTTTAGATGGTTGACTTCTGGTTCAAAACTTTGTCTGCGACCACGAGCCACAACTACTTTGGCTCCACGGAGACTGAGGTCAGCTGGACAGACGATAACACTGATTCCGAGTGTTTTTAAACTCTGTTCTGGCTACAGGACATCTGGTTTTTTTCGGCAAATACGAGATAAACAAGCGGTTATATCTGTCTTGTACAAATGATAAATTCGAGTAGGTATTCGAAGGCGAACAGATAGATACTCGTAAAAACTGGTTTTTAAAAGTTAAATGTTAAAGAAATATATTATAAATACGTTTCTTAACAGTTCTTGATAAGAACGAAAAAGACTTAGAAACAAAATTATTAAAATATTAAGAAAAAAATGAGCTTTACTTAAGAAAAGAATTATTCCATTAAATTTAGTTATTTTAAAACTAGCGCACTTAATAATTTATAGTTGTAATTAAATTTAAAACTAAATTACTAAAAACAAATGTAATTAGGCAAAATTTGGATATTTATTCGTAACTTATATCGGTTCTGTAATTGAGATTAATTGAATGTACGTTAAGAAACAGTGTATCTATGGCCTTAGCCTTAAAATCAAAAATTTTAAAGGATTATAATCCAGAAAAGACAAAAAAATATTAAATGAACCGGTGAATCTGGCGATAATATTCACAAGGGGAGTGTGTTTAAATTATCGTTATATTTTAGTTGGATATAAAAATAGAACATCCTTATGCAAAATGGGGGTATATAGAGAGATATAAATATTGTTTAACAATAATTCGTTAAAAATCTACCAAAAGTTTAATTATAACGAATTATTAAAGCATGAGATTTTTAAAACGTTTTCAAAATTATAAACACACTTACCCTGTTAAATATCACACCAAGACTGATCTAAAAGACTCGTTCAATATCTATCAATCTGTACAAGGAAGAGGGCGCTAACGTCAATTCGAAATTTCATACAAAGTTCCTTAATCGAGTTCAAAAATGAACAGTATATTCCTAATATCCGATGATAACATTACAACTTCGATGGTATGTTAGTGCATTAATGAAAACAAACTATAAAATTTTGCAGAAGTCTGCGATGAACGGAACATTGTTCACATTGCCAAAAACGTTTTATTTTTAATAAATAATTAAAAAAACATGAGGTAAAAACTTTTTTCAAAACTTTGTTAGCAAATATCTCTAGAACCAAAAGAGATAGGAAAAAATGAATTTAAACAATCTTGTAGTAAATTTTATGATATTACATTTTTTATTGGAAGACTTTTTTGCTAGAATGGATATTTTTCGAGATATAAGCGAAAAGCCGAAAAAAGTGAACTTCTCCGTGCCCTCCTGCAGCTCGCGCACCTCCTACGCTCGGAAACTTTTAGTATATTTATCTCCTAACCACTCCAAATACATCCCTGAAGTCCGTTTTTGCACGTTCGCACACGTACTCTACACTCCCTTTTAAGCGTTCCTTGACTGGACTATTATAACGACTAATATTTTATGTAGTAATTTTCTTATACGCTGTACTGGTTGATTGCATTTTCACACACGTCTGTCTTACTCGCTGCCATGTTGCCAAGTTGATTTTTTTGGTTGAGTACAAGTACGAGAATATGTTTTTTTAAATTTAACCTCCATTTCCGTATGGCGGGCGAGGTTGCAAATTAATGAAAACATTGTACGTTGGGACATCTTCATTTGCAATCATTATTCAAAACTTTTGTAAAAATTTTGATATTTATTTTAATAGAAAAAACAATTTCATGAAAAAATGTATTTTCCGTTTGTTGAACATTATTTTAGTTATTTTTCCAAATTTGCAAAACTTTTGGAATTTTCCACGATTTGATTTGATTTCGATAAAACAAATCTTTCCGTATTGTTTGAATGGTTGAAAATTTATCAGAGTATGTAAAATGCTATTTTTCAAAACTTCTAAAGTTTGCAGCACTTTTGAAATTTTTTCGCGCTGTCAATGTGAAAATTCATTAAATCCTGATTTTCAATATCTTCCGTTCAGAAGAAAAGGTTGCAAAACAGACTTAATATCATCTGAACTTATTCTTCAGGCAACTGAAGTTTTAAAACTTTTGTAATTATTGTTAATTTTTGTAAAAATCATCTCTATATCTACTCGCCTATTACCTGTTTCTCATTTTAATGAAAACAGTTTCAATCCTAATGTCTTTCTTCTTTTTTCAGGCCAGCCTACTGTAGCACCAACGAATAAAAGTATTACGGCCTTATTTGGTCAGCCACTGACGTTGACAATGGAATTTTGTGCCAATCCCCCATACACCAAAGCCTTATGGATAGCCAAAGATGTCAAATTATATAAACCCGGCGATGGAGATAGTACTATTATGGCCTATGGCATTACAGTAAGTATTTAAAGTTCCGATAGCCAGGAAAATATTTTGATATTTTTTTTATTTCAGTTCATTAACTCAATTATTCCAGTCATCCTGCATCCACTTCTTTCTGTCTTACGGAAATTGATTTAACAATATGGAAATGAATAATTTTTTTAATGAATATATATGTCAAAAAACAAAAGCAGCACACTATTATATTGGTTTTTTAAATATTTGTCCTTTAAAAAATGTATACTTAATTTAAGTTCTGCCCGCCTTTCTGTTATGTAACATAGTATAGAAAAGGCACAATCCAGCATTCCTAGCAATGATGTAAATAAAGTTTAGTCTTAGTCCACTTTAGATTTTAGGTAGCAACTTGTTGGTCATTCTATAAGTCTTCAAAGGCTTCCAATAATTGATCTTCCCCGAAAAACCGTTCTTGCATAATTTGGCACAGTTACTTCACAGTGACCAGAGGCCAGAGGCTATTAAGGGAATTATGTGACTTTCTGATAAGATAAAAACGATTTCTAGATGAATCTTTCTTTTAAAATCCAAAACGAATATAACAGAAATAGAGAAAAATATAAAGTATGGCACTTCGTTTTTGGTTTTTCGTGAACTTTATCATGTCACAATCGAACAAAGTAACTTTAATTATTTTATTTGGACAAGTAATCGAGCACTGTCCTTACTATTTCTTCCTAACTACATCTTCTTTTATTTCGGTCACTATAATCAGAACTTCTCATATCCCATGTAGCAGGTTTTTCTTGAATTAGAGACATTAATACGGATACATTTTATAAATTTGGCTTCAATCATTGGCGGATCCAGGGGGGGCTGTTAAAGAAAGATTACAAAAAGCCGAGAGGTTCTTTTCAACCCTCCGGGTGAAAGACAGCCTCCCCCTTCGAAAATCGGCTGGATCCGCCCATGGCTTCAATGCAACAAGCGTATTGCTAAAAAAATACGTCGTGTGTGAATAGATCGTACACTTACATTGAAGTATTTCCTTGCACTTATAAATTATATTTTAATTTTATTTATCTTGCAACTAAAGTATTTTTTTAAATTTTTCAGAATTTATCACAACCCAACTGTCATCAAGCCGTACTTTTTTTAACAAAAGTCACCAGTCTAGACATTGGAGAATATAATTTTATAGTGAAATCCCCCAATGGTATAGCTGAAGGTAGTTTCCACGTCAACATGACATATGCCAGTGGATACAACGTCCAGTTAGATGATGTGAAAGTAGAGGGCAGCAGTGATTCCTCCAGCCGGATTTTTACATCATTTCATATAAATGTGATTGTTTTATTAATACATATAATTGTTGTTAACGACTGAAGTAAATGAGTAAGTTTGTGGAAATTGGTAATACTTTTCTTTTAGCCAATAGAAAATTTTAATAATTATATGACCTTGAACAAACAAAAACAATTCATGAACACCCGATATGAAGGCGACAAAAATACGATGTCAAACTCAATACCAGAAGCATTCGTACCATTGTATCATATTTTTGAGATGAAACAATATTTGCGAGTAAAAACTATATGATTGCCTTTGTTCCTAGATTTGACTACACCCTCATAAAATTTATTAATATCCACTCATACTTTATTTATGTCTACGTAATAATTATTGTCAGTTAAGGTAGCTTTTTCAAAAATACTACCATATAATAATTAAAATCTTCTGTTTCCAGAGTTTGAACGGATAAATACGATTTTAAATAAAATTATTGGCTAATTCTCATAATCAGTAATCATTGAGATAAAATTAAACCAAGCATTAAAAGAAAATTTAATAAAATATTATTCTAGCTGAATTAGCCTGTTGGACTATGGTAAATACTACTCAAATTTTATAAAAGTGTTCAGAGAAAATATTTTTATATTTTAAACACCAATAAGGTACGCATTAAGACATGTGTTTCTTAAAACCCATTATTTGGTAGTTGACTGAAGTATTTTTTTTTAATTTTTGGTGGAGACGCAGTCGAGGGTTCACTAAAATTTAAAAATGTAAACCGTTCGAACTCATGAAAGACGAACCACATTTCACAAACACTTAGTGATACACGAATATTTTATGTAAAAACTTTTTAGCCTAACAAATTCAACTTATAGGTACAGTATTTTTAAAATTTTTCAAGAAAATAATTTTACAAAATTTAAATGGAAACGAAATTGTATTGTGAGGTTTAGGAAAGTTTCGAAAACAATTATAATAACTTATTGAGTTACCTCTAGCCCTTGTCAAGCAAGGATAAACTATTTAATTTACTTATCCTCAATACCAGAGTTACATCGAAAAATTCGGTCAACTAATACAATTCGTTGCTTTTAGAATTTAAGTCTAAGTCTAAATTATCAGGAACAAATAAAAAATAAATTGAAAAAGGTGTGAAACAAAAAGAATGAGGATAATTGAAAAAATAAAAGAAGCATGCGGAATACCAATAATAAATTCACATTAAAAAGCTAGTAGATGGTGAAATATGGAAGCTAAAAAAATCGTCAGAAAAGAAAAGCCTGGAAGGAGCATGTGGAGACATGGACAAAAGAGGACAAAAAAAAATATTGAAAATGGAAATATAGCCAAAACATAGTGAAAGATGCAAAACAAAAAAGTAGGAAAAATTTTGCGAAGAGATAAATAATACCCCGAAAAACAATACCCGAAAATTCTGAAGTACGATAGCATTGAAAACATAAAAAATAATAAAAAGAATAAAAAAGTGAAAGAACTAAACTTGAAAAAGTCAGGGAAGAAATGAAATAGGGGCTGAAATGATTAAATGAGTAGTACAAAAATAATCAGATTGGATGTGGAACATCTACTGTCGGGAAATACATCCTTATATCGGGATATAATCCTTAACCCAGTCAATTATGAGCTGGAACAAAGCAGACTGTTTACGTGTGGCGTTGGTATATGCCCTGATTACATCCAAGGATTATTCGACGTTGAAATAAAAAATCACACCGTCATTTAACTTTGTATTAAACAAACAACAAATTCAGTCAAATTGGTTTACATCTAACTATGCAAGCATTTGCTCAGTTTGATAATTAAAATAAATTAATGTTAATATATTTGTAAGTATGTAACTTTATGTTTGAAATTGAATAGCACTCGAAGGTAGGGTGGTTCGAAAAAAGCTTTTTTTTTATTTCAGATCGCTATAGTGCACAAAAGTTGCCATTGGTACAGACGTTAAAAAAGCGCTAATTATTATTTTTTTATTAATTTGTCTTCCGGTCGCGCAATGCCATCGAAGTTAGCAAAAAATTGTGAAAAACCTTAATTTTTCATAATTTTTTTAAGCACGCCAGATGGTTTTAATTGCTTTCCTATACCATGAATTAACTACTAAAAGTATGTAAAATCAATATATATGCACTTATTATATTCATATCTTCCGGTCGCGCAACATAGTACAAAATGAGTAAAATTAGTAGTTTTTGCAAAATATCTAAGTTTGACTGTTTAGTACATTTTAATCATACGGCTTAGGGATACTTGTGGGAAGACCTCTACAATGGAGTATTTGTCTTCTCCATTAAAACGAACTTCCATTCCGCCACATTTTCCAACACTTAGATGGAAATATGACAGGTCCAATAGGATATTCCGGGCCGATTGGAAAGGCCCTACCTAATTGTGAAAGACTACCAGTTGTTGATTTTAATCCTATTGATTGTGAGATTACAAAAGCCGACAACCGTATTATTAGCAAGGACCAATTGGTACTTGCTTGAGATATCAGAAGTCATCAAGTCAGCACATTGTTCAGAAGACTTTGTAGTACTTGATCCTGGCCCAATGTCACATTCAAGCTCTCTACATCAGTGTGTCAAGCCTTTCTGAAAATCTGAGAGAGATTGTCATATTCATTTTCAAATGTTATATGCCTATGTGGTTTGCCATAAAAATAAACCACAAATTCACAGATGGACCTAGACATGTTTACAAAATAATTGATAGATAAATATTAGGAAGGAAACATCACGGTCACTAGCTTAACGCATCTTTAAACTGCCTGTGTAGGCATGGGAAAGCATCTACACTCATAACAGGCTTGAAGCCATTGCTAAACATACTGTTTGATCTATTCATTAGTCAATGTTCTCAACAGTGGAGGAGGAGTCAGTGTACTGGTGTTCCATTTGATAATTTCGGTATAGTCTTTATCTTTCTGATAGAGTCACTTTCAGATATTGCTTGCTTTGCCTTCAAGATACGCCTAAAGCTATGGTTTCTTTCATCAGTTACCATAGCCAAAAGCACATTTTCGGGATGGGCAAAGTAAGCATTCCGTTGTAAACCGGGATCAACAATTTAAAGCAACTCTTCTGGTAACTACCTTACAGATTCAATTGTTTTGTAAACATTATTTTTATGACACACCACATAGGCATATAACATTTAAGAATGAATGTGACAATCTCTCTCAGATTTTCAGAAGAGCTTGACAAACTGATGTAGAGCTCTTGAATGTGATATTGGGCCAGGATCACGTACTACAAAGTCTTCTGAACTTGATGACAAGTACCAATTGTTCCTTGCTAAGAATACGGTTGTCAGCTTTTGGAATCTCACAATCAATAGGATTAAAATCAACAACTGGTAGTCTTTCACAATTAGGAAGGGCCTTTCCAATCGGTCCGGAATATCCTATTGGACCTGTTGTATCTCCATTTAAGTGTTGGAAAATGTGGCGGAATGGAAGTTCGTTTTAATGGAGAAGACAAATACTCCATTGTAGAGGTCTTCCCACAAGTATCTCTAAGTCGTATGATTAAAATGTACTAAACAGTCAGACTTTGAAATTTTGCAAAAACTACTAATTTTATTCATTTTGTACTATGTTGCACGACCGGAAGATATGAAACAAATGTATAATAAGTGCATATATGTTGATTTTACATACTTTTAGTAGTTAATTCATGGTATAGGAAAGCAATTAAAACCATCTGGCGTGCTTAAACAAATTATGAAAAATTAAGGTTTTTCACAATTTTATGCTAACTTCGATGGCATTGCGCGACCGGAAGACAAATTAATAAAAAAAATAATAATTAGCGTTTTTTAACGTAAGTACCAATGGCAACTTTTGTGCACTATAGCGATCTGAAATAAAAAAAAAACTTTTTTCGAACCACCCTACTCGAATTCCGAAAAACGGTACTAAAGACGGATGTGTTGCTTGTGCGCCTAAATATATGACTGATTATTAAAATAAGAGATTTGTGTTACCATGCTAGTGAACCGTATATGTCCTCATTCTTTTTCCGGCGCGGGGTGAGTGTCTGACCCATTCAAAACGGTGTATTTCGTGCTGGCTACTGCCCTGTTACGAGCTTGATGTTTTTATGTATGGACAGATGATCTGATGCAATAAACTGGTATCTGAAAATCTACTGGGAAAAGTAAATGAGGAAGAATAGGTCTAAGAAAGAAAAGGAAAAGGACACAGAAAAGATATACAAAAAATAGAGAGAATAGAGAGAAAAAGTCATTCACCAAAATGATGAAATAACCAAAATTTCCTGGGTTAAATAGCCATCATCTAACGAATGGGGACTTGTAGAGTGCAGGAGTGCAGCTGTATTTTTCTGGAATTATTCTATAATTTCTAGTGCGAGTGCTCGCGTCCATCTTAGATTAGCTGCAATATTTGCTCTACTTTTTAGGATTCCAAGTAAATAAATTGATGGTGGATATCTTACTGATATTGTAGTATATTTGGTCTTACGAAATGTTGGCAATTTTGTAAGATTGCAGTTGATGGTTTTAAAGCTTGATGGTTTTTCGACGACATTTTCTTTAAAAATCAAAAAGAATGTTAAAATTGCAATTCAACAATATATTGATTATCAAAAACTGATATTTATTTTATTGTAAGAATAGTGTAAATAATAAGGAGGTTCCAGTGTTTTACAAGTTATTTTCGTAACTTTCCTATGCATTTATTAAAACTAATGTTTTTCGTGTATCATGTAATTTTTATAAAAAATAATGTAATTTGGACTAAAAATTTATTTTCTGTTAATATGCACACTAGGATAAAGGATTTTTAGGAGGCAGCTCATCCAATCTATATCTGAGGTACTTAGAATTTTAATGAAGTGATTTTTGTAGTTCTGAAAACAGTTCCAAATTAACTTAACACTTAAAAAAAACAAGTTAAATTTAATTTACTATTATTAATTATAAATAAATAAAAAAATTTAATGTATTTCTTCCATAGATTACGTAAGCTCTTGCTGAACATCCTCTACTTTGTACATGTGCATTAGATTTTTCTACTAAGTAATACTCAAAATTGATGCAGAATAAAAAATTGATAAACATACGGTTTGAAAGTGTATCTTCCTTTTTATTAGATTGATGTATAGTCTATACGATGTCAGTGTAATCAGCAAAAAAACTAAATCTCGACTCATAGGCGGTATCTCCTCAATGAAGCATAGGCGTGCAATGCGACAGTAGAAATGGAAAACACAAATTCAGAAATTCATAAATTCTTTTTACTATTCCATTTTATGAGCTTCATGATTTTCACTTTTCAATTAAGCATTTAAAAATATTTAGAACAAATTTTTTTTGGGGATATGTAAGTCTTTATTACGAAATTCCAAAGGCTCTGTAACTACATTGGTTTCGAGATTATGAGTTTCCGTTTCACCATTACAAATATCAAAAGGTCTCCAGAATGCCATTTTAATTAGCTTAATATTTCAGAAATAACAAGAAAGGTATGTAATTTCAACGTATATCAACTTTTGATTCTACTACACTGTCTCCTGTGGTCTTTACGCGGCTTAGTCAAAGGAAACATATTATTCGAGAATCTGACCAATAATAATTCGGAAGTGACCAATTAAATGCCCTTGATTTATCGTGGGCGGTAACATTTGGTGACAGACATGTATCAAGTCAACGTGGACTGCATACAGGGCGTAACACTGCGTGATGCAGTAAATTGTTCGCACCTCGTATTCCTTGCCGTTCACACTGACTTCGTATAGACTTTACAAATCCTAAATCCATCCTCGGCAAAAGAAAACTATGGAGCACTAACGACTTACGCCTACTTAATAATATTACCAATAGATAGCGCGCAAATCCCAATAAGTGAATTTCACTGATTCTCTCTACGCCCGATGACATGCAATTACAATTAATCTTAATTTCTTTTTGTCGAGGATAAAGTGGAAGACAATCCATATGGAGGTTTGCTAGCACAGATACTGAAGCCTGATAGGCAGAAACAGCGCTGTCTTGAGATGTTAATTGATTAAATAAATATCCAATAACCTGTACTACCTAAACTTATGTATTCTTTTATAGGAAAATTTTATGAATAAAATTTGCAACACAATTACTTTTTTTAAGGAAAATTTAACGCAGTGTCATGAACATCTTGTACATACACCAAATTAATAAATTCCAGATAAAACCGAATCGTAAGTTTATAATTTCTAGTAGTTTATCATTACTAAAAAAAAGGTTAAAATAGAAATAAATGTTAGTCCAAACATTTTTGTATGTCTAGCTATATCCAGATAGTTTTACTCCGGATACAGGATTAAAAATGAACGATAATTAAAAGAAATATTTTTGTAAATGAAAATGAGAGGAAAACAATTTGTAACTTTTACATGCCTTCAAATATTGAGCAAATCATAAAAATATTTAAAAAAGGTTCATCTTGAATTTTTTTGTCTTAAGATTTAACCGATATTTCAGGCATTGTAACTAAAAACATAGCCTAATATAAGAAAAAAATTATAACTATTTTATTTTTACGCACTAATGATTTATCCACCTCAAGAGCAAGAAACCACCTCTAGGCAGTGGCGGCGATTATGTGGGCCTAGGGGGCAGCCGCCCCCCCACTTTTAGAGTGATACATCAATAAATAAATGTAAGGTGATTTATTCCGTTTTAACATTTCACGCTAGGAGTTATGTGAAAATTATTTATACAAAGTTTTCGCCCCCCTACAACTAATGTCCAATCGCCGCCACTGCCTCTAGGGCGGATTTTTTGAAGTTTTAATTATACAAAAATTACAGGCGGGAAAACTCAATGAAGAGCATAAAATGATGTGGACATATGTATTGTAGAAAAAAAGCTGTTTCACAAAGGCAATAGTTTCAGATTTTAAACTTAGAAATTTATTGTTCTTTATTTATAATCATCGCGGAAGTTTATAATTTTTTTCTTTAAAAAATATCAATTGCCGGCTATGATAATTGAATAAAAGCATTGTACTGCAGATGATTCGTTTTTTATTGATATTACACTCCTAAAAACTATCTGGATCGACGAATTCATTGTATTCCCCAGTATTATCAAAGAAGATAATAGCTACAAAATCAATGTTATTATTTTCTTTGAAACATTTAAAAAATGTAATATCTTAAATGTATAGTTTTTCATTGTTTTGCAAAAAACTGTGTATAAAATTTGTTAATAGACGGCGCTTAAATGTAAAAATTACATGTAAGGAATTATGAAGACAAATATACGTCCAAATGTTTAAATCTACATGTTTTTTTATTATCCAATCCAGTTGCTTTTTTTTATTTTCGATATCCTTGTATCCAAGATTTTATGTTGATGTGCGACCTCCGTCATTTTGATTTTTTAATACTTTAAATTCTATTTTCATTGTAGTACGTATACCTACTTATATTAAGTACAGTATTTATTTAATTATTGCCCGATATGGGAAACTTTTTTTTCTACAACTGCTATGAAAAGTAGCGAATTTCTCATAGCTTACTTAATTTCAAAACCATGTATTGCTCATACCGTGCGGGAATCAACAAAAATCGACAAAAACTTAGTAGGCTGCTGTTCCGCTTTAAATAGTTATCACAACTGTCAGATTATAGACGTTTTTTAAATTCTTAAAGTAGTTTTCATTCGTGCTTTGATAAAAATCGCAATTTCCATTAAATATTATTGTAATAAGACATACCTATTTATAATAAATATGGATAATGACAGTAGTGACGATTTTGATAATACTCCACCAGAGATATTGGAAAGAGCCGCAAAAGTAACGTTAGATTTGTTGCCGGTAATTTCAAGAAAAAAGTATGAATTGGCATAAAAATTTATGGAATGGAAAAGAAATTCAAATATAAAATTAAAAAAATTATTTAACTGTTAAAAGGTAGGATACTTTCATGTTATTTTAGTTTTGCTAACCATAAAAATAAATAGTAAGTTACATTACTTGTATTCTTTAAATTTGTGCAGTTGTAGCACTCGCCCTTCAGGCTCGTGCCACAAACTTTCATACACGTGAAAAAAGTTGAACTTTCCCCACTTGTTGCACAATGTACTATTATCATTCGTTTTACAAAAAAAAACTTAGTGTTTAAAAAAAGTTATGCATCTTGTAAAACCCATGATGAAATAATAGTAGTGTTTGGCATGAACATTTTGCAAATCGTATAAACGCTAATAAAATCTCTTCTTTTTCTCTCTCTTCTGCCAGTCTAGCTTCTTTTCCCACTCTACATCTTTCCTCTGCTAATACTTAGAAATGTTGATGTTTGATTATTTCATCATAGGTTTTACACTTTTGGTATATATGGACAACTCAATATAATTATTATAAATTAAAAAAAAGTGGCCCTATCATCACGAAAATTTGCAATAAATATATTTTCTGTAAATTTTAATAGCAAAACTTAAATTTAAATGGACTGCTGAAGATTCTATTAATTTGTCTTTAATTATTTCAAGTAACTAAAATTCAACGAACACGTTTCATTTATGCCATAAATAGGTATCTTATGAAAATGTCATGTTATATTTTTTTATATTACTTTGGTGTGAAATTTTCTTACCGAATCTCCCACGATCTTGAATTACTTTCTGGAAATATCTTCTCAAGCATGAATTTTTTGAAATGAAAGTATCCCTCATCTTCGACTCGGGATAACTTTTAAAAAATTCATGCTTTCGGAGATATTTCCAGATAGTAATTTAAGATCGTGGGAGATTACTAGTGAAAATAGAATTTATTTTTCACTTGTATATTATTTACTTATTTTACCATGGATACGGTTGCTATAAATAAACTTATAATCGCCATAACGCCCGCTAATTCTACGAGGAGGGTCTGGATTACTCCGGCAATACATTTTTGGTTGCTTTGCGTGCATAAAGCAGCAATGACGTTCGCTAAATATAATGAAACACTGACAGTAAACGTCAAAATATCAAAAAATCGGTTTTTAATTAAAATAAAATCAATTTTTCGTCAAAAATAAAATCTTGTATGCACCGCAAGCATTACTAGATCCTAATGCCCATCCGCAACATTCATTCCTCGGCTAGAGGCCCTCTGGCTGAATGTTTCCCTCCGGGCGTTAGGATTACTTATTTTTATAAAACACTTTGATCTTAAACGAACAATTTTCATGTCGTATATACTTTGGAAACATGATGGCTTTCGACTAGTTTTTTTGCCTTTAGTGAGGCTTTTCTGTCGGAAAATTGTTAAACCTACATCTCATCATAACCGACATTGTAGACAGTTAATAACAATAAATAAACGTGTTTTGTTGTCGACACTGGCCTCCAGAAATGTCACGTCGAGTGATGTCGGATTGGCGTATTAGGTACATGGAAAAAAATTTCAAGTGACTTTACTGTCATGCTGTCCAAGCCTGTCAAGTATATACCTACGGGATATTATAACAAAAATTATGCGAATTATCCGAGGGGTAAACCGCTACCAAAATTTTGTACACCTGACTTCCAAACTTCCATGACTTCCACTGACTTCCATGAACTTCATCCTGACTTCCATGAACTTCATCCTGACTTCCATGGACTTCCCTGGACTTCCACAGACTTCCATGGACTTCCATGGACTTCCATGGACTTCCATGGACTTCCACGGACTTCATTATGATAATTGTTATTCAAAGAAAGTTAAAGAAAGAAAGCAGGTTTTCTTTTTTGATTGTAAAGTAGTGTACAGTTATAGAAAATGTATTGTTGGAACTGTTATTTAATTATTGTTAATTTTTTTTAATTTTAGTGAGTTAATTTAAATTTACTGGCTGTGGGAAAATATTGTATTTTGGGAATAGTTTTTTTGTTAAATTGGGGTTTTGAAATATTTTACGTAGCTAAATTGTTCTTTGTGAATATTTTTTTTGACAATATTTTTTTGATAGCTGGATGACAATTATCCTTTATTTTGACGTTTCTTAATTTTGTTAATTTTTTGACGCAGTGCAATTTATTAATTAGTTAGTGTTATTTTAGTAATTATCCAAAAGAGAATTAGATGCAAATTGATTAAAATGTCTGGAAAATGGTCAAAGTATACTCAATTTTTAATTAATTTTATTCAAAAACATTTTTAAATATTTTCAGTGAAAATGGAATAGGACCGTACTTAGCAAAATTCGTAAAGTACAGTTCATTGTCAAAATCTAATAAAAATATTAAGTGTAGGTTGGATATATTTAAAAATAAGTCCAAATATGTATTTTTAGAATAAAGAATTTTCAAAAAACACTTCAAAATTGCTCTCAGATCTCTTTTAAAATAGTTATGTACATTTCCTAAGAAGAGTAACAAGTATTTGTCAACCTTAAATTGAATTCCCGCCATATTTTTGCTATGAAATAATTTCAAGGTTATTGAGACAAATAATTACCGATGGTGGCGCCCCATTCGTCGATCAGCTGTTCACACGAAACTCGTAACTTTTGATAAATAGGGCATTATAAGTTATACTGAGTGAGTGGTTTATTTGTAGTATTTTAAGACTTTTTGTGATTGTTTGAGATTTTTTATTGGAAACTACCATAATATATCTGTACATGTCTTACGTTTTTCAGAAATTTATTGTTTACTTCTGTTTCTGTCTGCTTCTTTTGTGTTTCAGGATTAATATAGCCTAGAGGTATTATCATCTACACCTCTACTAATATAGAATGATATTGGAAGGGAGCTAAATCATATGCCAAAGAAACATACAACAGTTTTCTGTTGATAAATTTAATTTCAATTTTTTCAGGATAATAATTGTAAAAGTGATGTACCAATTATAAGTAAATTAAGATATTTTATGAAAATTAAGATATTTATTACATTAATAAAATAATTTAAGAATAATTACTAAATTTGTGTAAAGATTTTTAGACTTTTTTACAAATAACAGATTAGAAAAAAATAATGTGCTTACCAGGCTATATCACAGTACACTAATTTTAAAGAGACTTTTCAAACTAAGTTCTCAATCGAAAGTGAATAAAATATTTCCCAAATTCGAATTCGAAGCCTCGGTGGCTAGATGATTCCCCACTATTCAACGCGTAGAATCGAAATTAGCCTGGAATTTTGTGATATACAAAGTGGCCCAAATTTAAAAATAACAATTTTAAAAATTTGATTTTTAAAATGTTACAGTGATTTAAATAAAGAATGATTTCTAAGAACCTACTTTTGATTGATTTATGGTAAAATATATCCTATTCCTTGATTCAAAATTATTTTTTTAAATCAATATCAAATTAAAATATAAAAAATTAAGAAAATTTTTGTACAAGAGGGGAACATAAAAATGATAAGTTGAAATATCAGCAGTGATGTACACACCTAATTAGATTTTAAGTTTACATATATAAAAGTACAACTGTACAGTTTCGACAGTTTGTAAGGATAAGTTTACGTAGTTTATAGGCAACACTTTGCTGTCTTCTAACCAACCAACATTCCTTGCACATTTAATGGTTTTAATATCAAGTGGCTTACTGGGCAAATGATGTGATGGCACTCCCTTTGTTTGAAAGAATTCCTGCAAACATTTCAGTAATACTCAAGAAATAATCTCAGAAATATTAATCTTTATCTTACCTGATTTTGTAATATAATCTTCAGATTTAAAATTGATTACACTTCTCTCGGAATTTACGACGATCAACTTCTTCGATTCGATGACACCTTTTTTGGTGCTCCTTGGGTGGATCATAATGGAAGTGTAATTCCGGATTTTTAGATTTCCTAGAGGTATGACCATAAACGCAATAGTTTGTATTATTTTTATTGGGCATTTTTAACTTTTAACTAACAAATAACAGCAAAATACACGAAGCACAAAATCAAAACACACGTTCGACTTGCAGGTAAACAAACAAAGTTACGCTTTTCGTGCAGTTCAAATTAATACCGCTGGTGTCGCTTTAAAGTTGTGTTCATCTCAATAGGCTTCGCTGATTAAGATCCCAGCGCCACGACGTTGACCAGTGAAAGCTTGCTATGAGCCATTATTATGTTTGTTTACATAAGGTATTGTGTGAACTAATTACGTTTTTTAGTGAGTTTGTTAGTGTATTTAAAAGTGTTTTACTCTGTTGTTGAAAATTTAATAGGTATTGATTCTATTTAGAGTGTTCGGTAAGAGTTGACACTTGTTAATTCGTTGGGAAGGACGTGTATATTTATTCTATTTTTTTAGACATGGACATGAAACTCAGCGTTTTGGATTTTATGACCTATCTGGAAGGCTCGAAGAATTCAAAATGTGTGGAATGCAGCACATCTTATTTTGGCCGGTAAAACTCAAGAACCTTTTGGAAATATTGAATTATACGGGTTATGTCTACAGTCCAGTTCAATAGATTCCAACCTACATGAGACTAGCGGAAAATTATGTGTTACAGACTGCATAAAAATTAATCACTTGCTTTATAGTTGTAAAGCTGGTAACAGTGGAAGATGCAAACATTTGTCAGCTTTCTTAATAAAATTAATAAGGTGTATTTAAGTGCCAAAACAAAAAAGCATAATCATGCAAATTGGATTTTGAGCAATACTTGAGTAAATTCTAATGTAGCTTTTCTTTGTTCCTGCTTGGCTCACTTTGTTGGGGCGAGTTCATATATTTTTGTTGGTGAAATCATGTAAGTGAACCACAACTATTTTTTTTAGACGAAATGCCAGGGTCTGGTGCCCGATTATGCAATTGCCACTTTCAATAAGGAAAACCTTTCCCAGATTTTTGAACATAATAAAGAAATGTTGTTCAAAGAACATTATATCTCACACCAGAGAAAAATAATCATAATAAAACAGTCATAAGTTTGTGTAAACGTTGTGTATTCATTTCATTAACCTATTCATTATTATTAATAAGTAATCATAAAGAAAAAGTAGACATATATAGCTACAGATTTTTTAATTACGTAAATTATTTCAATAATGGAAGTGAAAAAATGTTTTGAGTAGGTATATAATTTATAATATAATATAATAATAATATAATTTAAAAGCATTAAAATAGCATAATATAGTAAGGCTGCCATAACAATTCTGTGACACGATTTTATTTTTCTTCATATCCATGTAAACCTTAAAAATAACATTCAATTAGTTACTAACTATATACAACTTAAATACATTGCCTACTCACTTCAACAGTATAAAATGTCTTCTTCATATTAGCATAAACTTCGCCGTTGATGACTATGGAGCTATCAAAAATCGTGTGTACAATAACTTTCGACTTTCCTTTCTTAGGAAAGATGTGGAAGCTTATTCAGGTTTTTTTTAACTTATGACTTACACTGTGGAACACAACAGTAATGGTTCATTTTGAAAATAATGAAACTACAAAATAACTTAAGAATTTGGTGCTTTTTACACGTTAAAAACTATACTCCAAACAATGGCAACCGTCTACAATGGCTCATAGCTAGTTTTTTAATATGGCCACCAGATGTCGTACCGCTTAGGAAGAATTGCGTATTGAGACGAGCACAACTTTGAAGCGACACCACCGGTATTAATTTCAACCTTCACGAAAAGCATAATTTTGTTTGTTTACCTGCAAGTCGAACGTGTGTTTTGATTTTGTGCTTCGTGTATTTTGCTGTTATTTGTTAGTTAAACGTTAAAAATGCCCAATAAAAATAATATAAACTATTGCGTTTATGGGTATACCTCTAGGAAATCTAAAAATCCGGAATTACACTTCCATTATGATCCACCCAAGAAGCAACAAAAAAGGTGTCATCGAGGAAGTTGATCGTCGTAAATTCCGGGAAAAGTGTAATCAATTTTAAATCTGAAGATTATATTACAAAATCAGGTAAGATAACGATTAGCATTTCTGAGATTAATTTCTTGATTACTACTGAAATATTTTTAGGAATTATTTCAAACAAAATAGCAAATAGCAAAATATATTCCAAATAATCAAAATAATCGTACACTATCGCATTTTCGATTAAAATAGTATTGTGGTCCGAACCACATGCGAAAAACGTAAAACAAAATGTTTTTACCCAAAACTCGATTTTTTCAAATAGTACCATAAGGTACTCTGACGTCATTCGAAAGTACCATCGATGGGGTATCCATCCATATATAGATTATAGATAGAGAAACAAAATTTTTGCCTCTTCAATTTAATTCGTATATCGCTTGGTTTTTGAGAAAAAAAATAAAAACTGATGTGCATGTAACAGAAAAAACTATCTAATTGATATTAGAAAAAATGTATTTATTTTATTAGAAAACGTGTAACTTTCATTAAATTAATAATTTCACTCTTACTTCAAAAGGAGGCTCTCATTGCTGCATACAATGTCGACTATGTAAATACATTAATTTATTTAACAACAATTTGTTAAATATTAATATAAGATTAAACGACAATTAATTATTAATATAAGATTCAACTTTGAATGAGCATTATTCAAAATCAATTCTGCGAGTTTGTTTGTTGTAAAATTCATCTATGATTGCATTTTCTTATAGAAATTTCGGGGGGGGGGGGGGGGTCCCCTTGGCTACGCCACTGGTTACACGGGTATTTTGATCAATGTGTTTTACATTTTCAGGTATTGAGGCAAAATCCAGCCAATTTTGAAAATATTCATTTACCATTCTGCTACGGAAATGCTGATGTTTGGTGGTCTGTGTCTGATGTCTGATGATTATTCAGACACTGTGATTAAATGTAGAGGAGCTACGAACCGTTGTCTGTATAAACCTTTATACAGACAACGTGCGAACTAACAAATAATAATTTGATTAATGTGTTAAATTTATACATTATTAGTAGGTGCAGCTATTGGCTATACAATTGTAGGAATTGCTATATGTACCATCCAATATTTGTTTGTACATGCATATATAATATTGTTAAAAATGCATACATTTTAAATTTTACCATTCTGGGTTTGCATTACCTTTATCTATATCGTTGTCTGTATAAAGACAACGTCTGTATCAAGGTACTTTTATACAGACAACGGTAACCAAGAGGGGATTTCTTCTTGCATATATTCCAATCGATGGGCCAATAGCCGGAAGAGACTGAGCCTACGAAAATAAGGAAGAAGAAGAAATAATTGTTTTATTTATGTACATTTTTGTTTATGTTATTTAAATTAAGACAAAAATCAAACCAATGATTTACGAAAACCGTTGCTTTATTGAATTTTATTTACTAAAAAAGCAATAGAACAGGTAATTAAGTAGTCGTATAATTCTTGGTCTGACTGTTGGTTACATTGTGGTATTTTCTATTATCTATGTTAAAAACAGTAAAAAAGTTTTATGTTTATGTTCATGTTATTAACTTAGTTTTAACCTTGCAATTGTTTTAGTAATAAACATTACATTTTTAAAATTGAGTAAGTATAACAAGAATGAGATGATGTCTATAAAGTTCTCATTTCTTGATTTTATTAGATTAAATAGGTCAGGATGCAGCTCTTTCAGCTTGCCATCTTCACATAGAATCTATAATTGAATACAATGTAACCATTCGGGTTAACTCCCAAAATAAATAAGAATTTGGTGTATCCTCATTAAGTTTTTGAAATAAAACTACAAAAAAAATTTTCACACATATAAATGACCTGTTTAATTGTATATGTAAGTAATTATGAAACCAGTTATAAAAGTAATTTGAAAGCTGATAACTCTATATCTACTGTAAGATCTTTTTGTAACCAAAAATTTAAATGGAAATACGCTAAACTGAGTTCTAAAAGATTATTTACATAAAAAGTGTTTAATAATAAGTAACTATAAAATTTTGGTATTTTTTATATTTATAAATTCACATTACAATATGTATTAATTATGTTTATATGCAATTTTTAATTTAAAATTTTAAGTTGTGCAGAAATTTCTTATTAACACTTACATTTTTTATTATTTTATAGCTTAGGATGAGATTGTATTTCTTATTTACATTAATTTTGGGTCCCTCTTGTGGAATATCACCCCAACCATATAACCCATTATTTGATGAATTCATTAACTCCATTAATGAAGCACAATCAACATGGACAGCAGGCCGAAATTTTGGTGAAGGTATTTCCATGTCTTACCTTAAAAAATTGATGGGAGTACTTCCCAATAATAAGATAAACATGCCTCCTCTTCATATACATGATCTAGAAGGCATTCAAATACCAACACAGTTTGATGCCCGTCAGCAATGGCCAAACTGCCCAACTATTCAGGAGATAAGGGACCAGGGGTCATGTGGATCATGTTGGGTAAGAATTTTTATTTTGTCATTGATGATTACGATAGTAACCTTAACAATAAATAATACACTTTTTTTTAACCAATCTTGTATATTCAGGCTTTGGGGGCAGTAGGAGCTATGTCAGACAGAATATGCATCCACTCAAATGGAAATGTTCATTTCCATGTTTCATCTGATGACTTGGTGACCTGTTGTTGGTCTTGTTTGGGTTGTAACGGTGGCTTTCTTGGAGCTGCCTGGAACTATTGGGTCCTTCAAGGACTAGTGTCTGGAGGACAGTATGGTACTAATCAAGTAAGTAGAATCCATGATTTAAAAATTACCCATTATACAAGTATTCTCACAAAAGTTTATTGTTCAGGTAAAATATTTGTTTTTACTAGTGTCATATTTTTGTTGGTTTTTATTTTTCTGTAAATTTTGGCAGTCAAAATGAGTTTGAAATGTTCACTTGTTTTTCTAGAAAAAATATTTGGCATAGTAGTTTGGCAATAAAAATTATAGAATTTGAATAACTATATGAGTGAGAGTGAGTCTGAAAAAACCATGAAAAATTGACCAAAATTTACTCGTTTTCGAGGATACTGAATATGATGGCGGTATCAGAATTTCTATTTTCGACTGCTGAACCCCCTAAAATGGCTAAAAACTAACCACTAAAGGGGTTAAACGTCTTTCTCCCCGTTTTCGATGATGCTGAGCACGGTGGCGGTATCAGAATTTCTCTTTTCGCCAGCCGAACCCCCTAAAACGGCCAAAATGGGTTAAACGGGCAGCACATCATTTTCCTGTTAAAAAAACGCCCTCCCCCCGGTATTCGAGGATGCCGAGCATGGGGGCCAAAATTCACCCCCGAGAGAGGCGTTTTTTTTCTTCAGTTCTTAACAGCGACAAAACGACTGTGTCCCCGTTTTCGAGGATGCTGAACACGATGGCGGTATCAGAATTTCCCTTTTCGCCAGCCGAACCCCTAAAACGGCCAAAAACCCCCTTTAATGGTGTTAAACGGGCAGGACATCATTCCCTCGGAAGTAAGCGTTAACAACACCACCACCGTGCTCGGCATCCTCGAAAACGGGGGAAAGACGTTTTTTACAGGGAAATGATGCGCTGTCCGTTTAACCCCTTTAGGGGATTCAGCAGTCGAAAATAGAAATTCTGATATCGCCATCTCGATTCGGATAAATTTTGGTCCATGTCCTTCCGACTCACAGACGCCACTAATATGTTTTTACTATACATCATCTCCAATTGGCATAGTTTTGTAATTAAAATGATGAAGTTTGAAACATATTACTTTTCACTGAACAAATTTGTTCGGAATCTGAATTTTGGTCGAAGTAAGACTGTGGCTGTGTCGATTAGAAGAACTGTTAATCTAAAATTTTATTAATACTTTCATTACAATTTGTTCGGTCTATGGCAATGCTAGAAGAGCATTCTCAAATGGTTTTATTTTACTTCTGTTCTCAGGGTTGCCGACCATATGAAATTCCTCCTTGTGAACATCATATAAATGGAACACGTCCTCCTTGTCAAGGTGGATGGGTGAAAACTCCCGAATGTAAAGAAGCGTGTGAATATTCTTACAAAGTTCCTTATGCGAAAGACAAGAGTTATGGTTCCAAAGCCTATTCAATTATCCGTGATGTCAGTCAAATACAAGCTGAAATTCAGAAAAATGGGCCGGTAGAGGGGGCTTTCACAGTTTATGACGATTTTGTCCATTACAAATCAGGTGAGTTAGACAAATGTCTCTACCAGTTTGGAAAAAAGTTATGATGTCAATACAAAGGCTAACAGGGTTTTGGCAATAGACAAGATCACATATGAGTAAATCCAGTTTAAATGTGCAAATAATTAAAATTAACTTATCTACAGCTTTGTCCCTTCAGTTACTGGACTAAATATAACCACTAAAAGACACGTTTGCATAATTTTTATTACAAATTATTCTGTAATATTTTGAAAAATACGATTTGAAATGCATACAATTTCAGGAAACATTCAAAATTGCAGTAGTTTCAAATAATTTCGCCATTTTTGTATACATTTGTCGAGCTATCAAAAGATCTACGGGGAGCTTAAAGTTTAGGCAAAAATCTCCCAAAAGTGTCAAATTTGTATTGAAGCTGCCATCTTTGAATAATTTGCAAGGTCATCTATATTTTTTTAGGAGTCTACCAACATGTACGAGGGCAGATGTTAGGAGAACATGCAATTCGTATTCTTGGTTGGGGTGAACAAAGCGGAACAGCTTATTGGACAGTTGCCAATTCTTGGAATTCTGACTGGGGTGACAAAGGAACTTTCAAAATTCTTAGGGGAAGAGATCATTGTGGCATTGAAAGTGCCATTATTGCAGGAATTCCTAAATATAAATAATTTTGTAGAAGTACGAAACGAATTTGAAAATTTACTCAATTTTACATTTTAACCAGACTGACCAATGAGCTCTTACCCGATATAAATTAGTGCATGGTTGTCGATAGAGTATATACAGGGTGGCGCAAATTTAATTGAATACTATTGGGATTTTGTAAACCATTATAGATACAAAGTTGATTAAATGTGTATTTTCAAGACGAATTTATTGATTTTTCAAAATTAAAACACCAGGTCGTTTTATTTAATTAACGCTCTATTTTTTTAAGAAGAAAAAAGGTTATAAAGCTTTTTTATTTTTTAAAACAACGTTTCGCCTTTGTATAGCTTCCATTTAACCAACTTTGTATCTATAACGGTTTCCGAAATCCCAATAGTGTTCAATTAAATTTGCGCCACCCTGTATACTCTTGCCGCCGCCAATCTATGTACCTATTAGTTTTTTTAGATTGCTGGAAGAAGTTATGAGAGCTACTTCATATTTTTAATAGCACATTTAGATTAAATACTTGGTTAATATTTATATTGTAATTGTACCTCAACGTACTTTGAACTTTTATTTTATTATTTTAAATTTAAAATGTGGACTTTGTGATTTTGTTTTTTTAATACCTGCAAAAAAGGGTATTGAACGACTTTTTATACTCTCTTCATCTTAATGTGATTTGACAATAAAAAGATTTAATATAAAATGATCTATTTTATTATTCTCCTTGTCTGACAAAACCAAGTTCTGTTCATACTGTGAGATTCCATTTGCTAGACCAATTGTAATATGATATTCTCTTACGGTTGATTATTAATTGACCAATTATTTTTCACCACATTACACCTTATGTCCCACACCACTCTAGCTTTTGTTGGCAAGAAAATTCCTACCTCTCCCCACGAGGACCGGGCTAATTTTCTAGTATTTTAGTCCCCATTATTTTATTACTAATTTCGTGAATTTATATCAAAATTAAATTCAATATTTACTTGGCATATATCAGAGAAGCTGATAAATGAAGAACAGGAGAGAGTTTTGACAACTTAATAAAGCAAAAATTCCAAATTTGCATTGGGAATTGGAAAGTTTTTGGTCAAAGTGTACAATGATGTCATACTGTAGTAGAAGCGTCGGGCGGCGCCACTTACAAATTCGGGTTGGGAAAAATTCTTTATTAATTTACATTTCTATTGTAGACCTGAGATTAGTTATACAGGGTGGCGCAAAGGACCTCGCAATAATCTTAGGTAAATTGGGTTTCGGTCAAATTTTCTGAATTTTTGATATGTTGTATATTTTGTCATCCTGAACAAAATTCTCCATGGGCAAAAAGCTCCAAATTCAATATTTTGGCAGCTACGGAGCTCCAAAGCTCCACAGATCCCTTACAAAACTATTCATTTTTAATACTATTTATAGATGTCAAAAGCATATTTTAATTATTTAAATATATAAGTTTATGTTTTTGAGGTCGCTGAATTCAAATATGATGTCAGATTTGAAAAATTGACAGTTGACAGCTGTCAATTAATTGTCAAAAGTAGAATAAAAAAGTAAATATTTTTTTTTGACATTGAAAGTTTATGTTTTTTGAATGTAATTTAAGTATTAATTAATTAATTCACATTGATTTTAAAATATAAACTTAGAATATCATCAATTTATATCATATTTAAAATCAGTGATCTAAAATGTAGCAAAAAAGTAAGATATTACTTAACCGTATTTTGGCAGCTAGTAAATCATAGCTCGTTGACTGCTTCTAACTGTTAAAATCATTGTAATTATTTAATATATGAAATGAGTTACCTAAACAATATAAAGTCATATTGTAAATGTAAGATTTGTACATTGTTATTGCACCTTGGCAGTTAATTGACAGCTATCAACTATCATTTCTCCGATTTTAAATAAGTTTTGAATTTAGCGAGTTCAACAACGTAAACTCTCAATGCCAAAAGAGAATATTTACTTTTTCATCCTTCTTTGACACTTAATTGACAGCTGTCAACTATCACTTTCTCCGATCTGGCATTAGATTTAAGTTCAGTGAACTCAAAAACATAAACTCTTAATGTCAAAAGAGAATATTTACTGTTTTATTCTACTTTGACAGTTGTCAACTGTCAATTTTTCAAATCTGACATCATATTTGAATTCAGCGACCTCAAAAACATAAACTTATATATTTAAATAATTAAAATATGCTTTTGACATCTATAAATGAATAGTTTTGTAACGGATCTGTGGAGCTTTGGAGCTCCGTAGCTGCCAAAATATTAAATTTGGAGCTTTGTGCCCATGGAGACTTTTGTTCAGGATGACAAAATATACAACATATCAAAAATTCAGAAAATCTGACCGAAACCCAATTTCCATAAGATTATTGTGGGATCCTTTAATTGAACACTATTGGGATTTCGAAAACCGGTATAGATACAAAGTTGGGTAAATGGGAAAAAAGATGCAATTAAAATATCAGGTCCCGTTACTGAGATATTTGGGGAAAACCGAAATTGACCATTTTCGTTTTATTTAATTAACACCTTAATTTTGAAGGATAGAAAAAGTTATAAAGCTTTTTTATTGAAGGAATTTTTTAAAACAACGTTTCGTCTTTGAAGGGATACCCTCAACTATTTTTTGAAATACGGTCCTGTACGTTTTATTTTTATTTTGAAATCCCCATTTTTTTCTCTATCCAACCATGTAGAACACTTAATATTTTTATCAGGTTTTGACAATGAACTGTACTTTAGGAAGTACGGTACTGTTCCATTTTCACTGAAAATATTTATAATTTTTTTTAAATAAAATAAATTAAAATTTTTTTATACTTTAAGCTTATTGCCTAAGTATACCTAATTTCTATTAAATATCTGAATTCAATTTTCTTCAGCTATTGAATTATAACAGATAATTAGAAATTAGAATGTATTAAACAAAAAGTCGTCATTATGAATTGTTATAATTTCCATGCAAAATATGCTCAAAATCTAAGTTGTTGAAAAAACATTCGGGATAAAACTGAACAGGACTGTACTTAGAAAAATTCCTAAACTTCGGTTCATTGTAAGAACCTAATAAAAATTAAGTGTTCTACATGGTTGGATAGAGAAAAAAAACGAGGATTCCAAAAATGAAATAAAAAGTACAGGTCCGTATTTAAAAAAAAATAGTTGAGGGTAGCCCTTCAAAGACGAAACGTTGTTTAAAAAAATTGGAAACGCTATTTGAGATAATAAACAGTTAACTTCAATATTGCCTTGTAATTGGTTGGTCCCAGCTTAGACAAGTAGGCCTATATTCGTAGAAAAAAAACCCAAGGAAAAGGTGAAATATCCTGGTAAAGATTTATAGTTTTATTGTGCATGAAATAATCTAAAGAATACAACTACTAGACTTGTAATAAATAAATTAAAATTATATTAATTTATTTAATATACATTTCAAAATTAAGTTTTTCGTTAGATTTAATATCACATTTGATCCACCAACTAATGATTTAGGATAATCATTATTCAACTTATAGTATATCACACCGAACATACAATATCAGTACTTCTTGAAAAATACAATTTAAAAGAGTTGGAAATCATTCCAGTATTTCTTATTCATTTCTGAAGCTCATGGTGGTTTTCTTGTTAGTTCAATTTCTCTTCTCATGGAATAAAACCACTTATTTTTAAAAAGTTTTTTAATTTTTGACGTTTCGACTTCCTTAATCAGAAGTCGTTTTCAAAAAAATAAAAACTTTTTAAAAATAAGTGGTTTTATTCCATGAGAAGAGAAATTGAATCAGTATTTCTTCTTATTACATATTTTCATTTTTTTCGGTAACTTTAGGTTTGGAAGACTCTTCCATTAGTTCATACAATTGACAAATTTGGTCGTCTCTCAAATTTTCTATCTCTTCCTTTGTAAGTTCTATACCTAACTTCTTTGTGCCTGTTTTTGGACCTCTTAAACCAAGCTGGTGAGCTAAAGTTATTGCATAATTCTGAAAATAAATTTTTATAGTGAGGGTCACTTTGCAAATCAGCAATATTGTGTTCATAAAACTGTTTACGATAAGGTAACAAGGGAGATCACCATTGTTCTTTAACAAAAAAACTTTCAGCTGCCAAATTCATATTTCATACTTTAAAACAGGCGATTGCATTGTTTACTAAAGTAATAGTGGCATATTTGCGCTTTGGTTTTCAAACAAACGCATAGAAAATATTGTAAAACATTTTATAGAGGAAAGTATAAAACAGTTAACAATGCATTGCTCGACTGTTGTTTTAATCAAAATATAAAAACTTACCGTCCATTCATTCATAAAAATCTTTGCCTCCCTTTCATTGCATTTTTTGTGTCTTTTAAATTCATCTCTTGTATAGTTTGTACCAATAAGTTGAAGTTCACTTGGCAAACCTTTATGCAATTTAAATATTGTTTTATATAAAATTCTTACTCGTTGAATGTGTGTAAAGTTCATTTCCCCAATGGAAACGGAGACTCATTTATATTTTCTAAGTACATAAAATTTTATTTAAAAGATTATATCATTCCAAAATTTTGACGTTTATTTGTTGGTTATGAACTGACGTTTTCGCTACTTTCATATTGGACACTGACCATTGTGGATTTAGCTACCGGTCTTTTTTATGCAGGTTTTTCAACCACTTGGAGGTAGTACATCAGCGTTATACTGTTTATCTTTCATCTGACCTGACCTTTCATGCTAGCATGCACTATTTCTTCTATAATTTGTAAGATTAAAAAATTGCCGCCCCAAAATCTAAATAAACAAACAAACCGATTTATTTTAAAAAAGTTTGGCTTTTAGCCGATAGATGGCATAAGCTAGTCGAAGGTTAGTGTTGCCAATTCGTTTTGAATTTTAACATTTACTGAATCAAATTCAAATAGCCAATGCGTATAACGCGTATAACTAATCGAATAACTAGAATGTTTACAAATAGGTGACTACTCTATTAGAGAAAAAACTCTTATGTTTTTTAGCATTATTGGAATTCTCACAATTTTCGTGTTAATAATTAAGTCTTAAATTGGAAAGGATTTTTCAAAAGTAAATATGACAACATGGCAATTTAACGTCAAAAATGAATATGTCTATCATGTGGGGGGGTCGTATCCTATATATAAAATAAACCGACAATAGGTTTTTTATTTTACTTTGTTATTATTGTGTCATTGTATTTAGTAATTTGAAGAAAATAATTGATAACAAATATGTAAGTTTTCGTTTATATAAGAAAAAATAAAAATTATATTATTTTAAACTTGCGATATTTAAATTAAGCTTATTTTATTAAACATTTATTATTTATGCACTTATATACCCTAATTTCTTAAATAAATTCATATTTTTGTGTTTATAAAATTTACTAGACGGTGGGTTAAATGAAGTTAACATAGAAAAGTTATCATCATTTCATTTAACAGAATAGTTCAAGAGTATTAAAAAGTAAAATTATTTTTTAAAATTTATGTTTATGTCATAGCAACAAAATTACCCATCTAATTATTTGTGTTGTAATTAATACAACTATTTGGAATACTTGAAAATAGCATTTGAGTTTAAATAATAAATAGGTGTATGAATTGTGGTCAGTGTAACATAGATTTTAATATAAATTATTTTACTTATTCTAATTTTTCAATTGACCATTGCAAACGATAATTTTTCTTTTAAGTGGTAAAAACTGATTATTTAACTTTTCTTTTACAGTTAAAGATGAAATTGCTTATTTTATCTTTACTAATTTCCATTTCTTCATGTATCGTACTCCCAAACCAAAATTACCAATCTAATCCATTATCTGATGAATTCATTAACTCCATTAATGATGCACAATCAACATGGACAGCAGGCCGAAATTTTGATGAACACATTCCTATGTCGCACCTTAAAAAATTGATGGGAGTACTTCCCAATCATCAGAATTATATGCCTCCTGTACATATACATGATCTAGAAGGTATCGAAATACCAACAGAATTTGATGCCCGTCAGCAATGGCCAAATTGCCCAACTATTCAGGAGATAAGGGACCAGGGGTCATGTGGTTCGTGTTGGGTAAGAACTTTTTTGTTGATACTGGTTATTTTGAAAATATTTACAATTAAAATTCAACTAAATAAATATTTTACACCATTCCCTACAATACAAATAAAAATTAAGTGATTTGATGTAAAATCTTATGTTTATGTCTTATCTTTTTTTTAACATATAGCAATTGACTTACGCGTGTTTGGAATTTGATTTATTGGATTCAAAAGCCTAACTGACGAAGCCTAATTAGAGAAACCGATCTTTAGGATGTCGAATCGAATAAAATGAATTCCTAGCTCGTTTACTTAATTTATTTTTTTTTTGTTTTTTTACTTTATTGTCGAAAGTTTAAAACTCGTTGACAAAGCATCGTTACAGCATATAAAACAAGTATAAAAATATATAAAAAGTACAAAAAATATAAAAAACTACGAAAACTATACAAGAGTCATTTAAAAGTCTAAAATCCAGTTTAAAGTAGGTAGAAAACACGATTTCCACCGAATCATCTGTTGCAAACTATCAGAGTACTATTCCTAAAGACTGTAGTAAGCTTTTTGTTCTATACTGAAATTGCGATCGAGCCGGAGTAATATATCTGTCAGAACAGGAAAGTTCAGATGTGGGTGCCTATATATTATTTACGGGGTACATAAAATCATTTAAAAATATTTTCTTTTAATATGTATTATTGAGTATTATTTCGGTATGTAGGTACTTTACAAAATGAAAATATTGAATTTACCAAGTTTACCCACCAAAAAAACACAAAAAACAAAAAATTGGCCTTAGCCAACCAGGGGCGAGTGGACTCACCTAAAACAAGCACCCCGGCAGTTAAATTACAATTATTTAAGTTTAAAATAGTAACAAAAAAATAATAATACAAACCAATACACCCTAATTTACCCAACCGTGCGCTCATGAGAGCCTTAAAAAGGATTAAAATAAGGATAGTCTATTTATGTTCAATAAAAACTGGGCGACACAGACAAAATTCTTAATTTTAACACACCTTTTAACTACCGGCTACTTAAAATCACAGATTTTCTTTGAGCCGCCTGTGCTGTAAACCTCCCATAAAATTTTATTTATTTAATTTACCGGCATGCCCAATTCCATAATAAAAGTACAATGAAATGATAACAATAATAGTGTACATTCACAACACAAGATACAATAATAAATTTTATAACACAGCAATATAATAAAAACAAATTCTCTCTGAAATGCTCAGCTGGGCCAGGTGGTTCCTAAAACGACCAGTGATTTATTACTCCGTGTAGATCGCGATTTTGGTATAGTAAACATTTTAAATTTCGCCTGAAGCGTTTCAAACTCTTGACTTTTAAAAGTTGTTGGCAAATGATTATATATATTTTTGCCTTCATAAATTAATGAGACAGATTTCCTCTCTGGTTTAGCCAAAATTTCTCAATCATGCTTCTACTTTATTTTCTTTATTAAAAAATATAAGTACATTATTGAAAAATGCAACTTTTTTAATTTTGCATTAATATGTTTTGTCTTTAATATGTTATTTTTACTAAAAGTGTTCACACTGGACTTTATACGACACTGTGTATATATTATTATAATATAAAAATGTAAAACAATTCTTACCTTCCCGGTTTACGAAACTTTTATCACTTGTAATCTCCCTAGAGCTTGAATTACTATCGGAAATTTTTCCGAAAGCATGAATTTTTAAAAAAAATCATGCTTGAGGAGATATTTCCAGATAGTAATTCAAGATCGTGGGAGACGCGGTAAGAAAATTTCACACCAAAGTAATATAAAAAATTATAACATGACATTTTCGTAAGACTTATAATTTGACACTTGACAGAAATCCTATCGCTGTGGTACAGCCCAGGGTAGGAAAATACTATCGCCAAGTTTTTTGGTTGCTACAGTAACGAGGTGAACGGAAGCTTCTTATTGGTTAAAAAATGTTGGTGTGAAATTTTCATTAAAAGACAAGAGGAAAATAAATGTAAATGTCCATTAAGTGAGTTCCTATATTTTATTTTCTGATTATGTGCATTCCTTTCAAAGTTATCAGTCCTGGTCATTATTTAAATTTCAGGATGTATTAGAATTATCTCGTCGTTTCTAAATTATCTTTCTTATAGACTTAATAATTTTCCTAAACTTAAAACAATCTTCGCAAACATTGGAGAGTATTCCATTTCGAAGAAAAAAGACTAATATATGGATCATCCTATGTCCATAAATATCAATTTTATTCGGAAAATACAAACTTAATCATATTTTAAAAAGTCAATAATTTAAGCAGCCTTTAAATCCTGTCATTTATAATGTATTTTTCATTTACTAAAAATAAATCAAGAGCAAAACTTTTAAACTTGATAATTGAAAATGGATCATCCTCTGTTATCAAATGCTCTTTTGATTCACGGGTTATTTATTTTGCTTTTAACAAGATAATATATTACTTATTCAATAATATTTGCAATATTTTTGAGTCATGTTCGAGTTGTTTACTTAGTATTATCATTATCTGCTAAATAACTATACTAAGATAAACTTGAAGAATATTCTTTAAAATTTGTCATTGGTTAAAATAGTGATGTTTTTTTATATTTACTATACCATAACATGCGGGTATTCCATAATAAAGTTGAGAAAACTAACTGAAACTGTTGATATTTAATATAATAAAAAGTCAACTTCAATATTGTCTTGTAATTGGCTGGTGCCAGCTTAGATAACCAGTCCTACATTCATAGAAGTATCGTAGTTAAAATATATGGTTAATACTGACTAAAAAAATTATAACTTGACAATGGTACACTCAAATTAGGAAAAAAAAAGTAGTGTTGAAAGCAGATTCTATAGGGACAAAATATTTCACAATTTTTGGGGACAACCTGCACACATCTCACTAATTTTAAAATGTGCCTCCCTTAACCCCATGTAAATCCCATTTACCAATGTTTAGATTTTACTAAATCAATGAGCAACAAAAACTTGCCCACAGGGTATATTAGGAATTCCTACTTTCAATAAACTATCCATATATTTCTATATTCAGGCTTTCGGGGCAGTAGAAGCCATGTCTGACAGAATATGCATCCACTCAAATGGGAAAGTTCACTTCCATGTTTCGTCTGATGACTTGGTGTCTTGTTGTTGGACTTGTGGTATGGGATGTAATGGTGGCTATCCTGGAGCTGCCTGGCACTATTGGGTCAGAAAAGGTCTAGTTTCTGGAGGACAGTATGGTACCAATCAAGTAAGTCTAATATTTTATTTTATATATCTCATGTTCGTACTTTTATTTTTGTTATTTCTGAATGAGAGCTATTTTATATACATGTTTTTTGACAATATGTGAATCAATGGAAAAAGTAAACCGTTTTATTTTATTTCGTTTTAATTAATTAATTGCTGACTGTTATAAAAACGTACACGTCTTAATATGATTTTTTTATCATCACTTTAGTACTAGTAGTATTGAAAAGAAATAGTCGGGGAGCTGGAGCCGAAAACTGCTTTTATCTTTGATATGGAGAAACTCGATTGAACCTCATTCTATTACTAAACGAGATTACATATGCGAGCACTCCAACACTTTTAGTGGTACAGGACTTAGGTACCCTTATGCACCTACCTACCTGTCGGAGATTTTCACATATGGCTTATTATACAATAAAAAAGTAGTCAATTTGCCCGACATATCAGTTGTGATTTTTTTTTACTTTTTGGCATCTTAACTCTTGTCAGCCACCAATTTTGCACCAACCTAGCTGTCGGAGACTTTGAATTCATATTAAATAGCTTATAATCTTCCATCCTACAAATTTTAATGCGTTTAATAAGAAAATGGCAACTTTCCTACTTAAGTGTCGGAGAGCTCGGATATGTAATCCCGTTTAGTAATTGAATGAGAAGAATCTTTCCATGGAATATTACTAACGATTCCTAAATCCAACACACAACGTAAAAATGTGAAAAATGATCGTCCAATAACACTGTTACCCGTATTAGGAAAGAACTTCGAAAATATTATCAAAAACATCATATACCAAAAATGTGGGCACAAAATACCAAAATATCAATTTGGATTTAGTGAACAGCGATCAGCAACACATCCAGTCTCCATACTAACTTCAAACATCCAAACTGCAAAACTTTAAGGGAACAGAAGTGCTGCAGTGATATCAACAAAGCCTTTGACAATGTTTGGCATAGAGGCCCTTTGTACAAATTATGGTTATTGAACTGTCCAAAACAAATATTATTTCTCCTTAAAAATTATCTATAATACATCCAAAACAAGGTGTACCACAGGGTCCCCTCTACTCTACAATCTATATTGTCATGACTTATACAACTACGATGAAAACGACGAATATTTTAACAAATACTTATATTTATATTCTACAATTTGCAGATGATACGGGAATGATTAGTCACAATTCAAACTTAACGGAAAGAATAAATGAATTACAAAGACTTATTAATCACACTTCTACATTGTTCAACAGGTCGAGAATGAGACCAAACCAAAAAGCAAATTCATAATATTTAATCATAAAGTAATACCACATTCTCCAGTAGTATATGTCGAAAATCACAGACTAGAAAGCACTCAGCGATATATTTAGGAATAACATTGGTCAGTAAATTAAATTTCAAACTTCACAGCCAGGATATTAAGAAAAGATGTATTACTAGAGGAAAACATTTTAGAAACCTTACATACAAAAATCAAGGTATAAGTACTTATACAAATCTCTATGTCGGCCCATCTTGGAATGCTGTCATCCAATTTATACCAACGTTGGAAACCCCACTATGAAAAATATAAAGGAAGCAGAAATTACAACCCTGAGGACTGTCGGCAAAACTAGACACCCCAGAAACCCTCTACACAACCCACCAAATGCACTCCTTTACGAACTTACCAGCATCGAACCCTTAGATCAAGAACACAAAACTTTGCAAAAAAAGAGAAAATATATTGGCTATGGAAGAACTATGTTGTATAAGAGAAAACGAGAGGTTACAACAAAGAAGGAAATGGCCGGATAAAACTATTTGGGAAATCGTAATGGACATATATAGAGAAGAAAATGAATAAGAATTCAAATTTATATTTTTTTTTACATAGATTTTTTTTGTATGTTATAAGTTATTTCTTCTGTTTTAATATATTTAAAAAAAATCTTTTTAGGGTTGTCGTCCCTATGAAATTCCTCCTTGTGAACATCATACAAATGGAACACGTCCTCCCTGTGATGGTGAAGGGGGCAAAACACCTAAATGTGAACAACAATGTGAAAGTTCTTACAAAATTTCTTATGAAAACGATAAGAATTATGGTTCCAAAGCCTATTCAGTTAGCAGTAATGTCAAACAGATCCAAACTGAAATACAGACAAATGGACCAGTAGAGGGAGCTTTTACTGTTTATGCTGATTTTGTCAATTACAAATCAGGTGAGTTACACACGTATTTAATAATGATTGAAAGCAAGCTTACAACATATAAAAACAAGTAGAGGTATAATTTGTTTCTTTATTTGTTTGTGTATTTTAATTGGTTCAAAAATGACCAGTTCCAAAATGTAAATTTAAAAAGTTTTCAAAATCCTATTTGATAAACATGATTTGAGTTTTCAAGCTTTCAGGTAAATGTATATAGGTGATATTAACATGCACTGATTTGTATTGGATGTATTATTTTCCATGTCTTGGTCCAGTAACTGATATTATTTACTCTATTTGTATATATTTTCACCGAACAAATTTATTCGGTATCTGAAATCGTTCTGTGTGTGTAGCTTTTTCTAGTCTATGAATTTTAAAATACTGACTTCAGATTTTGATAGAACATTAAAAAGTAAGCTTATGGTTTGATGTCGCCCGTCGTACCTCTTCACGAACACCTTCAAAATATGAAAATTTTGCATTTTAAAATTTTGATTTTATATTCACATAGAGCATTAAAATGTAGTCTCTACAATTTGTTCGGTCCATGGCCATGCCAGAAGAGCATTCTCAACTAGTTTTTTATTCTTCTAAACCTTAAAGTTTAGAAAAGTCTTCTGTCTGTCCGTTTGTACGCATTTATAACTCAGCTTCCAGAACTAAGGATACCTTGAATGTGTGTACGCCTAAATTTGAGCTTTCTATGACTTCCGACTTCAAAAACTTTAACCGGAAATGATAGTTTAGAAGTCTATTGTAACAGGTCTCTAGCGGGTGCCGTTTCTACTTGTCTTCTTCTTTATGTCTGATGTATGAACTCCGATATCGCTGAAATCTACTGGCTTATTGCATTTGCTGTCCATCTTATTACTCTACCCAGTCAGGTATTTTTGTCCCCTGTACTAGTGTGTACAGTTCTTTTGTTAAAACTTTCTGGGTCCACTGTTGGTTGCGAAAAAAGTGCCTGTTTCCTGCGATCCATTCCCACAGTACATGTTTCACTGACTCTGGTTCCTTGTTGTATAAGGTCTCCAGTGTACTGTCCTATTTTGTTTAGAAAGTCTTACTGGTGCGTGACTAGTCCTGTTATCACTCTCAGCTTACTTTTGTCCAATAAGAGAATTTCATTTGTTTTTTTGGGACATGTAGGATTTCCCGTGTTTTTTGTCCTGACACATTTTGCCAGTGTTGCCCTGATCCAGTCTTTTATGGCCCCTCAGATCGCGCATATATCCTGATCCCCTTTTTGCAAGTTGGTCAGCTTTCTCATTACCAACGATACCTTGATGTCCAGGCACCCATATCAGTTCAACACTGTTCTGGTCTCTCAGGACTTTCAGTTCTTTGATGCATTCCTACACCAGTTTAGACTTTCTGACTTGTCAAAAATACTTAATTCAATATTCAGTGTGACTGTAGTTTATTGGTATTATTTGTATTTTTTTAGGAGTCTACCAACATGTGCAAGGACAGGTGTTAGGAGGACATGCAATTCGCATACTTGGTTGGGGTGAACAGAATGGTACTCCATATTGGACAGTTGCCAATTCGTGGAATTCTGACTGGGGTGACAAAGGAACTTTCAAGATTCTTAGGGGAAAAGATCATTGTGGTATTGAAAGTGGTGTTGTCGCAGGAATACCTAAATAAAGCTTTAATTTGTAGAAATTGTAAGTTACTGTATGTTTTAAATTGTGCCTTTAATTTTAATTGTTTGAATATCGAATAGTATATGATATTTTACGACCATATACCTTGAAATGTGATTTTAGATTAAAAGTTGGAGTTTTATAAAATAAACTTTGTTAATATGTACTTTTCTTTTAATTTTTAATAGTTAATGCAATATTTTTAAGTGAAAAGTAAACACAAATGCATTTAAACACGGAAATATAATTAATAAAATATCTTCTATATGACATTGATATTTTCAGTCGGTATGCCTCAGTGAGCACTGCTTTAGTTTAAAAGTTGTCTGGGATTAGACGACAATTGTGCTGTCCCAGCCCTAATCACCTTAATAGTTGGCTTAAAGACAAAAGTGGACTGTATATGTTACCTTGTATATTGCTGCTTTCTGTTTGTTCTCGTAGAGTTTAAAGAGGTGGAATAAAGTGCAACACTTAATAAAACAGAACGGGTTAACAACAATGTATTACAAAGAGTAAAAAAGTACTTATTTCGTAACAAAAACAGAAATGAGCCGTTAAAACCGTTCGGCAAAGTTGTGAGTTTCCATCAGAAACAGCAATCTCCAGATTTGACAGTCAATAATAACAAAATAATAAGTGTTTTGTGTAAATTCGTAAAATGGAGGTCTCTTGTAGTACTACTGTAAGAAAGCGTGCTAGAAATTAAGAGGAAAGCAAATACGGCGAAACGATTGAGGTTTCCCATTTGTTGACGACTTTAAGGAATACAATGTTTATGTACAATATGAAAAACATTTCTTTGAAGTTTTTGTTAATCACAGTAATAATGATTGAGCAGAACTGTGTTTGTGTTCAATACAGTCCTGGATGTTTTCACACCCTCAGTTTACTATCATAAACAGCTTTCTCCCCTTTCAAACTCCATCCGCTAGCCCAATGGGATTTTCAGACATCGTTTGGAGGTACGATGTCGAGCTGTTTACTTCTTAAGGCTCGTCCAGATATGCGATGAACGCAATCGAAGGCACATGTTTACATGTGCGTTCATCGCATGTCTGGACGATGAGGCACAATAATGCCGTAACCGGTATAAGAATGACAGGCTCGTTTAATAACAAAATCAAAGTTGTTTGGTTTAAGTCTCGAGAGGATTCGGGTTCCACCCGCGTCTGGCCTTATGTAATTCAATACCTGTTGGGGCATGTAGCCTAAGGAGTAGTTGTTGAAGTCCAGACGTTGGTGCAGTGTGTGACATTTTCTAATGTCGTATTTCTTCAGAGCTTGTGATTTTATTTCACATCATTTGTACAGTGTTTATGTTTATTAGAAATTTAATTATTTTAATAAGAGAGAAGAATGTTTTTATTGTAATAACCAAAAAGGCTTTTATTATTTAGATTAGTTAAATATGTTAGACGTTTCTCAATAAAAGTATTTGAAAGATATTTCTGTAAATAATTTCACTTTATATAGTTTCTTAACTATTTTTCTTAAACAAAATTTGACCTATTTTATCAAACTAAATAAATACTGAGTTGAATTAAATGCTGAATTTTGTATCATCAAATTAAATAATATGCTAAATGTGCTATCATAATTCTGTATGTCACATCATCAAATTGAGATTTTTTTATATTCTTTTCCAAATTTGAAGCATTATTAGTCATTATCATTTAATCATTGGAGGGAATAAAAAAATTATCTGATTTAGGATCTCTCATGTGCCTGCTCACTTCTTTTGATTAGGAAGTACAATACAGGATAAATGATAGAATAGGTTGTTGATTTGTGTTATTGTTTGTGCGTCTATGTGTACTTGAAAAGACTAATCGTCAATGAACACTTCAATAAAAAGTGGTTTTATTATGCATTAAGAAGAAACGGGTTCAGGAAACGTTTCGACTAAAAAGAGTGTCACAAATTTACTCTTGGACCATGGGCGCCGTTACAAAAAATGTCAGGGGGGGGGCACATTTTTACAATTCAAAGTATTGCATTATAGTCAAATAAACGAAGGTACCAACCCGGGCATCAGGTCTGTCCGGCACGATTTTTTTTTTATGTTGTTTGTTAATTTTAACGACTCTTCTGACCTAATGGCCTAAACTGGACGGGACCTACATCTTATCGTGGGCTTCAAACCACGGTCCTCAATCACCTTAAACCCAGGACTATTTCTTTGTCATGCAGGTGATCTACCGACTAACAAGTGTGTAATTGGGTTATCCGGCCTGTTTACCGGCGTGACTGAAACTGCGTATGGCACAAATACCTTTTTACACTTGCCCAAAGTCTTATCTGATTTTAATTCCACTTGAATACGGCATGATTCGAACCTACTCCCCGAACACTCACCAAGCTGAATCGACGCCTTACCAACTAGACCACCGTGTCCGGTGATTTTTTTTTTAATTTGCAGGTATTCATGGGTGCATTCACCCCCGAACATCTCAGCTGTCTGAAATTTGTGGAAGGGCGGGAAAATGGCCCATTGGTATCAAAAATGTGTTTTTTTTTCGCCGATATTTCCGAAAATATTACACAGAAAATTTTTGTCTCGACGAAAATGATCCTCATCATTTTTGTCAAAAATATGAGACTTTTCTACATAACCGGCTCCAAAATGCACCCCCATTTTTAGCTCCTGCCTTGCATTTAGAGAGCACACACTAAAGGAATGACACTCCCAAGCGGATTATAAATTTTTCAATAAATCACGTGATAATTAATATTTTTTCATGATTCAAAGTTCAGATGAAAGAACATGTAGCTATAATATCGTATTACTTTTTCCTTTTATCTATCGGGCCAAAGTTGGTTTTTGCTCGATATTTTGACCCTCCTATAAAGAACTCAGCACAAATCTTATGGGAATTGGCTCCCGGTCAAATTGGCTGAAATTTGGATATGTTGCTCGTTTCGGCATCCTGAGCAAGTCTCAATGGACACAAAGCTCAATTTTGCGTATTTGGGCTCCTACGGAGCTCCAAAGCTCCACGGATTTACTACTTAAAAAGGTAATCTTTTCAAAAGTTTAGTATTTGCTGCGTTAAAAAAAGTACCCTCTTATGTTTTCGAGGTCGCTGCATTCAAATCTAATGCCAATATAATAATATTGACAGTTGAAAGCTGTCAAACTAACTATCAAACAGCATGTAATAATCAAAATTGATAAAATTAATGTGTACATATGTTTTTAAGGTTGTTCAATTCAAATCTGTTGTCAAAAAGACGATATTGGCAGTTGACAGCCGTCAACTAGCTGTCAAACAAGCAATATTCAAAATTGATAAAATTCACATGTAAATATATGTTTTATGTTGAGCTGTCAAATAACTGATCTAAATTGATAAAATTGACATGTAAGCATATGTCTTTAAGGTTGCTTAAATCTGATGCCAAAAAGACGATATTTACAGTTGAGTACTATCGTTAATGAAATATTTGACTGTGCATGATAATGTGTCAAGATAGAGTAGGTGGCAGCAAGCATACTTCAGTTGTTTTTAAAATATCGTTTTTTTACCTTCATTTTTGAATTTAGCGATCTCAGAAACATATGTTTGCATGCGGATTTCATCCATTTTGATCGTAGCTTGCTTTTTGACAGCTTTAACAATTTTTTGACATTAGATTTTCACGTTGTTTTTTCCTAGGGCTCCTTAGCCAATTTTCCGGAGTTGTTTTGCATTTACCTTTGTCCGGCTTCACTTCTCTCGGGGAAGGGAAACATACAACGATGATTGAGGTTAGGGATTATTCAAAATAATAACTCCGTGGGTAATCAAAATAAGTAATTATTCTAAATGAACTTCAAAAATAAAACGAATTACAATTTTTGGGATTTATCGAATTCCCATGAATCTGTTAATAATCTCGACTACTTAGTCTGGCAAATCAAATGAGAGAGAGTGAGAGGGGACATCGAGAAAGCGATTTTTGGATTACCAGATATTTCTTTGAAGAACTACTTTGTCAGACATCATCGTTTATTTATAAATCCTTTCCTTGATTTTTGATAGTTTATTTGTCCGTTGCCTTCGCCAAAATACCTTAACAATAATGCTGTTTGACAGCTGTCAACCGTCAATATTATTATATTGGCATTAGATTTAAATGCAGTGACCTCGAAAACATAAGAGGGTACTTTTTTTTAACGCAGCAAATACTAAACTTTTGAAAAGATTACCTTTTTAAGTAGTAAATAATCCGTGGAGCTTTGTGCCCGTTGAGACTTTTCATATTTTTTGGTTTTCCGGAAAATTGGGAAAATTCTCACCCATATGAAAAATCGACATTTTTTTTGAGGATTATTTTCTTTTCGTGCTAAAATTTTTTGGAGTTAGGAATTGTACTAAATAAAAGATCACATTCTGATCTTTTCATCAATGTACATATCAAGTATTTATTAAGTATACGAGAAAAAACTCTTCCTTCTAACTTTCTCAAATTGGATTTTTTTACAATAAATTTATTAGTCAAGTGCAAAATGTGAAAAAAAGTTGGTTTCACCACAATAATTTTGCGAATTATTAAAAAGAATATTTTGAATTTTTGAAACGTCGTTTTTGCAAAAAAAATAGTGTAGCGAAAAAAATCTAGGGACAACTTTTGTAGGTAATGAAGTGCTCTTCATTTTTTGTATAAACAAAAATGCTGTAAAGGTCATATTTCGGGAGATATCGTCGAAAAACGGATTTTCGGGAACTCTAGAGCCATTTTCCCACCATTCCATAAATTCCACGTAGCTGAGATTTTCGGAGGTAAATCTACCTATGAATACCTGCAAATTAAAAAAAAATTGACGGACAGACTTGATGCCCAGGTTTGGGGTTTTTCCGGCGTTAATTTACTGGACTATTAAATTGATGACTATGAGTGTGGTTTAAAAAACATTGCGAAATGGAAATTTGATACTCCAGCTTTAAGTTTATCACATCTCATCCGGCGTCTTGACTAATAAATCTAAAATCTAGGGGGGGGGGGGCGTCCGCCCCCCCTTGCCCTTAAGTAACGGCGCCCATGTCTTGGACCGTTCAAGAACAGCAAAACATTTAATTCTCACATTTAGTTGCTCTCGTTCCAGTGGCGTAGCTAAGCCTAGTTTTATCAAAATCAGCCAAATAGTTTTTGAGCAATTCATAAAAAAATTCGTTTGTTCTAAAAATAAGGCAAGTTAGGACCCATGATTATGGGAATAAAAAATCTTAATTTTTCCTGAAAAGTCGATCCTGAATGTTTGACGGTTTAACCCTTGGTCACCCTGTATATTTACCCAATCACTGCTGAAAAAAGTATTTATATACAGGGTGGTCCTTAAGTAATTGTACATAGAAGTGTGGTAGATTCCTCACTTTAAAATATTACGATTTGAACCAACTTGCTCTAATAAAATGTTGCGAATATGTAACGTTTAAATTCGGTATTAAGACCTTACTACATTAATTAGTTTTCCATACCTTGTAGATGTGAGCCACTGTCGGGATCGGATTATATTATTTAGGAACCATATATCACATAAGATAGCCTCAAGTTTTTTTTGACTCACTTTATATTCATTTGAACGAGTTATTTAGTTTCGTATAAAGTATATCTATCAAAATGGTTTGTTGTTTATGTCTATTTTATCGATGTCATGTTTCGATCTGTCGTTCCGGACATTTCTTCTGTTAAATTTGAGGTACTGTACGGCTGTGTTAGCCAGTCACCTGTTATATGATTGGTCAAGTCGCAGTCGTTTTTAGTGACCCGTGGCGGTTAATAGGTGAATCTCTTTCCGGAATTGCGTGGTTGAATTCGTTCTAGAAGGATTGAGAAGGAAATTTCGGCCGGGTGGTCTTTTCTTTCTTGTTGGGTGATAAGTATAACGTGGTTTAGACAAAATTTTGAGGAATCGCCCGGTGTTTTATGAAGATTATTTCGTACCATTGATTGGGATAGACGAGCGATTCCCGTATTGTTAGACTTGCAGGGTGCCTATTTGAATTGGTGTGTTTACCTTGGTCTGATTCTCTCGAAGAGGAATTGATATTTTGTACCAAACCAAGCCACGTTCGTAACGACGCCATTTTTATCAGGTAAGGCGTTTTTCATGACAGTCGAGCATTATGTTATTTGGCAAGTGTGTAAGGCCTATTCCAGTTCCAAAATTTTTTGTATACATATCCAAAAACGCTAAAGTTATTGCAAAAAATAAATCCTAAAATTTAACCTATAATACCCTGTATATTCCGTATTTGCCACGAGTTATTCTGGGTTAAAGATATTCCTTCGTGGGATTATGTAATCCGCTTTGGATGCCGGTTAACCACAGTGAAGTGGGGTGTGGATTGATATATGTTGTTAATTAAAAAGAAAAATGGGCGCCAGGAGATTGTTTTACCCTCATCCAAAATACAGTCAATTTAGTCACACAACCTCCAGAATGGATCTAAATTGAGCCCACTAAAAAAAAATAAACTACGTCGCAACAAAAATTTGCTTACCCTAGTTCGGTTCAAGACTATTTGTGACTATTAGTAAATGAAAGAAAAGTAACTAATTACTCAATAACTGGTTAATATTTCCACTTTCACAAAATTGCACAGGTCAAAAAAATAAAAAGAAAAAGGAATCCAAGGGATCCCACTAAAATTGCGCTAGTTAAAAAAAATGATTAAATTAATTAATTAATTAAATGACGAACAATAGGGGTGTTACACCGTCCGCGAGAGCTCTCAAGGTCGTTGGAATTGGGCGTAAAACAAAAATACCACTCGCCCCTATAAGTCACTTACAAAATTCCAAAAATTTAGAGAAAATATATGAAAATATTAAATTAGAGACCTTTAAAAATTACTAATTAACAAATAATGTATATGAACAAATATAAAAAAAAATGAAAAACTTGCGGTTGTTCCTAAATTAAATGTCGGCAACTTGCAGCTACTAACTCGTCAGGTCAGGTCAGCTCAATACAAAAATCTGGTTAACACTCTGCCCAACACGAGAATGTGGTCAACACTAGAATGCGGTCCACAATCTGCCCAACACGAGAATGTGGTCAACACTAGAACCATAAAATAATATACATTAAACCCCTAATCGAATACCCCTCGGCCCAGAAAGAAATTTACAAACTCTAACAGTTTATACAATAAACACATTTAAATATCTCAACATACCCTTTTATACAGTGAAGGGGAATTCTCGGCGAATCAGGAACTTTCCTGACAGATGCTTCCGTGGAAGGTGAATCCTCGGAGAATCAAATCGTCTCACTATAATATTAATAGGCCTTACACACTTGCCAAATAACATAATACTCGACTGTCATGAAAAACGCCTTACCTGACAAAAATGGCGTCGTTACGAACGTGGCTTGGTTTGGTACAAAATATCAATTCCTCTTCAAGAGATTCAGACCAGGGTAAACACACCAAATCAAATAGGCACCCTGCAAGTCTAACAATACGGGAATCGCTCGTCTATCCCAATCAATGGTACGAAATAATCTTCATAAAACACACTCAAAATTTTGTCTAAACCACCCAACAAGAAAGAAAAGACCACCCGGCCGCAATTTCCTTCTCAATCCTTCTAGAACGAATTCAACCACGCAATTCCAGAAAGAGATTCACCTATTAACCGCTACGGGTCACTAAAAACGACTTGACTAATCACATAACATGACTGGTCCAATTCTGCGACTTGACCAATCATATAACAGGTGATTGGCTAACACAGCCGTACAGTACCTTAAATTTAACAGAAGAAATGACCGGATCGACAGATCGAAACATGACATCGATAAAATAGACGTAAACAACAATCTATTTTAATGTTCGAAATACTTTATACGAAACTAACTAGCTCGATCAAATGGATATAAACTGAGTCAAAAATTTGAGGCTAAATGTAACATATCTTATGTGATATATGGTTCCTAAATAATATAATTCGGTCTCTACAGTGGCTCACATCTACCCAAGAAAAACAAGGTATGGAAACTAATTAATGTAATAAGGTCTTAATACCGAATTTAAACGTTACAACTTGAAACTGCAAGGGCGCATTTGATAGGTCCAGCTGTTTATTGGTTTAATAGTAAAAGCGCACTTATTCATACTTGGGATGATTTTAAAACTTTATTCAATAAAACTTTTACACAAGCTGAAAGTCTAGGAGAAAAATGGGATAGAATGCGTGCTAGAAAACAGGGAAAAACTGAGTCCTTTATGTCATATTTTCATGAAAAATTAGATTTATGTACAAAGCTTGGTTTACCATTTAACGAAATGAAAGGAGAAGTTTTAGCTGGTATTTTTTCAAAAGATCTGGCAAGAGTTTAACTGTGAAAAATCATTATGATCCTGATAGTCTTCTGAAAGATTTACTGAGTGCACAAAGAATGAGATCAACAAGTTCGTATGAAATAAATAAAGTTTCTGAAAATAACCATTATAAAAGACAATCTTACAATACTGTAGTAGATTCTAATTGACATGACAAAAGACAAAGAAAATGTTACAAATGTGGTCTTTTTAATCATACTTCTGATCAATGTAAACGTAATCAATCAGTTTGTTTTGGATGTAAAATGGAGGGACATATGTTACGAAATTGTCCTACAAGAAATAATGATAGAAGTTCAGCAAGTCATAAACCTGTTCAAAATATGTATCCTTCCAGAAATATTGCTATGAGTAAAAATACTGTGAATGTTTCACAAAATACTCCAGAGGGAGAAAATAATGCAAATATAGAACAAAATGGTACAAGTGTTTATGTTAGAGAAAATATTCCTGCTCAAACTAATACTTTGAAGCATAAATTTTATAAACAAATGGGTTTATAGATACTGGAAGTTCAGTTTGTACTATTAAAGAGAGTATTGTTAAAAAGTTTGCTTTAAATACCATTGATGAAGTACAGCCACTTTGTTTTTGGTGAAAATTCAAATCCAGCCTTACATTCGTTTGGAAAAATAATCGCAAGAATTAGTATAGATAATGTTGTAGCTGATAAAGTTGATGTTCTGATTGTTCCTGATAATAGCCAAGAGACTGACTTAATTATTGGTAGAACTTACTGTGAATTGCCACATGTTGCATTGCTAAGAACTGAGGAACAATTTGTATTTGGTTATGCAAATGAAGTACCATTTAAAGATATAGACATTGATAATAGAGAGTTGAAGTTGTGCCAAGTACGTAAACGTTAGGAGCCGAATTGACATCTACGCATGCGCATTTGTCTGGAAATAGCGTTTACGTGAAAAATAGGATTGCGTACGTACGTAACCTTGCGTTCTCTCACGGATACCTTAAAAATCTACGTACGTTAACCGAAGATTATACGAGTGACACCGATAAATGGCGAATGTCCGAATTTTGAATTTTGACTTAAAGTAAATTATTCATAGCTTCAAAAAGACTTTCTTTATTTTTTTTTTGTTAGATTACATTCAGTTATAATGTAATATAATAATAATATAATATAATATATAATAATAGTTGAGAAATTCCTATAGAAGTAATAATAATAATAATCCTTTAATTTCTCTCTCTCTTTCCACTGGATTAAAACCACTTAGTTGTTAAAAAAGTTTTTTTATTGACAATAAAAAAACTTTTTTAACAACTAAGTGGTTTTAATCCAGTGGAAAGAGAGAGAGAAATTAAAATACAAACCACTATGAGCTTCCGAAATGAATAATCCTTTAATTTAGCTCTTGGCTAGTATTATTTTTACATTTAGGTTTACAAAAAAAAATAAATAGTTATATACTTATATTCACAACCTACATGTTCTTTTAAAGCTCATTAAATTATTGCAGTTTTTAATAAAATCAGGCAATTCATTGTATTGCTTTAATCCCTTATAAAACAGACTATATTCTGACTATATAACTGTGGTGATCTTGTGGAATATTTATGTCTTTAACAAACCTACAATTATTTACAAGTTGAGGCACTATAGTTGATTAATCATTTCATATATAAATAACATGGTATTAAGGGTCACTCAAGAAGTTACTAAATATTCGTTTTTGTTTCATTTGATTTATATAATTTAGGAATTTAAGTGTGATTTAGAAGTTCTCAAAAGAATTTCTTTATTTTTCTGTTATTAGATTACATTCGGTTGAGAAATTCCTATAGAAGTTACTAAATATTCGCTTATTATGCTTCTAAAGGTTATTTATTTCTCATATTTCAGTAAGATAATAAAAAACTTTCAAGTTAAAATATTTTTTATTATATAAATATTTATTTATTAATCACAATAACAATAACAAAACAATATTACAGAATATTTATCTCTAAAACTACAAAACAATGAATCTTTACATTTTTAGAAAATATACTCAATAAAATTACATTTACAAAGTGTAGAAATGTTCAACTAAATTTAGTTGATGGCGCTTTTTACATCTTGAAACTAGCAAACAAAATATTGGTAATAAAACAAACATTAAAGTTGTTTTTGCTTGATAAAAGATATGCTACTTTAATATTGCGATACTAACTTTACAAAAATCAATCTAGGTGCATTTACTAAAATTTAATCAGCATGATGGATTTTGAAAATATGTGTGTGCTGAACAGAACATTAAATTTCTCAAATATTGTTCCAGTTGTGTGGAGGCTCAATCGCCCATAAAGCTCTGCTCGATTCCCAATAGGATCATCGTTGAATATATGTAGCAAGATTACCTCATCCATTTCATCTTCTTCGAAATCTGAATCCCCAAGTTGTGCTGCATCAAGAATACCTTCCACCTTAAATGAAATAAATAGAGCCTAATTGAACATGTATAAAGACGTGCTTACCATAAAAATGTAACTTCTATTTTAGTAGAATTTCAAGAAATCCAATTCCAATATATATATTATTTTGTTTTTCATTTCTATAACTCATTAGTGGCTTTGTACTTCAAATACTCTTCTTAATGGATATAATAAAACCTCTTATTTTATTAAAAATTTTTTTAATTTTGACTTTTCGACTTTCTGCTCACATAAAACAACATAAAACCAAAATACAGACCAATTAATTAAAGGTTGACAGTTGACATCTATTTTACGTACGTACATGAACACTTCAACTCAAATTCCGTACAACTTTATTACGTTATATTTCGTACGGTATTTTCTACGTAAAGGGTTACGTACTGTGTTTACTTCAACTCTCTATTATCTTAAAAACAAATGCAAAAGTTATGCAGCATACTACAATTAATAGTTTTGAAAAAGAAGATGTATCTTGTGCAGTGGAGGAGAAAAAACATATTTTACGAATCTATAATGCCAGTGAGCATAGTGTTATGTTAGATAATGAGCAAATTTTGGAATTTAATAAAGACGAATATGATAAGTATCCAGATTTTGTTAACTCAGATCATTTTATTAAAACTAGCCGTCCCATCTCATTAGATATGGTTCGTACTTCGGATGAAGTCTCTATTGAACAAAAACATGAGTTGTTAAATTTATTACAAAATTATCGTGACTATTTTGCATTGAGCCTTGAAGAGCTAGGGTGTACTAATTTGATGACCATGGATATTGTTGACAATAACATACCTGTAAGGTGTCGACCTTACAAAGTGTCCGCTCCAGATAGAGAAACTATAGCTAAATTAGTAGATGATTTAAAGCGTTGTGGTATAATCTCAGAAATCACAAGCCCATATGCATCACCTGTACTTTTAGTGAGGAAAAAGAATGGAGATCCTAGGTTGGTAGTTGATTACCGGAAATTAAATTCCCAAACTACTAGAATAAATTATCCTATACCAGGACTGGATGAACAATTTCAGTTTTTGTCAGGTAGTAAAATTTTCGCTACTCTTGACCTTGCAAATGGTTACCTTCAGTTGCCTTTAACGGAATCTGCTAGTAAAAAGACAGCCTTTATTACGCCGGACACAACTGGAGAATTTAAGCGTATGATTTTTGGACTCACCAATGCACCTTATGAGTTTGTAAAATTAATGAATATTGTATTAGGTCCTTTACGCAATAAGATATGCTGTTGCTATCTTGATGATGTTATTGTGCCTGCGAAAAATTGGGATGAATTGCTTGATAGACTTGAATTAGTGTTAAGTGCTTTTCGCGAAGCTAATTTAACTTTGAACATTAAAAAGTGTGAATTCGGTAAGAAACAAATAGACTATCTCGGGTACATTATATGTGAAAATGGACAGTCGGGACAGAAAAAACTGAGTGCGGTAAATGATTATCCAGAACCGGAAAATGTGCGCGACGTGCGTCGATTTTTAGGACTCTCCGGTTTCTTTAGACATTTCATACCCCATTATGCTCTTAAAGCTAGACCGTTAACAGAACTTACAAAGAAAGAAACAAATTTTCAATTCGATGATAAGTGTCGCGGATCTTTTCAAAAATTAAGACTGTTTGTGTGATTACCCTGTACTTAAAACTTTATGACGCCAATTCAGTTACAGAATTACACACTGATGCTTGTGCCAACGGCATTGCTGGATTGCTATTACAGACCGATGAGGATGGAAAGAAACGATTAGTGTATTGTGTATCTAAAAAGACTACCGAGTCTGAAAATAAATACCATTCATCTCGTTTGGAGTTATTAGCTATTATTTGGAGTGTGGAGAGACTACGTCCATTACTTATTGGTATACACTTCAAAATCGTGACTGATTGTCAAGCGATTGTTTTTCTAAATTCAAAGAAAAGCATAAATCCACAAGTGGCTAGATGGTTTAATATTCTACAAGAATATGATTATACCCTGGAATTTCGAAAAGGTAATAATATGTCACACATCGATGCTCTGAGTCGAGCGCCAGTAGAAGATTTTAGTGATACAGACGACGATATAGTGGAAAATAGATTAACTATATAGACCTTGACAGATTATGGCCAAATAGTAGCCATACAAAGGAGCGACGAAAGAATAAACCGAATCATAAAAATTTTAGAAAAGAAAAAACAGATGAGAACCAAAGTAGAGATTAATGTTACCAAAAATTATGCCCTCGAATCAGGTAAATTAGTGGTAAATAAAAAAGTGAACGGTGAGCAACGACAACTGTTTGTTATCCCAAATAATATGAGAAAAAGTATTTTAGTGCAAAACCATGATCTAGCTGGTCATTTTGCAAGTGAACAATGAGAATTCTGGTTTCCCCGTTTGAGAAGTTACACCAGACGTCACATTTCTGGGTGTATGGTTTGTGCCGTTAATAAAGTTCCAGCAGGAAAATTGCATCCTATACCCCCTACAGACCGACCCTGCCAGAGAATCCATATAGATAACGTGGGCCCCTTTATTAACAGTTCCCGTGGTTTTCAACATATTTTTGTGGTGATTGATTCGTTTACCCGATTGGTTTCGCTTTACCCAATAAAAAGCACTACGAGCAATAATCTGATGAAAGCTTTAGAAGATTTTATTTTGAGATATGGAAGTCCTGTAAATATTGTTAGTGACCGTGGTATTTGCTTTACCTCAGCAGATTTTAAGAGATTTTGTGAAAACAAGGGTATTAAATTGATATTAAATTCACCAAGACATCCTTCAAGCTAATGGGATGGTTGAAAGAGTCAACCGTACATTAATCCCTGTCATTCAGGCAGAGATGAAAACAAACAAAACTTGGGACCAATGTTTAAGAAAAGTCGAATGGGACCTCAACACATCAATAAACAAAACCACTAGGCAAGTGCCATATAAACTATTATATGGGTACATTCCGGAGCTAAACCGAACGATTTTAAATACAGATGTACCTCGACCAGAAAATTTAGAAGATCTGAGGCGTGTAGCCAAAACGAATATTCTAAATGAGCAAGAGAAATACAAAGGACACTTTGATAGAAAGAAATATTTCGGTCATGTATATGATTTAGGAGAAATTGTACTAATCAAATCACCTCCAATTCCCACAGAAGAAAGTACAAAATTGCAGCCTAAATATAAGGGACCATTTATGGTAATAGAATGTCTACCTTCCGATACCTACAGAATAGAAAAACTCGATTGCGGTGATGGGGAAAGAAAGCACACCACCACCGCCCATGTATCACAAATGAAACGATACCGTAATCCACATGACACGGATGAAGACTATGAAGACCACGAGTCCAGTGATGATGAAGGAAATGAAAACATGACTATAGAACAAGAAGTAGACAATGAAGATAAATCACTTGTTCACAGCCTTTGCAGCTAACGTATTGGCTTCTCCAGGTGAGGGCTTTTGCAACTTTGACCATTTTCCTTTAATACTTTTTTTTTTGGGGAAAAATTTCCTTTGAGGTACAATTTTTTTGTTGGAGGGTGTTCTTGATGTGGATGGAGAAGTCAAATTGATGATTTTTTGCTTTCTAAGAGCATCTATGGCGGGTTTTAACGGAATAACAATTTTTTGTACAGCCTCCAACTCTTCGAAAGAAGCTAAATCATTTATCTGCTCTGTTAGCTGCAAAATTAGTTTTTTCTTAGCTTCTTCCAGGGAGTTTTCCGTTTCTAAGCTAGTTTTCGTAACCGAATTTGTTAAAGCCATTTCATCAACACTTACTGCATCATTCGCATGTCGCAAAATTAGTTTTCTCTTAGCTTCTTCCAGGGAATTTTCCGTTTCTAAGCTAGTTTTGGTAACCGAATTTGTTAAAGCCATTTCATCAATACTTACTGCATCATTCGCATGTCGTACCGATGAACGACTCAAATTATAACATTGTTCAAGGTTGTAAAGGTCCTTTTTTGATAGTAAGTGCAGACGCTCTAAATGAGAATTAGACACAGAGTTTCTTATTTCATCCAAAATTACTTGAAATGGAATTTTTGCAGCTATCTTTGCCGCCACATTTTGTTTTTGTAATTTTGATAGGAATAGGTGGCTTAAATCTTGTTTTTGTTTATGTCCTACATGACTTTTGCAAAAGTTGACTATACATTTTTTATCATTCGCTATTTTAATATTCATTCTTGCAGGACAATATCCATCAATTTTGTTTGTGCCTTGCGTTTTAAGCTTTCTGATGTTCGTCCCCTTTTTCTTATATGCACCTTAAAAAGAGAAATGAGAAATAAATGTAAAATAACCCAAATTAATGAGACTTTTAAATTTTAATTATGGATTTAAAGCAAAAAATATTTGAAACTCACCCGACCTATGGCAATTATAATTCAAGGTGGTACAGTTATTGGCCTTTTTTGAACCATACATTTTCACAAATGACGAATATGATTCTTCCTCAACTTTCCATTTCCAAGATTGAAAATCCTCAAATGTATCAAATTCGAGTCTCTCATTTTCAATGTTGAAAGAATGGCAACTACTATAATGTACAATTAACTTTTCTCGACCACAACCAGTATATGGGCACAATGGGCACTTTAATTTCGTCAGGACATTATGGGTTTTTTTATGAAAAACGAAATGTTTTAAACTTTGAAAATTCCCACTGCAGTAGGGACATATATAAGTTTTCTTTTTTATAGGAGCTATTTCTTCTAATTTATCTATAAAAAGAAAAAATATGATGGTGCAATTTATTTTATCACATTCTGTTATGATTGACAAAGTTTATGATTACCTGGATGCTGCCTTTTCACATGGAGTCTAAGATTTCCCAGACTTGCAAAGTTTTTATTACATTCTAAGCAAAGCACAAAAGACTGACTTTGTTTGACTCTCTTTGGTGCTAGTATGTGGAGAATATCTAAACAATTAATTGTATGTATTGTATTTAATTACAGGGTATTAAAAATCTACTATTATCTTTTACCTGGATGTTTCCTTTTCACATGTGCCCTTAAGTTAGAAGTTCTTGAAAAGGTTATGTGACACTCTGTACAACGATTCATGTTGAAATGAAAAATCGAGTAAAAAACTATTCAAAACCACAAACACTTTTAAATATTAAAAATTTAATAAATATCTAAATGAAAATTTCAAGTTTCAAACAATCACAAATTCAACGGAACAACACCGACAGCCTGACTACTACACGTCTCTGATATTGCGATTGCGCGAAGCCGTGGAATCGATTTAAGCAGCTCGGTCGTTAGCAGGGTTGCCAATTTGTGAGTAATTACTCACATTTTTCAAATTCCATTTCAACTAATTCAGTAGAATGATTATGTTTTTCTGCTAAATGAGTTCTTAAGTCACGGGTGAAATTGAAAAACATTACAAGCAAGGCAACAAAATTTTTTTGAACAAGCAGATTCAATGCAATTTTTAATTTTTCCGTGTACATTTCTATTATGTCTGTTAATGGTTGATATACTAGAAAATTCTTTTTGACAAATAAAACAATAGGTAGACATATTAAAACTTGTAAAAAATCTATAGGTTACCATAAAATAAAATCCGTCAAAAGATGAAAAGAACAAAGAATGCAAATAACCGCCAAAATATTACCACCTCTGTCCCAGCCCCAAAAATATCGTTAAAAAAAACTGTTTATACAATTTGAAAGCTTTTAATTTGCACCTTTCAAATATGTAGTTTTCGAAATTTGCACCCTTCTTTTTTTTTTAATATACTTGTTTGGAAAATTTCAATATTCAAACGCTCATATCTTACTCGCTAAAGCGTATTTCAATATGGATTTTATACGAAAAATTTGCAATTTTAGTTTTCTAATTTGCACCGTCGTAAAATTTGCGAAAAATCTTAACAAATTATTATAAAAGTATAAAAATTAGTTTTGGGCTGATGCACGTTCGAAATGAGTAACTGCGCATGCGTTCACAAGAGTACGCTTTATACATGTTCGATATCCTAGGATGTTTTTTACAAAGTGTTGGTGCTATACCGGAATGTGGAAGGATTGATTAAAGATTAAATTAAGGTTAAGGACAAAAAGGATAAAATGTAAACGTAAACCACGGAAACCAAGGATGGTGTGGTAAACAATATATAACCTAACAATCTGCACTCTCAACAAATCTCAAGTATAAAATAGGTAGTATTAAACTTGAGTGTATTAAATTTATTGAGCACACAATACTTTTTCGTAAAAATTAAAGGTAAAAAAATCCTTTCTAACCAAAAAGCTGATTTATCTTCTTCTTCTTCAATTCTTTTTATGGGCAACTGATTTATCAATTAACTGATAATCCTAGGGTATCGAACATGTATAAAGCGTGCTCTTGTGAACGCATGCGCAGTTACTCGTTTTCGAACGTGCATCAGCCCAAATCTAATTTTTATACTTTTATAATAATTTTTTATGTTTTTTCGCAAATTTTATGACGGTGGAAATTAGAAAACTAAAATTGCAAATTTTTCGTATAAAATCCATATTGAAATACGCTTTAGCGAGTAAGATATGAGCGTTTGAATATTGAAATTTTTCAAACAAGTATATATTAAAAAAAATAGAAGGGTGCAAATTTCGAAAACTACATATTTGAAAGGTGCAAATTAAGAGCTTTCAAATGGTATAAACAGTTTTTTTTAACGATATTTTTGGGGCTGGGACAGAGGTGGTCAAAATATTAGGGTCAAAATTTGAAATTGACATCTGTCTGTCCGAGACAACGGCATCACTGCCGGCACGAAGGTCTCAAACTACCGCTTCCTCCAAAAGGAACAGGTTCTGTTCCAGTTACACATCACACATCACTAGTACGCGATAACAGGAGGTGTTTGGTGTTTTAGGCAAAGCTATTGAGACGAGCACAACTCTGAAGCGACACCACCGGTATTAATTTGAACCTTCACGAAAAGCATAATTTTGTTTATTTACCTGCAAGTCGAACGTGTGTTTTGATTTTGTGCTTCGTGTATTTTGCTGTTATTTGTTAGTTAAACGTTAAAAATGCCCAATAAAAATAATACAAACTATTGCGTTTATGGGTATACCTCTAGGAAATCTAAAAATCCGGAATTACACTTTCATTATGATCCACCCAAGAAGCAACAAAAAAGGTGTCATCGAGGGAGTTGATCGTCGTAAATTCCGGAAAAAGTGTAATCAATTTTAAATCTGAAGATTATATTACAAAATCAGGTAAGATAAAGATTAGCATTTCTGAGATTATTTCTTCATTACTACTGAAATGTTTTTAGGAATTATTTCAAACAAAATAGCACCCAAGCAAAAAGTGTGTGCCATCACATCATTTGCCCAGTAAGCCACTTGATGTTAAAACCATTAAATGTGCAAGGAATGATGGTTTGTTAGAAGACAGCAAAGTGTTGCCTATAAACTAAGTTAACTTGTCCTTACAAACTGTGTACAGTTGTACTTTTATATATGTAAACTTAAAATCTAATTAGGTGTGCACATCATTGCTGATATTTCAACTTATCATTTTTCTAAAGGTAATATTCAGTAAAATAAAACCTTTGTCACATCATAATTTTAAAAATACCATTATTATGTTCCCCTCTTGTACACCACCTGTTTTCAATAATTATACAGTTACAATTAGTAATGAATTATTATAATAAAATGTTAAATACTACTAAAACTGAATAATTCAAAGTTAGTTTTGAACTTATGTTAAAATAAAGGATTAAAAAATATACATTTTGTGTTTATTTTGAAAAAAACAAAGTAGATAAACGAAATAAAAAATTTTGCAACATACATTTGATGGCCTATGAAGTGTTTTAAGCCAAGAAAAAAATTTCTTAATTTTTTATATTTTAATTTGATATTGATTTAAAAAATAATTTTGAAACAAGGAATAGGATATATTTTACCATAAATCAATCAAAAGTAGGTTCTTAGAAATCATTTTTTATTTAAGTCACTTTTACAATTACAATTATTATCCTGAAAAAATTGAAATAAAATTTATCAGCAGAAAACTGTTGTATGTTTCTTTGGCATATGATTTAGCTCCCTTCCAATATCATTCTATATTAGTAGAGGTGAAGATGATAATACCTCTAGGCTATATTCATCCTGAAACACAAAAAAAGCACACAGAAACAGAAGTAAACAATAAATTTCTGAAAAACTTTTAAGATATGCTACATAAATAACCTCAATTTTAGAATAACGATACAAAAAACAGGTTCAATTGAGTCTAAATACTTACATGTACAGGTATATTATGGTAATTTCCAAATCAAAAACCTCAAACAATCACAAAAAGTCTTAAAATACTACAAATAAACCATTCACTCAGTATAACTTAATGCACTATTTACCAAAAAATACGCGTTTCGTGTGAACAGCTGATCGACGTGTGGCGCCGCCATCGGTAATTATTTGTCTCAATATTGGGGAATAACAGATATTGAAACAAGTTTTTTCCAAACTTTGAGACTTTAGAAGAAAGTTTTAATTTTATCCAGAATAAATAGGTAAATACCTTTATAATTTTTAGATGTATGAAATATGTAATTGCCACAGTCAAAATGAACTGACCAAATGCGCCGGATGGAAGTAACGTCCAATAACTAGATTAACAAGGATGAAAAGGAAGTGTATTAACACCAAACACAAATATATTCTTGTTTTATTTGTTGTTATCAGTCGGTTAAAATTTAATGAAAAAAACATTATGTTTTCATTACTAAATGACACAAATATTTCTATTATATTTTAGGGACAATTTCTATTAAGAAGAAAAATTCCCAAGGAACAACACTGAAGCTGATTCTACCACAGAAGATCTCTTGTATACTGTGATTCTACTATACTATAATATCCTTATACAATATGCCATATAAAACAATGATTGATAACTTAAAAAATAACCGATGTTTATCTCTTAACGATGGTACTATAGGAGAAGACGACGCTAAATCTCTAGCTCAAACATTAAAAGGTACTCAGATTACTGCACTTGATCTTAGCAATAATCACATAGGATGTAATGGTCTTAAGTATTTAACTCAAGTTTTGAGAGACACTCAAATTACCACACTTAATCTTGGAAATAATAATATAATGGATGAAGGTGTAAAATATCTTACTGAATCTCTAAAAGATACGCAAATTACTAGTCTTAATCTCCGTAAAAATAAAATTGGAATCCGATCAGCACAATACTTAAATGAGATGTTGAGTAATACTAAAATGAGCAAACTTTACCTTGATATTCATTATGCAGACGATGGTGATGTTAATAAGTATATATCACATTGTGGAATTACGAATATTCTTATTACTCTCAATAATAATAAAATAGGCATTAAGGGTGCTCAATATATAAATAAAACCTTTCAAAATATTGCAATTGCTTCCCTTCGCCTTGATGATAGTAAAAAGTTAGACGCTGATGATGCTCATTATCTGGCTCAAGCTTTCAAAGATATTAAAATTAATAAGCTCTACCTATCTTATGACCATATTATGCAACCTAATGGTATTCAATATTTAGTTCAAGCATTTAAAGATAGTCAAATTGCCAAGTTAAATTTAGCTTCCAAAAATATACAAACAACAGGTGCTAGGTATTTAGCTGAATTTTTAAGAGAGGTTAAAGTTATAGATCTTAATCGAAATCAAAATTACATAGGAGATGAAGGTATGAAATATTTAGCACCAGCACTTAAAAATAGTGACATTATGTATATTGATCTTACATGCAATTATATAGAAGCTAAAGGAGTTAGATATTTATCTGAAATCTTACAAAATTCTAAAATTCTTCATATAGGTTTGTGCAATAATTCTATAGGAGCTGATGGTGCTAGATATTTAGCAGATGGTTTGCCATATAGCCAAGTCACTGATATTAATCTCCAAGGCAGTATGTTTGGGTATGGAGGATATCAATACTTTATTGATGTTGCTGATAATACCAATATATCTTGGGTATGGCCTTATAATATACCAAGAAATACTACTCCTATTGCAGATGAAATACGTCATGTATTTAAAGAATTAGTATCACTAAATCCTATAAGTAATGAGTTTGAATTTATTATAGGTATAATAAGATACATATCCTTCTGTTGATCTTGATCAATATGCTTTTTTGGTCAGGACTTTAAATGATAATCCCAATTCTAAGGTACATATTTTCGATATGATGTGTAAAGCTTATTATTATGATTTGAATATAATGAACAAGATTAACGAATTTATAGGAATAATGCCAAACAAATTTAACACATTTATTGATAGCAAATTACCGGACTTAGTAGAATTATTTGATAGTTACAACTCCTATGTAAATCTGGTAAAGCAATTTGAAGATATGAAACAGTATGATATTGTTCAAAATCTATTGCTACATAGGGTATTATACTATGTAGATGAAAACCAGGAAATTTTACATCCATATATTTACAAGATGTTAGATAAATATAGCATGCCTTTATATAATGAACAGCTTGAACCAAATAAAAAAGAAGAAATAATTGCTTATTATCAAAGTCACCAAGAAGTTGATGGTGCACAGGAAATTATAGATTTGTTAGGATCAGAATCTTAAGTAGTCCGTCCGCCAAAAATACTTGAAATCTTGATAAGGATAATTTTGTGAAATATATTGTTAAAATTTAAAAACTAATACCAAATACAAAATTCATTATTAATATTTTTTATCGCAATCCCAATCACCATATCCAATGGAATTCCATCTATACTCCTTGTTCACTAAAAATAGTCATCTTCAAAAAATCAATATTAATGAAATATTATATAGGTTAGTATAGGAACAAATTTAAGTCGTCTGATTTTACTACTCTTTAAAGTTATTTAACTGATTCTAAAGGCTCGTTCAGACTTTACAAGTTACTTGAATTCAAGTGCAATAATTGGTGCAAATTGAAACAAATTGAAAGATATGAAAATCATTTCACTTGAATTCAAGTAACTTGAAAGGTGCTTTCAAGTTTCAAGTAGTAGTAGAGACCAAGTCAACTTTTGCTTTCAAGTTGGGGACTTGAAGGTCGAGTTGAATCACAGTTGAAAAGCTCGTTCAGACTTTACAAGTTACTTGAATTCAAGTAACTTGAAAGGAGTAACCTGAATTCAAGTGAAGGTTCATACTATTTCTATATTTGATTCAAGTTGACATTTTTACTTGAATGATTCCTGTTTCAATGATGTGATTCCTGCTAGAATAAAAGTTGTAAATAAGCTAATTATAGATGGATTACTAAAAAACAGAAAAATTCTACACTTCATTTTACAAAAAAAATACAAAACAAAATAACCTCACAATTAGAATCCTCCGTGGGTAATAGAGTCAGCGTCTACATCCCAACTGCTTTTCGAGTGCCCACGGTGTTGCCAAATGCCAATACAATATATTTACTTGAAACATTAGGTTTGTTCCAACATAACACAAAACCAGTTTTCGTACGGTCGGGATTCTGCGCAGTCTATATTTGGTGACACCGATTCTAGTCTGCGCAGAATCCCGACCGTACGAAAACTGGTTTTGTGTTATGTTGGAACAAACCTATTTTATATAGATTATATAGTAGTATCGAGCTCTAGTTAAAAGTGTCTGATGCAGTCTCGAGCGGCATCTATTGACGTTCTATATGAAGTTATCAATTTTTAATGCTGTACAGATACTCCCTCTATATCTTCTTTCACATGGCCTTTACCAAGTATTTCCTTCAGCTATTAAAGTTGCTGTCTGTAATATTGCAGTTACGTATTTAATAATAAACATCTGTTGAACAGATATTACATTTTCAAAATTCAGTCAGGATTTTCTACAAAACTGTGTGATTAGTCATCTTTATTTACTAATAAGGATAAAATTTATGATATGATGTGCTATATCAATTCTGTTTAGAATTTTGAGTATCATATTGAAATATGGAAGAATATACATTTTTATTTTAAAAATAGTGATTATTTATATAAATTAGAAATTACTTTTTTTTAAATAAAGATAAAAATACACTTTATAATGTACATGGGCGGATCCAGACGATTTTCAAGAGGGGGTCCCCAGAAATTTTATTAAATATAAAGTACTTGAAAACTTCTTTTTGGGCTATTTTAAACGAAGAAATTTACATTTTCTCCCAATGTAACATGAAAACCATTTTATTCCAATAGGATACATTTGTATATTTATTTTAATTAATAAACATCTTTATACAATTTTATAATAGCCCAGTTGCCAGAGCCACATTTACTCAAAAATCTTACATAAAATGTGATATCGCTGAAACTAGGCTCTTAGTACTTTATTGGGTGTAGAAAACGTTTAAAAAAATCTTTGCTGCTCTAAAGTGTATGCTTAAGTTTACAATTTGGAAAACAAAATCGAAAATTTGGTTTTTGCGTTATCTAATATCTCGAAAAATAAAAAAAATCGAGAAACCAACAGCACCACGTGTGAAACAGCGGAAAATTTTACACAAATTTATATTATAAGTTATTTAAAACAAATTTATTACTATAAAAAATTATTAAATATAAGAAAAAGCGTATTCTAAAAATACAAAAATACAAATAAACAAAAGTACCTTTGCCTAAAATGTAAAAAAAGAATTTCACTCTCAGGAAGCTATTAGTTTTTAACTTTTTTTTTGCTCATAGATAATTTGACCGGAAGTTATAATTTCTAAAATTCTCACTTCGCAACTCTTAAAAGTGTGCTTTTAAAATTTTACTAGTATAATATGAAATGTGCACTTGAAAAAAAATGAGCACTGATAAAGTTAAAAAATTGATAATTTGTTAGTGAACTTTTTCGATTGAAAATTAGGCTTTTTTAATTTAAATTCGTATAAAATCGAAAAATAAATATTTTGCATTGAAAAAATTACAGCTTATTTAAAACACAAAGAAGAATGTTTTCACAAAGTTTCATAAAAAAAATTTATTTTTGCGGGAGATAAAAATTAAAAACTAAAACAGCGGTTTTTAACGATTTTCTCAATAATTTTGAAGTTGAAAACTGATTAATACAAAAGTTTTACATTTTTTAATTATCTACAAATGTTACATTAAACTTTTTTTGATAGGATGCATGTTTCAGCCACAAATCGTAAAAACCAATATCCAACCCTCAAGTTGTATATTTAGCTACCCCCATCCCCTTCCAGAACTTTTAATTTGTCCAATTTATTTTTTTAATTTACTTATATTTTCCCTACATTTTCCGACCATCCACATACTGCTAAGACTTTTTTTATGAATTCGGGTAGGTACTTAAAATCGGTTTGGTCTACAAACATCATTCAAAACCAACGATAAATTTTTATTATTGGCAGGGCATCAGATTATGGTGACCTTCAATTAACAACGCAAATCTATTCAAAACTATTTATTAACCCTATAAACAGGAAAATTCCACTGAAACTCAGGTTGTCTTGGTGTGTCTAGAGTTTTTGATGACAGCGTTGCCAAACTTTGGTGGATTACTCACAACTTTAAAATATCAATAGCAAGACAGTTTTTTTTTAATATAATAAACTAATATCTGTCTAACCAGCATCAGATAAAAAAGATTAAAGTTGTTTAGTATCAAACAACAACATATAATAATTTATTAATTTTACCAGAAAATAAAATACTAATAAATAAAAAATAAATTATTTTATACTTTTAAAATTAACTAAAACAATCATATAATATCCATATTATAAACAAGAAACCAAACATTTGCAAAAAATATACTTTAAGAAAACAATATTTCGATTTAAAAATTGACTCTCTAGTCTTATTGCTTTTTATTCCAAATTTTAATTTTAAAAAACAAGCAGAAATGAAAAAGAAGATTTCAAATTATAATTTCACTCAAACAACGACATGACCTAAAGACATGACTTGTGTCCACTTGGAGTGCTGATCCTACTGATAAAAGTCCGTAAGGCGATACTACTATATAATCTATATACAATGCTTGAAATATTACTTTGTATATCATTTTTCTGAGCTGAGCTGGCCTGGCGTACCCTAATCTTACCTGACCTCACCCTGTAAATTATTGATCTGTTACAATTTATTATTTTTTGATATGTTTCGTGCATTAGGTTATGCGATAAGTTTAGCAACAGCGTGGGCCGTAGACGTAAATGTGGTTGACTAATTTGCCGCAGTGCAGAGCCACTTTCACTACTTCTAGTGACTTCAAGTGCACTTGAATATTCACATTATTCAACTGGAGCGCGTTCAGATGGATTTACACGAGAGTAGAGTAATTTTCTTAGACCGATTGTCCAGGTTCGTTTAGAGTAATTATTATTTGCCCAAAATTTCTGAACAGATACAAAAGACAAAAGTAAATGTTAACGAAGGTAAACGTCAAAATACAATAATTTTTAAGGTTAAATATTTTACACCAGTATTATGTAGTCTTAAAACGATCTCCTCACTAAAATGTGGTCTCAATTTTGTTGAAATGGAACATTTAAATTTTGTATTTGAACAAAATTTAGTTACATAATGGTCTCGCTTAAGAGTCCTCTCTTGCTATGAAAATAGTTGGTCTGTAAGGGTTGCGCTATACACGTCGTTTTTGAAAACGACTTATGATATTGACTTGAAACTAAAAAACACTTGTCGAGAATAGTTAAATCTAGGTCGACTTAAGATTAAAATTTTGATTTTTGTGAAAAGTATTTATCTACAGCTATGATAACTTTGCGTTTTTTTTTGATTGATTTTAAAAAATTATTCCCAATAAAATAAAATGTAATTAGGAAAAATCATTCTTAAATCGACCTAGTTTCATCAATTTTCTATCATTTGCCAAAGTTTCAGAAAATTTAATTACGTTTTATAGAAAAAGTACAGTGCACATCAGTACCTCTATTGGAACAATTTAAAGCAGAAAATGTGCTGCCGCTGTGACGGAATGCAACACTGAATCCCCGCTTTACATACAATGGCAATTACAGGGACGGATTTTAATTTTACAAACTTTAAATTTGATGAATGTTTTTTTTAATTCGTTTTACAATAAATAATATGAACTGGTAGAAAACGATATATTTTGGAAAAAACCAAAGTGTTTAATGAGAGTATATTATTTTAAATGATTAATTTACAACTTAGTGTTGCTCTCAAGTAAAGGTGCAGCAAGAGTTCTACAATCAAATTCCTCATTTTTACGCGTCATTGCTCGGAGATAACGTCGGCGGGTGGTGTTGATAACGTTGACTCGCTGATATGGGTCCGCTTCGGGGCTAAAGGGCACAAATATATAGGCCGGCCTAAGGGGTAAGAGCCCCAAAATAGGCTTAGTCTATATCTCGGCTATTAGTGGGTCGATTTAAATGGGGAAAATGGCATAGTAATGTATAGATTGAGAGTCTGCTCTCGCTATGAAAATAGTTGGTCTGTAAGGGTTCTGCTATATATACACGTCGTTTTTGAAAACGATTTATGATATCGACTTGAAACTAAAAAATACTTGTTGAGAAGAGTTTTAAATCTAGGGCGACTCAAGATTAAAATTTTTATTTTTGTGAAAAGTATTTATCTACATAACTTTGTGTTTTTTTTTATTGATTTAAAAAAAATATATACCATGAAATAAAATGTAATTAGGAAAAATCATTCTTAGATTGCCCTAGTTTGATCCCCGCTTCACATACAATGGCAATACAGGGACGGATTTTACTTTTACAAACTTTAAATTTGATGAATTTTTTTTCGTCGACCTCTACAAAAAATGACATTTTACGTACCAATTTCCGAATGAAAAGTCAACTATTTTTGAAGGCAAGTACTGTTCGTCCTCAAATGACTCGCACCGTGCCGTATCCTAGTGGCCACAGCGGACGAAAAGTGTTTGCGGACGAAAACTGCTTGCCTTCAAAAATGGTCGATTTTTCTTTTAGAAATTAGTACGTTTTTGTAGACGTCGACGAAAAAATGTAATATGCGCCTCGGCGAAAAACTGTCTATTGTCTCGCCGGCTTGCTAGCCTCGGCTGCGCCTGGTCTTTCAATTTGCAGACTCGACTATAATAGACACTTTTTCGTCCTTGGCACATAAATAACTATTTTAATTCGTTTTACAATAAATAATATGAACTGGTAGAAAACGAAATATTTTGGAAAAATCCAAAGTGTTTAATGAGAGTATAGTATTTAAATTGATTAATTCACAACTTACTTGCTCTCAAAATGCAACATTAGAAAATGTCGACATGTAAATGCCTAATTGGGTGTTTAACTAATTCTCAGAATCTATTTAAAACCTTATAAATAACAAGTACTATATGAATAAATAACAATACAATATGTTTTTCTAATTTTAATTCCATACATAATTTTTACCTTTATTAATTTTTATAATGTGCCTTTTGAATATTGCGCAATTGTTAAAATTACGTCACTGGTTGCGTAACTGAAGTTAGATATAAGCCGAATCGAAAGTTCAACGAATTCACTCGACATCAAAGTTAAAATTGTTAAATGTCACTGTCAATAATGTCATTTCTTTGATTTTTGTTGAAGCAAAAAAAACATAAAAAAGCATGCAATTATAGGTTTGTTCCAACAACAATTTTGTGACTGTACGTAAACTTGTCCACAACTTATTGTCGACGACATGTCAACGACTGTTAGTCGATGACCTGTCGACGATCGGGCATTCAATTCGGAAGTGTTCCAACAAATTTTTTGTCAAATTTATACTGTCAATAACGTGACAACCAATGTCAAATTTTGAATTTGGGAAATAACAAAAACTAATGAAAATAGTTATAAATTTGGATGTCTACAATCCTAAATAATAATTATGTATTTACACAAGTGTACCTATTAAATAATATGAATGTTTACATAATAAAAATACAATCATAAAATTTTCAGGTTAGGATGACGTTAACTGACGTTTTACAAACTCGTTTTGCGCAAGTCTTGACAATTTGTACCTACTCAAACCCAGGAACAGATTTGACAGTACATAAACTGGTTTGTGATTAGTTTTGGTTGTGTTGGAACACTACATTTTTGTACAGGTTTGAGTCCGAAGTTTGTTGGAACACCAAATCTAGACTGCGCAGAATCCCGACAGTATGCAAACTAGTTTTGTGTTATGTTGGAACAAACCTTATGTAGAAAGTAATTAAGTATGAGTAATTAGAAATACAAAACAAATGAGGTTAGATTTGGAGTTAAACACCTAATTGAAATTGTATGAGTTTTATGAATAAAAATTTTATATTCATGCTGCTTATTCTATATATCGTTATGGTATAAAAATGACACAAAATTAGGGAATTTGTAAAGGTAGGGTTTGTTAGGACAGTCCGCTAGCGAGAAGTCGCCGAAATCATTTGTTGCCCTTAGAAAAAGTCGCCGTTGTCCGGCGGATTTCTGACAGAGCAAGACGATTTACGATGGAGCAAGGCGAAGTCATAAAGAAGTTTACAACTGAAGAAGAAATATTGAAATACATCGAATTGGTTTATACGTAGTGGAATTTTGGCGACTTTTCGCTAGCGGACTGTCCTAACAAACCGTAGCTTAATGGATTGATTAAAAAAAAAACTTGTAAGTTGTTTAGAAACAATTTTGAAATTAAAATTGTCAAAATTAACAAAAACTTGTATTTTTTTAAAATATGTAGAATTACTTAAAAAAATGAACATAACCTTTTATAAAAAAATTATATTTAGAGGTCAAAATTATAAAATTGTAAATTGGAATACCTTCTACCAACATATATTAAAAAAATTAAAAAATAACTAAAAATTTTGTAACTTGATTTGTAAAAAAAGGGGGATATTGAAAAAAAATGACAAGAAAAAAATTTTTTCAAAAGAAAAATGCCAAAGATTAATTTACTCAGAATTATATATGAGAATGGAATGGAATGGAAAATATATAGTATAAGGTAACATAGAATTTGCGAGAAGTGTTGAATTGGAATATGCGAAGTATATAGGTACATCTCGTTTTTGAAAACGACTTGAAACTTGAAACTAAAAAACACGTAATCACTATATAAAGCTAAGGGTGGTGTGAAGGGGGGTAACAACCTTTACCTTTTTTCAGGGCTATTAAAAGTATATAATAAGTTAAAAATAATTAAGTCTGAAATCAACAAGACCCCTGGAGAATACCGTATCTCCATCTGAAGTTACCTGTGCCCCTAAGACGCCGTTTCTAAGGGTCGTGGAGCACAATAATTCCCAAAAAACAAAATATCTGACATCTGTCAAACTTTACGATATAAGTGGGTATCGTCGAAATTTGAAATCGACTAATTAGTGGATTAGTACTTTAAACTCCCCCCTGGTCGCCAAAACAAATAACCTGAGTACCGAATCTAGCGTAGCATATATGATCTAAGAAAATTACCAAATTCAGTACAGCCAACTTAATTTCCCTCCAAAATGACGTAGCCTCAACCTTTCTTCAGTCACCTCTTGTCCAAATGCTCACTTATTTCATAACCCCCTCTAATAATAAGAGCCCTGGTTTTTTTTAGTTCATTTACGTTTTAAAAAAACTGTCTTACTATTGACATTTACTGGTCGTTAGAATTGCTAGATCTTCGTCTAGCTGTGCTGGCGTGAGTGCATTATGCCTAGCTCGTATTGAACAGATTGCTTCAGGGCCGGGCCTACAAAATGAGGCGAAAGCCCAGTCCCAGGGGGCGCCAAAGCCGTGCCATGTGAATTAAATACCACTCCATGAACGTCAGACGTTTTAATCAGCTGACGTAGCAGTGCAATGCCAACAAGCATGACGATTTTTCTTTACGCTGGACAAACTAGAGTTCCTGTCGGCCGAGATTTGTCGGAAAAACCGTTTTCAAGTTCTTTAGATAGAGGATTTCCCCCTGACTTCATCGATTGGTTTTATGAGGGTTTAGCAAGGATTAAATATTTCGTTTTCAGATTATTTAATGGTCATGCAGAGGTTATGTCTTATTCTATTCAAGTAAGTCTTGTCTCGAGGATTTCTAGTTGTCTACGCCACTTGCGTCCATCCCTGTGTTGATCGCGTCTACCGTGACTCACCCTGTATATCTTTAAATTGAATTTGTAAATGAAGCTTAAACAACAACGGTTGATAAGCAAATGTTTATTCGTAAGTTTGATTGAAAAATAAATAATAATTTATTTGATTTAGTTTTCTAGATGGTTTTAAAAAACTGTTAATAGTGAAGTCGATCTGGCGTAAAAAAACTCGATAAACGAAGTCGCTCTTTTCGATTTTTTTTTGTGATTTCATAGATTCGATTCACGTGATCACTATATGAAAGCTAAGGGAGGTGTGGAGGCGGGGTATATTAACATGTATAGATATGGAAAATCGGTTTTTCGCATGTAACTCGCTGAGTTTTATTCGGATCGAAACGACTTCTATAAATAAAATAAAGTGCTCGTGAAAACGCTTAAACTGAATTTTAATCCGTCCAAATCGGTATAGCGGTTCTCGAGATATTGCGATTTGAAAGTATATGGATTTTCGTCGTTGCGAGAACACACCTAGAGCCGTGTTCGCGTTTTTCGCATGGAAGAAAGTGACTTCGAGACTTGTTTTTTTTTCTCCGATAGATAGTCATGACCCAAGCATTGTGTTCAAATTTCAACCCGCTAGTTTAATTTGGGGGGGAGAGGGAGGGCAAACACTGATTAATTTTTTACTCGAGGTAACTTTTTTAATTCTTGCCCAATCCGGGTCAGCAAAATGGCAGACCCTTTCGTGAGGACACTGCTACAGGATGTATTAAGAAGATGATGGTTTTCTCAAAAACGGACAAATGGAGACCGAATTTCGGATTTTGCAAATTTTATTTTTCGAATTTCGCAACGAAAGAGTAAAGTGGGGAAAATTTATTATACGTTATCCGTTGCGGAATTTTTTTCTCTTTGATTTGAGCCCTCCAGGGACTCGATCCGATAATCAGGAAGGGAGGGGTTAAACGCATTTTGCCCTGTAGAAGGGCAATGGATAGGGTTAGTGACTTCGTGCTAGGCTCATTTTCAATTGCAATCAGTTGTCTTTCAAGATTTTTTTACCCAAAGCTCTACGTGTGCAGGTGTGCGTGATATATTTATAAAAGCGAGTCCGCCCGCTGAGCTGCTATAAAATTAGATGCCGGGAGCTAAGCGCTCCCTTTGATCTCTCGTCTCTCTCACATTATCTATCTGCTCTCTCACAAATACTATTCCGGCATCTTATTTCACGGCGGCTGAGCGAGCGCACTCGCTTTTATAAATATATCACGCACTCTCGCTGGCCTTAATATAAATGGAGCATTGGGGTAAAACATTTTTGAAAGAAAACCGATTGCCCTTGAAAATGAGCCTATCACGAAGTTACTAACCCTATCCGTTGCCCTTCTACAGGGCAAAACGAGTTTATCCCTCTCCCTCCCTTCCTGATTATCGGATCGAGTCCCTGTAGGGCTCAAATCAAAGAGAAAAAAATTCCGCAACCGATGGAGCATAAAAAATTTTCCCCACTTTACTCTTTCGTTGCGAAATTCGAAAAATAAAATTTGCAAAATCCGAAATTCAGTCGCCATTTGTCCGTTTTGTCCGTGCGAAAACCGGATTGATTAAGAATTAAAAAAGTTATCTCGAGTCAAAAATTAATCAGTGTTTGCCCTCCCTTTCTTTCGAAAAGAGCGACTTCGTTTTCAAAACCAGATCTACTCCACTATAAGGTTTATTTAATCGCACCTAAAAAACACAAATTTTTGAAAAATTCTCACATAATGTCGACATAATAAAACGTACAAATTTGTAAAAGGAAAGGAAGAGAATTCCTATAGTAGGGTACTAGGACAAAAAAACCAAAAAATTGTAATGAATTTGAAATTGATAATAAATTATTAAAACAAAAAAGTAAAAAAACATGTATTTTTGTTTTTCATGAATACATTTATATTGTTAGATCGAATTAGTGTTTTTTCATGTAATGTTGTTAAAAACAAATTACATTCTAATAAGTGGATAATTAATAAGTAATAAATATTTACTTGGATCTAAATTTAGTTAGCGGCGTTTCAGTTTTTTTTAAATTATGTTGTAGAATGTATGATATATAAGGGTAAAACATAGTGAATCATTGCATCAAGCATCGCATCAAGCCCCGCCTCAAGCATCAAAAACAAATACATGTATTAAACGTTAACCATTCATAGTAAAGAATCGAGCAACGACTAAAGCATCGCCGTTTCCGAGGAATCAAATCAATTTGATTTTCAAGACTATTCTCAGGAATGATGCCCGAAATGTGATGTATGATTGGTGCGCTCAAGGAACACTAGCCACTAATCGTATTTTGTCAGTATCGTAGTTGTTAACACATTGACTGCCGCAATAGAAATAAAAGATTAATTCTCGTGGCCGCATATTTTTAATTGCTGATTTGTTATAAAGATGCACTGGCAACTCAATTCCTTCGGGAAAATAATTTCGTAGATAATTTTTTTCTTATCTATGCCCGTGAGTTGTATGCAATTCACAGAGCACCAAGACCAGATTATCGTTCTTGCATGTGACTCACACCGTGCATGTCTTTGCCTGCATAATCTTGCTCATATGCATTCAGTCTGAAGGTACATCTTATACAGATAACACGGGTGGCGGTACATTTCGCACTGAAAGTTTGATTACACATTTAGTTCCCACTTTTTCCTGAATTTCAAATGGCGAAAAAATTCTATAGTTATGAAGAAAATGAAAAATATCTTCAGCAATTACATGATCAGTTTTTGAATATGAGTGACGAGGATGTGGATGATCCCTATGCAGTTGATAACTCTGAAGATGATTATAGGCCGTCCGAATACAGTTCAGAAAGCAGTGACGAAGGACAGCAAATTCCAAAAAAATTTGATTTTGCCTGATAGTGACTATTTACGAATATGTTTTCAGAGAAAATTATGCGCTAAGTTCGATAATCTGGCCCCAGGGCCATGTATAAACTGCCTGCATTTACATTGCACAGTAAGTGTGAACTGAATATGATTCACAGGCCGTAGAAGCCCGTTCATATTTGGAGTTATATTCAACTCACGCAACCTCTAGACGAAATGCAACGTGAGACAAATATAACTCACATGGCGTTTAACGTATTAAAGTGAAAAGAGGTAGAGTGCTTTTATAGATGCTCCACTATGTGCTGATACTTGACTTGAGTCGATGCTTGAGGTAAGGCTTGATGCGATGGTTGATGCGATGCTTCACTATGTTTTTACCCATCACACCATCTTTTACACTCTAAAAAATTATTCAAAGAAAAGTTATGTCGACACCTAGAGATGGAAATTCTTATATCTAGTGACGGGGCTATTAACTGCTGAAAGAGTTCTTTGTGATATCCCAGGAGTGCACACAAAAGCTTTCCCCAGAACTAGTGGGGCATCTATAAAAGCAGTTTACCTCTTTTCACTTTAACAACTACGATACTGACAAAATATGGTTAGTACCTAGTGTTCACACGACCTTGAGCGCACCAATCATAATTCACATTTCGGGCATCATTCCTGAGAAGAGTCTTCCTCGGAAACGGCGATGCTCGATGCGATGCTTTAGTCGTTGCTCGATTCTTTACTATGAATGGTTAACGTTTAATACATGTATTTGGTTTTGATGCTTGAGGGGAGGCTTGATGCGATGCATGATGCGATGCTTCACTATGTTTTACCCTTAGGTCACTATCTACTTTACTGATTTTTTTTCACTAGGTACTAACTAGTCAAATACGCTGATTCGCCGTGGATTAAAATCTTTCATATTTTTTTATGTTAAATAAATAAAAGTATTCATTATTTAGACAGTTTTGTGGCCTATGTAGTTCTTACATAAAAGTAAACGCCCAACCCAGAAACCCATAGATAATCCGCTATATCGGTCTTGCATCTCAGCTTCTTCCACAAAAGAGGAAAGAAACACATTACGCCGAGTCGAGGGGCATAATAATATGAAATTACAACTGCTGTTCGCGTTTCTTGGTGTGACTACCGTCGTAAAGGACAATGAGAACGAGTTCTTGGACATGGCCTACGCGTCGCAGGGGCACTTTCAATAGAGATATCATCATTTCTTTCTTTCTTCTTAGCCGCTTTCTAAGTGACCTTCGCCCTTTGGTGTTTACCGTGACTCTATGACTCGCGTGAGGAGCATTTAAGGTAGAAAAACAAGATTATTCTTGTGATATTCTTGTTCTACGAAATTTAATTGGGTGTCTGTTGACCTGTTTTTTTCTTAAATGTAAAATAAAATTATACTTTCACATATATCTGATCAAAATTTTTGTAAAATAACGAATTATGATGAAATCACGATATGGTACCTACCTAAATAAACCCACATAGCCTAGAATATTTTCTCAATGTACAAGCCAAACGATCTCTGGTATATTTCTTTAAAAAATTCACTAAAAATACGTGGTGGTATTGATATCTCGTTACCTTTGGAACTTTATTTTGGAAAAAAGTTGACAGCGGTTACAATAAATAAGCCCATTTTTGAAACACCCACTAACAAGGCTAAAATAGCCATTAGAATAAAAAAGAAAATTCAAACCCAGTTAATCTAGTTGTTTCGAATCCCTAGCTACGTATAATAAACATTAAACATTTTGACGTCTATATTAGTCCAGTCGACAGGTAGTTTCAGATAGAAAAAGGTTGGAAGTTATTGAAACTTTGGAATATTGTTCAGGGATAGTTAATTAATATTTTCTTAAGTTTTCGACCTCGAGGACCCTGTGCTAAAAAATTTTTGACCTTCCTCCGGTTTTTTCGCAATAGAGCGTAGAGCTTCTTTCATACGGTAAAAGCATCTCTATACTTTTTTGTAGAGCGTTAAATTTCCTACAATTTTGATTAAGCAAACATGTTTGTATGTTAATTCGTTACCGAGGTATGGCGCTTCGAAGAAAAGGTCATTTTTAAGGCGACAAAATGTAAATTTAGATTTTCGCGGTTCGTACATTCCAGTCTTTGTCTGATTATTTCTCTAAAACTAACAACTCTACATCTTTCACTTTTGGAAGAAGATATATTGAAAAAGGATGTAGAAATATTTTGTTGAAGGCCGCTTTTTAATATCTATTGGTTTTGTAACATTTTAAAATCAAATTTTCAAAATTGTTATTTTTAAATTTGGGCCACTTTGTATATCACAAAATTCCAGTTTAATTTCGATTCTACGCATTGCATAGTGGGGAATCATCTAACAACAGAGGCTTCGAATCCGAATTTAGGAAATATTTTATTCACTTTCGATTGAGAACTTAGTTTGAAAAGTCTCTTTAAAATTAGTGTACTGTGATATAGCCTGGTAAGCACATTATTTTTTCTAATCTGTTATTTGTAAAAAAGTTTAAAAATCTTTACACAAATTTAGTAATTATTCTTAAATTATTTTATTAATGTTTTCGAGTTTTTTATATATTTATTGTACCTAGATGATTGCTATTAATTTCTGTTTACAAAATATTATTTATATCGAAAGGCCATAGTCAGAACAAAAATTATTTTTTCTTTAGTTGAGGCGGATTTCACACAGTCCATCCATCCATTCATTGTTCATTCTTCACTCATTCGATAGTTCATTTTTTGTTCTGAACTAAATCTACAGCGTCGGCCACTGCACTTGTTTATTTTTGGGAACTTAGTAACATTCAATTACTAAACCAGCCGAAAGTCCAGAAACTGGAATTGATCCCGATTCCTGGTAGCTGCCGATATATAAAAGCCGATGTAGACTTTTCTTCAGCGTTAGCCAAAAACTGTGAAAATGTCGGTAAATCTTAGTTAGTTTTATATTTGGGTTTTTTTCAACTGATTTAGTTTTTAAGAAATTTTGAGGTCACTTGTTTTCTTACATTTTATATTTTGGTATTTCGTATTTTTTTTTGTAATGGCGTAGCTACAAGCTATAATAAAATTGTAAAACTTTTGTAAACTATATTTCAACAAATAATTTTAATAAATAGTAAATCATTTTTTAATCTTTAATATTTCCTTGCAGTGTGACAACATTCTAAAATATCTTAATTTTGCATTGATGATAAAGTTCTGTATTCATATTATTTTTGATCAAAGCTAGAATATTTATAATTCTAAAATAGCTTGAAAAATATTAAAATAGAATTATTGGCGTCCTCTAACCCTTCAAATACTTCATTAAATGTCTATTAGAAAAGCTGGAACTCACACCTGAAAGTAAAAGTTTCATATGCTCAATTTTTTTCTTTTATTATTAATAAATCAATTTTAAAAAAAAAGTAAGTATTCTGAGCTAGTAAAATAAAAAATAAAATTAAAATAATTTAACGATACAAATTTCATATTATTTTGTTACACGGCAGAAGGCGACAAATTGTAAATTTAGATTTTCGCAGTTCGTACATTCCAGTCTTTGTCTGGTTATTTCTATAAAACTAACAACTCTACATCTTTCACTTTTGGAAGAAGAGTTATTGAAAAAAGATGTAGAAATATTTGGTTAAGACCGCTTTTTAATCTCTATTGGTTTTGGCGCAAGAAGGCGACAAAGTGTAAATTTAGATTTTCGCGGTTCATACTAACCACTCTACATCTTTCATTTTTGGAAGAGATGTTCAAAGAGGACGTAGAAATGTATTAAATATAATAATTATGTAGTGGTGGGAGGGAGGGGGGATATCGACCCGAAAAGTAACTAATATCAATACCAAGAAGAAAATTAGCTTTTTTGAATTTGGGTTTTGGCGGGGAAAGTGGGGAGCGGGGGTGTGTTGTCTAAAATTGGTGATTTTAATCAGGAACCATAATTACAACAACATTTCATCATAATTCTGGTGTAACAGAAGAAATACGTTGGAATTCTGAGTTTTTTAGCATTTTTTATCGAAATTTTAAAAATGACCTTTTCTTCGAAGCGCCATATCTCGGTAACGATTTAACATACAAACATGTTTGAATAGTAAAAATTCTAGGAAATTTACCGCTCTACAAAAAAGTATAGAAATGCTTTTGACGTATGAAAGAACCTCTACGCTCTATTGCGAAAAAACCGGAGGAAGGTAAAAATTTCTGCAGGTTTTCTCCCCCCTCCTCTTTTAGCACAGGATCCTCGAGGTCGAAAACTTGAAAAAATGTTAATTATCCATCCCTGAACACATCCCAAAGTTTCATTAACTTCCGACCTTTTTCCACCTAACCCCGCTTTTTTCAACCTGTCGACTTGAGTTTAATAATTATACATAAATATAGACGAATTAAATGAATTTGAAGAAAATGTTATACCCGACGATATACAGGAAGATGCAAAATTACTGAATGTGTCTTTATTACCGGAAAAATACCTGTATTTATGTGAAACCTTATTTAATTTTTATGGAGGAAAAGTGCCACTTCCAACCCTAAAAATAGGGAGGAAAAGTCAATTTTCAAAGGAGGTGTTAGAAAATAGTAGTTTTCCTAATCAGTGCGCAAATTTTACAAAATTTACTTTTCGCACGTGTTAGGAACAATATTTTTTCTACGAGTGAAATAACTATAGGACGTCTTCTGGAAGTCCTCCTTCAGTGTCCATTTTTAAAACAGTTTTCACCGAACAAATTGTTCGGTATCTGAATTCGATCTGTGTGTATGTATGTGTGTATGTGTGTTGATTCTTTGTCTTTGTGAATTTTAAAATTCTGACTTCAGATTTTGATAGAGCATCAAAAAGTAAGCTTAGGGTTGATGTGCCCCTCAGCACTACTTCGGGAACTCATTTAAAATGGGGTCCAAAATATGAAAATTTTGAAGTTTAAAATGATATTGAATTAGTAGACGCATAGTGAATGACTATTTTGGTAAAAATGAGTAGTCTGTGGCTGTTGGCTGTGTTGATTAGAATGAGAACTGAAAACTGTCAATCTAAAATTGTATTAATAATGTCATTACAATTTGTTCGTTTTATGGCAATGCTAGAAGAGCATTCTCAACTGGTTTTTAATGCGACTGAAAATATCACTGACATTTTACATAAACATATTGTAACACGTCAAAGTTGATATAAACTATACCTTAATCTGCATTATTTTATTTTGCTCTTATTTTGTTTAAATAAAAAAAATCAAGTGCATAAAGTACAATTCTTACATACTTACATTACTAAAAAAATTTTAAAATATAAAAACCTGAAGGACATTTTTTTGTGTACTAATTTTTATTAAGTATATGTATTCTCTATAAATTATTAGTTTATGAGAGATTTTCAGTTAAAATAAATGGCTTTATCCTAAAACGAAAAACGAACTAATACAACATTTTCTTATTTTACATCATTTTTCCCAATTTTTTGGTTAGGGGGGGGTACATGCATTAAACATTTTTTTGTTTTCTGCACGAATTACGTCTTATTATACGTTTTGGAGCAAAAAAAGTTTCAGATTTGTTTCCAATTTTTAGGTTGGAGGGGGGGGGGGGGGTAGATCATACCTGCCCCAAAATCAATAGGTATCACCCCAATCAGGATCTGTCTCCATACGTATTAATCGAGTTATCGTACTAACAAGAAAATTTGCCGACGACACACTCTCAGACAAAATTTCGTAAAAACCATTTTTCAGGCCAAATAACGATGAATAAACACAAATAGTAGTTTATGATGCAAGGACGAGAAGTGTTACTTTTTCGGACGATTATGGAGTTTGCCGGCAAACCATAAGAGTCCGAAGAAGAAACCTCGTCCGCGTTATCATACAATATTTTTTATTCGAATATAATAGTTATTTATGTGCCAAGGACGAAAAACTGTCTACTATAGTCGAGTCTGCAAATTGTAAGCTGAGGCTAGCAAGCAGGCGACCTCTACAAAAATGTACTAATTTCCGAAAGAAAAATCGACGATTTTTGAAGGCAAACACTTTTCGTCCGCATCACTTTTCGTCCTCAAACACTTTTCGTCACTACGATACGGCACGGTGCTTGCTGTGGTTGCTAGGATATGGCACGGTGTGAGTCATTTGAGGACGAAAAGTACTTGCCTTCAAAAATAGTTGACTTTTCATTAGGAAATTAGTATAGCATGTAGAATTTATAAACACAAACTTTTGTGTTATGATAAACTAAACCAGTGTTATTATAACATTTTCATTGAATGTGAAGGATGCTGATCGGTTCTGTCAGTGTAATACACACTGAAAAGCAATAGAACTTACAGCTGTGTAAGAAATGTCAAATTTCAAACAAAAATTATAACTATTTTGACATTTTAACATAACCTACAAATATCACTTGGTTTTTTTAAAAAACACATATCACAGTAAGTAAATATGTTATTCCGATAATAAAATACACCAAATATTATTGAACACAACTATTAATTTAAAGCTAAAAGAAAAAGATAAACCAAATACCTATATTTTACTTTTCCGGACAGTTCATAATTCACTGTCCGAAAAAGTACGAAAAAAGTCATAGGCTGAAAAGTTGTTCTTATTGTTATTGTGTACAGGGTGTCTCAAATTGGTGTGTTTTGCAGGGTATCTCGTAAACTAGAAGAGATAGAAGAAAAGCAGTTATGTTATGACTTCTTTTTTTGTAAAAGTAACGATAGCCTAATTAAATCTTTAGTAACTCCCTGCAGTTGGAAGATACAGGGCGATTATTGAAAACTGTCGAAAACTACAAGGTACTATCAGCGGCGGCGCCCTTTACAAAATGTCGTTTTTGGCGCCCCTTCGATTTTATAACTAGTGATGTAATTGCTGAATACCAGTCTTTTAGTTTATTATTTAGAGAACTTAAAGGTAATGAAATTAGTGTAACAACTGAAGAAATATTACCATATATCATTTCAAATGATCTTGAAAATGCATTTCCGAATCTAGTCAAATTGTACCGAATATTTATCACCATATAGTTGCGTGAAATTAGACGAAAATATTCTGAAAATGGATGTAACAGCTAAGTCAAATTCGCGCACATTTTTTTTACTGAATTGGCAATAAATAACCAAAGAATCCTCGAGTTTTCTTAAAAATTGGAGAAAATATGTATTTTTATGTCGGGAAGACATGGTAAAAATTTTTAAAAAAATTTATTTGTCCAGCCAAAATCGCCATTTTTCGAAAAAAAATTGAATTGGCCGCCATTTTTGGAAAAACAATAGTAGAGAAAAGAATTTTATCTTAAAAAGAAGGATTTTGTGTGTACTTTTGTCTAAGAAAATCCAACATTTTATTTATTTATTTAAAGTGGCCAATTTATGGAATAATAAAAAAACTGTATTTCAGCCCAAAAAATGTTTAAAAAAAATAAAACAAATATTTCAGGTTCTAAAGTAAGATTTTTGTGAGGGAACGAATCAATATAAATCAATATAAAAAAATGAAAATCGAATTTTTTTTTATTATTCCCTAAGTTGTGCACTTTAAATAAAGAATTAAAATGTTGAATTTTCTTAGACAAAAGTACACACAAAATCCTTCTTTTTAAGATAAAAATTTTTTCTCTTCTATTGTTTTTTCAAAAATTGCGATCAAATACATTTTTTTTTAATTTTTACCATGTCTTCCCGACATAAAAATACATATTTTTTCCAATTTTTAAGAAAATTTGAGGATTCTTTGGTTATTTATTGCCAATTCAGTAAAAAAAATTATGTGCCCGAATTCGTTTTTTGAGGTTTGACTCTTAGAGCCGGAGATATTTAAAAAATAGTGAAGCCATCCACTCGAAAAATACCAAAAATGCTGTTTTTGGCACATATCTCGCGAAGCTCCAGCCCAAATTTATTAAAAAAAATTTTACAAGCTTCTCTTTATGTATAAAATCGAAAAAATTAAAAAAAATTGACTTAGCTCTTACATCCATATAAAATTCTAATTTCACTTCATTAATAGGCACTAATAGTGCAACTGCTGAACGCACTTTTAGTAGATTAAAATATATAAAGACCTATCTTAGATCCACAATAGGTGAACAAATGTTGAACGATTTGGCAATATTAAGCATCATTAAAAAAACTTGTATGTGCCCCCCCCCCCGCCCTTAATTTCTAGAACCGCCACTGGGTACTATAACTTCTTAATTAAGAAAAATATAAAAAAACGTTATAAAAACTTTTGATAGATATAATATTAAAGATTTTAATGGCGCACAGATTTTTTTTAGGGGGCTCACTGTATCGAATTTGACGTTTTTTGACATATTCGAATAAAAAAAATTTTTTTTGGACTTTTTTTTGAGCAAAAAAAGATTCCTCAAAATTTTTTCCAATTTTTAGGTTAGGGAAGGTAGGAGAACCGACATATTTAATTTTAAAAATTAAAATTGAGTTACGATTTTTTTTATTGCATTACGTTTATTACATTTACACAAATACATGCGGACACGTTTCAATTATTTTTTAAACATCAAATATTGTTTAATTATTAGCAGTCACGGAAAAACTGGAAAAAATAGGAACATTTGTCTACTGGCAACACTAGTGAATAAATACCTACACTCAATTAACTGTTTATTAGGTAAATAAAAAAATATTTATGTCTTATTTATCGACCCACATAGAAAATATTTTGAATAAAGAACTACAAAACCCACGATGCCTACTAAAGGCGTACCGCGTTTGCTGAAACACTTAATTGGTGTGGTCCATAATTAACCACCCGCAAGCACCTGCGAGAGTCTTTCAAAAAAAAAACAAATAAATAAAATAAGAATGCGAAATAAAAAATTAACCAGTTTCTGAGAACCTCCGTACACGAGTGCCGACCATCGCCAAAACAAAGTCAATAAATTATCTCTTCTAATAAGCCGAGATCTCTTGAGGTTTTTTCTGTTCAGGACCGGATCCATTTTGTGAATTGCGCATCATTATCGAATCAACTAATAGAATAACTGTTCCATTATCCATTATCCATTATCAACGTAAAAATACTCAGTTTGAACATCACAAAATAATTGGAATGCTTTAGTAACACTTGACGTATGAAACGTACTTAATATCGACTGACACCTCATCAACATTATTTCAGATTACTTTAGAGAAAGACATATCCAAATAACAAAACAAGAACGGATAATAGTGAAAGCCGGAGTCTCACAAGGGTCCATATTAAGGCCTACGTTGTGGAATATTTTCCATAACGATTTATTAAAAATCAAGTTAAGGGGAAGCGCATTGCGGACGGCTTAGTATTAGCGGCGGATGAAAAAAGTGATTTAATAAGGATCACAAACGAAAACCTACAAGAATTAGCGGTTGGATGAGTGAAAATGAACTGACGCTGGTGCCAGAGAAACCAGAGGAGGTGGTAATTACTCAAAGGGGAAAGAAATCAAATTCCTCGGAGTGTTTTTTGACAAAAGAGGTAATTTTGGAGAACAAACATATTTTGAAAGCAACCCAGAAAACAGAGAACAAAATTGGAAAACTGATACGCTTGATGCTTAGGATCGGAGGACCAAACAGTAGGAAAAGAGCAGTACTACTATTTGGAGCACAAAAATGGTTAGACGCATTGAAAATTAAGAAGAACCGTATACTACTCGAGCGGACACAACGCAAAGCTCTGATTAGAGGAGTGGCGACATTCAAAACGGTCTCTAAGTTGGGTTACAGGTCGTTACTGGACTACCACCAATAGACTTGCAGAAGACTGGCAGAAGAGAGAAACCAGTTGTACAAAAGAGAGCAAGACGACACGGCTACAGATATTAAAAAATAAATTCGGGAAAAATGGCAACAAAGGTGGAATGCAAACACAGATAAATAGCAGTGGACAAAACACCTGATCACAGACCTAAAAAAAATGGCTGAATGCGAGCACCGGAATGTGGATTACTACATTACAAAGACTGAATCAGATGAATGCGCAGAATACGGTTAAGTCTATACACCTGAACATACAATATTTGTATGCGAGAAGTGGAGAGAACTTAGGGAACACGCAAAGAACAAAATCGGAGCAAACATAATACCAGATACCTTAATTGAGCAAATGATAAACACACAAGGGAGAATTGGGAAATAATACGCAGGAAGAAGCAAAGAGAGCCAGAAAGAAGACTTTCAAATGATGGTTTTTAGTGGATAGACCAGCATTAGCACCTACACGCTGGGAATCCCACACTACCATGAGGCGAAAACCCATGGTGTCTATAAAAGATTTTCAGCCAGCAAAAAAATATCACAAGAGCATAAAAACACCACTACAGTATTAGGGGTTGTTCAGACGGTCAGAATATTGCTTCAATATTTGAATTATGTTCATATATTTACCGTGTGAGGGGTATATATATATATATATATATATATATATATAATCAAATAAATTCGATTTTATTGAAGCTTCTTCAATAATTTCACGTATTGTAGCGCTGTCAGTGGCAACTTGTGAAACTTTTTCCATAACTAACCTTCAAAACTGAGACCTTCTGAAGTATTTTGCTACTGATTTTCTGTTTTAACTTTATTTAAGGTTTAAAGGTAGTACTTTTTAAACTTTTTTAATTATATTTTATTAAATATTAGTGTTCGGGAAAGTTTAGAACACATTGATTTTAATTAATTATCGAGAAAATCGTTTTCTGTTTAAAAAATGGTTGGCCCTGTTCTATTATCCTACTCTACAAATTATTATTTTCCATTCGAACAATATATTTTTTCAATACATTTTATTAAATGTGTTTCTTTTCACTGTGCTATTGAAAACTGAAACGATTTTATTTGTATGTATGATATGCACATTTAGATTTTATAAATTCCGTCCAAATTTTTTAATATTGAGATTAAAATGTTGTACTATTTGTAAATTCAATGGTTGTACCTTGTATTGTTTAAATAATAAACGTATTTACAAAAACTATCTAGCTAATTCAATTATTGCAAGGAAACAATTTAAACAAAAGTCAGATATAAACCCAAAATCCATGACTAATTAACCTACCCTTATTTAATTTCTTTTCAAGCAATTTTTCGTTCAAATAAAATTTCTATCGAACAAATTTCCGTTCGGGCAAATACATCTACCTACCTAAAACCAATTCTTATAGACCTAAAAATTATGTAAAATGGAATTCGACCACTAAATTACAGACCTTGAAACCGATTTAATTGTTTATAGGACTGTACTGTCTTGAGCTTATAGACGCATTCCGCCAGATGGGGCAATTTGTCGCGAGGAAATTATGGTTTTTTAAAATATTCCTAAATGCACATTTTTAAAGATTAAGACCTGAAATTTGGTAGACATAGTGATTATAGAGTTCTTGAGGGCGTATTGATTTTGAAAAATACCATTTTATAGAGATTTTTATTGTTGCATCTTGGTATCCAAAAAAGATTCACCTTTCTGGATACTAAAAGCACTAGAATAATACGTATACATAATTGTGTCCAAATTTGAGCTCTTAATATAACGTAGTTTAAAAGATACGAGTCTGCGAAAATTACGGCTGGGTCTATACTCCTCTTACTTAAAGTCGAAGTTTCAACAAAGAAAATGAGCATTGATAAAGTTAAAAAAGTGGAAAATTGTAAACCAACTTTTTCAATTGAAAATTGGGCTTTTTTTAATTTTAAATTTGTTTAAAATCGCAAAATAAATATTTTCATTTGAAAAAATTACAGCTTACTTAAAACGCTGTGTCTAGGTGCACGTTAACGTGTATAACATCAAAAACTTAGGTACACGCTAAAACGTCATATCTTTCCATGACGTAGTCTTTTAGCGTGCACCTTTAATTGCATACAAAATTAACATCGTGTACTGTAATTAAACAATAACTTTATTCTTATGAAATGCATAATGATATGTAGGTATAATGATCGGACGAGATTATTTTTTAGTGCGTTTAAGTTTGATGCCTACGACTGTTTGTTCGGCATTTCTTGATCTACCTTTTGTTTTAATTTTTTTATTGCATGATGTTCATTTTGTAATTGAAGAGATTCGTGTTGGAAAGGCTTGCTAAATTTGCCTAGGAATTTGTCAGAAAGGGAGCTTTTTTTCTTTTTTGGCTCACAGATTTTACATTGCTGATTTCAGTTTCTATTATTGACACTGATTCCGGTGTAGTGTTGCAACTACCAGCAAACACTCGTTGATTTTTCAGGTACAATTCTCTTGTCCAACTTTTGTGGCACACATTTTTGTCAAATAATGTTTTCTTTAACAAGACACGAAGTACAAAAATATGTTTACAAGGAAGTAACATTGACGTGGAAATAGAACGTTTGTTTGTTTTTCGTTTCATATTGCCTCAAATCATTTTGAAATTTCTCAAAGGAACTAAACACCTGACCACAACGAATAATTTGTATTTATAGTTTTATTCACTTAAGAAAAAGTCAGCATAAACGAACATAAACGGTTTAACATTTATACTGAACATAACATCATTTATTTAATGTGCACGGTTGAATGTCTCAAGCGGTAAATCAGTGCACGCTAAAATCCTACGTCACGGCAAACAGTGATGACGTTTAGCGTGTACCTCAGTTCTTTATTTTGTAAACGTTTTTTTTGTAGACACCGCGTATTTTAAACACAAAGAACAACGTTTTCACCAAATTTCATAAAAAAAATTATTTTTGCTGGAGATAAAAATTAAAAACGAAGAAACCGGTTTTTATCGTTTTTCTGGATAATTTTGAGGTTATGTTTTATTTGCAGTTCTCCACTGCAAAAAGGATTCGTATGCAGATACATAATTTTTTTTAGATTTTTCAGGCAACAAATTTAATGCCACCAGTTTTGCTTCTGCTTCAATGTTATTATTTTGAGACATTTTTATTGTTTAACTAAAAACTTTTTCAAACAAGTAATACACTTTTAAATATATTTTGTAATCTGACATCTCATGGCATGCTAAGATTTTTCATAATATTCAAAGAGGAAGTAATTTGTGTTTCCTATATAAAGCTTTAATACTTGTTAAATATTTCAAGGTGTAAAAAACTCATTTTGTAACATTTTTTATTTTTATAACTTTACTAAACTAACATGACTGTCATAATGAAAACAGTTCTACTTACATATTATTATCATATTAGGTACCTAGAAATTAATATAAATAACATTTTTAAGTTTAAACATGCTGTCATTGACGTCACCCAGTGAATAATGACTCATTATTCATTGGGTGACGTCATACAGTGAATAATAGGTATTATTATACTTAAGGAAGTACAAGTATAATGAATGTTTTATGGAACAGTCGTGAACAAAGTATTATATTTAACTCGTTGTGGTGGTTATTTTATTACTTCATCCGCGTGTAATAAAATAACCCACCCAAACTCATTGAATTATACTTCTATCTCTCTCTCTTTTATATTTCTTTTGGATCCTGCCCTGTTTTTAGGTTTTATCCCCTGGTCGGATGAAGCCATTATAATCATTTATGTGTTTATGTTAACATCTTTTTAGCATATTTTGTGTGCGAGGAAACACTATTAATAATTACCTGGCGGTACAACGGTCAAAAAGAAGCGAAAAAAATCCAATGAGTAGGTCTAAACGGTTTTAGGATTATGAGTCAGTCTCACGAGTTATGACAGTTTAGAAATTCCAGTTTTTCAAACTAATGTCTTTTGATTCATGGATTCTTAGCCGATAAATATTTCAAAATACGAGAATGTCATTGCAAATGTTAAAAATATCTTAATAATAGTAGTACTTTGATGTACGTTCCTGCAAAGTAACCTCAAGAGTAATTTAAGATATATCAAAAAAAACATTTTTTGTATATCCTACAATAAATTTTAATTAATCTATCGTTTTCGTATTTTGAAAGAAACCATAATAAAATATTTAATAAATAAAACAGTAAAGATTTCTTAAAGCATTTATAATAAATATATTTTAAGTTATAAAAGTTCAACATGGGCGTTTTATACAATTGTTTTGGGATGTGATAAAAATTCTTAGTAAGCGAGAAAATATAGCAGAAAAATGTGGAATTTGCTGCATTAAGTCGGATTGAGATCGGGTTTTTTTACATTTGCTTCGTTAGCTCGTCTAGAAATTTTGGGCCATATTTTCTTCTTTCCAAGTGTTGAAGAAAAAATTCATATCTTGCACAGAAAACATCCGAACCATACGAATTTCAGTACCCGAAGGTGTTTTGGGTCGCTTATCCTGAATATGATGGCCAAATGAGCCCCCGGTGTACCCAAAGGTCAGGACGATGCCAGGAACGTCATCACCTGGCGTTCCCTGTAAACTCATCAAAAATCGATCGAATCACTTTACCCGGTGGTTTTTTGAGTCGCTAGTCCCAGTTCTGACATCGAAATTGTCCTCCGGAGGACCTGGTGCACGCTACCTGGCTAAACACATGGAGTTTTACTGAAAGTACTTATTAAATTGATCGAAACACCTCACCCGGAGGATTTTCAGGTCGCTCGTCCCATATCTGACATCGACATCGACCGCTGGAGGATTTAGTGTACGCGACCTGACTAAAAACATCATCTCCTGGAGTTTTACTGAAATTACTTACCAAATCCATCGAAACACTATTATGGAGAACTTGTTTTATTAATAATATATTGACTAGCATTCATTAAAGCAATGTTAGACAATTTGACGACAAAATTTCAGTAAAACTCCTGGAAATGACGTTTTTAACCAGGTCGAAAAACCCCCGGGTAAAGAGATTCGATCGATTTTTGATGAGTTTACTGGGAACTCCAAGTGATAACGTTCTTGGCATCCAGGTACACATCATATTAAGGTTAAGCAACCCAAAAAACCTCCGGGTACTGAAATTCGTATGGTTCGGATGTTTTCTGGCACAAAATTTCTAGGCGAGCTAACGAAGCGAATACAAAAAACCCCATCTCAATCCGATTTACTGCTCCAAAACTCCACATTTTGGGCTATTTTTGAGTTAAATTTTCTCGACTACAGATATTTAGAGGCTAATGAAACTTTAAGGTTAAATTAAAGTAGGTATCAATCAATTTTATGGTGAAGTATAAATGACACAAATATGTTAAGATATCTCAAAATTGTTAGTTCTGAAAATATTAATATATTCCCCCCAAGATAGGGCTTATAAAGATTTTAAAATATGTATTCATGGCAATGAAAAACAACATAAATGGCAAGTTTATAAGCGATATAGAAATGTGATAGTAAAAAAGAGCTGTATTATTTTAATAAAATAGACAGGTATATAAATAATCCAAAACAAATGTGGAAAACTTAAAAAAAAGTTAATGATAAAAGCAAAGTTATGGTAAACTCGTGTAATCTTTGAAACTACAGCAGGCCCAAAATTGTTAACAAACAGTCTAGAAAAACGAGCAGTTTTCATGAATATTTTGTTGAAAGCATCGAAAGTATTATTCAAATCAAATCAATACTTTACCTCCTATAGAAAAACTATTAAAAATTGCTGTTTATGAACAATTATTGGACTACATTACGAAAAATAAAATTTTAATTAACAATCAATCAGGTTTTCGGAAAAAATTCTCTTGTGAATCAGCGTTACAAGTTACACTTTGCCACATAAAAACTAATTTGGATAAAAATAAATTCATAATAGCTGTATTTCTGGACTTAAAAAGAGCCTTTGAGACAATTGACAGAGAAATATTGATTTCTAAACTTAAACATTATAGTATAGTGGAACAATGATTGAGTGGCTCGAAAACAGAGAGTGCGATTTAAAGATCAGGTATCATCTGAAATGAATAGTGATATAGCAATTCCGCAGCTTCTATTCATTTTGGATCTATCAATCTATCATCTACAAATTTACTACTAAAACTATTAATAGCACTGATTTCTCTACCAAACAAAAAACTTACATCAAATTAATTAAACATTCGATCTTCTTCTAATTTTCTTTTAATAAAGCGGTCATTCCTCCTCTCATTGCTAATAGGCATCTTCATCAACTGAGCTATCCTCCTTGACGTCAATATCGTCATATGCCTCAGCCCCATCTACATCATATTCGTTATTTTCTTTGGCATCGTAATCCTCTTTTACGCGTCCATCACTTTCCTCATCACTATTTATGTCTTCATAGTTACGTTTATCATTTTCGTTGTTGTCATAGTTGTATTCATCATCTTCACGATTCTCTTTGTTATCGTACTCCTCGTCTTCTTCAATGACACCAATATTAATGTTTTCATCATAATCTTCATTTATATTTTTACCGTTTTCGTCATAGTTTTCTTCGTTGTTTTCATTATCAGTATTCTCATTATAATCACTATCTTCGGCACTGTCATTGTCATCGTTCACCCCATCTTCATTATTGTCGCTGGCATTGTTCACATCGAAAACTTCAGTGTCTTGATTGATATCATTATTGTTGTTTTCATCATAAACTTCATTTATATTTTCAACGTTTTCGTCATAGTTTTCTTCGTTGTTTTCATTATCAGTATTCTCATTATAATCACTATCTTCGTTACTGTCATTGTCATCGTTCACCCCATTCTTGTCATTGGTATTCTTCACATCGAAAACTTCAGCGTCTACATTGATATCGTTATTGATATTTTCTTCATTGCTCCTATCGTTTTCTTCGTTGTCTTTGTTATTAGCATTCTCATTGTAATCGTAATCTACGTGATTGTCATTGTCATCACTGGTTTTGCGATTCTCATCAAAAACTTCAGACTCTACATTATCGTAGTTACCTTCATTGTCTTCGTTACTGTAACTTTCTTCACTACTCTCATTTTCTTCGTTGTAATCATTATTAGTCTTCTCATTGTAATCGTAATCTTCATCTTCAGAAAATTCTTTTTCGTTGTCAAAGAAATCATTATTTTTAGCTTGTATCGGTGGACCAGTTATTTTAACTTTTTTTGCGTGTCTTGAGGCAATCAATGCTGAAAATGATACGTTCAATAGCACAAAAAATATCAAAACAATAGGTACGGTTTTCATTTTTACACCTAGATTGAATTTTTATAAGTGAAAAAGATTTATTATAACTTCTTAAGCTTATATTTTAATTTTTCCAAGATTATATTACCAAGCGGGAATTTATCTGATATAGTTTAGGTTGGTATTTCCCGTTATCACCAGCACATTTCCTTTATAACGGATGATTTTTATCATAGGCGGTACACAGGTTCCTATTTATATTATTAACTAGCATTATAGCTTGACATTAAAATTATCTACTAAAATGGGTCTGAAATTCACAAAATCTACTATAGCACATTATTTAAATAATATATTTTTTATTATTATTAAACACCCATAGAGGCATTTAATATAGTACAATCTGGTCAACAGTGACCAATGAGCAATTTAATTCTAACTTAATCTAATAGAGTTTGAAACTAAGGGTGCGTTGTAACTCATCTAGTTAACCAAGTGGTCACGGAACCAATGGTTAAACTACGGTTAATCTTCAATCAGTGGTTATGTCATTTTTCGTTGTAACACGAATTATCAACCAATAGTCAGGTAACCAATGTATTTAGGATGGCACCAATGACTTAAAAATAAAAATCCCAACATTAATGCTGTGACGGCTGTAATGGTAGTGAATAAGACAGGCTGAAGAAAAACATAACCAAGAAATACAACATAAAAAGGAAATTCATGATGAAAAATTAAAAACGATGAAGGAGGAACATTATATTAAAACATCTAATTTAAAAATTAAATAAAGGAGGAACTGCTCTAATCGTTGAGACATCTTTAACGAATGGGCAGCAGAAGGGGGCACAATAGATCTTATAGGTCCCAGTGTATCGACACCCCCATCAACAGATAGGTAGATAGATAAATAAAGTAGCTAAATAGACAATGTATTTTTTTTTAACAAAATTAACAGTTCTTCATACTTAATAATATATATCTTAATTATGAATAGCCCTATAATACTTAAAAAATTACAAAAATTAAAAGCTCACATTCAAATATTTTATATTACAAATTAGTTATATAGTCAATCACACAAAATTTGTTTTACTTAAAAAAAGATTTTACTTTTTTATAGCAGCCCTTGAAGATATTGTGAAATTAAATTATATCACTAAATGACCATTCGGTCGATACAAAGTTCCTTACTATTATTTTCATTATAGCGAAAGAAAAAGTTCTAGACAACCTTTAATAATAATTACTTTAATAAATTTTACGAAAAAACAGTGCCTATACAATCATTTTATTTAACAAAAAGACATAATGCATCTAGACCTAGGGTCTGTATGTGCATATACATTAAATCAATATGAATTTCCTTTATTATTTCCAAAATATTTTGATTTACTCGTTCATTTTTTTGACAAGCACATCACAAATCACAAGCGACCACAATTGTTTGAAGAGTACATCCTGTTGTTAAGAATCTTAAAGTTATTAAAACTTTCCCTTCAGGAGTTACAGCATTAACTCTAAAAAGCATATACATTTACGATTATGATAAAATAAATTATATAAGCAGTACATACTCATATCTACTGTATGATATACATTCTCTAATTTTCTCAATAATGTGAATCACAGTGTCTTCTGATAGTCTGAATCTATCCTTAACCTCATTGTCATTCCGTTTTAAAAAATCATTATCTCTTTCCCTGAAAATCCTGGCTCGTCTTGGACACATTTCATTTAAATATAATTCTTGAAAATCTTCGTCATCTGTTATTATAAAATATAACCAAAAAATAATCCCAAACACTGACAGCAAATTTATGGAACAAGAATTTTTTTTACGTTTCATTCCTTAAACACAGGTTAAACTACCGAAATCGGATAGTAAACTTTTGAGTAGTTAACCAGCTGGTGACCGTCTCAAAATTTGTGTTACAACAACCGCATTTACGTTAACGCGGTTTAACAAGAGAACGGGCAGGATTCGAAGTGCGTGATGTTCATCCAACTCATTATGGAAGAATTTGCCCTATTGAGACTACGGTTTAACCTTGCGTGTTACAACGCACCCAAAGATATACTCATCAACGTTCCTTAGGTTCTGTAGAATGGATTGCACTAAAGTTTAACGTGCACACACAAGCTCTGCCTTTGCACTAAAAACACTAAACTAACTCAAAGGGCTTGATCCTCTTAAGTCTTCTTTTTAACCCAGTATTGTCAAGGAGCTGGATAACCTCGACATTGACGTGATGATGAAGTCTTTCTTCATGACTCTTGGCTAATTTCTTGATGGTCTGGTCAACAGTGTCCATTTCCAGATCCCTAAGGAGGTCACTACTTCGAATGTACCAAGGGGCATCTACTATGTTCCTCAGTGCTTTGTTTTGAAATCTTTGGATGATTGCTAAGTTGTTTGCTTTGGTGCATCCTATACAGAGTGGAGTTTCTTCCAATAACTCTGTACATTTTTCTATATTTCAGTCCAAGTTCTTCTCTTTTCTTTTTAACATGCACTTTCCATCGAAGTTTGGCATCTAAGGTAATACCTAAGTATTTGGCTGTGTTTGAATATGGAGTCAGGTTATTGTTTATTCTGACTGGAATGTGATCTATCCTTTTGTTTGTAAAGTTGATGTGAAGTGATTTAGTTACATTTAGTGTCATTGTCCATCTCTTAGACCAGTCATAGATACGGTGGACAGCTGTTTGCAGCCAGTGGGTTGCTTCTTCATTGCTCTTTCCTACTGCTAGATGTTATAGGTGATTTAAAACTGATTTGAAAGTGTGATGGTCGCAAAAAGTACTCCAGTTGTACTCTAAATTGAATAAGTATTTTCGACTCTGCATAAAAAACGCGAGGTGCCAAAACCGCATAGTGTTTCTAATGTCAGAAACAGCTTCATTTAATATGCGATAACAGAACCTCGGTGCAGAAACGATATAGGATCTGTAAATATGCGTCCTGGCTTCGGACGGGTGTACTAATGAGGAAAATGAGATTAAATCTTCCCTTTACAGTGACTCTCGAGCACGCAACGTACAATTGCCCATGCAAAAAACACAACAATTCAAGATTTATTCCACACACTTCCATTAATTAATCTTGTGATTATTCGCATGCTGTTTGCCTCCAAACGCTTTCTTCGCTCGGAATTCGTTGCTTTGTAAAGTTGTCAAAACTTCTATGCTTCATTTATCAGTTTAACTAACATTTGCGAATTTTTCTAATTTTTTTTTTCTACTCCTCTGTTTTCTATTAGATTATGAAAAATACATTCTTATGTATGATTTTATTTTCTATTTATTCTTTTATATGTTGATAGAAAAGGTTTGTTACATCTAAAATATATAACATATATGAGAATTCAATCTATGAAATTAAATACCTGACATTTATTTCCCTAACCAGACGCAATAAGAAATTGTTTAACTCAGTATCTGACATAAAATATATTTAAAAAAAAGTAACACTGAATATTGTAAAATATTACATAAATAAATTCAAGTTTTTTGAATAAATCTTAAAGATTTTATACCAAATACTTGCAAATGAAACGAAATCTTTCTAGGAGAACCATATTTGGATTATAAACCTTCAAAATATAAAATTAAGTCAATAGAGAGAGAAGCATGGTTAGCTGTATCGATTTTCCTAAAACAAAATATACGCGACTTTTGCTCAGTATATTCTGCTGAGACTTTGGCCATAAAAATTGCTTTCAAATGGTTAGTGACAGGCGCGGGTCCAAAGCATAATTTTACTTTCCCGGCCCCTCGCCAAGGGAAAGTATTGTGAACGCGCTAAATAAAAATGAGATAACGACGGATATATCCATTTTGAAGTCCCCTGAGACGATTAAAACGATTTCCAGATGGAAGTCTGTCCGTCTGTCTGTATTCTTCCACGATAGCGTCCGCACGCTTAATCCGATTGAGCTGAAATTTGGTATCTGGGTTTCAGGTGATTGAATCCATTAGTTTTTGGTTGAAATCGCCCCACCAGGGGGCGCAGGAGCCCTATGTCCATCGCGAAAAAAATATAAGACTTAACGTTTTTATTTGATATTTAGGTGCCTCACTGACTTGTAAATACATTCTGAAATTTTCATTCCTTAATTTTGAATCTAACCTAAAAAAAAATTTTTTTTAACTAAAAATCGCAACTCGTAGCGTCCAAACGCTTGATGCGATTGAGCTGAAATTTGGTATGTGGGTATCGGATCTTCGCGAAATGAATCCGTTTGTTTTTGGTGACCCACTAGAGGGCGCAGTAGCCCTATGTACTTTTTTGGGATACCAAATATCATTTGATTTGGACTTTAACACCAAATTAATTTTCTTAATTTTTATTTTATAACTGCCGGGAAAGTCTTGTGGCGACACAACAGATTTTTTTTTGTTGTAATTAATATTAATATTACTGCAACAGATGGGAGAGCTGTGCCATTTAAGGCCTATCTTACCAGTTGACAAACGACATTTGCACTTCATAAATAATTCAAAATCAACCTAGAAAATAGATTAGTAAAATAAATTGTTTTGTCTTGTTTTCGGAAGGAGAAAATATGAAATTCCAACCGAAAGTCCGTGCTAATCCTCGAATACCATTGAAATTATTGGAAGTGAAGTGATTTATTCTGAAAATATGATTTTTATTACAATTAATTGTGCTATTTTTTTATCCACAATAATTGCACTCAAAAAATTAAATATCTTAAAAATCACAAGATTTTCGGTATGTAAAGGTTTTTTGTAGGGGAAAACTGTTAAGCAATACAAAAAAATTAAAAATAGCTTCAAATACCATGAGCGTAGAACATGGTGGGAAAAAGGGGACATACTATTCTAACTGCACACCATTGTACCAAGATATGGACATTTTAAAACGACCTGCTAAATTTCAAATTAATATGTTAATCCGTTTTAAAGTTTTTACATAAAACTCTTTTTTTTAACGCCCTGTATTTCGAAAAGTAATCAGGTTGGACCCCTCATTCCTTATATCATTTTGTCCAATTTTACGAGATGTATCTAGAGGCAGACGTTGTAAGTTGTAAGTGTCATTTGGAAACACCCTGTATTGAAAAATCCGCATAAATCCTTATTTCAATATTAAAATTTGAATTTATTTCTTTTTACCTACGCCTATGAAAGATTTAGCAAGATGAGCAATATCAGTTTGTGGTTTTATAATTATTTTTAGTTAAATAGTTAAATATTTTTTATACAATCAATAAACATCGGTGTTACTTAAGTGTTGTTCACATTCACCTAAGTTTTATAATATACGGTAGCCCAATTTAATATAACACCCTCTTATAATACAAAGGGCGAATAATTTGGTAGGATCACGTAAAAATTATAAAATTTTTAATAAACGCAGTTACTTCTCTAGATAAGTAATAAATGATATACAGGGTGACCCAGGGGTGTATGCATGCTCCATAACTTTTTTCTACCCAAGCTATCGATTTGATGTTTTTTTAAACGATAGGACCGACAACGAGGCACATTCTAAAAATATTTCTATTTATATACATGATGTCCCAAATAAGATACACAACTAAGTTCTGTTTTTTTAAATGGCAACCCCCCATTTTTGTTACATATTTAAATTCGCCATTAAATTGTCTTTTTTGACTTATGTCAGTTTATGTGTCAAAATAGCATTGTGCAGAGATCCACAAAAAAAATCAGAACTTCAGAACTGTTCAAGATAACTTTTTCCAAAAAAATTCAGAACTTCAGAACTGTTCAAGATATTTTTTTCCAGTCAATTCCTTAAGCTTTAGCGAATCTTTCGAGATGTATCGAACTCGCAGTCGATGTTCAATCGCCTACTACGATTTTTTGAAAATGACAAATTACAAATAGCAATAACTCGACTTTTTCAAATGCATCACCCTATATTTTATTAAATCGTGGCATGGCATTTTTTTAAGAGCTTTTTGCTTATATAGGGTTTGTGGGGTTTATTTTGTAAAACTTACGAGATTTATGCAAAATAAGAAATGTTTGACGGTTTATTCGAGAAAAAAAAAAGAATCGAGTAGGCCGCTGTCGTAAAATTTGACAGATTCATAGAATTTTTAGAAGAAAATGTTTCAACAAAGAGCACTAAGAGCTAATACGATTTAAACTTGCAAAGGGAATGAACTGTTAAAGGTTGGCACCACTTCACGACGTTGCCGATGTGACATAGCGAAAATATCAATCAGAGTGGTTTATCACTTAGAGTAGTTACAAACTGACCTCCACGTGTCAGTGTACTGTAACATAGCGACATATTACAATAAAAATTACAAAACTAGATAACTATTAATTTTTATTTGAGTCTTAAAACACTTTGAAAATTCTTTATAGTCAAGATTTTGTTCTATAGACTAGCGGTTTTTTTACATTCATTCCAATCTTCAATCAAGTTGATAGCACATTAGATGCATTAAGCTAGGAAAAAAAAGAGAACGGGCACAATTTTATCTTTAGGCGAACGAAAAAAAATTCTACCTGGCAACGCAGCAGATTTTTGACGTGTGACGTCACCCTTGCTAGAGTAAAAATACTTTACTAAACATGTATTTGAGTCACAGGCAATATCTTCTGAATGAATCAAATATTTATGGCCAAATTTGACGTATAAAAAACTCTAAAATGATTTGAATTGTATACATTTTACTTTTGGCTACGCACTGTCTAACGGCTTTTGTTTGAGTTACCGCTTATTATTGAAGATATTACTGCGTTAGTATTTTTTGTGGTAATTAAGGAACTCTGAATTTTTCAAAATATTAACAATGGTTTTGCAACTATATGTATACGTGCTCAATTTAGTCAGTAGCAATTTGAAATCCAAAAGTAAGGTCAACAATACTTTTATAATTTTTTAAGCAATGACCACGAGAAATTAGGGGGAAGTAACATAGAAGAAGAAATAAGTAAATCTAACAAAAACCGACTAATCGAAACTTATAGAGCTAAACCCCTTCCCCACTTTCCGTGCCGCCTATGAATTTCGAATATATTTATTGATTTCACAAATGTTTGATGATTATTTCATAAAATAGCTCTAGCTAAATTAACGACACATTATAACACTTCAATTGTAGCATAAATACTCCTGCAACGAGTATGTTGCTGTTAGTGACAAGTATCATTAAAGGGACAGATACCAATTTAACTAGGGGGGAAAGGCGGGGCATCACATGCACCTGCTCACTAACACGGCCAATGGAGAGGGGATCTGAGGTCACGCCTTCAGCATCGTTGGACTTGTTTCTTGTATGTAGAAGAATAAATAGGCACTTTGGTGCGTTGGATACTATCCTTTTATGTAAAATCATGATTTAAAAATTTAACGGGATAGAATACGTTATGTAGGTAAGTTAGGATTGCTATAGTCGAAAAGTGATGTAGTCTAGTCACTCTAGTCGAGTCTACGAGGGGTTCAAAACAGTTATACAGGATTATTCAAGGAAGAAAATGTAATTATTAATCCACTCTTCCCTCGATGTCTTCAATATTTTTGATACGGCACACTTATAGCAGCGGAGATGTGGATTTTATTAACGAATGGATACTGTTTCTAAAACATTTAACAAGTTCATTTTTATTTCTATAAAATTAAAATTTAAAATAACTATAGTTTGTCCAACTTAAAGACAAGCGATGTAAACAGACGTGGACGTGCTGAGATCGGCAGCTTTCACACTTGGCAGCACGATAACGACACGACATGGAGTAGGGATGAATTTACATTGAAAGCGATGTAGTGGCTTCGTCGATTTCAATGTAAATTCATCCCTACTCCATGTCGTGTCGTTACCGTGCTGCCTAGTGTGAAAGCTGCCATCGTGACACTTCTGGTACACAGGGTCGCATTAATGGTTTTAACTATCTAACTAACTAGTTCATATAAAAGAAAATCCTTTTTAAATGTGAATCATTAATACACATTTGTTGCAAATTCAGCTTTCGACAGTAAACACGCACTGTGCAGGTGTTTTTGGTGTGTTTACATCGCTTGCCTTTAAGTTGGATATAGTTTAGTCCCACTTATACATATCGCACATATAGTTGTTTACATGTTGTTCCCTTTCTAGCGACATATCCATTAATTTCAGCCCAGATTAGTTCAGCGGTAACACCTTAACTTCACTATATTTGGCAATTTAATCTACTACCATCTATAAATGGTTAGAAGAGAGTTTTGGCTGTGGATGATGATGTTTTCTGTATCTATCCCATTGACGGATCCAGGGGGGCGGCTTTGGGGGCTGCACCCCTCCCCTTCAGGTCGAGTTTTTTTAACTTAAAGAAAGATTACAAGAAGCCGAGAGGTCCTTTTCAACAATTAGAAGGTTGAAAGACTGGATGAGAACAACCACGAGAGAGGATAGACTTGTAGCGGTCCCTCCGCTGAGCAGGGGATATTCCCGGGAGAAAGACAGCCCCCACTTGAAAATCGTGTCCGCTCTTTTCTTCAGCTATTTTGTTAACCAAGCCCTTCCCCTGTCGATGTTTCCTTGAAGAATTCTGATAAGAGAGGGATGCATTATATTGTTTACTAGGGTGATTCGAAAAAAACTTTTTTTTTATTTCAGATCGCTGTAGTGCACAAAATTGCAATTGGTATAGACGTGAAAGAAGCGCTAATTATTATTTTTTTATTAATTTGTCTTCCGGTCGCGCAATGCCATCAAAGTTAGCAAACAAATGTGAAAAACCTTAATTTTTCATAATTTTTATAAGCGCTCCAGATGGTTTTAATTGCGTTCCCATACCATGAATTAACTACTAAAAGTATGTAAAATTAATATATATGCACTTATTATACATTCGTTTCATATCTTCCGGTCGCGCAACGTAGTACAAAATGAGTAAAATTAGTAGTTTTTGCAAAATTTCAAAGTTTGATTGCTTAGTACATTTTAATCATATACGACTAAGAGATACATGTGGGAAGACTTCTACAATGGAGTATTTGTCTTCTCCATTACAATGAACTGCCATTCCGCCACCTTTTCCAACACTTGGATGGAAATACAACAGGCCCAATAGGATATTCCGGACCCATTGGAAAGACCCTACCTAATTGTAAAAAACTACCAGTTGTTGATTTTCCTATTGATTGTGAGATTCCAAAAGTTGACAAGCGTATTCTTAGCAAGGATCAATTGTACTTGCTTGAGATATCAGAAGTCATCAAGTCAGGCCATTGTTCAAAAGAATTTGTGGTACATTATCCTGGCCCAATGTCACATTCAAGATGGCTTACTACTGCAAACCGAGTTTTGGGCATCTACATCAGTGTGTCAAGCCCTTCTGAAAATCTGAGAGAGAACATTCAATCTCAAATGTTATATGCCTATGTAGTTTTCCATAAAAATTAACCACAAATTCACAGATGGGTCTAGACATGTTTACAAAACTATTGAATCTACAAGGTATTTACCAGAAGAGCTGCTTCAAATTGTTGATTCCGTTATATAACGGAATGATTACTTTTCCCATACCGAACATTTACTTTTGGCTATGGTAACTGATGAAAGAAACCATATTCGAGAGCTGGGCTTTAGGCATATCATGAAGGGAAAGTGACTCTATCATATTCTTTAAACCACCAAACCTAAACTTTAAAGCTAAAGACTATACCGAAATTATCAAATGGAACACCAGTACACTGATTCCTTCTCCACTGTTAAGAACATTGCCTAATGAAGAGATAACAGTAGGTGAGCTATGACTTTAAGCCTGTTATGAGTATAGATGCAATACACATGCAGTTGAAAGATTCGTTAAGCTAGTGGAATGTCCTGACTTGATGACTTCTCATATCTCAAGCAAGTACAATTGGTCTTTGCTAAGAATACGCTTGTCAACTTTTGGAATCTCACAATCAATAGGATTAAAATCAATTAATAACTGGTAGTCTTTCACAATTAGGTAGGACCTTTCCAATCGATCCGGAATATCCTATTGGACCTGTTGTATTTCCATCCAAGTGTTGGAAAAGGTGGCGGAATGGCAGCTGGTTGTAATGGAGAAGACAAATACGTACTCCATTGTAGAAGTCTTCCCATATGTATCTCTTAGTCGTATGATTAAAATGTACTAAGCAGTCAAATTTTGAAATTTTGCAAAAACTACTAATTTTACTCATTTTGTACTATGTTGCGCGACCGGAAGATTTGAAACAAAATGTATAATAAGTGCATATATATTGATTTTACATACCTTTAGTTGTTAATCCATGGTATAGGAACGCAATTAAAACCTTCTGGCATGCTTAAAAAAATTATGAAAAATTAAGGTTTTTCACAATTTTTTGTTAACTTCGATGGCATTGCGCGACCCGAAAACAAATTAATAAAAAAATAATAATTAGCGCTTTTTTCACGTCTATACCAGTGGAACTTTTGTGCACTATAGCGATCTGAAATAAATAAAAAAGTTTTTTTCGAACCACCCTATTGTTTAATTCGAATGAGATTTAAACATGTGTCTTCCGGTATAAATTACTATTGTGATTTCGTACTTACTCTATTTTTATTTATAAATAACAGGAATGTGTTGACCATTCTTGCAATTATTCTATATTGAACAAAATAAAACAACACTAACACATTAATTGGATAGAATTTTCAGCAAAAAAATATCAGCACAAAGAGAAAACAGGTACATACCTACGCAGTCTCAAAAAAGTTAAAAGTGACTTTATCGCCACTACAAATAACGCTTGTTAAAGACTATTCAATTAGTGCTGACGGTAGAAAGAAATGTTCGAATCTATTAGAGAATTATTTTTAGTTTGCCTATATGGTAGAAAATGAGCTAAATCCAAATACAGACAAAGACTAATCCAGAGATTTAATCGGTAACATTTAATGTTGTGATTAGTGATGCAGTGAAGTTCTGAAGAGAAGTGGTTAATTCGACTGGTTTTTAAAAACGTCTATTAAAATATGTACAATGGCTATCCAATGAAATATTTGTATGGACGGGAAGATATTTTTTTCAACAGAACTATTTTGTTGTTACTCAAAGTACTCGCCATTGAGAGTTAAACAATTTATCGTCTTTCGAAAATAGTAAATCTAAAATATGTGATTTAAATGCTTCAACTGCTTCTTGACGCGATGAAAAACGTTAACCACGCATTCTTTTTGTAATATATGGGAATGTGAAAAAGTTATTTGAGAATAAATCAAATTGTGTCAGGTTATCAATTCTTTATTATGTTGTATATGAACTTGCATTGTCACGATGAAGAATGTTTGGCGATTTTTATTGTTCTTACTTATTTCGGCAATAACTTTAACCAAACATATAGACGTATACCAATCAGCCTTTGCTGTTTTCGGTCTTTTACAGAAATAGTGCTAAAGTGCCCAGTTTTCGGTTCTAGTTTTCTCCATCCGACTTATTTATGTCTAATGACCTAACATTTAAAACATTCAATGACTGCTGGGTGTAAAAGTCTAAGCAGAGCAAGTAAAATATTTAAAATCAGACTAAGCTGCTTGCACTAGACATATGAATTTGTGGAATACTATTCACTCGTCATGTAAAGTCGGGGCTTTAACCCAAAACCTTCGATTTTGTTATTAAAGGAGCTTGCCATTCTTAAACCGGTTTCGGCATTATTGTGCCTCATCACTAAGAAGCAAGCTAGCTCGACATCCTGTCACCAAAGGATGTCTGAAAATGAATTCGACTCGCCTCGTTCTTGATAAAAGTGGTTGCGTTAGAGCAAGTGTATCACGAACGAGGAAAGCCCAACGCCATCTTCACTTATATAACAAAATCAAAGCTTGCAAAACTATAGAAAACTATACCTACGAAGGTGGAATTTTTTTTGAAACATAAAAATACCAAAAAAGGACCATGGGAGTGACAAAACTGCACAAAGGATGTGAAATAAAATCACACAAGCTCCCCAAGAACAAGGACATTAAAAATGTCTTACTGCACCAGCGTCTGGACTCCAACAACTACTCCTTGGGCTATATGCCCCACCAGGTATTGAATTACATTTACACTTGCTCTAACGCAACCACCTTTATCAAGAACGAGGTGAGTCGAATTCATTTTCAGACATCCTTTAGCGGCAGGATGTTGAGCTAGTCTGCTTCTTACTGATGAGGCACAATAATGCCGAAACCGGTCTAAGAATGGCAAGCTCCTTTAATAACAAAATCGAAGTTTTTGGGTTAAAGCCCCGACTTGGTCGGGCACCAAACCACGTCTGGACTTTCGTAATTCAAAACCTGGTGGGGCATATAGCCCAAGGAGTAGTTGTTGAAGTCTAGACCCTGGTGCAGTGTAGGACATTTTTAATGTCCTTGTTCTTGGGGAGCTTGTGTGATTTTATTTCACATCCTTTGTGCAGTTTTGTCACTCCCATGGTCCTTTTTTGGTATTTTTATGGTTCAAAAAAATTCCACCTTCGTATACCCTTTTATTCACAAAGAAATAAGACCCCATCTCCACTGCAATTCGAGAAATAATTAATGAATTTTTTTCATTTTTGCAATTTCACATCGCGATAATTCGCGAACTAATCGAGTTATTCGATTGGGAAAAAAATTACTCGATTTCATCAGTCTGTTTTCGAAAGCCAGATCGACTCCACTATTAAGGAAAACTGTATAATAAGACAAGGGCAGTTAGTGATTGTTCTTACTATGGAAAAGTAACATTTGATTTACAAAAAGACATTGAGAAATCGTCGACAACACAATTGGTATCTGAAGAGTGAGACATTAGTAGATCTCGACCGATTCTAGTTTTCCCCCTGAAAACGTCTCTTGCAGTGTTTCTTAAGAACACAATTTAGGAAACCGAGACCATTCGACTTATTCTGAAAATATATATCAAGACATAAGCAGTCAAATAAACTAGTAAAATTATTTGATGATATAAATTAGAAATGCAAGGATTTGTGGCACGAATGAAATGTCACTGACAATAGAGGGAGCAACAAATACGATAAAGTTAATCAAGTGATTCGAATCCATTTTTCGGATCACGAATCACGGATCATGTCAGTGTAATACCATGTAATCATGTATTATGTAAGATTGTATGATTCGTAATCATTACGGGCAAAACTAACGTAAAAATTCTTTTAGAGTTGACCCCACCCCTCAAACGGCCAAAATCACCCCCGAAAGGATGAAAAATTTGTTTTTCGCTATAAACGAGAAAACCCTTGTCATCTCCCATGTTGTTGGATCTTCTCCCCAAGCCGCCTGTAACCCCGAAACAGCCAAAAACCACCCCCAAAAGCATGAATTTTTTTTTTCGCATTAAACAAGAAAACGGAAGATGACGCGGGTTTTCTCCTTTATACGGAATTAATCAATTCAACTCACTAATGGGTTAGTATAAATAAAAAAATATTTCCTTTAAAAATTGTACTGACTTACTGACCACATAGGTCCACAGAAACCGGCCAAATAAACATTCAAGTGATATCATTCAAATGAGTATTCGATTATTAGTTTCAGTCGAATACAGAGAATCCGACTATGGAAATTCATCCGATTTTCCCATTACTACTTGAGTCGGCTTGTCGCGCCGACGCAGTATGGTCTGTAAAAGGATCCGAACCTAACATTGGTGATTCGAATACGAATCCTTTAGGATTTCTTCGGATCACAAATCCTTTTTTTTGAAAGGATTCGAATCACCAGCCTCGGATCCTCAATCCTCAGATATTTCAAATTTTCTTTTTTAAGAAATTGAAATTTTTAAGCTTGTGTGATGTTAAAATAAATTAACTATATTTTACAGGGACATGAACAGAAAGTATAATTTAATATGTCACTACAAGAAGGTTCAAGGACCTCGCAGATTGCATTAAGTAAAAAGAGCAAATAAGTACCTGACTAAAACGCTATTTCTCAATCTCTGCCATTTTTTGTTGTAGGAACAACAAAGTGTAATAAATAAGAAATTGATAAGCAAAATTTTAAAGTTCCTAATGCAACAAAAAAAAAGAAATTGTACTTTTACGTCCTGGAAATCCACATTTTTGTTCTCTAGTATTAATAATACTACTTAATTCTTAATTGTCACCCAGTGGCTTAAATCCTTTTTTCCTGTCTGAGTGCACTGGTATTTCACTGGTAACTAACACTACCATTAGTCTTGTGGTTTTTTCGCTTCAATTGTCTTATGTGATTTTCATGATCAAGAAGTTTGATGACTTCAATATTGGGGTGGTTATGTAACCTATCTTCGTGTTTTCCTGCATGTCTTCTGATTTCAACATTTTCACCGACAATCTTAAGGTCCTTATGGATAGCTCTATTTCGTGCATACCAAGATGCGTTAATTATATCCCTTACAGCTTTGTTATGGAATCGCTGTATTCTTTCTATGTTCGATGGCCTGACACATCCCCATAGTTGTATTCCGTATAGCCATACTGGTTTTAGGACTTGCTTGTATATCAGCAACTTATATGCACTACATGCACTGATAACTTGGATCTTCCATCGGAATTTTGCATCGAGAGGAATTTCTAGATATTTAGCTGTATTGGCATGCATGATAACCTTCCCATTCAGCTCTAGTTGGGTTCGTCGTTCTCTTAATTTGTTGGTGGAATATATTTGTATAGATTTGCTCTCATTCAATTTAATTTTTTGTTTTTTGGTCGCAGCTTTCTCTGCATTTTTACCTACTTCTAGTATTGCAGTATCATCCGCAAAGTATTCTCGGTTTGTGGTCATTAGTGTATAATAAATATAGAATAGGGCCAAGGACACTCCCCTGTGGGACCCCTGCAGATATCGGTATTAATTCTGAGTACTGTTGATCTTGTCTTATCCAGAACATTCGGTCTGAGATATAAGAATGCAATAATTTACAATGTTGTACCGGTAGAGTTTTATGAATCTTTTGTAGTGGTCCTTTGTGCCAAACTTTGTTGCTTGGACCACGTCCAGAAATGTCTTGTTTTCATCTAGAGACTTTTCGATGATGCTGTTATAAGATGTACTTGCTATATTGTAGATTAATGCCCGCGCTGTAGGGATAGGTTGGTAGTACTGTCTTTCTATTCATTATGATTGATGCCAAGTTTAAACGCGATCTGTCTGCCAGTTTGTAGTTTGTTTACAGCAGCTGGATAAGTCAGTCTACCTCACTAAGCTCGACGATTTTTACAATAAACGAAATTGTTGAACAGAGTGTGCCTTACATTCTTGTATTGCGAATAGAATTTAATGTTTAATGCTTTAATGCGCATATTCGCCTGATGTAGCTCCATGTGACTTTTTTGTTCCCCCAAACTTAAATTGCTGCTCTGGGGAACCTGTTTTGAGTTAATTGAAGTCATAAAATTAAATAGAAATGTTGTCAATGTTTTCCTAGATCAAAATAGAGATAGAAATTCAAAGGGTATGCCACAAAAATAAAATGAAAGATTTCTAAGTTTTGTTGTTTTGTTGTAACTGTTTTTACATAGAAAGAATGCACAATATATTCTAGTTTAAAACACCACAATAATATTGTCAAAAACTAAGTGACGTATTTATGTACATTTACAATTTTTTACTACGTTATTCGGTATATTAAAGTACTTTCTAAGAAAAAGTTGTTAATGCTTGTGTTGGTGAATACATTGTGTCTTTGTTGTTTAATTTGCTTTCATCGAGTAAGCTTGGTTTTGAGCACACTTTAAAGATTTTTATAATCTCCAAACAATAAAATTACACGTTGTCGGCTTTGTTTGATTTAAGAGTCATCATTATTCATCACCAATCTGTTCTATTCATTCAATATTCTTCAATGAATTACTTCCTATATGTAAAACTAAATGACTTTTATGGCGCCTGGCAAACACAGTTGAAATGTTAACAGTAGATTTGAGGAAGTCACATATTTAGCTTTTACCGGATAATTATACGTTAACAAGATTGTTTTAAAAAGCATACACCAGTAGATTCTCCAATTTTGATAGGACAGATGCATGATAGCATAGTTTTTGTTGAAAAGATATAAATAATGTTTGGTTATTTCAATCTCTAAAGATTTTAATGCTTTAAATTTTTTGGAATCGACTTTCTTTTTAGGGAAACTTCCTTTTCACTTAGAGAAACTTATAATACATATAACAACATTGACTGATTCATCATCGCACCGAAACCGCTCAAGCTATAAATATGAAATTTGGTTAGAATTTTTATTGCATACTGTGGAGAACTCACTAAGAATTGATTTTTCAAAATTTAACCCCTAAAGGAGCTATAAGGGAGGTTCAAAGTTTATTTGAAAAAATATTATTTAATGTTTCTTTTTAAATCTCATCGCGGATCAAGATACACGGTTTTAAAGGTCCGAATATCGGATATGACTATAAAATTTGGTTTTAATCTACAAAATAAAAAAAAATTCACTTTTCTTCAAAGTTGGTATAACTTTGTGGACAAAGATACAAGATGTTCAAATTTAGATGGAGCCAAAATGAAATACACTATGGTCAGGCTTGGTAAATAGCCCAGACTCTTGAAATCGAGAATTTTGTACATGGTGTTCAATTTATATGGAAAAATGAAAAAGGTATCGAAGATAGTACTTCCAAATTAAACAAAGGGAATGCCACGGTTGTCCTGGAACACTCTCAATACCTAGAGAAAATGTCCGCACTTTTAGAAGAAACTCACTCGCGATCCCACCTCGCGATATGAACATGAGTTTACCTAACTCATTAAATCTTCGAATCTGTCCCTAGAAGTACAGAAGCAAGTCTTACCCAAGAATTCTATAGTTCCCCGGATGTATGGCCTTCCTAAGGTCCACAAAGAAAACGTCTCGCTCCGTCCCATTGTCAACACTATAAATTCCCAACACTTCGTCCAATTACTTTCTATCTTTACCATAGATCCAAGTGATATTCTTGTCAGCTTCGATGCCATCTCTCTATTCACCAAGGTCCCAATCCGTGAATCTGTATAATAACTAGCCCTCTAGTTTAGTAGCTCTAGTAGAACAATGTCTAAAATCTACCTATTTCACGTTCCCGAGCCAGTTGTACGAACAAGTCTCTGGAACCCCAATGGGATCCCCATTTTGTCCAGTCGTAGCTAATATTTTCATGGAAAACTTAGAATCCAAAACACTCCAATCAGCTCCTCATAAACCCAAAGTTTGTCTTCGCTACGTTGATGACACTTTTATCATATGGCCCCATGGTAGAAACACCCTACAATCCTTGCTAGGTCACATCAGTAGTCAACATCCAGACATAACTTTCACAATGGAACTCTTTGCCATTCTTAGACGTCTTAGTCACCCGTAAGCCCAATGATTGCATAAGTCACTCAGTTTACTGCAAACCTACCCACACAGATCGACATCTTAATGCTTCGCTCCATCATCATCCAGGACAAAAAATGTCTGTCATCAATTCCCTGGTTCACATAAGATATCCAAAGGTGCATCACGTCTCATCTTAGACCCAGTCCTAGGTTCGAGAATTCCCAATCAATTCACCCCGTTTCCAGTGCATATCTTCCATATGTTCAAGGTGTCAATGACCGCATTTCCAAGGTCCTTCGAAGAGAGAATATCAAGACAGTTTTCAAACCGCCGAAGAAAATAGAGATCCTTCCCTCAGCCAAAGACAAACATCCCCCGATGTCAGCTAAAGGCATCTATAAAATACCCTGTTTATGTGGTCAGGTTTACATTGGAGAAACGGGACGATCAGTACAACAACGCATAACTGAACATCAACTTTGCATCCGAACAGGACTTTGGAATCGTTCATCCATTGCAGAACATCAGCATGCCACTGGACATAGGATTTTGAAAACTCCAATCTCCTAGTAAATTGCCCCCACTTCTACCACAGAAAAATCCTAACAATTTCAATCGGGACGAAGGATACTTTCTTTCTCCGATATGGACTCCTGCAATTTAGCATTCTCATCCAGCCGTACTATCCTCCGCTAGTAGTCTGACGCTTCCAGCCGGACCGTCCTGAGCCAGTACTCCACCCCTCGACGGTATAAATACCGACCTTTAACCAAATCCCTGCAGTTGGAGCTTCGCCTCTGGTATGGTTAACATACTGAGTTACCGTGCTCTCTCTCACTCATTCTCATTAAGTAGTCTCCTACGATGGCATGCGAGACGTCGAGACCTATTCTCGAAATGACACGGTCCAAACCCGGAAGAAGTATTAGCTCTACTGAATCTGGCCGTGGAAGCCTACGAAACGATTTGTTATCATAGCCTGCACGTCGGGATGCCGATATTATGCAACTTTGATTTTGTTATTTAAATGAAGATCCAAATGGATCTACTATGAGCTTGGTAGTTCGACGTGGTCTTCAGACATGGCCTAGTTGCCGTGACGAGCTATCGATGATGAGGCATAACGATGCCGAAACCGATCTAGGAATGACGGGCTCCTTGAATAACGAAATCAAAGGGTTGGATTGTGCTATTATGTAGCTTCCGACACGCGTCTGGAACGTTGTAATTCAATGCCTGTGGGGGCATTAGCCCCAGGAGTCGTTGTTTTCGGTTCAGATGTGGTGCAATTTTAATATAATTTATGTTATATTTTATTGGTGGTATGACTTTGAGAAGTTTAATTTCTTCATCCTAAGATTTATTGTTTCTCGCAACATATTCCTTCATTTCAGTACATATTGGTTCAGTGGGGTTAACTTCACAGTGATATGGCGGAAATAGCATTTCTCCGAGAATAACAATTCCAGACGGTATTATTAAATTGTTTTCACCCAAGGGTCTCACGCTTATGAAGAATAACTTTTCATATGATTAGCTTCACTTCATTTGGAAACATGTTAATTTCTGCCACTTTTTAAATAGCAGGTAAGTGTTCTATTCAGAAAGCGGAATTAAAGATTTTTGTGTTTATGATACCGTTTTTTGGCAACTATTTCAGGATCTTTCCAGTGATTAAATCAAATCCTGGCACTGTTTTGGGTTTAAATTCATTTTAATTTCATTTACTACTTCCTTTGGAGTAAAGGTAAAGTCGTTCATTCTTCCTGGGCGAGCGTGCCGCTATACCTCCAATCCTATTCAGCCACACTGAAGGGATGTGAGGATTAGGTCTGAGGGAATGTGGGTGGAAAGAATGGTGGTAGATATCGAGGGGAAGTTACTAATGGATATAAGAAAATCCCTCAAACACTTATAGTTGGTCAGGAGGCCGTAGGGATCGAAATCCAAACTCCCGAGAGTAGGTAGTATAATTCCTTTCTATGTCATCAAATAAAATTTCGGTTTATATTTGGTAAAATTTAAATATATTTGTTAAGTGTTCTGTAAAAGATTATATTTGCGTGCGCCAATGTACCATCATCCTTTCATATAGGGGTTATTTGTGCTATTGTTGCTTTTGATTCTTTTAGTTTAAAACAATTGTCCCTCTGTCCGATGTTTATTTTTAGATAGAAATAGTAAAGAAGGCCAATGCCGTACATCAAAAGTGAAACAACAAGGAGGAAATAGATTGTTGTTGCAGTTAATGGTGATTCAAAGTGACAAGTGCATCTATGTTCGTAAGTTATAATTGGATGGTTCTTTATTCTTGGAATTTTACATGAAAATAACCTTTAAAATTTTTTTATACGTGAAATACATCAAATTTAAATTTGTTAGAGCTAAAATAAATAGAAACTGCTTGATCAACGAAAGCTTCTGTATCATATTTTAAACAATTGCCCGATTTTTTTTTCATTTATATATTTAGAAAAGACTGTATGACTTGTAGAATCGAAGAAAAAATTTGTAAATTTTATGAAATTAAAAATCTCTAAAGTGTGTAAAATTTTAATTTAATAATTAGCTAAGCTCTTTCGACCTTAAAGGTCATCATCAGAGCCGCCACCTAAAATGGGGTTTACAAGTTTTATATAAAAAATACAAGAAATTAACATAAAAACTTACGTCAAAATTTGAGATACCTCAAAAAGGGGTTCCAATATATATTGAGAAACATGACTAAGTGTAAAATAAAATTGATAAAACCTCTTCAAGAGGGTGAACTGGACGTTCTACATTTGTTTGAAGGTTTTTTATATTAAAATTTATAAAAAAATTTTAAAAAAAATTATTGTTATGGATGCGACATCATATAAAGTAGTGAAAGTATTTTAAGTAAATGACAAGAGACAGCTGACTTTAAATGGTAGTGACTACAGTAACTAACAACGTTAAACTAGCTCTTTTGACAAAGATTCTCAACAACTCTGAAACCAAAAGAATTGATATTGAGAATCTCAATCAAAAAAGAAAGGAAATAAATATGACATGTTTTGATGACAGTTTAAACAAAGAGTTAAAATTGCAATTTAAATTGACTTGAGTATTGACACAGTTAACCGGATTCCTCTGTAATTCTCTCAATATTTCTAAATCTGATTTATCAGGTCTAGAAAGGTGTTCCTTAATTCGAACCTCCAAAGATCTGATTGTTCTGCCAACATAAGAAACAGAACAATCACCACATTGCAACTTATAAATACCACTTTTGGACAACAAATTCAAATTATCTTTTGTCCTAGAAAATAAATAGATTTTTGTTTTGTAAGCTATAGTTAAATTTGAAATACTGTCTTATAAAATCTTACCAATATGTAAGAAAGTGAAACCAGTGAAGGGCAGAGATCTATAAACTTTATCATTAATTTCTGAAGGAGAAGCAGAATAGGCCGATTCTGTATGTTTTCTTAAATTGATTTTTCTAACAAACTTATCAACAATGTTCCCTGGGTAACCATTAGTCACAGCTAACTGTTTAAGAATAAATACTTTTGAATCAAAATCAGTCTTAGAGAGAGAAATATTAAGTAACCGGTGAGTGTAACAATAAAGAGAAGCAATTTTTTGGTTATACGGATGATTAGAACAGAAAGGAATTAAATGATCAGTCTGAGTAGGTTTCCTAAAGATAGAGAAGGATATGGAATTGTTAAATCTAGTTAATGTTGAGTCTAAGAAATTAAGAGACTTTATGTCAGATCACTTCCCAATAAATCTACTAATTAATTATAGTTCTACCTTACATTATAAACTTAAACTGAAAAAGTCAGAGAAAGCTTATTTTATTTCTAATCCAGAGGAATCTTTTGTTAATCTTTGTGTAGCTATAACTGAGACTGCTAGTGAATTAAATTTAGTTTATTGTAAGAAAAGTCAAGTAAATAACAAAAAACATGTGAATAAACCTTGGTTTGATTTAAGTTGTTTTATAGCAAAAAGAAACATGCAACAAGCACTTAAAGATTGTAAAGATAAGAATTTCCCAAAGACCTTAAAAGAAATTTACTTAAACTTAAAATCAAATTACAAAAGAATTATTAAAATAAAGAAAAAAAAATACAATGCCGAGATTACAGATAAACTGTCAAACTTACATAACCCTAAGGAATTTTGGTCAATAATTAAACAATATCGAAATAATTTTATCCATAAAGCTCTTCCAGTTGAAATTTGGGAACTCTTTTATCAAAATATATATCCTCATAGGACAACCTCTTGTGTAAGTTTCCAAGATGCCAGTCATCCTTTTCTTGATGACTCCTTTTCAATTAATGAAATATATGATGTTCTAAACAAATGTAAAAATAATAAGACACCTGGATCTGGCGCCATTCCTTATGAATTTTTTAAGAATCTACCGCATAACTGGATTATTTATGTAAATTCTCTTTTCAATAATGTTTTTGATTCTGCCACAATACCAAAATCCTGGGCTAACATTTCACTGTCAATGTTACATATCCGCTACATCCGCAGATAATCCAGAAAATTACAGAGGGCTCGCTTTGCTAAATTGTTGCACCAAAATATTTACATCTCTCATCCTTAATAGATTATCTCCATTGGCCGATATGACTGATGTTCTACCAGAATGCCAATCAGGATTTCGGTCAGGAAGAGGATGTATCGACAACGTTTTTACCCTTAGCTCGGTTATCCACTTGCACATTAGGCACAGAAAACGTAAGATTTTTGCAATATTTATAGATTTTAAAAGAGCTTTTGATTCTGTTAATCACTCCCTGCTCTGGAGTAAATTATTTGATTTGGGAGTATCCTCTAAAGTTCTTCGTATAATTCGAATGTTGTACTCAAAAGCAACTATACAAATAAGAGGCTCTGATGGTTTATCTAAGGCCTTTAAGTCCTCTATTATTTTCTCTGTTTGTAGCTGATTTGGAAACTTTTTTTTGTGAAAATGGTGCTTTGGGACTGAATATTGATGGCTTAAAAGACGTGTTGGCTTTATTATATGCAGATGATTTGGTTATCTTAGCTCATTCCGAAATTGATGTAGTAAGAAAGTTAAAAATTCTACAAAAATATTGCCGGTTGAAGGAATTAGTAGTTAATCTAAAAAAAACGAAAATTATGCAATTTTGTAGGGGAGGATTTCAAAAATGTAGCACTAATTTTTATTATACTAATCAAATGGTCGAGACAACAAATAAGTATACTTATTTAGGCGTTACATTCACTTCCTCTGGACTTTTTCACAAAATGTCAATTTTATCTGCTACTAAAGGAAAACAGGCCGTAGGATCCTTGCTACCTATGTCTAAAACTAAAATTAATACTTGGTTTCCTAGAATGAAATTATTTGAATCATTAGCTCTCAGTGTGATGTTTAATTGTGTTCCTGTGTGGGGTCTCAGATATTTAGATATATTGGAAAGGGTTCAGCTAAATTTTTTGAAGGGACTTCCTTTACTTCCTAAAACCACTCCTGATGCCATAGTACGTTTAGAAACCGGAAGAGTAAAAATTGCCTTTAATATGTTTAAGTTTTCTCTCAATTGGATACACAAAGTTCAAAATATGGACAATCATCGTTATCCAAAGATTTGTTTTCAACAACAACTCCGTTTACGAGATAAAATTGATGCGAAGTATAATTGGATACTGCAAATGAAAGATTTCTTTATTCAAACCAATTCTCTGGATGGTTGGACCGACCTTAGTAACATTACGGTTAATTCGTATAGAAGAAATTTAATTTCTAAGTTTCTACATGAATCAGATGTTTTTATAGCTTCTCGTTATCCCCATTTGCTTATTTTTAATCTACTTAACACATCGCAAAGCCCAAGCACTTATTTACTTTTTCAATTGCCCATTGCGATTGACTAACAAATTTAAGACTAAATTTACTTTAAGCGGTGATAATTATTTTATTAATCCAGATCTAATTTGCTGTGTATGTAATACACAAGAAAAAGAAACCCTTTTTCATGTCCTATTTGAATGTCCTATTTACACTGTGATGAAACAAAATATATCTTGTTTTCAGAATATCGATTCACTTATAATTGCTCTTCAAAACATAACCATTATAGAAGCCAAGACGATCTGTGAGTATATCTGGAATATCCTCAAGTTACGTTCTTTTGTTATGAATGAATAATATTGTGATTTTTTTTGCTCTTTTTAATATTTCTCTTTTTGTTATATCTTTGCAAATAACAATTGTTTTTTGTTTTCCTTTTAGATTACTTATATTAATAATTCTAATAGTTTATGATATATCTACTCATGTACTTCTTGCTGTAAACTTTGGTTTTGGAAGCAATAAAGTAATAATAATAATAATAATAATAATAATAATAACCTTCAACTTCAGTTTCAGAAGTAAACGAAATGGAGGGATGAATATTGTTAATTAAAGAAAGTATATTTTCCACATCAATAGAAGAACCACCAATGAATGCCAAAACAGATAGATATGTTGATGATGTTTTGGCATTCATTGGTGGTCCTTCTATTGATGTGGAAAATATACTTTAATTAACAATATTCAATATTCACAATATTCATATTTATTTCCTTTCTTTTTTGATTGAGATTCTCAATATCAATTCTTTTAGTTTCAGAGTTGTTGAGATTCTTTGTCAAAAGAGCTATTTTAACGTTGTTAGTTACTGTAGTCACTACCATTTAAAGTCAGTTGTCTCTTGTCATTTACTTAAAATACTTTCACTACTTTATATGATGTCGCATCGATAACAATAATTTTTTTAAAATTTTTTAAATTTTTTTTTTAAATTTTAATATAAAAAAAACCTTCAAACAAATGTACAATGTTCAGTTCACCCTCTTGAAGAGGTTTTATCAATTTTATTTTACACTTAGTCATGTTTTTCAATATATATTGGAACCCCTTTTTGAGGTATCTAAAATTTTGACGTAAGTTTTTATGTTAATTTCTTGTATTTTTTATATAAAAACTAGTAAACCCCATTTTAGGTGGCGGCTCTGAGGATGAACTTTAAGAGTCCGTCACCTGCACACTGCTCGGGGATCTCTCCGGGGTTGGCGTGAGGAGGGGTAGCGCGGTGGGCGTATCGCAAGCTATTCCTACTCCGCAAATTTTTGGAGACCGTATTCAAAAGATTTGACGATTGTCGAATATCGAATACGTAATACGTATTTAATTTAGTCGGGCACGGGTACAAACAATCGTTGGCGTTGTCTTTGTAGGATGAAATAAGAAATATCAATCTATAGACGTACAACCGTGCGAAGCCGGAACGGTCAGCTAGTTTGGAATAAAAACAACTCTATTATGATTTTGCACAATAGTTATACTTAAAAAAATATATTTACAATATACCTGGAGGAATATAAATTTAAGTTACTATCATTATTTATGTTTTTGGGGTTGGTAAATATTAATTAAAGGCCGAACATTGCAAATTTAGAAAGAGAGGAACGAAAGTAGTGATCAGAAATACAATTTTAAAGCTTAAGATATCGTCGAAATGTCGTGTTATGACAAACTTTTTCATTGGAATGACCGTTTTTTTAATATTTCACCCGAAAAAATGACATTGACGGTTATAAATGGAAATGTACGCAATTTCAAACGGCCATATCTCGTTACAGGCAAAAGATAAAAAAAAAATGGAAATTATTCGAAAGAACTAAAAGTCTTGTCTCTTTAAATTTTTTCCAATAATCAATACTTTTCACGCTAGTGGCCAAAAATTGAAAAAAAAAATTTAGCTCAACTTTAACAGACCAAAACTTAAAAACTAATTATCCCATAGAGCTAAAAATTACTAGTCAATTGTAGAAACATATGTTACGACTTTCTGCAAAAGGATTTTTTTTCAACTACCACAGTCTAGAAAGCGGTAAAAAAATGGCGTAAAAAATTTTGAAACAAATTTATTTTGTCCATAACTTTTTTCTGCTTATGTTAAACGGTTCTGGATGGTCTTAAAATGTTCCCAATATTGTTCTCTCATTAGGATATTATATACATTTTTTTTGTGGAAGTCATATTTTTCCAGATATTTACGCTAGAACGATCCAGTTTCTTTAAACACCCATTTTTGAATTGCCATATCTTCCTTCGAGTTAATCGTAGAAAAATCAAAATAATTTTAATTGTTAATACTAACAGATTTTCGGTCATATTTAAAAAAACTTTTTGAAATGTACGATTTTTGTAGTGAAAATCGTAATTTTCTACGCCCTATAACTCGAGATGGGTTTATTTTCATGAAAAATTGTATTTAACATTAATTCATTAAAAAAGGATAATTTAACGATTGCGCGAGTTTTTTTTCTTTTTTATTCCCCTCACATTACCTTCCTCTATGGTATAGTGGAGGGCGGAGAAGTAAATGCAGTAAAAAATAACATATAAACATTTAAGTATGTAGTGTCAAAAACACATTCCAAAAGAGAAAATAATAATTCGATCACTGCCAACTTTGTTCGAGGTATAAATCTAGTGGCACTCCACTATTTTTAAAAACCGAAGAAATTTGGTAAATAGGTGATTGAATATGGATGCAGAAAGGAAAGGAGATAAAACGCGTTTGCGTTTATCTTCTAGGAGAAAGAAACAAAAGAATATTTTAAAATATAATCGGTTACAGCACTATAATAGATAGTAGACCATATGAGAACGTAACAGTTGAAAAAATAGAGTGCCGAAATCATTTATTAAGGAATTACTGTAATAAAGTTAGAGAAGTTACAAAAGTTAGAGGAGTTCCAGGAAATTTAAAAAAAATTCTTTTAAATCGTATTTTAAAAATTAGGTCCTCCATTTCTAAGGCAATGTTATATAGGAACAAAGAAACCGGAAAGTCACAGGATGAAAAGGTTCTAAATTTTAAGAAAGATATTTTAAATAGTGTTAGTCACATTTTTGGAGAACACACAACAACAAAAGTTGTGCAGAATTAAAATATTTTTGTACAAAGGCTAATCCTGATGAACAAAATGTCATCGAAGACTTTAAATTGTGGGGCATTGAAGAAAAAATCATGAATGCGGTAAGATATCTAGCGGGACATTCTAGAAGTCTTTTAGAAAATGTCGACAACAATGTTGTAGAACAATTTAATGATATGATAGCCCAAAAAATTGGAGGAAAAAGGTAAATTATACTTTAAGAAGGAGTTACAGAGGAAGATGTTTTAGTGCAGTAATAGCAAAAAATACAAGGATGCCATTACATAAAACATATAAACACATTAGTGGCTATAGTCCCGGAAAAATTATTAAGAAAAACGAACAACTTAGTATCAAATTAAACAAAAAAAATGTAAAAAGTCGAAAGAGATTAATTTTCCCTAAAGAAAAACATGGTCCTGATAATCAATACGGTGAGCACTGTACTAAACCAGACATGGATGATCAAACGTTCAATAGTTTCAAAGATATGTTCTTGAAGGAATTGTTTAACAAAAATGAAAATGAGCTTAAATCAATAGAAGAAAGCACGAGGTTACAGGCATACTCTTCTCAATGGAAGCAATTGAGAAAGAAATTGTTAACTTCATCCAATTTTGGAAAAATTTGCCGAATGCTTCCAAAGGCCAGTTGTGCTTCTACAGTGAAAAGTTTCCTGTATGAAGAAGTTTTTTCGAGAGCAATTGCTTGGGGGAGAAATAACGAAGGTCGGGCCAAAGAAAAATTCAAAGATTTGAATAATCTTAATTTATTTGATTGCGGTTTATTTTTGTAAATGTAACTATTGGCAAAATCATAAGGGTTGTTTTCTAGCTGCCCGTTCCAACTTCACATGGTTTACTAATTATTGTCATTTTCACTTTTCATTTCTCATTTCTCATTTCTCATTTCTCATTTCTCATTTCTCATTTCTCATTTCTCATTTCTCATTTCTCATTTCTCATTTCTCATTTCTCATTTCTCATTTCTCATTTCTCATTTCTCATTTCTCATTTCTCATTTCTCATTTCTCATTTCATTTCTCATTTCTCATTTCTCATTTCTCATTTCTCATTTCTCATTTCTCATTTCTCATTTCTCATTTCTCATTTCTCATTTCTCATTTCTCATTTCTCATTTCTCATTTCTCATTTCTCATTTCTCATTTCTCATTTCTCATTTCTCATTTCTCATTTCTCATTTCTCATTTCTCATTTCTCATTTCTCATTTCTCATTTCTCATTTCTCATTTCTCATTTCTCATTTCTCATTTCTCATTTCTCATTTCTCATTTCTCATTTCTCATTTTTCATTTTTCATTTTTCATTTTTCATTTTTCATTTTTCATTTTTCATTTTTCATTTTTCATTTTTCATTTTTCATTTTTCATTTTTCATTTTTCATTTTTCATTTTTCATTTTTCATTTTTCATTTTTCATTTTTCATTTTTCATTTTTCATTTTTCATTTTTCATTTTTCATTTTTCATTTTTCATTTTTCATTTTTCATTTTTCATTTTTCATTTTTCATTTTTCATTTTTCATTTTTCATTTTTCATTTTTCATTTTTCATTTTTCATTTTTCATTTTTCATTTTTCATTTTTCATTTTTCATTTTTCATTTTTCATTTTTCATTTTTCATTTTTCATTTTTCATTTTTCATTTTTCATTTTTCATTTTTCATTTTTCATTTTTCATTTTTCATTTTTCATTTTTCATTTTTCATTTTTCATTTTTCATTTTTCATTTTTCATTTTTCATTTTTCATTTTTCATTTTTCATTTTTCATTTTTCATTTTTCATTTTTCATTTTTCATTTTTCATTTTTCATTTTTCATTTTTCATTTTTCATTTTTCATTTTTCATTTTTCATTTTTCATTTTTCATTTTTCATTTTTCATTTTTCATTTTTCATTTTTCATTTTTCATTTTTCATTTTTCATTTTTCATTTTTCATTTTTCATTTTTCATTTTTCATTTTTCATTTTTCATTTTTCATTTTTCATTTTTCATTTTTCATTTTTCATTTTTCATTTTTCATTTTTCATTTTTCATTTTTCATTTTTCATTTTTCATTTTTCATTTTTCATTTTTCATTTTTCATTTTTCATTTTTCATTTTTCATTTTTCATTTTTCATTTTTCATTTTTCATTTTTCATTTTTCATTTTTCATTTTTCATTTTTCATTTTTCATTTTTCATTTTTCATTTTTCATTTTTCATTTTTCATTTTTCATTTTTCATTTTTCATTTTTCATTTTTCATTTTTCATTTTTCATTTTTCATTTTTCATTTTTCATTTTTCATTTTTCATTTTTCATTTTTCATTTTTCATTTTTCATTTTTCATTTTTCATTTTTCATTTTTCATTTTTCATTTTTCATTTTTCATTTTTCATTTTTCATTTTTCATTTTTCATTTTTCATTTTTCATTTTTCATTTTTCATTTTTCATTTTTCATTTTTCATTTTTCATTTTTCATTTTTCATTTTTCATTTTTCATTTTTCATTTTTCATTTTTCATTTTTCATTTTTCATTTTTCATTTTTCATTTTTCATTTTTCATTTTTCATTTTTCATTTTTCATTTTTCATTTTTCATTTTTCATTTTTCATTTTTCATTTTTCATTTTTCATTTTTCATTTTTCATTTTTCATTTTTCATTTTTCATTTTTCACTTTTCAGTTTTCATGTGAAATTCATTCAATTAACATTACATTTTTAATACACCAAATCTCACATCACTGCAGTACATAATAATATAGTTCGATATTAATTACAACTATCTACAATCTACACATATTTGAAAATGTTTATAAAAACACACAGAACCGAATCCGACCCTGTTAATATGCAGTGGGCGTGGAAACACAGGAGCAGCGATAAGAAATTACAAAATATTTTCATATTTATAATGTTGATTACTCATGCAGAGGTTTCGTGTATGACATAGATTTTTGAGTAATTTTTGTTCAATCTTTTTCAACCTAGTGTCAAATGAAAGATAAATGTGCAAGTGAGGATCGTACTGTAATATTTTTTTAAATTTATTTGCCAAATTTTATAAAAAAAATTCTCAAAGTTGGTCTATTTGGGATACTTTCATTACTGATAGTAAAAAAAATAGTACAATATTTTGAAAAAATATTACAGGATCTTAAAACAGTGTTTATTTAATTTTTTTAAATAACACCGTTTTGAAGTAATCGTACATTTTCTAGCACTCTACAGGCACATAAATTTTGACCAGGGTACGGACTCTTAAGGTCGAAAGCGCTTAGCTAATTATTAAATTATTTTACACACTTTAAAGAGATTTTTAATTTCTTAAAATTTACAAATTTTTTCTTCGATTCTGATTTTTTTTATTAAATGCACATTTTAGCTTCATGAACATTTTAAAATTTTCCAGAAACTTATAAACTCACTGAAATTAAACTGTCATGCTATTGAAAGTTTGACGTTTATTTTCGCGTGACATTTCTTTCCAAATCCGCCTAGAATTACTGGTTGTTTTCCTCGTAATAGTCGGTTTTACCTTATTAAGATGTTTAAGTTCGCACAAGGTTTACACTTTAGTTACTAATAGAACAAATTAAATTTTAGTATTCATGTGCGGGTAATAGTTACTCATATAGCTAATAATTAACTGTAAATACATGGCAAATGAAGACATTTTCTGGTTGTGTTCTTCTCAGCATCTACGTTGCTATAAATCATTTAATAAAGGGTACCATTGTTCGAAGCGCTGTCACGGAATACATTCATTGAATTTCAGAGGTGTGCAAAGACATTTCATTTAAGGGAGCTAAATTTGATTTTTGTAATTGTTATTTAGGATCAAATTGGGGATTATACTTGGCTGATTGGACACAATTCATAACTTTCTTTACAAAACAGATACCTGGTCTACAAAGCCATACTGAAACCAATTTGCTAGGAATCAATTATTGTGCTTAAATCAATGGATTGAAAGCTTTCTTACAAATCGTTTCTACAAGGTTCGCGTTGGTGACGCCTTTTCTCAAAACCAGTATCAGTGGAGTCCCACAGGGTTAAGTATTGGGCCTACTGCTTTTTATAATATATACAAGTGATCTACAGCTCCAAAATATCGCAATACGCAGATGACTCCAAAATATATGACAATCCAATTACATTCTATTCAAAATGACTTATCAGTGGTCCTCGGAGTGGATACTTCCATTAAACAGTGATAAATGTGTAGTGCTATATGTCGGTAAAAATAACCCTCATTTTCCATACTTTATTAATGGACAAACTTTAACGACAGTGACTTCTCACAATGATCTAGTTATCGTGAACAGCGAACTATCGTGGTCGTATGACGTGCTTTCAGTATCTAAACCTGCAAATACCAGACTATATCTTATTAGTAAGTGTTTTTGAAAAGTGTCCTGGTATCCGAACTGATAGAACATTACTTGAAAACGTACAATAGAAAGCCATCAGGGTTTCTTGTGGGCGCATTCAGATGATGAAAAATTATCAATGGCCAATCTTACCAAGTTTGAAATACGTCGGTTGCAATGCGATCTAATTGTACTTTTCGATTACTAAAATATAATTTTGGAGATCTAAAAACAACTTTCACCGTAAACACAGATAAAAGACTTAGAGGACACCACTTCAAAGAAGAAAAATTTAGACCACGAAATCATCTCAGCATCATGTGTTAACATCTTCAAAAACAGACTAGTTATGACGTAATCGTAATAGTCTAACCAGAATTATGCAGACGCCGCAAGTCCATGATAAGGCCCCGCCAAGATCGGATTGCAACAAAACTAGTTTGTTGCCGGCATTTGCTAGCTTTTTATATTTTACTTTTGTACTGTATTCACGTAATAAAATTCCACTTTTTGGAAAAGTTTGTAGTTCATTTTTAAAAACCCAATTTTTATCTACGATTCTATAAGTGGCGCAGTCAGTGTGATTGCCTAACGGTGCGACAACAAAAATCGTGTCAAATCGGTCTATTACAATAGTTTAATGGCAAATCAAATTCGCAAAAATTCCAAGCAAAGGACCAACAATGCCGAAGTTTCTAGCTAGATTAAGAAAATCAGGAAGAAGAGACAGCATCGCTCAACTTCTATGGATATGTTGAAAATAATCTTAGTAATTGCGTAGGAAATTTTGCTCTCCTCTCCTATTAAACATTTTATTTTTGAGTTGAATATATTAGTGATTTTTTTATTTTCACATTTTGGATTAAATAAAACATTGAGAGAAATTATTACATTTTACGTCTGAGATACACGAACGAGTGTATATTTTTAATAGTACTCTTAGAACATATTCCACATTAAATTTAGATACTTTACCTCCTATAGTAGAATCAGATTCAGAAAGTGCAGGTTTAAATATGACTGATACAACTAATTATCAACTTTTGCAATTATATGTAGACACTATTCCAAATTTTGATGGGAACCCCAATATATTAACAGTATTTTTAGATGCTTGTGAAAGTTTGATTGGACAATTTTCCGATCGATAAAATAATGCAGCTATTATTGGCAAGTTAACGGGCAGAGCTTTGAGTTTAATAGGCTCGCGTAGTGAATTAACTGTTTGGATAGAGAAATTTTGACTGTCTTGTACAAGACTTGATTGCTTTACATCCTTTTAAAAATGAACCTCCTTGCCGTTGTGGTATGCGTTGCCAAGACGCTAGAACTTTAATTATATCAAAATATTTATGATTTACTCGAAAAAATTAAAACTGCTATCACATTTTCTAAAATAAATGTTTTCCATAATTCTATAATAGATCCTAAAGATTTGATCAACCATATTAAATCAATCGATATCAATTTTTCATACAACTAATTCCCATTTGAACCAATTTTAAATAATATTCTTAAATTTGAAACAATAATGCAGATTAAAAGCTATGGTAAAAAAATAAAATTATTTTTATCGTAGAAATCCCAATTGTGGAGAGAGAAAATTACGATTTATATCAATTTTTTCCTTTACCTACTCCTAAAAACAACCTTTACCCAATGATTATTCCGAATTAGAAATTCCTTATCCTAAACGAGCAAAATTTCATGTCATTTGATTCAGAATGTCAAGAAATCAGTAACCAAGAATTTATCTGCCACGAATCAGTACCAACTCCAGTAAAAGAAGACGCCTCCTGCGAAGTTTTAATGTTGAGGTTTTCCAAGAACCTCACCAACTGTCAAACCATCTCTCTCGAAATTGTGGATACAAAAATTCAGAAAATTTGTGAAAACAAATGGACGATCGTCTCACCTCAGAACACAGTGGCCCAAAGAATCTGCGAATAAGATAAAGACAATGTTCCATTAGAAGGAACATTTTTGTTAGAATTAAACAATAAGTGTAGAGTTAGAATAGGTAAAATAGTTCTAAACTTAATATTAAAACCCTCACTTGTAATCTCCCTAGAGCTTGAATTACTATCGGAAATATTTCCGAAATCATGAATTTTTTAAAAGTATCCTGAGTAGAAGACGAGGGATTCTTTTTAAAAAAAATTCATGCTTGAGGAGATATTTCCAGAAGATCGTGGGAGATTCGGTAAGAAAATTTCACACCAAAGTAATATAAAAAATTATAACATGACATTTTAGTACGACTGGTTTATTTTTATAATTTGACACTTGACAGAAATACTATCGCTGTGGTACAGCCCAGGGTAGGAAAATACTATCGCCAAGTTTTTTGGTTGCTACAGTAACGAGCTAAAACGAAAGCTTCTTATTGGTTAAAAAATGTTAGTGTGAAATTTTCATGATAAAAATCCTATTTATCTTAAACCTATTAAATTGATTATATTGATTTGGACCAATTAACCATTCTAAAAGACTATCTAAATTTTCAAAAACAAAAAGTTGAAAACATATTTGATAATGCTTTATACAGGGTGTAAGCGATATGATGGCCATTATTTAAATGGGTGATAGGGGAGGTCAAAACAAGAAAAAAAGTTCATATAACATAGGTGTCAAAACTTAATGGTTTTCGAAAAATTCGACTTTAAAAGTAAATACAATTTGGCAACGATGCGATGTTCGAATAAAGTAGGTAGTAGTGCAAGGCGCAAATTTTTTTATTTTAAAATGTTAAAAGCAAAACAAATAAATTTTTACTTACCGATAATTGTCTGATCACCTTATCTGGTTGTAAAAGTTATTTAAAATAAAGTTTTTAACATGTTTTTCTGGAGAAACACTTCACACGTACATCACACACCCTGCACTTTATCCTAAAAGTTGTTCAAAGTGTTGTCCCCGACTTTCCACACAAGCTTCATTACGACGAATCCAGTTTCTTCTTACGTTGGCTACTCGCCCTCGTTGTCTAATCGTTTCAGCCCCATCAAAAATTTTTTCACGAAGTTGTGCTTCAGTTGTAACTGGACCTTCGCCATAAACCAACTCTTTAAGGTCCCCCCAATACCAGAAATCCAAGGGATTTAAGTCAGGAGATCTTGGTGGCCATTTTCGGGGATCGGGAGCGTTTCTTCCAATCCAGCGATTTGGATAATTTTCATTCAAGTACTGAATGACGCCTCTAAAAATGTGTGGTGGTGCCCCGTCATGTAGAAACCACAAATTTAGTCTCCGTTCTAATGGCATGTTATCCAAGGTCTGTTCTAAAAGTTGTGGTAGGTTATTGGTTAGGAAGTTTCGATACGCTTCTCCGGTCAAATTTGGGGGTAACTCGAAGGGGCCGATTACCTGATCGTCAAGAACTCCCGCCCAAATATTTATTTTAAATCGTTGTTGAAAATGACCCTCCCGAATGGTATGTGGATTTTCTTCGGCCCAAGTGTGGGTATTATGAAAATTTAATATTCCGTCTCTGGTAAAAGTGCATTCGTCTGTTGATAAAATGTTTCTGAAAAAATTGGGATTTTCAACGTTTTTTTGCAAAAACCACTGACAAAACGCTAATCTGCGGCGATAATCTTCAGGTAGTAAAGCTTGCACGCGTTGCACGTGGTAGGGATAAAGCAAATTTTCCCGTAGGGTTCTATGGACGGTGGTATGGGATAGTCCTACTTGGCGGCCTAATTCGCGAGTACTGATGCCGGGATTGTTTTCAACAATATTTAAAATTTCTTCTTCCTGTTCCACAGCAATCTGCCTTTCACGAGCGCGAGTATTTGTGGGCTGAACGCTTCCTGTATCACGAAGTCTTTGGTACACTTGCACAAATGTCCTTCTGACCGGGTGTAGCCGTCCGGGAAATCTATCGCGATAAATTCGAGCTGCAAGATTTGAATTTTGACGAGCTTCACCGTAAATTAATAACATGTCAGCGTATTCCTGATTGGAGAACATTTTAATTTCACAACAACAAAAACATGAGACAATTGTCAGTACACCAGCGATAGTGAGTATGAGTAATCGCTCTAACATAAACAAAATACTAACGAATTAAGTACAGATTACAGATGTAAGCAGCGATGGCGCAACGATTATTGGCCACGACGCACAGTGCACCACGAACACAAACGGCTGTTGCCAAGTGTTTTTTAAATCTTAACTAAAGGGAACTTTTATTATTTTTTATTTTTTTATTTTTGAAATTTAAGGCCAAACTTTGAAAAACTTCTTTTGGTTTATTTAAAAATGATCCTATTTTAAAATTAATAAAGTTACACATGAATGTTTGTAAAATTCTGTTGCATAATAAGTACCTAAAGTTTTCAACTTTAAAGCCTTTTAGACAAAAATCTGTTGAATTTTTCAAAAAAAGTCATATGAACTTTTTTTCTTGTTTTGACCTCCCCTATCACCCATTTAAATAATGGTCATCATATCGCTTACACCCTGTATATTCATTGTATTTTGTTTATCATTCTGCCTATATTCATATATAAAATATAAGAAGAATTCATCGAAGAAGAGCCCCAAGGAAGAAAATCCAGAGACCAGCCCCCAGATTCTCTTCTAAGGGTGGAAGAGTTATGATAACGTAATTGTAATAGTCTAACTAGAATTATGCAGACGCCGCAAGTCCATGATAAGTATTTGTGAAACTTATTCTACTTGTTCTTTTTGTTTCTCTTTTATATCTACTATTAGGTATTTCTTTTTCTTTTACAATGTTTACTTTTATTTTTGAGCATAATAGGAGCCTGCTCCTCTGCCCTTAACAATGTGTAATAATAATAATAATAATAATGTGATGTAATGGCGAAAGACTCAGCAACCTGAGGTGATCCAATTGCTTGGGAACATTGAAAAGCATTGGTTGTATTAAAGCTACCTCAACTACTTATATTCAAGTAAAAGTTTCTAAACATTAATTTATTAGTTCTAAAAATTTTATGCTGTCACTTTCGACGACTGTTTTTTCTTTTCATAAATCCATGTTTTCAGTCAAAAATACTCCATAATATACTACAAGCTCCATGGTATGTGTCGAATAAAACCATCCATGACGACCTAGACATCCCCACGGTGGAAGACGAAATTCCCACTCTAAGTAGCAGCTACTTCCAAAAACTACCCGGGCACCAAAACGAAGAGATCGACCATCTAAGTGAACCTAAAAAACTGTAAATACGGAGTAATGTCAGTGGACAAACTCTCCCTCGAACTATTACAAATATCACATTTAGTTATTGCTCCTGTAACTAGAGCAGATTGTAAATTTTCATTACAAATAAAAAAAAAAAATAAATAAATCCATGTTGCATTGAAAGGAATATATTCTTTGAAAAATTTAAAAGTGGTAGAAAGCTGAAACTTAGGTGTTCACACAAGGTATCCTGAGTTCATATCCGTTGTCCGTTAGTCTCTATCGGTTCCGGAAGCTGAGTTATAAATGCGTACAGATGGACCGACAGACAGACAGAAGCGTTCCATAAGACTTTTCTAAACTTTAGAATATATAAGCTAAATACAGTTTGGAAAATATAACATAATTAACATAATTGAGAGGGAAGTATATTACCGGCAAAGCGTGTAAGATACTGGTAGCAGTAAGAGCGAACATCTTAAATGTCTGGAGTAGGATTTGATTAATTTGTGGTTTCAGTTTTAGTTGCCAAATAGTACTTAACTGGTTAGCGAAACGAAATAAAGCAGTAGCAATGTTTTTAAGGATTTTAAAAGCAAATAATATCTCGACGTGAGAGACGTGGACAATGATAAAAAAGGTAGATAGTAAATTGGAATTCAGATCGAATATAGAAAAAGAACAAACACAGAAATAGAGGAGCTGCACAGAAAACCAAATATTGTTCAGGTGGTGGGAATGCAAAGAGCTAGATGGCTGGGACACATAGTAAGGATGCCCGATCAAAGATAGGTTAAAAGAATATTGTTGGGAGGAGGATAAGAAAAAAGAAGAAGATGAAGACCAAAGAAAAATGGCTGGAAAAAGTAGGAGAGAGGGTCTGGAAGAGAGACTTTGGACCGAAAAAGATGGTAAAGAAGAGTGAAAGATTTCGAGACCAAGGGCCACTAGGCCTGTCTTATTTATTCTTGAGATAAGTAAGTTGGTGTGTTAAATTTCACTAAGAGTTTGAATATATTCTTCCTCTTCAGCATTCCATTAATGGATCGACCCCTCATTTTTTCACCTTTAAACAGAGTGGAAAACTGCGCAAAGAGGCCTAACACCGAAGCATAACTGGAAGATAGTAGAACACGTGTATAGGATGATAAAGGAAATGATGAACAATATATTATTAACAAGACTTAAACGTAAAACTGAAAACGTCATAGATAAAAGTTAACAAATAATAATAAATTCATAACAAATAACATCAACAAATATGATATTTAAATGCACATAAGACGCAAGAACAATTCCAAACAAAACAAACACAATATAACGAACGATTCCTAGAATAACACAAGGCGCGGATGGCTGGGAAGATATAACTTTAAGATCTAGATTCTCGGACAGATGCGCAAGGTGTTGTAATGGAAATTGACAAATACAAAAACACACAAAGACCGACATTATATTATTATTATTTTCAGACATCACATAACTGAATTTCCAGAAATACGGGGTGCAAACAATGCACCTAGTTGTCTTCTCTTGAGTATAGTGTTATTTTTCATAGGACTTTGAGCACCATGTGTGCCGCGCCCAACAGTACTGCTTTCTGCATGGTGAGAAGATTGTGGTCTCCTGGGATCTCTTTCTGATCTTCACAGGTTGCTATCTGTAAGTCTTTATATTCTAGGAACTTTTCAGCTTGTTTCTGGTTCATATTTTAGAATGACGGAATAGCGACATCTATCAGAAGGCATGTTCTTTTGTTTTTCTGTTTCGGGATCATATTTGATTTGTTGGCTTTATGTAGGTTTGAACTTTGGTGTCCCACATTAGGGTGATTTCCGGGGTGTCGATCACCGGATCTGGGACATGCTGATACTAATTCCCTTAAACTTCTATCTTGTAAGCTTTGCATATGTTTCAGTGTAGCTGAGCTGCTACCGCATTGTGTCTGTCGAGGTATTCCTTTTTTGCAAGGATTGGGCAGCCGGAAACTACATGATGTATCGTTTCATTGTGTAATCTTGTCTTCATGTAGGTTGTTGCCATTGCTTGTTCTTGGCATGCGGTTATTAGTGCCTCTGTTTCTGTTTTGAGGTTATAAATCTGGCGGGTTATATTGTAGTTACTATTCCACTAAAAATTCTGCAAAAAAAATCAAACAATTACTTTTAAATTGTATCGTTTATAACTCTAAACGTGTGAAACAGAAATAACAACACTTAGATCTTTAGACTTACTATGCACGTAGATGTGCAGCCTATACTTCGCGTAGGGGTGCAGTGCATCGATATCGTGTATTTTGTAAGAATGCGCATCGTAGAGGTGCGCGTAGGGAAGCACTATGTGGTGTAAAATATAATTTGTTGTATATGTAATAAATCCTGAAAATTTTTAAAATAAATAATTTTTGAATCTGAAATAAAAGGTCCATGTTTTAGACGTAAATACATTAAAAACAGATACGATAAATATATTAATTTTTAATTAATATTAATTAGTCTTTCTCATTCTTCTTTTATCCACTTTAATTTACTTATATAGTGTTTATAGGATTGACTTAATCAAAACTAAATAGTATTAATACAAATGATCTTCATTTATAAAAATACTTGAATTCAAACAGTTTCATCTGTTTTATTTATCTAGTTTATTTAGAACTTAGTGGGAGGATTTCTTCTGTGGATACACCACTGATGCGGGATATTCAATGAATTAGTTTGTGTTCATCGAAAGAATTTATGTAAGATTACCTCATAGATAGTTAGTTCAACATTGACTTTGGTTGCGCTTTGCGGCTAACGGCTGTGGCTTAGGCTGTGATTGTTTTTAAAATGGACAACCGCGAGCTCTGCAAGATTTATGGGACCTAGACGAAGGCTAAGAGTGAATATCAAAGCATCTCCAGTGTCGTACCCAATTAATATATTTCTATTCAAACCAATTATAAAAATGTATATCATACGAGGGAAATACAGAAAAATTTTGCAAAATATTTTAAAAGGGTCGGCTACTCCAAAACTATTAACAGCTTGACAGTTACATTTAGTCATTTTTTAACTAACGCTAATATTTAGTGGAATACTTTTAAATATACAGTATCATTTATAAAATTGTTAGTTTTTAAAAATAATTAAAAATCTGGTAATGTTTAACGGCAAAGAGAGCCTCTTAACTGCTATATACAGGGTGTTTCATTGGGAGAGGGCAATATTTTAACAGTGGATAGGAGTCACTGAGTTGATTCCAAATAACCCATATTTTATAGGTCTACAGTCCCTTATAGCTAAGATACAGAGTGTTTTGTACATTTTGGTCATTTCTTCGTTGCCTCCTGTGCTCTGTATAATTTTATATTATTTGGTACACATACTCTCTGTATCTTAACAAATTAATTGAGATATTATTAATGTTGACAATCCGGGCCCGGCTTCACTAAAAGATGACAAATTCGTTCGGTTCATAAACAACACCCTGTACGTTAAATTTTCAAAAATATTTTAGCATATCTAAAAAGAGGACGAATAATTGAATTTAACGATATATTTTTTATTTTTGCACATATGATTTTACTACTCATAAATAGTTTTCTCACATTTTTGGGGCACCAACGTGCAAGTAAATTATGATCAATATCATTTGGCCTAATTAACTATTTGGTTTAAAAGTATGTTATACCAAAATTTTTTATAGTCTTATATGCCTATGAAAACAGATTTACAGGGCCGTACTAGGAACTAAATGTTACAAAACACCCATTTTATTTATTTTTTTTAACCTTCCTTATGAAAAATTGTGTAGTTTGGAGTAGAAAACTAAAAAAATTCTAAAATTAAATTTTTGTAAAGGATAAAAGTACATAAAAGCACATTTTTAGTTAAATAATATCTAATTAAATTATAAACAAAATTCAAAAATTACACAACACTTAAAAGACTAGAAAAAACACGTTTAAAAAAATTATAATAATTGTTCGAAATGACCCCCATTCTGTCCAATGCATGTTGTTGCTCGCTTAATAATTTTTATTGGTAATATGGTAATCGACGGAATTAAGGTCCGGTGATCTTGAAGGCCAATGTAAAGAACCACCTCTACCTATCCACCTGAAAATTTTCATTTGAAAAATCCCGTACAATTAGCCTAAAATGAGGAGAATCGCTATCGTGTTGGAAATAAATTCCAGCTGTCTACAGTGTCTACACCTTTATCCTCTAATAAAATTGGTAAAACATTCTGAAGAAGATCTAAGTAAAACCCTCCAGTGAATCTTTGAGGAAGGATATCGGATGATCTTTCCTGGTAGCAAATGGATTATGTGTCTTTTGTAGTCTTTTAAGTGATGTGTAATTTTTGAATTTTGTTTTTAATTTAATTGGATATTATTTAACTAAAAATGATTTTTATTTATTTGACTCATGTATTGTTGACGTATCTAATTTTACAAATAGTATAGCGTATTCCCAACTTAGAATAAATACACAATGCTTTTTATGTGCTTCTATCCTTTACAAAAATTTTATTTTAGTTTTTTTTCTCTTCTACTCCAAACTACACACTTTTTCATAAGGAAGGTTGATACAATTTAAGTAAAACCAAACGGAATAATGGCTTTATTCAACTTTTAAAATAACACAGTAATGTATGAATGACGTGACGTGACATGACAATGTCAAACTATAGATATAGTGCGGAGACTATTATCACATTATAGATATAGTAGGGAGACTATTATCACATTCACCCTCCCCCCCTCTATGAAGAGACGAAGAAGTCTGGAGGTCTCCGGTTTCTGCACGAACGCCGTGGTTGGCTGTTGCCTACATCCGAATCAGCATTGGCAGGTGGGTCTTGGTTCAGAGGGATAACTCCTTGTTGGTCATCTTTAAGGTCATCATCTAGGTCATCATCTGACAGGACTTCTTCAACATTTTGTGGTACTGGAGCCAGTTTTCTATTGGAAACGGTTATCTCTCGCCCGTCAGGCAGTCTTACAAAAGAATATTCTGAGTTACCCTGCAACAATTGAACTTCGTCCACAGCGGGGTCATATTTTGAGCTTCGTACATTCCGTTTCATAAACACAGGTCCAGGTGAATGGAGCCAAGTCGGCAAAGACTGTCCATTTTGTGAACGACGTGGATGATTAAACATGCGCTCATGTGGCGTCGTGTTAATGCTTGTACATAACAATGATCTTATAGAGTGCAGTGCCAGTGGTAAAGCCTTTTCCCAGTTAGCAATATCTTCATTGTTGGATTTGATGTGTAGCTGGATCGTTTGCCACAGTGTACCATTAAGTCGCTCAACTTGACCATTTCGTTGAGGATTATAAGGCGTAGTACGGCTGCAGCACGTACCAATAGAAAATAAAAATTGCCTTAGTTCATCTGATATGAAAGACGTTCCCCTGTCTGAATGGATGTACGCTGGAGTGCCAAATGTAGAGAACAAATCCTTGAGACATTTAATAACTGTACTTGAAGATACATCCTTGCAGGCGAAGGCGAAGGGGAGGCGACTAAATTCATCAATTATGATCAATATGTACCGATTCTGGGTATTAGAGGGTATTGGTCCTTTAAAATCAATGTTCAACCTTTCAAATGGTGCTGTTGCTTTGATAAGATGTCTCTGTTGTTTTATAAAGCGCGGTTTTATTTCTGCACATGTTGGGCATGCAACCGTTACTCGTTTTACATCTTCTACGGAATACGGTAAGTTCTTTGATCTGATCCAATGAACCATACGCGTGATTCCTGGGTGGCATAGGGATCTGTGTAACTCTACTAATATTGAATTAAAAACTGGACTATCTATTAGCATACAAACTCGAGAAAACGCGTCAGCGGCAACGTTCAGTTTCCCAGGTCTATAGACATATTTAAAACATGACAGCTCCAATCGCCATCTCTGGATCTTTTCGTTCTTGATTTTGTTAGAGTGTGCCTGGTTGAACATAAATGCGACCGATTGTTGATCAGTGATGAGCAAAAAATGTCTTCCTATCAAAAAATATCTCCATTTACGTAAACCTTCGACTATAGCACACGCTTCCTTCTCGATGGATGGTTGTCTTTTCTCAGAATCGGTTAGAGATCGCGAGAAAAACGCGACAGGGCGACCCTTTTGTGATAATGTCGCTGCAATAGCAAAGTCGGAAGCATCTGTCTCAACAGAAAATATTTCTTTGTCGTCGATTCCTGTTAGTGCCGATTTTGATATGTCGGTTTTGAGGCTTTGAAAGGCAGTAATAGCTTCTTGAGATAGAGGGAAAGTAGTCTTGATCAAAGGTCTGATTTTTGAAGAGCAGTTGTTGACCCAATTGGAATAATGGGCGAAGAGTCCGAGTGCTCTTTTCAATGTAGCAGCATCGGTAGGGATTGGAAGATTCGTCAGTGGTTCCAATCTAGACTTGTCTGGTTTGATAATGTTGCGTTCGATAGTGTAGCCCAGTAAGTTTATAGATTCTGATGCAAAAGTGCACTTATTCATGATTAGAGTTATTTTGTATTTTTCGGCGGCCTTCATAAACATTTTAAGGTTCTCGTCATGATCTGATTTATCCTTACCGCACACAGTTACGTCATCAAGTTATGCGAAAGTACCTTTGAGTTTTTCAGTGTCGATTATGTATTGCAGAGTTCTTTGGAATGCCGCTACTCCATTTGTTACACCAAATGGTATCCTCGTAAATTGGTAGAGGTTACCTCAAGCTTCAAAGGCAGTGTACACTTTTTCTTTTGGTAGAATAGGGACTTGATGGTACGCACTTTTTAAATCAATTTGGCTGTAAACATTGTATTTTGCTACTTTTGTTATAATAGAGTCAATGCTTGGGAGGGGGTAAGCATCTAGTTCTGTACATCTGTTGATTGTCTGTGAGTAGTCGATGACAAGACGCTTACGGTAATGACCTCCTCCAGCAACGAGTACTTGTGCTCTCCATGGTGAGTTGCTAGATTCAATTACTTTGTCTTTTAGTAGATTATTTATTTCGTTAGATATGAATTCTTGATCTTCTTGAGAATGTCGTCTTGAGCGAATAGCAGTAGGCTTTATCTCTGGTGAAAGATTAGTGAAAATCGATGCTGGCGGGACAGTAGCTTCTAAAACATTGCAAATTTTCAAAAGGTTGTTTATCACCCCCAAATTGAAGTTCGATTGACGAGTGCTTCCCAAGCATATCGTGTCCGATGATGACATCAGCGCACAGATTCCCGATGGCAAACAGAGGCTGATGTTTATACTTGTGTTCACCAATCTGGATTGTTGCATAGCATAGACCGTCGACAAATGAGACATTATTGAGGGATGCTAGAGTTATTGCTTGGTTACAAGGTTTTTGTTTGAGATTGATAGTTTGGGCAAAGTTTTTATCGATAAAGCTGATCGGGCTACCAGTGTCGAGAAATGCATCTGCACGATATTCATTGATTGTGATAGGAATAGTTGCTTTTCTTAGACTTACAGGAGCAGCAGCGGAGATAGTTGACAAGTAAGAGTCAGTAGCTTGAGGAGTTTGTTCATCGTCTGTGGCGATAGCATTAGCAGTACGATAGTTGGAGCCAGAGCTACGACAAACGTTCGCAAAGTGACCTTTCTTCAAACATTCAATGTCATAAGCAGGGCATCTATTTCGCTGATGAATATTTCCACCGCAAAAAAAACATCGTCGTCTGGTTTGGTTAGTATAAGTATCTTGTCTGGATTTATTTGGGGCGTTTGTGGCTGCTATGAATGAAGTTGTAAATTTGTGGAGAAATATGATTCACAAGGAGTTGGTACTTAAGAGCATCGTCCGCTGAGGCAGCTTCCTGTACAATGAAATTCTCGAAGGAATATTTCCAATGGGCCCATTTCAGGTCTGATCCTGTCATTGACGGCTCCACATCAAACCGTTCGGGGCGCAGATAACGCGACATAGATTTCTTTTCGTCAGGCATTGTATATATTTATGAAACGAAAAAAATTAAAAGTTGAATAAATTGATACAATTTAAGTAAAACCAAACGGAATAATGGCTTTATTCAACTTTTAAAATAACACAGTAATGTATGAATGACTGTCAAACTATAGATATAGTGCGGAGACTATTATCAAATTATAGATATAGTAGGGAGACTATTATCACAAGGGTTAAAAAAGTAGTAAAATAGTAGTAAAATCATATGTGCAAAAATAAAATTATATCGAAAAATTCAATTTTTTTCCTCTTCTTAGATATGTTAAAATATTTTTGAAAATTTAACATACCGCGTGTTGTTTATGAGTGAAACGAATTTGTCAACTTTTAGTAAAGCCGGGCCTGGATTTTCAATATTGATAATATCTAAATTAATTTGTTAAGATGCAGAGAGTATGTGTACCTAATATTATAGAAATATACAGAGTGGTTAAAAGCACAGGAGGCAACGAAGAAATGACCAAAATGTACAAAACACTCTGTATCTCAGCTATAAGGGACTGTAGACCCATAAAATATGGGTTACTTGTAATCACCCCAGTGACTCCTATCCACTGTTAAAATATTGCGCTCTCCCAATGAAACACCCTGTATAAATTCCAACCAGCCTTGAGTTGGTTTGACTACTACTGACTGTCTGCTTTATATTTAAAATTCGAGTATGAAAATTTGCAGCATCATAAAATATAGCACCGCTCGAATTATCTCGAGTGTGTCCAGTTTGGCCTGTTTAGCGTGCTCGAATTAACTCGAGCGTACACGTTAAGGGGTTAATAAAGAAAAAAAAAGCATTAAAATTCTTATTAGCATCTCAAAAACAAAATAAACTTCGAAGTATATTGATTCATTATTAATATTTCGCTTTAATTTTAGAACACCCAGTATTTCCTTCCTCGGCTCTAATCTTTACTATAGTAAACACTACTGTTTGTATCACCTGGATGGAGACCGCATATTATTTTTCTCTCTTTCTCTAATCTCCACTCGACGTTGGCTAAAGACATTCGTCGCATTGTTTGCACCCTTTTTGATGACGGATGTCTTTATTGGGACAGTTTAGAACCCCCTGAGTTATTGTTGCGGATTACGTGTGACCATGTAAATATCCGTGGGGAAGTCTTTAATCGATTAGGGGTGGTATTCTTTGAATAATATGCTGAATAAGTCCACCATTGGTTATGCTAGATCTTTTTTGGTTTATTATTTTTGTATCAGCTATTTTTGTGCACTTTAAACAATTTTTGTTGGTTTTAACCAATTAAACACAAAGTAATGTACCACAAAAATCTATTAAGGGTTAGGCGACTAGTTTCGACTAACAAGCTATCATCAGGTCAACGAATATAAGACTATTTAACAACAAATTAATGATGGTGGTAACATGGGGGAACAAATACTGAACAAGTTAATTTAAAAAATAATCAAAATTTGTCTTATATTAGTGCTTCTGCCTTCCTCGATGTAAAGCAAGCATTCGATAAGGTTTGGCACGAAGGAGACCTTATATAAATTAAAAACGCATATGCCTAGCCAAATATACCTTATCCTCAAATCCTACATCAACGATCAATTTTTCCAAGTCAAAGTTAATTCCTCAACTTCAAATTATAATCCTATCCAACCTGGAGTTCCTCAAGGTAGTGGTCCTTTTTTGTATCTCCTTTTCACTGCTGATATACATACTAATAATGATATCCTAAAGGCTACATTTGCTGATGATACAGCAATTTTAGATACAGCAAATGATGCAGCAATTTTAGATACAGCAATTTTAGATACAGATACAGATACAGATCCCAATAGAGCTGCCATCAAACTCCAGAATTATTTACAACGGCTGCCAATCTGGCTCGAAATTACAGTTAATGCCGATAAATCCACACAGGTTACATTTACAACAAGGAGACATGCATGCCCTCAATTTCAAAGTCCATAAATAATAATCGAGTTCCACAAAAAGCTGAAGTAAAGTACCTGTGACTTCATCTGGAGCAAAAGCTTACTTGGAAAAAACCACATAAAAGTCAAAAGAACATAGTTAAATACAAAAAGTCATGGTACGTGTTTTTGAAAATCAAACTAATTTAAAAGGGGGGACATTTTTAAATTAGAATATTACACTTTTATATCCCACATGATCCCAACTCTGGATATTAAATGATGTTCAACAGTAAATAAAAATGTCGAAAAAATATAAACGTAATTAATAAAAAAAACTAACAAAGTGGGGCTCAATTAAACTAAATAAGGAAGAGTGTATTAAAAAACGATTGTTAATTTTAAATAAGTTATTAAAAAATAGATTAATCAAAAATAAAAAAGATCAGATTATAATCATAAATAAAATAAAATAAAAGATTTTTGTATTATATAGTATGCTGCCTTCAACAGACTTAGTAACTAACTCAAAACCAAATTAAAAGTAGTGACGGAAGAATCGTTTAAAAGTTATGTAACAAATCTCAATAGATCGGATAACTCAATTTGGAAAGCAGTCAAATCTAAAAGTAAACCTATGACAATTTACCCCCCTTGAGAAGGGAAGATCCACACGACCAATGGACAAAAAGTGACAAGGATAAAGCCGAAGTGTTTGCAAGACATCTTGCCAACGTAAATCCCACGAAATCACACTAGACGCAGAAATACTGGATACACCCTACCACACCCAAAGAAATAAAAGAAGAGATCATGTTTTTGAATACAAAGAAAGCGCCAGGCATGGATCTAATTACACCCAAAATGCTGAAGCCATTACCACAAAAAGGCATAGTATTGTTGTCATATATATTTAATGCAATCTTGAGAACACAGTATTGGCCCCACCAATTAAAGGTAGCAGATATAATCTTAATCCTTAAACCTGGTAAAGATCCACACAACGTCACATCGTACAGGCCTATAAGTCTTCTGTCAACTGTTTCAAAACTGCTTGAGAAATTAATACTAAAAAGATTAAAGACTGATTCCATACCAAATTATCAATTTGGATTTCGGCATGCTCACTCCACAACACAACAATGTCATGGGATAACGAACTTCATATTAAATGCTCTAAATAATAAAGAATACTGCACATCTGTATTTCTAGATGTAAGACAAGCTATTGATCGAGTTTGGCATACAGGACAGCTGTATAAAATTAAAAAGTACCTTCCTGAATTCTTCGGCTTGTTGAAATCATATCTAAGTAATCGACAATTTAGAACATCAGTAAAAGGTAAAACATCAGACTTGCTACCAATTAACTCTGGAGTACCCCAGGGCAGTGTTTTGGGTTCTTTACTATACCTGCTATACCTCAGATCTTCCAACCTCGCCTAACATCCTAATGGGAACATTCGCTAATAACAGTCATACTTGCGATCCATAATGAAATTTTACGAGCACACTCACTCTTATAAGAATATATACACTCTCTTGAACTGTGGCTCAAAAAGTGGAACATAAAAATAAACGAAACCAAATCTAACCATGTCACATTTACACTTAGAAAAGACCCGTGCCCTTCTATTTACTTAAATAACACACAAATACCACAGACTACATCCGTAAAATACTTGGGACTCTACTTGGACCATAAATTAAACTGGAAGCAGCATATAATCAAAAAAGAAAACAGCTAGAACTAAAACACAAAGATCTATACTGGCTAATCGGAAAGCAGTCATCTCTGACAATTGAAAATAAAATCCTGATTTACAAAACAATAATAAAACCCATATGGACCTATGGGCTTGAGCTATGTGGCTGCTCAAGCAAATCAAATATTGCAATAATTCAAAGGTATCAATCCAAAATACTGCGAGCAATTATTGACGCCCAGTGGTACATCAAAAATGACATGATACACAATGACGTATAACAAGACGACTATTAAGACTGTGGCCAGATAACCTTTAAAAAGGAATGGGAGATCTCATCGCTGGAGGGGATCTCATCATGCTCCCAGATCCACGCAGTGGATCTTAAGCCAGCCAATCGATTTTAGAATGCTTTGTGTTTTGATTGTAAATTTAAATATATACAAAAAAAAATAGTCTGCTAAAGAAAATAAATAGCAAAAAGGGTATAAGAGAAGAAAATGATACCTACAGGACAAAAGAAGGTAGATACAAGTCTAGAGATGGAAATAAAGAACAAAGTCAGATGGAAATAATGATGCAGATGCTCACGAAAATAGAGGAAAAATGGAAGCAAGAAAGAAAACAAGATAAAGAAGAAATAAAAGAATAGGTAAATGGTAAATTAGAAGAAACACGGAAATAAAAAACACAAGAGATAGTAAGAAGTTTATTTCGAAAGCTCATAGTGGTTTGTATTTTAATTTCAAAATATCAAAATGATAACGTTATCAAAATGATAACGGCTTTCGATATAGAAAGCCGAAACGTCAATAAAAAAACTTTTTTAACAACTAAGTGGTTTTAATCCAGTGGAAAGAGAGAGAGAAAGTAAGAAGTTTGAGATATATAAAAGACAAAAATATATTTGGTGGTGGAGAGTGGTAAATTAAGAACAAGAATATTCAGTGCTCTATAAATCTATAAAATTAAAAATTTAGAATTTCGCCTCTCCCTTTTCAATGATTTTTTATGTAGGTACGTAATATGGACGGAAATTTAGAGCCAGCAAATTTCAATAGGTCTAGAGCCATTTACAAACGTCAATTTACGATTTCTCACTCCATTTCTTCTAACCGTTTCCTAAACAAAGTCTTGTAAAGACAGAAATAAAACACCCAGTCTTGATCACTACTCAATGGTAAACTTTCACAAAATAACCGTAATCAAATCGAATTTCAATACAAAAAAACAAAAACCACTAATTACGTAAACTGATATACACCTCTAGAAATCCGACTTCCTTTTGTAATAGGCTCTGCATGTCTTTAAATATAAACGGGCTATCATGCTGGTAGTATTTTATAATCAAAATTATCGTATTATTTAAAAGAATTCCAAAGTGCCAGGGCGGAGCAGTCTTTTCTTTGGCAAAGAATAAAAGAATAAAATTATAAAGGGTTAAAAATCAATGGTGATATTTTTCACATGGATGATCATTTTGAACAAAAGTGATTTGAATGTCTTTTGTTTTAGAGTCAATTGAATTATGACCGTATAGATTCGGATTTATAGTTAAAGGTATTAATTTGTTTTGATTTTTGTTGGATTTGCACAATTAAAGTAGCATGTGCCACGCCCTGGATATTATTTATATTTCGTTGGGTTTGAATGAGTACTTTATAGTTACGTGATGGTATTGTTCAAAGAACATATGCATATATTCAGAATTAGCTATTGGTTGTCATAGGAGTTTGAAAAATAATTAGATCAACCGCCTGAAACACTAAAAAGGAAGTAATTGAAGAAAATATCATACCAACTTCTCTCGTTATTTATGTATTACTATAATAATATCTTTGTCATTTGTTTTTTTTTAATTTTGCAAGAGAACGAATGTATAGACGGAAGAACAGAAAGAAGAAAAAAATTTAGAGCCTATTTATTAGAAGCTAAAAATACAAGCACCAAATACAGATGTGAAGAAAAATAACAGATAATAGTAAAAAAAAGTTTGGGAAACGTATCTAAGAAACCAAAGAATCAATTATAAAAAAATTAAAAAAGAAAGTTAAGTTATGAGTAAGAAAAGCAAAAATCATGGTTCCCCCAAGGAACTGTTCTTAGTCACATTCTCTTTAATATCTGTATAAATAATTTAATATCAATAATCCTCTTTGGTCCCATTAAAAGTCACTAATTATGCTATGCAATGGCCTAGGGAAACTGTAGAAAACCTTGATCCCGACACTTTACATCAGTTGGTTTGTTGGTTAAGTGTGTTATTTTAGGCCATCTAAAGTTTAGGGGTTCGTTGTCTAGAAGGTCTTGATGTTCAATCGATAGGATCTAGGCATTTTGGAGGAGTTCCTTCTTCAGCTTTTTAACTAGTGATCGTTTCCATGGCAACCTCAATGTGTTTTGGGCGGCTGATAAGTTGGTTGCCTTGGATGGTTCTATTGGAATACCTTTTGCGGTACATCTGAAAACGAAAACGAATACAAAAGTATGTTGGGAGTTTTAATGTGTTTGTGTACCTATTATTCGGCTGAAGGTAGTGGATTTTCCGTAGGATTTTCCTTTCGGCCGCAAGAATGGCGAGTGGGGGTTGTTAGGAGTAGCGGAGTTATATTTCAAAATTGTTTTTGTGGAGGAGAGTCCTTGGGAGACATTTGTCAATTTTTCCGCATAACAGACTGTCGTTCTTTGAACGTGTTGCTTGTTTAGAGCCGGTTTTTCCCCCCGAATATAAGGATACGGATATCATAGGTTTTAAATTTGGGAGTTTTAGTGACAGCTTGGTAGGTGAAGAGAGAGGCTTGGCTTTTGCTGAGGTTCAGTGCACCAGGCAGCAAATTGATTGATGAGTTGTTTGATGCAAGTGTAGAAAATTCGGGACGAGAGCTAAAAATGCTGAAGATGACCGTTACGGTCGAAAGCGCTTAGCTAATTATTAAATAAAAAATTTTACACACTTTAAATTTAAAGAGATTTTTAATTTCTTAAAATTTACAAAAGATTTTCTTCGATGCTACATTTAAGTGTGTACAAGTCATACAGTCTTTTCTAAACTTATTTTTAAGTCTGTGATATCGTTGATGAATAATAAAAATAAAATTGGACCTAACACTGAACCTTGAGGTACTCCAGTGCTAATTGGGAGATTTAGCACGCACCTGCTGATTTCTATTTGCTAGGTAAGTTTTAAACCATTGCAAAGGAGAACCCCGTACGCCATAAATTTGTAGTTTCTTAAATAAGATTTCATGATTAACCCAATCAAAGGCCTTTGCGAAGTGAAAAGTTTATCAAGTGATGTATATATTTCATTAAGAACGGAAAACGTTGCGTCACTAGTGCATTTTTTAGGTAGGTACTGATGATCTGTTAGGATGTTTTGCTTGGATGAAAGGGCAGTAGGCGATTTTTCATTACCCTTTCTATTATTTTAGATAAGGTAGGTAATAAAGCAATAGGATTATAGTTACAGGTTTCTATTTTGTCGCCACCCTTATGAAGTGGGATTATTATAGCTGTTTTTAGACAGTTCGGAAAGATACCAGACTCGAAGGATTCATTAATCAGCGAAGTTAACATGTTAATTACTACATCAGGTATATTTGAAAATATTTTAGTGGACAAGCCATCATTTCCACAGGAAGATTTATTTTGAATGATGTTTATGGTTTGCACTAGTTCGTGTTTATCTACTGGTCCTGGGAGAAACTATTAGTGATCCTTTTAGTAGGTAGGAGGAAGGAGAGAGCATCCTGACCCGGAGTTATATTAGAGCTGATATTCTTACTTACATTAACAAAATAATTGTTTATTTCATCAGGACTAGGATTAACAGTGTTTGAAGTTTGAAGTCATTTATAATAGACCAGGTTTCTTTGGAAGGGTTTTTAGCTATTAAGATGCGATTTTTATAATAGTTTTCTTAGTAGCTTTGATAATTTTCCGATACAGTATTCTATAGTTGTTGATATAGTTTTAATATTAGAGGGTTATCTGAGAATTTTTTAATATACATAAGTGACCTCATATTTTTTGAAGAGATTCTCATTCCTTTAATTATCCAAGGTTTATGACGTTTAGTTTTAATCGGACTGAGGGTAATATAAATAAATAAATACTCATTCTACTTGTATTCAATTTAATTCTTTTTGTTTTTCTTTGCTATCAATGTTCTTAAAGTTAATAAAACTGTTATCATTGAAGTGACGAATGGGAAAAATAATTCTAGCAACATTGGTAGAAACATTGGAATATATACACTTTCCTTGTCTTCTTCACGAAAATGCAGCAAGGCCATCAGTGAAGCTTCACCATAAACTTCCTCAGAATTCTTAAAGGAAACCTTAGCTAAATCTAAACTTTTATCCACATCCCCTTTTCTCAAGAATTCTGCTGCTAAACTAGCGCTTTCCAGAGCAATGTTAATTTTTTCTGCGACTTCATCACTAATAACAATTCTTTCGATTTCAGATAGAAGATGTGCCAGTGATTTTAACGTTCTTCGTGTTGACTCTACCATTTCGGTACTTTTCCTTATTTTAAATTTATAAATGTTGTCTGAGTCAAAGTTATCAATTTCAAATAACTTCTGTATTTGACTAAGAAAAGTTGACACAATGGATTGTAAATTAGGTTTAAAAATACCATATTGGCAAGACTGTTTATCTGGGTTAATAATATAAATGCCACCCCATCTAGGGCTCATAAAAGCATTGCTATCAACCTTCTTGTTTTTCTCATCAAAAATGTATAAAGGCAAATCATTACAGGGTTGGAAATATATTATGAAATTTATTGTAGGTCTAGTCGATAAGTGTGTCCATAACTTTGTTTCTAAAGGTGTAATGATGAGTGGCAATTGGTCTTTCCATAGAGCGTAATGATCTGTATTTTTTTTAGGGGCTACTCCCAAGTCTTCAATGTACAGCCACTGAGATTTTACAACGAATTCAAAAACAGATGAAATCGTATCTAAATAAGGGCGCAACTTTTCTTCAATATCTTCACCCTTTAACGCAACCTTAGGATTTAGAGGATCTGGATGCACGAAAGATATTAAAAAATCATACTCTAGGCTTAAGGGCATTCCAGACTTATAATTTGTGTTATTAATTAAATTAATATCTTGCATTTGTGCCAGAGGTAGACTTGCTCTGTACACTCTCGTTGTGTACCACCATGAAGGTAAGCCTATTAGAATGAAGATTATCGCAAAGGAAATGTTAATGTATCTTGTACATTTTATTTCTTCACTGATTCCTTCTTTGCAAGGTTCTTCACAATTTTCTTTTAATGTTGAAGGATACATCACACTTACAATATCTTATTCAATTCAATATAATATTAAAACTCTGTTTTATACTTTCTTTGGTTTTATTTTTTTGACAACACAGTTATTTGATATGTCAATATAAAACATTTAAAACTATGACAAACCCTTAGATCGTATATGCTACGCTAGATACGGCACTCAGGTTATTTGTTTTGGTGCACAGGGGGGAGATTAGAGAACTAATCCACTGATTGGTCGATTTCAAATTTCGACGATACCCGCTTATATCGTAAAGTTTGACAGATGTCAGATATTTTGTTCTTTCGGAATTATTGTGCTAATCTTGTGTATTTTTATAGTGTTTGCTATGTAGAATTAGTTTAGAGAACAGTGCAACAAAATGCCAAAGTCTTGTTAAGTGTACAACATCAAATTTGAGAAAAGTGCTGTCAGATCTTTCCATAGGCGTGCCGTTGGATAGGGCAGGAAGTGAAAATAAGAACTAAACGTAAATTATGTATACTTTATTTGAATTATAAATGAATTGTTTAAATATCTATTGTATGTCAATTTATGTTTTATTAAAATAAACCATGTTCATTTTTCATTTATTACTCAACCCAATCTATACGAAGGTACATTTTGACGTATCTTTTGTATTAATATACATATTACCAACTTTTCATTTTGTTTTTTCTGTATTAACGAGTTTATAATCAACGGGATTTTTAATTTGCTATAAAAAACATTTGAGTTGTTGATTGAATTGACATAATTGCTAGGTTTAATTATTGTTGCCAATTACGATTTGAAACCAATAAAGGCGATCATTGATATCATGATAAAATTAGCCAAGAAAATTTACACAACGTGAATAGAATGTGTGATTATTTTCAAATATATGGGTGTATTGCTAGCTACCAAATGAATATTACAATTATGTATGACATAAACATAACATCTACAAAATTAATACTAGATACATAAAGCATATTATATGATATATAGCATTTGAAATAAGCAGAAGCGCAAGATGATGGTATTCAACCTCTCAGATTATTCCCATTCCAAACAATTTTCGTAGTCTTCCATAGTATTTTATTTGGAAGTCACTCATTCCTTAGAAAAAATGAAATATGTGTTGTATAAATATAACAATATATTACACTGTACCACTGCACGCCACTGTTCATAGTACGCTATTGTCCCTTCACCCCCTCTGGTCATTACCCCTCTAGAACCAAACAAACACTCGGATTAAGATTGCAGCGCTCATGCGATGAAAATTGGAACTGTGCTAAGGAGTAATAATTTGTTTACTTTGTTCTTTCTTATGGGATATTTCATGTATATTAAGTTGTTTATTTGGTATCAGTTTTGTTTTTTTGAATTATTTCTAGGTGTAAATTTTGTATTATTTTTGTCGAATGTTTTAGTGTGATATTTATTTTATTTTATAAAGTATACATAAATATTTATTTTATATCTTTTAAAGTATAATATTTTCAATTGTATTTAGGCGAGTAGTTTGGTCACGAGTTTTATCAAATACATTTAGTCTCAAATTGTTTTCATTAATTTTTAGGAATGAAATTAAGCATTTTAGAGTACATATGAACTATTTAGGCAGGTCCGCTAATTCTAAATGTGTAGTTGAAGGTGAAAATGTTCTGAATGCAGGACATCTTATTTTAGCGGAAAAGACGATAGAAACTTCTGAGTGGATTGAAATATATTGTTTGTGTTTACAAACAAGTGCATTGGAATCTAATCCATATGAAATTACTGGGAAATTATCTATTTCCAACACCGTAAAAGTGAAGAACCTCTTATGTTCTTATAAAGCAGAAAACAGTGGGAAATGTTAACATATCTCAGCTTTTCTTATTAAGTGTATAAGGTGTATTAAAGTCCAATCAAAAAAGCGTTGTCGTGCAAAAATGATTTTAACCATTACTCGAGCAAAAAAAAATTTGACGTTCCTGCTTTTGGAAACGAATGAAAACTTAGTTCAGGGTTTATATTTTCCCATGGTGAACACTTAGGTACTCATTCTAAAAAAGACCAACAAATCAAAATTATTTGTAAAAAAGACAAAAACTCCTACTTAACAATGCTAAAGAAATAACCCAAAACGTCAAAACTACTCCTTAGCTCGGTTTTCACACTTTTCACCAGAGGGCGTATTAGTTAGGACGAGAAGCGTATAGGATGCCGTATCTAGCGAAGCATATTTGGATAGAGATATAGAACAAAGAACCAAGCACCAAATTTTAAGATTCGCGGTCTATTAGAGGAACAGACTAGTTTGTGAAGAAATAATATTGAAAAATCTCTAAAATAATCGTTTTTATTTACCTTAAGAGTTCTAAGTATTATTTTTTTTTGATATTTATTACAAAGTTATTTTAAAATTATTTATCAAATTTTAAAAAAGCCGAAACTGATTTTTATAAATGGTTCTTGGTTCTTTGTTCTATATCTCCATCCATTTGATCTAAGGACAAACCTTCCAACTTCGTCATCCTAAATGAAGTGACTGACATCTGGCGTTTCGTGTTCTAAACGTCGTAGAGTAAATTATACATATATCAAAACAATACAAGAATTTTCACCGAACAAATTGTTCGGTATCTGAATTCGATCTGTGTGTATGTATGTATGTGTGTATGTAAGTGTGTATATATGTATGTATGTATGTATGTATGTATGTATGTATGTATGTGTGTATGTATGTATGTATGTATGTATGTATGTATGTATGTATGTATGTATGTATGTATGTATGTATGTATGTATGTATGTATGTATGTATGTATGTATGTATGTATGTATGTATGTATGTATGTATGTATGTATGTATGTATGTATGTATGTATGTATGTATGTATGTATGTATGTATGTATGTATGTATGTATGTATGTATGTATGTATGTATGTATGTATGTATGTATGTATGTATGTATGTATGTATGTATGTATGTATGTGTGTTGATTCTTTGTCTTTATGAATTTTAAAATTCTGACTTCAGATTTTGATAGAGCATCAAAAAAAAGCTTAGGGTTGGATGTGCCCCTCCGTACCCTTCGAGAACTCCTTCAAAGTGGGGTCCAAAGTATGAAAATTTTGACGCTTAAAATGACATTGAATTTAAAGTAGACGCATAGTGAAAGACAATTTTGGTAAAATTGAGTAGACTGTGGCTGAGTTGGTTAGAATGAGAACTGTCAATCTAAAATTTTATTAATACTGTCATTACAATTAGTTCGGTCTATGGCAATGCTAGAAGAGCATTCTCAATTGGTTTTTATTGCAAACAGTCGTAAAAAGTTGATAACCCATTGTGTGGGCCGCGGACAATTTAACAAATTTTTGATAACCCATTGTGTGGGCCGCGGACAAATTAACAAATTTGTCAAAAGTTTTAAACGGTCTGATATTAAACTTTGTATACAAAAATTTAACGGAAATTGGCTGAAATGTCTTTCAGAAGATTTTTTTGTATATTTTCTATCTGAACTTAACGCGAACCTCGTGAAAGTATAAACCAATATTTTTACCACTATCCATCTGTCAAGAGATTATCTTTAGTAAGTTTCTATATCAATGGAAGAAATCAAAATTGAATACATTTTGGGTCATAAGGGAAACAACCGAAAGTCGTTCAGGAACATTTCGGATTAAGGGATTTCGTGGTTAATAGGGTGTGCCCTATTTCATTTTTTTTTCAGATAAATCCGTCTATTGTCTGACGGGTTGGTGACTAACAACCAGAGAGAAGAAATACTGTAAACAACATACAGGGTGTGCAATACTTAAGAACACCGTGATGTGATGGGATTAAATAAGAATAAATATACTAGGATACGTTTGATTAAGTAGACTAAAATATTACACAGGGTGTGTTACTTACTTCTTATCAGCAAATCACTTCTCTACCATTTGTTTCGATGGAGCAGAGTCTGAATAACATTTGCAAGGACATTGCTTAGCTTGTACGGTTCTCAATAATAAGCGATGCTTTATCAACACAGTGTCGAATTTTCATTCCAACAGAGTAACAGATCGTACTTTTTCCACGGCCACAGAAAGTAGGAATTGAATATATTAAGAGTCCGTCACCTGCACACTGCTCGGGGATCTCTCCGGGGTCGGCGCGAGGAGGGGTAGCGCGGTAGGCGGATCGCAAGCTATTCCTACTCCGCAAATTTTTGGAGACCGTATTCAAAAGATTTGACGATTGTCGAATATCGAATACGTAATACGTATTTAATTTAGTCGGGCACGGGTACAAACAATCGTTGGCGTTGTCTTTGTAGGATGAAATAAGAAATATCAATCTATAGACGTACAACCGTGCGAAGCCGGAACGGTCAGCTAGTTTGGAATAAAAACAACTCTATTATGATTTTGCACAATAGTTATACTTAAAAAAATATATTTACAATATACCTGGAGGAATATAAATTTAAGTTACTATCATTATTTATGTTTTTGGGGTTGGTAAATATTAATTAAAGGCCGAACATTGCAAATTTAGAAAGAGAGGAACGAAAATAGTGACCAGAAATACAATTTTAAAGCTTAAAATATCGTCGAAATGTCATGTTATGACAAACAAACAAAAAAATGACATTGACGGTTATAAATGGAAATGTCTCGTTACAGGCAAAAGATAAAAAAAATGAAAATTATTCGGAAGAACTAAAAGTCTTGTCTCCTTAAATTTTTTTCAATAATCAATACTTTTCACGCTAGTGGCCAAAAATTGAAAATGTCTTATAAAAAACAAAAATTTAGCTCAACTTTAACAGACCAAAACTTAAAAACTAATTATCCCATAGGGCTAAAAATTACTAGTCAATTGTAGAAACATATGTTACGACTTTCTGCAAAAGGATTTTTTTTCAACTACCACAGTCTAGATAGCGCTAAAAAAATGGAGTAAAAAAATTTTAAACAAATTTATTTTGTCCATAACTTTTTTCTGCTTATGTTAAACGGTTCTGGATGGTCTTAAAATGTTCCCAATATTGTCCTCTCATTAGGATGTTATATACATTTTTTTTGTGGAAGTCATATTTTTCCAGATATTTACGCTAGAACGATCCAGTTTCTTTAAACACCCATTTTTGAATTGCCATATCTTCCTTCGAATTAATCGTAGAAAAATCAAAATAATTTTAATTGTTAATACTAACAGATTTTCGGTTATATTTAAAAAACTTTTTGAAATGTATGATTTTTGTAGTGAAAATCATAATTTTCTACGCCCTATAACTCGGGATGGGTTTATTTTCATGAAAAATTGTATTTAACATTAATTCATTAAAAAATGATAATTTAACGATTGCGCGAGTTTTTTTTTTCTTTTTTATTCCCCTCACATTACCTTCCTCTATGGTATAGTGGAGGGCGGAGAAAATAATATAAACATTTAAGTATGTAGTGTCAAAAACACATTCCAAAAGAGAAAATAATAATTCGATCACTGCCAACTTTGTTCGAGGTATAAATCTATTTTTAAAAACCGAAGAAATTTGGGAATTTTTGTACGAGCATAAAACACAATATTATTATTATACATATATTGCATTTAAAAAATATATCTTAGCATCTTATCATACAAAATTTTAAGGAATTTTGAGGAATGCACTAATTTTGAAACCACAAGTGTGTGATTTTATTTACATTTTTATTTACATACGTTCTGCAATTGAAAATAGATAAACTGTATATTTAGTGCTAGTGAAAGGGTGGTGGTTATAATAGGTGAATGAATATGGATGCAGAAAGGAAAGGAGATAAAACGCGTTTGCGTTTATCTTCTAGGAGAAAGAAACAAAAGAATATTTTAAAATATAATCGTTTACAGCACTATACTATATAGTAGACCATATGAGAACGTAACAGTTGAAAAAATAGAGTGCCAAAATCATTTATAAGGAATTACTGTAATAAAGTTAGAGAAGTTACAAAAGTTAGAGGAGTTCCAGGAAATTTAAAAAAAATTCTTTTAAATCATATTTTAAAAATTAGGTCCTCCATTTCTAAGGCAATGTTATATAGGAACAAAGAAACCGGAAAGTCACAGGATGAAAAGGTTCTAAATCTTAAGAAAGATATTTTAAATAGTGTTAGTCACATTTTTGGAGAACACAAAAGTTGTGCAGAATTAAAAGATTTTCGTACAAAGGCTAATCCTGATGAACAAAATTTCATCGAAGACTTTAAATTGTGGGGCATTGAAGAAAAACTCATGGATGCGGTAAGATATCTAGCGGAACATTCTAGAAGTCTTTTAGAAAATGTTGACAACAATGTTGTAGAACAATTTAATGCTATGATAGCCCAAAAAATTGGAGGAAAAATGGTAAATTATACTTTAAGAAGGAGTTACAGAGGAAGATGTTTTAGTGCAGTAATAGCAAAAAATACAAGGATGCCATTGTATAAAACATATAAACACATTAGTGGCTATAGTCCCGGAAAAATTATTAAGAAAAACGAACAACTTAGTATCAAATTAAACAAAAAAAATGTAAAAAGTCGAAAGAGATTTATTTTCCCTAAAGAAAAACATGGTCCTGATGATCAATACGGTGAGCACTGTACTAAACCAGACATGGATGATCAAACGTTCAATAGTTTCAAAAATATGTTCTTGAAGGAATTGTTTAACAAAAATGAAAATGAGCTTAAAACAATAGAAGAAAGCACGAGGTTACAGGCATACTCTTCTCAATGGAAGCAATTGAGAAAGAAATTGTTAACTTCATCCAATTTTGGAAAAATTTGCCGAATGCTTCCAAAGACCAGTTGTGCTTCTACAGTGAAAAGTTTCCTGTATGAAGAAGTTTTTTCGAGAGCAATTGCTTGGGGGAGAAATAACGAAGATCGGGCCAAAGAAAAATTTAAAGATTTGAATAATCTTAATTTATTTGATTGCGGTTTATTTTTGTAAATATAACTATTGGGCAAAATCATAAGGGTTGTTTTTATTCCAATCTAGCTGCCCGTTCCAATTTCACATGGTTTACTAATTATTGTCATTTTTCATTTTTCATTTTTCATTTTTCATTTTTCATTTTTCATTTTTCATTTTTCATTTTTCATTTTTCATTTTTCATTTTTCATTTTTCATTTTTCATTTTTCATTTTTCATTTTTCATTTTTCATTTTTCATTTTTCATTTTTCATTTTTCATTTTTCATTTTTCATTTTTCATTTTTCATTTTTCATTTTTCATTTTTCATTTTTCATTTTTCATTTTTCATTTTTCATTTTTCATTTTTCATTTTTCATTTTTCATTTTTCATTTTTCATTTTTCATTTTTCATTTTTCATTTTTCATTTTTCATTTTTCATTTTTCATTTTTCATTTTTCATTTTTCATTTTTCATTTTTCATTTTTCATTTTTCATTTTTCATTTTTCTTTTCGTTTTTCGTTTTTCGATTTCGTTTTTCGTTTTTCGTTTTTCGTTTTTCGTTTTTCGTTTTTCGTTTTTCGTTTTTCGTTTTTCGTTTTTCGTTTTTCGTTTTTCGTTTTTCGTTTTTCGTTTTTCGTTTTTCGTTTTTCGTTTTTCGTTTTTCGTTTTTCGTTTTTCGTTTTTCGTTTTTCGTTTTTCTTTTTTCGTTTTTCGTTTTTCGTTTTTCGTTTTTCGTTTTTCGTTTTTCGTTTTTCGTTTTTCGTTTTTCGTTTTTCGTTTTTCGTTTTTCGTTTTTCGTTTTTCGTTTTTCGTTTTTCGTTTTTCGTTTTTCGTTTTTCGTTTTTCGTTTTTCGTTTTTCGTTTTTCGTTTTTCGTTTTTCGTTTTTCGTTTTTCGTTTTTCGTTTTTCGTTTTTCGTTTTTCGTTTTTCGTTTTTCGTTTTTCGTTTTTCGTTTTTCGTTTTTCGTTTTTCATTTTTCTTTTCGTTTTTTGTTTTTCGTTTTTCGTTTTTCGTTTTTCGTTTTTCGTTTTTCGTTTTTCGTTTTTCGTTTTTCGTTTTTCGTTTTTCGTTTTTCGTTTTTCGTTTTTCGTTTTTCGTTTTTCGTTTTTCGTTTTTCGTTTTTCGTTTTTCGTTTTTCGTTTTTCGTTTTTCGTTTTTCGTTTTTCGTTTTTCGTTTTTCGTTTTTCGTTTTTCGTTTTTCGTTTTTCGTTTTTCGTTTTTCGTTTTTCGTTTTTCGTTTTTCGTTTTTCGTTTTTCGTTTTTCGTTTTTCGTTTTTCGTTTTTCGTTTTTCGTTTTTCGTTTTTCGTTTTTCGTTTTTCGTTTTTCGTTTTTCGTTTTTCGTTTTTCGTTTTTCGTTTTTCGTTTTTCGTTTTTCGTTTTTCGTTTTTCGTTTTTCGTTTTTCGTTTTTCGTTTTTCGTTTTTCGTTTTTCGTTTTTCGTTTTTCGTTTTTCGTTTTTCGTTTTTCGTTTTTCGTTTTTCGTTTTTCGTTTTTCGTTTTTCGTTTTTCGTTTTTCGTTTTTCGTTTTTCGTTTTTCGTTTTTCGTTTTTCGTTTTTCGTTTTTCGTTTTTCGTTTTTCGTTTTTCGTTTTTCGTTTTTCGTTTTTCGTTTTTCGTTTTTCGTTTTTCGTTTTTCGTTTTTCGTTTTTCGTTTTTCGTTTTTCGTTTTTCGTTTTTCGTTTTTCGTTTTTCGTTTTTCGTTTTTCGTTTTTCGTTTTTCGTTTTTCGTTTTTCGTTTTTCGTTTTTCGTTTTTCGTTTTTCGTTTTTCGTTTTTCGTTTTTCGTTTTTCGTTTTTCGTTTTTCGTTTTTCGTTTTTCGTTTTTCGTTTTTCGTTTTTCGTTTTTCGTTTTTCGTTTTTCGTTTTTCGTTTTTCGTTTTTCGTTTTTCGTTTTTCGTTTTTCGTTTTTCGTTTTTCGTTTTTCGTTTTTCGTTTTTCGTTTTTCGTTTTTCGTTTTTCGTTTTTCGTTTTTCGTTTTTCGTTTTTCGTTTTTCGTTTTTCGTTTTTCGTTTTTCGTTTTTCGTTTTTCGTTTTTCGTTTTTCGTTTTTCGTTTTTCGTTTTTCGTTTTTCGTTTTTCGTTTTTCGTTTTTCGTTTTTCGTTTTTCGTTTTTCGTTTTTCGTTTTTCGTTTTTCGTTTTTCGTTTTTCGTTTTTCGTTTTTCGTTTTTCGTTTTTCGTTTTTCGTTTTTCGTTTTTCGTTTTTCGTTTTTCGTTTTTCGTTTTTCGTTTTTCGTTTTTCGTTTTTCGTTTTTCGTTTTTCGTTTTTCGTTTTTCGTTTTTCGTTTTTCGTTTTTCGTTTTTCGTTTTTCGTTTTTCGTTTTTCGTTTTTCGTTTTTCGTTTTTCGTTTTTCGTTTTTCGTTTTTCGTTTTTCGTTTTTCGTTTTTCGTTTTTCGTTTTTCGTTTTTCGTTTTTCGTTTTTCGTTTTTCGTTTTTCGTTTTTCGTTTTTCGTTTTTCGTTTTTCGTTTTTCGTTTTTCGTTTTTCGTTTTTCGTTTTTCGTTTTTCGTTTTTCGTTTTTCGTTTTTCGTTTTTCGTTTTTCGTTTTTCGTTTTTCGTTTTTCGTTTTTCGTTTTTCGTTTTTCGTTTTTCGTTTTTCGTTTTTCGTTTTTCGTTTTTCGTTTTTCGTTTTTCGTTTTTCGTTTTTCGTTTTTCGTTTTTCGTTTTTCGTTTTTCGTTTTTCGTTTTTCGTTTTTCGTTTTTCGTTTTTCGTTTTTCGTTTTTCGTTTTTCGTTTTTCGTTTTTCGTTTTTCGTTTTTCGTTTTTCGTTTTTCGTTTTTCGTTTTTCGTTTTTCGTTTTTCGTTTTTCGTTTTTCGTTTTTCGTTTTTCGTTTTTCGTTTTTCGTTTTTCGTTTTTCGTTTTTCGTTTTTCGTTTTTCGTTTTTCGTTTTTCGTTTTTCGTTTTTCGTTTTTCGTTTTTCGTTTTTCGTTTTTCGTTTTTCGTTTTTCGTTTTTCGTTTTTCGTTTTTCGTTTTTCGTTTTTCGTTTTTCGTTTTTCGTTTTTCGTTTTTCGTTTTTCGTTTTTCGTTTTTCGTTTTTCGTTTTTCGTTTTTCGTTTTTCGTTTTTCGTTTTTCGTTTTTCGTTTTTCGTTTTTCGTTTTTCGTTTTTCGTTTTTCGTTTTTCGTTTTTCGTTTCTCGTTTTTCGTTTTTCGTTTTTCGTTTTTCGTTTTTCGTTTTTCGTTTTTCGTTTTTCGTTTTTCGTTTTTCGTTTTTCGTTTTTCGTTTTTCGTTTTTCGTTTTTCGTTTTTCGTTTTTCGTTTTTCGTTTTTCGTTTTTCGTTTTTCGTTTTTCGTTTTTCGTTTTTCGTTTTTCGTTTTTCGTTTTTCGTTTTTCGTTTTTCGTTTTTCGTTTTTCGTTTTTCGTTTTTCGTTTTTCGTTTTTCGTTTTTCGTTTTTCGTTTTTCGTTTTTCATTTTTCATTTTTCGTTTTTCGTTTTTCATTTTTCATTTTTCATTTTTCATTTTCATTTTTCATTTTTCATTTTTCATTTTTCATTTTTCATTTTTCATTTTTCATTTTTCATTTTTCATTTTTCATTTTTCATTTTTCATTTTTCATTTTTCATTTTTCATTTTTCATTTTTCATTTTTCATTTTTCATTTTTCATTTTTCATTTTTCATTTTTCATTTTTCATTTTTCATTTTTCATTTTTCATTTTCATTTTTCATTTTTCATTTTTCATTTTTCATTTTTCATTTTTCATTTTTCATTTTTCATTTTTCATTTTTCATTTTTCATTTTTCATTTTTCATTTTTCATTTTTCATTTTCATTTTTCACTTTTAATATTTCACTTTTCAGTATTCATGTGAAATTCATTCATTACTTTTTTAATACACCAAATCTCGCATCACTGCATGCAGTACATAATAATATAGTTCGATATTAATTACAACTATCTAAAATCTACACATATTTGAAAATGTTTATATAAACTCACAGAACCGAATCCGACACTGTTAATATGCAGTGGGCGTGGAAACACCGAAATTTAAAGGAGTAGCGATAAGAAATTACAAAATATTTTCATATTTATAATGTTGATTACTCATGCAGAGGTTTCGTGCATGACATAGATTTTTGAGTAATTTTTGTTCAATCTTTTTCAACCTAGTGTCAAATGAAAGATAAATGTGCAAGTGAGGATCGTACTGTAATATTTTTTTAAATTTATTTGCCAAATTTTATAAAAAAAATTCTCAAAGTTTGTCTATTTGGGATACTTTCACTACTGATAGTAAAAAAAATGGTACAATATTTTGAAAAAATATTACAGTAGGATCTTAAAACAAGTCTTTATCTTCATTCCAGTGTTTATCTTATTTTTTTAAATAACACCGTTTTGAAGTAATCGTACATTTTCTAGCGCTCTACAGGCACATAAATTTTGACCAGGGTACGGACTCTTAAGATGAAACCTCAAAAAACGAAGCTTATCTTTGTTCAGGCATAAATAATACGTCGCGTCCCGTTTATGAGGATGGCACAAAAATAATTTTGGATAACGCCATCTTGTTCAGCATACTTGTAAACGGGCGGTAGGGAATATTTTACCGATGGAATATGGGGAATACGCGATTCCTACCATTTTGGGGGTGGTTTTTGGCCGTTTGGGCAGCCTCCAAAAGAATTTTAACCACCGCCATCGTGTTCAGCATCCTCTAAAACGGGGGGGAGAGGTGGTCTGGTTGCTGCTTAAAATATTTGTATATTTTCAGACAACCTTTAGAGATCGGATGTCCTTCTTACTGATGAGGAACAATAATTCCGAAAACGGTCTAAGAATGGCAAGCTTCTTTAATAACAAAATCGAAGTATTTGGTTTAAAGCCCCGACTTGGTCGGGCACCAAACCACGTCTGGACTTTCGTAATTCAATACCTGGTGGGGCATATAGCCCAAGGAGTAGTTGTTGAAGTCCAGACGCTGGTGCAGTATAGGATATTTTTAATGTCCTTGTTCTTGGGAACAAGTGTGATTTTATTTCACATCCTTAGGCAGTTTTGTTACGCCCATGGAATTTTTATGGTTCAAAAAATTTCACCTTCGTTGTAGTCTTCACTAGATTACTAACAAAAGGAATATATAGTGAGTTAACAAAACATTTTTTTTGCATAGACATGTAAGTCATTCAGCCAACCACGATTCTATAAGGGAAGAACCTATAGGTTTGTTCCAACAACAATTTTGTGACTGTGCGTAAACTTGTCCACAACTTATTGTCGACGACATGTCAACGACTATTAGTCGATGACCTGTCGAGGATCGGGCACTCAATTCGGAAGTGTTCCAACAAATTTTTTGTCAAATTTATGCTGTCAGTAACGTCACAACCAATGTCAAATTTTGAATTTGGGAAATAACAAAAACTAATGAAAATATTTATAAATTTGGATGTCTACAATCCTAAATAATAATTATGTGTTTACACAAGTTTACCTATTAAATAATATGAATGTTTACATAATAAAAATACAATCATAAAATTTTCAGGTTAGGATGACGTTTTACAAACCCGTTTTGCGCAAGTCTTGACAATTTGTACCTACTCAAACCAAGGAACAGATTTGACAGTACATAAACTGGTTTGTGATTAGTTTTGGTTGTGTTGGAACACTAAATTTTTGTACAGGTTTGAGTCCGAAGTTTGTTGGAACACAAAATCTAGACTGCGCAGAATCCCGACAGTACGCAAACTGGTTTTGTGTTATGTTGGAACAAACCTTATAAATCCAAATTCCAGAAAATTATGCAATCCTCGTTGTACCATTAATTTAAGTTCTTGTTTTTCTCTCTTCCCACTGCTTTCTATGCCACTAACGATCTTTTTACTGAATAATAGGCAATTTCGTGATAATTATAATAGAAAAATAATAAACATAATTAATGTAATAAAATTTCAACTTTTTTATTTAATTAACACACTTGTTTGTGACACTGAAATGTTTCTCAGCAAGATTTTGATTAATGTTGAATCGTATTTCCTTTCTAGAATAAATCAAAAACATATGACCGTCTGTATAGTGTTGTCAGCGAGAACAACATAATTTATGTTTATTTGATGAAAATAGACGTAAGAAACCCTCTCTTTGAGTTTCATTAGAATTTTTACTGCGACCACGATGTGCACAGTGTAGGATATGAAAACTAACAGAGGCGTGCAAATAACTTTTTGTTGTTCTGACATTAATAACAATGAGTTAGAAAAGGCCTACCTTCGAACCTCTAGCAATCTCTGAAAGTGACATATTACTCACTGATTCTGACTAGACAAGATTGTGTAGTTTATTTAAACAAATTGTCTAAAGTTCGCCCAATTTATAAGAAAGGAGATGTTTGATGTTGAAAATTTCAGAGCCATATCAATAATATAAATTTCGCTAAAGTGTTTGAGCAATTAAATTTCATCACTTCAACATGGTTTGACAGGCGTTAGTATGTCATATTCAATGGCTTCAAATCTGTAAAATATGCAGCTACCTCTGGTGCCCCGCATGGCAACAACCTTTTGGCCCACTTCTCGCTTTCAAAACGACCTAGAAAAATATTTTCTGAGAATAATGGAATCGAAGACTGTCTTCAACTGTCCCTTAGCCGGAAACGCATTAAGCAATGCTATTTCCGTAATAAGCTTCCTCTTAATGCAAGTAAATATAATGTAATGACATTCACATTGAAAAATCAGCCTCTTTTATATCAATATATCCTCCAAATTTAATCTATATAATTTGACAGTACGAGTAGTATTTTGAAAGATTATTTTTTGAATCATTTTGTATTATTGTTGTTGTTTGTTAATTTTAACGTCTCTTTTCTGACCCAATGGCCTAAACTGGACGGGACCTACAGCTTATCGTGGGCATTGAGCCACGGCCCTCAATCACCTTAAACCCAGTACTATGCCTTTGTCATGCAGGTGATCTACCGACTAACAAGTGTGTAATTGTGTCACCAACCCCTATCAGTTCCACGAGATATCCGAACTCATCCGGCTTGTTTACCGGCGTGAATGAAACTGCGTACGACACAAATACCTTTTTGCACTTGCCCAAAGTCTTATCTGACTTTAATTCCACTTAAATACTGACCAAGCTGAATCGGCAAACGCTTTATCAACTAGGCCACCGTGTCCGGTCGTTTTATGAAATCAAAGAATATAGCAATTTATACAAAAGACACTTTACACACTTTACAATATTTTCTTTATCAATTTCACACAGACGTATTATTCGCCTCGATTTTTTAAATTTAACCAGCAAAGTACATGGCCCAATTGTTTATCTTGTCAATTTTAAACGGATTGCACTTGTATGCAAGCCATAAACGAAGCGAAGAAGAAGAACTGAATTATGCAATGGAGAGTTCCGTGTTTAGTATTAGTTTTAATGTCTGTAACTAGTAGGAGCGCGTTCAGATGAATTTACACGAGAGTAGAGTAATTTTCTTAGACCGTTTGTCCAGGTTCGTCTAGAGTAATTATTATTTGCCCAAAATTTCTGAACAGGTACAAAAGACAAAAGTAAATGTCAACGAAGGTTAACGCCAAAATACAATAATTTTTTAGGTTAAATATTTTACACCAAAGTATTATGTATTATGTAATCTTAAAACGATCTCCTCACCAAAAGATGGTCTCAATTTTGTTGAAATGGAACATTTAAATTTTGTATTTGAAGAAAATTTAGTTACATAATGGCCTCGCTTAAAGTACACAAACCCATAGACTTTTGAGTTCCGCATACAGAAACATCAATTAAATTGTAAATTTTAATTTTAACTGCAGATATTGCTTATCCAATGCAAGTGTTAATCTTTTATTTTGTTTAGTTATTTTTATATTATGTTTAGCTATTAATTTACTTGGCTTTATCTATAAAAAATTTTCTGTGATTCCGCCCGGGCCTAGATTTTCTCTCGACGGCCCTGTCTTTAATTCATGTTGTAAACACAAACGATATATTTGATAACTTTATAGGAAATTCATGTGGACAGATCAGTTTTTTATTCTAGTGGAGTAGGATACCTACTCAAGCACTGCGAGTACTTATACTGTATAGTATTTTTTAACAGAATTACCATGTTTTATAAATTGTACGCTTTTCTCCAATAAAAAAAACAAACCATAAAACAATATGCAAACGACTGAGATATTTACGTTCTGTCAAGTTTACTCTTTTTTACCCAGTCTAACTGGGTAAAAAAGAGCGCACTCTGATTAATTTGACTCAAGTTTCTGAACGAGAGGGACTAAATGTCAAAATTGAACGCTTTGCTGTTCTTGATCCAAGAGTAAATTTGTCACACTCTTTTTAGTCGAAGCGTGTTTGCTGAGCGCGCTCTAGGTACATTTGTAATAATTTTTTTTTAAAGTCCACTACACATAATTTTTCCTTTCAAACAACCAACCTAACCAATTTTCATATCACTATAATATATACATTTATACTGATATGGAAAGTCTTTCTACATTTAGCTAATTTGAAGTGTTTAGGTATTCAAAAACTGATGTTTCGTTTAGTGTTGAAGTGAGTTATGTAAAAGCGATTTGAAATAAACGAATAAAAACAGGTTAGTTTACAAATACATTTTGAAATTTGGGTATTAACATAGATTTGCAATACATTTTAGTATAATAATAATTGATAATACTAAATAAAAGTTGTTAAATGTTTATATTTGACATTTCAAAAAAGGTAACCAAAGTTTAATCAAAAAACAAATACGAAGAAGCGGATCGTGAGCTCTTATTGGCTGAAACTACAAAATCTGATTGTTTTGACAGATGAAAAAAATAATCAGTAGTAATATCACAAGAGCTTCGAAAATAATCGATTATACTTCCGAGTCACGAGACGTATTTGGCGAAACACCACGAGAGCGGAGCTCGAGTGGTGTTTTAAAAGAAATACGTCGAGCGAGGAGGAAGTATAATCGATTATTTTCGTATGCTCGCGTGATATTCGATACGATTATATAACGAATTATATAATTATTTTTGGTGACGTTTTCTCATTATAAACGTCAAACGTATTGTTACTATGACAAACTTTTCAAGATGGAAGGATGCGAAAATCAAAAACCGTTATACAACGTCGTCAAGGGTATATTCGCTTATCAATACATGGTAACTAAGTAAAAATTGCAACTGCTATTGGCTAAATTTATGATGAGTTGTATAATCAACGATATTCCACTCAAACGGCTTGTTACATACAACGATCTAGGTGTTATTTTCGACTCAAAATTGTTTTTTGCCGCTCATATTGAAGCCACTCTGTCTGCTGCATACAGAATGAATGGATTCGTGGTTGTCAACAATAGAGGATATGAAAATGTTTATTTAATCAGTTTGACTTGATTTTCAATACTGTTTGATTCAAAGTTTGAAAGTCAAACTGTTTAAATCATGATAAAATGTAGTGAATCAAAGTTCACTAAAATTAAATCAGTTTCTGAACGAATATATAAAGTGATAGGCAAGAAAGGTTTGTTATTCGACTGCGAAAACAACATTTTGCTGTCAAATGCCGAAACATCAAAAATTAGACTGCTTACAAACTATCAAACTATAAAACTAAAGAATAAAAGAAAATCTTAAAAGCGCTAAAATTCCCTTTGTTCCACCCTTGTTTGTATCTTCATCTTATAATAAACGCGTGTTGGGACCAGATGCTAACAGAGTCAAATATATATTTCACAGTAATGACTTCCTGTGGAGAGACAATTATATACCTTGTACATAAAAAGCCGAGTCTCAAATAGGTATCATGATGAAGCACATCGAGTTATTCACCATCGATGCCTTCGTAATTGTGCGAAAAGGTTTTGGTGTAGGTAGGAAATATATGCAAAGTCATAAAAAGGTTGCGCACCTTTAGATAAGAATAAGGTTTTAGAGTTTTTTCTTTACTAAAAACTAATTATATTTAGGAAGGTGGTAAAGGTATAATTTTTTGTATTACTAATTCCAGTTCATTCACACACTTATGTTATATCGGAATATCGTTAAATACTAAACATTATACCAGGACTTTCAAAACTCCTATTAGAAGTGTTATCGAAATGAGACAAAAAAGGGGATCGAATTGAATTGTACCACTAAGTAGCTTATGTTGGTAAAAACCCCTCAACCATTCGATGCAAATGGGTGACTCGTTTTTCACAAGAGCAAATCCTAAAGACGGCCATTATGATTAAGGGATTAAAAATACTGGATATAAGTGCATTAGTTTTCGGAGGGGTATTTTTGAAGTTATTGATATAGTAGCATGTGTGGTTTTTTTCTATTAAAGAATATAAGCTGGATTTTTTGCCGGTTAGTAATTTTTTTTTGTATTATTAGTATACATATAGATAAATAATCAAGTCTTGTTAACGTAAGGTGAATTCCCAAATAACATAAGAAGCCACAAGGAAGCTCGGTAGAAGATTTCTGTGCTAATACCAAAGGTAATAAGCATTTAAACCTGTTCACAAAAGCTTTTAGAATTGACCGTTAAGCATCCGTTGCCAAAAGAGGGAGCGTAATTTCGACGAAAAGATGATTTTATCCAGCTAGTCGGTCCTCTATTAAGGTAGTACTCTCGATACCACAATAATAGTCAAATGTATGCTTTGTGTTATTTGACTGCAGCATTGTATAAAGATTATATAGTAGTACCGCCTTACGGACTTTTATCAGTCGGATTATGTGAACGCACTGGAGATGGCAGCACTCCAAGTGGACACACGTCATGTCTTTAGGTCATGTCGTTGATTGAGTGAAATTATAATTTGAAATCTTCTTTTTCATTTCTGCTTATCTTTTGTTGACATTGAAGGCCCAAAATATTTAATTATCTTCCGAGAAACCAGGGTTGCCAATTCGTGAGTATTTTACTAGTCTGTAAGTAATTTTGTGAGTAAAGGGCAATTGTGAATTGTATTCAAAAGGTCTATACTATCGATAATGTTAATTATGAAAAATTCTAATCTGATAATTTATTAAACCCGTTTAACTTTTAAAATTAAAATTTGGAATAAAAAGCACTGAGACTAGAGAGTCAATATTAAATCGAAATATTTTTTCGTAAAGTATATTTTTTGCAATTTTAAAAGTATAAAATAATTTATTTTTTATTAATTAGTATTTTATTTTCTAGTAAAATTAATTGTTGTTTGATACTAAACAATTTTAATCTTTTTTATCTGATGCTGGTTAGACAGATATTAGTTTAGTATATTAAAAAAAACTGTCTTGCTATTGATATTTTAAAGTTGTGAGTAATCCACCAAAGTTTTGAAAGTAAATAGGTAAAAGCTATTTGGCAACGCTGTCGTCAAGAACTCTAGACGCACCAAGACAACCTGAGTTTCAGTGGAATTTTCCTGTTTATAGGGTTAATAGATAGTTTTGAATAGATTTGTGTTGTTAATTGAAGGTCACCAGAATCTGATGCCCTGCCCAATAATAAAAACTAATCAATAATCAAGTTTTCGTTGGTTTTCAATGATGTTTGTAGACCAAGTCCAAACCAAAAAATTGTGGATGGTCGGTCGGAAAATTTATGGAAAATTATATACAAATTAAAAGTTCCGGAAGGGGGGTGAAGGTAGCTAAATATACAACTTGAGGGTTGGATATTGGTTTTTACGATTTGTGGCTGAAATATGCATCCTATCGAAAAAAGTTTAATGTAACATTTGTAGATAATTAAAAAATGTAAAACTTTTGTATTAATCATTTTTCAACATAACTTCAAAATTATTGAGAAAATCGTCAAAAACCGCTTTTTTAGTTTTTAATTTTTATCTCCCGCAAAAATAATTTTTTTTTTATGAAGCTTGGTGAAAACATTCTTTGTGTTTTAAATAAGCTGTCATTTTTTCAATGCAAAATATTTATTTTTCGATTTTATACGAATTTAAATTAAAAAAAAGTTAAAAACTAATAGCTTCCAGAGAAAGCTTAGAGTCTCCTCTTTAAAATTCTTTTTTTACATTTTAGGCAAAGATAGGTACTTTTGTTTTTTCCGAACGATTTGAATACATACTTGTATGCATCGCAGCGACTTGGCGTGCGTAGAGTTTTCTAATTCGTTTTCATATTTTTAATAATGTAGGTAAATAATTAATAATATAAATCTTAGTAAACTTTTTTGCTCTTTTACGTGGTGCTATTAGTTTCTCGATTTTTTTTTATTTTTCGAGATATCGGTAACGCAAAAACCAAATTTCCGATTTTGTTTTCGAAATTGTAAATTTAAGCATACACTTTAGAGCAGCAAAGATTTTTTGTTATGCCTTTATTAATTTAATATATATCTTCAATTTCATAAAAATCAGTTATAACTTCCGGTCAAATTTTATATGAGAAAAAAAAATTAAAAACTGATGGCTTCCTTAGACAACTTAGATTTTAGGCAAAGACACTTTTTTTCCGAACGCCTCGCTTGAATATTTGTATTTTTAGAATTCGCTTTCTTATATTTAATAATTTTTTATAGTAATAAATTTGTTTTAAATAATGATGAAATGTGGAAACATCATTAATAATTATTTTTATTCAAAACTTTAAATGCGATAACGAGCAAATTTTTGTGTATAGTATATTGTGCAACAAGTGGGGAAAGTTCAACTTTTCTCACGAGTGTGAAAGTTTGTGACAGAGCCTGAAGGGCGAGTGTCGCAAACACACGAGTGAGAAAAGTACTTTCCCCACGTATTGCATACTATACTGTTTCTACAACTGCACAAATTTAAAGAATACAAGTAATGTCACTTAATATTTATTTTTATGGTTAGCAAAACTAAAATAACATGAAAGTATCCTACCTCTCAACAGTTAAATAATTTTTTTAATTTTATTTTTGAATTTCTTCTCCATTCCATAAATTTTTCGTATCCCAATTCAAACTTTTTTCTTGAAATTACCGGAAAATCTAACGTTACTTTTGCGGTTCTTTCCAATATCTCTGGTGGAGTATTATCAAAATCGTCACTACTGTCAGTACCCATATTATTATACTATAGCGAGTTCTCATTATTATGCAGACAAGTCTGTAGTTTATTCAGCTGGTCTTACACTAGGAGTTGAAAGAGTCGAATACTTTAGTTTTTTTTCTAGGTTGTATCATTCCCTATAATACATTTTTGAATTTAAGCTTTAATCTTAGGACTAAAATTATTACTCGAAAAATGTAATTTTTAATTTGAAATGTTCTTACAGAAGCGGGAACGTCCAAAAACAGCACTTTAGAATTGTTTAGCTGGTGTGTATCAATCATAATCGACATCTTTAAAACTTGCTTAATTTGAAGAACATATTAATATAAATTACCTCTGGAAATTTTTAAATATAATTACATCTAGAAATCGTGTATTTGTTGATGCCGATTAGAGCCATTTATGATGAATGCTTTACTGGAGTAATTTTATGGGTAATATTATTGGTTATAATGCACAATCCTCGCGCTGATTGTGTATTTGTCACATATACAAGGATCGTGCGATAAGTTTAATACATTAGGATAATTGTTAGTATTTTATCATTTAATTAGTAAATAAACTACTAGTAGTTGTTAAACAATATCATTTATAAGGAACGAAACTGCACCAACTCTGAGTCTTAAGAAAAACAACTTATATTTTGTATGAAAAAATGAAATATTTTGGATACCAGTAATCAAACTGCACAAATGATGTGAAATAAGTTAAAGTCATCGTTTAGAGATACGATGCCGACCTGGTCTACAACAGCACAATAATGCCGAAACCGGTCTAAGAATGACAGGCTCCTTTAGTAACAAAATCAAAGTTGTTGGGTTAAGTCCCGAAACGATTCGGGTTCCAACCGCGTCTGGACTTCTGTAATTCAATACCTGTTGGGGCTTATAGCCCAAGGAGTAGTTCTTTGAAGTCCAGACGTTGGTGGAGAGTGTGACATTTTCTAATGTCGTAATTCTTGAGAGCTGTGATTTTAACTTATTTCACATCATTTGTGCAACTTATATTTTATTTATTATATTTTATATATAATATTATATTTGTTTAACTCGAAATATTTTGAAAAAATCCAAAGTGTTTCCACAAATGTATCTTCTTCTTCTTCTTCTTCTCGTCCCATGTGCATACTATGAACGTAGTGGACCCTTATCCATTATAAAATGACAAGCGTGTTGTTTTCAGCGTGGCGAAATATAGACCCCGCATCTGGTATTCCGCACCAATCTCTGATATTTTGAAATCAAGAATGCTGCTTACGTCCCTGTCCGCGTTTCCCTTCAATTTTTCCCTGGATAATGAGTTTTGGAATAGAACATCGGTAACCCCTTAGTATGTGGCCTAAATAAGACGTTTTTCGTTGTTTTACGATATCTAGGAGTTCTCTATCTACTCCAGCTCTTAGCAAAACATCGTAGTATCCACATTTCAAAAGATTCTATTCGGTTCAGTATTCTGACCTTAAGCGACCATCTTTCTACACCGTACAACAAGCACTTGATTAATCGTAGTCGAAGATCAACCGGTAGGGTTCTCTGGAGGAGTATGTTTTTCATACTTAAATACGTGGCTTTTGCAATTCCGATACGCGTTTCTACCTCTTTATCACAATCCCATTTCCAGTTGAGAGTTGCTCCCAGGTATTTGAATTTGGATACTCTTTCAGTTGCTTCGCCATTGATTGTAAGGATGATGTTGCCAAATTCCTGCTTGCTGATAATCATCATTTTGGTTTTGGTGATGTTAATGGGCAATCCAAACTGTACGCCTACTTCCACAACTCTGTCTAGCATGCTCTGCAAATATTCTAGATTATTCGCTAGAATTGCTATCTAATGTTGTTGATAGGTTTGCCGTTTACTTTTATTCCAGTAGCCACATTGTCCAGAGCTAGTTGGAAGATCTTCTCAACATAGATATTAAACAGCATGGGATATAGAACGCATCCTTGTCGGACCCCTTTAGCGATGTTAAATTCCTGTGTCAGGAGATCTTTTGTGATTCGGATTTCAGCAGACTGTCCCTAATAGAGTTGTTTTATAATTTAATATCTTTATCAATTCCTACTTCACGCAGTCTGCTAAGTAATAGGTCATGTTTTACATTGTCAAACCCCTTTTGGTAATCTAAGAAACAGATGAACACATTCTGGCGTTGGTCATAACACTTCTGTACTAGTTTCATTGAAAATAGGGCCTCTCTAGTACCCAGCCCTTTTATGAAGCAATCTGCGTTTCTCCGCTCATCTCTTCACATTTGTTGTATATTCTAGAGTGAACTATACGTAGAAATGCCTTAAGTGCGGGACTCATTAAACTCATTAAACTTAAAGTCTGTAGTCTTTGCAGCTCTTCGGGTTTGTTTTTTTAGGTATTATGACGAATGTGGATTTGAGCCAGTCTTTAGGTATTTGACCACAAATGTATGCTTCTCTCAAAGCACAACATTAGAAAATGTTGACAACTACTCCTTGGGCTGCATGCACAAGAGGCATTGCATTACATTGGTCCAGAAGCGTGTGGAACCCGAACCCTGTCGGAACTTAAACCCAACAACTTTGATTTTGTTATTAAAGGAGTTTGTCATTCTTAGACCGGTTTCGGCATTGGTGTGCCTCATCAGTGAGAAAGCATACCGCTCGACATCGTATCTCTAAACGAGGCCTAAAGAATGCATTCGACTCGCCTGGTTCCTGCTAAAAATAATTGCGTTATAGCAAGTGTATCAACAATAATAACAAAATCAAAATTAGCAGTTTTACATAAAACTGTATACGCACTCGTAGAAATCTAAATATTTTGGAATAATCTAAAGTGTCTCTCAAGAAAAGATTTTTCACCTCCTTTACAATAGAACCTTGTCACGTTTTGTTAGATTAGATAATAGGGGATTAGAATTTACTGGACTAACATCAAATTCATTGAAAAATTGTGTAAGAAGGTTTGTAGTATAAATAGTGTCAGTATATTGCTCTAGTATTTAAGTCATTTCTATTATACTGCGTTCTTAAACTCTTATAAAAAAGAATATAATGCTCAATTCTTCAAGGTTTACAAATCGGTATAACTGAAATTTCAATTCTTTAAAATGATTTCATTTATAATTTTAAACTATATTTTTACGAAATTACACAATATCCAAAGGTTCACAAAATAGTACTGTTGACTTAACATTTCTTGAAAGTCCCTCGTATGCACTATCTTCTTGATATTAGGATTGAGCAACGTAAGAATTTGATTTATAGCTGTTCGTAGGGCTACTAACATGTTATATTGTTCTTGCTTCTTTCTTTCTGAGCTAGATTAGAGACCTTGGGACAGTTTCTTGAACTCACATGTATATTGTTTGTAATCAAATTGATTTATTTGTAGGAGTACAAAGAACATATATATTTGTAATGTTATGTGAAGTAAAAGATTCTTATATGAAAGTATTTATTTATGTTAGTTAGTATATCGCTCGTGAAATAATACATTTTTATATTTTTAAAAATTCGAATATTTTTATGTATTAAGAAACAAAGATTTATTTTGTCTAAAATCATTGTTTCTTTATTTCTTCTACTGGACGAGAACACTAATTTCTGGAAAAAATACCACGGCTCGCTTTACGCGGAGTAAAGTCGAAAAATAATTTTTTGAAAATTGTATAAATTGGAATATGAAAAATTATTAATTAGAATTTGTGACAATAGCACTGACCGGCAACAGTATGAAAATGTTAGGAATGGATGTGTGTATGTGAGACTTTCAGAAACAGATTTTGCGACGCCGAAGTTTCATTGTACGCGAGAAATTATTTGCTGCAATGAATGTAACAAATAATTTCTCTTCTGAAAATAAGTGCTGTGTATTAAAGGTTCAAATAAACCACCTTGTTGTCTCAAATAATAGCCAAATCTGTGATACAGAGATAATCTCATATCGCTGAGAAGATTTGGCGCAATGTTGGAACAAAGCTGGATAATTTTCCCCTTAATTCATCAAGATTTGTAACTCTCTGAAATTCATGCCGATAAGCGGATTCTTTCAGATATCCCCAAAGAAAGAAATCAGATGGAGATAAATCTGGTGATCTGGTAGGCCACTTGATCGTACCACGTGTAGATATCAATCGATCAGGAAACGTATTTAGGAGAAATTGTGTCACTGTTGAAACCAAATGTCCCCAAAATTAATAGGAACTGTTGGAATAATTTGATTTTGCAGGAGCTGTAGATATTTGTTACCATTTAGGTTACCATCGATAAAGAAGGGACCTATCACATAGTCTCCTAACATTCCTGTCCAAACATTGAGTTTTTGTGGGTATTGAGTACGCATAGGAGTACTCAGATGTTGATGAATATCGTGCAATGGATGCCTTGTGTTTCCAATGTAAAGAAAACGATGACTCGTCTGTAAATAAGACGTTTTTCAAAAACAAATCATTGTCATTTTGTTTTTCCATCATGGCTTGACAAAATTCCATCCGTCTAATGTGGTCACGGGGAAAAATATCCTGAGTTTTTTGTACTTTATAACGATGGTAACCATTCTTTTTCAAAATATACCTAACAGTTCTGTCATTAATTAAAAATTTGTCGGCTCGTGCAAGGTTCACTGGCTTCAACAGCGGCACATACACTTATTTCTTTATTTTGACCCTCTTCATTAATTCGCTTTACACGTGGTTCATCGAAATTCGGCAGTTCTGAACACATCCACATTTTTCGAACTTTTTAATAATTCGAGAAATGGTGGACTATGTCGGAATTGGCCTTGATACTTCGTCGCGTAGATTTCTTATATATTCTGCTGGTCGACTTCTACGTGAGATCTTGTCCAAAATACATTGAAAATCCTATGTTCCGCTAAAATTTTACCAGATCTGTATATGGAACTTACAATATGTATGTCGTTTTCAAGTTTTGTTTTCGGAAACTCGAATTGATATTTATTTGGTAATCCCGCGACATATTAAAAACGGCCTGAAATGAACAATTAATAGCACTTGTAACGTCCACATCGAGCCTCCAAGTCGCATGATTGAATGCTCCTTGAAATTTTATGCATTTCAAATGGTGTTTTTCAAAATATTACAGAATTATTTGTAATAAAAATGATGCATGTCCTTTAGTGCTTATATTTTAATTATTTGCTCATTTAAAATGGATTTACTCATCTGCGATCTTGCCTATTACATAACTTTGACAGAACATCATTGTAATATGATTTAGGTATAAATATTACAGTGCTAGAACTGTAAACATCAACTTTCTTGGAGGAAATCAGCCATCAAAATTGGATTTTTTTGACATTCTCAAGAGAAATTACAAAATAACTAAAAAAAATAATACATTTTTGGTATGTGTAGAGTCACCCTGTAATATATTCAACGGAAAATATTTTTTTTGGTATTTGTTGTTGACTCGAATGAAACTTTGCAAACCTCCCTTGGTAAAATATTTAACCAATCTCAAACGTCAATGTATTATAGAATCTATTTCGTAATCCCTTTGAACTATCCCTAATAACCTTCTGAGACTCTCTCTTCATCAATCATTTTTCGAAAGTAGATCTTCGAATCTCGGTGGGTACGGCTAATAAACATGTCACAGCTGCTGAGAGTTCACCCAATTCGAGATGAAATAAAGAATTACCGAAAACCGTAGACATGAGTGATGGCCTTTTTCACCGGAAATCTCCTAACATGTGTCGAAATTCATAAACAATGATTCCGCTGTCAGGAGGGATCACAAGTGTGACAAATCTAGTACCAAAATATTTATTTTTTAAAGAAAGGCATTAAAATTGGGGCTTTATTTAAATACATTTATTTATTTAATACAATTAGGACTAAATTTAGAATATTTGCCATGGCATGATTGGAATATTAATAAATTATTGAGAAAAAGGCGGAAAATGTTCGGTTTTTGAGGAAAAACCGCTGTCATGCCTGTATATTTTGACATGATTATTTTTCGGTGTAATCCTAGATGCAGCTATTTTGAAACGAAAACAAGCGACTAAAAGAGAAAAAACAAGTACAATAGAAAGTACGAACTATAAAAACAATATAAACATAAACAAAAAACAAAGACTACGGTAAGGGTAGTAAGCAACATAATACACATCAAAGTAGGCCATGTTAATACATATAGAAGGCATAATTAATAGTGCAGGAAGATCAAATGGAGAACTAAGTGAATGACCATCAAAATCAGGAAAATGAAACAAAAAGAGATACCAGTAAAATAAAAGTAGTAAAGAAAGTGGTAAAAATAATATTAACATATAGAAGCGAATTTTGGAGAGAGAGGCAAATAAGGAAACTGAATAGTACTTTAAATAAAAAGTAGCCCAAAAACTATGATTCCTATTTCGGTACCTGTACAATGTACCTATTCCAAGTTATCTCGTTTATTTATGTAAATAAAATTGCAAAACATTTTTGTACAAATGATGTGAAATATAATCACAACTCCCAAGAAATTTCTTTGTAGTTTTATTAGTTCCAGTAAAATATTTTGGTTCCAAAGTATTTCATTTCTTCAAAACATTTCTGATTTATAAAATCATTTTTACCGTTAGGAATTTCACATATAGGAAGGTTTCCATTAAAAATACTCTGTACACTCTCTCTCAGTTTAAAATAGACATACAATGTGAACCCAGGCTGGTTGCGCTAGCTCAATCAGTACGGAAGTTACAAGCGTTTCAATAATATTTGTTTCCCCCTACTTGTCCCATCACCCCCATCCTATGGCCCATCAAAGTACCCATTTTTTCTCAAAAAATTAAGGCTACACTCCCTCTCGAGAAATAATTAATTAATTTGTTTCATTTTTGCAATTTCAAATCGCAATATTTCGTGAAAAAATATTAAAAACTGAATTTTTTTAGTAGAATAGCTCAAAATTTATCAGTTAATACAAGAATCATTATTTATAATACGATTATTCAACCTCAGTTTGATTATTATGCATCAATTTTATACTTACAAAAACTCAATAAGCTGATCATACTTCAAAACCGTGGAATTAAAATAATCCTAAGAACTAATCGTTATACTCCTATAAGGAATATGTTATGTTCTCTAAAATGATTTCAGTAAACGATAGGTTATTTTATTTTGGATGTGGCTATTTATACATACAGTATGTATATGCAATTGGCTATTTATACATACAGTATGTATATGCAATTGGCTATTTATACATACAATATGTATAAGAAATTGGCTATTTATACATACAGTATGTATATGCAATTGGCTATTTATACATACAGTATGTATATGCAATTGGTTATTTATACATACAATATGTATAAGAAATTGGCTATTTATACATACAGTATGTATATGCAATTGGCTATTTATACATACAGTATGTATATGCAATTGGCTATTTATACATACAATATGTATAAGAAATTGGCTATTTATACATACAGTATGTATATGCAATTGGCTATTTATACATACAGTATGTATAAGAAATTGGCTATTTATTGTTACGTATAACGTACTAACTAACCAAAAAGTTTATTGATATCAATATTTTAATAAAAACTACATAATTATAGAAAAATATTGTTTTATTTATTGTTTATTGTTACAATATACTTGGGTATTTATTTTATTTTTTATTTAGTGTTTTAGTTTGCTTCTTGTAAAACTGAATCTGTTTAGTTTTTCTCTTCGGACGTCCTTTAGACTTAATTTTTGTTTTAAATTTTATGTTTTCATTTGATTGATGATTTGTATCGGATTCGTTCTGACTTTCAGTACCAACTAAGCTATCCTGGCAACTTCCAGCTTCAACTAAGTTACTTGTCTCAAATTCTATTGAACTAATTTTAGGATCACTATACTCATTCTCAAACAGAGAAACCCCATTTCTAGCATTTTTTTCAATTAATTTTAGTTCGTTCATATATTTGTTAAAGGTTGTAGTTCCATAATTTGATAAAATATCTGCGATATTTTTTGTTACTGTCAGTGCTGTATTGAATTTTTCTCGATCCGATAATACTTTTTGACGACCACCGAATTCATCCTTGTCTATATCATCAATGTCTACGTCATTCGTGTCTTCATCATCGATATCCATATACATAATACTTTCTGTATTTTCAACTGAAGTAATGTATCTTGGATGGAAACATGTTTTTGAAAAAATATTTAAGTTATTGTATTTTCTTAACATAAAAATATGCCTACATGGTGCACTAAAAGAGTTCCAAAATGTACATGAACATGCTTCCAGCGACGTATTATAAATCTTCGATATTCCAGTCTCAAGATTTTCCTCAATGCCATTTGCCATTACTTTTATTTTAGATTCTAAAGTTTTAAACAATTTTAATTGTTTATGAAATAATTTCATTCCAGTCTCTGTGAGAACTTCGGAACATACTTCCAGCAATTTTCTTATTTCATTATCGTTATCCATAATTTTAAAAACTTTTTGTTTATTTTTGGCTAATTTATTCTTGAATCAATAAAGTCTATAAGCTCTTTAATACATAAATAAATTGTCGGCAAACTATGATATTTAGTTTGTATGTATTGCTTAAGAGTCCAAAATGATCGTTCAATTCTGTTTGTTGTCGTATCTCCCATTAATGGCAAATGTTTTCTAAAATAATGTACCCACATTTCTTTACAGCTGTCCCAATTTTTAAGAAATTGCTCTTCAAGAGTCACGTATTTATCTTTTGTTCCTGCAAAAACTTTTACAGACTTGCAAATGTCCAGGAATTTCTTTTTCTGCTCTTCGTATTCTTCATATGATTGAGCATATAAACATTTCTTAAACGCATCCAATATTTTGTTTTTTTCATCAATTTGTTTATTGTAGGCAGTAGAAACTAGCCTTTTAATGTATTTAATGACATGAAATTTACAAAGTAAAACGGTTGCACTAGAAAAAATCTCTCTGATAGCTTTTATTTCGGTGAAATCTTTGTCAATTAAAAAAACGGATGGGTGGGTCTTACAAATTTTTTTAAATTCATTCATACAATGTATGAATGCGGAATATGTTTCTTTAGCAATAAATCCTATAGCTGCAAATTCTGATTTGTCGGTTATGCTAGAATAGTAGCAAAATCCCAAAACTTTATAATTTTCGACATTAAATCCAAAGGAAACATCTATTTGTATCACTGGACACTGAGATTTATTATAATTTAGAACCATCGCCGAAGAGGCTACAAATAATGATTCTACTTCTTCTTCTGCATCTTTTTGTATAGCGTATATACCACCATTTTCTTCGATTTCCGCTAAGAATTCCATTAAATGATTTTGGTCCACTTCGGTACATGAAGGAAAAAGTTTGTTTCGAAAATTTTGTATATCCTTTCTTATAAACTGTTTCCCACTTTTTTTACTTAAAACTGCAGCAACCATTCCATCTTTGGCGCTAGACAAGATTAAATCTGTTGCTGTTTCGTAATCATTTTCATTCATAATTTTGGCTTTGCCGTAATTACTATATTCTTCTTTGCCAACGGTATGATTGTGATTTAGTAATAGTTTTGTTAATTTCCATTTTTCATTTTTGCTTTTATAAAAATTAATTTGAGCTTTACAATTCTTGTAGTAGTAATGTTGATTCGGACGTTTTCCCAGGCATTTTGAATTTTGCTTAATACCATGACAACATTTGTACAGCACTTGTTTCTGAGACCGTGTTCTAATAACAAATGGATGATAATGCTCTTTACAAAATACATTAACAGTCTTTGATAACTGTTCATAATCATTAAAATGTTGACCAACATTTAAAGTATGTTCACTAACATTGTTGTCATTAACGGACATTTGTTCTGTCATCTAAAAGTTAGGTTAGAATATTAAAAATATAATTAATTTAAAAAAATCAGCTAATACCTTGCAACACTTTTATAGAATAAGTCATTCACAATTTAGCACTTCGATTATCTATTCAATGTACATATGTATAAAATGGTAATTATCTTGACTTGAATCACTTGAATAGTTTCAATTATTAGTACCGGTGCACACGGACTTTAAAAGTAAACTAACCGCGCGCTCGATTTGCAGCAGATAGCTAGAGAGACATTGGCGCTTATGATGTGATGCACACGGTAAGCTGCTTACTTTTGACGCGCCGATAGGTATCGACACATATTGTATGTATAAATAGCCAATTGCGTATACATACTGTATGTATAAATAGCCAATTGCGTATACATACTGTATGTATAAATAGCCAATTGCGTATACATACTGTATGTATAAATAGCCAATTGCATATACATACTGTATGTATAAATAGCCACATCCTTTTATTTTTCCATGGTTTTGGTTTATAAAATTGTAAATCAGATGGCTCCGGAATATTTGCATCAATATATTATTCTCAGCAAATATGTTCATTCATACAACACAAGAAATAGTAATAACAGATATATTTCGTGAACTTGCTATAAAAGTACAATGAATTCATTGTTTTTTAAAGTTTTCTCAGACTTTAACAATCTACCCGTTGATTTAAAAAATTCACAAAGATTTTATGAGTGTCAGATAAAATTGTCCAATGGTAATATTTTTTTTTGTATTGTATTATATTTTAATATGTAATAACTTTAGTCAATTCAATAGTTTCATTACGTTATATGTAAAATTCTTTTTTTTTAATTCCTATTTTAATAATAGATTTACTTGCTAAATAGTTGTAGAATAATTTTAACAAACTGTTTATTGTATTTTTTATTTTATATAATTTGTAATTTATATATGTATATTAGGGGTTCCGATTGAATAAATAAATCTATCTATAACTATCTAACTAATTGAGTTATTTGGTTCAGGTTGGAACGAGCGTACGTGTTTTATCAAAATCTACTTACTTATTTTTTAGTAAAGAAATAAATTCTCGCTTAATAAAATAAACAAATTCCTATCAAAAATTTTTCTCACTTTTTCGAAATGATACGCAGTGACCAACAATTTTGCAGTTATCCTTGTCTTATAATTTGTAAAATTAACGTCTTCTTAAATTACTAATTGAAATGTAACGCAGTGGCGTACATACTTAAACACTTTTGCATTTTTAAAAAGGAAACTTACAAATGCTTCGATTTAGTCTCTCTGTTAATGCGACGTACATTGGCGTGCATTTTTTCTATGTACAACGAATGAATAAAAATGTATTTATTTGATAATATTTTTTTTGTTGTTGTATGTCTATCATCTATCATCTATCATCTGTTTTTTGTTACTCCATAACTAGTTTTTGCATCTTCTAGTTTTCTTTAAATGTTTTCATATATATTTATTTATTTAAAAGAAATACACACAGGACCATAATAAGGATCTAATTACCTGAGTTATCTTACCTAAAACTAACTAGAAACTAAAGAAATAAATTTATACGTACCACTATACTATATATCAGCGATACATGTATATACAGATATACCAATAAAGAAAAAAGTAAGAAATCAAATAGGTTTAGTGATATGAATTCTCAGCGAAAACACAAAAAAAAAATAAAATGTATCCTAACCACTATAACTATAAACCTAGTCTTACTCTACATTTCATATATGCAATTTAAATTGATTATTTTTTTCATCTATCAAAACAGTCAGATCTTGTGGTTTCACCCAATAAGAGCTCACGATCCTAACCAATCATTGAGTTTTATACTGAGAAAACCGCTTCTTCGTATTTGTTTTTTGATAAAACTTTGTTTACCTTTTTTGAAAAGTCAAATATAAACATTTAACAACTTTTATTTAGTATTATCAATTATATTATACTAAAATGTATTGCAAATCTATGTTAATATCCAAATTTCAAAATGTATTTGTAAACTAACCTGTTTTTAATCGTTTATTTCAAATCGCTTTAACACTTTTACATAACTCGCTTCAACACTAAACTTTTTGTTCATTAAACATCAGTTTTTGAATACCTAAACACTTCAAATTAGCTAAATTAAGAAAAACTTCATTTCAGACTATAAACACGACACAAATCCATTCTTCTTCTTCGATTCGTTTATGACATGTCAAACTGTAAACACAATCATACATGCCTTAATTCTGTAGGTACTAGATTACATAAATTGTTGGATTTAGAATAAGTTAAAAAATTACATTATATATTTGAACTTTACATACAATATTTACATTCCAAAAAGTTGTTGATCCATAAGCAGGTACAAAATTTGACCTCATCAGGTCAGGTCAAGGTCATTTGAAAGTCAAATTAAGGAAAAATTTCTAGAAAAATCTGAAAAAATTCATACAAAGGTTTTTAGTGACGCTGAATCCAAATCCGATGTTCGCTGGATCTCATAAGGTCAGGGTCAGGGTCAAGGTCATTTGAGGGATAAATTGAGGAAACCTTCTGGGAAAAATCGGAAAAAAATCTTACAAAGGTTTTCAGGGTCGCTGAATCCGAATCCGAGGTCTGCTTGACCTCCAGGTCAGGGTCAAGGTCATTTTACTGTCAGATCCGGACCAGGAGCTGACTTAATGAGGTCAAGCGGACCTCGGATTCGAATTCGGCGACACTGAAAACCTTTGTAAGAATTTTACTAGGTTTCTTCAATTTGACCTTCAAATGACCTTGACCCTGATCGGATTCGGATTCAGCAACCCTAAAAACCTTTGTATGAATATTTTCAGATTTTTCTAGAAATTTTTCTTCAACTTGACCTTCAAATGACCTTGACCTCACCTGATGAGGTCAAATTTTGTACCTGATTATAGATCAACAAGTCATGCAGAGATTTTTATCAAGAATAATTTTTTTGTGAAATGTAAGTTAAACTTTTTGTCCATTTGTATAAAACTTTTTGGGACACACTGTATAAATAATAATCTTAAATAATACTTCTAGATAGGCAATTTGCATTACGTTAGTATAAGATCAATCACCTAAATCAAGTGAGCTTTGCATTTAAATCTGTAACACCTCTCAACTTGTCGATTACAACTAAGTTGAAAACTATCGTCGACCACTCAACCAAAACACAATTTTCACACACTCTACGCGCGTTTCGCCAACTATGTTGGCATAATCAGGAGTTGATGATAGACTAAACCAATTATTAATTCTCTGTTCTTAATACAAAATGATTAAAAAAATAATCACTGGTCTACATTTTATCTAGGCTTGTACACGGGCATCGGAGATGGTATCCTAGGGTTTTCGGGGTCGCTGATTACGATGAGCGGGTCGGATAGGTGCCATCAGGTTCATTCATTTGAAGGTCAAATGTTAATTTCTTGGTATTTTTTAATATGAACATAAGCAATTGGGTGTTTAACTAATTTGCAGATTCTATTTAAAACCTTATAAATAACAAGTACTATATGAATAATTAACAACACAATATGTTTTTTAATTTTAGTTGCATACATAATTTTTACCAGCAATTTGTTTATTTTTATAATGTGCCTTTTGAATATGGCGCAATTGTTGAAACTACGTCACTGGTTGCGTAACTGAAGTTAGATATAAGCCGAATCGAAAGTTCAACGAATTCACTCGACATCAAAGTTAAAATTGTTAAATGTCACTGTCAATAATGTCATTTCTTTGATTTTTGTTGAAGCGTGGGTTTTTGATTTTGCATTTTTTTTTGATTTATTAATATTTTTTAGTTAGTATATAGTATTTTCTTTGTTTCTAAGTTAGTGTATTTGTGTTTTCCCGACTTTAAAATCGTTATTCTATATTCTTCTTCTTCTTCGTCTTACTTTTTCGAAACTAGTGATGGTCTTGGTCTAATATGTTTCTTCTTTTTTAATCGTTTACCGTAAAGCAAATCAGTACCGTACCAGTGACGTATCTGTATTAAAAGTTGCATAAAATCTCAAATCTTTTCTTATTAGTTTTTATCTATTTTAAGCAAAAAAACATAAAAAAACATGCAATTATGTAGAAAGTAATTAAGTATGAGTAATTAGAAATACAAAACAAATGAGGTTAGATTTGGAGTTAAACACCTAATTGGAGCCGCAGACTTAAATTTGAATTCTATTTTCAATCAAATATTTTTTCTTTTTTTATCTATCATAGAACCTTCAAATGACCTTGAACCTGACCTGATGGAGCTCAACTGACCTCGAATTAAGATTCAGTGACCTGAAAAACACACACATGAGTTTTGTCTATTCTAGCAAGGGATAAACAAACAACGGATTCGAATTCAGCGACCAAAACATATATATATATATATATATATATATATATATATATAAATATATTTCAGATTTTTTTGAGGTTATTTCTAGATTTGACCTTCAAATGACCTTAAACCTGACCCGCTCATCGTAATCAGCGACCCCGAAAACACTAGGATACCATCTCCGATGTCCGTGTACAGGGTGGCCAAATAAGAATGCGAGGTACTGTATATTAACCTAACAAAAAAATACATTATCTTTAAAGTAGAGGATAATCTGAATCTTTTTTGTTTGACAATTTTTGCTGCATCTCTAAAAATAAAGTGGTGGGGGGTTTCAGTAAAAAAAAAACCCTGTATATTCGAAACGGCTGAGCCGATTTTAACAAACTTCGGCTAGTTGAAAAGAGCTATTCTTGGGCCAAAAATGCTATAATATTTGAAGTTTTGTTAGTTTCAGATGTCGCCGCTAGAGGGCTTTTTTCGACATTTCGACAGAAATGGTTAATTTTCTAAAAAAAATTAAATGCATTGGTATGATTTCTTTTTCATGAAACAGTAGCTAAATGATGCCTAAACAAGCTCGCGAAAACCGCATCTCGGTATCTTGTTCCTAACCTAAAATTTAGGCCAAAGAAAATTTTATACGGAAATCTCTTAAATTTTTATTTTTTAAACTAATTATTTCCTTTTATTATGTAAGTTGTGGCCCTAAAAAGGACTTAATTAAAAAAGAAAGGTTTTTAATGTCCCCGTAAATGCTCGAAATTCTGAAGCCTCTCAAGGGTAGACAAAACTGCAGCTTCAATTTCGGCTCTCGGTATGTTACGTAATGCATTACGAATCCGATTTTTCGTATCTCTCTGGTCGTAGGTTGAGTCTGAAAATTCAAGACAAGTTAAGTCTGGTGATCGCGCAGGCCATGGAAACAGACTTACTCTTCCAATCCAACGCTGTTGTAATACTGCATTAATATGCTCTCACACAATAATGGAGAATTTTTATTTCTAATTCTTTGGACCGATGAAGCCACCTTTAAAATCTGCACAATATGCATTATGGGTCTGCAGAAAATCCGCATTGGTTGCGTGAAGTTCAGCACCAAGGACGTTGGAGTTTAAATTTGTGGTGTAGCATACTGGGAGGCAGAATTATTTTTTTACTGCAATATCTTTCTTGACTTTTTGGCCAATAAATTACCGTTGTTGTTGGAAGATGTTTCACTGGAAACACGTCAAAACTTGTTTTTGCAGTTGAATGGTTGCCCAGCACAGTATGCTATTATTGTGCGAGAGCATATTAATGCAGTATTCCAACAGTGGTAGATTGGAAGAGGAAGTTCCATGGCCTGCGCGATCACCAGAATTAACTTGTTTTGATTTTCAGACTCAACCTACGACCAGATACATATGAAAAACCGGATTCGTTAATGCATTACGTAACATACCGAGAGCCGAAATTGAAGGTGCAGGTTTGTCTACCCATGAGAGGCTTGAGCAATGCATAGAGCGTGATGATCAGCATTTAGATCATTTACGGGGGCACTAAAAACTTTTCTTTTTTAAATCGGTCCTTTTTAGGGCCACAACTTACATAATAAAAGGAATTAATTAGTTTAAAAAATAAAAATTTAAGGGATTTCCGTATAAAATTTTCTTTGGCCTAAATTTTAGGTTAGGAACAAGATATCGAGATGCGGTTTTCGGGAGCTTGTTTAGGCATCATTTAGCTACTTTTTCATGAAAAAGAAATCATACCAATGCGTTTAATTTTTTTGAGAAAATTAACCATTTCTGACGAGATGTCGGAAAAAAAGCCCTCTAGCGGCGACATCTGAAACTAACAAAACTTCAAATATTATAGCATTTGTAGCCCAAGAATAGCTCCTTTCAACTAGCCCAAGTTTGTTAAAATCGGCTCAGCCGTTTCGAATATACAGGGTGTTTTTTAGTGAAATCTTTGAATACCCCCCACCACTTTATTTTTAGAGATATAGCAAAAATTGTTAAACAAAAAGGGTTCAGATTATCCTCTACTTTAAAGATCAGGTATTTTTTTGGTAGGTTAATGTAGCGGAATTCGCAGAAACATCACTTTCTTAGCTTCAAGATCGCAGTTACGCCCCCTAGCGGCCATTTCAGAAACTTGAAAATATTTTCCAGGTTTTCCTCTTGGTCGTTTTAGCCATGACTTTTTTCCGCAAGCCTCTACGATGGATGGTTTCCAAGATACAGTACCTCGCATTCTTATTTGGCCACCCTGTACAAGCCTAGATAAAATGTTGACCAGTGAATCATTCCAAATACAACTCGTCTTCTTAAATTTTATAGATTAAATTTTTGGTTTCCACACTCAAACGCCTTTATTTCAGGCAAAACCACTCAAACAAACAGATTTGAGATATTACCTAACTTCTCAATGAGAAATTCTTTTCTTCTTATACTTCTATTGTTTTATACGTCTTATAGCATTTTATATCGCCTTTTCTTATTTTCTTCCTTGTCGTTGCGTGTGTTTTCACTCGTACTTCTTTTATCATTTTTAAATTTTTTTGTAATAATATGACACTTTGATCCACTAATAAACACTCTTTGAATTTTGAAAAACTTTATGGCTGATACAAAAAGTATTTTAATAGAATTCTCCTCGTACTTTCCTTTTTTATTTTCGCCTCCAAATCGTGACTACTCAATCCGTTTTTTATTTTTTTTGTTTCGTTGCATTCGACGCATCTTTTGCAATAAAATATAAAAATACTAACCAACTCATAAGCGGTTACACTGTCCATCGAATATACTTTTTCACTATAGCGCATACTTTAAAATGATTGGTCTAAAAAATTCCAAAAGAATACTCTCGATCGAATTTAAAAATCCAATTGATTTTTAACCAGAAATAAGTAATTTAACAGTTTAATCTTGCGTGGAAATTCTTATTCTTCTTTATTTCGACACAACCAACATCTGTATTTACCTATCTCTTGATGTACCACTACAAATTCAATTGTTATCCTAACCATATCAAATCTATTTACTTTTTGTCCATTCGAGAACGATTCAAGATTTTATGATATACTACGATTCCATCAGTTTTGCGATTCATTGTAAAACCGTTACGGTTTTTAAAACTGAAATCTTTATAAGAAAAGTTATGTCAAGAATTTTGTTTAAAAACACTGGTATGGTTTTTTTACATTGATCCTATTTTAATTGAAATAATAGGACAAGAAAAGTGTCTCGTAAGAAATTGTTTTGTTTTTGATGGGTTGTTGTTCCAGGAAGTGGTACCAAACGTAATTTTTAAATTTTTCAAGTACGAATCGATATTTTTTAAGATATTTGAATAATTCTTCTATTCAAAAGTTAAATTCAAAACAAAGTTACGTTTTACGTTACGTAAGCAAACCCCCAATGCAAGTTGTTTTGTAAAGATGTCAAAACTCACGTCTAAGCTTCATTTATCAGTATATCGAAGGACGTTTGCGTAAGTTATTAGGGGCAGATCGATCTTCTATCAGTACAGAATAAATTTGAAAGTGAGAATAAGCGATATTTAAGTCTCTTATACCAAAAGAACGTTTCCAATAGCTTAGGAAGGACATTACCTAAAAATAGCAATTTTTTCTTATATTACAACTAATTTCTTATTTCTGACTTAATCTACTACTACTTCATGTCTTTAGAATTTTTTCCTATTAGCTCTGTAAAGTTGCACCTATTTCTTTTGTTTTATTGATCCCTAATACCAAACTTGAGGATTCTTTTTTTTGTGCTTCCAAAATTGATTTCCGTTGTCTAGAATAGCTTCTATATTCATATCGCCACGAAAGCTCTTATGGTGTGCAAAAACTTGTAACCCAAAGACCCTGCAGTGGATGTACACGTCAATACTGAGATCGGCAGTAGTCTGGGGCAACAGAACTAAGCTGGCCAGTACAAAAACAAATCTAGCGAAAAACCAAAGACTGGCCTGCGTATGCATAACAGATGCAATGAGAATGTACCCAACGGCCGCCATGGAGGTAATCCTAAGCCATAAACCTACAGAATGACCAGAGAAGGATCCACCAAATGCAAGTTTCGACTCCTTCCTGGAAATCACCAAACTTGGGACATGCCCCAAAATGAGATGACAAAGAAGTTTAGCTTTGTGAAACAATTCAACACAAAGCTAAGTAACAAAAGCGAATGGAACAAAGACACCATCCCAAGAATTAAGAGAATTGCCATTAAACAGATGGTTCTAGAACAACAGAAAGAATAGCAGTATATGGGCCTGGAACCAAATATTCCGAAAGTCTAGGCAAATCTCCGAGTATTTTCCAAACAGAAATCTACGCCATCGGAAAATGTGTCCAGTTCAACATAGAAAGAAATTTTTGCAGACAAGAGATCATCATCAGGTCAGACAGCCAAGCAGCCATTAATGCTTTGAACTCTCACGTAATCAACTCCAAGATGGTTTGGGAGTGCCTAGAGAATCTAAAGCACCTGAACCCTTCTGCGGAATAAGAACCAGTACAATACTTGATAAACTTGAAAAAGAAGTAATTAACAAGAGATCCCAATACTGGATAGGACTACAAGGAATAAGAAAGGCAAAGACACTACTGGGAAACTATAACCAGAAGAGATCAGATGACTGCATCAGCAGAAGCAAAAACAAGCTCAGAATACTAACGGGTATCCTAACAGGGCACTGCCGGTTGAGAGGCCACCTAAAGAAACTCGGATTAGTAGAGGAAGAAGAATGCAGATTTTGCGAGGAAGAGGAGGAAACCTCTATCCACATTCTCTCAGAATTCATAACCCTGGAAAATCCAAGGGTACGATACTAATATTAAATAGAAGACGGAGATCTACCTAACCTGAAGCCTACCCGGCCTATTTGAAAGCAATAAGACTGGAGGAACTGCTCTAAGAAGGGGGCACAATAAATCTTATAGGTCGCAGTGTATCGACTCCCGCATCAACAGATATATATATATATTCATATCGTCGTGTATTCTAGCTTCAATTTTTTGTGCAGGACGTTTTATTTCTGCTTCTACACTTTCTATACTAAGTCTTGATGAATGTCTATGTTTGGTATGAATCAAGAGGCGTTGATTATGTCCCTTAGCACAGTACTATGTCAATGTGCGATGTATAGTGATGCATTCCCAAGCCATTTATTATGCACTTATAACTTTGATTTCGTCCAAGTAATCAGTACAGTTTTTGATATTTTAGCTTCAACTCTTAACGTATCTTATTCATCTGTTCCTTTCATAGAAATTTCGATGATGTCTAGAAGGTTAGGTCTATTAATTTTGAAGTTGCGTTCGAATTGCTTGTTTGTGAAATCTATCTACACAAAACTGACGAAAATACTCCTGAAGGTGAGGATGTTCATCTGACTGTCTACTCCCGAAGACGCAGAGGCAGGATCAGCAAAAGTAACCCAAACCCCTACGAAGATCAAGAAGCTAGAGTGGCAAATAAATTCCAAAAAGCCGAAATGAAAAAGGATGAAAAGAGAGGTATTGTAAAAACCAATATATCTACAAAAGTTAACATTCGAGGGGCCATAAAAAACTGGATCAGGGAAAGACACTTGTAATACTGGCATAATCTGTCAGGCCAAAAGCAAGGGAAATCCTACATAGGAAGACCGTATTCCAACAGAACAGCTGAACTGCTCGCATTGGACAAAAGTATGCTGAGAGTGGTAACAGGACTCATGACTGGACTCGTACAAGTTGAAGAGTTCATAAACAAAATAGGACTGTTCATTGAAGTCCTTAAGTGATGCTATGCAACAAGGAACCAGAGACAGTGAAACATGTACTGTGCGAATGCAGGCAAGAGGCAGGCATTTTTTGGACAATCAACAGTACAGGGTACAAAAATATGGGACTGGGTAGAGTAAAAAAATGGACAGTAAACGCAATAAGCCAGTAGGCTTCAGCGATATCGGAGACCTTAGATCAGAAAGAGAAAAAATAAGGTAATCATAGGCTTTGAGTCTAAGGCTACGACCATACTAGCGTTTCAGCTCTGGCTACACTAGTCGGAAAACACATTTATTGAAGTCAACTTTGAACGGATTCATAGTGAAACAGGCTAAAATTTGTTTATCAAACTGTATCTATACACCAGCAAAGCTAGATAAAGACTGCAGTTGCAACGCGTGGTAGCGGCGACGGGAAAACAATCTGAAATGCAGCGTTAAAAAAACGCTAGTGTGGTCGTAGCATAAGGAGGACTAATAAGCCGCTTCATCTCTGGGAGTACAAATAGGGGGGACCATTCAGTTGGGCAAAAATACCTTCTACATATAATCTGTTGCTGAAAAAGGATCAACATAATCCTATCGGTTATATTTATTCCAATGACGACAATACAGCGTTTCGCCAACTATGTTGGCAACATAGTTGGCGAAACGCGCGTAGAGTGTGTTAAAATTGTGTTTTGGTTGAGTGGTCGACGATAGTTTTCAACTTAGTTGATAAACCAAAGGTTCCAATTTCTCAATTGAAGAGGTACCTACAAGTACATTAAAAGGACGTTAAAGGTTGGGGGTAGTTAATCTCTTTATTTCATATTTTTTGCCCAACTGAATGGTAGGATTAGGAACTACCTGGATATTTTTGCCCAACTGAGATATTACGCAAATAGGAGTGCAAATAGGAATCTGAGCCTGGGAATATTGTAGTGCAGAAATATATTATTTATATATTTTTTAACGTATTTTGTATATATCGTAAATTTTAATAAGTAACGTTTAATAAATAATTAATTAAATAATACTCATCAATGTCAGTACCACAAGTTTATTATTAAATTTTAAGGGGCTACTAGTTTCGGCATACTGCCATCATCAGGCCTGTAACAATATACCATCAAAGTTAATTACCAATTTTACATTTGAAGAAAATATACACTTACCCATAGTATATTTTCTTGAAATGTTAAATTGGTAATTTACTTTGATGGTATATCGTTACAGGCCTGATAATGGCAGTATGCCGAAACTAGTAGTCCCTTAAAATTTAATAATAAACTTGTGGTACTGACATTAATGAGTTTTATTTAATAAAACATTGGCCACATTTGAGGATTATGGATAACTTACGTAGTTTGTTTAATAAATATACTTCATTTGTAAAGTTTTTACCTCTTTCTGTAATTTAGAGAATATATTAACTGAGCTTATAATCCTCAATTTGAAACGTTTATATTATAGTAACAAAATAACGACTACCATTTGGATTACTTCGTAGTGTTTATGCGAGTGACTTGCACCCAAACATAAAAATGAAACCTACATTTATATTCAGAAAAATATAACAAGTTTCAAATTCAGGACCATCTCTCATCAACTTACCCCATTTCTTCTTTGTACCAAAACGTATAATCTTAAAGAAACAAACTACGCGTGTTTCAAATACGTGCATATTAACCAAAATGATTGCTTTGATTCAATACTTTCGATATTATAGTATCTTATCATCGAGATATGTATTCATTTATTATAATTTCTTACTTAAGAAAGTTTTGGTAATAATTCGTACCTACAAATTATTTCAAAATTCTGATGGGTGGTCAGCAGCAAAAAATTGACGAAAATTACATGTTACAGAGGAAATGCAGAAATTTAAATGTTTTAAGGAAAATAAAAACAGAGATTATTGTTTTATATGTTTCAGTGAAATTGTCGATAAGGTAACTTAAATATTTTTTAAGTTAGGTGCAATTACGTCTTCATTTGAAAAATTATTGTACATAATTCAAAGATCTTTAGATAAACGTTAATAATTCTTTTTTAATTAACTTTAAAAAATGTAGCTTTCATTTTTATTTGCGCACATATTGGCCAATAGATTTAAAAAAATTACTACATTTCGATTTAAAAGGACTGATTTAAGTTGTTGATATCGATGCCATAGTTACTAGGTCACTCAATAAGTTGATAGGATAACACAACTTTTAGAACCCCAAAAAATTTTTTGGCCGTTTAGGGGGTGGAGTCGACTCGAGGAGAAGATCCAACATCACCATAGCGTTCAGCATTCTCAAAAACGGGAGATGACGCGGGTTTTCATGTTTATAGCGAAAAACAAATTTTTCACCCGTTCGGGGATGGTTTTTGGACGTTTCTAGGGTTGGGTCAACTATAAAAAAATTGTAACCACCGCTATCGTGTTCAGCATCCTCGAAAATGGGGGGTTATAACTTTTAGTCGAGGCAATGAAGCACTAAAAAAGCCAAAGATAGGAAATCTTTTAGGATAGGACGGACCGGAATGCGATTTTTTGCATTCGTTTCCAAAAAATATTTATACCATTCCTACCTATTAGAAACCGGAAGTTGCATTGCTGCAGCCAAAAATGCATTCAAAAAATGGATTTTTTGAGAGGTCTTTTGGCAAATTTAATAACTTTGTAAATACGAGTCAGAATTGGCTCAAGTCGGGTACCCAGGGGTTTTTGAGGTTGCTGATCACGATTATGATGTTCAAATTGATCCCCCGAACACCTGGAGCTCAGGAACGCCGACGAACGTCATCTCCGTGGGACTATCCCGAAATTCATGCGAGGAAGGAGAGAATCTGGAAATATCGACAAAAACGAACCGAAAATTGTTATGGGGGCATTTTGTGGGCGCTGAATCCGAATTTCATGTGGAAAACGATCCCCCGAACACCTGGTGCGCCCTAACCTGGCCCTGAAAGTCATCCCCGAGGTTTTTTCAGACACAATTGAAAAAGACGAACCGAAAATCGTTACGGGAGATTTTTTGGGTCGCTAAATTCAAATATGGCATCGGCGAACACCCCACGGACACCTGGTGTGCTCTAACCTGGCCCTGAACGTCATCCCCGAGGTTTTTCCAGACACAATTGAAAAAAAAAACCGAAAATCATTATGGGGGTTTTTCGGGGCGCTTCATCCAAATTCCACGCCGTCATTCAGGAAGCCGAATGTTCTTGATGAGCACAAGCTAAAATGGGACCAGTTACTAGAGAAATACAGGTTCCAAATGTATACAAAAACCGCTGTGAAGGGGAAAGTTAATTTAGGAAAAATTCTCCCCACACTAGACGCCATTCAACAACATCTGAAAAGGGTCTATTTTCAAGTGCAAGATTGGCTGCACGGAGACCAGGTGACTATGAACCCAACAGAATGGGGGTGGAGAAATGGAGGCGACACACTGGTCCCTGTCCAAATAATACAAAAACCTGCGCCCCCGAATATTATGGAACTAATATTCTGTGGATGCGTAGGAGCGTGTAATCTGAGGACCTGTAGTTGCAGGAAGCATGGCCTCCCTTGCAATCTTACCTGTAAAAATTGTGAAGGGTCAACTTGCACCAATACTGAAAGATATTCAGTTGAAAGCGTAATTGCGGCAGAGAGAGAGGCCTTAGACGAGGAAGATGTACTACTGATGAATACTTCAGTGGATGACGAAGAAAATGAACACACTAACGGATGGAGAGTTTGATATTTAGTTATGTATTTGAAAATCGAAGTTATTGATTAATGAGGTTAGGTGAAGTAAAGGTTGGATTGTACTTGATTTGAGTTCAATAAAAAGTTTTTAAATGTCAATTACATAAACATTGACTTTCTATTCATTGTCTTCCTTTCCTCCATACATATTTTAACTAGAATCAACAATTCCATATTATTGCAGTACATTGACGTCGGTCTCTAAAACATCAGGTTTAGTTGACATTCATGGGAATGACATCGATGTCGAGATAAAAGTTTCGGTGCACCAGGTGTTGGGAGCGCCCCGAAAAAACCCCCATAATGATTTTCGGTTCGTCTTTTTCAATTGTGTCTGGAAAAACCTCGGGGATGACGTTCAGGGCCAGGTTAGGGCGCACCAGGTGTCCGTGGGGTATTCGCCGATGCCATATTTGAATTCAGCGACCCAAAAAACCCCCCCGTAACGATTTTCGGTTCGTCTTTTTCAATTGTGTCTGAAAAAACCTCGGGGATGACGTTCAGGGCCAGGTTAGGGCGCACCAGGTGTTCGGGGGGTCGTTTTCCACACGAAATTCGGATTCAGCACCCACAAAACGCCTCTCAAAAAATGCATTTTTTTAATGCATTTTTGGCTGCAGCAATGCAACTTCCGGTTTCTAATAGGTAGAAATTAGGTAGGAATGGTATAAATAATTTTTGGAAGTGAATGCAAAAAACCGCATTCCGTCCTATCCTAAAAGATTTCCTAACACAATGCTTCATTGCCTCGACTATTTCTGTTTTGTTGTGTTCTGTTTGGTGGGGTGTCGATACACTGAGACCTGGAAGATCTATTGTGCACCCTTCTGCTGGCCAGCCATTAAGGATATCTTTTCGATTAGAGCAGTTCCTCCAGTCCTATTGCTTTCAAAAAGTTCAGGATGTCAGTAGGCTTCAGGTAAGGTAGATCTCCCTCTTCTATTTGATTCTCTCCGAGATATCGTACCCTAGGATTTTGCAGGGTTATTCATTCTGAGAGAATGTGGAAATCTGCATTCTTCTTCCTCTACTAATCCGAGTTTCTTTAGGTGCCCTCTCAACGGGCAGTGCCCTGTTAAGATTCCCGTTAGTATTCTGAGCTAGTTTTTACTTTTACTGGAGCAGTTGTCTGATCTCTTCTGACTGTAGTTTCCCAAAAGTGTGTTGGCCTGCCTGGACCTGTTGTTAATTACTTCTTTTTCAAGTTCTTCAAGTATTGTGCTCGTACTTATTCCGCAGAAGGGTTCAGGTCCCAGAAATGGTGTTTCAGTCTCTTCTTTGCGAGTACGTCTGCTATTTCATTATCCTCCACTCCAGTGTGTCCCGGAACCCATAGGAGGAACAGTGTATTAATTGCCTAATTCATTTAGTTTCTCTAGGCACTCCCAAACCATCTTGGAGTTGATTACGTGGGAGTTCATGCTGCTTGGCTGTCTGACATGATGATCTCTTGTATGCGAAAATTTCTTTCTATATTGAACTGGACACATTTTCCGATGGCGATGGTTTCTGAGACGTAAATATTGCTCACTGATTAAAGATATTTTTTGTAAATTTTTTAAGAATAAAAAAAAGTTAATATTGGAACCTCTATTTCGCTTTAAATTTTAGCAGATTCTTTTTAGATGAACTTTTGTATACAGGGTGTTTCATAGTTAAACCGACATACGTTAACTGTAAATAGAGGGTACTTAGGTGATTCCAAATAACCTTGGTTAATGGGTCTAACGCCTTTAATAACCGAGATACGGGGTGTTTCATCCGTTTCAGCCAATATTTTGATAATCCGTAACTTTAGAACCAGCCTGTATATTTCTCTCATACTTGGTACAGGTATAGTGTGTTAATAGCCCAATCCTATAGTGTAAGAACTACCATTAAAATCCAGATCCGGATTAAGAAGAATTTGCAAAATTTGAAAATCCCCCAAACAACACCCTGTATATCAGATTTTTTAAAATTGGGATGGATATTTGAAAAGAACGGAAAAAAATGAGTTAAAGTGAAATTTTTTTTTAAGTGCACATCCCATTCTGCTACTGGAGTTTTAACGTCAAATTACATCAAATGCATTTTTTTCATTTTCACAAGCAGTAACTTTCGAAATACCTGGTAGATTTCTTTCATATTTGGTACAGGTATCATTTTTTAGTAGCCCAATTGTATAATGTAAGGACTATACTACAGTTAAAATCCAGATACGGATTAAGAAAAATTTGTAAAATTTGAAAATTCCCGACGCAACACGCTGTATATCAGATATTTTTTAAATTGGATCAGACATTCGAAACGAATGAAAAAAACTGACATATTCTAACATATTTTTATAAATGCACATCTCGTTCTACATATTACTAAACTTTTAAAGTAAATTCAATTAATGCAATACATATTGTCATTTTTATAAGCCATAACTTTGAAAACACCTTGTAGATTTCTTTCATATATGGTACGGGTAGATTGTTTAAATAGCCCAATCGTACAATACAAGAACTAAAGTTAAAATCCAGATCCGTATTAAGAAAAAATTGTAAAAGTTGGTAATCTCTAAAATAGCATCCTGTATATCAATTTTTTTTTAAATGTAATCGGATACCTATTTAAAAAAAGAAAAAAGAAGACAAAAGATGAATTATACTAAAATATTTTTATAAATGCACAAGAGCGTTCTACAAAAAAAATACAGATTTAATTTTTCGGATTAATTCCGGATACAAAACTCATTAAACAGTAAGCTTCGACAATAACACATCTTTTTTCTTTTTTTTTCTTTTTTCAAATAGGTATCCGATTACATTTTAAAGAATCTGATATACAGGGTGCTATTTTAAAGATTATCAACTTTTACAAATTTTTCTTAATCCGGATTAATGGATTTTAATTGTAGTTCTTACACTATAGGATTGGGCTATTAACACACTATACCTGTACCAAGTATGAGAGAAATCTACAGGGTGGTTCTAAAGTTACGGCTTATCAAAATATTGGCCGAAATGGATGAAACACCCCGTATCTCGGTTATTAAAGGCGCTAGACCCATTAACCAAGGTTATTTGGAATCACCTAAGTACCCTCTATTTACAGTTAACGTATGTCGGTTTAACTATGAAACACCCTGTATAAGTAAATTTATCTAAATAGACTTATTTTTGTTCCTAAATTCTGTGGTATAACTGAAGATAAATGACGTATAATAATACTAATAAAATAAATATCTGCCATTTTTATTAGATCAATACAAAGGCTCAGGGTTAGTGATCATCTTTGGTCGCCACCTTATTCCTATTACAAATTGTAGGAGCTCAATATCATGACTAATTGGGGCCTTAAAAATCTGATCCAATTCAACGGTTACAAAACTAAACGGCCAATCAAGCTGTCTGATGAGAGAATAAGTGCATATCGGACGTAAGATGCTGCCTACTCCTGTATCACATAATTATATTTTGCAAAAAGTAGCCCTCATTTAATATTCCCACTTAAACTGTACATTTTACGGAAATGCCACCATAATTGACCGGTTCGTAATCGAATAACGTAAAAACTAAATAAACTGGCACTTTTGTTTGATTTGCCGGATAAATTACTAAGGTTCGGTTTAATTAAAGAACAATTTCATTAATAATAACGTTAACTAAATGACCGTAACAGTGATAAATATCGCAGAGTTATGGCAGATACTTACGGTTTAATTTGATTAGACAGCTCCTTTTAGCCAATTCAAGTTAAAAACTGGTAGCTAAATTGGAAGCAAATTACGTTTTTGTAAGCGTTGAAATTTGATTAACGGAATTCAGAACCTGATCAAAATGTTAATAAACGGATTAACATTTGTCACGTACTTAATAACAGTTTTTGTAATAGATTTACACTTGGCAATATACGAGGATTGTACAAAAAAGTGACCTATCCAATTTCACAGGCTACGTACCTACATTGTTATGGTTTAAAAAAGGACACAAAATTATAGAAAGCTTATTAAAAAGTATTAAAAAGAATATGTAAAAGGGACTTTAAAACAAAAGGTGACATGGTTGTTATGACATGTTTGTTTTGGATTAGGATATTAAAAAAAAGATGTCAGATGTGACAAAAATAAAGAATATTTAAATTCTAAAAAATCTTTCAATTGGCGCCCAACGTGGGGCTCTAAAATAAGGTTAAATAAAGATAATGAAATAAATTAATTATTAATTTAAAAAAATATAACATGGATTTAAGAGAAGATAGAAGAACACATGAACGAATTATGCAAATGTTGATTGCCATAAATCAAAATATGGAAAGAAATCAAGAGAAGATTAAAAAAAATATGAAATCAGAAATAAAGAAGATTAAAAAAGTAAAAACATAATAATTTCATTAATCATTTCAATTGGCGCCCAAAGTGGGACACATAAATTAATTTAACCCATTAATTGCCCAAAAGATGTAAAAGAAATAAGAAAGAGATAAAAACAGGTATTCGAATGGATATGATAGAATTGAAGAACGATTTGAAGACAGATATTTAGAAGAAACTATGAAAAAAGAAATAAGAAGTGTAGGAAATATCTTAGAAGAAATCAGACAAGATTTAAGAAAAGATATAGATAAAAAAATAGAAGAAACAATAAAAGATAGTAAAAAAGAAATGATTGCAAGAATAATAGAGGTAGAAGAATTACAGGAGCAGAAAAATAAGAAAGTAATAGAAACAGGGTTTACTGAAGAAATATATCAAATATGGAATAAGAATAAGAAAAATGTTAAAAATTTAGACAAATCCCTAAAAGAAGAAATTTCAAAGAATAAAAACAGGATGGAAGAAATTGATGAAATTTCACAAATTAAATTAGCACAAATGGAAAATAAAAATGAAGAAATAAAACAACCAGAAAAGGAAAGAGAAACGATGTTGAGAAATAAAATTAAAATAAATTATCACAGATGGAAAATTAAATGAAAAAAATATTTTTGTAGGGATCACAGGAACATAGAAAATAAAATTGGTAATATGGAAGATCAAATAAATAATATTAAAGAAGATTTGGGAAATATGAAATGATTAAAAACTAAGAAGAAATCAAGGAAGATTTGGGGAATATGATGAAAAAAGAAATGAAAGTAAAAGAAACTGAGAACAAATTAAATAAAGAAGAGGTAAAGAAAATAGAAAGAGACATTATGAGAAATAACAAAAATGGCCAAATATTGTAAGAAAATTTAAATGAAGAAATAAAAATGAATTTTGAAATAGCAGAGGAAGAGAATTTAAGAATACGAAAAGAAATCAAAGAAAAATACAGATATTAGTGAGAAAAATGGAAATTAAAATTTGGTTTTCTTATTTCTTTTCAATGATTCAAAAATAAATTAAGAAAACAAACTTTGGGAATGTTGTTATGTTTAAAATAGGACACAAAATTATGGGAAGCTTCTTTTAAAAGAATTTAAAAAAAATATGTAAAAGGGACTTTAAAAAAAAGGTGTTATGACATGTTTGTTTTGGATTAGGAGATTAAAAAAAGATGTCAGATGTGATAAAAATAAAGAATATTTAAATTCTAAAAATTTTCATTACTATTTTAGTATATTACGCACCATTTGTGATGCTGGGTCTGTTCATGATTTTATGCGCTTTGGATTGTCGAAATAGATACACTTTTCATCACTTGTTACAGCTCGTTGCAAAAATCCTTTGCTCTTCTGTCTAGCAATCAAAATTTTTTCGCCTTTCAATGTCTCTTTGCTTTAATTCATATGGAACCCACTTTCCTTTCCCAATGCGTATAAATGTTCGTACATGATGTAGTCTAACATTTAATGCTTCTCTCATTTGTCTTGACGTTTGAGTTGAGTCTTCATCCAATAATGCTTGCAAATCTGCATCTTAAAACTTTTTTGGCTGTCTAGGAAGCTCCTTGTCTTCTATATCATAATCACTACTCTTTAAGCGTGTAAACCATCATTCACCATGGCAAAGTGGACAGTGGATCATGCAGATTCTGCGATAATGCAGATGAGACGACGGAACATATTATCTGCAACTGCGGAATAATTGTTTTTAAGTACCAGGAACAGATCTTCCTAGAGCCTGATCAAGTTGTAGACCTAGCTCCAAAACGGATAATAGGCTTTCTAAAAAGACTAGATCTTTTGGATTAAAACATAGATGTAGGGTATACACAAAAGATCTTATAGGTCGCAGTGTGGTAAGGCCAATCGGACCAATCGATCCCCTTGTAATCTACAATATTCACCATAAGCTTCAACCAACATTAACTATCAGCAGCCGTTTTCCTCGAATAACAGAAGGTTGTTAAGTTCCCCTCAAAACATATTTTTCTGTTACGAAATTCGACATTGAACGATGTGAAGAACTATGTTTTTCGCACAATAACAATTAATAAAGGGATGTATTTTAATAGCGTATGTTTACCTTCCAAAACGTCATAAATATCGTTAGTCTATACTAATAATTATATAAGTAACACTATTTTTTAGCAAAATCGATATTATTTAGCGAAGCATCTAGTAATTTTGTCTCTAAGCAATCGTTTAAAGGTGCGTCCTGACATGTACCTTCGTTTGCCTTCATTTTCGTTGGGTCGCATGTCTGGACGCACCTTAAGAACTTCTTACTCCATCCTGAAGAAACCGTTACCATGGTACCAATGAAATACTTCTTTCGAGTTGCAGGTCCTTAGAATAATGTACCTGCTTTTTAAGTTATGTTACGTTTCAAACCCTTCAGAAATCTGTGCTAGTGTTAGTAGTTCAAATTTTGGAGGATTGCGGTCACTGTTATTATGCAGGTTTTATACAATACACCTTTTTAATTATCTGAATATACCAACCGTCCTTTTCTTTTGTATCCCATAATCCTCTAATCAATAGTTTGAAGAATAAATAAGTTTAGAGCTTGGCAGACCTAATATTGTTTTAAGCATATTGTATGTTCCAGGCTGATGTTTAAATTTAGAAGTTTCGATCGATGCCATTGTTCCATAGCACATCATAGACATAAAGACAGTTCAATTTACAAATACAACTCCTAGATATTCGACATGGTTTCTTAATTCTTTTTTATTCGAATATGTCAAAAAACGTCAAATTCGATACAGTTCACAATAACAAGAAGAAGCACTTTTCGGCATAGGACCTTTTTCGTACTTTTTTGGACGGTAAACTGTGAACGTGAAAGTAAAATATAGGTATTTGGCTTACCTTTTTCTTTACTTGCTGTGATACGTGTTTAAAAAAAAACCAAGTGATATTTGTAGGTTATGTTAAAATGTCAAAATAGTTATAGATAATTTTTGCCCGAAATTGAACACTTCTTACACTGGTGTTCTATTGCTTTTTAGTGTAGTCTATATTACAATGACAGAATTGATCAGCTATTCGCATCCTTCAAATTCAATGAAACACTGGTTTAGTTTATAATAACTTTGTGTTTATAACTTCTACATGCTATTTTGCTCGAAAAGTATTGTGCATATTTTATTTATTTTAGTAATAAAAAATATTGTATGATAACGCAGACGAAAAGTTTCTTCTTCGGACCTTATGGTTCGAACTCCATAATCGTCCGAAAAAGTAACACTTCTCGTCCTTGCATCATAAACTACTATAATTTGTGAATATTATCATTTCTGTTTTTGTTAATTTTTATTCTCTAAACCTTCTTTATTTAATCGTTTTAGGAGGAAAAGCCTCTAAATCTATGTGACTAAAAGGGGATAAATTATCGCAGGCATACATAAAAAATACTTATTGTTTCATTAAACTCAATGAAATTAATTTATAATGTTTTGATTGTTTATTTTGATATTCGATTATTTGTTTCATACAATCTTTCAAGACAAATATGCTAGACTTCTTCTGGGAGTGTATTCAGACATCAGTTAATATAAAACGTATAAGAGATGTTATCGACGCGATACTGGCTATGATATACCTCTAAAGGGGGCGGAAACAAATTTTCAATGCCACGCAACCTTATACAATGAATATTTTTGATTATGATATTAGACACGGTTCTTGGCTCTCCGATTTTTATCCACGGTATCAGGCATTGTAATTTTGTTTAAAATGTTACACACGCATTTTTTATACTTAATTGCTAGTAACAGAGTATGGGTTAAAAGGTTTAGCAAATAAAATTTATAGAGAAAATTATTTTTATCTATCTACTTCAAGTGGGTTTCGATATCTTCTTTTATTTCTAGTTGTTCTAAGAAATCTTGGGAAGCAAAAAAATTGGTGTCTGACATTAGAAGAAAATTGAGCTGTTCCAGCCCTAATCGCCTTACCTAATGACTAGCCAAGACAAAAGTGGACTGTATAATTAGGTTACCTGCATTTGCTCCTTCCTGTTCGTTCTCCTAGACTTTGAAGAGGTGACACACAACAAAACCTTATATATTAGGTTAGCTCTGAACAGGTCAACCACAATTTACAATTTAAAAAGAGTAAGAAAGTTACAATTCTTGCTTAGTTACAAGCTCAGAAAACGAACTCATTTGAAATCTGTTATTCGATGAAAAGAATGCTGTCTTTATGTAAAATTCGCCGGAAATTGCAGTAGTGGAAATTGAATTTTTATTTGTTCCGACTTAGCGGTATATTCAAATTATCAGTTTTTACATTTACATCCTTACGGATAGCAGTCAGGCACTACTAGCTCTGAATAGACCACGCATTATATCAGGTCTGGTACTAGAATGTCACTAGGCCCTGATCGAAGCTTGAAACAACAACGTGGTCACTTTAGCTTGGATCAAATGCCATGGAAAATCAAAACGCAACCGTATAATTGACTCGTTAGCTAAGAAAGCAGCCTCCCAAAAACTTTTGGGACCTGGGACTTTCATAGGCTTATCGGCATCAGCTGTGGCGGACCTACTAAAGAAGCACTCCCTTGACAAGTTTAAGGGTAGATGGGACGACGAAACAGGCTGCAAGCTAGCCAAGGAACTAATACAGTATCCGAACAGCGAAACAGCCAAAAAATACATGACTATGAACAGACAGAACCTGCGCAAGACCGTAGGTATCCTGACTGGTCACTGTCATCTACGAAAACACCTCCACAGGATGGGGTTATCTGACACTCCACTGTGTAGAGGATGTGAACAGGAAGACGAGACCGTCGAACACATTCTTTGCGAATGCCCGACACTCTCACAAATAAGATATTTTCTTTTCGGCGAGCAGACGCGGGGAGCTACCTTCAGGCGACGTCATCACCTACTTTAAACAAGTAGGCTGGCTGACGAGCTAGAAGGAAGGCTCAACCTCAGAAGGATGCTCAATGGGCCAAATGTGGTCTTACGTATTGTGGGGTGACCCACCCTTCTATTCTTACAGATACAGAGAGAGGTTCGAATTTGGAAGTTGCAGAAATTTATTCCGACAGGGTTCGGATGTTCCACATTTGCTGGACGAAGAGCCATGTATCTCCGTTAAAATTCCAAATAAAATCCTTCAACGATAGTGAAATTTCGTGGAACCTTGGTTTTGGTATCTAATATCTTAACCAATATTGAACTGGAAGTACCCATAATTTCCAAGTTATCCAGAGTCAACTGGCAAAGCTCCTCTCTACGGCAAACATATCATAAATAGCTATTATAATAAAACTAAATACTCCAACAATATTCCATTTTATGTTCACCGAACAAATTGTTCGGTATCTGAATTCGATCTGTGTGTGTGTATTTTGATTCTTTGTGTCAAAAAGTAAGCTTAGGGTTTGTTGTGCCCCTCCGTACCTCTTCGTGAACACCTTCAAAGTGGGGTCCAAAATGACACTGAATTTAAAGTAGACACATAGTGAATGACGATTTTGGTAAAAGTGAGTAGACTGTGGCCGTTCATTAGAATGAGAACTGAGAACTGTCAATCTAAAATTTTATTAATACTGTCATTAAATTCAGTCTATGGCAATGCTAGAAGAGCATTCTCAACTGGTTTATTTTAGTGTTAAGTAATTTAGCAGACTAGCAAACTATTCGTAAAAAAATTATTGTTAACAATAAGTAACTTCTTAATTTTTAAACATGTCACCTTCAATATTAAATAATAAATCTACAGATATATTTTTGTAAGTGTAAGGGTAAGTGAATATTAGCCACAACCCATATTTGATTGTATCCCTAATACAGTCGCCATTTTATTCTTAATCCCCCAATATAGTGGATGCATCAGACAAGTATTTGTAAAGAGGGTAGCTGCTTTTTTGTACAACCGAAACCGGAATTTATGGTCATAATCCGCTTTGCACAAATTAGTTGTTAATCTTTTCCAGTGGTCGAGTTTCTCGCATGACGTGACACTTAGAATGTGCTAGTAGTGCAGAGAACACACAAATGGTTTTTGGCGGTAAATGTTACAAAGTAAAATATATATATATATAAAATAAGGTACCGGGTGTCCCACTATATTTTCCGGTATTTCAAGAGCTTATAACTTTTAAACGAATAAAGACACAAACATGCGGTTTTCACCGAAATACTTCACAATGATACAAGTTTTGTTTAGACTTATAAAGTTTTTTTCTCACTTTCGGTTAAACAAAAAATAAAATGGCGTTTTTTTGAATTTTAGTTTGTTTGTTTTTTAAATGTAGCACCCTGTATATTTTCTGATGAGACGAGAGACACTTCTTTCAGCTATCTGCGGGTATAAGGTTTTTTAAAATCGTTGCAGAATTAACTGATCAATTAATGGTTAAGCATATGCCTGCGAAATCAACAGTCAACAATTAATCAATAATTTTTTAGTAGGCCCTGGAATATTTTGACGGGAATGTCAAAATTCTTGTATGTGAGTTTTTCCACTAGATTTTTTGTATAAAAATTGTATTTTCTGATAAAGAACAGGCAGAGAATTTAATAAAAGACCATGAATCCATTACTCCTCTTGTGCTAGAAAAAGCATTTACGAATTTATCAATGCGATTACACAAATGTATTAATGAAAACAGGAGAGATATAGAACATTTGTTAAAATAACGTGATTAAACTTTTGTTTTGTGATTAAAATGTTCAATTTCTTTGGAAACGTTGATACATTGTAAAATAAAAAATATTGTGTATTGGGTTAAAATTTGTTTTTATGAATTGATTATGTAGTCTTGTATACATGAATTTAGCAACGGAGAAAATCTTTTGTAACTTTGAAGAAATTAAAATCTCTTAAAAAGTCTTAAGTCACCCAGTATTTTCTATATATATATATATATATATATATATATATATATATATATATATATATATATATATATATATATACCGGTAATCTTACGTACTGGCACCAAAAACTAAATCGACGTATACAAACCCGGAATTGTAGATATATATATATACATGAATTGCTATTAAATGTAACATTCACGTCAAAAATATTCCAGGGCCAACTAAAAAATTATTGATACTTAATTATTTGTTGACTGCTGATTTTGCAGGCGTGAGCCTAAACATTAATTGATCAGTTAATTCTGCATCGATTTTAAAAAACCTTATACCGACAGATAGCAGAAATAAGTGGCTTTTATGAGCCCAAACAAAACTTGTATAATTGCGAAGTATTTCAGTGAAAACCGCATGTATCTGTCTTTATTCGTTTAAAAGTTATAAGCTCTTGAAATACGAGAAAATATATTGGGACAGCCGGTATATAGTGTTATGATTTAAATATGTGAAAGGAAGTTAGTATCGATGGTAGAAAAAAGGGGGTTAAAACTAAAAAAATTGAAAGGAACTGAAAGGTTTAATTGTATTTGTTTATTTTAAAATGCCCTGAAATATTCTGCAAATAAATCTAACGGAGGCGGTTTTAGAAACAGAGACGGGTTGGGAAACAGATGCTATTCGAATATGAACATCAAACTAGAGACTAATTTCAGTGATTTTAAAATTAAATTTTTAAATATACAATTTAGGCAACTGTAGGAAATGAAATAATCACATTTACTGCTGAACATTCTTGGAAATATTATAAAACAATATGTAGTATTGTTACCTCTTCTTATTTGCAAACAAAATTAATGGATCGGCAGGTTATTGATTGGTAGTTTTAAAATGTTTCATTACCATTTACTTGGGACCTTTTTGACATGAAGTCAAAGTTCTTTTTTGAATTCCACTCCGATAATGCATCCGCAGTTTTGGACTTTGGAATATAAAAAACTAATTGAAATTTTATATATTTTATATTATTTATATTACGAAATTTTGATTTTCAATACTTACATTTAATCTGTAATACCCTAATCTTTCGGTTTGTTCAAACTTTCTCCTATTGTTTTGGGTTAAAAAAAGACCGCAAGCTTTTGTTAGCTCAGATAAATTTATGAAATTTTCAGGAAATATGTAGATGTAATTTGTATGAATTTTTTTGAAAAAAGTTTTTACTCTCATACGTAAAAATAAACAATACATTTTTTAAAGGACCCTTTGAATTTGATGTTCTTTTTTTTAGTAAAACTAACCCAAATTATATAATTTTAAAAATACAAATCTACAATTTCAAGGCCACTTTATTACATTCAAAAAGGCCTTCGCCTAGGGAAATCCATTCCAATCCCGCTCTCCATTACCAGTCTGGTTAAAAATCACGTTTTTTTTATTGTACCAGGTACCATATAATTTACAAACAAGGTATCTATTGCCGCCCGGTCCTCGGCATCTAACAAAAGAATGTTTCAAAATAATCCCTCATTAAGTCCCTAAAGCTGGTCTTGCCACAAAAATCTAATCTCCTTACCTTATTAGCCATAGCCACACCGTTCTAGTTTTTAGATCACTCGCTGTGTCAAAAATGACCCATAGACGTGATGAATCCATCATTCACTTCTAAAACTTAACTTCAGGGGCGGAGCAACAGTTTTATAATAGGGTTTTTAGAATATTTTTTTTATTTATTAAAATAACCGCTTGCGGGGACATTTGTTAATATTACAATCTCATGACATAAATTAGTAATTGCTCACCTTAAATTAATACTTTTGAAGATTGGATAACTAAAGTCTACTCACTAGTGGACCTTAAGTTCTAATGATTTTTTTACACCTTACTGCGCTCTATGCTCTGCTTTTTTTTCTCACTTTCACTTACACTAACTCAAAGGGCTCCTTCCTCTGGAGTCTTCTTACTACATCACTGTTATCCAGGAGCTGGATGTCCTCGATATTCACGTATTGTGGAGTTGTTGTTCGTGACTTCTTGCAAATTTATTAATTGTCTGCTTAACAGTATCCATCTCCAAGTCCCGGTGGAGGACACTGTTTCCGCAGTACCAGGGAGCTGGATACCATCCATTTCAGAATTTGTTTGTATAATATTTTGTTATATAGGATAGAATTTTTTCCAAGCAACCAATACATTTTTCGGAATTTTATGTTGAGTTCTTCAAGTTTCTTTTTGACATTTACTTTCCAGCGTAGTCTCGCATCGAAAGTAACACCTATATACTTTGCTGAATTAGTATAAGCGATCTGAGTATTATTTATTTTAACTGGTATATACTCATTGTTTTTTGTTAGTGTTAATGTACCGATTTATTTTCATTTAATTTCATTCTCCAACGATTGGTCCAATTATTAATTCTATCTAATGTTTGTAGTTTTCTTACAGCCTCTTCGTGGGTTTATCCTAATGCCATGATAGAGGTATCATTTGCAAAAGTGGCAATTGAATTTTGCTCTAATTCAGGAATAGAACTGGTCCTAATACACTTCCTTGTGGTACTCCTGCCTTAATTTTTTTGATTTTAGAGTATGTTTCTTCCCGTTTAATCCTAAAATATCTTTCTGATATATGTTTTTTAGATTACAAAAATAGAAAACTATTTTTTTGTGATCAATTCTATTCTCTATTATCATATGAAAATCCTGAAAGTAAAGCTTGTATGGTAATTATTATTTACCGTGATGCTCCGGAAATAAAACAAATCCTAAAATGGATAAAAGGTAGACAATAAAAAACATGGAACTCCAGTGTATACATAATAAAAAAGTGGAAAATCATGGATGAAATGCGATGTAAACACCTGTTGGTAAAAGAGGATGACAGTGAAACAGTGAGATTAACAAAATTTTAAAGAAATCTCAAAAACCAAGAACCATGTTTAAAAAAAATCCAGAATTGGATAAAAGTAACGTAAAAAGTAAAAGACAGCCTTTATTTTAAAGTCTCTACCTAAATTATAGCATAAAAAATTTTACGTACTCCAATGTTACCATGTATCAATGGAGGCCTCTAATGAGGAAAGCGATGATGGGTAAGGTACAATTCTGGTTAGAAAATGTCTTTCCGGTGGTTTCCCACGTGCTAACGCGATGATGCCTCTCATATCCACACACGTGATGATTACATCAACGATAAATGTGCTGCTGTCGGGGCAATACTGGCCCTTCAAATTTAGGGATTAAACATAGGCGGCGACTTGTCAAAATTCACCAGTAAGTTTATCTAGAGATGATTACAGACAATTGCAACTACCAAAAAATTAATAATTTGTATAGAAATAATAACAAAGGAAGTAAATATATTTAATAATATAAAGAAAATAGAAAAAAAAAACTACCTACTGTTCGAGATGTAGGCCATATTCGGTTAAGATAAATTGACCGATACTTGCTCGTTTTCCTTTAATCACAAGCTACTTCGAGCCAACAAAAAAATTTGAAGTATAAAACCTAAGAATTTTGAAGTACGTCAGGATTATCAAAACTCTAACTAAACGTATAAACTCTAAAGTGTGAAGATATGAAAGACTTATTGCATAAATTCGAACAAGATATCAGATTTTAAGTTCCAGGCCACATACAGAACATTTTTAACCTAAGAATAAAACTCTACAGGTGACAGAAATTAATAAAAACGTATTTTATAACTTTTTAGATTTCGAGAATACGTTCGACTCGGTGAATAAAAAGTATGGAATATATTAAAACTGGAATACATCAATCATAACGAAAGTAAGGACGTATTGATAATTATGGATGATGAAAAATACAGAATTGATTGGCTTATCGAAGCTAGAAAACCATGAATTAAGAGATGAAAAATATCTGGCTAGTTACCAGTTACCACTGAAAGATAAGTAAAATAAAATGTTAACGCAAAAAGGCGAAATGTCTTCCGAAATTGAAGAAAGTACAAGCTTTGATAAGAGGGATAATAAAAATGAGAATCTTTGAAACGAATGTTATACCAGTAAATGGGAAAGAATAGTACAATGCGCGGTATTAGTAACCGTTTGCACAATCACCCTTATGTATTCTTTGCTTCAATGTAGCTACAGAAAGAAATAGTTATTTGTTTTACTAGGCAGCAAAGTAGTAGATTGACTGCCGCGGCTGATAGTTCATAGCCGAGCGCAATTGTTGGAATGGTTAGTTGGTATGGTTGCAATAATTTTGCTGTCTAGTAAGGAAAAGTAATACTTTGCTGATTGATATGTGTCTGCAAAATTAATATTTGCTGTCAATCGGACAAAAAATTGTTTTAGTTACTGAACAGGTATTCTTTGATCCAAATTCATAAAATATCTGCAGCATTATTGCAGATTTGTGTCTTCCCACGCCATTTTTTTGGATGGTGTTTCGCAAGAGATTTTTTTAGAATAGTACCACACAGTTTTACGCTATTCCAAGTAGTTATGTTATCATAATTTCTATTTTGTCCCAAACAACCGATGCAGAAAGTTTTTTGCTAATTTTGTTTCCATTCTCCTTATTGTAATTTTTTGAATCATAACGATGGATCCAGGTTTCGTTCAGATGATGTCAAAACGATGACAAAATTCCTAGGATGTTGTCAATTTTGATCAACACTCGGGCATTTATGGAGCAGATATGTCCAAAATCATGTTACCAATATTTTCTAAAGTGAAGATCAAACAGTCTTCCGACATGGCGATCTTTTTTATCGCAGGTTGTTTCTTTTCCAATGCCAAAAACCATTTTTTTATGGTACCATACAAAGGAAAATGATCCTTCAGAATATTATTGATACTTAAATGATATATAAACACATCCAAAATTTATACTACTGATATGGGTACTTACAAATAAGACGCTGGGTCTTATTCTTTTACAAATATTAGTTAATAAAAACTGAAAAACAATCTATCCGTTCCGACGCCTATGGAATTAAAGGACGCATGTCGATTAGATGAAGAATAATGGTGGTTTATTGGCCTGAGGGTTCAAATAGGGATGGAGGGATATTGTTGAAAATTGAGTGGTGGTTAATTATTAAGACATATTGCTGAATGTGAAGTTTATAATAATAGATAGGTACTATTATACACAGAGAAAAATTAAAATCTATATTCAAGATAAAGCTTTGTACTCGGAAGATTATATTTCTTTAAAGTAAAGCAGAGTTTGCGCCAAATAATATTTCTCTATACAATAAGAAAATAAATGTTGAATTAAATCTTGCATTTTAAGATTTAAAATTATTAATGTGTAGAATTGTTAACAAATCCAGGAATGTTTTTAAGTTTGTTGTAAATATAATTTGCTCTTAAAACTAACCAATGCGTACTTGATCCGATGTTTTAGGACTCAATTCAATTTTATAATGGTACTAAATTCAAATGGAACTAATACTATCTTAAGCATTAAAATTTCAGAATCAAAAATCTATGTACTTCACATAAGACTAGTGAGAACAAACTCATCAGCATCACGCGTTCATGTCCCAACAAGATCCAGTTTGAGACCGTTCTTTGTTCTTTCTTATTAGTGCAGCTTGCATTGTATTTTTGTCAGAAATTAGTGAAATTGAAATGGAAGAATAACTTCTTGGGACCTGGGTGAGCTAATACCGATATTGAAATGTAAGTTAATTGAGTTCACTTACTTGCAGTTAGGTAAATACAATTATTTGAGAAAACAACTTACTTGTTTTTCTACTTTAACTTGTTGGTTATACCTACCTAATGCTTTGCAATAAATAAAATCGTCTATTATTTTTTAAGCACATGAAATAAATCTTGAGAACATCCTCAAACTAGATGAGGAGTTAATTAAAGAAATGATCCCAATTATAGGCCAGAGGATTCAATTTTTACAACAGTGGAAATAATTAAATATTAAGTATATTTTATAGCTAGTATTAATATTTTTTGAAACAAACTTAGTTGTACTAGATTTAAGAACAACGTATCATTGAATGTAATTTATATTAAACTTGAGCTATTAAAATATATCTTGTTATAAGATAATAGTTTCTTGAATGAATATAAATAATAATAATAATTTTACAAATTACAAGTTTAGAAAAGAATTTACACATTTTTTTACAAATTGTATACATATATAAAGTATAAAAAAGTAGTAGAAAATTTTGACTAAATAAACAACGATAATACATAACACTAAATAAAAATATTTTCATCAGTGTAACCCATTAAGACCATAGAGGTTGAGCATGGGTGACAAGTGATGACTTATAATAAATAATGTTTACTACGCTACTTTGGTTTATTGCATTGATTTTTAATTTAAAAAATATTTATTTTAATATATTTTTTTGTTTTTTTTATCAATTTTCAATAATTTTTTCTACATCTTTAGATCTTAATGATTTTATATACGTTTTAAAAATCGATTTTAAAAAATTGCTTGAATTTAGCTTTCTTAGATGTGCTACCATCTATGATTAGAAGAGAGTATTGACAATTTTTAAAGCAAATAATTCCCGATGTATTGGGGTTGCATACACAATTTGCATTGTGTGTTGCAAAGCTTTTATTTGACTGATTCTAGTCAAAATGTCACTCTCTTCTTTCGTATTAGTGGAGTCGATCTGGAGGAAAAAATCCCGTTAAACGAAGTCGCTCTTTACGAAAAAAAAGGGAGGTGTGGAGGGGGGGTAAATTAACATGTAAAGATATGGAAAATCGATTTTTCGCACGTAGCTCTCTGAGGTTTCTTCGGTTCTAAACGACTTCTAAAATAAAGTACTCGCGAAAACGCTTAAACTGAATTTTAACCCGTCCAAATCGGTCTAGCGGTTCTCGAGATATTGCGATTTGAAAGTATATGGATTTTCGCCTCAGCGAGAACACACCTAGAGACGTGTTCGTGTTTTTCGCATGGATAAAATGACTTCGAGACTTGTTTTTTTTTTCTTCCGATAGATAGTCATGACCCAAGCATTGTGTTCAAATTTCAACCCGCTAGTTTAATTTGAGGGCGAAAGGGAGGGCAAACACTGATTAATTTTTGACTCGAGGTAACTTTTTTAATTCTTGACCAATCCGGGTCAGCAAAATGGCAAACTATTTCATGAGGACACTGCTACAGGATGAATTAAGGAGATGACGGTTTTCGCAAAAACGGACAAATGGCGACCGAATTTCGGATTTTGCATATATTAATTTTTGATTTTCGCAACGAAACAGTAAAATGAGGAAAATCTTTTATGCGCCATCGGTTGCGGAATTTTTTTCTCTTTGATTTGAGCCCTACAATAACTCGATCCGATAATCAGGAAGGGAGGGGGGGTTAACGCGTTTTGCCCTGTAGAAGGGCAAGTGATAGGGTTAGTGACTTCGTGCTAGGCCCATTTTCAAGGGCAATCAGTTCTCTTTCAAGATTTTTTTACCACAAAGATCTAAGTTTATAGACGACCGCAGGTGTGCGTGATATATTTATAAAAGCGAGTGCGCCCGTTGAGCCGCTGTAAATTTAGATGCCGGGATAGAAGCTAAGCGCTCCCTTTTATCTCTCGTCTCTCTCACATTATCTATCTGCTCTCCCACAAATACTATTCCGGCATCTAATTTCACGGCGGCTGAGCGAGCGCACTCGTTTTTATAAATATATCACGCACTCCCGCAGTCCTTAATCTAGATAGAGCTTTGGGGTAAAAAAATTTAGAAAGAGAACTGTTTGCCCTTGAAAATGAGCCTAGCACGAAGTCATTAACCCTATCCGTTGCCCTTCTACAAGGCAAAAAGTGTTTACCCCCCTCCCTCCCTTCCCGCTTATCGGATCGAGTCCATGTAGGTCTCAAATCAAAGATAAAAAAATTCCGCAACCGATGGCGCATAAAAGATTTTCTTCATTTTACTGTTTCGTTGCGAAAATCAAAAATTAAAATATGCAAAATCCGAAATTCGGTCACCATTTGTCCGTTTTTGCGAAAACCGTTATCTCCTTAATTCATCCTGAAGCAGTGTCCTCATGAAAGAGTTTGCCATTTTGCTGACCCGGATTGGTCAAGAATTAAAAAAGTTACCTCGAGTCAAAAATTAATCAGTGTTTGACCTCCCTCTCCCCCCCAAATTAAACTAGCGGGTTGAAATTTTAACACATTGCTTGGGTCATAATTATCTATCGGAGGAAATCAAATCTCGAAGTCACTTTCTTCCATGCGAAAAACGCGAACACGGGTCTAGGTGTGTTCTCGCCGCGGCGGAAATCCATATACATTCAAATCGCAATATCTCAAGAGCCGCTAGACCGATTTAGCCGGGTTAAAATTCAGTTTAAGCGTTTTCGCGAGTACTTTATTTTATATATAAAATTCCAAACTCGTACAAGTCAATAGCTATGTCGAATCTGATAAATTAAATTCCTTACTCGTTTTCTATCATTCGTTGACAACCCTTCCTGAAATCCAAATTGTCGCTCTGACAATAATTGATGTTGTCTATGGATTCCATCAGTCTTTTCTTTACTGCTTTCTCCGTTATTTTTGCCAAAGTTGTGATAAGGGTTATTGGTCTATAATTGGACATTTGGTCTTTTTATATATTGGTATAACAACAGAGGTTTTAAATATAGAAGGACAAACACCACTAGCAAATATTAAATTTATAATATTAGCAATAGGCCCGGTTAGCTGGCGCTGCAATTTTTTAACTAACTCGGGTTTTAAGTTATCTATTCCCGGTGCTTTGTTAGTTTTCAGAGACGATATTAAGTCCCTGATCTCTTCCTCAGACACTGTAACCAATAAAAAAAATTAGAATTTATTTTTCTTTTTGGAGGATGACTTGTCGGGATTGATATTTTTTGAGCTAGGCTATCTCCTACCGAAGCAAAGTAATTGTTGAATTCTTCTGCAATCTCTTTTTTGTCTTCGATTTTTTGGCCCGAGTTTGCAATTGTTTCGTTAATACTCTTGCTTGCTTTATCTTTTTTGTTAACCAGATTCCATAGATATTTTGAATTATTTTAGTTGCTTTGTATTTCGGATCGATAATAGTTGCGTTCTACAGTTTTAATTAATTGATTTACGTTTTTGTGAAAGTTGACATTTATTTCTTTTTTTCCCTCATCATTAGGATTTTGTAGATATTCTTTATGTAATCTATTTTTGTTATTTATTGACTGGACAAGATCTGTTGTTACCCAATTTTGACGTTTTTGATCATTTTTATTTAGTTTTATGGTTTTTGTGTGTTTTTTTAAGTATATTTAAAGAACGTTTAAGTGTATTTCATTTAAGATTAGAATATACTGCAATTGGATTTTAATCTTGAAGCAAATTTAATTCGCTCTAATCTTAAGTTGAGACTAGTACTTGCGGCTATTTAAACACAACAAAACCATTGAAATAAGACCATTCATCTTGTATATAGTACACCTTTTCTTCTGTGTAAAGAAAAATAATATTGTTACATAACTATCTTATTTAATTCTTTATTGTTAATTTATTTTATTTAAAGCAACTGGTAAAATTCCTATTTGAATATAAAATGCAAGAATTTACTCTCAAAAATTGGTTTAAACATTTATTTTAACTAAAATATTAATGACAAAGTACCGCTGTTAAAATTAGGGCGTGTTATTAAATCGTCACTTGTTTTCAAACGTTTGATGGATTGTTTTTGTGAACCATGTGTTGCGGAAATTTGATTCTGATATCCGACAGTTCAGAAAAACAAGTGACTAGTGAACCCAAATCTTTTAATGACTTCCGTTCGGGTGAAATGCCTATCTGGGAATGTAGAATTTCAAAATCCATTTAGTTGTTGACCACTCGTACATTCTATTATTTTATCAAGGATCGGATTATATAAAAGTCGTTTAACTATTATTAGTAAAACACGCAAGTATTTCTTTTAATTTGGATAGCGTTAAGCGAAATCGACCCAAGTAAAGCGCCTAGTGGCAGTTCTGAGATAGATGCTCATGAAGTTTAATAAAAAAAAAATAAAAATTCAAATATGAGCGTTCTTTTAAATTAATAGTTCCTTAGTTGTATTAAAATATTGTTAATTTTTTAAGTTAATAACAAAAACAAATTACTTAATAATGGGTTAAATTAGTAAATCTAAATCTAACTCGGAAATGTCGATTTGGCGCTTGGGTCGATTTCGCTTAACGCCATCCATTTTAACTATTATTTAAGAGCTTTGTCATGTCTCAGAAATTTTTTCAGTGAAAACCATTAATCACAAAAAAAGTCTCATTTTTTGTAATTCCGGAAAGTCGATGATTTCCTTTTACGTTAAAAAAAAATGGAATGAACCTACACAATAGTAAAAATAATGACTTTCGAATATTCTTATACAGGGTGTCCCGTTGGTAAACGGAAATATTCTAAAGGTAGGTAGAGGTCATAAAGGCGATTCTAAATAACCCATATATAATGGGTCTCTTGGCTTCCATAACCGAGTTACAGAGTGTTTAATCAATTATGCATAATTATCCATTTGGCCAGAACTTTTGAATCACTTAGTATATTTTTTCCATTTTTGGCATACAGCTTACACTTCTCACGAGCAATGTACTGAAATATTGAGAGATATGAAAATCCAGGTTCGGCTTTAGGAAAAATTGAAATATATTAAAAATATCAAAACAACACCCTGTATGTCACAATTTTAATATTTCCATTTTAGAGTTGAATAGAGGGGAAAAAACTGAATTGAAACAAGTTGTTGTTTTTATCCCGCCACCAATACAAATTGGAAAATTTTGAAATTGAAAGTAAAATTTTCATTTAGTTTATAAAAAACATATTAAGAAAATCATTTTTTCTTTAACAATTTTAAAAATTCACTACGCGTCATTTACCTATGTCTTGTTGATTCGCCTTAAAATAATTTTACACTGTACTGGTGTACCTGCAGGCCCGTACTTAGGGGAAAATATTCAATTAGGTATTTATTTTTTAAACGCCCAGTATAAAGTAAAGTGGGACAATAAACGCTCATAGTAACTAACAAACATTTATTAATAATTAACGAAATTTCTGAAAATATCCACCATTTTGTTTTATGGACTTTCTTGCTCGTTTAATCATGTCCCTTACTGATTTTCCTAATAAATGGATTGTTTCTCAAGTTCCTCGCAGGCTTCCACAATTCTTTGAAGCAGTTCTTCTCTATTGTTTATTTCTTTAGAATACACCTTGGATTTCAGGTTTACAGCATAACTCATTGCAGACACGTCGTACATGTCACAGCATAATTTTCCTTTTCAAACTCCTAAATAGCAAAATAGATTCTCCCCACCTACTCTCTTTTCTGAATATTCATGTACCTAGAGGGTCTGCACGATCGTATAACATGTTTTATTTGCCAGCACCTAATACGAATGCACGCATGTTTTCTCCTATACATCAAATTTGTGTTAACTATATGAGATACCAGAACGAGATAGACATTTTCTACACATCATTAACCGAGATCAAGAAAGTGATTTTGTAATTACTCATTTCTGTTTTCATCTATTCTTGCAACTCTGCAAGTGAACTTTTTTTTCTTAAGAAGTTTTTTTTTCAGTTCACATGCATAGTTGTTGCATGTAAGTCTCACCAATTTATCTTGTTTTCTTTTTTTGTATTATTTTTTAATCATTGTATTGTAATTTGTGATCACTGTATTTTTCCCACTCTGCTTAAGGCGTCAGCTGTAAGGGTGGTGTAAATCTAAATAAATAAATAATCCACTGTGCTAAAATAAAATTATACGAGGCGATCGAAAAGTAATCAATTTAATATTTTGTTTAAAGTACGGATCTGCAATAGTACTTAAAATAGTGTTAAAACAGACAAATAATAAAAATATAAATAATATAGGACTGTTTAAATGTCGAAAATAAATCCATTTTGAATATTAAGTAAATGATAAAAAAATAATTTCTTTTCTTTTTCTCTAAAATTTTACTTCCAGTTTCAAAAAAAAGACGTGCAAGAAAGTGTATAAAACAAAATAGTGGACATTTTGAGCAATTTCGTTAATTATTAATAAATGTTTATTAGTTAAATACTTACTATGAGCGTTTATTGTCCCGCTTTACTTTATACTGGGCGTTTAAAAAATAAATACCTAATTGAATATTTTTCCCTAAGTACGGGCCTGCAGGTACACAAGTACAATGTAAAATTATTTTAAGCCGAGTAAACAAGAAATAGGTAAACGACGCGAAGTGAATTTTTAAAATTGTTAAAGAAAAAATGAGTTTCATAATATGTTTTTTCTAAATTAAATGAAAATTTTACTTTCAGTTTGAAAATTTTCCAATTCGAATCGGTGGCGGGATAAAAACAATAACTTATTTCAATTCAGTTTTTTTCCCTCTATTCAAATCTAAAATGGAAATATTAAAATTGTGATATACAGGGTGTTGTTTTGATATTTTTAATTTTTCCTAAAGCCGAACCTGGATTTTCATATCTCTCAATATTTCAATACATTATTCGTGAGAAGTGTAAGCTATATGCCAAAAATGGAAAAGATATGCTAAGTGATTGAAAAGTTCTGGCCAAATGAAAAATTATGCATAATTGATAAAACATCCTATAACTCGGTTATCGAAGCCAAGAGACCCATTATATATGGGTTATTTAGAATCGCCTTTGTGACCTCTACCTACCTTTAAAATATTTCCGTTTACCAACGGGACACCCTGTATACCACCTGATTAGCTAAATCAGTATCTTTGCCACAATTTCTATAATGCAGTTTTGTCAGAAAAAAAATAGTTTCCTGTATTCATTGCAATAGATTTCTATTGTTTATTTAAAAATAAATAGATGTTCTGATCAAATTTCCTCGGCCCTATCTTCAAAATTTTTATACAATAACTATATTTTTAGATTACATTTTTTTTAATCCAAAAATTATTCGATATAATTATAAGGATGAAATGGAATTATTAAAGACAATTTTTTTCAGGAATTTAAGAAATGCTTTTTCGTTATATGGGGCCCGAAAGGTTGTCTAGTTGGCAGAGGTGACATATATAATTTTCAAATTCAAAATGTACTTATTTCTCATGTTTTTTTAGATTTATAATTATTTTCTACCGGAGTTAGTGGATCCAAGAACAGCAAGTAGTTGGAAATAAGGAACAATTCCCTACAACTCCTGAGCATTATTGAGTGAAATTCCAATAAATCTCGATTTTTTCTACCACTATTTTATTCTCCCATTTTCTATTCTATTATTTTTGGGTTACAATTTATTGATTACTATTTTAAATCAAGGGTACCTATCAATGAATAAAAAAATTAAAAACAAGCTTTTATACAAGTGCAATAAAAATAAAAAATAGAAAAATATTTTGACAAAAACAAGATTTCATAAAATGCAATGAAGAAAAAATAATTTCTTTAATTGTTAGACCTAGGTTTTTCTGTGAGTAACAGATTCAAAATCTTGCATTTTTGTAGGTTGAATCAATGAAAACATACCTCAATTCATTACCTATTTAAAACATTTGATGATTTTGGTCACATAATTTTTATGTTCTGCACGCCGCTGGCTACTAAGAATGCATAAATAATTTATTTATTCGGTGGTAATATCTTTTGGTAAATCTATTTTGCTGTGTTGCCAAAGTTTGGAAAAGATTTATATTTAGGCTTTACTTTTGCTGCGCGGGTCAAGAGGAAATATCGTATGAAGTGATGACGCGTTAATGAAACCCCTTAACGTCTCATTTATTACATTGCATCATAAAATGGTTTTTGTTTTTTTTTCAAGAATTTTAGCTAATTTTTCTCTCTGTTGTTTTTACAAATTCTTTAATATTCTTGCTCTCGTGTTATATATTTTTATGATGTATTTTCTACTTTTAAATTTATATAAAACAAAATATTATTTTATTTTATTTTAAAATCTCCGGAGACTGTCCTAGATTTTTATTCATAGTTTGATAAATGCATTGCATACCGTCTACTGAAAATAAAAGGGTTCTCAAAACTTATTGTCCGTGAAAAATGTTTCTTTTTATTGGATGCAACTCCGGTTGCCAAACGTTAAGTGTCAGTTTACAGAAGAAAAAAAAACTAACAAAAGCGCAGACCATAAAAATAAACTGCTAAATATTTCGAGTCTGACGGCAAAACGTGTGAGTTTGGAATAAATGTCACTCTGTTTCATCTGACTATTTTCATTTTGCTCACGTTTGCGCCCGTTTTCTGTTATTTTTTAACACCAAATAAATTTATCTTCGGTGTCACTTTTATGGCTTTTCTGCACATACGTAATAGTAAATTTGAACTTGGTATTTGCTACTTTTGCTGTATTGTTAAAATATGCAACCGTACATCAATTGAAATATATGTTGCATGTAAAGGATTTTTAATAAATCAACACTAGATAGAAATGCATTTTTGTGACTTTTTAAGTTATAAATTGATTAAAAATTTAGTTTATTAATTTAGAATCTTAGAAATATTTAATTTACTTTTAATATCACAGTGGAAAAATATATTAAGTCCACTTTTGTCGGTTCTCAGGTTATTCTGCTATTGGTTAAATGCCCCACATTTATTCCGAAAGGTCCCAAGATATAGGCATCTAAAAAACCGTTTACAGTGATAAAACTTGATATAAGTCCAGGCAAATCTAGTATGTTGGTTTTCTTACCTACCTGTTGTTTTATTGTGACGTTAGGTTAGATCCTCAAGATCATGGAAATACCAAATGAGTGGAAAATTGCGAAAGTGTGTATCATTCCCAAGGGCGACCCAGCACTGGGCAAATATGCCTCATTGAGGCAGCGGCGAAACTCTTCGAACATTTTGTAAGATAGGCACCTGCTTTCGGAAAACCAGTTTGGTTTTCCCAAGGGTAAAACGAAAGTGGATACGATCAAAAAGGTGACCCAGTAGGCTGTTAGGAGGGAATGGAAGTGGGGCGTGATCGTGTTCGTAGATGTGAAGAACGCTTTCAACACTGCCAAATGGAGTAATATCATATTGTTGAGACATTGGAAGACATAGGGGTGAGTGACTATCTCGTTATCTTGATTAAAAACTTTTTTTTGGGGACAGGAAAGTCAAAATACGAACGGAAGAAATACTGGTACCTCAAGGCTCAGTATTGGGGCCGTTGTCATGGAACGTACTGTGTAACGGCGTTTTCGATCTTAACCTAAGGGTCAATTGTAGCCAGGCAGCCTACGCAGATGACCTAGGGATAATAGTGAACGCAGATAACGAGGAGGAACTCATATTCGAAGTGGACATGATGCTCTGGAAAATAAATAACTAGCTGGTGTGCAAAGGCCTAGAGATTGCGCCGGAAAATATGAAGGTCCTCATTGTCAAAGGCTCCAGGAAAAGGGTTCGGAGATCAAACCAAAGAAGGCCAAATACTACTGGATGACAAGCTTATCTTCAACGAGCATGTGAAGAAGACGTGTGAGAAACCCAACAGACAGGTGGCTGTGTTGACAAGGATCATATCAAATATAAAGCGGCCCGGATACCACAGCCCGAGGACGCTATATGGAGTAGTAACTTCGTTAGGACGGCACCAGTGTGGGGACAGATCCTAACGATCAAGAAATAAAGGAATATGTTAATCTCGATGCAAATAAGAGTGCTTCTGAGCGTAGCCTACGAGTATAGGACCAAATACAACAAAAGACGGAGAAAGACGATTAAAAAGAAACAAAGAAATAAAAAGGGAACTAGGTGGAGGAAATATAGTCCGATATGTAACAGCTAGGAGACTGGAATGGATGGGATGCATTATGAGGAGAGCACCAACAGAAATCTTAAAGAGAATGACGACATGGGTTCCTGTAAAGACGGGAGCAAGAGGAAGGCCACGAAGTAGATGGTGGGATCAAGTAGAGGAAGATATAAAAGCATTGAAAAACAGAGACTGGAAAACAAAATGCAGAGACAGAAGAAAATGGAAAACCATAACAAAAGAGGCCAGGACAGATTATAAACGCACTGACACATGACAGTAATCCACCTCGTCAATAGGATTCGATGCAGCTCGTTCTGAGCTAGGCATAATGATTAATATGTAAATAAATATTAGAGTATGACATTAAGATATCCGACTAAACAGCTTGACAGCTCAAATGAAATGAGTGTTCTCCCTACTATTTGTATTTTGTTTTGGCGCATTTGATCTTGTCGGCAAAAGGTTTTACTACAAGATAGAAGAATGGTGAAGGTTTTTAAAATAATGAGTTATACAAAAGTGTTGCTAAATCACGAAGCTCTGTTTTTTTTTCGGTTTCCGTTTAAACAAATCAATTACATTACCTGATATTAGTTTAACAAACACCTACATATTTGAGTATTCAACATGTTTTCTGTACCTTAGTGATGCAGTCAAAGTTGATCATGTTTTAAACATATTAATTTATACGTAAGTAATATCATAAGGGCATCTACTTTTTCCGAAAAAAATCGAAAAAATTGCTAAGTAATATTTTAACTAGAAGCATGAGTGCTGGTGGCAACAAAATCCGTTTTTTTGATTTTTTTCACAGGAAAAATTAGATGCCCGAATGGTATTTGACAAAACTATTTCATGAGTAACAGATTATTCTGCATACACATAGCTTACAAAACATTATATTTGCATACATAATAAATATGTAGGTATTAAATTGAAAACAGGTAATTTATTTAATCACAACATACTACAAACTTAATTATTTATGGTACAATTAAAATATAAATTGCATTTTTGGAACACAGTAGGAGTATTGTTTGAAATCTTTGTTAACTCATTGATAACGTTGGGTGTAGGTAAATCATTAATGTTGTTGATGGGTCCAGCTGTAGAGTGAGAAGCTCGAGGAGTGGCTGCAGGATCTTCTGTTTTTTTATTTTAGCTGGAGGTTCTGAGGCGACACTTCTAAGGGTGTTTATGATGTTGGAATAATGCTCATTATCCATTTGCAGATAATGCTTAATTGAGTTGGCTGAACTGTGGCCAGTAATTTTAATTAATTGTTGTTCACCCACCCCTCCTTTTATCAGGTTACTGACTGCTGTCGACCGCATAGAGTGGTTTGTTATTTTTATTTCTTTTGTATTTAATCCTGCCTTCTCTGCTGCTTCTTTAGTCCATTTAGTTCATTTTTCCCACTGGAGTGTTTTTGTACTATGTTATCTACCTGTTATAATCTGAGAATTACCCACTTCCTCTTTAATATAATGAACTCTGCAATTGACTGCTTCTTCACCTCTCCAGGCAAGTTCTACTGAAGCGATATGCTAAAATTTTCGCTGGAGTCCCGCCGGAGTGGATTCGTCTCATAATAAAACCATTGCGTATATTCCTCCAATTTTAATGAAGCAGAACTCGATTTCCTTTTATTGGCGCACATCTGCAAATTCCTTCGTTTCGCATTACGAGGTTCCCTACTAGACTTGAAGATAATATCTTTAAATGGATAAAATATTATTTTCTACTTCATAAAATACATCTCTTGCATTTTGTTTGCTACGGTGTTCCACATTGTCTTCACAACTAGTTCTTTGTAATTTTCACCGTTTTCTTTCTTGATATTCCACGCCTAATCTTTCAGGATTAGGTTTAGTTACTCTAAACTTGTAGTTTCCAAAAGCTCGTATTTCTATGCCTTGCAGAATTCCGTAAACTGTTTCCATATTGACGTATGGGTTTTAACGGTATTGTACTTTCTCAATCGCCAGATCAATATTAGTCATAGAATCACTTCCAAAGCGACTCATTTGCACTACATAAGCTGACTAGCACTGTTTAAAAACAATATTACAAAATTTATTGATAATAAAATCAGAAAAATTGTTGCGTCGTTTTCTGGTGTCCTAGGAGACTATAATTAATTGTAATTTTTGGTGACAATAGCTGTCAAGTTTTGCCGCGGGTAAACTCGAAAAAACTGCTGACAGGAGCTGTCATACAGTTTTTTCATCTAGAAACCATTTGTAATTCAAAATTGCGCGTTTGTGATTGGTGGAAATTAAGACGAGGGAAATAGTCATCACAAAATAGCCGACCATTAGTTTCTCTAATTTGTTTCGTTCAACGAATTATATTACTTTAAACCATTGACATCATAAAATTTAAACTAAAAACTTTTGTTTTTTCGTCTACATATTTCTTCCAAGAAAATAGCTCATAAGACCTATTGACTACGAGCCTTAACTAACTTTTAAAACCGTTTCAACCTTCTCACAAAGATTCATACTTCTCACTTCGTTATTGTTTAACTCTGTAAGTACGAGGTGTTAAATCTACCTAGTCATCGAGCTAACAATAAGGTCATTTTTACGCTTCGTCATTGAAAAGTGAAGTCAATACTGAAGGCGAAGAAAAAACGTTTAACAAGAAAATACGAAGTAATTTGGTTTTTAAGATTCTGTTCGAACTGGATGTTTTTCAAAAAAGTTTTATTCCTTTATTGGGCTTTGATCGACTTTTATTAATTTTGTTTTGTATATTTTACGAGAGATTTTACGAATTACAAAAATATTTACTTATTCAAGTTATTAATCAAAAGTAATACCACGAGTCCTCCAAATTTTATCTATAAAATTTAAGCGGACGATTGATATTTGGAAAGGTTATTTTTTGAATAATTTTTTATTAAAAACAAAGAATATTGTCATTTGTGCAGAAGACACTTTACACACAAATGTTCAATATTTTCTTTTATCAATTTCACACAAATCCATTTTTTAAATTTAAACGTCAAATATTGAGGTGTTATAGATTTAAATACAGGGCCCACTTAATGTAACTGAAACTGAAATCTGAAAGCATTTATTTTGTATCGTTACCATAGCAACTAAACAAATTTCCGGATATTTTTGTCTCCTCCTTGGGGAAAGAGCATGAAATTACACTGGAAATTCTTTGACGTTTATAGGTAAAGTGACATTTACATGCTACATTTTAATTTCACTAACTTCATTACAAATCTTGCTTAAAACGTATTTCTCAAATCGCTCCATTGTTATAGACTCTACAACATAACAAACTTATTTAGATAATTTATACTCAGGTAACGTCAAAAGTTGCTTACACTTGTTTAACCAATTTATATTATTATATTTTTAAATACCTATTTTATTATTTTCTACCAACTTTAGTAAAACGAATTTGTAAGAAACTGAGAGATTAAGCTACTATTGACTTATTCTTTGTTATTTTGTATAACTAAAGTAGATTAATTGTATTTTATTTAACTTATTACGCGTGCAAATTTCATTGATACTAAGTACCACTTCGAGTCCCTTGTAAGAAAATATATTTCTACCAACTTTAGTAAAACTTAATTAATTAATTATGTTTTATTTAACCTACCAAAAAACCGTCATTATCCTAGTATTTTTTTAATAACATTTCAGTGTTAAATATCTTGCCGAATACCACTCTAGCTTTAATTAAAAACAGAAAATTTTTTCTCGAACACGGGAGAATTTTTAAAATATTCGTGTTCTCGAAAAAATTTCCAGTAATAATTGAAGCTCTTGTGGTGTTATAAGTGAAAATTTGCCTTAAAAGAACTAAAGTTATGTCTTTTCACGGCAAAAACCCGATGGGGTCAAAAATCATTATTAACAACAATCCTGTCGAACAAGTATCACACTTTAAATATTTAGGTTATCACGAACGCCATGATATAGATAAATAAATATAGAAATTCCAAGCAATATCAAAAAGTATAGGAAATAAAACTAAATTTTACAAATCTTCGGCGACACCAGCACTTTTGAACGGAAGTTGGATAAGAACAAAAAAGATATAAGCAGCATAATAAGGATCTCCAGAGGGGTCAAAGGTTGTACACGGTCAGATTTAGTAATAAACAAAGACGTGTGATTAAGGTTAATGAAAAAGACGACATTCTGGTATTGACATCGGTATTCACAGGTCCAAAACCTGCAATTGGTATAACAGAACCCTCGATAATAGATATTTAGTCAACATTCAAAATACTGGAAAAATACGAAAAGGCAAAAACCTATTAAATAAACCAAACAAATTGAAAACAACCTGCAGCTAAGCAAAACACAATCTGAGCTAGTGACTGACCTACTATCCGGTAACTGTATCCTAAGAAAACACCTGGATAGAATAAAAATTTTCTAATCAAGAACTCATTTGAAGATTATGTGACGAGACAAGATTATTGAGTATAAGGTTCTATTATAGTGTAGATACAGAACAATAGGACTAACTGACCAATAACTAATCTGTCCAGCGTAGCCTGGTGTCAAGAGTTATTGCAAGCTACTGGGCTATCTGTGCATGTGTCCTATTTGTTTGTTAATAGTTACTATATGTTGGTAAAATTTAAATTTCTATTATATGATATGATAAGAAATACAACATTCAGGGAAAAGAAACGTATACATACAATTATAGAAGAGGGTTTGGACATATACTGATAAATCAAGAAAATGAATTGAGACAAAAAAGAACAACCACGGAAAACCTAAGTAAAGGAGGTCAGAAACGCCATATTGAAAGGATTGCCGTATCTAGCGGGATAGTTAAACAATATATCTGTTCTTCTATTGCTTTTTAGATATTAGTTAATCTGTGCACTGTGGACATTTATCGAGTGTTTATTTCTAAATTAAAATTGATAATTCGGAATTAGAAATATTGCTTCGATAAACCATGTTTTGGTAGTAGTAAGTACTTTAAAATTTTAAATATTCCTATACGAAGTAAATTCACTTTATGTGCAAATTTTCTTTAGTTTACTTCTACGCCTCTGTCCAATTGATACCTTCCACGGTGTAATATTTCTTGCGAGATAACAAAAGATCAAGGTACGAGACGGTGTGCTATTAGGTGTGAGAGAGTAAGTAATATTGTTTCGGGCATTCGCCGCAAAATGAGGTGTTATTGTCGGCCAGTTAGTTACGCTCATGGTTCCACCGTAAACAACTAATGGAGTCATTAGATCCCCATAATTTCGTCTTCTCATCTTCTGTGAAAAAGACGCAACAACTCGTTTGGTTGTCGAAGAGTAAAATCAGAAAATGTGTTTATATACCTTTGAAAATGTGGTTTGCATAAAAATAATATATTTCAAAATAAAACCAATGTGTATCGGTAGTATATGAAACACAAGTTTTTTATATATTTATTATATTTCACAATTTTTGCATATGTAAATTCGAAAAAATATCAAAAGTGACGCAGATTACTACTTCTTTTGTACTGTTTAGGGCCAGTTTCTCTATAAGTAGACCAGTAGTAACCGGCTGACATATTTTTATTCCAAAAACTTTCGTACCTCTCTTTTCATAGGACTTTAAATTTTGATGAAAACATTCACCATATCCATCACAATTTCTTCATCATTCTCAGTTTTATTGTTGTCCAAGAAATTGTTCACTATCGCGTTAAAAGATTACCAAGCATCTTTTTCGACACTGGATAAGTCAACATTTTCATCCTATAATATCTCATTTATTTGGTGGCCCACAAAGATTCCTTTTTTAATTGTCCCATCATTAATATCAAATCCAGTTTGATATAAAGTTGATTGTGTTTAACATTCATTACGCACAAGCCAATCATTTTTTTGTAATGGTCTTTCCTAGACCTACTATCCCATAAAAATAAAAAACAGCAATGTTTGGTAACGCCGCCCTGTAAACCAAGAAGTAGTCATTCAATTTCCTATTTTATGAGCCCAATTAATGTTGTTATTCTCTCAAATGATTCCTTAGAATTTTTGTTGCCACTAAGTTATAAGATAAGGTTTCATACTTACTTTTGAAGAATAGATCGTATCCATATTCTTAAAAAGTCAACGAACATCACCCATCATATGATTCAAAATACTCACTCGAGTAATAGGATAAGAAATTCTATTGCCGAAGCCTTGAAGCAAGCGGGTGGGACTTACTTTTTAAACGCTGCAGGTCTCTAGTAAAAGGTCGTTTAAATCAAGTGGTTTCAATATTTTTCCATTCACTTCCATCAGGATCATCAAAATGAACGTTCTGGTTGTCTATAGGTTCTTCCATTTCAATCTCCATGTTCTGTGGTTCATTTTCTCTACTTGAACTGGTGGGAAAAGATAGGTATCTATCTATCTATCTGTGATGGGGGTATCGATACATTGCGACCTATAAGATCTATTGTGCCCCCTACTGCTGCCCAATCGTTAAGGATGTTTGAGCGATTAGAGCAGTTCCTCCAGTCCTATTGCTTTCAAAAAGTTCAGGATGTCGGTAGGCTTCAGGTTGGGTAGATCTTCCTCTTCTATTTGATATTCTCCTAGGTATCGTACCCTTGGATTTTGCAGGGTAATGCATTCTCAGAGAATGTGGATAGCGGTTTCCTTCTCTTCCCCGCAGAATCTGCATTCTTCTTTGTCTACTAATCCGAGTTTCTTTAGGTGGCCTCTCAGCCGGCAGTGCCCTGTTAGGATACCCTTTAGTAGGCCGAGCTTATTTTTACTTTTACTGATGTTTTTTCCCAGTAGTGTCTTGGCCTGCCTCATTCCTTGTAGTCCTGCCCAGTAGTGGGATCTTTTGTTATTTACTTCTTTTCCAAGTTCATCAAGTATTGTACTGGTGCTTATTCCGCAGAAGGGTTCAGGTCCCAGAAATGGTGTTTCAGCCCCTTATTTGCGAGTACGTCTGCTATTTCATTACCCTCCACTCCAGTGTGTCCAGAAACCCATAGGAGGGTAACAGTGTTGTTCTTGCCTAGATCGTTTAGATTCTCTAGGCACCATCTTGGAGTTGATTACGTGGGAGTTCAAGGCATTAATGGCTGCTTGGTTGATGATCTCTTGTCCTTGTCTGCGAAAATTTCTTTAGTGTACCAGTTAATGGCACTTCTCTTGATGATATTTTTGTCCCATTCTCTTTTGTTACTTAGCTTTGTATTGAATTCTTTCACAAAGCTAAACTTCTTTGTCATCTCATCTTGGGGCATGTCTCAGGTTTGGTGATTTCCAGGAAGGAAGTGAAGTGAAGTATTCGGTGATATGCAACTATTTTTGTTGTAAAAAGACTATACCACAAAATTTTATTTAAAAAATATAACCTTATTTACTGTGATCCTACATCTGTTAATAATTAATTTACTATTGTCAGAATGATACTTTAAGTTCTCCGGAAGTTTGAAACTAGATTGATTCCGTTTACGCAGATTTTTCAAAAGCCTTACCTTACTAAAAGAATTCAGTATGTCGAAGTTAAGAACCATCTCTCTAATCCAGTACTAGCTACGTCAGGAGTTCCACAGGGATCTCATCTGGGACCATTACTACTCAATTTATTATATATAAATGATCTAACACCTTTACTTTGATTACTGTAATTGTTTAATATTCGCTGATGATGTAAAGATCTATATTCCCATACAGACTTCGAACGATTGCTTAACACTCAAACATGATACAAATATATTTTATGAATGGTCTATCACAAATGATCGTTCACAAAATCAAAAGTTCGCCTTGAATTTTCAATATGAAATAAATGAATCAACCGTGAAAGGAGTTGACAATATAAAGGACTTAGGAGTTCAGTTTGATTCTCAATTAACATTTATACTACTATCAGCAAAGCAAACCAAATTCTGAGCTTCATTTTACGCAAGTCGAGTGACTTTTCATTTAATGCCGTGAAGATTCTTTATAACTCATTAGTGTGTTCCATACTTCAGAATGGTCTCCCCACTATCAAGTTTATATTAATTCCATTGAAAGTGTTCAGAATAGAAACAATAATCGTGAGACTATCCTAACATTTCTAAATATTCCAACCACAACTACAACCAAAGAATAAAAAGTGATCTACTTACATTATTTAAACTACTCGATAATGAAATCTCTTGCCCTGAACTATTGGAATTTACGAACTTCAGAATACCATCTAAAACCACTCGTGATATTGATCTATTCAAATTACCTTTTCATAATACAAACTATGGCCTCAACAATTCATTAACACGATTAATGAGTCTAGGTAATGATCATTGTAATCTTGGGTTAAATATTTTCAATGTATCCAAACACAAATTCAAAAACGCTCTCAAACACTCACTAAATAGAACAATATGAACTACTGTTAAGAGTCCTATATTTCATATCATGTGTAACTTATCTTATATATTTTACTATTTTACTATTCTATCTACTTTATACTTTTAATTTTATGATGTTTTAAAATATGTTTAATGTATTTTAATTAGTGAATCTATTATAAAAATGGGGAAATCCGTAGGTATATAAATAAATAAATAAATTAAATAGAGGCTGTCCCCGAACCGGCGTAATACAACCTACGTTAAAATTTTAAATCTCTTATTTCTTTATTGAATCATCAAAATCTACTCCTTTCCTGCCCGTCTCAGGTAGGTACTATAAAATTAGATGGAAGCGACCAATTTCCCACAAAAGACATTCTTGTTGTTTTTATCTAATTTCACGGCTAGTAAAAAAGGTTTTGTGTCAAGATTACAAGTGGATGAGATGGGTAATTTAAAATAGCGTGTCGTTTCACAAAGGAGCGCTATTCAAGTCCTCCTCAAGTTGATTTTTTGCTGGTAGATTTCACACTTGGCGCCAACCAATAGAACATTTTTTTATTTTTAATTCACTTCTCTATCATAAAGAATTAGCCTTGAGCTGCTTCATAAATGAATTGAACATTATTTACTTGTATAGTAGTACGTTAAAGTATTGGGTGTACAAATTAGTTCAGTCCGTTTGTTAAGGCGGGTTTTTCTAAGCAGCGTGTTTTGTGCGCCGCGTACGACGTAATATGCCCAGCCATTCCGGTACTCCTCAGTACTACTGCAATGCTAGTGTTCTCCTATACCTTCTAGGTTCCCTAATTGCACCTTTTAAACATATTTTTATGTCGTGCACGCCATGTTTAAACTGATCCTACAAAACAATCAATTTCAGTGGTAAAAAGTGCGAAACAAAAGAAAAAAATTACATACAAGTGTGAGGAAAAGTCGTATCTATTCATTGATGAAGGAATTAATATGTATTGTGAAAGTGGATAAAAGCTGCATAATTGGAACGTGAGTAGTTCAGTTCATTTGAACGAAAAAAACAAGTCGATAAGAAGCTGGTTTATACCAAACCTGAAGTACTTAAATAGGCAAGCAAAAATTTTTGTATACATCTATCTGTAAAAATAACTTAAGGTTCATTGATTAAAATAAATTATGGAGAGTTTAAGTATAAATCTGGTTGAACTAATAGGAAAAAATCACAAAGAATTAAAAGAATTAATGGAAAGTAATAAGGAAGAACTTAAAAATCAACTACAAGCTAAGTAAGGTTGTCCTTATCTAACGAACTGTCACCACCCTTGAACAAGAAAACTGTGAATTACGGAACTATATCAACGTGATAGAAAAACGTGAAAAAAACAATAATATAGTCATTTACGGATTTAAAAAAGAATCTGCTGAAATATCAGTAGACTTTGTACTAGAAGAGCTAAACAAAACACTTGGAACAGATATTAAAGCTACAGATATTAACAACATTTTTACGCTAGGAAAAGGTACTAATCTTCCTCTGAAAGTAGAATTTCTCTCGTTTCTCAAAAAAAGAGAAGTGCTACTTAATCTGAGAAAACTAAAAAACTCAGGACTAGCAATTCCTAACGACTTTACCCCTGCAGAACAAGAAGAACAAAAAATATTAAAGCGGCATCTTAAAATAGTTAGAGAAAAAAATATTAAACAAAAGTACAAAACAAAAATACATTGATTCTTGGAAATAGAGCCTATACCGTACATGAGCTAGAAGAAATTGACTTTGAGGGAAATAAGAAGAATAATAGCGAACCAACTACACCTAGTCGTCAGGCAGGAAACTTTGTAAATATTGAAGACTCGTCAAAGAATACTAAAGACAACGAAACAAATAGAGGCCAAGCAACAAAAACTATATATAATCTAAACTTACAAGCTCCACCAAAGGTTGAAGAGAAGCAAAACGGGACAAAGGAGAATGAAATTATAGCAAAACTCTTGAAACCTAGAACAAGATCAACGGCCACCCAATAGTAACCATATTATTAACTTTATTAACTTTATCGTTTGAATTATCTTTTTACTTTATTTTTTATATTTCCTTTTTGTTTTAAATCGTAGATTTACTAAAATTAATTACTTCTATTCATTTTCATAGTATGTTTATTTATTATTTTATTAAAAAAACCAGATATTAATATCTCAAGTAAAAATATATTTTATACAAATTATGAAAACTTGAGAAATGATTTATATAATTACGATTGGGATAACTTTTATAACATAACAGATGTTAATACTCTAGTAAGTAAATTTATCTCATTATTGAGGGAATTAACAACAAAAAATACTTTTACTAAAAAAAATAAGAAAAGAAAACATTGAACGCAAACAATGGATCACTGCAGGTATTGTAAATTCAGTAAATGAAAAAAACAGATTATATCATATATATTTAAATTAGATCCACAAAATAAGCAAAAAAAAAGTATCTACTTTGATTATAAAAAAATTTAAAAATATTGATAAGAAACGCAAAATGTAATTATTTTAAAAACTTAATTAACATAAACAAGAACACTTCAAAAAATGTATGGAATGTCATTAAAAATATTAATGTAAATAGTAACAAGAAAGAACCCAAAGAAATAGTTACCACTAAAAGTGTTACTTGTAAGACCCCTGAAACTATTGCGGAAGCGTTTATCTAATGATTTCTTTATTAATATTGGAGAATCGTATGCTAAAAATATTAAAAAACCAAATACACCCTTACCACCCACCGAGATAAACTCAAAATCCTTCTTTTTACATCCTATAAATACTAAAGAAATTTTTGACATTATCAGGTCTCTAAAAAATAAAAAGTCTCCAGGATTTGATAATATAAAAACAGAAATTTTCAAAGAAACAGCTAACTTAATAGTGCAGCCAATTTGTCATATCATAAACAGAATATTTGCTTCCAGTAAAGTTCCGGATGAATTTAAAATCGCAGTTGTTACACCCATACATAAACAAGGAGAAATAAAAAATATAAATAATTACAGGCCGATCTCAGTAATAACTGTACTAGCTTAAATATTCGAAAAAGCATTAGAAAACAGAGTATCAAAATTTTTTAATGATTGTAATATCATATCAGAAAAACAATTTGGTTTTAGAGAAGGTTTATCAACAAATGATGCTATAGGAAATCTTGTTTCTGAAATAACTAAATGCTTGGAAATTAACAAACCTGTACTATGCATTTTTCTTGACCTTGCCAAAGCCTTCGACACTGTGAGCCATACACAGATGTTGGAGGCTTTGGATGCTGCAGGTATTCGTGGGGAACCTAAAAAATTATTTGCTGACTATTTATCAAATAGAAGACAAGTGGTAAAGATAGACAACGCACTTAGCAAAGAAAAAATAGTTAACTACGGTTTACCACAAGAACTGTTTTAGGTCCAATTTTGTTCACATTATACATTAATAATATTCTGACATCAACTTCAAGTGGACAATTATTTAGTTTTGCAGATGACACTGCCGTTTTATACAGCGACACTGATTGGGGCCGTTTAAAAAATAATGCAGAAGCAGAATAAAATTTTTGATTGGTTTAAACATAAATTACTAACTGTAAATTATGAGAAAACGTTTTTTATGCCTTTTACCAGTCTTTAACTATTCAAAATAATTTTGAAAAAATATTATTAAAATCGAATAGCAGTTTTAAATATTTAGGAGTTACTATAGACTCACATTTAAGATGGGATATACAACTTTTATACCGTTTCAAATATTTAAAAAAAATTATAGGCCAGACACATTTAAAAATACTGTACTATTCTTTAGTTGAATCAAGACTTCGCTAAGCTATACTAAGTTGGGGTGGTGCTGCATTTTGTTACCTAAAACAACTTGATGTGATTCAAAAACCCATTCTAAAAATAATTTTTAATAAAATACCCACTTACCCATCTGAAATGTTATTTTTCGAATCTGGTATACTGGACCTCAGACAGTTGTTTATGCATCAAATTATTCTGTATACTTATAATAATAAAAACATTAGAAAAAGTTAGTCATTCATATATGACAAGACATAGAGAAAATGATAATGTAAGAATTGAGTTACTCCAAAAAAATATTAGTTTACGTTCTTATGCTTACCTCTCACGAAAAATTTATAACGACTTGCCTGAAATCTATAAAAATTACTTTCACACAATAAATTCTATCAATTTGATAAAAGATATATTTAAAAAACATATCATTTTATTATGAAGGAATGACACTAAAAAACTAATAGAAATACGCAGTTAATATTTCACTATGATTATGTATCCATTTGTACAATATTTTGTAACAAACTTATGCGTCACAAACAATGTTTAGTATTATTTGGTCCATGCACAACCATTTTTGGTTTTAATGGACTTAGTTTTCTCTATTTTTATTTTTTGTAAAAAATTTCTATACCTATGTAATGAATGTACTTAGACGCATTGAATAAAAAAAAATTATTATTATTATTATTTATAAAAAATGGATCCCTTTATAAAAGATTATAATTATAATGATTTTCTCACTGTTGTGTTAAATAATACAGCCGAGTACAATTATAACTAATCTCTCACTTTTTTCATTTTCATGTAAAAAAAAACTATTTCTTGATTTTTATAATTGTATATATTTTGTATTTTTTATTATTACCTACGTGTTTTTAATATTCTTCTTTGTTAAATTGCTGAATTGAATTACATTAGTGTTGGTGTGATAAATCTATTGATACCACGGACAGCCTTCTGGCTTTGTGATATTCTTCTGGTTTATTGGTAATTGTAGATTGTATTGAAAATTTATTATTATTGTATATTGTATTTTTATTAATAAACATTATTATTATTATTATTATTATTATTATTATTATTATTATAGGTTTTGAATAATACATCAGGGAAAAATGTAAGATGCTTCATTTTTGCCAAATAAACTTTACTTGGTATTTTAATTTTTCCGTTAACTTTCTTGAAATTTAATAAAATTCATTGCTTGTAAGTTTAGATGCTGCAACAAAAAAATAAAAGGACAAACTGACCAGAGGCATTTAGCGGTTAAACCAAACATGCGTTTAAACGGTGATCGAAAGGCTTAAAAGGCCTTTCTCACCGGGTAACTGAATCTCTTGGAAAAGGATCAAATTCCTTGCTGTCGAATTAATTCGGCAAAAATATCGGCATTCAAGTGGTCGTTTGCGGTCGAGCCGACTTCGTAAATTCTAAAACCGATAACAAAATTTTTCACCCGATAATCCTTAATGAAACCATTAATCTGCTATGCTACGTGTAGGTCTACGGTGTCGATGGATTTGATAACAATTTGATTAGTTTTTTTTATACTTTTTATTTGAATTATTCTATTTTCGGTCTTCTTTTCTGCAAAAAGCAATTGTACGACCTGTTGCCAGAACAAACTTTCAAGCACACTGTCAAGCACTTTTTAAAACTCATTTTCTATTTTTACGCCTTGTACGGCATACCGTAACCAGAATTTCCGACTTGTTGCCACTCAGAATTTTCAAGTATTTTTCATCAGTTCTCGGAGAATTGAGAAAAAAGTTCAGGGTCACCCAAAAAGTCGGAATTGATCTTTGAATATGTAAAAAAAAGTGGTCTAATTTTGTTATCGCCACACATCCGTTCTCTGCAGAGGTATTAGTTTTTATTGTGAAAAAGTTGGAAAAAATCGAAACGGACATTTATAACAACCCCCATGTGAGCAAACGGGTTTTCCGTCGTACGTATTGATGCTTTTAGTGCATTCTATGAGTTGGAAAACACCACGAGAAACACAAATAATTTTTAACACACCCAAAGTACCCTTACGAGGATGCTGAATACAATGAGGGGTTAAAATTCTGTTTGAGTTTGCCTTAATGACAAAAAACCACCCCAAAAGGGTGAATCGCGTCTTTCACTGGCAAAACTAATGTAATCCTCCGTTTTCGAGAATTCTGAACACGTTGGCGGTTGTTACATTTCTTAGAGTTGACCCCATCCCTCAAACGGCCAAAAATCACCCCCGAAAAGGTGAAAAATTTGTTTTTCGTTATAAACGAGAAAACCCGCTCCCATTAACGAGAAAACCCGCTCCCATTTTTAAGGATGCTGAAAGCGATGGTGATGTTGGATCTTCTCCCCGAGTCGACTCTATCCCCTAAATGGCCAAAAACCACCCCCGTTAGTTTTGCCGGTGAAAGACGCGATTCACCCTTTTTTGGCCATTTGGGGGGTGGGGCCAAGTCGAAAAGAATTTTAACCCACGCCATCGTGTTCAGCATCCTCGAAAACGGGAGGGGACGTATTTTGGGTGCCTTAAAAATTACACAGGTTTACAAATTTTTTTTAAAGTTGTTTGAAATTTGATAACTGACTATTATGTACTTTTCAGCGCTGATTTCAAAAATGCACTTTATTTTTTTCTATTACGTCAGGTTTTCTCACAAAAAATGGAGTATTTTTGGGTATAATAATAAAATTTCAGCAATTTTTCACATTTTTTCCAAAGTTATAAAATATTATTTTATTTATAAATCATGTTCTAACTTCCATTTCTCTTTATAATACATTAAATGAAGGAGGAAAAAAAGGCCAACCTTAAGATTATTAGTTTCCATTTTCATTTTCTGGTTGAAAGTGGCTTTTGACCTCATTAAAGATGAGACAAAGTTTAGTTAGAGATTTTCAGTTCAGATAAAAATTGAAGATCAGTTAATTTTCTACAAAAATGGTCCTTATGATTTTTTTCAATATTTTCTTCAAAAAAATCGGGTTGAAAAATCGGAAATTTTGAGACTCATGAAATATGCAAGTTTTTTACAAAATTTGAGATTTGGGGTGTTTGAAATCCATTATTTTCAATGTTTTGGACTGTGGAAACCCATTGTAGATGGCGCCACCACACTCTATCCATTGCCAAAATCCTCGGTGCCATAAATGAGAAATCCCGTAAACCATATACTTTTGAAGGATATTTATGTTTCCGAGGGTCTTATTTTCCTCGCAGATGAGGCCTCAAGCTATACTTTAGGAAAACAGGCTATAAGATTAATTACAGCAGGATGGACCCCACCAATTGACCTGAAACTAGCGCAATCAGCTTTGCACATGTGGCAAAATATTGAAGCTCATTAGGTTTTTGGTAAGGAAAACTCAAAATCTCTCAAGAGTGAAGAATATTTACCCATAATACTCAACAATTTCTTGCAGATTCTCCGCAAATTTTTGCAAATTTTTTTGCAACCATCCTAATCGAGGATTTTGGAATAAAGATTTATAAACTTTCTTCAAGTTTCATTTATTATAGAAAAATATATTTTTATTTTTTTATTTATTTATTTATTTATCAATGTGAGAACCCAATATAATGATACAAGAATAATATATTATAGACAACAATATTATATAGAAAATTTTTAACGAAAGTACAAGATATTCACGGGTTAGTTGTCCGTGAATTGATGAAAAAAGTATATAAAAAAGGTAGCCCTGCTTTCTTGCATGAACATGTTCCCTTACATTCTTTCTTACATTGACAAAATATCATCTTTAAGAGTTCCGGAAACGCTGGGTCTTTAATGGTTTGGACCGGCATGAGTATATCCCCTACACGTTTCCATCCCCATTTTTCTGGTGACAGTTCGTTTCCGAGCCACTGCTGGACTTGCAGATATACCCGATAAAGGTGTTGCCTTGCAGCTTCAGATGTGGGGGGCAAGGTTGCTAGGTTGAGCGCAGTTGGGTTTCTGTCTCTAGTGAATCGCTTGAAGGTCTCGTATCTAATTTTTGTCAGGGTTTGTGTATTATCATCACTGTACATCGACGCAATGACAGTTTGCCCGTTCTGAAATGCGGTCTCGTGGGGAAGATTATGGTTTTTAAAACTTTCCATGACCGCTTCCAGTTCCTTGTTCTTCGTTACTTACCAAAATAATGAAAGAAAACAAACACACTTATATCTCCAAGCGTGGCCACATTGACTGTAGCAGACGACACGAGCGCCGCATAGAGCGCACACGCGACGAACGACGAAAGCAACGAAAGTAAGAAATTATAACGTGTACATTAATACTTGGGTTTTTTCCCACGGATCAAATGATATGACTTTATATACATTGATGGAAAGGTGAGAATTCCCCCTTCACGCTAGTGAAGGTGGTAAAATGTTAGAAATAAAGAGCAGGGAGAAAAAAGCCACCAAAAAAGAAGGGCGTTTTATATATCATAATGTGAAATATTATAGATGCAAAATATAAAAAAAGCTTTGTGAAACGTTAGTACTTTCCATTTTGAATTATTGTCTTATTGTGTACTACCTATGTTTAGACAATGATTCACAAAAACATTTGCAACTTATACAAAATACTTGTTGTAGGTATATATTTAGTCTCAGGAAATATGATCATATTTCTAATTATATTTTACAGATCAATTGGCTAAAGATAAAAAATATATTCCAGTTGCATTTCTTTGTTTTTATATATCGCTTAATCAAAACCAAAATGCCCGAATATTTGTTTCAAAAAATTATCTACCGTAGCTCGATTCATGATCGCAATATCTGATATAACACTATGACAATGCAACACCACTCTACCGCTATGTTCGAACGCTCATTTACTTATAATTTGGTGAAACTATATAACTCTTAGAGAGAAATTATATCTATAACGGGTGACAATGAGACTAGGGCCATGCCTATATCTAGTTCATTTTTCAACCGATTTGAATAAAATTTGGAACATAGATATAAGACACAATTTTGGATTGACAGTCGTATAAAAACAAAATGGCGGACTTCCGGTTTCGCCAGAAATGTCACCAACTTCGATTTTTTAAATAGAACACCCTGTATATTTGATGTTTTTTAGATTCTATGACTCAAACTACATATGACAGTGTTGCCAAATTTTTTATTTTTCAATAAAAAAATTCAAATTTCCATTTTTTTTTTAGCACAGTAGGCCTTTATATGGTCAAAATCTATTCTAATTGACATCAGTAATTCATAGTAATAGACTTTTCATCGATATGATCAATAACAAATCCTACAGCGTGAATTTAAATTTTATAAATTCATTTTTAACGAATAAATCGTTTTTTTCAAATGGTACCTACCGAGGGCCATCTTGTCATTCGATAGAGAATTTAATTACCAATTCAACATATACATTATGTACCAATTCCTTTTTGTTCAAACCTAAATATGATGGTTTATTGAATTTGTACAATACCTATTTCGCACCATGCCGTCGAATTCCAATCCGTTAAGGATTGATGAAATTAAAGATAGCCATGGAATAACAATACATGTTTAATATCACGTCAAAAGTCAAATACCAATTTAACTTGTCATCTCGTTTTGTTAATAAGTTTTTTCGAAATGGAAAATAATAATCGTTACGCGAAACGAACAAATCGATATGATATTGATTTACGGAGAATCTCAGAAGAACGCTATACATTATGTACCACGTCCGTTTTGTTCAAACCTAATCATGATCATTTATTGAATTTGTACAATATATTGTGCAATGTCCAGGAAAAGTAGAAATAAAATCAATCTCAAAAAATTGGTAGGTAACTATTCATTTTTTCAAACTTTACTTAAGAATGATGATAAATTGCAAGAAAAATAATTTTAATATAATCGAACTATTTGAATAAATCTAACAACTGAAATATCAACATACAAATTATTACTAAAATATTATAATCCTATTTTCAATAGAACAGTTTCACAACCAGCCAAGATTCATTTTATTTATTAATGAGCTATGAGCTGTTCGAAATGTTGTCCGTTTTCTCTAACACATAGACTAGTTCTATTTATTGTGCACCTCATCACATTTATTAGTTCTTGGGTAGGAATTTCCTGAAATGCGCACTCAACTCTATCTCTCAAGTCCTCCAAAGTAGTTGGTCTTCTTGAAAATACTTTGAATTTGATGTGACCCCATAGATAAAAATCAATAGGGGTTAAATCGGGTGATCGGGCTGGCCATCTGACTGGACCATTTGTTCCCATCCATCTCTGCCCAAACGTATCATTAAGATATTGCCGAACAATACTAGCGTTATGAGGTCCTGCACCATCCTGATGAAAAAACATATTTTCCCTGATATTCTCAGGTATATGATTAACATTATTCTGAATATCGTTTTCTAAAAATTGTAAATATCTTTGGCCTGTTAAACACCCGTCGAAAAAATTGGTCCAATGATTTTTGTCCCTATGATTCCCACCCAGACGTTGAATCCAAATCTTTCTTGAAAATTACCTTCTCTCAGCAACCTAGGGTTTTCTTTAGCCCAATAACGTGTATTATTCCTAATGAACCTAGACTCATCTGTGAACAATATCTTCGAGACAAAATCATTAGTAAAATCGTTATGACGCAAAAGCCAATTACAATACGTTAGTCTCCGTTCTGAGTCAGTTTCATATAAATGCTGATGCAAACTGTATTTATAGGAGCGATATTTGTTATTTTAATATTTTTCTGGCACTTTCCCTGATGATCCCACATTCACTTCCCAATTCTCGCACTGACGCAGATGGAGAAAATTGGACATACGCTAAGACATTAGTTTCCGCTTCTTAACTAACGATGAAGTTGATGTGGTCATGATCAGCTGGTTCTTTCCTTAGCATCATTTCCAATTTTCTGAAATAAGTTCTTGATGGGTGCCGTCTCAACGGATAACGAACAGTGTATAGCATACTTGCATTGACAGCGTTCTTCTGAGATTCTCCGTAAATCAATATCATATCGATTTGTTCATTTCGCGAGTAACGATTATTATTTTCCATTTCAAAAAAACTTATTAACAAAACGAGATGACAAGTTAAATTGGTATTTGACTTTTGACGTGATATTAAACACGTATTGTTATTCCATGGCTATCTTTAATTTCATCAAACCTTAACGGATTGGAATTCGACGGCATGGTACGAAATAGGTATTGTACAAATTCAATAAACCATCATATTTAGGTTTGAACAAAAAGGAATTGGTACATAATGTATATCGTTGAATTGGTAATTTCATAGGAGCGTGCGCAAATTACTACTTTTCTACTACTAGGGGAGCAATACATTGACACTTTTCTCTTTAATCGAGATGGATAAAACAATTTGAAACAATTGATTAAAATGACAGAACCTCACTAGATGCTGGGGTTTTTTACTATTGTCATATTATAAATTGTGAAATAACATTAAATAGAAATGCAAATAATTAAGTCAATTAGAGTATTTTATGAAATGTAAGTAATATTACCTTATTTATAACATAAACATTAACACAGAAAAAATAGTATTGCTCCCCTAGTATCCCCTGAAATTCCTAAGCGACTAAAATGCCCCCCATGCTCCCCCCCCAGATCCGCCAGTGGGTCAATACTATATCCTATCAAGAAAATGTATTCTTTTTGTATAATCAATCAATGTTGGGATAAATAATAATAAAAGTGATGCGGAAATGTAACACTTTGCGCACTTGTTAGGAAAATAACTATTGTTATATTATAATGGAGTAGATCTGGCGAAAAAAACGGCTCGAAAACAGACTCATGAAATCGATTTTATCAGTCGGTTTTGGAAAGCCAGATCTACTCCACGAATTAGGAAAAGTATTAAAATTATTTTATATAATAATAACGGCGGGACATGATATTTTTGAAAATTAAAAAAAAATACTGTGAACAAATATCAAACGCAGACGGAATAAAAACAGCCATATGGAAGAAATGACAACAAAGAAAAAGAAATCTTTTGCAGACTCCCCTTGTACAAATATTTTTTTCCTGAGATGTCTACCTGTCTGTCTTTAAAATGTCTTTTACTATCATCCTGGTGGCCTCCCTAAGATCAACCCTCAAAAGCCAGAGGCTTGTGCGAGTTAGAAAATATGTAAAATAAATTCTAAGAGTAGAAAACGTCGAAACATAGATTTGATTTCAAAATCCTAAAAGTACCGTCAGTAAATATGTTTTTTACTAAACAACAGTTCGAAAAGAAAGATAAGAAAAGTAGATGTACATGGTTCTTTTCTGCCAAAACAAGGTTTTAAAATGTGTTTTCTTAAATAAATTTTTTTTTTGCCCGTTTCTTTTAAAAAAATGTGTACGTTAAGGGTTTAATGTTATGATTTGTTTCTTCTGGAATTCCAATTATTATAACCTCGACTTACAAAAACATAAATCTAAATTTCCAATTGCTAAAACTTCTTTGTATTTACTATATCTTTTATCTATCGAATGACAAGATGGCCCTCGGTAGGTACCATTTGAAAAAAACGATTTATTCGTTAAAAATGAATTTATAAAATTTAAATTCCCGCTGTAGGATTTGTTATTGATCATATCGATGAAAAGTCTATTACTATGAATTACTGATGTCAATTAGAATAGATTTTGACCATATAAAGGCCTCCTGTGCTAAAAAAAAAAATTGGAAATTTGAATTTTTTTATTGAAAAATAAAAAATTTGGAAACACTGTCGTATGTAGTTTGAGTCATAGAATCTAAAAAACATCAAATATACAGGGTGTTCTATTTAAAAAATCGAAGTTGGTGACATTTCTGACGAAACCGAAAGTCCGCCATTTTTTTTTTATACGACTGTCAATCCAAAATTGTGTCTTATATCTATGTTCCAAATTTTATTCAAATCGGTTGAAAAATGACCGAGATATAGGCATGGCCCTAGTCTCATTGTCACCCGGTATGTTCTTTCTGCAGTTTTAAGCGTACTGTAAAAAGTGTTCTTTTTGAACGGCAATAAATTTGATCTATATGAATTCTTTAATATTTTTATAATTAAATATCAACTTTTTCTTTTATCTTCGTTTAATTTGTCAATTGTTTTTTTTCCTTTTCTTTTTGTATTATATCCTCTTTTTCTTTTTAATTATTGTAATTTCTACTATGTAAACCTTGTTTGTAGGTTAAGTGCAAGAGTAGCTTCAGCTAAACTTCGCCTACTTGGTGCAAATGAACTGTTCATTTGTTAAATAAAGGCATTTTTATTTATTTATTTATATTAAACCACTTTTAAAATACTTAAGTTAGTAAAGTTACAGATTACTAGATCAATTCCCCAATCATGATACCAATAAAGAAAAATATTATGACATATCAAAACAAACAGTTATATATAACTACTACTTCTTTTAATGATCAGTGATATAATGCAATTTTAAAATTACATTTTCTTCACAGTTTGCGTTAACAAGATCTTAAAAAGTTAAAAGGACTTCACAGAACAAGAGCAAGGTGACTACCAACCACTAATGAAGATAACGATTTGCATAAAATTGCACGCTACGGTTAACGACCCAAAAGTGAACTTGTTTTAGTCTTCGACTGTTTTATTTACTGACTACAATTACATGCTGCTTCATATTTTGAGAAAATGGCGTCCACGACTATAGGTAGAAACTTTATATTTATGGTTAAGTTTTTAATTATGAGTGGGTAAGGTTGTAGAACGAGCATTAGCGAGTAGAATAAACCACTATATACAGTAAGTCCACTTAAGTTCGCATCATTTGGGAAACTCTTTTATTATTAATTCTACAAAAAAAATTAATATTCATAAAAAATTCTGCAAATTATATAAGAATAGTAGAAGAGAACATAAGAGAGGATTGGAAACAACTGCAATATGCGAGAAAATAAAAACAAACCCAATAGAAATAAAGACAAAACAGGGGGAAAACTACATATAACATTAAATGACCCAAAAGCAACTTTTGACACCATCGACATAGAAGGAATAAAAAAAGTATAAGAGACTTAATGTAGCTCAATAACTTATAGAAGTGAAGAAAAGATGCAAATAAATGGAAAGAATTCAGGAGAATTTATAATGAAAAGTGAAAAACAAGTAGACAGACTCAACTTGCTAATTGTCCTGAATTAGTGGAGTGAAAATATTCTGAAAATGGATGTAAGAGCTAAGTCAAATTTTTTTAATTTTTTGCATAAAGAGAAGCTTGTAAAAATTTTTTCAATAAATTTGGGCTGGAGATTCGCGAGATATGTGCCAAAAAGACATTTTTGGTATTTTTCGAGTGGATTGCTTCACTATTTTTTAAATATCTCCGGCTTTAAGTGTCGTGGAAAAATAAAAAAAAATTAAAACGACTAGTATCGATCCGTATAGGGTTTTTTAAAAATGTATCCTAACTTCAAAAAACGAATTTGCGCACATTATTTTTTATTGAATTGGTAATAAATAACCAAAGAATCCTCGAGTTTTCTTAAAAATTGGAGAAAATATGTATTTTTATGTCGGGAAGACATTGTAAAAATTAAAGAAAAAAATGTATTTGTCGAGCCAAAATCGGCATTTTTCGTAAAAAAATTGAATTGGCCGCCATTCTTGGAAAAACAATAGTAGAGAAAAATTTTTTATCTTAAAAAGAAGGATTTTGTGTGTACTTTTGTCTAAGAAAATCCAACATTTTATTTCTTTATTTAATGTGCCCAATTTAGGGAATAATAAAAAAAATAAAAATTTGATTTTCATTTTTATTTATGCTTGATTCTCTTAGAAAAACTGTATTTCAGTCCAAAAAATGTTTAAAAAAATAAAAAAAATATTTCAGGTTCTAAAGTAAGATTTTTGTGAGGGAACGAATCAATATAAATCAACATAAAAAACGAAAATCGAATTTTTTTTTATTATTCCCTAAATTGGGTACTTTAAATAAATAAATAAAATGTTGGATTTTCTTAGATAAAAGTACACACAAAATCCTTCTTTTTAAGATAAAAAATTTTTCCCTACTATTGTTTTTCCAAAAATGGCGGCCAATTCAATTTTTTTTCGAAAAATGCACAATGGACAAATACATTTTTTTTAATTTTTACCATGTCTTCCCGACAAAAATATATATTTTATAGAATTTTTAAGAAAATTCGAGGATTCTTTGGTTATTTATTGCCAATTCAGTAAAAAAAATGTGCGCGAATTCGTTTCTTGAGTTTAGGATGCATTTTTAAAAAAAACCCTACTATACGGATCGATACTCTACTTCATCACGATCACCTTAATTTTTTTTTATTTTTCCACGACTCTCAGAGCAGGAGATATTTAAAAAATAGTGAAGCAATCCACATGAAAAATACCAAAAATGCCGTTTTTGGCACATATCTCGCGAATTTATTGAACTTTTTTTTACAAGCTTCTCTTTATGTATAAAATCGAAAAAATTTAAAAAACTTGACTTAGCTCTAACATCCATATAAAATTTTAATTTCACTCCACTAAATAGGATAATTAAAATTACCAAAATGGCATACACGTATTTAGTTCCAATAAAACTCGATGGATTATTATATGCGGACATTATAGTAATAAAGAAAGAAACACGTAAATTGCAAAATTTATAAAAATATGGGTTAGGCAGAATTAAGAGGTCGAATAAAAATAGATAGAATAAAAACTAGATTACACGAAACGAAATAAAGTATTAATCAATATGAAGAATAAGGAAAAAGGAAAAACTAAAATGGTATGAGCATGGTTTAAAAAGGGCACTGGGAAGAAAGAGCATCAAGAAGGGAAAGAAAGAAAAGGATGGAATAGGTAGCCCAGAATAGAAGGGAGAAAAGTCAAACAATGAACGAGCCATCACAGGAACTGAGAAAAATGAGATAGATCTGAAAGAGCGTAAAGAAGATGATAAAGAAAGAAACAAGACATTTAATTTTGTAAAAATAAATAGTAATTAATGTATCAAGGGAATTATAAGGGCCTTAATTCCCGAAGGCAAAGTTTGCATCCCGAGGGCCTCTGGTGTTAGTGTAGTTTGTTATTCTGTATCTTAAACAATACACAATTTATAGAAAGCAAAAAGAGTTTGGTCTATCATTTTTCTAATTCTAAATATTAATACTCTAGTGTAATTTGTGTTTCTTTGGCAAAATTTACAGGAGCAATAAAAACGTTATTTTCACTACACATATTGAACAGTAATTTTAACATTTTTCAAGTTTGTAGTAAATGACAGTTTTTATTGTCCTGTAAATTTTGTATAGAAACATGATTTATTTCTAATATATACATTTTCGGGTCCAGTATAATTTTAAATTTTCCCGCCACTGATGAATGGATACTCACAGCAGTAAGAGGCCTTGAGAAAGAAGAATATTGACTAGTGCGCCTTCTCCTATTGCCTTCCGTTTACAATCGCCCAAACAACTTTTACCGAACAAGAATAATACATTGAGTTGCCCGTCTCATAAGTTGTCTCTGGCCTCATTGCCTGAGGTAATTAAGGCTCATTAATTCCCGAGGTACATAGATTATTTTATTTCTGATCTATTTTAATAAAACAAACGTCAAAATATCATAACAACGGGAATTAAGCCTGACAACGGGAAATTAAGGCACCTATAATATCCCAAGGGAGTTATGACCCTGTTTATTGATAGCGTAACCATGATGATATAAGCTCATAATAGCCCGGTCAGGAATAAAAATATTAAAAAACAATTTAACCTCCCAAAACTACACATTTATGTAATAAGACAAAATTTAATAAATTATTAAATAGTTTTTTATTATTTTTTGATAATCTTCCCTTCTATTTCAGGGACCTCTGCTCTTCTGATATTTTGTTTGCTAATGCAAAACTGGTGGACCTCTATTTTACTGACTAATTATTTTAAATACTTCAGTAATAACATCTTCAAACACATGTTGCGGATTAATAAATATTAATGAAAAAAAAAAGCGTAAATGATAACACTTGTTAGTCGTATCTTAACAACGCATCTTTATAATTAACGAAGTACCATTGGTTAATAGTAAATAATAACGTGAATTTATATAAAAGAAAAATGAAAATAATATTCATTTTGACGTTATCGGTATAATTGGCTTTCTTAATTATAATTGTATCATCACTTGTACAGCTTATTAGCGTTAAGCTTTGCAAATCGATAATAAATTAAACTGAAATCTTTAGTTCCATCTGCAGTAATCATAAGAGGTAGAGTAATTAAGTGAGATTGAGGAAATATCATGGGGAGTCTCGATTAGTGTTCATATGGAGGGTTGATTTAATGGATACTGGTTTTAAAGTCAGAAAAAATAAGGTGCTTTAAATACAGGGTGCAGCAGTAGTGCGAAGTCCAATTACTTCTTTATAGGAAGGGATAGGAAAATGTTAATGAGATCAAAGTTGCAGCATATACGTAGTAGCAAAATAGCCTGGAGACGCCTAATTTTAGGATGTGAAGGTTTGACATGTTGCACTGTTGTCAGATTTACCGTTTTTCCGAGAATACTGGCCACTTTGGTTTTTTCTTCTACTTTGTGAAATCACCCACCAGCCTTAGGGATTTTGATCAATTGTCCGTTTTTATCATTTTCCTGCTACATATATATTTTAAAACCAGTTAAGAATGCTCTTCTAGCATTGCCATAGACAGAATAAATTGTAATGAAATTATTAATAAAATTTTAGATTGACAGTTCTAATTCTAATCAACACAGCTACAGTCTACTCACTTTTATTAGAGGTCAGGAGTTGGAGTGAAACCTTTTTTTCCGGACAGGGCCAATTTAGTCTCTCCCCCCCCTATTTTCAAGGTCGCTGAAACCGAATCTGAGGTTAAAAAAAGTTTTTACCCTCGGCATCCCCTTCAAAACGGCCAAAAATAACCTCCTAGAGGGGTTAAACGCGCTTTACAAGGTTTCCCTGTAGAAAATACACTTTCCCCCCATTTTCGAGGATGCTGAACACGGTGGTGGTGTTGGATATTGCTTCTGAAAACCACCAACCCCTCCACCAGCCGATACTATATATTTGCCGCTGATATTTAAAAAGAAATCACCCCTTTCGAGGGAGAGTATTGGCCGGTGGAGGGGTTGGTCGGGTTGGGAAGCAATATTCAGCCCCACCACCGTGCTCAGCATCCTCGAAAACGATGAGGGGGGTATATATTTGCCGCTGATATTTAAAAAAAAATTGACCCCTTTCGGGGAATAGTATTGCCCGGAGGAGGGGCTGGTGGAGGTCGGAAGCGATATCCAATACCACCACCGTGCTCAGCATCCTCGAAAATGGGGAGAAAGTGTGTTTTTCTATAGGGAAACCTTGTAAAGCGCATTAACCCCTCCAGGGGGTGGTTTTTGGCCGTTTTGAAGGGGACGCCGAGGGTACAATGCTTTTTTAGGATTTTATAATTTATCGTTTAGAAGTTTGGATGATTTCTAGGAAGAACGAGAGAAAATATATTTTCAGAAACTCAACACCTTGATTAACTTGATTTAAATGGATAGAAATGGGGGCAAATATTTTCAAAGTGGTTCAATAAACAAATATAATTTTTTAACGTTATTTTGATCCATACTTCCGTGACTCCTTGAATGGTCGTTGGAATTTTTGGATTGTTTGTTTTTAATTCTGAATTTATTTGCTATTATTTCGTTTATTTTTGGCATTATTCATAAGAAGAGATTTTCAATCTCTCAGTATAGTTACACCACTGTCTTTCTAACATAGTTGGCCATACTTTCAGCACAGTGCAGTGATGCAACCAACCGTTTTTTCATTAGTTTTATACTCTGCCGCTGACCAAACCACTAAATGGGTTATGAATTAGAGATGCGTTATCAAGATCATCTTTTTTGATCAAGTAATTATAATGCACCATTAGAAATTAATCACCGGGTATCAAGTTATTTATTACACATGATTTCTGCTTTCCTGTTTTCGATCTGCTATGCAATCCTAATAATTTATTTGATTTTTGTCTGCAGGTGTCCTACACTTTTTATTTATGATACAGGTGGAATAAACATGAGACATTACGAAATTTTGATAAACGGGACACAATCTATGCCTCTCGAGTTTCAGCCTTTGTATTAAGAATTGAAAATTTGATGAAATGAATCAACAAATTCTACTTAAGAAGCCTGTTGGGACGGTAACTAATATATGGTAGTAGATAGTTCAATTCTTATATTAATAGCAAGTCTATTTTTTTTATTACTTCAAGTATTCCCCATTTCTGGCTCCTATTATACAATGCGTTTCATAGGTAAATGTAAAGGGTTATTCATTATAAATTACCCACCCCTTATCATCGTTACTATTGCCTATAGAAAAAAAAGTTTTAAATAAAAGTTATTATTATATTAAAATAGACAATCTTGATGTAAATAATGAAGCCATTTCCTGTGCAATTATAAATATAAGACGACGTTATCAATTATGCATCATCATTTATTTATATTTCCGAAATAAATCTATTTTGTTTAAATATTTGAACTTCCTCACTGCAAACCATTTTGATTATTTCGTTACAGAAATGACACTTATCAAACATAAGTTGTCATTTTCACCGCTCACTTTAATCATATTAACTTTTCCATATTAAGAGTTTAATTAAGATATTCGACGTTTAATAACTCAAAAACGGTATATGGTAGGGGTAAGATATGGTATATTTTTGAAATCAGAAATCATTCCAAAAATTTCATAATATACAGGGTATTCCATTTAAAAAAATATATTATTTTGTTCTATTCCCTGAAATCTACAAGCTACTGTACTTTTGAGAGAATCTTACCAACATTCAGTCATAACCACACAACTTTCCTAAACAACTTTTTTTCTATAGGTAATAATAACGATGATAAGGGGTGGGTAATTTATAATAAATAACCCTGTACATAAGTTAACTTCCAATAAGAACTACACTATTCCAAATAACATATTGAGTGATTTTCTAGAACTTTAAGTTTGGAGGTGTATATATTTTTTTTCAATTTTGGCAGGCTTATTTTATTTCCATAACTCAATCATCCAGTATGTTACCGAAATTTAAAACCAGGTGTGGATTTAAAAAACTTTTTGGCGTCCCACAGAAAAAATCTACTGGATTGAGACTCGTTGATTTTTTCGAGCATTTGATTTTTTTTGAAAGACTTGATTCAGATATCTTCAAATATTAACAGAATATTCTTATTGGATTATCTCTACTCGAGAATAAGTTTAAAAATAAAGGGATGAGAGATAAAAAATAAGGTAAAAGAACAAAGATAAAGGTAGAGCCAGAAGAAGATGGTAACATGTAAGAGACTATTTTACCTGGTGACTCATTAAGTTCGTAGGATGACAAATCCATTATTTATTAGGATTATTAGGAAGTACTATCCAAAGAGTTGTAACGCTCTATAACAATTATAAGAGCATATATATATAGGGCTACATCAAGAGGTTGGTTGTCGATCTCAACGTTATGCCTATCGGCGTAGCTCTGTAGTGGAGGCGGTCGTGAATTCAAATTTATTACAATGATCGAAACTTACTTTACAGTTGATTTAAATTAGCTTAATAGACCTTATTTATCTCTGGAAATCAACAAAAGGGGTAAATGTAAGACAAAACTCCAATATATCACCGATTTATTGATAACAAATAACCCAAATCCCAAAACAAATAATTATATGCAGGGTCCTGCAACAGGGGCGCGGTGGTCCATATCTCTGTTTAGGAAAGAGATAGGAATACAATTTTCTATAATCTTACCTTATTCATCGAGCTCTACAAAATATAAATATGAATATTGCCATTTTTCTAAAAAAAAGAGCTGTTTTTAGATAAACTAGTGAACTTAGCCATAGGGAATACTTGATGAAATTTGTAGAGCCTTTGTTGGCGCTTCTTATGGATCGATAATCAAATTTTTATTGACAATGTGTGGCAAGCTATTTTTCATGCCCTGTATATCACAGGTCGATTTCAGATACATCGTTGGAGACAGTCACCAATGTAGAATATTTGACCAAAATTAAATTTTAATGGGACTCGACATAACTTCATAATTTCAATTATTCTGAGTGACGAATATTGAAAAAAAAAACTTATAATGCTAAAAATGTCGAAATGTTCAAAATGTTTGGTTACAAAACTTAATTAATCAAACCGTTTGACAACTTGATATTAGTCTATCATCAACTCCTGATGATGCCAACATAGTTGGCGAAACGCGCGTAGAGTGTGTTAAAATTGTGTTTTGGTTGAGTGGTCGACGATAGTTTTCAACTTAGTTGATAAACCAAAGGTTCCAATTTCCCAATTTAACTTGAAGCCAACTATCCGAAAGTATGGTCCGCACAGGAATCCAGGGATCATCTGTAAATCGTACAGCAGAAGCTAAACGATAAAACCATCAGCAGATCAAATTCAAATCAAACTAGTTTCCAGCAGGCAGCAGAAAGGCAGCTAGGCAGCTAGGCGGTGAGGTTGTAACTCAAGCACGGCAAATTCCTTCAATTTTCCGACTGCAGTCGAGCGAGCAAAGGCAATACTGAAAATACTTCACAGTATCCAACCAACCAAAATATCGCCTACGATTTGCTCGCTGGGAATAAACAATTCTAATCACCCAAACAACTCAGCAATTTGCCACAATTTAAGTGTTACTTCAAAACCGAAGCTTGTGTTTTTTTTGACAAGATCTTTTTCAACCCTTTTTCAAAAACAAAATCCGCGCGATGTTTTCACGCTGTCGCGTCGCTAGTAGTTCAGATTAGTTCCAATATGCTTGCCCATTGCCCATTATATTGTTGAACCGCTAGCGTTTTTAATAAAGAAAAATAAAGAAGTACAGTCCACAAAATTCTTAGGTGTTCACATAAATAACTCTTTAAGCTGAGAATTTAATATTGATATACTATGTAAAAAACTGTCATCTGCATGTTTTGCACTTTTTAGGCTTAGAAGTATAACTAATAAATCTGTACTGTTGACATATTATTACGCACATTCTCTCATTTGATATGGTTTAATTTTTTGGGGCGCATCAGCTCATATATTGAGGGTTTTTAAACTTCAAAAAAAACTTTAAGAAATATAGCGTCACTGCAGTCATTCAGAGAAAAGTTTAAGGAACTTCGTATATTACCAGTTCCTTGTATTTATTTATATTCTAGAACTTTTAATTTGTCAAATCAAACCTAGAACATTTTCATACTAATAACTTCTACCATAATTATTTAACTCGAACTCGAAATGATTTGATGATACCAACACATAACTCTGCATTTTTTGAAAAAAGCCCTCAATACATGGGTATTTTAGTTTATAATAAACTTTTTATATGAAATCAATAGGACCTTTGAAAATATTTACGAAAAAAGTAGACAAGTTATTGATAGATAATTGTTTTTATTCTGTTGAAGAATATTTGGCGTATACATTTTAACTGTTAAATTTTAGCTATACGTTTTTTTTTCTCCTGCCTATATTTTTTGTATTTTTATGCTTTATGTTCGACATCTTATAAACTGTCTTTTGACTTGTCCCATTTCATGTATAACTGATCATGTGGGCAATAAAGTTATTATTATTATTATTATTATTATTATTATTATTATTATTATTATTATTATTATTATTATTATTATTTTTTTTTTTTTTTTTTTTTTACTTCTGTGTCAACGGCATCGACTACTATGGCCATTAGCCTCGTGTTCTGTGTAGGCTTTGTTACTGTTTCCCAGCGCCACTTTAGGAACAGCACTGTTAATTAGAACCCAACAGTGAATGGTCGAGTGAGGAATCACACCTGGTATATGAAAATCATATTATTATTAATTATTATTATTATTATTATTAGTGTATTCACTTGTATTCAAAGCCGTATACTAGGACAGCGGTTCCCAATTTTTTTTGCCCACGGAACCCTAATTGATCATACGTTTTTGATGGATCTCCAGATTGAAAATAACAAATGATTGTACCTTGAAATTTTTTCACATATTTATTTATAATAGCACTAAAATTAGGCTTAATGTCTGACAATTGAACGCAAAGAACTGGAGCTGCAGTCTGTTTTTCGTATAAGCGTAAGCTGAAAAACCAGTTTTCGTTCATTTTCGGACGGAACGCGGCACCCCTGTGACCCTTTCACGGAACTCCAGGGTTCCGCGGAACACCATTTGGGAACCGCTGTACTAGGATAGAGTTGTCCGATAAAAAGTTCCCACTGAGCGGAGAGCCTTTGTTAAAGTTTGGCTCTTCAGTATATAATAAACAGTAGTTTTTGCAAGACATTCACTTGTTAGAACTGAAACGTAAATAATACGATTAAGAATCTAAATATTTCAATGAATTGTAATAATCCAAATATCAAAGAATACAAAAAAAAAATGTAATGTACAAATTCACATTACTTATGAATTACTGGCCTTTTGCATCTCCTTTTTCGTCTACTGCGACAATCTTCAAAGGTAAAACTGGTTCGGCTCTAGTACCATTTCTAAAATTGTAGATTTTAATTGAAGATTTATCATGAGCCATTGCTTGTTCTCGTACATCTGCTTTTAAAGAACGTCGCAACGTTTTGGCGGCAATATGGGAATACACAATGTAACTGAAATTTTCAAAAACATTCGTTAATCTCGGAGTCGAACGTTGAGTTGTGACAACTTGCTTTACGTTCAGCTTCTTAAATAGGGAATTGTGAAGCATTTTGAGAAAAAACTCAAAAATTAATTTGATATCTGTCAATTTAATTTTGAAAAAAATAGTTCTAATTTGAATCGAGTTGTCTTTGTATCTTCTCGTTTAAGTAGTAGTTAACAATCTAGGAACTATTTGAGGTACGTCATTTTATTTAGGTGTAAGGTGTTTTCTTTGGTTATGTCTGGTTTTGACACCATTTTGTGTATCAGAACAGCCTTAAAAGGAAGGAGTATGATATCGTATAAAATAAATTGCTGGGGTAAAGAGTACACCATCTAACAAGAGGCGAAAGCTTGATCGGTTCCTTTGATGTTGGATAGACACAATATTGAGAGGAAATACGTCACAACATTTAATGATAAACAATTTGAGATACACTGAGAACAGTTACATGTATTGATTCAAATGGGGGAGTTCTTCCAAGTTGCCAACCTAGAAAAAGGTCTACGGGGAAGCGTTATTTTTTGTCAAAATCTACTTCATTATTTCCGTAATGATTTAATATGTTCGCAAAAAACTACTGAGCTCTCCAGAATATATCGTTTTAGAAAAATAATGATTTTAATAAACTCCATTTCTGATTGGTTACAATTAAAGTTGGTATCGAGACTCGGGGTGAAAAACAAGGCTAATATCGTGCTTCTAGCGACAGTATGAATATGGTAAAATGACATTTGACAACGAAACATGTCAACTGTTACATCCAGTCTCGATACCAACTTTAATTTCAACCAATCAGAAACAAAAATTATTCTTGCTAACGATACTGTTTGGAAAGCTCAGTAGAATTTTATTATAATATTTTATCATTGCGGAAGTAATGCAGTAAATTTTATCCTCGTTGGTAGACTTCTTTTTAGATTTTGAGGTTAGTAGGAAACTCCTCCATTCTTACAAACCGAACTACACTGAGAAAAATAATAGTGTTTAGTAGAGTCGATCTGGCGGAAAAAACCCGATAAACGAAGTCGCTCTTTTCGAATTTTTTTTTTGCAATTTCAAAGATTGGAGGTCCCTCTTTTACATGATCACTATATGAAAGTTAAGGGAGTTGTGGAAGGAGGTAAATTAACATGTAAAGATATGGGAAATCGGTTCTTCGCATGTAACGCGCTGGGTTTTATTCGGATCGGACTTCTAGATATAAAATAAAGGGCTCGCGAAACCGCCTAAACTGAATTTCAACCCGTCCAAATCGGTCTAGCGGTTCTCGAGACATTACGATTTAAAAGTATAGGGATTTGCGCCGCGGCAAGAACACACCTAGAGCCGTGTTCGCGTTTTTCGCAGGGAAGAAAGTGACTTCGAGACTTGATTTTCCGATAGATAGTCATGACCCAAGTATTGAGTCCAAATTTCGCTAGTTTAATTTGGTGGAGAAGGGGAGAGCAAACACTGATTAATCTTTGGCTTGAGGTAACTCTTTCTTGAGGACACTGCTACAGGATGTATTAAGGAGATGATGATTTTCGCGAAAACGGACAAATGGCGACCGAATTTCGGATTTTGTAAATTTTATGTTTCAATTTTCGCAATGAAAGAGTAAATTGGGGGAAATTTTTTATTCTCCATCGGATGAGGATTTTTATATTTGATTTGAGCTCTACAAGAACTCGATCCGATAATCAGGAAGGGTGGGAAGGGAGTGAAACCGTTTTGTTCTGTAGAAGGGCAACTCTTTAAAATTATACCACCAAGTAAATGGATACAGCCATGGACATTTCCGTTCTGAAACCACATCAGAAATGGCTATAATTGGTGGTTAAGATATATATTAACAAAAATAATTTATCTTTTAAATAAAAAACAATGCTTTATTTCAGTTTTTCAACCAAGTACATGAAAGAAAGTTAACTCACCAAAAGTATGTGGCAACAAATAATAAAGATACCAGAAGAATCTTTGATCCACATAGGAAAATTTTTACTAATTCTTGAGAAAAGGACGTCATTACACTACATTCCTTTGAGGCTATAACAACTAAGGGATCACGTTGTATAAAGGTTTTTTTTCTTGAAAAGACGAACATTTGAAAGGTATTTAAACCAATATTCATAAACTAAAAAGAAACTTGTAATATTCAACATTACAAAAAAACATCAAACTTTAAGTGACATTTTCAACCTTTGATTTCGAGGTTAGATTACTTACCTATTTCTTAAATTGTAATTTTGTTTCATTCCTTGTAGTTTTAAATAATTAAGTTTGGTACGAGTGTTTTGAGAGAATGAATAGTAGTAATAAGTGTTTATTTCCATTGACAAATTGTTCTATTTTCCTTTTATAATTAATAAATCACTACTACTACTACAGTTTTTCAACAATTAATTATCTTGGTATTTCAATTAAAGGTCATAGAAGTTGACAGCTCTGACAACAACAGTGGTGTGGGCAAACAGGATTGGTTCTGTTATCAAAAGAATCCACATTAAAGTTCCCTGAGATACTTTAAAAAGAAAATAAAATAAAAGAACTATCTTTAATTTCAATATCAACAATTTTAATGACATAATAGTGTATTACTTATGAACAAAATTTAATAATAAAAATAAAATATTAAAATATTGTAACTGTTCATAACAATATATATATTTCCTCTCTTGGGCCAAGAGGTCAATGGGTGGAATAGCTGTAATGACCTGTATAGCTACTACGGAAACCGTTCGAAAAGCAGAAGCTACCCTAATTAAGATTTTGCGCTGCGACCTTTCCATTAGTATGAAGTTTTTTCTAACCTTCAGAACGTCTACTCATAACGGTGCTCCATATAGTAGAATTGAGTGTACTACTTTACAGAGCACTGCTCTTTTACTGCTGGTAGGGCTTAAGTATTTTATGTTATTCTTTGGTTCTATTTCTACTTCTCCTAATTTCAATTTAACCAGTAATTATCAAAGTTTCTGTTTTTTCCGGCACCAGTTTGAGTTCGTTTTCTTCCATCCATTTTATTATGCGACGTAGGTTTTCGTTTGTATTATGTTTAAGATATTGCTCATCAGTTGCAGTTACGCTTTATATTTTTTTCCTCTTGTTATTTGGATGTATCTATCATCAAGGTAATCAGCTATAATATTTAAGAGGTAATTAGATATCCTCCTTTCCTCCAGCTTCTTCAGGATTAGGCTCCAGTTTGCTGTATTGAAGGCGTATCGAACATCTAATGTCACTAGAGTCATCCGAGCTTTTTTTCGATTTATCAGCTACATTTTTAATAACCTGCATTGCCTGAAGGGCCCGAGCGTCCTTTCCGGAATCCGTATTGGTGTTTTGCAAGCCCCCCCTTTTCCTCTAATTCTTCCTCCAATCGTTTTTGTATCAGCATCTCATAGAGTTTGCTAATAGTATTCAAGAGGCAGAGAGGTCTGTACGAATTTGCTTTCCCGGTTTTGTTACCTTTCGGTATTAATATAACTATGGCAACTTTCCAGTAACTTGGGAACCTCTGTCTTCTCAGGAGTTGGTTAATGACCTCCAGTAGCCATTTTTTGTCTGTTTTCAGTATTTCCTTTAAAGCTTCTGCCGGAATTGCATCTAGGCCCGGGGACTTACCACTTCTCAGGTTTGCTAACGATAGCTCCATTTCTTCAATCATAAAGGCTGGTGCTGTAGTTTCAATCCTTCTGAATATATCTATATCCCTTCTTGGATACGGAAAGAGTTCTTTAATTTAACACATTAATAAGTTGTTTATTTAATGTCTAAATCTTTATATTTAAAAAATTCAATATTCTGATTTTTCCAAATCCCGTATCCCCTTTTTTCCAATACTATTTCCCATTTTTTATTTTATTTCTTCTAGGCCTCCATTGTTTGTTATGTTTAGCAGCCGAACTTTAAAAAGCTCATTTGTATTCTTCGGATAACTTTTTGTCCACAACACAAAACAAGTCAGTGTGGGGTGTCCGTCCTTCATTTGTTTCACCTATTAGAAACTTCCAAATAGAAATTTCTTGGTATTCATTCCAAAAGTCTCGACTTAACTGTCTTTCTCAGCACTCTCGATGCCGTTTCCTTGACACAAATGTATTTTACGGTATACAAAAGAAAATGAGATGGCCTAACCCGAGCGGCATATTCAGTAATTGTTATGGATGGTTGGATTTCTTTTGTTCCCATATTGACGTTTCTGACATCTTCATTCGTTTCGATTTTTTCTATAGTTAATATTTGGTCTTATATTCTTGTGTTATTTTAATAAGAATCTAATTTTAAATATCGCACATTTCAACTGTATTTCTGTTAAAATTAAGAATCTAGCACATTGAGCAGTGCCAATAATTTTTGAAACAGAAATGATCTTGTTTGAAGTTATAGATAATCAAAAAATCTAAAACTTTTGTATTAGCCATTTTTCGTATTTAATTTTTCCCTCCCGCAAAAATATTTTTTATGAAACTTAGCGAGAATGTTTTTTATTTGTATTTTAAATAGGAAGAGTTTCGGGGTCCGCAAATTGCGGACCACGATTACTAATTAATGCAGGTCCGCCAATACAAATTAAAGGGACAATTTGCGGATCTGAATTAATTAGTAATCGGGATCCGCAACTGTGGTTAGCTGGCGGCGGGAGATGGGCGAAACATAACCTATGTGAATATGTGATGTTTTATATTTTTGTGAACATATTATTGTATATGGATATGCCTCTGAAAAATGTGCTGTTTTGGCAATTCGTGGATGAAAATAAATCTTAATAAATTTACATCATTTGATTGCCGGGTGTAATAGTTGTGTATATCACTGCGAAAATCCAAAGTTAACTAAAAAAATAAAACTAAACCAGACATTAGTTTCAAGGCAAAAAAATCTTGCTTGCAATTTTTAACAAGCATGAATGGTTGGTTGAAATTTTATTTACAAAGTTCAGTCTAGCGATTTACCTATAGTTGTGAACTCATGAATTGTATGATTTATGAAAAAGAAGTTGATATTAATATAATTGAATTTTTTTTGACGAATCTGCATTTCTACTGCTTGAAAAGCTTATACACGACAGAAAAAAAAGAAAAAATGGTTTTGCAAGGTATGTGTGATTTATGCATTGATAGCATTCAGCCAAGTGTGAGGTGTGACTCATGTTTGATGTGGGTACATAAAAGTTGTTCTGGGCTCTCTAAATTACAGGTTGTTAGTTTTACCACAAAGATTTTAGATTTTAGAAATTGTAATATAATTGACCATTTTATGGACTGATCTTTCATTTTTTAATGTTTTTCTTCCACACCCATTCATAGTAAGATGCTTATAGTAGGTATACATGCAGTATAAGTAGAACATGACAAATATTAAGACGCATGATCCTATAAATAACACAATTTGTGGATCCCTATTTTTGTATACATTTTGGTCCGAAATTTGCGTACCTGCATTAATTGGTAATCGGGGGACCCCGAGACTCTTCCTTTTAAATAAGCTGGACAAATTAAAAACGAAAAAAAAAAAGTGCGATTTTCTCGATAATTTTGAGGTTATGTTGGAAAATGAAAAATACAAAAGTTTTAGATTTTTTAATTCTCTACAACTTTTATATTAAACTTTTTTTTTTGTTCTGATACATTTTGCCAGTGTACCAAGTGTCTTTCCCTTATCCAGTTTTTCTATATCATAATTGTAGAGAGTTTTTATAATGTGTATTTTCTAATTTAAGAAGTGAATCTAATATATTGTGATATGAAATAATCAAGTTTCAATAAAATTAATCAAACACCCTGTAGATAGCTGCCAAAGTCAAAATCAATTCTACCAATATAAATAATTTTTATAAAAAGTACAATTTTAACAATTTGAAAACACGCAGATGAGTCACATTAATTTTAAAACATAGCAAAATTAATTTAAAATTGAAAAACTGTATTTCAGTCCAAAAAATGTTTAAAAAAATTTTAAAAAATATTTCAGGTTCTAAAGTAAGATTTTTGTGAGGGAACGAATCATATAAATCAATATAAAAAATGAAAATTGAATTTTTATTTTTTTATGATTCCCTAAATTGGGCACTTTAAATAAAGAAATAAAATGTTGGATATTCTTAGACAAAAGTACACACAAAATCCTTCTTTTTAAGATAAAAATTTTTTCTCTACTATTGTGTTTCCAAAAATGGCGGCCAATTCAATTTTTTTTCGAAATATGCCGATTTTGGCTGGACAAACACTTTTTTTTTTTGAATTTTTACTATGTCTTCTCGACATAAAAATACATATTTTCTCCAATTTTTAAGAAAATACGCGGATTCTTTGGTTATTTATTGCCAATTCATTAAAAAAAAAATAATGTGCGCGAATTCGTTTTTTGAGGTTAGGATACATTTTTAAAAAAAAGCTTACATACAATACGGATCGACACTCTACTTCATCACGGTCATTTTAATTTTTTTTTTATTTTTCCATGACTCTTAGAGCCGGAGATATTTAAAAAATAGTGAAGTAATCCACTCGAAAAATACCAAAAATGCCGTTTTTGGCACATATCTCGCGAAGCTCAAGTCCAAATTTATTGACAAATTTTTTACAAGCTTCTCTTTATGTATAAAATCGAAAAAAAATTGACTTAGCTCTTACATGCATATAAAATTCTAATTTCAATCCGCTATTAATAACAAAGATTGATAAAAAACACAGTTTGATGAAAAATTTTGAGATTTTAACTTTTTTCTAAAATTATGAAGTATTCCAATGGCGGGTGCCCATATTTCGAGCCACAGCATCTATACTTGACAGTAAACTTTCCATCGTTCTAACTTTTTGTCTGTCAGTTAAACCAATATTCTTATATTTCCATAATAATATAATAATTATACCTAATTACTATACAGAACGTACCTACTTAAATTAACAGTTATGTCAGGTTAGAAAAAAAGCAAGAAAAATGGAAGAAAAAATATGCACGACAGAGAATGAGCTACAAATCAAAAAGACATGCGCAGTGAACAAAGATTCGTGTTTAGTGTCGACCACCACACCACCACGCAGCTGCCACCAAGAAAGTATTCTCCATTTTAGTCACCGCCACGTTATAGAACCGTTTCTATTACGTAGCAAAGAGTTTTGCAATACACTTTAAAGTCTCTAATGTCGTGGCCGCCACGTTCGGGCCACGAAAAATGTTACTTGGGTGGTGTATGATTTTTTGTATGTACTATTTGCCTGTTTTTAGGATTCTAATATATTTGTATTGTTTAAATTTACATTTTTACAAAAAAGGTTTTGTGAATCAAATTAATTCAATAAAAATGGCACCAATTTTACCATCGCAAGTTTATCGAGCCCAACCACTTGCTTGCGGTGAAAATATCTTAATTTGAATTACCAACAAAAAATAGCGTATACTAATTATGACGTTATGTAGTGCTAATTTATATGCTATTTTATAACCACACAAAACCACAAGTTTTTCAACTGTCAGGCTCCTCTAATCATTCTGTTGGCCACCTCGTCCGACCGATTTTCTCTCCTAATTTGCAGGTGATATCCTGGTGATAGGTTCGAGGAAGCGATCGGTCACGGTCAAAACACAAAGAACGGGCGTCCAACAGGTATTAGATACCTTGAAACGAGTGCGGAATCGAACACAACGCGCCTTTGTCACACACAGGGTGATTTATAGTTAGGGAACATGGCTGGGCGTCTGACGCTAGATTTATATCGACAGTGTAGAAGTAAACAAAGATGTTAAAAGTTCGAGTTGCACAGGTAATAATCGTAAATTCTCGAAATAATGAGGACTTGGTTTAGATAGTCGAGGTGTTGGTTTCACAAAAAATTTGGTTGGATTAGAAATCAGAAACTGGGCAATTGTGTTTTGTTACCCATAAGAATGGAATGTGATAGTTTTGAAGTTGTAAACCGTATATACAAAATTCATTTATGTAGTTCATTGGTGGTTAATTTAATGATTTTTTGTTTTAAAAAATAGTTATTTATGGGAAGTATAGTGGGTAACAAATTATTCCTGAGAATTAGTCAAAATGTTTATCTATCTATATTTTGTGGCTGTGGTATAAATCGTTGTGAACAAAGCCAATTTGCCCAGCATTAGATTCAAAGATCAATAAGTGATCTTCATTATTTTTTTGTACATTATTTTTAACTCAATGATGAAATGTGATATGAGAGAATTTTGGTAAAAGTGGTTCTTTAAACCACTACTCAAAAAGTTCCTTTGTATCTTTGTCATTGTAGTGTACGTTTTCACTTCTCTACATTCTCTCTACATCTAATGACATATAATGACAGTTGGTCGGTTTTTATTTATAACCTCACTTACAAATTTCTGGCATAGAACAATCAGCACCAAGGCATCGTTCCAAAGTTCATCTCTCCGTTTCCCTGGTCCCAAGATCGAAGTTCATCACCCAGCGACGAGGGAACAAATGAATTGTTTATGATCATTCATTATTATATTTTTATTTTTTATATATAAATGTAGATATTAAGCCTTTAATATATATTTATACATCTTAAAATGTATTCATCTGCAACGGATCGTTAAGAGATCTTCTAGAATCAATCTACTCGTAGTATTCGGCCATGTACGCCCAAACTAAATACCAACTGAATACTATTATAGTCATCATAGTCTAATAATCCTATTTATCAAACAGATATTTCAGAATAAAACAGGAAGATGTATATTCTGATCTAAGAGAAATTAAGGCAGGAGTACCCCAAGGTAGTGTACTAGGTCCAGTACTCTACTTACTGTATACCAGTGATATTCCTAACCGTGAGCTCGATACTATTGCAACATTTGCTGATGATACTGCCATTCTGGCTGTTGGAAAAGACCATGAAGAAACCAACCAAAAATTACAAACATCTGTAGACCAGATTAACACCTGGACCAAAAATGGCGTATTAAGTTAAATGAAAATAAATCTGTTCATGTTAACTTTACTAATAAACGAAACCAACACATTTCCATAAGAATAAATAATGCTCAGATTCCCTATGCTAATACAGCAAAATATCTTCGAATGACACTCGACGCTAGACTTCGCTGGAAAGTCCACATTAAAAAGAAACGTGAAGTGCTTGGTATAAAATATAAAAAGATGTATTGGTTATTAGGAAGAAACTCCAAGTTGTCCACACATAACAAACTGCTCCTCTACAAGCAGATATTGAAACCCGTTTGGACATATGGTAGTCAGCTTTGGGGCTGCGCCAGTAAAAGTAACATTCAAGTTATCCAACGTTTTCAAAATAAAGTATTAAGGAACATCGTCGATGCACCCTGGTACTGTCGCAACCGTGATCTTCATAGCGACCTGGATGTAGAAACTGTTGACAAGACTATATCTAAATCTGCCAGCAGTCATGAACAACGGCTGCTCCAACATGGGAACGTTGAGGTCATCCAGCTCCTCGATAATACCAATTTAGTAAGAAGACTCAAGAGGACCAAACCTTTTGAACTAGTTCAGTGACAGTGCTAGTTACAAACAGAGTATTGTGCGGTTACCGGTAGTGTTACTAAAATTATCAGACCCTAAGGTACACTAGTGAGTAGGACCTTAGTATTTAAGAATTCTAGTTAAGTTAGGTTGGAACAAAATTGCTTCTTGATCTTCATGATCAGATTGTAATTATAGAAAACATTCCCACAGAGTGTTTTGCTACGAAAAAAAAAATCATAGTCTAATGACGAATCGCAATAGATAATAATATGAGTAAACCAGTAAGGAATTTTAATTTATTAGATTCGACATCCTAAGACCGGTTTCTGTCTTTCGACTTCATCAGTTAGGCTTTTCGAATCCAATAAATAAAATTCCAAACTCGTACAAGTCAATAGCTATATCCGCTATAAGATAACATTTTTAGATGTGCTACCATCTATGGTAAGAAGAGAGTATTGACATTAAATTTTGACTGAATCTAGTCAAGATGTCACTCTCTTCTTTTTTATCCCTTTTATCCCTTTTACTCACTTTGTATTAATCTCTGAAAGGGATAAAAAAGAAGAGAGTGACATCTTGACTAGATTCAGTCAAAATTTAATGTCAATACTCTCTTCTTACCATAGATGGTAGCACATCTAAAGATAATAATATATCTGCTAACTGTATCTATTCGTCTTCTCCTCTCCAATGTACAAAAATTATTATTTTTTCTTTATTAGATCTAACTACACGATTCTTGTTAGTTTTTAGACCAACTTTTTTTTAACATACCATACCACGTTTTATCTAGACATATGATATTTCTATCTGCATTATGGTAGTTTTCAGATATATTTATTTCTAAATCTTATTATGCAGCAACTTTCCATAAATGCTTGATGTTTGATTATGGTTTTACATTTGAAACCGCCTACTTTAAGAAATAATCGTAGAATCATTACTGAACAACCTTCTAAAATACTTTTCTAAATCAGATTTGCATGAATACTTATCGTCTATCATCAACTCCTGATGATGCCAACACAGTTGGCGAAACGCGCGTAGAGTGTGTTAAAAAAAAATTTGTATTTTGGTTGAGTGGTCGACGATAGTTTTCAACTTAGTTGATAAACCAAAGGTTCCAATTTCCCAATTTAACTTGTATCTAAGTAAAATTGTTTGTTACAGACAAATAATTAATTTATAATTTTAGTTCAAACAAACATGATCCTGTAAAACATGTAACGCCAACTGGAAATTACATTTGTATCAGGTTGTTATTGTTATAATGGATCAGTTAAACAATATTGAGAATAATGTTGTAGTGAAAAAAGGTAACGAGATTAACGAATATTACATTAGTCTACTTACCATAGCGAGCTGAAAAATTACTTCATTATTAGATGTAAAAATAGAAAAACAAGTGACAAGAGTAGTGATTATTATAGTTTGTTTACAAAAATAATACAATATGAATCGGTTGAAAACTTAATACCGCGATGAACAAAAAACACGAAATCATCAATATGGAGACAATTCATGTTAATCAGAAAATACTCCATTACAATAATTAGCAGATATATTAAAGGACTGGGCCTTCAATATGAAAAAAATATATACTAAGGGAATACTACAAAGAATATGCCGTTAAAACGATATGGAATTCAACTGCAAAGATAATGCAAGAAAAATATTTTAAAGAATACAATATTAAATTTGATCCATTTTGCCGAAATGAAAATATAACTCTGATCGTTTAATTTTAACCACAAATCCTTTTTGGAAAACTAAACATTCAAAAGATTGGTATAAAAACGTTCCTCTGGGAATTAATACAATATCTTGGTTGGACCAAAAATTCGGTAGCAAAATTGGACTAGACGTAAAAAATAATAAAATTACAAATCATTCTCACCGTGCTAGTACAGTTTCCCAGCTAGCCAAAGCAGGAGCAATAACAAGGCACTCATCATCACAATCAATTAAACCATACCTCCAAATAGATCCTAAACATCAAGAAAATCTTGTTAGTAATATAAGGGACTCAGATCAAAATGAAAATACGACATATATAGAAACCCAAGAAGAAAATATTAAAATAAGTACACCAATCCAATTTTTAATAACTCTTGTTTTAATCAAATGTTCTGTTAATTATTGATTGTTCAGTAAGAGTAAAGTTTTTGTTTTTTATTCTTATATTCTGTCGCTAATTTATCTTATCAAAAATCACGCGAACTTTTCTTTTATAGATAAATTTCTTTTAATTTCAACATTTTTCCATCAGTTTTTAGAGTAAAATTACTGATTGACAAAATGTTTCGATACAAAGAGAAATTTATCCAATAAAAAAAGCTCTTCTGTTTTTACTATTGATAAAACAATATTAGCAAAGATCGGTAAAATATTTCATAACTATACAATATGGATATTGAGATTCTTCAGGTATTTCTGTTGTGGCCGCTAACTTTATAATCGTTTGTATGATAAATGTAGTAAAATTAACGCAAACATCATTGCTGATGAATTATTAGCGATTTTGGCAAGACCTTCAAACAGTAGAAAATGATTTGTTACTTTTGGTATAGACAAGATATGCAACTAAATGAAGTTTCACTGTATTTAATAGAATACTTGGTTATCTCGCTAAAAATATAATAATTTTTGTACCGAAGGTTACAAAAAACAATAGCCTATCAATATCTAACATTTTGGAGCAGGCCATTTCCCGGTAGTAAATAGTAAAAGTGAATAAAGGAACGATTCCATACACAGGTGTTTAAACGCACAATGAAATAAACGAATTACACGCCGCAGCCTCTTGACAAAAAGCCAGACGATCTGGGATCAGAAAACCGTGAAAATGGATTAGTATACTAATTCAGCTCGTCAATTCACAAATAATCAGCTATTGTCCGTATTAAACTCGAGAGGTAAGACGTAAAGGTACTTGAGAACCATATGAATTGTTGTTAGAATGGAGCGAAACGTACAACTTTAGCACTTTGGAAACGTTACATTAGAAAAGTTCTCGTAAATAAACACGCACAGATAACTGTTTTAATACCAATCAAAAAGCACAATAAAAAAGTGTGAAATATATCTTTTGTTGTATATTGTTCTCAAAATCATTTTTTCAACAAAAAACTGTTATAAACCTTATCCATTTGTTGATTGGTTTAACTGTGAGGAACTGAATAACAAACTAATTTTTTTTGCAATGTGACATATGTCAAAGTGACATATTGCAACTTTTTTTTTTCAAATGAAATGCTACACTTTTTTTTTGTAAATTATATTAAGGAATTATTGTTCTGAATACAACCATATGTAAAGAAATAGAAATCTGTGTTAAAAAATAATTTACAATTCCATACAAAATAAATTAGACATATAGAAAGAATCATTTCTTTAATATTATCTAAACCATTAAGTGTTCAAAATGACGCCCGATGTTGTCAAAACAAACCTGTGCATTTGTAGAACAATTTGGGTACATATCCGCAAAAGAGTATCTCTGTTTAATCTCTGACGCTCGATTCGAATTCTGTTTTTAAGATCTTCTATATTTTCTAATAGTCTGCTATACACAAGATCAGACCAAAGAAAAAACTCAACTGGGGTCAGATCTGGCGACCTGGCAGGCCATTTACCATTGTTTCCAACCCAACGATGTGGAAATACTCTGTTCAGGTATTCTATCACTATTTGGGAAAATAATAATTGAATTTGGAATAATTTCTATCTAGTTAGTCTTTAAAAACTAGCAAATAATTTTTTTAGTAGTTTTATCTTTACGTATTGACTTACGTATTGACTTTAGACTAAATTAATTAATTTTAGATTATGTAATTCTGATTATGAATAAAATATTACAATTTTACAGGGTTGTATTAACAACATAACCCTTTATCTCAATTTAAAACAAAAAAATACCACACCATTTGAAAAAAAGTTGCTATGTCACATTACAAAAAATTTTAGTTTTTTATTTAGTTCCTTACAGTAAATCAATCAACAAATATATATGGTCGTTTCGTAGGCTTCCACTGCCAGAATCAGAGGCGAAACTCTAACTCTGGTATGGTTAACATACTAAGTTACCGTGCTCTCGCTCATTCTCCTGAAGAAGCCTCCTTCGATGGCAGGCGAAACGTCGAGACCTATTCTCGAAATGACACGGTCCAAACCCGGAAGACGTATTAATTCTAATGTATATGGCTTATAACAGTTTTTCGTTGAAATAAAAAAGTTACAGAGCCGCGAACACTTATCTGAATCACCCGGTATATGTTTATCACAACATAAACAATTTATAGCCTACACGAATTTTATAACTTGCTGTATCATACTTTTCTTTAGTTATGTTTTTATCCTAACCTAACCTTTTTTTTTGAGAGGGGAAACCGTTTGGTACCCGACCACTCACGACCGGTTAGTGTGGGACGCTATCCCCTCTAAAACCCCCCTTGCTCACCAAACCTTGGAATTCTCTTTACTCCAACGCTTTCTCCTTCATAAGTGCTGTTATGTGCTGTTATGTTATTCCAGTTTTGTCTGCTATTTAGTATCTTGTTCAAAAACACACTCGGGTTGTTCACCTCGATTATCCATCCCAGTCTTCTTCTGTTCCCCTACCAACGCGGGCATTCAAAGCATGTGTGGGTTACTGTGTCGATCTCGTCACAGTATCTGTGATAATATTAGGTCCTTGCCGATTCTCTTCGTATAGCTCCTAAATTGTGTGAACCACTAGTCCGTCAATTTGTGTTCGCACTTCACTCATCTACTCAGTTCTGTCCTTCCCACCTATCATTGCAACGACTTGTCCGCTCTCTTGTCTGTCTCCGATAACCATTCTAGTATTTGATATAATCTGACTCTTTCCTCAATGTGTTCATCAATAGGTGGGATCCCGCAGATAGCAACAAGAGCTAGACACCGTTCTATATGCTCTACACACCCTCAAAAGCACTTTCCTTTGTACATGCCCTTATATTTTTTCATCTGAATAACCTTCGCCCAGACCGGTGCAGCGTACAGTTAAACTGCCAGCATTTTTCTCCGATCGATGCCTGCGCCTATATTTGGGAGAATCCTGTCCAACGCCATCGATTGCTTTATTGTTTTCTCGCATTTTCTTTTTATGTGCTCGCTAAAGATAACTTTGTGTACTCTAACATTTTGAATGTAGTACCCCGCTTGTTCCTTGCTCCTCTCACCACGATGCACTCGGTTTTTAATAGTAGTAGTAGCAAATCTCGTTCAGGGGCACTTGAGCCTTGTGAATCATTTCTTTTTTATCTCTTGCACGAACAATTAAGTCGATATCATCCGCCTACCCAGTGCTTTCACAGCCTTCTGGTAAACTAACCTCCAAGTCCCCGTTATATACAACATTCCACAATAATGGGCCCAATACTGACCACTGGGGGAAGCCTTGTTCTATGCTCATTTTCTCCTTTCCTTATTCCTAAAGTAATCTAGGTACTAATTTCCAGCCTCTTCAGTTGCTCTATTATTTTCTCCCACTTCGCCGCGTTAAAAGCATTTTTAATGTTCACGAATATTATGACACTCCATTTCCAGTCTCTGTCCGTGGCCAGTCTCATTACTCTCCCTACAGCTTATATGGTACATCGACCCTCCCGGAAGCCAAACTGTCGTTCATATATTCCTCTTTTGTGTCGTCTATTTTGGCCGATATTCTAGCTTTCACCATGTATTCGTACAATCTGCTAATGACATCGATCTGGCAAATTGGTCTATACTTCATGCACGAACCGTCTAGTCTGCCCTTTGGTATCAATATGACCTTAGCGATTTTCCATGTCTGTGGCATTTTCTGTGCCATTAAGGTGTCATTCATCATCTTGAGAACTAGCTTGGTCCTATTCTCTACTGCCAATTTTATGGATTCTACGAGTATCCCGTCCATTCCTGGTAACTTCTTATTTTTTAACCTGTCGCTTGCTTCCAGCATTTTCTCCTCTGTGAAAAGTGGTAGTTGGTTACATTTTTCCTTCCCCAGGAATCGGTAGTCCCTAGTTGGCGGGAACAGTTCTCTAGTTATTTCAATAGCTCTCTCAGGAAGCATTGCAAAAATCTTTGCATAACCCTTCTCATGTCGAAAATGCAGAATTGGATAAATGAAGAGCAAGGAAACTGCGTGCCGCAAGAGTTGAAACAGAGCTGTTGAATGGCGTTTGATTGCTGGTGAACAGTTGCTTGAGGCAAAGACGGTACAACGTGAGACACAACCACATCCCCAACAAGTCATTCATAAGTTTCAAATATTCCGTGCCCAAGGATGAAGTGAGATAGATATATAAAAGTCTAGAACATGGCAACGAATTTATGCTGCGATGCATGGGCGTACCGTTATAGAGGGAAATGGGATGTGACACAATATCTTTATTTTTTTAACGATTTTAATTTTACCGGTTACATAGGAAATTTAAAATACTATTGAAAATATATTTATTTAATCAAATTAATCGTAAAAAAATGTTGTTTTTATCAGGCTGTTCTGCTCTCAGACTATTCGGGATTGAAGTAGGAATAGGGAACTAACTACAAATTAAACACTGATGAATTATTAGTTGTATCATCCTGAAATAAAAAAAAAATGTTGGTATGGTAGGAACCTTCTACGTTTAGATAAATCCTGAAAAATATATAAACCGTTTTAATCTTATATAAGATATATCGAACCTGTAACAGAAAAAAATTAGTTAGTAAATATCAACTAACGAAAACGTTGGCAGAAGTAACAAATTTCTACGTCTACTATTTTTTTGTGAGGCAAGCCTCGTTTTATTTTATTTTTTCTCCACTACGCTACATTAAAATTATATACATTCCTAATCCACGGAGCAGGCGAGAAAGCATTCACAGTGAAACGACATACAAATCGAATCAAATAAGTAATTAGTTAAAACTACAATTACAGAACACAAAAATTTTCAATTAAAGTTAAGATTAATGGGAAATCACTAGCGTTTAAGCAGTCGGTATTATGGAAATGTTTTTGATTGCTTAAAATATTCAACATATTCTCAAAAGATTGGTTTGACCTTTTACATTACATAAATTTAAGCCATAATATTTAAACAATATTACTGGAAGTACCTTATATTTTAAGTGAAAAATGTTTGTATTCTAGTAAAGCTTCGCAAAGGTATTTTTAAATCTTATAGAATAAATTTATTAAAAAACAAATAAACATAGGTATATTACCTCGATATTGGTTTTGCATCTGTTTTCAAATATTTCCTTCCACTTGGTTTATATTCAAAGTCATTATCACGGAAATAAAGAACAAATATAAGCATTTGTAGGTATGAACTTCACTGCCTCAAATCCTAACAAAGAGTATCAAATATTTCTCCTTCAACATTTGCAGGAATCCTAAAAGTCATGTCTTCGTATAACTGTTTAAATGAAAAATATTACCTAAATACTTAGGTAGTTTGACAAAAAAACAAAATGTGATTTAATTTTTAACAAAATATAAGAAACCTACATAATTATAAGTCATTGCAATAAGTTAAAACAATCCTTTAGGCATTATCAAAGAGTTTATACAGTCGATAAAATACTAATTCTACGCCCCTGAGCTTTCTTCATAATAATACAATGTAACTTACCCATGAAATGATTTAAATAAACTATTTTGCTGCATTCAAACACTAATAAACTATATTTATCTAATAAATCAACTTAAACCAATAAATTCAATGTGAAAAAGAAAATTATAATAATATAACCTAAAAATCAAACAATAATAAACAATCAAAGTATGTAGAAAATGGTCGCATAATTTTACTACGAAACATTCTATCCCCTGATTTGATTCATAACGATATAACCACAGTATAGTAGAACCAGTACACAGTTGCCGCTTCTAACAATTTTTCGTGGAAATGGTCTAAACTTAAATCGTGGTAAAGTATCTTTGTCAATATTTATCTATCAATATGATTTGTTGTGTTAATAGTTACGAAAATTAGAGTTCGTAGATGTACAATTATTTTAGCGAATCAAAATATCTCATTTTTCAAGATAATTTTTACATAGATTTAGGATTTTGGTAATAACGGAAAAAAATTATGATAACTTTGACAACATTGAAACTTATAATATAAATTCAATAACACAGCGTTTAGACTGTTACGTGTTGTTGTCCCCAGCCGAAATGTCAACAAACTCGATCTTATTGTTCTAAATCTATGGACACAACACAATAATTTTGCAGCATGACAATGCTCCTGTTCCATGTTACAAAAGTAGTCAAGGCATACTTGGATACGTTTAAATCTCACCCGCCGTAATCTCCAGATGCTGCCCTAACTATCCCTTTTTTCTATAACCAAGTAAGAAATTGGATCGATTCGTGGATTGATTCAAAAGATGACCGTTCTTTTTAATTCGTGATTCGTACGCTGCCCGAAAAATGGGAGAAAGTAGTGGCCAGAAATGAACAGTACTTTGAATCATAAATGTTTAACAAATTTTTATAATAAAGCCTATAGAATTTCGTATCAATCATAGATTTCAGTCACTCAACATCTCTACTATCTACTAATTTTTTTAGAGCTGTGCATTTTAAATATAAACAAAAAACAAATTATGCGAGAATGTATTTATAATGAAGTAATTTCTCGTAAAATCATTTAATAATCTCTGCATAAAATTACGATTTATCTTTCTAAATGTTATCTCTGTATTTATTAGAAGTATCTTCAAGACCACACTCCATCAAGGTGTTTTTATTTATGCTTATTTGTACCAGGCTAAGTTAATTAATCTTTACGGTTTTTACCAATTTTATTCAGTCAATATAATTGTGTTGGTCTAATGTTTTTGTTTCAAACACAAGCACAAGATTTCTGTACTTAATTTGTTGCTCATCCACTTTTTATAACCACGCCTTAATTAATATATCAAGTAAACCGCCAAAAGCCTTAAAACTGTATGAATGTCAAAAGTTTTCCACTCGCAACAATAAATATTAAAAATGTTCAATATTATTTTTTTAAAGTTATAAAATTTAGTGTTTTAATCAATAAAAAAATCAGCCGAAATCAATACTTTTAAAATAAATAATAAAAATGTAATCAAAGAAAGAAACATAATTTCAAACGTAATTATAAACCCCTCGCATTTCTAAAAGCTATAATTTATTAAGCGATAGTACTAAGCCAGAATATTAAATATTTTACTTAAAGCAAGTTCGTCGTAAGCTAAGAAATATTAATTAAAGACGGTCAGCACCATTGATTTATAACTTAATAAGAAAACACCGTATCTGACGAGTTTTTGTATGTGAGAAACGCATAGAAGCAAATGTTTATTGACGCTTTCATGTTCTCAGGTGATAAAGATAAATGTAAAATCATTGAATTATGACTAATTCGTTACATAGTAAATGAAAATATAATTTGAAGTTTTAGGAAATTTATGATTATTAAAATATTAAACTTTAACAATAATTTGCAGTAATATTCGTAGCCAAGGTAGCAAATTTAATAATTTTATTTAATATTGACAATTTGGAAAATGCAATGTGTGTGTGAAAATGCCTAATTTTTTCGAAATATACAAAATTTCAGTTGGATTGAATACAAAGAGTAACCATTTAGAAGTCCTTAAGACAAACAAACAAACAAAGAAGGAATAATTGTAGATTTATAGACATGTGTACCGGACACCGTGGCCTAGTTGGTTAAGGCCTTGGTCTTTATACTAGGCCAGTGTTGGGTTCGTAGGTTCGATCTTATTTTAAAAATATTTGTTTACTTTGTCAGATTACGAACATGACAAATGAAAGGTAACAACTATCCTTGTTCATCAAAGGTTTTATGGAATTATCATTAAGGACAAAAGGTTGTAAGGGAACCTTCTATCCTTTTCTTTTCTTTAAAACAAAGAAATATCCATCTCTCTTCTTATCTGGCTGAGTCATGGATAAGTAATTAATTCAAGGACTGAATAATTGAACAAATCCTTGGAACAGGAAATATTCGAATAAGGTAGAACCGATCACTTTTTTTTATCTTCTGGATAAGCAATTAGCACGTGCCAGCAGGTTTGCAATTTTTGCAAGATTTATATTCGTAAGCTTAATTAATAATCCCAGATTTGGAGTTGTTCTGGATAGAAACTCTTACATTTAATTATTGGATTAAGGGATTCTTAATACATAGTTTACAAACCTTATTCTGGTATCCCTGTCCTAGGAGACAGACATTTTCGCACGAAGGCCCGATTACACCTTTGGTAAGATTTTTTACAGTTGTAATAAATAATATTTTGTTATAGTACATATAAATGAGGACTTACTTGTATTTTAGACCTTCTACTTTAACTTCTACTTCATTTTAACTTTCTTCAATTCTTTCGAGTATCATTCTATTCTTCTTGGAAACTTTGGAAGGTTTTACATCTCTAGTTGACTTAGGAAATATCACATATCACCTACCCATTTGGACACTCTATACCATCGGAAACCTCTACATAAACGGTAACAATAACCTCCAATACCCAGGTAAATTAGTTATATAAAACTCCCAGTGGCCCCCCTGAAGAGGTACGAGACTAATTTGACCGACGAATAGTATAAACCTTTAGTCTTGTAATATTAGTAACTTCTGTGGTCAGTTTATTGTAGTACCATATAATTTTGATAATTTTATTCTCTGAAATATTCATACTGTACATCGGAGGTATGCATACCGAAGACACTTAAATCCGGTAGAGTCCATTTATTGTTATTAAACGTATATATATCTTTTTCATTAACTTTACTTTTTCTTAACCATAAATTAATTTTTCACGTGTTAAACATAACCTATAACCTTGACGATTGACACAAAGGGTTATAAACCAAGCTGGGTAGCGACCCAATTATAATTTAGAATATAAATAATTTACAAATAAACGTATTTCGTAACAATCCTAATTGGGTAGTATTTTATTAAGAACCCCTCCCTGAAAAGAATTTGTAGATAAGTTGGGTATAATTTAGAAACTAAATATTGTGCCCAACTTGTCTAACAAAAATTTGGCGCCCAACGTGTGCAAAAAGGTATTTGTGTCACACGCAGTTTCATTCACGCTGGTAAACGGGCCGGATGAGATCGGATATCTCGTGGAACTGATAGGGGTTGTTGGCACATTTACACACTTGTTAGTCGGTAGATCACCTGCATGACAAAGACATAGTCCTTGGTTTAAGGTGATTGAGGACCGTGGTTCGGAGCCCACGATAAGCTTCCGTTCAGATTAGCCTTAGTTGCAGAAAGGAGACGTTAAAATTAAGCAAGCAAGCAAGCATAGACATGCGCAAACGAAAGTGACAGTGAAAGTATTGCATTAATTTTACAATAACAAATAAACAAAAAGAAGTAAACCAGTAAGGAATTTTAATTTATTAGATTCGACATCCTAAGACCGGTTTCTGTCTTTCGACTTCATCAGTTAGGCTTTTCGAATCCAATAAATAAAATTCCAAACTCGTACAAGTCAATAGCTATATCCGCTATAAGATAACATTTTTAGATGTGCTACCATCTATGGTAAGAAGAGAGTATTGACATTAAATTTTGACTGAATCTAGTCAAGATGTCACTCTCTTCTTTTTTATCCCTTTCAGAGATTAATACAAAGTGAGTAAACCAGTAAGGAATTTTAATTTATTAGATTCGACATCCTAAGACCGGTTTCTGTCTTTTGACTTCATCAGTTAGGCTTTTCGAATCAATAAATAAAATTCCAAACTCGTACAAGTCAATAGCTATATCCGCTATAAGATAACATTTTTAGATGTGCTACCATCTATGGTAAGAAGAGAGTATTGACATTAAATTTTGACTGAATCTAGTCAAGATGTCACTCTCTTCTTTTTTATCCCTTTCCTGATCAAATCTTTTACATACAAAAAAGGTGTGTAGTGGCGTATCTCTTTCCCCGCAGTATATGCAACTTTCATCATCTACTTTGCCTATTTTATGAGTATATGTTCTAAATAATCCATGCCCTATTAGTATCTGTGTTAGCCAGTAGTCCGTAACTCTATGGTCACACCTCATCCAGTTAATCACACGCGGTATTAGTTGTTTAGTCCATTGAGCCGTTTGTTGATTCTCGTTCCACTCCTGTTGCCAAGCTCTTAAAGGTCTTTCACTTGCTCTTTTTCTTCCGTCTTCCATATTTCCGCTATCTATTCCATATAGGTATCGTCGTTCTTCCGCTCTCAACGAGACCATCCTATAGGCACTCGCTCGCCAGCATAAGGGCTATTTTCCTTTGAGCTCTATCCATTTTCCCTATATGTCTTCAACAGTAGCCTCTTCTGGCTACCGGGACCTCCCAGGCTTTCATTAGTCTCGACAATATGCCCACACTGTCCTCTGCCTTTGCTATTAATCTCTGAAAGGGATAAAAAAGAAGAGAGTGACATCTTGACTAGATTCAGTCAAAATTTAATGTCAATACTCTCTTCTTACCATAGATGGTAGCACATCTAAAAATGTTATCTTATAGCGGATATAGCTATTGACTTGTACGAGTTTGGAATTTTATTTATTGGATTCGAAAAGCCTAACTGATGAAGTCGAAAGACAGAAACCGGTCTTAGGATGTCGAATCTAATAAATTAAAATTCCTTACTGGTTTACTCACTTTGTATTAATCTCTGAAAGGGATAAAAAAGAAGAGAGTGACATCTTGACTAGATTCAGTCAAAATTTAATGTCAATACTCTCTTCTTACCATAGATGGTAGCACATCTAAAAACAAAAAGAAGTGTCAACTAACGTTTCATTAATAAGATCTGGTTGTACTTGAACGCCAATGCTTTCCAAACTTCTGTTCATGCTTAGCCCTGCCTTTGCTCTACAAGAAGAAAGTTCACGATTTTTAGGTCGACACTGATAACCCATAACCGAGAAGAACAAGAATACCGGACAAATCATACTTTGAGGAGGGTAAACATATAGATGAACTTGCATGAATTAGAGTTGGCCCGGGGCGGTCGTACTGCGAGGAAGAAAGTCCAACGAGAGACCCCTCGGTTCATACTCTATACCATCTAGGGCCGTTCGATACCTAGGCATCACTCTGAATGATGTAGGAAGCTTCGGGAAACATATTTCCGAGGTGATAGCAAAGGCAGAGGACAGTGTGGGCATATTGTCGAGACTAATGAAAGCCGGGAGGTCCCGAGAGCCAGAAGAGGCTACTGTTGAAGACATATAGGGAAAATGGATAGAGCTCAAAGGAAAATAGCCCTTATGCTGGCGAGCGAGTGCCTATAGGATGGTCTCGTTGAAAGCGGAAGAACGACGATACCTATATGGAATAGACAGCGGAAATATGGAAGACGGAAGAAAAAGAGCAAGTGAAAGACCTTTAAGAGCTTGGCAACAGGAGTGGAACGAGAATCAACAAACGGCTCAATGGACTAAACAACTAATACCGAGTGTGATTAACTGGATGAGGTGTGACCATAGAGTTACGGACTACTGGCTAACACAGATACTAATAGGGCATGGATTATTTAGAACATATACTCATAAAATAGGCAAAGTAGATGATGAAAGTTGCATATACTGCGGGGAAAGAGGTACGCCACTACACACCTTTTTTGTATTTAAAAGATTTGATCAGGAAAGACTGGGAAAAAGAATAGAGATAGGAGAAGCACTAACTTTTGAGGAAAACTGGAACGAGAGGAAATTGGCAAGCGGTTCGGAGATTGGCGAAAAGCATACTGGTAATCAAAGAAAGGGAGGAAAGAGAACTAGAACAGTGACAGTAGAAGAAAACAGACCGCCTATGAACGCGAAGAATGTTGCATAAACGATACCACGTTGGCAGGAGTAGAGGAGGTGTTTTAGTGGGTAATTTTACTATTGACGTCCCATCTCATGAGTTCTAATTACCTGTTTCGATTCATTGTGTTTAGTTATCTTTTTCTTCTCATATTTAAAAAAATTGCCATAATAATTATAAATAGTGGCTAAGGTTGAGCTTGTACCTTTAACTGCCACGTATATACTTCTATTTCTCTAGTCATCTTTATATCACACTTTAATGAGTGGTCTAAAAGTACTTTCACAGGTCCATTAATCATTTCTTCAATTTCTTCTCCTTTGCATGAATATATCATTGTTTGTAACGTTATATTTGGATTTTCGCTGGGTAAAAGTGACACGGGATCTAAACTTGATTTGCTGGACCGGCGCAAAATTAAGTGTACCGCTATGACTAATCTGAGAGCATCATCTTTAGGATCTGACAAGCATACCAAACACGAAAATAATAATAAGGTAGGTAACAATATAGAGTGTCATTTGTTATGAACAAGGCACTTCAAAAGTTCCGACATGCTAACGATTTTTTGAAGGCATCATTTTAATGTAAGAAGTAACGGAATTGAGATATTTTCGGTTGAAAAAAAATGGTAAAAATTAAATATGTATGACAGTTATGGGTTTTATGCTATACAGCGAAGACTATAAAACTCAGTTTTATTAAATAATAAAGATGACAAAAATAAAATAAATATTGAATATTGTATAATTTAATAAATGAAAAATGCAGAGTCGTCATTTAAATCAACTTAATTTTTTTTTTAGTTTAAATCCCCATTTAAATCAATTTATGTAAAAACAGGTAATTTGAGCAAATCAAGCTACAAAAATTAAATAAAGAAAGTTTTATTTATTAAAAAATAGATTACTAACATGTAAATACAAAGTGATACTCTAATAATTAGTTTCAACCGAGGGGTAAACCGCGAGTTAAATTTTTATACAATAATGGCTAGTAATGGCTCCTCACTATTGGCTAGTAATGGCCAGTAATGGCTAGTAATGGCTACTAACGGCTACTAATGGCTACTAATGGCTACTAATGGCTGCTAATGGCTACTAATGGCTAGTAATGGCTGAGTAATGGCTAGTAATGGCTGAGTAATGGCTACTAATGGACTAGGTCTGTACACCAAAATGGACCTCGCGGTTTATCCCTCGGTTTCAATACACTTTTTTAAGTTCAAACAGGAAGGTGCCAGTTTTCAACGAAAATTACTACGAAAGGACACCAGAACTAGAAGAAATACCTCCTGAATCTCCTAAACAGGTAGTGGCGGCACCTGCTAGAGAGAGGGAATACTTGACTTCTAAACAAATCTGATTGCATATACGGATTTAGAACATTTTTACATAGGAATCCATTTTTAAAAAACCGGAAATAACACTTCCGGTTAAAGTTTTTTTTTTTTTTTCTGTGTCAACGGCATCGACTACTAAGGCCATTAGCCTCGTGTTCTGTGTAGGCTTTGTTACTGTTTCCCAGCGCCATTTTAGGAACAGCACTGTTAATTAGAACCCAACAGTGAATGGTCGAGTGGGTTAAAGTTTTTAAAACCAGTTTTGAAACCGGAAGTCGTAGAAAGCTGAAATTTAGGCGTGCACATATTCAAGGTATCCTGAGTTCATATCCGTTGTCTGTTAGTCTCTATCGGTTCTAGAAGCTGAGTTATAAATGCGTACAGACAGACAGAAGCATTCCATAAAACTTTTCTAAACTTTAGGGTTTAGAAGTCTAAAAGCTGCTTTAAAACCTACCCACTCATAAAATTGACGGCCAAGGGGACGTGAACGTGAAAACTTCGATGACATGTTTGAACAATTGACTCGCGAAACTAAAAACAAAGGTGAATTGATCAAGTTCGCAAAGCTTTTAAAATCCAAAGTGCTTCAATCCGCGCAAAGCAAGATAAACATTAATTAAAAGCGTCAACAAACAAACAAACAAAAATGCTACATCGATCGAAAAATTAATCAATTAATCAATCAAAAAAATAAGTCAAAATATCTGAATTTATATTTGCAGGCAAAAAACCAAAGAAAGTTTATAAACTATTACTAAAAATATTCTTATTGGTGTATGCAATTATAAGTATTATAACTAAAGGATTAAAAAATTAAAAACTGTTAAGTACGTTTCAAGTCGAGACTTTTAAAACACAATCCTTAAATTCTTTAGTTGGCTGTTCAACAACCGTTCAAGAATTACTAGATGCAGATTATCCTAAAAGAATGGGATTTTGCGACTGGTTCTTAACGGAAAACAATCGATATATCAATTTCATTAATCATATTTTGTTTACCGATGAAGATACAGCTTCAATAGAAATAGCATTACGAGTCACCACAGGCCGAAAGAAAATCCTCATTACCAAAGGACTTTTAAAGCGAATTACTTGCAGTTCTTACAAAATGATTTACCAGAATATTTGGAAGAGGTGCATGGAGCTACAGCGCATTTCGATAACGAAGGGAATATCTTTTCGGTCTGTACCCTGGACGTTTCTGATGCATCTTTTTGTTGGCCACCCTGAAGTCCAGATCTTAAAACTATTGACTTTTTCTTCTACGGTTTTATGAAAGAGGACGTGTATTCTGTTGAAATAATCGACGAACAACAACTGAGGCATCGAATCATTGAAAGTGCAAATCGATTTCGTCAGAAGCCAATGATCTTCCAAATAAATCGGTTTTTCTTTTTAAAATGGTGGCATGAAAATGGAGGCCATTTTGAACATTTATTATAGTAAATAATACACATTTGTACATATTTTTTATACCTGCGATTCCTGCGAATAACATGAATAATAACTTACTTTTTGTTACCCCCTAAAATTTTTATGGGCTGTATAGATTTCGTGGTTTTATATGAAAAAGATGCTCTTATGATAAGAAAGCCATTTATCCATTTTCATTATAAAACGTTAAACACTTCATGAAATATTGGAAAAAATCGATTTTCATTTTGTACTTTCCAAGGGCTGTAACTTTTTTTGTGTGCACATTTGCATTAAGGTAAGTTATATTCAATCGAGTTATTTTTGACCCCAGAATACGCGGTTCAATTTATGACCTACCTTTTGTAACACCCTTATGTACGAAGTATGTATCAAGCCTCATAAAAATATGTTCCAACAAATCTAATCTAAAACTTAAAGTTACGCAAAATGAGCAATATATAATAAATTTTCTGCATTTTCACGCAAATTACAAGTATTTCACAAAAGGAATATTATTAAAGCAAAAACTTTATAATATACAGTGAGTCTAACACTAACAATTGTCAGCTTGAGAACACGTTTTGTTGTTGCTGCCTTCAATACTGGTATCGTCTTATAAGAATATGTTACTTTTCTTACAATACAAAATATACGATTCTTTTATAGTTTACTAGATATCTGCAGTGGATTTTTTAAAACATCCCATATACCTACATATACGGTAAATTCCGCCTTGTGAACAAGGTCTATTAAGCGAAGAGTTATCTGGCTATACCTAGTTATTAAAAGCCAGTCAAAGTGTCGTTATATTCTTTTCAAAAACCTCGCGGTCATTGCTTAGATGCTTAGTGGTTTGTGGGTGTTAATTACATACCTGCTATTTTAGTATCATCATGTAAATCTATGCATGGATCGTTGAAATGTTTAAAACAAGATATTTTTGTTAAGTAGGTGTTTGAGAAACTCGAATTTTGGCATTTTTCTTCAATGAAGGAGTGAGTCGGAGGCACGTTATTACGTGTAACGATTTCTTGTCTAATTACATTTAAAAGTACTATTGTCAATCCATAATAGTGGAACGATTCTTCCAAGAACTGGTTTGACTACCAACTTTTAATATTGTTGATGGCGAAAACTCATTACTTTCTAAGTCAATAAACCTTTATTTCTGTAGTTTTTTAGCTGCTCTATTTGGATTTATATTGTTATTGGTAGATCTGAAGTGTATATCAAGTATAGGTATGGACCCAGGATGCTGCCTTGTGCTATGCTACTTCGGATTTTATAGGACAATATGAGGACAGCGTGTCTTCGAATTTGACTTGAAGTAGTCTATCTTGCAGATGTAACTTTATTATTAAGTAGAATTGGTCAGGGTGTTTTAGTTTGGTTTATTCTTCAATCTATCATGCTACACTCGGTCGAATACTTGTTGTGTCTAAAAATATAGCCGAGCACAATTCTTTTTTTTCCAAGGAGTCTTTGATTTTATGAACTATCCTGTGACACTGTTGTATAATGGAGTGTTCTTCCCGGAAACCGAATTGGTATGGTCTATTTGATTCTATTTAATAACAACCTTTCAAACAATTTTGATGTGATGGATAGGAGACTTATCAGTCTATAGGAAGCAGCTTCGAAGGTGTTTTTGCATAGTCGCATTATACTGTTGAATATAGTACTTAATAAGACTAGCGGTTTCCTTGGAAGACGTTTTAACATTTCACCGACTATTAAATCATAGCCTTTTCCAGAATCTAAAACTAAATATTTACTACCAGCTTTGCATCCAAATTTGTACTGGCAAATTTCTGCATGTGGTTGTTGCTTGCACTTACTTTACTCCTTGTATTAACACAGTGTTGCCTGGGTTCTATCCAATGTAACTTCGAGATACTTTGGGTTAAGGTAGTGTTTGAGTTATTTACCACACCAGAAAACGGTCTCTCCTTGATTTCCTATCTCTTTAATAAGTCCCTGGATAAATGATTATGGGCAATTGTGAGCTTCTGTTTTACTTCTTCGAAACCTGTCTCTAGAGTCGGTACAGCTGCGTCATCTGCATAGATAAACTGCTTCGTAGCGTCGTGATCGATTATGTAGACGTTACATATACAGGGTGTTTCATAAGGAATGGTCAATATTTTAATCATAGGTTCAGGACCTCCAAATAACTCTGGGTCAAATGTTATCTAATACTAAGATACAGGGTGTTGAAGATAAAAATTGTTTTTCGTTTTTTTGCAATAACTTCTTCATTATTTAATATATTGACTTGAAATTTAAGTTAGTAAATCATAAGCGTGTCATCAATTTTGTGATTAGATAAAGAGGGCGCCACCTATACTCTACTGGATGAAGAGAAGTATCAATTTTTTTTATTCCTGGCCTTTTTTTAATTTTTTTCAGGTCTTTATGATAAATCCTGTAAATTTGAACAAAAAAGGTATACTTGTTTTAATAGCATAAATTCAGCTCATTTCGAGATATTTGCATTTAAAATATTCTAACCACATTATCTATTTAATTTACTTAACATATTTCAACATAGTGGGCTTTGAAACTAAAATGAAAATGTACAGCTGTCAAATAATTAATTGTTAGATGTAATTTAATAGTAATAGTAATAGTAATTTATTCAACATTTAAAAAGGTTACATAACAATGTTAATACATGAAATGAATGCAATGTTAATTTTGTTTACTAAATTCCATCTAAGTAGGTAGTGAAAATGCCACGACTCAATCATTTCTCTAATTCAGAAATAAGAGATATCATTTTTGTGTTTATGCACAAATAAATTTTTCTGGACTTGCTGCTGCCATCTAACAATTCATTATTTGACAGCTGTACATTTTCATTTAGTTTCAAAGCCTACTATGTTGAAATATGTTAAAGTAAATTAAATAGATACTGTGGCTAGAATATTTTAAATCCAAATATCTCGAAACGAGCTGAATTTATGCTGTTAAAACAAGTATACCTTTTTTGTTCAAATTTACAGGGTGTATCATAAAGACTTGAAAAAAATTCAAAAAAGGCCAGGAATAAAAAAATTGATACTTTTCTTCATCCAGTAGAGTGTAGGTGAGGCCATCTTTATCAATCACAAAATTGATAACACGCTTATGATTTACTAACTTAAAACCATACCAAATTTCAAGTCAATATGTTAAATAATGAAGAAATTTGACCCAGAGTTGTTTAGTAAAATATTAATATTTTGAGGTCCTGAACCTATGATTCAAATATTGACCATTCCTTATGAAACACCCTGTATATGGAGCATCTTAATAGAGGACCGAAAAGTGGAATAAAATTCTCTTCTAGGGTAAATAATAGAGCTGGAAACGGTGGCGTAATGGTTACAACTTCTAAAAGCTTTTATAGACAGATTTAGTATTAGCACATACATCTACACTTTGAGTTTTATGGCTAATAAATAAGAAAATCTCCAAAAAATCTCTGTAGAAGTTCCTAAGTAAAACATTTATTTAAAAAAACCGAAAGATCCTCATAACTGATCTTTCAAATTTAACTTCCTGGCGGGAACATATCTATTTCATTCAAGAAATTAACCTTGTGTCGGTTTGTGCTTTATTAGTGACCATCCACTCGTTTAGAGTATTTAGTAATCCTGAACCCAACGTAGTTACTTAATTTTGAGATATCTGCAAGGATATTTTTCACAGATCTTTAAAAATCCATTCCAATCTTCCTCAGAACAGGTACGATAACCCCAATTAGTTCCTAAAACACCAGCTAAGCAACACTAACCATAAATTATCTGATAAACTGTCATTTTTACAACCCAAAGCGCCTCTGCAGGTAAAACAAACAAAATGAGAAGGCACATTGTTGCAAATTACAGAGTAGTGGTTGTCAAATTTTTGATTACCTAGCTAGGCGGCTTTATTGATATCGAATTTAAAATTTGAACCATAAAGGAGATATATTTGAACTAAAAAGTTTTTTAAAGGGTCAATATTTTTAAAATTACATTTATTAGTATTACACTATCTGTTTTCGATATTAATAAGATGTTTTAATAAGAAAAGTTATTTTCTCCTCATATATTGAATATAGAATCTATTTTGAAAGTATTGGTCCCATGTTAATTTCTGGTCAAAGATTTTAAAGAAATTATGAGATGATCTTGGCCTACAAAACGTATCCTTGGACACCTTCTTCCTGCTTTAGCTCTAAGCACTGATCAAAAAGATTATGTAAAATCACATAATATTACGCTGGCCATTTGGAACCAACGTAAAATCATGTGAAAATAAAGGTATTCATGTACAAATCCTATTACCTTATGAATTCTGTAAAAATACTATTAGTCCAGTAACTGAAGGGTCAAACCTGGGAATAAGTCTGGCATGAGTTCCCACATAGCGCATTTTGTAGGTCACCGCAGGTGTTTTAACATGAGAAAATCCTTAACGCGTTGTGGTCAAGGGGAGGGGCTGAAAATGGGCCCCTAAACCTGGAAAATGGGTTTCCCGCTAATATCTGGCTAAATATGCCAATTAGAGAATCAAAAAATGGAGATCAGCTCATTCTCTACAAAAATGGCCCTTATCGTTTTCTTCGAAAATTCAATAGTTTTCGAGATAATGGCACTCAAAAGTCCCCTCATTTCAGCTGCTGCTCTACCTTCAGGAATTCCGCTTTCTATGAATTAACGCGTAACCGGGCGGACGAATTGTTTAATATCTCGGAAAAAAATTAATATTTGTCGATGATTCAAAGTTCATCGGAATGGAAAAACCCGTATCTACAATTCCATGTGACTTGAAATCAGTTCGTATTTACCAAAAATATTTAAAAAAGCGGTCAAAGTTTTTTTCAACAATATTTAGAGGCTGCTTCATTAATTTATTCATATTTTCTTTAAAAATAGTCATTTATTCTAATTTTGTCTTAATAATGGGACCTTAGGGGGTCTTGAATGACCTCAGAAATTTTTTTGCAATACTTTTCTGGCGTTCTAATATACAATTGATTTGTTTATTTGCATATTTTAGCCGATTTCGGAGTTCCAGAGAATCTTCGGAACAAGCGCGAATTATAATCTTATGATCCGTTATATTGATTTCCAATGCACATCATTTCAAAGCTTAGATGGTCTACTTTTCAAATATATTTTTTTATTTTTAATAGAGTCTAATAATTTTCGAGAAATGAGGAAAATTAGCCTTTTTTTGTTTATCCATTTCTTGTTCCCCGCTCTTTATTTCTTGAGGATTAATAATTAGATGAGGTCATTAAAGACCCCCTAAGGTTCCATTATCAAGGCAAAATTAGAATAAATGACTATTTTTAAAGAAAATATGAATAAATTAATGAAGCAGCCTTTAAATATTGTTGAAAAAAACTTTGACCGCTTTTTTAAATATTTTTGGTAAATACGAACTAACTTCAAGTCACATGGAATTGTAGCTACGGGTTTTCCCATTCCGATGAACTTTGAATCATCGAAAAATATTAATTTTTTCCCGAGATATTGAACAATTCGTCCGCCCGGTTACGCGTTAATTTATAGAAAGCGGAATTCCTGAAGGTAGAGCAGCAGCTGAAATGAGGGGACTTGTGAGTGCCATTATCTCGAAAACTATTGAATTTTCGAAGAAAATGATAAGGGCCATTTTTGTAGAGAATGAGCCTTCTCCATTTTTTGTCTGAACAAAAATTCTCTAATTGGCATATTTAGCCAGATATTAGCGGGAAACCCATTTTCCAGGTTTTGGGGCCCATTTTCAGCCCCTCCCCTTGACCACAACGCGTTAAGGATTTTCTCATGTTAAAACACCTGCGATGACCTACAAATTGCGCTATGTGGGAACTCATGCTCGACTTATTCCCAGCTTTCGATCTTTTCAGTCCTTCATTTACTGGACTATATGGAAACTCACTAGATTTATTGTGTAATCTTACGAAATGATTATTGTGATTTCTTCATTAATCTGCGAATTTACTTGGTAATTGTTTGGTGTGAAATCACAGTGACATTCAAACACATAATGTAAAGAAACATATAATTTTATTCAGAATAAGTATATTTATCTATGAGTATAAAATACTAAATATGTTTTTGGTTTGATTGGAATGTATTATTTCCATCTGAGTAGGTACAACAGAAGTATTGAGATTAAAAAAGAGTATCACAAAAGAAACAAAGTTTGATATTCACAAGTACACAACACATTAAAATTAAATAAAGTTTAACCAAACAATACGATTAAAATGCCATCTTCAAGTGAATATTGATCATCCTTATTTTATTCGTTTTCAACTTCTAACACCATTTCTGTTCATGATTTACAATAAAATGAAAATTTCTGAAAGGCGAAGAAACGGGTGTATCAAATATACAAAAGAAATATTGATTATCGAATTTCAAAAACAATGAAGAGAGGGAAGGTCAAAATAGATCTGAAGCCCTCTGTAAAGATCCTATGCAAAACTATTTGAAATCAAAACTTTACAAAATCACTTGACAGAAAAAAATTATTCTTATTTTATAAAAAATACCAATACACTAACTTCTTACTGAAATTGAAAACCTTCTTTTCTTGAATCTTAAGGAACATTCTCTATATGAACTCCATAGTTGTGGGATGTGGATAAATCCTTGAGGTATTTTATATTCAAAATCAAGAAATTTTCGTATCCATTATCATTTATATTTGTCTTTTCCAGATATACAAACAAAATAAAGTGTCGTAGCTGGTTTTTGACCTACAAAATATTGATATCATTAGTGATGCAACATTTGTTATGGACACTAGTAGAACTACAATTTCATACAATTGAATACTCACCTACTTCAACAATTGTTGGAGTACGAGGTAGTGCTCCTCTTTCTATGGCAACTATATCCTGAATTTATTTATCGTGTCTGAGCTATATTTATTCGTTACAATAATATGATAAATTTATTTGTACGACGTTCGCAGGCGTCGCCAGTCATGATTGGTTTGTTTGATGTCATATCTTCTTCCAGTGTATGGCACACTGCACCGCCGTGTCATTCGCCTTCCACAGGTCCCGAATTGTGCAGGGGTCTGTAGGGATGGGCAGGTCAGGAGGTGTTACATCGTTTGGATGAGTCGTCCTCGGCGTATCCCCATCTTAACAAATTTTCCCCGGACCTTCCCATTTGACATCTGATCCTATTGAGGTTTTTCCTGAAAGAAAAAATAAACTACATAATGTATATGCAAATATAATATTAAAATCATGAGCAGGTACTTAACTTCGATTTATTTTCTGGTCGACTCACACTACAAAACTGCTTGGAATATAAATAAATATTACTTAGGTTAGGGAGAAAAACAATGTTACTGTGTTCCAATCTCGCGTAACCCTCAATCCTCAACTAATTTGCTTAACTCTCAGTGACAGAGTTCTAAAAATAGAAATCCATTAATGCAGGTGGAGGGGTATTTACATAACTAAACCTGTGTAATTTCATTCACAGAATTAATTTTGTAAAGTAGTAATTTTCACAATGTATTTTCACATTGGCGATATTTTTCACATACATTAATTTTTGAATAATTTTACAATCCTACTTTTAAGGCATATATAACGTAAAATGTAGGTCACATAGTACGTTTTGTGAAAATTACCATATTAACTTCAAGTTTTTTCACAACCATTTTTTAGAGTGAGTGTAGCTTTGCCTAAAATACATTTAAAAATAGTATTCCAAAGTATAAGGGGTTGTCCTTTCGGCAATGTTGGGAAATCGCACGTTGAAAGAAATGACAAAAACAAAAAATAATTTGCAATCTGTGACATAAGATTAATTGTTGTCACCACAGTTGTTACTGGTTGTATATTGGTTAAAAATTAGTTCTAACATTGATTACTTAAATAGTAAATATTTGAACAAAGCTTTTGAAACATTTGTTACAAGGTACTCCTACCAGATCAATAATTATATAGTTGACATTTAGATATCACGTTTCTCGGGTTGTCAATGTTACCATGGTAACTTTAAAACATGCGCGTTTTTAAAACATGAATTTAAACTCGCTGAGACGTACTTTAAATAAGAAAGAAAAAAATATATTTGTCCATTGTAAATATTTTTGTATTTTGTAACGCACAAAAATATTTAATTTTCTAACATCTATTTACGTTTCTTTAAAGGTTGATGATAAACAGCTGTTGATTGTTTTGAGCTTTATATTAAAGTAGAGGATTCAACCAATTTTTGTTTTGCATATCTTTTCTTGTAGGAGAAGACAATCAAACAGAAGTGAATAATTCAATCCAGCGCTACATCGCGTGCTTGCTTTAGAAAGCTTCAAGTCAACTGCCAATCCTGGACCATTGTTGTTGTCTTCATTTCTGTCTTTTCCTCGAGGCCATTTAAGAACTAAGAACTTGCAATTTCTGATGCATTTATTTATGCTAATAGAGTCACGCTGGCGTTCAAAACACGCGCGAATATAACCACTTGACATGAGTTCTCGTTGTTGTTTTGCATTTTCTTTTATTATTTTGCATTTACTTTATAACTCTGAGGTATGGTAATAGTATAAAGGCGAAGATAATATCTTTATCTTTCGTGTTCAAAAATTATTTAAATTTTTACAATTTTTTTTGCTGTAGTAAAACTAATAAGACTCGAAAAATTATTTATAAATAAAACATAACTTTCGAATTGTTTTTTACTGTTTTAAAGAAGATTGTTTAGATGGTATTGTTACCATGGATAAAATCTGAACGCCCTGTTAGGACTCCGAAACAAAATTACAATCAAAGGAATGGAAATACTCTCTCTATACTCTTGTGTTGAATGGTAACCTCCTTTTTGACGAGGCAGAGAATGGCCTTATAGATACTGACACATTAGTAGAGTGAGGGTACCTCGCCACGGACCACTCCTCGAAGTCAAGGTGAGGCTTGGATGGCCGCTGGTTGTATGCTTACTTCAGAAAACCGTTCTGTTGGAGTGGACTCATTGGAACATTATGGAGCCAAAAAAAGGTTGGTGGAATGAAGCAATAGCGAATTTTACCATTGGAGTGGTTAAATTTCTTCATAAAGCACCCTTTAAATAAGTTAAAAGATGGACACTGTTGGACTGTTGGAAGCACAATAATGGTGACTGTCTGTGGAGGCAGCAAGAGATAATCTCCAACGCTGGAAGACACCAGACGCTGTGAGGTCACCATGCCTAGACCTGAAAGTATCAAATCCATTTCAAAACCTGAAACTAGTAAAGGTTCAGGAGAAACTGGTAAAAAGATCCGCTCCGAGACCAGCTCGCCATCAAATGTTCAAGCGCGCAATAGAAGTAAGTAGTAATCGATTGAAGCAATACCTCACTCGACCAATAAAGTGGTAGAAATTAAACAGTTTTAGCGAAACTAAAAATCAAAGTACAACAATAACGACATTTTTAAAAATATTAAACTGTAATTAAGAACAAACAAAAAGTACAAAGTACATTCGTTGCATTAAATCTCTCACTTCCTAACCTATCTAAACAATAATGCCTATTAATTCTGACTATGTAGACAGTTGTCGAATACCAAACCAAAGATAGACCCAGAAAAAGAAGTCCGTTGGATTAGCGTCTGGTGAACGCACAGGGTCATATAATGAGAGGACAGAAATACAGACTTCTCCAACTGATAGTTCGAAAGATTAGTGGAAAGTGAAGCATTGGCATTGGCCGTGTGTCCTGGGTAAAGAACCTGAGGGATTGGTGAGTTTTCAAACACTGAATATTTTTACCGTCTTTATATTCTTCTAAAATTCTCTTAAGCCTTTCGTCCAGTTTGATGTATTCCTTTTTCGGTTCTTTCGCTCTATATTGAGATACAGTCTATCGAACTGAAAATCGGCACCTTTTCCTTCGCTTTTTAAAACTGTAGGAAGTTGGAAAATATTTGGAACTTTTGTCTGCACGATTGAGTTGATCCGATTATTCCAACCTTCAACGGAGTTTTTCGTACGATGCCGTAATGATCCACAGTTCCATAGGTTCACTGGCGCACTGGAGTTTGACAACCATTGATCAACAAAATAGTCAAAAAAATTGATGGAGCTTAGGATTTGAAGGGCAGTTTTCCTGAATCGTAAGCCAACCATCATCTATGTCTTCTTCCGGCAAAAGTGCTAGAGCAGCACACATTCTAACATGGAGTCGAACGTCTTCATTTGTAACGCAATCGGTTGCCAATCCGATCTCCTGCACTTTTCGCCATAAGTACTGATTGAAGTGGAAGTTACATCCTTTAATTACTGCGCCGCTTTCGAAATCCACCATTACTTCGAATGGATTCCATCCCGGCAGATGTACGGCCAGAATTTGAAACAAACGCTGGTATGTTGTCTCTTTTTTATCTGGAAGCAACGCAAATACTGTTGGTATAACGTTTGTTTCTTCATGGGTACTTCCAATGTCCGCATGGATGTTATGTAGCTGCGTAAATTGGGGACAATAACTGGAGAAGGTTCTACCCATAAATATTGTCTTGGCACCTTGTAATGCGTCCTTTCGTTGTTGCGAAAACCAAATTTTTTCTAATAAATGGATCAAAAAACGTGTTTTTAAATTGAGTAAGTACATACCTTTAGGCAAAAATTTAAATTATAGGGATTAAGACGGATATATTGCACCACATTTAAGACGCTTTCTTTAATGGGGGATGGATAATTTTCCCAATTTCTCCGAAGTCATTAAAAAGCTGCAAGTGGGAAAGTGTTTATGATGAAATTATTTTGAAAATCAAGTTACCTACCTATGCGCCGCAAACGCGACCAAAAATGGAAACTGCCGCAAGTGGGACTGCCGCATCTGCAACACATTCAAGGCAATTACGGCGTCTTATGTGGATGTTTCCTCTGCTTAGAGAGTATTTAATATTTATTTAGGTACGAAACTAATCTATTTTTAATTAATTTTTCGAACACTTTTGAGAAGTGGGTGATTAACGATATAGGTCAGTAATTGCTGATATTGGTTTCATCTCCCTTTTTATGTAAAATCATTGTTTAAGAGCTGATGCGTATATCTAGTGTTCTATACATTTAGATAGAATATGTGTAAATGGTTTTAAAATGTAATTACTGATTAATTTAATTATGACACATCATGTAACAGGGTGGTCGGAACTGGGTGTATAAAATATCTAAATGCTTCTGGCCAGTGAGAGAACTGTCAAAAAAGTACTAGCCTATTAAATTATTTCCCACTGTTTACGCTAGTCAACTAAGAAAATAAAAGGGCTGTTAACGGAAAGTTTAATTCTTTTTATTCTTTATGTTTTCGTGGTCGCTGAACACGAATTTGAGGTTTGCTGACAGATATTTTGGCTGCAAATTTTGTCATTTTTTTTTTAGTTTTTGGCCTAAATCTCGGTAAGTATGTATTTTTTCGAAAAGACTATTCTATACAAAATTGAAGGAGAAATTTCCCACAAGTTTCATAAATAACAATTTTTTCTACGATCAATAGTTACGCCGATAGAGTGCGTTGAAAAATGTGCAGAATTTCCAACAATAGGAAACAAGCATCAGAAGATACGGACACTCTGATTGTCACAGAAGCGTTGTCACTGGCTAAATCTAACGAGAATGTGGTTGTTGTTGGAGAGGATGTTGACCTTTTGGTTATTCTAATTGGTTTGTGTGAGGAAAAAAACGTTTTCTTCCTGAAGCCAGGCAAAGGCAAAATTCAATCGACAACATACTCTCCACTCCTTGATGTAAAGAATAAAACTGTTGCAGAGAATATTCTGTTTTTACATGCAATGAGTGGATGTGACACAACGTCTGCACCATTCAACCAGGGGAAACTAAAGTTTGTGAGAGTACTCATTAAAAATCCTGGTAATGTTATAAGTTCTTTCAAAAACAGTAGCGCCACTCCCCAAAGCATAGCAGCAGCTGGAGATCGATTTTTGGTCGAAGTGTATAGCTACAACGGAAGGTCTGCACCCACTTTGAATAACTTGCGCTTCTTTAACTACAAGAAGGCAGCATTCAAGGCATCATCAAAAATAGCTGCACTTCCACCCTCAGCAGCTGCAGCCACACAGCATAGTTACAGAGTTTATCATCAAGTACAGCAATGGATGGGAGTTGATCAGCGAGCAGAGGATTGGGGTTGGAAGAGGACCACCAATGGTCTAGAACCAGTTACAACACTTTTAGCCCCTGTTCCCCCCGAACTGCTTAAGTTGGTAAACCAGCGCACGAAACTGAACTGCATAAAGGCGGGGCTACGTTGCACTTATCTACGCATAAACTGCGTTCACAGATCATGCAACAATGCATCGGTGGCCCTTGAACAACACGGAGATGAGGCTGAAGATTTGGATCTCCTAGAGGAACTTGGTGTTAAGTTTGCTACCCTTGAGGAAGTCTTAGCAGCACAGGAAGATGATGAAGAAATAGCATGGTCCTCAGAAGGTATGTAACATTACCTAAATATTGCATATCTTGTTTGACATTAATATTCTCTTACTTATATAAGGACCATCAGATTCCTGAACTTGTTACAATCTCTTAGTATGCAACTAATTCCATCCTATCATCTATTCTTTTCAGATGTATTTCTCCTCTCTACAAAAAAGGGGCGCATGGATTGACAACCACAAATTATTGTTTATAAAACTTGTGGGAAATTTTGTCACCTTTAATTTTATATAGAATAGTCTTTTCGAAAAAATGCATACTTACCGAGATTTAGGCCAAAAACTAAAAAAAATTAGAAAATTTGCTCAATTTTTGAAAAAAAAACAATGTTCCGGTCAAAATATCTGTCAGCAAACTTCAAATTCGTATTCGGCGACCAAGAAAACATAAAGATTAAAAGAATAAATATATGCTAGTTTTTTGTTTGGACAGTGGCATGTGGATTCTCCTCATTCCAAAAATGCAAATTATGTGCAATCATTACTCCACCTCTTGTGAACCCGGATTCATCATGAAACTGTTTCAAAAAAGGATTTATCTGCATGTTGTCTTTGAAGGAACCATTGAGTAAACTCAAGTTAGACGGGATAATCAGTTTCTGTCGTACTACGTATTTTTTGTAAGGGAAAGGGATACAGAAGTTGTTCTTTCATAATGCGATTAACAACTGATTTTGAGACATTATGATTAGTATTACTAGATTTATTTTTATAAGATATGTTGGAAGGAAAATTATATGATTTTATTTCTTCATTAATATACTTCCAAAACGAAAACCATTTTCTTGTACATTATTTATGATAAATTTTTAATAAAATCTTTAACCTGTAATTTGTAACTGAAACGTTTAGACACCGTCGAAGAAAAGCATACAATGCGTAACATTCGTTTTTGGAGAGCGAGTAGTGATTGATAGTTAATGCAAAAAAAAATAAAAAAAGATAATTGCATGTTATATTGCACACCTGCTGGCCCTCACAAAAGTGAACGATGCAAAAAACGTTTGAAGACGTTTTTCGCTCAATAAAACATGAAGAAGCCTCTCATTTCAGCTTCAAAACGAATGAGCATGGTATATAATTATCGTCATTACCGAAAATCAATCATAACAGTAGCTGCTAGTTTATTTAACAACTCAATTTCAATACAGAGAGTTTTATAAAGTAATGTTTACTTACAGGATGTATGTTTTTAGAAAAATATTTATAATTAACCGTTTATTCTGAATACTGGATTATATTATTCATGTTCTGTTCTATTTAAATGTTTTATATGATTATTATTGATTTTAAAAAAACAGCCTGAGGAAAACCGAATTTTTAAGATTAAGTTTTTACAAGTTAAAGTATTAAATCGTAACTAAACTTTCTAGAAAAAAGGCTGAGACTATACTTTCATTCGATTTCTGCGAAAAGTTTTATTATAAAAAGTTATTCGTTATTCTTCTTCATCTTTTCCTTTTCTACCTTTTCGACTTATTTCTTTTAATTACCTCAAAAGTTCGATAGTTGGTAATTAAATACCAAATAATAATAAGAAATTCTTGAAATCTCCTATTTTGTAGTACCTCGCTCACATCACTCTTTAATCGGATATATTTAATCGGATATATACAGGGTGTCCCGTTGGTAAACGGAAATATTTTAAAGGTAGGTAGAGGTCATAAAGGCGATTCTAAATAACCCATATATAATGGGTCTCTTGGCTTCCATAACCGAGTTACAGGGTGTTTTATCAATTATGCATAATTATTCATTTGGCCAGAACTTTTGAATCACTTAGTATATTTGTTCCATTTTTGGCATACATATTACACTTCTCACTAATAATGTACTGAAATATTGACAGAAATGAAAATCCAGGTTCGGCTTTAGGAAAAATTGAAACATATTAAAAATATGAAAACTACACAATTTTAATATTTCCATTTTAGATTTGAATAGAGGGGAAAAAACTGAATTGAAACAAGTTGTTGTTTTTATCCCGCCACCGATTGGAATTGGAAAATTTTGAAAGTGACAGTAAAATTTTCATTTAATTTAGAAAAAACATATTATGAAACTTATTTTTTCTTTAACAATCTCAAAAATTCACTTCGCGTTATTTCTATTTCTTGTTTATTTGGCTTAAGATAATTTTACACTGTACTGGTGTACCTGCAGGCCCGTACTTAGGGGAAAATATTCAAATAGGCATTTATTTTTTAAACGCCCAGTATAAAGTAAAGCGGGACAATAAACGCTTATAGTAACTAACAAACATTTATTAATAATTAACGAAATTGCTCAAAATATCCGCCATTTTGTTTTATGCGCTTTCTTGCATGTTTAATGACAGATTTTCTTATAATAAATGGATTGTTTCTCAATTCCTCGCAGGCTTCCTCAATCCATTGAAGCAGTTCTTCTCTATTGTTTATTTCTTTAGAATACACCTTGGATTTCAGGTATCCCTATACAGCATAATCCTCTGTGCTAAAATAAAATTATACGAGGCGATCGAAAAGTAATCAATTTAATATTTTGTTTAAAGTACGGATCTGCTATATTACTTAAAATGGTGTTAAAACGGACAAATAATAAAAATATGAATAATATAGGACTGTCTAAATGTCGAGAATAAATCCATTTTGAATATTAAATGATAAAAAAAATAATTTCTGTTTTCTTTTCTCTAAAATTTTACTTTCAGTTTCAAAAAAAAGAGACGTGAAAGAAAGTGCATGAAACAAAATAGTGGAAATTTTGAGAAATTTCGTTAATTATTAATAAATGTTTGTTAGTTACATAATTAATGTGAGCGTTTATTGTCCCGCTTTACTTTATACTGGGCGTTTAAAAAATAAATACCTAACTGAATTTTTTCCCCTAAATACGGACCTACAGATACATCAGTACAGTGTAAAATTATTTTAAGCCCAATAAACAAGAAATAGGTAAATGACGCGAAGTGAATTTTTGAAATTGTTAAAGAAAAAATGAGCTTCATAATATGTTTTTTCTAAATTAAATGAAAATTTTATTTTATTTTATTTTATTTTCAGTTCCAAAATTTTCCAATTCGAATCGGTGGCGGGATAAAAACAGCAACTTGTTTCAATTCAGTTTTTTCCCCTCTATTCAGATCTAAAATGGAAATATTAAAATTGTGATATACAGGGTGTTGTTTTGATATTTTTAATATGTTTCAATTTTTCCTAAAGCCGAACCTGGATTTTCATATCTCTCAATATTTCAGTACATTATTAGTGAGAAGTGTAAGCTGTATGCCAAAAATGGAAAAGGTATACTAAGTGTTATTTAGAATCGCCTTTGTGACCTCTACCTACCTTTAAAATATTTCCGTTTACCAACGGGACACCCTGTATATATCCGATTAAATATATCCGATTAAAGAGTGATGTGAGCGAGGTACTACAAAATAGGAGATTTCAAGAATTTCTTATTATTATTTGGTATTTAATTACACCCTTTATAAGTCCTGTGTGGAGTCACTAATCGAGCCACTGTACATAATCTTCAATCACTCACTAAAAAAGGGAACTTTCCTAAAGTTTGGAAATTAGCAAACATGGTTCCAGTATACAGGGTGTTTCATAAGGAATGGTCAATATTTTAATCATCGGTTCAGGACCTCCAAATATTAATATTTTACTAAATAACTCTGGGTCAAATGCTACTAAGATACAGGGTGTTGAAGATAAAATTTATTTTTCGTTTTTTTGCAATAATTTCTTCATTATTTAACATATTGCCTTGAAATTTTGTTATATTTTTAAGTTAGTAAATCATAAGCGTGTTATCAATTTTATGATTAAATAAAGAGGGAGCCATACTGGATGAAGAAAAGTATCAATTTTTTTTATTCCTGGCCTTTTTTGAATTTTTTTTAAGTCTTTATGATACACCCAAAATATTCTAGCCACAGTATCTATTTAATTTACTTTAATATATTTCAACATAGTAGGCTTTGAAACTAAAATGAAAATGCACAGCTGTCAAATAATTAATTGTTAGATGGCAGCAGCAAGTCCAGAAAAATTTATTTGTACATAAACACGAAAATGATATCTCTCATTTCTGAATTAGAGAAATGGTTGTGGCACCCACTTAGATGGAATTTAGTGAACAAAATTAACACTCCAGTCATTAAATTATATCTAACAATTAATTATTTGACAGCTGTACATTTTCATTTTAGTTTCAAAGTCAACTATGTTGAAATATGTTAAAGCAAATTAAATATATACTGTGGTTTTATCTTTATCTAATCACAAAATTGATAACACGCTTATGATTTACTAATTTAAAAATATAACTATACCAAATTTCAAGTCAATATGTTAAATAATAAAGAAATTACACAAAATATGTGAAAATAAAATACATTAAGATCACACATCTTTTGTGTAGTTTATTTACTCCCAATAACCTTTTTTGGAATTTTTATTGGTCAAAAAATTTCACCTTTAGTAGTTTAATAAAGAAATTATTGCAAAAAAACGAAAAATAAATGTTATCTTCAACACCCTGTATCTTAGAAGTAGATAACATTTGACCCAGAGTTATTTAGTAAAATATTAATATTTGGAGGTCCTCAACCTATGATTAAAATATTGACCATTCCTTATGAAACACCCTGTATAAAACTGGAAACCAGAGTGTGATTGAAAATTATAAAGGAATATCACTTCCAAGGGAATAATAACAGACGAACTTTTTTCCATGGCAAAAACACATTTTCAACACGGGTTTTATCGTCTGCGTTCCTGAGCAACAGGACTTTTGCCGTTAGTACAAGGAACGCTGGAATATATGGATGAAAATCTTCAGGTGGATGCTGTGTACACAGATTTTTCTAAGGCTTTTGACAAGGTTTACCATAGTACCTTGTTCATCAAGCTAGAGCATTTCGATGTGCACGGCAGCCTCCGAAGGTGGATATCATCCTACCTACGTAACAGGTGTCAGATTGTGAGGCTTTATAATAATGTATCTAAAACCACACGAGTAACTTCCGGTATCTCACAGGGATCAGATCTAGGGCCGTTGATGTTCTCAAATTTTATAAATGATAAGGGCTCTTGCTTTAAAAATTACACCTTAATGCTAATAAATACTCCTCTATAACATTTTCTCGGAAAAAAAACAAAATTTTGATTACACTTACGAAAAAGATGGTTCGCCTCTGAAAAAAGTTCAACAAATAAAGGATCTAGGTGTTGACTATTTTTTTTTTGTTGGAGAGGAAATCCCTTCGGATACCAGGATCATGGAACTGCTCTAGTCTGGTTATGTGGTGTAGCCACTAAAACCTCTCCCATTGCCCTCTCTGACCCCGGAATCGGCGGGGTGCGTAACATCAGAGCCAACGGCGTTTCTTAATTCTCCTACATTCGTGCTGCTTCTCTTTTCTCTAGTTCTTTAGTCCTCATGACCGTTTTCAGCAAAGAGTGTATCTGCCTCGACTTGTTTTCATTTGAAATCATGTTTTTTACCATGCCTTGTATCTAAGTTTAGTCCAAGGCTGCCGTACAGTTGTGTTCTTTCGCTTTGTCATCTTTTACAATGGAAAATGGTGTGTTCCACTGTATCTATTGATCCACAGCATAGGCAGAAATCATTGTCTGTTTTTCCTATTCTTTTTACGTAGGTTCTAAATGATCCGTGGCCTGTCATAGTTTGTGTTAAAAAATATTCCGTTGTTCTGTGTGCACATTCGCTCCAATCGCGTATCCTAGGTATCAGGGTTTTTGTCCAACGAGCAGTCCCCTCTGTATTATCCCAAAGTTGTTGCCATTTATTTATTGTAGTCCTTCTCTCATCCCTCTTGGCTTCCGCTGTGCTTCCGTCTCCTCTTTCATATAGTCTCCACCTCTCTTCTACCAGTAGTTCGATGGGAATTATTCCTGAGATGACTTGTACAGCCATAGCCGATACTGTGTGGTATGCACTTGTCACCCGTAAAAGCATTTTATGCTGTACCTTTGTCAGTAGCTTTTTTTGCCGTTTTATGTTTGTGTATTCATGCCAGATTGTTGCAGCATATAGACTGGACCACATTGTACAACATCTTTCTCTTTTTGAATCCGGGACGTCGCATGTTATAGGTTATTCTACATACCGACAAATTTCTTTTATGGTAACTCCCAGATATACCTACGATATTTTTTTTACAAGGTATTTCCACTCGTTTACTTTTGAATTTAATTCCTTCTTTTTTCCACTGGCCCTTCAGGATAACCGCCTCTGATTTCTGTGGTGCAAGTTCTAGCTCGTTTTTTCTCATCCATGCGCTAATTTGGCGCAACGTTTCTTCCCCTTTCCAGTTAAGCTGTTCTATATTTCTGGCTCTGATGACTATGGCCAGATCATCTGCGTATGCCAAATTGATTACTCCTTCGGGAACTTGTAGGTCGAGTAGGTCGTCATAGAGAATGTTCCATAGGGCCCCAGGACCGACCCCTGTGGTCATTTCTAAATGTACCTTCTATGTAGATTATTTCCTTTAGATAATTAGGTATTCTTCTCGAGCTAAATTTTTCTAGGAATTTATCCCAGGAAGCCGTGTTAAAGGCGTTTTTTACGATATTGACTATATGGTTAAAAAAGCACTGAGAAATCTTGGGTTTTTAGTCAGAAATTGTAAATCCTTTTTATCAAAAATACATAAATAGAATAGAACAGGTTCAAAAGAGGTTCATACGCTTCCTTAACTCCAAATTCAGAGTAAATCAAAGTTTTCCTCCATATACTTCTAGCCTAAAAATATATAAAATTGACGAACTAGAAAGCAGACAGAAAATCGCCTACGTCATTTTTCTTAGTAAATTGTTGAATAATTGAATTGATTCAGAATATTGTTTGAAAAAATTAACGTTTAAGGCGAATGCTTATTCCATACGTAATTGTGATTTGTTCAAGTTGTCTCCAGTAACTAGTAATAATTTCTTAAACGCCCCAATATCACGTATGCAACAAATATACTCCTTTCAAAAATTAGATTTTTTTGTAGCAACATGCTATGCAATAGGTAGGGTAACTGCATTTTGTACTGGTTAAGAGCAAACCGAACCCCTTGAAAAATTTTAATAACCTTTTAAGCCTTTAGTTTTAGTCTGATTTTTGTGAAATTTTCAGGAAATACTAATAATTACAAAACTTAGAGTGGAGATCCCTTGATTTTTTTGGAAACCTCCGAAAATTATTTATTTTGTTAATTTTAAATGGAAAATCACAAAAATCAATGAAAATTTGCTCCCATTTGTTTTAATAAATATCAAGTAGTTTTTATATAATATGGTTTCCCACTTCTTTCTTAAATATCTCTGTAGAGTGCTGGCACATCGTTACATAAATTTAGAGCTTTCGAGAAACGTTCAATCGCTAACTAGTCCCAGTGGCGCGCATATAAATACAATTTTATATTAGAAAATCCTAATAAAATAGAAGTGAAATTTGTTTCTCACAAGAACTCCTGTTGCCACTTAATAATTATCTCTAGTTTGTTCTAGCTTAAGAGCAAACCGAACCCCTTGAAATATTTTAATAACCTTTTAAGCCTTTAGTTTTAGTCTGATTTTTGTGAAATTTTCAGGAAATACTAATAATTACAAAACTTAGGGTGGAGACTCCTTGATTTTTTTATAAACCTTCGAAAAGTATTTATTTTGTTAATTTTAAATGGAAAATCACAAAAAGAAATATTCGCGCCATTCTGCATTAAAACTTTGGCAATTTGCTCCTATTTGTTTTAATAAATATCAAGTAGTTTTTAAATAATAAGGTTTCCCATTTTTTCTTAAATATCTTTGTAAAGTGCTGCCACATCGTTACATACATTTAAAGCTGTCGAGAAACATTCAATCGCCAAGTGTTCCCAGTGGCGCGCATATAAATACAATTTTATGTTAGAAAATCCTAATAAAATAGAAGTGAAATTTGCTTCTCACAAGAACTCCGGTTGCCACTTAACACTTCTAATGTCATGATAAATTATGTAAACTGCATTTTTATTGTATTTTTACTTGTTAAAAATTATCTTCAGCTTGATCTAGCTTAACAATTCTAATGTAATGATAAATCTTGTAATTTCTGTGCGACCATATAATTGGAACTCTTTCGTTCTGTAGAGTGGTTGAAGATGTAAATAAATAAATAAATAATTTACTACTACATTTTAAAATATACTTTAGAAATTCAAAAATGGTAAAAAGACACCTAGCGATTAATTTTTTTAAAACAACCTCTTATGTTGACAGTAATTATGTAGCTCAAAACAAGAATATAAATCTCATCGAAATTAGTGGTTCCTCGGACCAACTTGGAGAACATAAAAATCTGTAATTGGTAAGATAAAAACTAGCATGTGCAAGCAGTGTGGTTACTAATAAATGTAAAATTTACGACATATTACTACGAAATAAGATGTGTAATAAGAGTACCAACGTACTACTTAAATTAACAGGTAATTTAAAAAATATAATGTTTCGCTTGTCTGAAGTAATAAAAAACTTATTAGATATTTCATCTTCAATTGGCTTTTTATGGCTCTTGAAGACACTCATAATTCATATGCATACTAAAGGACTATTTTTTATTTTTCCTGCTCTTAAGACTTTTCTGGATTACTTTCACTGCGTGATTACAGTGGTTGTTGATAAAGCATCACTTTTTAATGAAAAAAAAATATCGTTCAAGCAGAACAATTGTTTGCCAAGTATTAATCAGACTCTGATCCATGGAGACAAATGGTAGAAAAGTGGCCGTACACACACCGATGTTGCTGAACGCTCTGGTTGCTTAAATTCAGCAGTTCTTCCAAAAAACATAAAAAAAGTTAACAAAATAGTTTTGGCCGATCGTAAACTCAACTTGTGTGAGACTGACACCTTCAAGATATCATAAGGGGGTGTATTCACCATTTTGCATGAACATTTGTCCATGAAATAACTCTGCTCCAAGTAGGTACTGCGGGGTAACTTACGGTCACTCAAATACAATAAAGCGTCGACGATTCAGAACGCTGCTGGATGGATGGATGAAATATGAATCCATCCCAACACTCCAGAGTCAAATCAACAGTCAGCTAATTGGAGAACTAAAAACGCTAATAGCGAGTATTATATGGCTTTATTGGTGCGTTTGACGAAAGAAATTGCGTAAAAACGACCCTAAATGAAAAATAAAAAAGTTCCCTTTCACCAAGACAATGTACTCTAAAAAATAGTTGTGAAAAAACTTGATAAGTTTCACAAAGTATAGTATGTGACCTACATTTTACATTATATATGCTCTAGTAGTACATTGTAAAATTATTCACAAAATAATGTAAGTGAAAAATATTGCCATTGTGAAAATTACTGGTTTACAGAATTCATTCTGTGAATGACATTTCACAGGTTTAATTATGTGAATACCCCTCCACCTGGACTCTGCACTATTGGATTTCTATTTTTAGAACTCGGTGTCTCAAACAGTGTTGCCGATTGCCGGTATTTTACCCTAAATGCGGGAATTGCGGGTGAAATAATAAATTGGGTAAAATCGGGAATTTTGACTTTGGCTCTTAAGCACCATAAGTCAAGAACAAGAATTATGAATGATCGGCAATTGCCTTCATGAAATAAACGGGTTACGCATAGCTGGCCACCCTTTGGTTCTCTCTCTCTCTTTCTAGATCACGGAAATAAAAAAATAAAAAGAGAGAACCAAAACATCATTAGTCAAGTTAAAACACAGTTATTGGTAAGACATATATTAATAAAATTATCATCTAATGGTGTGCGGGTAAATGCGGGTATTTTCGCTTGTTCGTAGGGGTATTTTGATATGACGAGTCCGGCAACACTGGTCTCAAAGTTAGGCAAATTAGTTGAGGGTTACGCGAGATTGGAACGCAGTAATATTGTTTGTCTCCATAACCTCAGTAATATTTATTTGTATTCCAAGCAGTTTTGTTGTGTGAGTCGACCAGAAATCGAAGTTAAGTTCCTACTTATTCTTTTAATGTTATATTTGCATGTAAATTATATAGTTTATTTTTTCTTCCAGGATATAGTTGCCATAGAAAGCGGAGAACTACCTCGCACTTCAACAATTGTTGAAGTAGGTGAGTATTTTTTAATTGTATAGTATTTCTAGTGTCCACATCAAATATTGTATCACTAATGATATCAATATTTTCTAGGTCAGAAACCAGCTATGACACTTTATTTTGTATATCTGGAAAAAACAAATATAAATGATAATGGATAGGTACGAAAATTTCTTGATTTTGAATATAAAATACCTCAAGTATTTATCCACAACCTACAACTATGGAATTCATACAGAGAATGTACCTTAAGATTCAAGAAAAGTGTCAGCCGTTAAAAACAAGGTTTTCAATTTCATTAAGAAGTTAGTGGCTATGTGAATCATGTATTCCCGTTAGTGTATTACATTCAGGGAACATTGTAACAACTTGTCTAAGATACTGAACACAAAAAGTTTTCAAATAAGGACATTAAGAGAGGTCTTGGATGTATCTGGTCTAATAACATTCTACCACGCCCAAGTACAGTCGAGGATCCGATATGGCATAACCGTGTGGGGTGGTTCCTGTCATATTAAAGATTTATTAATCTCCCAAAAAAGAATAATCCGGTGTATTGGGAAGGCAAAGCCTACTGAGTCTTGTCATCACTTATTTAAAAAATATAATATTTTAACAGTTCCAGGATTGTACATTTTTGAATTACTGATGTACGTTTATAGAAACAAAGAAAAATTTATAAAAAATAACTCAATTCACAATCATAATACAAGAAAGCATGATAATTTTCATGTACCATTTTGCCGTTTAAATATATGCACTAAATCTATAAGTTTTGCAGGATTGAGATTATTCAACCATCTTCCTCCTCATGTCAGAGATTTAACATTAAAATTGTTTAGTAAAAACATAAAAAATATATTAATTGAACTATGTCCATATACATTAGATGAATTTTACCACTATGATTTCTTGTAACAAAGTCAATGTGAAAGTTTTAAATGTGTATAATTGTTTTTTATTATGTCAAACTATCTTCCTTTTACATATTTTTATATTGTATTTTAATGTACTATGTACTACAAAATTTTAGTTTTGCCTTAAGCAATTTGTGACGTGTCCTATAACATTGTAGTGTTCTTCAAAGGACTATGTAAATTATTTATTTATTGGCATTTTTCATATAATAAATATAGTTATTCTGAATAAAATTACATGTTTCTTTATATTATGTGTTTGAATGTCACTGTGAATTCACACCAAATAATTACCAAGTAAATTCACAGATGAAGAAATCACAGTAATCATTTCGTAAGATTACACAATAAATCTAGTGAGTATCCATAGTATTTTTACAGAATTCATAAGGTAATAGGATTAGTATATAAATATCTGTATTTTCACATGATTTTACGTTGGTTACATGTGGCCAACGTAATATAATCTGATTTTACATAAACTTTTTTATCAGTGTGCACATGTCACAAGTCCATCGTAACAATACCAAAATTGCACGAATGCACCAATTGCGTCTCCATCCACCGCATTCTGTGGATCTGGCTCCTAGTGACTACTATCTATTTGCAGACCTATGAAGAATACTCCAAGGAAATAGATTTGGTTCCAATGAAGATGTGATTGCCGAAACTAAAGCCTATTTTGAGGCCAAAGATAAATCGTTCTACAAGAAAGTCATCGAAATGATAGAGAAGCCTTGTAACGTTTAAATTTGGCTTTAGAGCCTCCACTGGTTAAGTTAATTTTCATGATGATTTTTCCGTTATTACTGGACCTTTTTCACTGTTCATTTCGGGCTTTTGATAAGTGTGTTGGCTAAAAATTTCGTAAGTTAAGCGTTACGTCAGCTTTTAAGTAGTTAAATAACTCTGTATCATGAAGAACATTTAGTATATACTGTGCTTCCTTTTTTGGTAGTATTTTCTTGATTAATTACCATCATTTCAGATGATTCGAGCTTTTGTTTACTTTTTAGGTTGGGGTTAGGTATGCAATTGTTAGTCTGTCATGTGAGCATGACGTCTCTGGAGTGAGACATGTGTGTTGATATACTTTTGCCGTTCTTCGGGGACCTTCTTGAGGTTTTGGAAGGATTGTTAGATTGTGGCCTCTGCGGTTTAATGTAGCGATAGTGTGTGGCAAGTTTTCACTTTTAGAAAAGTCGCTTATTATGAGACAAACCAGCCATTTACTGGAAAATCGAAGCGACAGAGGTGCTTAGATGTTTTTGGGGGAGCACTGTTGAGACTCTTTTGAGGATTTTTTGGAGTGAAGTGGGCACGCACCGATACGTCGCCATTTTGTGTTTGGCGGATTTTGGGTGTGGGTCAAATCTCCTGGCGCCCATTTAATAAAAATTACATCCGCGACCCAACTTCACTGTAATTTTAGCCGGCATCCAAGGTGGATACAATAAATATCACGAAAGGTCTAGAACCCGGGAAATTCGTGGTAGAATAAAGGTATTACTCTTGAATGTTGAATAATGTCAAAAATTTGTTGTTTAATTAGCCACTTATTGAGTGACCGAGTATATATTAATAAACCTCGGAGAAATTAAGCTAATGGAGAAATTTCGCAGTCAATACAATCATATTCAGACACACACACACACACACACATCCGTCCCAAATTATTCTTTTACAACTGTTCTTCCTATTCCGTCAGGCTGCGTCCCTCCTTTATTAGTCTTCTTAAATATGTAATGTACCTACCAAACACCCCGTATAAAATTTGAATTTTCATATCAAGAAACTTGGAGACTGAAGTCTGAACAAAATATTTACCATAAACAATTTTCAAGTAAACAATAAATAACCTAATTATACAAATATTAAGGGTCACAATAGATATTACCAAAATACAAAATCTCCACGTTTCTCGGTAAAACTACTATCTTAATGTAATTATGATAATAGTTTTCATTATTAACAAATGAATATTTTCTAGTTAGTTCTTTTCAACGGTTTAACTCGAAAGGTCTTATTTCTAATTCTTGTTCTTGTCTTTGCATCCTTTCGAAGTTAATTCCAAATCCAGTTAATTAAGTTTAGATTTATTAAGTTAACGTAATAGTTTATAAAGTATTAATCAATTAATAAAGTGCTAATTATTCATATTCACTTCAACATTATTATTGCTGCCAGTATCCAATCCTTTCCGAGGTCCATTACAAAATTTGGTGTCAGAAGTGTGGGATATCTTCAAGCCGTCAAAGCTTTCCTGAAGAAGTATTCATTGTAAAGAGACATCGCTGAAAATGGGATTTGGAGCAGCCATCGTAGTTGTGTAAGTTGAATATGCCATTATATCCAAACTTAAATTCAATCAACGAAGAAACCAACGATTCAAAAGAAAATTTAAACCTTAAATCAAACAATCAAAATTCGATCATGCTTACTCTAGAATTAGCATCTTCTTTACTAGTTAAATTTGACGGAAGTAAGTCAAAACTGTATGAATTTTTAGATAATTGTGATAAAGCTTATTCATTAGTCAAACCCGAACAAAAACCAATTCTACTTTCTATTATCGAAACAAAACTCACAGATAATGCAAGAGCTATAACCAGAAATCGCGAATTTCCAGATTGGCAAAGTCTAAAACAACACCTTTTAGATGCATATTCCGAAAAACGAACCATGGGTCAGTGGCAACTAGAATTAAACTCGTGTAAACAAAATTCAAATGAAACAGTTATGGCTTACTCTTCCAAAATTGAAAACTGTTATGTAAAATTAATTAACTCATTAGATCCTAGCCTTTCCAAAGATTCGAGAGATGCCTGTATAAATTTATTAAAGGAGCAAACTTTGAGTGTATTTTTAACAGGATTAAGATCTGATATTTCACTATTAGTAAAATCACAAAGGCCCTCGACATTGGAAAAAGCTATAGCAATCGCTCTTCAAGAGGAACAGGAAATCAAATCACGTAATGAAATTTATAAATATCAAAATATTCACAATTCCAGTGTAAAACATTGTAATTATTGCAACAAACCGGGACATACTTCTTTCAATTGCAGATTTAACAAATCAAATCAAATTAGACATATCCAAAAGTCAAATTCTCACAATTTTCAAAATTCAAGTAATGCTAATTCAAATAATTTTTCTAACTCAAATCAACCAAGTACTAGTTTTCAAAAAAATGCGAATTTTAATAACAATTCTAATAATCGAAATTATTTTCCAAAATTCTGTAATTACTGCAAAAATAAAGGTCATACTATTACAGAATGTCGGAAAAGACAATTTAATAACAATAGAAAAAATTACTCTAACTTATCGGACAATAACGAACCAAAACAAAATTTAAACTCTCAAGTTTCTCGCCAACAGGCCGAGGCGAGAAACGCCCAAGTTTTACAGGCCGAATTTCAAACATAAATTCTGCCGTAACCACATTCGTAAATTTAAGTATAAACCAATTAATAAATTCAAGTAATTCATTTTTGATTGACAGTGGTGCAGACATTTCTTTAATTAAACTTTCAAAACTTAAAGGCGATACTAAAATTTACGAAGACAACCCTATAACTCTAAAAGGCATTGATCTTACCAGCACTCCCCAAAAAACCCTGTGCTATGCTAATTTCGACATAATTATCAACAATAATAGTCTCCCTCATACCTTTCACGTTGTACCTGATCTATTTCCTATTCATTTCGACGGGATTTTGGGAAATGACTTTTTGAAAAAATTTAAATGTCAAATAAATTATGCTCATAACCTCCTAGAAATTGACGAAATCCGAATTCCTTTACATCATATAGAAAACAACTACAATACTCAAAATCTTAAAGAAAGTAAAAGTATTTCTTACTCAGATATCTACGTTCTCAAACCAAGATCTGAAACGATTATTAAAGTTGAAATTATAAATGAATCTAATTTAACCGAAGGCATTGTACAACATACTTCTATTTTAGAAGGTGTACACTTATGTCCAAGTTTGGTTAAAATTTTAGATGATAATTTCGCATTAACGAGTATTTTAAATACATCTGAAAAATCAGTCAAAATTAATAAAATACGTATTAATGTAGATCCAATTGAAACTGCTAACTCTCATAATAATATCTTTCATATTTCTAATACTAACTCAAACGAAAGTTCTAACCCTGATAGACTCGACAAAATTTCAAAATTATTACGTCTTGAACACCTTAATGAGGAAGAACGAATTTCGATAACTAGTCTTTGTCATGATTTTAACCAAATATTTCATTTAGAAGGAGATAAATTATCAACCACTAATTCAGTCATGCATGAAATTAAAACAAATTCAAATAACCCCATAAGCTGTAAAACCTATCGTTACCCAGAAATTCATAAATCAGAGGTAAAAAAATCAAATGTCCAAAATGCTAGACCAAAACATAATTGAATCCTCAATGTCCCCTTGGAATGCGCCTCTTTGGATCGTCCCCAAGAAACTAGACGCTTCAGGACATCAGAAATGGAGAATTGTGGTCGATTATCGAAAACTCAATGAGATAACCATAGGTGACTCTTTTCCACTTCCAAACATAAATGAAATTTTAGATCAACTAGGACATTCTAAATATTTTTCATTAATAGACTTAACATCTGGGTTTCATCAGATCCCAATGTCTCCCGAAGATGCAGCCAAAACAGCGTTTTCAACTCCCGATGGCCATTATCAATTTAAAAGGATGCCATTCGGATTGAAAAATGCGCCTGCAACCTTCCAACGTTTAATGAACAACGTCCTAAGTGGTATACAAGGTATTAAATGTTTTGTATATCTGGATGACATTGTAGTATTCGCTGATAACTTGGAAAATCATAACAAACGATTGACAGAAGTTTTCCAGAGATTACGAGATTTTAATCTAAAAATCCAACCAGACAAATGCGAATTCCTGAGAAAGGAAGTTGTCTATTTAGGTCACATCATTAGTGAAGATGGCGTCCGACCTGACGAAAAGAAAACCGAAGCCGTTTCAAATTTCCCTACTCCGAAAAATCCGAAAGATATCAAAAGTTTCCTAGGTTTAGCCGGATATTATAGACGTTTCATACCAGATTTCAGTTCTTTAACACAACCCCTAACTAAACTTCTTAGAAAAAATGAACCTTTTCACTGGACTAGCCTCCAACAAAAATCTTTTGATAGATTAAAAATTATTCTCTGTTCAAGTCCTTTACTTCAATTTCCCGATTTTTCTAAAGAATTCATTCTAACAACAGACGCAAGTAATTACGCCATTGGTTCTATCTTAAGTCAAGGTGAGATTCCTCAAGATCTGCCAATTTCTTATGCAAGTAGAACTTTAAATCGTGCCGAAGGTAATTATAGTACCACCGAAAAGGAACTTCTTGCTATAGTGTGGAGTGTTAAGCATTTCCGTCCCTATTTATATGGAAAACCCTTTACTATAATAACTGACCATAGGCCCTTAATTTGGCTTTTTAATGTTAAAGACCCTGGATCTCGACTAACCCGTTGGCGACTCGCTCTACAGGAATACGATTTTAAAATTGTTTATAAACCAGGTAAACTTAACACAAATGCCGATTGCCTAAGTAGAATCCTCCCTGAATCTAATGAAAATCCTATTGAATCTCAAGATCCAAACGAAATTCCCATATGTAACTTAATTCAATTTTCAAACCAAAAGGAGATTTATAATCCTATTTCTACGGTAACCACAAATCAAATCCAAAACTCCGTATGTTCGATTCAATTAAGTAAAACTCAGAATACTCAGCCAATGACTTATACAGACTTTCTAAGAAAATTCCAAAACTCTATAATTATAAATAATAACATAAATGAAGTTAACGAAAATCTATCAAAGTGCACAAATAATATTTGTATTTTTTCTTCATCCGACCTCGAATTTAATGAAACTTACCAAAAAGATTTTATTCTAAAAAGGGAAGAATTACCTAACTCAGAATGTAACTATAAACCAAACGATATATACCGTTTTCAACGAGAAAACAAAATCATTTACTATCTATTTTTAAAAAATAATCACTTCGATTCCATTTCATATGAAAACATATTCTCTGGATTAATTGCGTTAAAATTTAAGTTAATTAAAGATAAATGTAATAATATAAATATGCCTAAAATTCATTTTGCTTACGATAAATTAAGTTGGAAGAAAATTAGAAGTATGATAAGATATATCTTCCACGACACTGATATAAATGTAACCATTCATCACGATACACTTATTACTCCAAAAGAAGAAGATATACCTAAAATATTATTAGAATTTCATTCTAGTCCTACTGCCGGACATTCAGGTTTCCACCGTACATACAATAGAATTAAAGAAACATACCGTTGGCATAAAATGAAAACAGATATTAACAATTTTATTAAACATTGCGAATCTTGTCAACGTAATAAATTAGTTAGAAAGAAAAATATTAAACCGATGGAAATTACGACAACTAGTACACAGCCAATAGAGAAAATATCTCTTGACATCGTCGGACCTTTGACACTAACCGAATCTGGAAACAAATTCATTTTAACACTACAAGATGACTTGACAAAATATTCACAAGCATATGCAATCCCTAACCACGAAGCAATTACGATCGCAAATAAACTAGTCGAAAATTTTATTTGTAAATTTGGCATACCTCAATACATTCTAACAGATCAAGGTAGAGATTTTACGTCTGACCTTTTAAATCATGTCTCAAAATTATTTAAAATAAAAAAAATTAATTGCACTGCATATCATCCTGAAAGTAATGGTGCCTTAGAAAGATCGCATGCTACACTCGCTGATTATTTAAAACATTTTATTAATTCAGAACAAACTGACTGGGACAAATGGTTAGATTTTGCTATGTTCTCCTACAACACGACCGTACATTCTTCGACAAAATTTACTCCCCATGAACTAATCTTTGGTACTAAACCAAACATACCATCCTCTCTTACACAATCTCCTGAATTTAAATACACCTTTGACAATTACATTGACGAATTAAAATTAAAATTACAGACTTCTCATAAAATTGCAAGAGAAAATTTAATAAAAACTAAAGAAACCAATAAAAATTACTACGATCGGAAAGTTAATAATAATATAAAATTTAAAATAGGACAGAAAGTTTATATGACAAATGAACAGACAAAAAAAGGTAAATCAAGGAAATTAACGAATAAATACACAGGCCCCTATGAAATTTTAGAAATAAATTCGCCAGTGAATGTAACCATATTATATAATAAAAAACGAATGAAAATACATACAAACCGACTAAAACCTGCTTTTATTACAGGTGTCTAATAATTTGGTTCACCTTAACACACGGTCACTACGTAAACCAGCCTATCACAAAATCATCCGGATTATATTATGAACAAGTAAAGATTGTCAAACTACAAGAAGGTGAATGGAATTTGGTAACACATATTGACATTAAAACATTCGATAATAAATTACAATTAATAGAAAAAACTTATGAACAAACTAAAAACATTTGTAATAATAATGACTCATTAAATAATCTAAATTTATGTAAAACATTTGTAAATATACTGGAAAAAACGATACCAAATCTGTTTAGAACAGAACAAACACTTAAAAACTTAATGCCAAAATCTAGAACTAAAAGAGCTTGGTTCAATTTACTTGGTTCTGCTTTGAAAACAGTCTTTGGCACTCTAGATCAGAATGATGCAACTTTTTATAACGAAGCAATTAATAAAATAAATAATGATGACAAACATTTTCTCAATCTATTAGAACAACAAGTACAAGTTGTAAAAACTACCATAACAAATTTCAATCATACCATTTCTGAACTCGATAGAAACAATGAATTATTAAACCAAAATTTCCAAAAAATTTATAACCTTACTTCTGATACACATAAAAAATATTTTAATTTGGAACTTAAACAAACTTTAGAAGAACATTTTAATTTATTAATATTGCTTTCTACAGAACTTCAAAATGAATATGCAATTCTCATAAACACTATTCTTTTTGCTCGTTCTAATATTCTCCACCCTTCTGTTATTTCTCCCGATCAACTAATTGAAGAATTAACAAAAACAATAAGTTATTTGAAACCTTATACTTCCTATCCATTATCATTAGAATATAAAAATAGTAATACGTTTCTCGAGATAAGTTCTATGAAGTATCATTTCTCATCAGAAAGAATTCTTTATGTAGTTAGTGTTCCTATTGTAAATTCTATGCAATATTTTCTATATAATCTAATACCCTTGCCAATCTCCGATACTAAATCAACCAATATATTATTTATTTTACCCTCAATAAACTATTTACTTTTATCTGAAAATAGAAATAGTTATACCGAACTTAAAGATTTGAGTTTATGTAAAGGATTAACTTCAAATCAGATTATTTGTAATATTAAAGAGCCATTATATTCAACTACTACAAGACCTATTTGTGAAACCGAACTTTTATTACCAGTTATGTCAATTCCTAAATCTTGTGATGCTCGCTTTATGCCCGCTCAATATGAAATTTGGCATAAACTAAACCAAGTCAACACGTGGATATATATTTTACCTAAATTAACAGATGTTACGCTAAATTGTCAGTCAAACAGTCCAACTAATTTCTATTTAGATAAAACCGGAATTTTAACATTAGACGAAAATTGTAAACTCTATACAAGTTCAACGACCTTACATAGTCAACAAAAGAACCAAGAAAGCACTTTCCAATCATTTATTCCAGATTTTGACATACTAATCGATTATTGTGAAGAAAACTCTAAAATTAATAAATCTGATATTAATTTACATCTTAATTTCTTACGTCCAGTTAATTTGGATAAAGAGAGTTTAAATCTTGTAAGCCAAAAACTAAAACTAATAACAGAAACTGCTGAAGAACTTAAATCTGAATCATTATTCTCAAATATTCATAAAAATAATTACTTTGTTTATTTCCTGTGCACCATCTTGAAAATAATTTTCTTATATTTAATTTATAGGTTATATAAATATGTAAAATTTTATTGTAAATCAAAAAATAGGCTTAGTATCGAACATAATCATGATCGAAAGAACTGTTGTGAAGCTTTTACAAACTGTTTAACTCTTAATATAAGAAGTGAACCTGAAAGAAAAAATGATAACGACATTAGTGAAACTGTGCGCGAAGAATCGTTACCATTGAGACGAAGTTCAAGAATCGCTCAATTGAAGGACAATTGAATGATATTTTTTTGTTTAATTTCTTTATATGTATTTTATTTTGTATTAAATTTTAATTTTAAGGTAAAGAAAACAACCTTTTACTTTTCTCATTAACTTTATTGTATTTTAGGAATGAAAGACAAATTTTAAGTTACTTTTGTTTCAAAATTTATCTTTCTTCTTAAGGGGGAAGGTGTAATGTACCTACCAAACACCCCGTATAAAATTTGAATTTTCATATCAAGAAACTTGGAGACTGAAGTCTGAACAAAATATTTACCATAAACAATTTTCAAGTAAACAATAAATAACCTAATTATACAAATATTAAGGGTCACAATAGATATTACCAAAATACAAAATCTCCACGTTTCTCGGTAAAACTACTATCTTAATGTAATTATGATAATAGTTTTCATTATTAACAAATGAATATTTTCTAGTTAGTTCTTTTCAACGGTTTAACTCGAAAGGTCTTATTTCTAATTCTTGTTCTTGTCTTTGCATCCTTTCGAAGTTAATTCCAAATCCAGTTAATTAAGTTTAGATTTATTAAGTTAACGTAATAGTTTATAAAGTATTAATCAATTAATAAAGTGCTAATTATTCATATTCACTTCAACATTATTATTGCTGCCAGTATCCAATCCTTTCCGAGGTCCATTACAAATATTTCATTTTCATTTTGATTTTCATGGCTCTTGTTGATACTCATAATTCACATGCATGCGTAAGAACTATTTTTTATTTATCTCTAACGTTTCTTAGTTTGAGCTCACTGAACCAACCTTTGGCTATATTGTTACTTTCTTAATTGGATATATCAAGAAAACAACTACAGAACTCTAACCTGAAAAAACAACACTTTACTTTTATATTTTCCAATCTTCTTACTCAATTTGGTAAATCTAGATATCAAAACGAGCTTCGAAAAATCAACAAACTCGCCTCCCAATCCCAATTATTACGATCTCGAACGTTAATGAAGTCATTTTCTAGCAAACAAAACAGGTTTGAGATTCTCGAAGCCGAGCGCTTCAAGTACTAAGACTACAAGGGACCGGCTCTAGGAGAACTACATGAGTACTTATCATCATTATCAATTTTTTCAACTATTTCTTTTTCCAAAGATAGTTTTTAATTTTATTTTGTACAAAGATCAACATAATTTTTAACTTTCTTAACAAGACACTCCGAATTCCGAATGTACACAGAGTCATTTGAATCAACAATTATGAGGATTATTTCACTTGCCTGTCAAATATCAATTTTTAACCAATCACGTGCTTGGAAACTGATTTGACGCAGCCAATCAAAATAAAATAAAGCGACTATTCACCTTGGTGGTAAATAGTCGGCTATTTGATCATCGTCCTCAATATTCACCTGAAGGACGGTATTTATACGTACGTACAGAATTTTTTTTGACTCGGTAAATAATCTTATTAAATATAACGCGACCTTGACAAATTAGCTACTATTTTTATTGCTACTAAATTTCTCGTATATTTTACAATTTGTCCTGACAATTTTGGCAATAATAATCAAACAATAACTCCTTCGAGCAAATGCTCTCGAATTGGTCCTAAAATAAACTCCAAATTTAGATGCAATAAAAATAGTCGACTATTTGGGATATTACTGTCGACAATTTATGACAAGGATTCTAGGTACTGTTTAAATTGTAAATATGCATATATTCTGGTAGCTTCAGATAGTTTTCATTGTCCGTGGTTATACTGGCCACACAGTGTGTATGATTGTGTATGTGATTGATAAATTGTGTGTATGATTGACAACTTTAGTGTCAAATCGTCAGTCAGCTCTGTACAACAACCCAAAGCAACCAAAAACGCAAAAGGAAAGATCTGGCTCCCAGCGATTAGTGCCTTTTGGCAGACATAAAAAGAATGTTTCAGGCAAAGAGATTTGAGATTTGATTAGGCATCTGATATACGGAGACAAAACTAAAACGAAGTACTGCGCGCCATATGAACCAATATGCATTAAGTATAACCAATATGCATTAAGTATAAGAGCTACAGGGTAAAGGAGTCTCCAGAAAAACCATATGTTAATAGCAGCGAGAAACGAGATAATTGTCGCAATGGACGTGGGAAGAAAATAAAACAGTGACAAGGCTAAAATCTAGTATCATAGAAAAATTTGGAACCCGATAAGACAAAGAAAGTTGACAAAACAAAAAAAAAAAGAGTTATTATGCTGTACGGAGAACAAATATGAAATGATCATTAAACTATAATTTGCTGAAGAGCCTCAAGACAAAAATTATATTAATAGCAGCAAGAACCAAGATAAAAAAGTGACATAGGGTGTGAGGAAAATAAAACAGTGACACAATGGGCTAATCATGGAGTGACTATGTGACGTTTTTAGGGAACTAAAAGAATCCAAAAACCAGAAAATGGCAACTGTTTATAATATCAAGACTCAAGAGTGTACAAATTCTTCGCTTTAGAAACGAAACAAATATAAAATTGGGATTTGAACTGAACGTGGAAACTAAGAGAATACCATAAGCAGCTGAAACAGGTAGAATATTTATACATTAGATTATCATAAAAATGATGATACAAAATGAGAATGACAATTGAGAAGTAATGAAGGCTAAATGGAAAAAGACAGCTGGCACCCCTGTGTTACGTTGGGTAATTTTTGGAATCCTGAATCGGTTCAAAAGGCTTGGTATTTACTAATAAAAATTACAGTATTTTTTTGTTTGAAAAAACATTCTTAAATTAAATATAATTCTTATTTTTCTAATCTTACGTTAAAGAATGTAAAATCTGTGAACACGCTGGAAATTTTGGTAATAAAGTACAGTAATCCTAAAATATTGAAAGAACCTAATGGTTAAAGAAGCGACATTGATTTGCCTTTCTAATTGTTCAGTAGATTTTCCAAATTTGATTGCAGGAAGAGGTAAATGACAAGAGTATACGCCTTATATCGGTATACTCTCAGTGTTTTCCTATGAAATTATTGAAAAACTATGCTGTCCTTGTCATTATAGGAAACGCCACAAAATATGACAGTTTTTAAAAGATTCACTTTCAAAATATCATTTCATTGTGTGCTATTATCTAGCAATATGCTGTCTTTGGTACTTTATATTTTCATTGTCAATGTCACTTTTAAAAACGAATTCAGAAAAGGAACGCATAATGTTGATAAATGATGGTTTAATCAGTTGTAAAAAGTTATTACAATCAGTTGAAATAGTACTGCACAGAGGATGTGAAATAAAATCACACAAGCTCCCAAGAACAAGGGCATTAAAAATGTCCTACACTGCACCAGCGTCTGGACTTCAACAACTACTCCTTGGGCTATATGCCCCACCAGGTATTGAATTACGAAAGTCCAGACGTGGTTTGGTGCCCAACCCAAAAACTTCGATTTTGTTATTAAAGGAGCTTGCCATTCTTAGACCGGTTTCTGCATTATGGTGCCTCATCAGTAAGAAGCAGGCTAGCTCGTTCCTCGTTCGTGATACACTTGCTCTAACGCAACCACTTTTATCAAGAACGAGGCAAGTTGAATTCATTTTCAAACATTCTTTAGTGACAGGATGTCGAGCTAGCCTGCTTCTTACTGATGAGGCACAATAACGCCGAAACCGGTCTAAGAATGGCAAGCTCCTTTAATAACAAAATCGAAGTTTTTGGGTTAAAGCCCCGACTTGGTCGGGCACCAAACCACGTCTGGACTTTCGTAATTCAATACCTGGTGGGGCATATAGCCCAAGGAGTAGTTGTTGAAGTCCAGACGCTGGTGCAGTGTAGGACATTTTTAATGTCCTTGTTCTTGGGAGCTTGTTTTGTCACTCCCATAGTCCTTTTTTGGTATTTTTATGGTTCAAAAAATTCCACCTTCGTATAGTTGAAATAGTAGTTTTCCTAATCAGTGCGCAAAGCTACTTTTCGCACATGTTAGGAACAATATTTTTAATGTGGCTGTTAGCTGTGTTGATTAGAATGAGAACTGAGAACTGTCAATCTAAAATTTTATTAATAATGTCATTACAATTTCTTCGGTTTATGGCAATCCTAGAAGAGCATTCTCAACTGGTTTTGCTCTTATTTTGTTTAAATATAAAAAATCAAATAAATCAAATAAAGTAAAATTCTTACATACGTACATTACTAAAAAATTATAAAGTATAAGAAAAAACGTGTCTATAATATGATAATTTTGCTTTAGAATACGCTTTGTCAATTACCAGGTTTTAGCAGAAAGCAGCCGATATATGTTTTAACTAAACAATATATTTTTCTTTAATCCGGACCTGATTGGCCGAAGTAGGTCCTCTGGAATTTGGAAGCAGGTTGTTTCACTCGAATCGGCTTGATCTTCGTCCAACACGGTGTTCAAGGGTCATCTGCGGCTATCGAGTGTGTTTTGGGTGAGCTTAGACTGGTGGTAGAACGTGGTGATGCGTACTATAGTTGAATCACTTTTATATTGAATTAAGAATTATACAAAGAATTTCGTGTTTATTTTCAATATCCACTATAAAATATTTCACAAATACAGTAAAACTTTTAATTTCAAAATTTATTTTACGTATTGTGAATTACTTGTCCATAGTAACTTTTTGTTGCGAAATATTTCGTGTGCTTTGCTTTTAAAAACGTTATTCGTTCAAAAAGTTTTTTCAAATTGCATTTTATGAAATCCGTATTAAAGTTATTGCAATTCTCTTCTGAAGAAGAGAATATTTAAATTAATCCTTGCTATGTATAACATAAAATATTGGCTGTCTAGGCACAGTAGAATAATTGATAGAAAGTTGATCCAAGGTAAGTAAATCTACCTTTGTGAGTCGCATATTGTCACGAATCCCAAATATATATAAAATATTAATTTCCGAAAAAACGTTTAGGAATTTTATTATTCAAAATTATTTTAGTTTAAATTTATTATTATTTAGTCAATAGAGAACCAAAAATATAAACATCTAATTAAACCAGGTCGTTGCAAAATTTCGCTGATGTGCAGAAACCCGAAAATCGATGTTAGATTGCCTAAAATGTAGGGCAATCTATCGAAATTACGGATTCTGTCATGTCATCGATTTTTGCCTAAAAACTAATCGCGACGGGAAAAATTAGGCAGTCGGTAGTTGGCCGCCGAGTAAGTACTTGGCTGCAGAATAAGTCGTCGACTGCAGAGTTGATTTGTCGGCCGAAGAGTCAAGGGTTGGTGAAAAAGTTAGGTTCCTCTGGGAAATTATTAGAGCCCGGCATCAGAGCCAAAGCCAAAGAGAGTTTTCTAAAGGAGAAAAGCCAATAAGGGAATAGTGACAAGCTCCTGGTCCCAGTATGCTTAGATAAGAATTTATTGTTAGTTTATGTTTAATCTATGTATATTTGAAGGGTGACCCAATAAAAGTGTATTTGTTTTGTACTTCTCTGGTTTTATTTCTTAGTGAGTGGTGGTATTAAAGCGTAATAACTGTTAAGTATTCGGGGAGAGACCTCCGTAACTTCGTAAAGGTCGAAAAGGCGTTTCGCCCTGGATACGCAGCAGCAACACGTAGGACAATAAGTGGACCTCATGACATGGTGAAGGCGCCGGGCACCGATCCCGATACCTCTCGCACGCCAAGCGTCTTAGATTATGTTTAATCGAAACTCAAAGTCTCTTCTTCGCAACTTTTACAGATTTATTGTGGTCATCTAGCTCATTCTGTATTATTAGATTCCAGAACATTGACTGCAAATAGTGCGTTTATGTTTTTTTGGCAGGACCCTTATTAATTCAGCAGTTTACTGGATTCCTTGCATGAGAAAACAAATTACAAACAATTTTCGTGAAACAAACGGTATTTTTTTACTTCTCGGTCAACTGCGTCGACTCGTGCTCTGTGTGGCATTATTACTGTTTCCCTGCGCCACTTTAGGAACAGCACTGTTAAATAGAACCCAACAGTGACCTGAACGACTCTTCAAAAAACAGAACTATCTGCTGAATCAGGCGAATGTTAGGAAATTTCATCACTACACGAAGACATGATCTCATTTGGCCAATAACCTACTCTATGATTTTCCGGAACCAACCTCAGGCATTACTTCAGAGAAGCGGATTGCAAGGATATGTAATACAAACATTTAAATTTATAATTACTAAAATATAATCATGGGGCTCTACCTTCTTTTTATTCCCTCAGTTGTTTATTTCTCGTTCTCTCGGGATTTCCATTTCTCTTCTCTTAGTGGTGATGATAATCTTAACACTTCCCCACGGACGCATTCAAAGATTGTATGTGCACTTTAAATCGGAACAGATACGCTTGAAAGCATCCATGATCCGTTAGGACTTCTGTTCATTTATGGTTCTATATCCCTTATAAGTCTTCCTGTCCATATGGCCTTCCCTTCGTTGGACTGCCAGGATTGTTGCCATTTATTCATGGTCCGGCTTCTTGCTAAGCTTTGGTCCATGCAGTTCTGTATATAGGCACACTTTATTCTAATGGCTACTTTTCTTTGCACACTGCGTAGAACATTTCTTTACACTTATTTCTCCATGACTAGAATCCTTCTGTTGCCCCCGATGTAAGACAGGAATCTACTGATTTTGCCTTTTCCGATCTTTTCGGCAGTTTTTCTAACATGTATCCCAATTCTCATATTCCGATCCATATGAATGCTGAGATATTTGATTGACTCTTGGGTACAAATGCTTCATACTTCTGGAACGACAGCTTCAGTTGTTTTGTCGTCATCTACCTGGTTATGTCTTTCAGCGCTCTATTGGATATCGTTACTAGATCTTCTCCAGTTTTTTCTACCAATACCAAGGCAAGGTCATCTGCATAGCCTATCAGGTTAACACTTCTACGAACCGGTAAGTTTAGTACCCCATCATAATAGATATTCCACAGAGTGGGGCCAATTACAGAACCTTGTGGTACCCCGCAGGAGAGGTTCATTTTTCCTTCAGATCCTTAAGAGTTAGAATTTAAATTACTTTGAGATCATACCAGCTTGTTAATGTATGTCCTTAATTATCTATTTGATATTCATATTTAAAACGGAAATTGTAGTTTTGGCAAATAGGTACTATGAACTACTAAACTAAAAATTGGGTCATAGAGATGTAGGATTTTAATTTTAAAATATTATAGAATAATTTGTAATAAAAATTATGCAAACACGTCATTTAGTGATTATATTTTAATTATTTGCACATTTAAACTGGATTTGCTCATTTGTGATCTTTCCTATTAAATAAAACTAATTTTAAAATGGTCGTTTTCAGTAACTCAAGTTATAACTTTGTTTTATTTCTTCTTAAAAGTCATTACATTACAAAAAAAGAGTCATTGTATTTATATTATGGTGGTTTTAATGTTATTCTCCATACCTACACATTGCGATTAGTCTCAAACCTTACCCTGCATTTGATGAGGTTTAAAATATGAATTCCTGAACAAGAATGCTAGTTTACTAATATAGTTATTTGAAACACAAAACTGATTTAAATATTAACACAACAAAGAAACATAAAATTTACATAAAACAATAAGTTTATCCCAAGTTAATTTTAAATTCTATATCCCTGCATAAAATTATGGTAGTAATAAAATATAATTAAAGTTTGAATATTTTATACAAGTACTACCTTATCTTTTAAATGCACGCTTAAAATGCAACATTGTGCTTACATGATTATTATATTAATGACATAATAACTTCATCATATTAAAACTGTGCCCGTGGAAAAATACTTTAAAGATCAGGAATATTCCAATAAAAAATATACCGTTTAGCCTACAGTGAGTAAGTTGCTACGAGGGGCGAAAAATTCTCCAAATTGAAAGATCAAAACAAAATTAACCAACAGAATTTAATTCTTTAACTTAGAAACAACTGTTTTGCACGAATTTACTTTAACCGACAATGCAAATTGTTGCAACAAGCATTGTAGTCTGAGAATGTGCTTTTACTACGAGGTACACATACTATTTTTTCTGAAATCGCAATCAACATTATTAGTGGAGTCGATCTGGCGGAAAAAACCCGATAAACAAAGTCGCTCCTTTCGAAAAATGTTATTTGTGATTTCATAGATTCGAGGTCCCCCTTTCACGTGATCACTATATGAAAGCTAAGGGAGGTGTGGAGGGGAGTAAATTAACATGTAAAGATATGGAAAATCGGTTTTTCGCACGTAGCTCGCTGAGTTTTATTCGGATCGAAACGACTTCTTTATATAAAATAAAGCACTCGCGAAAACGCTTAAACTGAATTTTAACCCGTCCAAATCGGTCTAGGGGTTCTTAAGATATTGCGATTTGAAAATATATGGATTTTCGCCGCGGCGAGAACTTGATTTTTTTTCCTCCGATAGATATTCATGACCCAAGCATTGTGTCCAAATTTCAACCCGCTACTTAAATTTGGGGGGGAAGATGGAGGGCAAACTGATTAATTTTTGACTCGAGGTAACTTTTTTAATTCTTGAGCAATCCGGTTCATCAAAATGGCAAACTCGAAAAATAAAATTTGTAAAATCCAAAATTCGGTCGCCATTTGTCTGTTTTCGCGAAAACCATCATCTCCTTAATACATGCTGTATCAGTGTCCTTATGAAAGAGTTTGCCATTTTGCTGACCAGGATTGGTCAAGAATTAAAAAAGTTATCTCGGGTCAAAAATTAATCAGTGTTTGCCCTCCCTATCCCTCCCAAATTAAACTATCGGGTTGAAATTTGGACATAATGCTTGGGTCATGACTATCTATCGGAGGAAAAAAAAACGAGTCATTGTCTTCCATGAGAAAAACGCGAACACGGTTCTAGGTGTGTTCTCGCTGCGGCGAAAATCCATATATTTTCAAATCGCAATATCTCAAGAACCCATAGACCGATTTGGACGGGTTAAAATTCAGGTTAAGCGTTTTCGCGAGTACTTTATATATAGAAGTCGTTTCGATCCGAATAAAACTCAGCGAGCTACGTGCGAAAAACCGATTTTCCATATCTTACATGTTAATTAACCCCCCCCCCCCTCCACACCTCCCTTAGCTTTCATATATTGATCACGTGAAAGAGGGACCTCGAATCTATATAATCACAAAAAAAATTTTCGAAAAGAGTGACTTCGTTTTCAAAACCAGATCTACTCCACTATATCATAAATTAAGGAATTTTGATAAATTCACCGGCAACACTAAATATTAAAGCAACCTAAATAGTAAATACTACATAAATATCTAGGTAATTTTAAAATTCTTACATTCTAAACGTACCTTATTCATTTAGTATACATAATCTGGTTTCAATTTGTACATCAGACAAAACTTTTGACTTCTTTGGTTTAAGTTGTCACGTTTCAGGAAATTACGTAGAAATGACGTCATGAAATTATGGAAGTGGCCCATCCTTCTCTCTAGTTTACCATCCTTGGATTTTGACAGCCTTGTACGGCAAAAATTTTGCCGGATTGTTTTCGATCTGGGAAATACTAGAATACTATAATAGCGTATTTTGGGGTCTTTAATTGCTCCGAGAAAGTAGGCACTCTTGAGCGATTTCAGAAAAATATCTTTTTATATACAGGGTACATACCTATTCTTTTCCCGATTGAAGAAATACTGATTTGAATTTTTGCACAGTCATACAGGGTAAGGAATCGTCTAAAATCTCAACTTCTGACAAATGGGGCCCATTCTCGATATTTTGCTTCGCGATAGAGATATTGAAAAATTTTATTAGAAAAAGTTGTTCAGAATATTATTTAAACCCTATATACTAATTTTCATTACAAAATTAATGTATTCATTATTTTGGTCTGTACACAAAATTATTAGTTTTTTTAATTTGATAATTAGTGTGCTATGGAAAGTAATAATTTGACACATTGACAATTTAATACTGTCATGAATTCAAATATTTCAGTAAAATAAAAAGCACTTACAATGGAATGATTATTTTATTCTTATGACAACTGATTAAATTTAGAAAAAAGTATACATCAATAATTTTCATAATACAAATAATTAACTGTGATTATTTTTTTCATCTGTCAAAATAGTCAGATTTTGTGGTTTCACCCAATAACAGCTCAGGATCCTAACCAATCATTGTGTTTTATACTGATTATTTTTTTCATCTATCAAAACAGTCAGACTTTGTGGTTTCAGCCAATAACAGCTCAGGATCCTAACCAATCATTGTGTTTTATACTGATAAAACCGCTTCTTCGTATTTGTTTCTTGATTAAACTGTGTTTACCTTTTTTGAAATGTCAAATGTAAACATTTAACAATTTTTATTATACTAAAATGTATTGCAAATCTATGTTAATAACCAAATTTCAAAATGTATTTGTAAACTAACCTGTTTTTATTAGTTGATTTCAAAATGCCTTTAACATTTTTACATAACATAACACTAAACTTAAAATTAATTAAATTAAGAAAGACTTCATTTCATTCTTCTTCGCTTTTATTAACGGCGCCGTTTCGCGGGGTAGCCAGTCAAAAAATCGCCTTGGTGGCCCTGTATGTAAAACTATAACAGCTCAGGTTTCAATTTAAATTGGTAAAGAAAATTTTCAATATTTGTGTGTAAAGTGTCTTTTGCATAAATGACTATGTTCTCTGTTTTTAATACAAAATGATTCAAAAAATAATCCTTTCAAATACGACTCGTCCTCTGAAATTTTATAGATTAAATTTTTGATCTTCATACTCAAACGCCTTTATTTTAGGCAAAACCACTCAAACAAACTGATTTAAGATAAAATCACTCGTCCTGCGGACTCGTGATTTTATCAATCAGTTTGTTTTCGTGGTTTTTCCAAATAAAGCCGTTTTCGTGAAAACCAAAAATTTAATCGATAAAATTTGGAGGACTCGTGGTATTACCTTTGATAAAACCGCTTCGTCGTTTTTGTTTTTTGATTAAACTATGTTTACCTTTTTTGAGATGATAAATGTAAAGATTTATCAATTATTATTATACTAAAATGTATTGCAAATCTATGTTAATACCCAAATTTCAAAATATATTTGTAAACTAACCTGTTTTTATTCGTTTATTGTCAATACAACACATCTCCATCCATAAATTCGTTTAAAACTAACATAATGTCAAAACGTCTAAACGTTACACTTAATAAATAATCTTAAATGCCTACTACTAGATAGGCAACTTATATTACGTTTGTAATATTTGGCGTTTAAATGTAAAAGAAAATATCGAACTTTTAAGTGTAAAGTGTCTTTCTCTGTTTTTAATACAAAATGATTCAAAAAATAATCCTTTCAAATACGACTCGTCCTCTGAAATTTTATAGATTAAATTTTTGATCTTCATACTCAAACGCCTTTATTTTAGGCAAAACCACTCAAACAAACTGATTTGAGATAAAATCACTCGTCCTGCGGACTCGTGATTTTATCAATCAGTTTGTTTTCGTGGTTTTTCCAAATAAAGCAGTTTTCGTGAAAACCAAAAATTTAATCGATAAAATTTGGAGGACTCGTGGTATTACCTTTGATTAAACCGTCTCTTCGTTTTTGTTTTTTTTTATAAAACTTTGTTTACCTTTTTTGTATTGTCAAATATAAATATCTAACAAACTTTTATTTAGTATTATCAATTATTATTATACTAAAATGTATCTGTAAAGTAACCTGTTTTTATTCGTTTATTTTAAATCGCTTTAACACACATAACTTCAATACTCAACTTTTTTTCATTAAACAATACTGCACAAATGGGAGCTTGTGATTTTATTTCACATCATTTGTGCAGTTTTATTACTCCCTAGGTAAAATATTTTGGATCAAAATATTTCATTTTTTCGTGCATTAAACAATAGTTTTTTCTACTTCTGTACTTTAAATTACTTATTAAATGTGCGCTATCCCTTTTATATTATTTTATTAAACCTCATTAAAACACACTTTTTATTATAACACTGATTTTAACCAATAGAATAAATAGCACACTTTTCATTATAAAACTGATTTTGACCACTAGAAATTTGTTGTTGATAGATATTAGATATTATTGACAGTTCTATGAAAGCTAATGTCAAAAAATTATTCTTCTTGTGTCAAATGTATCAAAGAAATTAATAGTTTTCAGTTAAAGTAGGTACTTATTTATATTTTGTCGTAGAAAAAATAGCGTATGCAACTTTTATGTAATGGCTATTAATACACGAGCTTAAGGTAAGTTACGACAAATCTTAAGCGATTATCATTACATGATCGTTGCATAATATGCTATTAAATACACTTCAAATTAGCTAAATTAAGAAAGGCTTTTTCCCTTTCAGTCTATAAACACGGAAATCTGCATAAATACGTTTAAAATTGACAAATAATGATAAGCTCTGAACGAAGAAGCCAAACGCAGTTTCGCTTGCCTTGATTTTTAAAATGTACTAGTCAAGTATGTAGGTACTAGATTACATAAATTGCAGATTGCTGGATTTAAAAAATTCTGAACACATTCACAAATTATTACTTCAATTAAACTACATGTTTGAACTTTACATACAATCCTTTAATGTTTATTATTTTGATTGACGTTATCATTATATAAATAATCTTAAATAATACTTCTAGATAGACAACTTGTAATACGTTCGTATACAATCAACTAAATCAAGTGGGCACTGTATTTAAATTACAGATTTAGTGAATGTGATAAAGAAAATATTGAACATTTATGTCTTTTGCATAAATTACTATATTCTCTGTTTTTAATACAATATGAAATCTTTCCGAATACCACTCGTCTTCTTATATTTATAGATTAAATTTGGAGGACTCGTTGTATAGGCCTCGTGCAGATGCGCGCGCATCGCATTTTTTGAGGCCGCTTTTTATATTTTAGGCGAGGTAATAAGTTTACATCATAATATTTTCGTAATTTTTAGTTTTTAATAACATAACCTCATTTCAGTTGTATTTTTAGAGAAATAATATTAAATTTAATATTTGATATAGATATTTTAACAGTCAATGGTTATTTTAAATCCGTTTAATTACAAATTTCACGTAAAACCTTATGTTAAGTTAATGGAGAGCGGCCTCAAAAAGTTTTCAAAATACGCCACCTGTTTCGCTGGTGTTCCACAGTGTTAGCCCCACTTAGTAGTATGCACGAGGCCTATTACCTTTGATTAAATGTGATCTCTTTAAACTATCTCTGTCTATTCGAATACATTTTTCAGTTTTTGTTCTATTCTGTCTAACTACTCGTCCAAGTTCAGGGATTCTTGTTTTATACACTTTATTTTTTACCACTCCCAAAAAATAAAAATCGAGGGGTGTAATATCGGGAGACGTCAGAGGCCGCAGCTCAAAAGGACTATTTCTTCCTAAACTCAAAACTGACCGACATTTAAACTTATTAACTAAAACTCAAAATTGACTGATAATTTTGTGACCATTAACTCGATAACTAGAAATTAACTGCTGTCAAATTATTAATTTCCAAGGCATACTAATTATAAAATTAAAAAGAAAAAACTTGCAATAATTTTGTGTATTATACCAAAATATTAAAAATGTGTCATGAAAATCGGTATATGGGGGTTAAAGTAATATTCTGAACAACTTTTTATAATAATTTTTTCGATATCTCTAAGGCGAAACAAAATGTCAAGAATCGGCCATATTTGTCAGTTCGTAGAAGGCTGCGTTTAATGTTTAGATTTCCGTTGATTATCTTAAAAAATATGACCGAAAAATTTCAAATCTGTATTCCTTCAAATAACAAAAATATAAAGGTGTCTTCATCTTAAATGCGACACACTGTATAAAAAATTTACCATTCGATTCCACTTTGTTTTTAAATACGCGAAATTAGCGGAAGATAAAGTTTTGTAATAATATTACTAAATTATTACTTTTAATTATTTTGATTTAATTTAATTTTAAATAAAATTTTTAATAAATTTATTTGACTATTATTTGAATTTGGAATTTTAAATAATGTTCTATAATTTATTTTGTTATTTAATTTTAATATTTTTGTTGATACCACCACGACTATGCTAAATTTGATATCTGTAAATCTTTCTAATCTCAGGCATTCTTTAATTGTGAGTTCATGTTCTTATAACTTCCCCTTAATCTATGCTACTGATATTGTATTTGGCACAAAATAAAATGTTGTTTCAAAATTTAGAATGAGTTTATTTTAATAGAAAATCCAAATAAATATATACAAAGATCAGACTATTGACTATAATGAGTTACTTTCACGCCCACATACTCACTCAATGATATCTTATATCTACAAAAAATTTGAATTTTGGCGCAATAAATTTTAATTTAACTAAGGTTGGCACACCCGAAATTCTAAACAGTGATTAATACGTCTATCTTAACTACACAAATGCATACCTCACTCGTTGTTTTTGATCTGCAGTATGTGATAATTGATTATAATAAATTGATACCTTTGAATATCCTTATTTCTTCTTCTTCTCCCTCGTACAACCAGTGATGTGCTACAACTAGATTTCTAGTTATGTGATGTTTCCACTTTCTGTTGGTTTTTTTAATGGATGTATGCCCGATTGATCACGCCATACGAACTTAATATCCAGATGATATCCACAACAAGCCAAATAACTTCCAGGTAAGTTGTTTAAGTATTATTTAATACTAACCACTTACTATTCATAAACAAATTCGCCGTAATAATTGTCCTCCCAGAATATAAATGTACTTTTCCAAATTTTGTAACTTTTCCTTAATAATTTTTCCTACTAATCTCTCTTTACCATTTTCTAACTAACTTCTTTTAAACTTTTTAAATTAAAATATTTTCTTAAATTTCATCTACTAAACTCCTTCTACCATTTTTTTAAACTAACTACTTTCTTTTATTTTTCGTTGCTAGGTTCCCTTCTGACGTCATGCAGAAACTCAAATTATTTCAAAATTTTGATTCTATTATACATTATTATCAATTTTATGTGTTTTGAATTTCATAATTTTAATTATAACAATTAACATACTTTCCCTTTATATTCTGGTGTTCAATTTTCTACATTTTATCAATTTATAATTTAGTTATCAAAGTCGTGATGGTACAGGTTCTTAGTAAGTTTGTATATTCAAATACTCAAGATAATAAAATAATAAAAAAACCATCTTTACTATTCTAAAGTCATTTATTGAATTCACTAAACATTCATCGACTATTCCAACCGACTGCAGAATTGCTGCGTCGTCAGGAATAGTGTCGATTAATAACTTATAACAATATAAAATAATTAATAATAAAGAAATTGCTTAACCTAGTTTTAAACAGTTCAATAAACTATAAAATATAAAATGATATACGGTATGATATATTTGGATGCATCCAATAAACTAAATCTAAATACTTATATTATTACATCTCCCACGGAAAAGGGAAAAAAAAATATTTATCCATAAATATTTTTTTTTTTTTTTTAGCTATTATACAGTTTAACTCTATTTTTGTGAACTTCAACTGTTTTTTCTCCCATCTTTATTAAAATATTTGGAGTTTTTTCCTCTATAACGCTAAAAGGACCGCTATATAAGGGATCTAACTTATTGGTACCCACATTTCTTAACATAACCTTATCTCCTACATTATATATTACAGATTTTTTATTTACATCATACGTAGATTTTCTTTTATATTTAGAATTATTTAAATTGACTCTTGCATCGTTACATGCTTGTTGCAATCTATATTTTAGTTCCCGGGGGTAATCATCGAAATTATAAATAGGGTCTATTTGATTTTGTAAATTAGACGGCAATTTAGCGAGTTTTCCAAAAATTAATTCGTAAGGTGTGTACTTAGTTTCCGTATGTACCGTTGTGTTATAAGCAAAACACCAGTAAGGGACCCATGTGCTCCATGCATTGCCATATTTAGATACTTGAATTCGCAAATATGCACCTAAATTTTTATGAGAATTTTCAAGAGCACCTAGGGTCTCATGGTGGTATGCTGTTGAATTAAGCTTTTTAATTTGTAAAAATTGACATATTTCTTTTAAAATACATGCCAAAAATTCCGTACCCTGATCTGAAACAATTTCATTTGGGATGCCATACCTTAAAATGAAATTATTTATCAAAGCCAGAGCGACGGTGTGCGCTTCTTTATTTTTTAAGGGATATGCTTCTACAAATTTTGTTAATTCACATTGTAGAGTTAAAATATATTTTTGGTCTTCGGAATCTTGTGGTAGTGGACCAACTAGGTCTAAGTAAATTTTTTGAAAACCCGAGAAAGCTGTAGTGGTGATAGTCATTTGCTCTTTATTTAATATAGAATGTTTATAGCGTTGACAGTCGTCACATTTTTTAACAAAAGTTTCGATGTCTTTACGCAAACCTCCCCAAAAATACCTTTTTTTGATGTTGTTAAACATTCTGTTAATGCCTGCATGGCCCCCTGAGGGAAGAATATGAAAATCATTTAATATAATTTGTCTCGTTTCAAGATCTGTGACATTTTCTACATCATGTATTATGGATAATTTGATACCGGTATCTTTTATAAGATTTGAGAACTTTAAAATATCGTTAATAAACTGTGCACTTTTCTTATTTTTTAAAACAACCAATTCCGGAATGTCATATTTATCATAAATATGTTTCAGGTCTCTCAACATAGTACCTAGGTCTGATGTCGATCGAGGTTCCTGATTAAAATATATTATTCGCGAATCTTTATTATAAATTAAGTTCCCAACAATGTAATTCCATTTATTTTCTTTTTTAATATTTTTAAATTCTGTCATAGATATTGGATTTAGACAAAAAGAATTTTTAGGACGTTTCAATAATTCTATAACTCCAGGGTGATCAATCCTTTCATCAGAATTTTTACTGAAACTGTCTAAACATTCATTTTTGACATTTTTTGTTTGAGCTCTTGTTGTAATATAAACTGAATTGCATATTTCATTATTCAAATTTTTTAGTTCTTCTGAAGATATATCTATACGAGAGAGGGCATCCGCTACAACATTCTCTGTACCTTTAATATATTTTACTGTAAAATCATACTCTTCAAGAATTAATCTAAACTTTATTAACCTACTGCTTGGATTTGTCATTCCAAATAAATACACTAGAGGGCGATGATCTGTCAAAATGACGAATTTTTTAGAAAATAAATAAGGCCTGAAGTGTTTTACTGCAAAAACTATCGCCAACATTTCTTTTTCGATTACGCTATAATTTTTCTCTGCTTTATTAAGAGATCGACTAGCATACGCAACCGGTTTATCATCGGAATTTGACAATACAGCCCCCAATGCAAAATTCGATGCATCGGTTCTTACTATAAATTGATTTTCTGGAGAAAAATCGGGATATTGCAGTACTGGTGGATTAGTCAAGATTTGTTTTAAGTTTTCGAAAGATTTTTGACAATCTGGACTCCAAAAAAATTTTACTTTCTTTCTTGTAAGATTATTTAACGGTGCAGCAATATCTGCGAAATTTTTTACATATTTTCTATAATAATTAGCGAAAGCGACAAATCTTTTGACTTCCTGAGAATCTTTTGGAACTGGAAAATTTTGAATCGCTTCTACTTTAGAAGGATCAGGTGAAACACCATCTGCCGAAATTATATGACCTAAATATAGAATCTCTTTTTTCAAAAAATCACATTTATTTGGATTTAACTTTAGGTTTACTTGCCTCAATCTTTGGAAAACTTTAACTAAATTTTTATTGTGATTGATTAAATTATTTGCAAAAACGATTAAATCATCAAGATAAACAAAACAGCATTCATAGTTAAGTCCCGACATTGCAAGTGTCATTGCCCGAGAAAATGCACTAGGGCTTGTTTTCATACCCATAGGAAGTCGAGTCATTTGATACTGACCTCGATCAGTAGCAAAGGCCGTATATTTTCTGCTTGTTTTCTCTAATTCTATCTGATAATAACCTTGAGATAAATCAAGATGAGAAAAATACATTGCACCTGATAATGCATCTAAAATTTCTGTAATACAAGGTAATGGAAATTTGTCATCTTCTATTTGCGCATTCAACTGCCTATAATCTATAACTATTCTAACTCGTCTCTCCCCTCTTTCATCTAAACCCTTTTTTGGAATGATTAATAAAGGAGATTGCCACTCTGATTTACTTTCTTCGATAATGCCACTTTGCAACATTTTATCGATTTCTGAGTGAATTTGTGTTTTTTGAGCATGAGGTAAACGATATGGCTTTATAAAAACTGATTTTGCTGAGTCTTTTAATTGAATTTTTTCTTTGCCAATATTGGAGACAGTTAGCGGATCATTTTCGAGATGAAACACATCAGAATATTTTACTAAGATTTTTTCCAATGAGTTTTTCTCCTCCCTATTTAAATGTTGTAATTTTATCAAATCTAATAACTTATCTGCTCTAGTAACTGAAAAGGTAGGTTTTGTTTTAAATTCGCACAAATTATAGTTTTCTAATTTTTCTAATTTTGGTTTAAAATTTTTTAGAGTAACTTCCTGGTCTCTTACATTTAGAATTTTGACAGGAATCAAATTTTCTTTTGCCCTAACTAAAGTTCCAGCTATAAAAACACCTTCACATAATTCGCTAGGTAGAACAACACAATCTGCGTTTATATTTACTTTACAATATTTAATTACTTCGCATCTAGCAGGAATTGACATATAATTAATTTGTTGTGTTGTTTGCATAGGAATTACATGTCGTGTATTATGATATGAAAGCGAAAATAAAAATTTTTCGTAGTCTATTGTCGCAGAATAATCATAAAAGAAATTTGAGCCTAAAATACCGTGCATTTGAATGTCTGGTTCAAGGACGTCTAAAAGCTGAAATTCATGAGACAGTTCTACGTTATCTATTTGTAATGTAATATTCACTGTGCCATCTGATACTACTGACCCAGATATACCATTTATTCGTAATTTCTTTGAAAAATCAACGACTTCATCATTAAATATCCTATTTTTAAATATAACACTTACACTAGCTCCTGTATCTAATAAAAATACTAATTTATTATTTTTAAAGAAAATTTCGACGAAATTTAAGCCATTTAAGGAAAATATGTTATAGTTTACACTTTTAGGCACGAAAAAACTTGTCACCCGTTGAAGGATTTTCTGAAATATTACATTCTTCGGAGTTATTTATATGAAATATTCTCCTATCTTTGCCTCTAAAATTATTTCCCCTCACATTACTATTAAATCTACCTCTATTTTGGTTAAAAGAACCTTGATACGTATGTCCTCTTTTATTAAAACTAAAGTTATTTCTAGAATAATTTGTATTAAAATTATTTTGATTATTAAACCCTCTAGAACTTCTATTATTGCCTCTATAATGAGAATTAAAATTTTGACGACCTCTCATATGATAAGCTTGAACATTTTCATTATTAAAATTATTTACATTGATTTCCTCATCTTTAGCGGCTTGGATTGCTTCATTTAGTTTTGCATAATTCCGAGCTTTAATGATAGTTTGTAAATTTCTATTTCTCAGTCCATTTGCAAAAATGTTGAGAGCAATCTTTTCATTAACTTCTCTTAAAATTTGAACATTATTTTCGTTATCGTTGGCTTGGGTAATCGTTAAGTCAGTTAACAATTCTTCTAACGTTTTCCCAAACTGTTCGATAGTTTTTGACCCTTGTTTAGCATTATGTAATTGTGTAGCTAAGGATGTTGAAGATTTTTTAGAAATAAAATACTTTTTTAGATCACTAACTAAAGTTTGATTATTGTTGTAAATTTTATTTAATCTAATTTTTGCATTTTGACTTAAACTTTTTTTTTGAATATAAGTTGTTAATAATTTCTTTCCTTCAGCATCAAGCATAGAGTCATACAAATCAATGGCATCAATTAATTGTTCCGTTACAGTTTCGGTATCGTTCATAACTGGTAGCAGACTAGCCGCGGTTTTTAAATCGAATTTTTCACCCATGTTAAATGCGTTATCTGAGCACTCTGAAAGAGAAGAGTCTAATTGGACAACACTTTCAGTTTGCTCTATGTGCTGTTCAAATTGTAACCTTTCCCCTAAATTAACTTGAATTGCCTCAATATATTTATCTATAACATTTGCAAGCTCTTTAATTTCAGTTTTTAATCGAAAATCTACGTCTGATGTATTAAATAATAATTTTAACTCTTTAAAACTATCTCTAAACTTATCTAATTTCTTAAACTTACGGTTAGTTACATTTAGGTCACGTCTTCTTTCACTACTGTCTTTTAATAGATTTCTATAAAACACTTTTAGTTCTTCTATTAAATTTTTGCACTCCTTTTGCAAACTCATTCCATAGTTAATTTTTTTTTTCTTTTCTTTCAACCTAAAAACCTAAAAAAATAATCTCTTCTGTGCTTCTCTTGTCTAAACTAATTCTTGGCTAGCTCTAATTTGTTTGGCCACATTTTTCTCTATCATCTTCTGGCATTTTTTGTAAACCAGCATCAACAAAAAGACAAATGCCAATACCAAAAAAATTGCTTCTACTATATTTTTTGGTGTAAAAAAATCTGTTCCATTTGTTTGGCCTCCACTGTTTCCACTTTGGGCAATTATTACTTCTTCCTTCAGTTCTTTGGAATTTGTGTTCCCAGCCATGTTTTAATTTAATTTTTAATTTTCTTCCATTTATTTTCCACTCCAGTAATTTTCATAAATTCTTGTTCTAAACGTAATATTTTCTCCTTTCCAAAATATTTTGGACTGGCAGGATCGCCATGTGATGGTACAGGTTCTTAGTAAGTTTGTATATTCAAATACTCAAGATAATAAAATAATAAAAAAACCATCTTTACTATTCTAAAGTCATTTATTGAATTCACTAAACATTCATCGACTATTCCAACCGACTGCAGAATTGCTGCGTCGTCAGGAATAGTGTCGATTAATAACTTATAACAATATAAAATAATTAATAATAAAGAAATTGCTTAACCTAGTTTTAAACAGTTCAATAAACTATAAAATATAAAATGATATACGGTATGATATATTTGGATGCATCCAATAAACTAAATCTAAATACTTATATTATTACAGTATCCTGACATTTCATTTTAAATAGTTGTCACAACCCTTATTTTATTTCGCCATACAGGTTGTCCTGATATTATAATTTGTTATAAAGATCGTCCCAAAATAAATTGTTAATAAAATTTTGAATTTAATTTTGGTTTTAAATTTTTAGATTACTAGCAGAGCTTTTAAAAAGGATTTTTTTAATAATAAGGATCTCACATTAAATCAATCCCTTAGGTAAGTTCACCTTTAACGTTTCTCTTTATCTATAAATTACCATTTTGTTTATTTTTTCTAAATTCTATTTTAATAATATGATTTCTTTATTTTTAGGTGACGTTTATTTTATTTTACCTGACACATTAATTTTAAGAAGAAATATCGGATTGGGCATAGTCTGGGTATTTATTTTCTTCAATTTTACTTTAATTTTATCTAAATATTATAATTTTGATAACGTTAAAATTCCATTTCATTTGATAATGTTAAATTCCATTTCAGTATATTTTCATATTTCACTGACTTTTTTAATTTCCTACTAAAGGCATATCCATAATGCACTTAATTAAGGGATAAACTAATCAATAATTATAAAATTGTAACGGTAAAATTGTTATTACATCCGATACCCGGTAGTACGTAAAGTGTAAATTATTAAACCTTGTGGACACGGCAGAAATATCCATTTTCATTTTCACTATACATATACTTTTTTAATTAGGTAGTAGCGTATAAAAATAATCAACAATAAGCATATGGTGTCTATTAAGATATTTTCTAAATTATTTCAGGAATTATTTTAAACTACCAACCTAAGCCAGCTGAAGAATTTTTCGTAATAAATTTATTTAAAAACAGTAGAATGCGATACCATGGGAAGCACTACGTAAGGGACAGATGCCTGAAGACTCGAAGTCTCGAAAATCATCACACACCCAACGAAGAACCGAAGAAGAGATTGCCTCGACCTTGAACATACAAATGAAGTTATTAAGACATTAGGCGGTTGTGGCCACACTCGTTTGCCTCGTCCGGTTCATATTATTATATCTCTCAGCGAAATCACGGGAGCTACTCCTAATTTTCTAGATATATTAATTATGGTAAACTTTGTTCTCTGTCACTACCTTCGATGTTTTATTCCTCTTCTTTTACAAAATCATTAGAGTTGAAGTATCTGTTAAGCATCGCCTGGAGGATTCAATTGTTTGTGGACGATCATGATTTTAGATGATCGTGGTGTTCCATTGAATGATCGTTGGGGGTTTTTACCTGGGCTGTATAATTTTATTGAGATGTGTGGTTATGTGTGGGTTATGTAATGATTTTATTTACATTTCCCTGAAGACGTGAAATATAGTCATTACGTATAAATGATGCCTACCTCGGGTATTTTTTTGTAGGTCTATTTTTTTAATTACGAATTTAAGTCACTAAAGGACTTTCACGATGACAGTATAGAAAAACGGAAGAAAATATCATAGAAAAATATCTATAAACGAAGTAAGAAAAATACATAAGTAAAGTGAAGCCTTAAGAGAAGCCAATAAAAGTTGCTATTAATTTAGATGAAGTTTAATTAATCAATTTAAAAAATTCTTACTTCTCTTTAAATGTCTGTTTGACCTGACCTAAGTCTTTTTTGTCTCCTTACTATTTTAGAATTTTTAATGTCATTTTATTTAAAATCCGCAAATATCCACTTTGTATCTTTTTTATAATTTATTTCAATACGTTTGTATCGTCAATTTTTCTGCACTATGGTTCAAGTGAGTGGTAAACGGCGAATAGACCGAACTCGATAGACTGAAAGCAGTTGACCGAACTCAATTGACCGAAAAGCAATAGACCGAAAATCACTTGGTCGGAAATATTTTATTTTTTAAATGTTTTTGATTATATTTTAATTTAGTTCTATTATAATGATGAAAAATTATGCTTTTTTTAATTTAAATTCTTATAAAATCTAAAAATAAATATTTTGTTTTGAAAAAATTACATGTTATGGTGAAAAATGATTAACAAAAGTTTTAGATTTTTTAATTATCTACAACTTTTATATTAAACTTTTTTCGATAGGATGCATATTTCAGCCACAAATCGTAAAAAACCAATTTAAATCCCAAAAAACATATACAATAATATTGTAATTTGGTTTTTAAGGTCTTTATATTCATTTAAATACATTAATATAACCCTGCTATGTATATAAGCAGTTTTGTAAATTCTCAGTCTCTCGAAGACGGCTTCATTCTCTTTGCACAAAGCCATCGCAAAATGTACAGATTGTCTGTCGGCATTCCTCGGACTTGCGAAGAGATCAGATTGACGAACAGATACATTTTAAATGTGACATACGGTTTGGTAGATTCGTCAAAACATAAGCGAGAAAACGCGCTTTGGTTTATTCAAATACACAGGCGGACAAATAAATTATGTATATATAAAATTTTGACTGAAATTTGCTTTTTGATAATAGTTATTTATGTGCCAAGGACGAAAAACTGTCTATTATAGTCGAGACAGGCAAGACAATAGACAGTTTTTCGCAGAGGGGCATATTACATTTTTTCGTCGACCTCTACAAAAACGTACTAATTTCCGAAAGAAAAATCGACCATTTTTGAAGGCAAACACTTTTCGTCCGCTGTGGTCACTAGGATACGGCACGGTGCTTGCTGTGGTTGCTAGGATACGGCTCGGTGTGAGTCATTTGAGGACGAAAAGTACTTGCCTTCAAAAATAGTTGACTTTTCATTCGGAAATTAGTACGTAAAATGTCAATTTTTGTAGAGGTCGACGAAAAATGAATTTTGTATAAAAAGCTAAAATATGGGTACATTTATTAGCATAAGCAACACATTCTCGCATTTATGGATATAATGTTTGTTGAAGTCATTTTACCTAAGGAGTACAAATGGAAAACCGCCGTTTATCAATAGGTGGCGCTAGCAGTAAATACTGGTCAAAAATGGCAGATCAGAAACGTCACATGGTATGGTTAGACATCTGTCAACAATTCCTAATCGTTAGATTTGACTTCACTTACAGGCCATATTTGACAGATCTAAACGACATAGATGAAAGTTCCCAAGTTTGATCGTCAGCTCCCTTCTCTTTTTTTGCAATCGATTTCAGCGGTATTTCCCCTTAAATAGATATATAACTAAACAAGCCCAAGGGAAGTCTACTGACGTTTGCTCCGTCTTTACTTTGCTATTCCATCAACAAATTACAAACAAATCATTCGCAGATGGTCATGCACATGCGCCACCGGCTATGATCTTGGAGCACATGAAGAAAGTCGTGCTTTTGGATCTAAACTAAGCGACTCTGGGGTGATCGCTGTCCCGCCCATTCGGTAACGCTAATCTCCAGTATCCCTTTTCCCTTTAAGGACCAGCACCTCCGTTTTTTCTTCAGCCATTTTAAGCTTGTGTTCCTGCAACCACTGTCTCATACTACCTAGACACTGCTCCACCGTAAACCGTAGGTCCATCCTCTCATTTGCGCAGGCCACTATTGCGATGTCATCGGCGAAACCAACGATATCCGCGCTCTCCGGAGGTCCAGCCTGACGATTCCATCGTACACAATGTTCCATATCAATGGACCAATAACTGACCCTTGGGGAACCCCCGCCCAGATGCTGATTCCTTCCTCGTCACCCTTATTGAGGACTACCTTTCTGTCTGACATGTACGATTTGACCTGTTGGGAATCTGAGGACTTCTAGGAAGCGTTTTAAAGATGCTCTATACAACTCGCGAACATCCACCTAAAAAACATGAAATCCTATGTAAAATGACCTGCCGGATTCGAATTTTTTGTTCGCCCTTTGATCCGGAATTGCGAAATGTGTCAAAACATGACATTTTTGAAAAAACTGAAAATTTTCCTTAATAGTAGTTTACGTAACAAGTCCCGAAAGTCGCAGGCTTGCAGGACTCGCCTGCGGCTCGCCCTGCAATTTGCCCACTCATCCAGTAAAATACCACTTTCGGGACGTATTACGTACAATATTTTTTTTAAAACGTGCAGTGTTGTACTATAAACATCATATTATTCAGTTTACATTTTTATAACAAGAACTCTTTATTAACTAATTTTAACAATTGCTTGGGTCGCCGCCTTAACAATTTCATCTGGTATAATTTCATCTTCCATTAATTCACAATCAAAGGCATCATTTTGAATATCCATTTTATAATAAATGTCACGTTTTCAACTAAACGTCAAAATATGTCAAGTTATTTTATAGTTTTAAATAATACAAAACTCGGTTACTATAGAAACTAATCGACCGCTATCTTAGACTAACTATATTATTATTTTTTTCATTAAAGATAGGCCGGAAAGTAAATAAAAATGAGTCCGGTAAAAGCTTTTACCGGACTATCACAATAATTTTCTGGCTCGGTCCGACAAAATGAGATTTTCTGACCTAAAAATAAACCGGAAAGTACTAATTTCTGGCCGGTTTTAAAAAAAATAATATTTATTGCAAACTAGTGCGTTACTTTGTTAAATGATGTCCGATCGTTATGAATTTTGGATATGATATTTTTCAGCACTTTCCCCTGACCTAGTTTCATAACAATAAAAAATATAGGACGTCTCATAAAAGCTACGTATTTTTTTTTGTTAGAATCCACAAAATATCGTAATTTTGCAGAGTAAAATGGTGAGTCGAGAAAACTTTTTTTATCTTTAGAGATAGTTAACTAGTATGAGCGAGAAAAATGTTGCCAATAGAGCAAGGAAACTTTTTTAATTTAACTTTTTTTTCATACGACGTTTATTTTGGGTTGTGTACTTTTTTAAAACCGAAGGAAATTGAATCGGCGCGTCGCATTTCTTGGCATTGTTCCTGTTATGATGCTGTGGAGCGATCAGTGTGTCAGAAAGAGTAAACACCACAGCCTTCTTCAAACGTGCAACAAAGATGACGCGTATTACAATATTATTATGACACTATAGGGATTAAAACACAATATTATTATTATCTAATTAAAATATTTATTTTAATGAATTTTCCCTCACACTGGCAACTTATATTGCATCTTACATTTTCATTTCATTTACATTTTCTTACACTTTCAGGCATTTTCACTTGTTACCACAGTTAGATAATTTACATTTGCAAAATGGAGTAACTTTTAAAAATGTAGGTTTAGCCTCTTTGGACTATACAATTTATTGTCTTTGCGTTCGTAACCAAACTTTAGAATTTCAGGCAGATATGGCTTTAATATATATGCCGTTTTGAAAATTGCGCATTGTAAAAATGCCCCTCTTACATGAAAAATAAAAGAATCTTCAGTCGGCGGTAAAAAAAAGGTCATTATTAAAAACTTATTTACCAGTATAATATAAACTTCAATGATATATTTTAAAAGGTAATAGGTACATAGAGTTCTATAGTGAGCAAGAATCGTTAAAAAATATATCTTAGGAGCATTATTACTAAGGACAGTTTGTAAAAAATTTTAAGCTTATTTAGACTTAATCTTTACCTTATATCTGTTTTCCAAGTTGAAACCACATGAGCTCTTAATTCATCCATATTTCCTCTAAAGTCTTTTCGGCCATACAAATGCTGAAAGAATAGTCTACATGATGTTAGTAATTCGTCAGATATTTCATATGAATCACATGTAATACTTTTGGTTCCAAAAGATAAAATATTCATCTCATCTGTTTGTTGAGACAATACTATTTTTAGGGCTCTTTTTTGCCTTTTCTAAACAATATATTGATAACAAATTGTCTGCTAATATTTCATCCAGATGCTTCAAGTTTGCTAGTGTTTTAATGATTGAGAAACATGGGATAAATTTCTTTTCTCTTTCCATCCAAATTTCGACATCTAAGGGGACCGAGTAAATCATTGATAAAATAAAAACATCTGTGTCCAATGAATAAATAACAAATCCCTATAGTGTCATAATAATATTGTAATGTGCGTCATCTTTGTTGCACGTTTGAAGAAGGATGTGGTGTTTACTCTCCCTGACACACTGATCGCTTTATTCATTCTACAGCATCCTAACAGTGACAATGCCAAGAGATGCGACGCGCCGATTCAATTTCTTTCGGTTTTAAAAAAGTACACAACCCAAACTAAACGTCGTATGAAAAAAAAGTAAAAGTAAAAAAGTTTCCTTGTTCTATTGGCAACATTTTTCTCGCTTATACTAGTTAACTATCTCTAAAGATAAAAAAGTTTTCTCGACTCACAATTTTACTCGGCAAAATGACGATATTTTGTGTATTCTAGCAAAAAAACAATTACGTAGCTTTTATGAAACGTCCTATATTTTTTATTATTATGAAACTAGGTCAGGAAAGTACTGAAAAATATCATATCCAAAATTCATAACGATCGGACATCATTTAACGAAGTAACGCACTAGTTTGCAATAAATATTATTTTAAGGAAAATGTTCAGTTTTTTCAAAAATGTCATGTTTTGACACATTTCGCAATTCCCAATCAAAGGGCGAACAGAAAATTTGAATCCGGCAGGTCATTTTACATAGGATTTCATGTTTTTTAGGTGGATGTTCGCGAGTTGTATAGAGGTGGTCGAATTCAGCACCTCAGATTCCCGACTACTACCTTATTACATAGTTTAGGATGCCCAGTTCACCCAGATTAAACAGTATCATTGCCCACTCTACAGAGTTCAACGCATTTCCGACATCCACCGTCACCAGCACGCCATACACCTGTCTGCATTTCTTCGCGATCCGTTTCACTGTCTCCGCCACTTGGATGGTTGACTTTCCCTTTGTGAAAACACATTGCTTTTCCGCTATCACTGCTGTCCTCTCCACCTCCGCTTCCGTTTGACATATATTGGTCTGTATGCCGAGGTCTCATCCGGATTTTTTCCGCTCTTGAGTATTAAAACTACTCGGAGGAACCAAAAATTGGTTCGATTCATAGACTCAAAAGACGAGCAGTTATACCGACGCGTTGGGCAATATTTTGTTGAATAATTCTGTATTTTCCTACGACAGTTTTTCCATTTGTACTCCTGATATTAAAAGTAGTTAAACAAAATTAAAAATCCTTTCAATATATTCGTCGTCTCCGTCACTGACACGCACTTTTAAACTTCAAAATAGCTTCATCAAACACCTAACAAAGACGACAAAAATGTCATTAAATAAAACAGAAGAGGATACAAGTCCGAACTCACACCGACAACGACACTTTAGATGCCTTCCCGCTTATAATTTTCGTAAATTAACGTTTTTTAAGAAATAATAACGTGGCGTCGGCAAACATCTGGTCGAAAAAAATTAACAACCATCAAGACACTAGTAAAAATTCCTCAAACCTGATGTTAATGTGTTAATCCTCGATATACTGAAAAGAAGAACGGAGAATTTTGATCTTCCTCGGCGATATTTCAAATTAATGAGACAGGTTTCGTTTGTTCAGTTTTACCATTGCATTTGTGTTATTGGTGTTGATGTTGCATCATTGAAACCATTTTTTGTATTTCAAATATGATGTAAAATCTGCTAAATTAAAAATGCTATAGATATTGCAGGTACTTTTCTTAACTTTTTTAATATCTCAGTTACAAAATAATGTACCGTGTTTTGATAAAATCTATACCTATAAATAATAAAATCAATTGCCGAATGTATGTAAGCATCACTTCAGAACGGATGCACCTATTTTTTATATTGTTTTATCTGTTATATTTTTGGTTTTTTTGTGAAAAAAGTTGTAGAACGTTATATTTATTATACCTGCTATTTTAAAAAATACCAGTAATAGTAGTTTATAGAACTAATGTGTCTTCGTTGTATCTATCACTCAATTACCTTAAATGATAAATATACAAGGATTTATTTTTGTTATGCCTCTATCATCAGTGAGAATTTTATAAATTATAACTTACGGTCAAATTTTCTATGAGAAAACAAAAAAAAAGTTAAAAGCTAAAGGCTTCCTGATAAAGCTTAGAAAATTTAGAGTCGCCTCTTTAAAATGCTTTCTTTTTTTTCTTTGCGTTCATTTTAGGCAAAGATACTTTAGTTTTTCCGAACCCCTCACCTGAATATTTTTAATAATTTTTTATAGTAATAATTTTTAATGAAATTTTCCGCTCTTTCACGTGGTGCTATTAATTTTTAGACATTTTTATATTTGGTTCTAGATATAATGGAAAACCAAATTTTTTATTTTATTTTCGAAATTGTGAAGTTAGCATAGGTACAGTGAACCACCCGCTCCATTAACCAAATTTAAAATATTAAAGTTGAGAACGTACGTGACATAAGATACTAATCCCAATCTCTCATCATTCCTCAGTTTGCAATCGGCAGCGAGAGAACGTGTTGTTGTAGTAAAGAGGTTTACGTGATTCTTTCATACAAAACTAAAATTTTTAAATTAAGTTATATTTTTCATAATTTCCTTGTTTATATCACAGCGGCTATTGTTCCTAATTTGTCGTTAGTAATGATGAATGGGTTCGGCATTTGAGTATAAAAACTAACGATATTAATGAACATTTCGATTTGATCATTTTTTTCTTACCTACTGCAAATTTGATATTTATTTCAATGCACTTAACACGCGTTAGACAATGGCGTTCTATATATTTTAATTAAAGATGCAATTAGTTAACAAATTTTTTTTCCTATTGTTGAGAAATATCGTTTATTTTATTTTAAATCCTAAAATTAATATACCCAATGATTGACATTTTATAAAAAAAAATAAAATTAGAATATTAAAAATGTTGGGGTCGTAGGAAAAATAGTGTACATAACTCGTTGGAAAGTGCATTTCTTGCGCTTGTTACGTTTCCGTACTCGCCGCTACGCTCTTAGATGTTGATCAAGCTTCTTAGATGTTGTTTATATATTTTATCCTTGGTAACCTATGTCCTGGTTCACTATGTACACAGATGTGTAACTTTTTTTTAACCACACTAATAGTACCTAACGTTGAAGGACTTAAGTCGCACTTTACATTCTAGACCCACTCATAATTTTAGCTTCAGTCATTTTCCCCAAGTTTTTGTAATTTAAATCTATGTTGAGGAATACCAAAAGACTGGAACGAAAATTCAAGTAGGTGTATATGCGGGAACGACTTGCCTGAATGGATATTTTTGGAAAATCAAAGGTAAAGAAAAAACCTGCTTAATTAACACATGGCGACCCTTTTCAGTTCTCTAAATTCTGACGGAAATGCTCTGGAAAAAAGGGAATACTTAATTGGAAAATCGGTCAAGGTTGTCAAGGATGTCTGGTCTTTGGGTATAATTCTATTTATAATGTTGATGATGATGTAGTAGCACTTATCGCTTATCATTCATTGTGTTTATTGAATAAATAAATAAAAAAAAAATAAAAAAATCCTTCTCTGGCAACTGGGCTAAAGGTCAATCATTGGAAGTGTGTGGAGTAAATCTTGAAATTATGAAAAAAGTTCATCTTATCTGAAAGTGGAGAGGAATGGAATGTTCCAAGAAAACTCCAGAATATTTTTATTTCCCTCTCAACCAGAGTTGGTACATGTTTCGGACCTATATATGTCCATCATCAACCAGAACCGGAGAATAGTATTCTAAAAATGGGGTTTTTTTACATCTGTACAGAATAATCTATATAAAATTATATTTGGGAAAATAGACAGATATTTACTTACATGTGAATTGAAGGGAATTTATTATTATTATGTGATGAACTTAACTTATTGGTCCGAAACATTTACCAACCCTGTTTGAGAGGGTATTGAAATATAGTCGAGTATGACTTAGAGTTTTCTTGGAAATCTTGAATTGTCATGTTTTTCGCAGACAAAAAATATTGTACATTACAAAGCATTGCAATAAATTATGATCGAAATTATTTAATTGTCATTTTATTTCATTACATGGTCGTACTGTAAAGTTAAGATTTGACCTCATTTTCTTCATTAGTACACGGGCATCTAGTCTCTATTATAATTTTCATAAATTAACTTTTTACAGGTAAACATCTGGTTTGGAAGTCCCCCAAACGCGACGAAGACGTGTCAAATTCTTAAAAGAAGGTTGGAGGATTTTGATCGTTCTCACTGATATTTCAAACTAATGAGGTTCGGCTTTAGAAACGACTTATAACTTTGTTTTTCTGCCATTGTGAATTTTTTAAATCAATAAAAATGTTTTTATGAGTCATAAAATAATTTATAATTTCGTTTCGATGAGAAAATGTCCGTCACTCTGTTACACAAAATAAATCATAGATAAGAACGAACCAACGATATAATATCAACAATTTAATTTGAGATGAAAATATGTGGAAACATAAAATATTAGGTACTATATGTAATTGTCTAATATTTGTCTTTACGTCATCTCTTGAAGTAACGGAATAATTTAGAAATGTAAAATTATTTATTTATTTAAATAGGAATCCTAATATAAATAGGTTAAGGAAATAATAGAGTAATTATTACAATGCAATACATATCAGATAAATTATAGTTTAAAATAGACTTAATTTAAAATAAATTGAATAGAAAAATAATTTACAATAAATAATAATAACAAAAGAAATCAATATACGATAATAAATAAATGTAACTTAAATTGTATATACCGGGTGTATCAACGACGCGTGCGTGGAGCATATCTGCTTCCCGTTTTAAGATAGGAAAAAATGTTTCAAATAAAAGTTGTAGATAGTAATGAAAGCTATATTCCAAAAATAACTACCAACATACAGGATGTCCCATAAATGTGTGACTTATCAAAGTTATGTTTTTTTAAATGAAACACCCTATATATTTTTACTCGATTGAATTCCTTCGGAAGAGTGCTTTTTAAAAATATAGAGTTGTATGGGTTTATACCAGGTGGTTCTGAAGTTATGGTGACATTTATGTCCCAAAATGGGTTCATTCAACACCAAATATCTCAAAATCAATAACTAGGAACAACAAAAATTTTTCACCAAATATTCTCGAAAATGGTGTATTTTGGTTTCATATTCATAAATTTACCGAATGGGATCATTTTTTTCTCAGTTTTTTCAAATAGAACACCCTGTATATAATGCAATGCCAGAATAGTCCACACTATGAGCTTTCAGAAAATTTAGGGTTTGCCTACTTGATTTTTACCAGTAATGTATCTAATTCTTAATGAAAGTATGAAAAATGTCATAAAAGCATTAATGATATTTTTTTATTCAATGATGGACAAACATGGATCAAAATAATCTAAAAAAAATGTAAAAAGCCGTCATTTCAAAGTAGATGTTCAAACAAATTTTTAGAAATTTATTTTAAATCCTAAATACTATACCCAATGATTAATATTTTATAAAAAAAAATTAAAATATTAAAAATGTTGGGGTCGTAGGAAAAATAGTGTACATAACTACACTATGAATAGGTGTAGGTACCTACCTTTCCTTTGATTTTTGTGGCAGCAGCTTCAAGCAGGTGATTTTAGTTGCCACCGATATGTCAGGTGGAGTAAATTCCATCAAAAATCCATCACTTTCCATTTTCACTACTAATTATTCATAACGATTGACAGTACTTTGACAGACGCTGCGCGTGAAAGTAAAATGTATCACACGATTGTGTGATATTGCGTTTTCTTTTTAACTTTAACGGGACTCGTATATTTGTCACTTTCGAAATGGTACTTTCCGCAAATTTGTTTTATTATCAGATTTTTAATCAGAGTAGTTTTGCCATAACATCTCATGTGCCATAGAAGAAAATCACCCTGTATAAATTTTGTCATTTTTGTACAAAAAATAAAAAACAAAGCCTGGAATCGAACCAAGGTCTTCTCGAGCATTTTAGTGCATCTACAAATAGTGACAGACATTATAGGCGAATCAAAATAACTAATACGCCCTCTCTTGGTGGCAAATGCAAACCTTTTCACAGACATTCATTTTATATATTTGCTTGTAAAAAAGAGTTGTGTGGTGTAGTTTTTTCAAATAAGAATGAGTAATTCATATTGTTCCGTACCTCAGTGTTCTTCATGGGCGAAAACAAACACGGATTTAAGTTTCCATTTGTTCCCAGAGGCTGGAAAATGTTGCGTGAAAGTAAAATCTGAGTTAGGACGCCACACATGGATGTGTAGGCGTTAGGCTTGGATTTTAAGACTTAAAATTGGAAAAGTTGTGACTAAGTATATGGTCGTTTATTCAAAACATTTTATTGATGACGATTTTTTCCGAAGAGGTAAATAAAATAAGTATATGCCTTAGAAAGCAGAAGTTTAAAGCTGACAGCTGTTCCCAGTCAGAATTTGTCGATTTCATTAGTTCAAACTACAGAACCAGAACGAGAAGCCGCTGAAAGAAGTGAAAGGTTAAACAGGAGAAATACTGTTAAAATTATAGATTTCACAGACTGTCAGTGTAATGAAGAACCAGGGCCTGAACGTACTAACGATGATTTGGAAGGTGCACAAACTAATGCTCTTAAATAAGCAAGCTCAGTATGAAGGACCCACTGAGTTTCGTGACTTTGAGGTGCAAGTAAATACTTAAAAAATATCAACATTGAGTGATATTCATTTCGGAAGCTCATAGTGGTTTGTATTTTAATTTCTCTCTCTCTTTCCACTGGATTAAAACCACTTAGTTGTTAAAAACGTTTTTAACAACTAAGTGGTTTTAATCCAGTGGAAAGAGAGAGAGAAATTGAGTGATCTCTTAAAAACAGATAATGCTCTTAATAGTTTTACTGGAATTTTCAGTTTTCAGCTTTTGGATACAATTGTGGAAGCAGTTCAAATGAATACTGACAATTTGCCTTATTTATTTTATACAACTATCGTATAACCTTTGTCAATATTTTTTTAGAAAATGTTATATTAAAAGCAATACTTGAAATGCTATTAAAATAAAATTGTAGAAAATGGGAATGTTTTATTGAATGTGTTGGGAAAATGAAATTATTTATAAGTAATATATTTATTTGTTACATACATAAATTATGAATCATTTTTATTAAGAAGTTATATTTTAATGTCCATGACGTATTTTTAGTAAACTCCTAATCATAATCAATTTCCAGTATTTTGAATTGCTGTAACGTCTTACACCTTGTACACGTAATCATCAGATTTCAAATCACTCGTTTGCGTTCACAAACCGCATATAAAGATGTTTTTACTTTGGCTTTGCCTATTAGAATCCAATTGACCACACCTCTTCATATACACATCTAGATGTATTTGTACCTCCATAAATCCTTAAATACAAGAAAACACTGATTAGATTGTGAATTAGAAAGGCAACTTTAACTTCAAAATAAATGCTTATTTTTACATGAAATGAAAAAGATTACTTACCTATATGATAAATAATAACTAATAATAAATTTTTCACACAAATTAGTCTTTAATAAATGGTAAAAATGCTAATATAAAAATATCGGACATACACAAACAAATCACAACAAAGAGCCAATGTCTGTGAAAAGGGTTCCAATATAAGCCACCGTGGCGCTGCAACCTTATTTTCAGATGCCTATAACCACTGAGCTAATACGGCATGATGGTAAATAATTCTTATTTGAGATATCCACATCTTGTAGGAATTTTTAACAATAAAAAATTATTAAAAATTAAAAGTGTCTTGTGGTCTTTTAAGTAATTTTGCACTAGAAACTGATTAATTATTCAAATTGAAGAAGTCCCTTGAAATGGTTCGCATCAGCCTCTTTTCGATTTAATTTCTTGCACACATGTCAAATGATACATAGATATTTCTTGTATTTTCAATATTAAAATAAAAATTATCCATATTCAATGACTTAAGTAGGTAAAATTATCACGTGGTCGTATGAAAAATAGTGTACATTACTTGTGCGAAAGTGATTTTTCACACTTTCCGCACTCGTTATGTAATATACTATTTTTTGAAATTTTGTTATAGATATATTGATAATGTTTTTTGAAGCTTGGGTTATTATCTACTATAAAGACTAAATATTTAATGTCGTCGACAATCATTATTCTTTCATTGTTGATTTGAATATTAAGTGTTGTTTTATCGATTTGATTATATTTGTGTTTAGTTGTGATTATCATGGCTTTTGTTTTTGATATATTCAGTTTAAGTTTGTTGGTATTTAGGAATTGTGAAATATTTTCAAGTGAACGATTGATTTTAACGACAGCATTTTCCAAACTATAATCACTTGCAGCAATAAAGTGTGTCATCTGCAAACACATTCAAAAATTCACAATTTTGGATGTAGTTGATGTCATTAACATGTAGTATAAATAATAGTCCAAGAACGCTGCCCTGAGGGACTCCTGAGGTAACTGGAAGCTCACCTGAGAGTACACCATTTACTCTGGTTATTTAACTATATTGAGAAGATAACTTTGGAACCACCTGTATGTTATTTCCGATATACCATAATATTATCGTTTATAGCGTTTGAGTTCGAACTTGTGATCCAAATTTCACAAATGTTTGGAGTTCGAATTTTGTGATGGTCAAATTTTTTGTTTTATTTAATTTATAATGGTCACATTGCCCATTCGCCATTTGTCATCAATACCACTACAAAGTGAGAAACAGTTTTTAACTTTACTACCAGAGAGAAGAGTGTGTGAGCGTGTTGATCTCTGATAGCGAGATACAGATATGAGTAGACAAATTTATTTATTTTGCATGTTTTACGAAATACTTCTTAACATTTTAGGAAAGAGTCTATCAAAAAGAGGTGGAGCAGATCTACTGCAAAGTGTACGTCCGCCAGCAGTAGAAAAGGCCATATTAAATGCAATTCATGGATCGCCAACTAGTGTAAGAAAACTGAAAATAATATGTCTCAAAATTAATTATTTATCGCATTGAGAAAGGACAACTTCTCTATCCCTTTCACTTAAAAAATGTACTGACAGCAAATGATTATCTAGCACAAATTGAGTAGGTATGTTCACTGGTTTTTCCAAAAACAAGACGCAGATAATAGATTTTTTAAATCAGTTCTGTTACGCCCCAAAATAGATACACTGAAAAAAGCGTTTTGTGAAATTACAGTTAAAATCATGGGTTATTTGTGGCCCTAGATATTGACTGTAATTATTACCTTTGTAGTTGTGAAATTTCACAAGAAAATTGATCACAATGCAACTGTGAAGAATTCACAATATTTCTGTATCATTGCATTGTATTTCTATATTAGATACAGGCTCTAAAATAAAG